>OX596380.1:129893977-131270832 GCA_951394425.1 Tipula unca
ATTTTAATAATAATTTTACGATCATCTCATAGTATAACTCATGTCCAATTTGATTCGAAACGTAACTTGGCCCTACATTAAATTCCTTAATGAATTCGAGCAATACATGATTAAATCGTTCATATTTAGCTGGATTGCCAACTGAATTCTCTAACATTATGCTCAATAGTTTCTCAATATCATCAAATTCTGCTTCGTCCTCATATAATTTGTCGTGATCGCACAATTCGAGGAAAGGCAGTTTTAATAACTTTAAAATCGGCAATGTTAAAGCTAAATACATATGTTCGCCTATTGGATAGATAAAATTACTTATATCTTCAGTGTAAATGATGCGTTGTGGATCTGAGCACGAAAAATGTTCGGGACATGGTAAAAAATTAAAATTTTGTCGCAATTTTTCGATCCGTAACCATATTTCGTTCATTGGTAGACCCGATTTTAGTATAACCTCTTCGTATTCGATTAGCATATTTTGATCGGATTCTTTGGGCTCAAATAATGTCATGTTTTCCGTTGTTAAATTTAATTCCAGAGCAAATTTGACTAGTGCAAATAATTGTTCATTTAGTCCACATTGCCGTAGAAATAATGCAGATTTATAGAAGAGATCTGGAATAAAAAAAAAACAATAATAAAAAGATTATATTGTTTTCAACATGCATTACAAGGGTTTTCAAAATGGATAACTTCCTAAAATATTTGGGTATATCTGTCACTACTGCACAATGTAAACTTAACTATATAATAACACATTATGCCTCAATATTACATTTAGTTAAAATATTTTTTTATATATATTTTAACATATGTATTTGTTGCGATCTTCTTAATTTAGTTAATGAAAAATTCCTAGTACAACTTAAGAGTACATTTAACTGATTCTAAGTTGCAATAATAACTGATCAATTAAATAAATGAATTTTGAACTGTAAAAAAGAAACCGTAGAAGGATAATATCCGAAATCGATATTTCTAAAAATAAAAATAAAAACAAATTGTCACAATAAGGAAGGTTTTTTACTAATTTCAAAATTCATAATTCAAAGTGACAAAAGTATAAAAAAACAGTCAAAAAAATGGAATTAATCCAACAAAAATCAGTTAAATAAATGAACGAAATCAAAGATTTTGACAATAATTAACGTCGATCACTTTAATTCAGATCAATCGAAAGGCTATTATTCTACCCATGACTACCCTAAAAAAATCTGAAAATTCTGAGTAACCCATGGCTCCATTTTTATTGTATAAATTTTCTTGCATCATTTGTTTTTGTAGTTTCATTTTAAAATAATCATCTAAAAATTAAAATAATCTAAATAATCAATTTTATAAAGTTTTGCAAAATTAGCCCAAAATTTACAAATAATAAATTAAACACTATAGTAACGGATATATGTATATGATCCTTGACTAAATTAAGTCAATTTTAACTTAAAGGAAAATCAAATTTTGTAATGAAGTGTTGTCCACGTAAGAAAAAGCGAAGTTGTCCACGTAAGAAAAAGCGAAGTTGTAGAAAACGAAAACCAAAGTGTTGTGCACGACCGGGTCGAGTAACAACTAATCCATTTTTAAATTTTTTACGAGAATATCGTTTAAAGCACTGTGGAAAGTCAATGGCACAAGTTGCGATTAAAGGTGCTCAAAAATGGTGTTCTATGACGAGCGAACAGAAATGTCCTTACATTATGGCAGCCAAAAGAGCTAAGAATAAGAAACCAAGGAGGCGGCGAAAGTGTCCTTGTTGAGAGATTCTGTGTTTTTTTGTTATGCAATAAAAAACTTATGTTATGTAATGCAAAACAAAATGTTTTATAATTTTGAAAAACTATTATGAATTTGATATTTGATAATGCGAGTATGAACATTGCGTAATGGTGATCAAATGATGAGGTGGTCACTTACCTATCAATATATGTTGATTTCCCAGCTTATTATATAATGATTGCATACATTTTTCGTACAACTTTAACACTTCAGGAACACTGCATCTTGCCATCGATCCTTGCGTTGCATTAATCAAAGCATACCACAAAATATAATTCGACGAATCTTTCGCAAGAAATTTTTCAATCCTTTTACTAACTTCATCGGCCGGGAACACATTGGTTACTATGTCTATGTATTTGATAACAAGTTCCTTGTTTTTCAAGTTCTCTTTTAGAGCACGTTCCAACAAATCACATTTCTTATCCGCTACTTGTATTTTGGATAATTTCATGATCACACTAGCCCCATTTTGATGTTCTATGAATTCTACCCATTTTGGAATATCATTCGGATAATGCACTAAATATTCATTAAATTCCTTTGTTTTTAATATAAATTCCATTTCATCCTCAACCGGTTTCAATTTAGATTCCGTTTGAACCTCAATTGTGTGTAATTTTTCTTTGTAGTATCGTTTAAAGTTATTGTCCGCACGACCATAACCATGATTACCAAGTATTTTGTAGAATTTATGGTGAAACTTTGGTCTTGCTGGCCTATGTAATGTATCCAACTTAAGATAGCCCTTCATAGCAATTTTATCAACGTAATAATCCTCTTTGCCAGTAAATTGAGTATCTTTGAAAGGATTTCTGTCATGCCTCTCCCTATTAGATTTTTTTTTATATTTGTTATGCTTTTTAGTGTGTTTTATAGATTTTAAATCATCTGGATCGTTGGATAACCTCTTGTCTGAAGTAGCAAATGCATCTAAGTCTTTAACTTGGAAGCTTTCGTTTGATAACCAATCTGAACCTAAAATTATACAAAAGTTATTGAATTGTTGCTTCAGCAATAAATATTATATTGATTATACTTATATCATTTGTATTTACGGTAGATATAGGAATTATTTCTTCACCGCTGTATGCAGGAAAAAGAGACATTTCTAGTACGACTACGTAGCACTAGCACAAAACAAATAAAATAAAAACAAATTTATTTTGACAAATTGACAGGACAGGGTGAATCTAAAAACACCATCTTTCGGGAAAGCATTTAACTAATATGGTGTATTTCATTTTCAGGCAAAAATAATGACACTTGTTGATCAAGATTTATTGTTGTTTACATTCAATCCAAATATTTTCCTATTATTTGATTATTTCATATTAATTTAATTTATTAAAATTTTTTAAATGAGTTCAAGTGAACGTAGATCATTATTAGGTGATCATAACAATGTGCAACAATCACATCAGCAGGAACATAATCATTCACGGAGCTCATCGGAATGGAGTGAAAATGAAAATGACGTTGATGGTGGTGAGAGCTCAAGTTATTCGTCATCGATTTACTCAAATTCGAATGAAAGTTTTGTCAATGAATGGGAAACTTTTGTCACCGAAGAGAAACGATTATTTTATATCGAATTTAATCCGATAACTGTAAGTAAAAATGAGAAAACCGAGAATTCATTATTAGCCGCAAAGAATCAATTTAGCCGAGCATCAACGCGGCGCAGTAATAAGATCTCGAAGCTATCAAGATTTGTGGGCAAATCGGGGAAGGCGACAAATCAGCCGATAAATGTTGAAGGAACATCAACAGTAACAGAAACGAAGGTTAAATTTAGTGAGGCCAGCGAAGGAGAAACAAAAGAGATGTATTTATATGTGGATCCTTCGAATCGTTATCGATATGGTCGCCGAAGTACAATTTGTGAATCACTTCTTGGCCTATCGGTTAGTCCATTTTCTGATGGTCAACGATTAATGGTGGCCAATTTTATGCCAAACTTCAATTGCAATAATAATGTGATTAAAATTGGCGATTGGCTAAAAAACATTAATAATTTCGAGATAAATTCGGTGAATCTAGACGAAATTTTACTCTCAATCAGTGAACCTTGCGAGATTCTACTGAGACTGCAAAAAATGTCTGATGAAGAAGCAATCCAATTAAATGAAATCGAATATGGAAGAATAACAAGTTTGGGAATGATTTGTGATATTCTGGAGAAATTCTTGGCAGAAGAGAATGAAAATGAAAATTATTTAGAAGGGTTTCAAGATACATTTTCATTGATGTATTTAACTATGGACGGATTAGAAGAACAAGGACCAGAAGGACAGGATGTTTTGTATTGTTATCCGCAGAAACATGAGAATTTCCTGTATAGTTCGCGGGGCTCTTTTTTAACTCTTAATTCAATTCTAAAATCTGGGTTCAACTCTATACCAGAAATCTCAACTATTCGCTTCGCTAACAATGATTATAACGTGTCGTTCACAGCGTTTAACGAAGATTTACTTTTGGTAGCAGTTCCGAATAATATTCTCACAAAAAATGAGCTAAAATTTAAAACCCACGAGATTATAAATTATTTCGAGATGATGCATCGAAATTTGGCAAAAAATTTTTATCCCCAGAATTTGGTTAATATGAACTGTTATTGTAAATTACTTAAAATTGAAATGCTCAACAAAAAAATACCTATATTTGAACAAGGGCTACTCCAGCCTCATTATGTTCCATTGCCAAAAGAAGCACAGCTGCGCATCGACGACGCATTAAGTGAAATGGAAGCGATGGATTACCGCGAATGGAATTCGGAGCCTTTAAAATCACAACGAGAATTTTTTATAGTTGGAAGTCTTTTGTATTTTAAATCCTACCTCCTCGCTTCTCACCTACCACCGCCTGATTTATTGGACATTGAATCATTCCTCCGAACGAATGGTATATTTCAACTTTTGAATAATAAAAAGAATATTACAATAAAAGAGCTAGTAATCTGGGATGAGATTTATCCGAAAAATTGTTTCTCTGATATTAAGAGGAATAATATGATACCACAGCAGGGACGTTGGTTCCTGGCAGTAATTGGTATATCACAGATGCTGTTGGTTGCGATACTAGAGTATCGTTGCAGCGAAGCGGATGGTAATTACAACCATAACAACAAGGTGGGACCATCTCCTTTTTATGTAGAAGAAATTCAAGATACATTGGATCATCTAAAACTGGGAGGAATCGAAAAATTAGCATCGACATGGATACTTCATAATCGGCGGCCTCAAGTAAATTTAAACAGCGTTACTAATGATCATCTCACCGTTGAAAGCACGCAATTTTTAAAACCGAAAGCTGAGCTTATATCAATTTTGAAGCGGAAAAATAATTCATCTGAAAATGTTGGCGGTGGTGTAGGTTCATCTTCTATTCATAGCCAGACGATTAGTGAGGATTCTGACCGGAAATTCAGCCAAAATGATGATGATGAGGAAAGTGACTCTGATTGGGATGGTTTTCCATCAGACAGTCAGAAAAGCAGTAGTGGGTTTGATATGTCTGAAATGACTGAAACTCTTTTGAAAGAAGTTTCTGATATATTACCTACAAAAATCACTGCTGGGGTTGATAATGTATTGTTTTACTATGTTCAAATTGAAGTGGGCGAAGCTTATATATTGGCACCAACGAATGTCATTGAGAATGATTTAATTCAAATATTTCGCCAATCGTGTCACTTAATTCATACAGTGTTGCAGAATACGTTGAAATTTCGTAAAATTCTTTCGGAGGATGGACAAAAGCCGCTGACAAGTTCGTCAAATCAACATCGTTCGTTGGTCGCGATCAAAGAGCATGGAATTTTATTCAATGTGAAAAATGAAAAAGATGAAATTCATGAATTTTGGGTAATTGGAAGGCTTTTTAACTCACCTGTTCGGGAATTATATATTTGCCATCGTGCCGATATACCACAAAATTTAGTAGAAATTGCATTTCGATTGAATTTACATACAGCAGGTTAATAATCTACTATTATGTATAATTAACCATTTTTTAATAAAAAATACCGTCCTTTAATTTAAAAAGTTTTAATTTATGCCATATAATATAATACTTCTTTTATTTACTTTTAATTTAACATATGTATTTAATATTTCACAACCACTCATTTTTAACATCATTTTATTCAAAATTGAAACGTTTATGTTAAGAGTTCAACCTAGGTTATCTTTCTCTTAAAACGAAGTCGAGTCATCTTGTAGTTAACTCAACTCGACCTAACAAATTTGTAGAGTCAAGTCGAGTTATATGAACGTTATTTTCTGCCGACTGACGAAACATTATTCCATTATTTTCAATTTTTTGGTTGCGAGTTTTTAATTCACGGCTTAATTGTGTCTTTCTAAAATAAAGAGGTTTTATATATAACATTTATAACTCGGTTTCAACCCAGTTTCGATTCGACTACAACATTGCAGAGTCATCTAAATGCTAAAAAAGATAACTCGGATTTCTATTAGCTACCTAGTAAATTTTTCGTCTTTGGTAACATGTGTCTTCAGTTTGTCTGAGATAAAGAAAAAATATGAAATATGTATACTTGTAAAAAAGAGATAACATTTTTAGGTTACATGGTTTGTGTTTGTCTTGAGTTTGTTATTAAAGTCACGTATGAGACTAATCTACAGCGTTTCTACCGGCGAAAACGAGACAATATTGGTAACCAGTCTTATATCGGTTTTGAGGTTGTCTTCGAGACTTGTCCATTAGTTGGTTCTGGTATTACTCGATTTGCATAAAGAGCGCAACCAAAATATTTTAAATTGTGTCATAGTGGTTGAACTGCAACATATAACTTTTTTAATAAGTTTAAAATACTAAATAATAACTTTAATTTATAATTAATTTAATTAAACCGTGAGTATTATAGCTGTATAAATATTTTATTATTGCTATAAATATATTTTTATTTTCTAAATAACATTATCGTGGTGTGTAAAAACAGTTTTCGATACTGTGTAGGAATTGATGCTTAGTTTCATTGAAATATCGTCGCTTTTAAATTTATAGTTTTAGTTTTTGTGAAAAAATTGCTACAGGATGATTTCTGATTCAGCCGAAGGTAGTTTATGTGATGAATTTAATTTTAATTTTAATAACTCTAACTCCTTGCCAGTGGTAACAAATTAATTAGATTCGGATAATTTTGCAAATGAACTAAGCGAGTCTCTGTCAGGATATAATTTTTATATGACGAATAATACGGATATGATTATTCAGGTCCCCCATGCCGCTCTCATACGAATGAGACTAAGGCTTATTTGAAACGAACTCGAGACGAAGGCAAAACTAAATTATTGAAATATTTCATAGTGAGATGAAAATAATTTAACTTTATTATGTTGACTTCGTCTCGAGTTCAGCTCAAATAAACCTTAGACTCATATGCATGAGAGCGACTTCAGACAAAATAATTATTTTAAAGATTAAAATTATTAAGTGGATTATTTTAGATTATTATTAAAACAGTTTTAAAGGCCATTACTGGCCCCTTACTGAGTCAACAATTCGGCTCCAGCGGTTTCGATCCCGAGCATGGTCTTCATACTGACTAAGACAATCTGAAGAGGCCAAGTCGTTCTCTACACCGTGGAGCCATCGTCGCCTGCAACGACCTCTGCGCCTACCATATGGTGGCTCTCCTTTCAGAGATCGCTGCACAATTCGTTCCGGATCAGCACGCAGAACGTGCCCGAGCCAGCGTACTCGCTGAGATCTTATTTCATGTACAATATCGGGGATCTTCATCAGATCTCTGATCTCGATATCGTACAGAGCTCGGTAGGTACCATCTATTTCGCGTTTTGGGCCGTAAATCACACGCATGACTCTTCTCTCAAATGTTAGGAGCCATCTCTCGTACTCATCCGTCAGCGCCCAACTTTCACATCCAAACATAACAACGGGCCTGATCAACGCTTTGTAATAAAGCTTCAGCTTCACGGCACTTGATAAGTGTTTAGATTATAGCAGTGGCCTTAGAGGATACAAAGAACGACTGCCAGCCGCACTTTAATATCCTCACCCACACTGTTATCGTGAGTGATAAGAGAACCCAAATATTTGAACCTCCTCACTCCCTCAAACGTGTGGTGGCCACTACTAAAATCTGGTGTGCCATTGTCCCTAAAACCAGAGATCAGGTATTTCGTTTTGGATTCATTGATCTGAAGTCCAACTGAAGCCGAAAACTCTACAAGCGGATCAAGTATTTCTTTCACTCCGTTGCTATTCAGTCCAATCACGCATATGTCATCTGCATATGCAAGCACCTGATTGTATCGGGGACAGAGCATCTCCCTGCCGAACACCCGAGTTAACTACAAAACTTGTCGATAGCCTGTTCTCAACTTTAACACAGCATTGGGACTGCGTCACTGTCATCCTACATAGTCGTACCAGTTTTGTTGGCATTCCTAGGTATTCCAGGGCAGACCATAAACTCTCTCGATTGATCGAGTCATAGGCCTGCCGGAAATCCAGGAACACCTGATGTACGGGGATGGATGTCTCATAATATTTAGATAGAATCATCCGCAGCGAAAAGACCTGATCGGTGACTGATCAATTCGGACGAAATCCTCCTTGATAGTCACCAACCAAACCCTCCGCTAGAGGAGTGATTCTATCCAATACAATGTATGACAGTAACTTGTACGCTGTGCAAAGGAGAGCTATACCGCGATAATTCTCACACTTCAAGCGGTCTCCCTTCTTGAAGATGGGGCATATCGCGGCCACTTTCCATTCGTCAGGCATTACTTCGGTTCGCCATACTAATCGAATAAGGTCGAAAAGACAGTTCAACAAAGTATCCCCTCCGAATATCAAGAGCTCCGAATTAATGCAGTCCACTCCAGGTGCCCGGTTTCGTTTCAATCTCTGCATGGCTTTAGTGAATTCCTCATGGGATGGCTCCTCAGTGCAAATCTCCGCAGTCTGTGTTAGAGGTGGCTCAACAACAGTCTGTGACGCATGATGGACATCAAGCAGGTCAGTAAAGTGTCCACTCCATGCGTCAAGTACTGCGTCGATGTTGACACAGAGGTTTCCATCCCGGTCCCGAATGGCGGTTGACGTAGACCTGAAAGATTATTTTAGATACTATTTCTGAAAATTCGGTTAATCGTTTATTAAAAATTTTAAGGGACTTCGGTATTGATTTATCCAAAACAAAAGGTTGGTTTATTATTCCATAGTACTAATATCAGTGCCTGATATCTTTGAACCCCGGGAAGTCTCAGGTGGAGAATATGTTCATTTTGGCATTGAAAAATGTATTGTTCGATATGATTTCCAGTTGTTAACTAATTTGCCGGAAATTGTTTGCGAATTTAATGTTGACGGATTACCACTTTTCAAAAGTTCCCGTAAAACTATATGGCCTGTTCTTTCTCAGATTAATCATCCCCCTTTTATGGTCAGCGCTTGGCTAGGTGAGGGTCATCCTAAATCAACAGATGACTTTTTCGAAGGATTTGCAAAAGAATATGTAAAATTACAAAACGAGGGTATAATAATACAACAAAATTCACTTGATGCACCAGCAATCATTTTGCAAATCTGTTAGGTATCACAATGCGATTAAAAGGTGTCACGAATGTAATCAATCTGGTTTTTGAGTCTCAAATACCACTGTTTTTAATTTAGTTTCCGGTAATTTAAGAACTGATAATTCTTTTTCCAATCTCGTTGTATTAGATCATCATAAAGGGGAGCCAAACATCTTAGAGAAGTCTGGAATTAGGATGGTCATTACCCAGTTTCACTTGATCCAATGCATTTGGTTGACTTGGGAATTACAAACAAAATGTTGATACTTTTACTAGATAATTTTGATGTCTGAGTTGTATTTCTCTTATTCTAGATACGTTCCGATGGAATTTTCTCGAAAGCAGCGGGGATTGAAATAAGTAGATGGAAAGCGACGGAATTAATGTTTTTTTATTTTGTTCGGGGTGCTTCCGCTTTTTAAAGGCTTTACAGACTCAAATATTTTTTATCATATTCTGCTTTTAGTGGTTAGTGTTCGACTTTTATCAAATAGACCTTCTTGCATAGAAAACGTAGAAAACGCACAAATACTTTTAAACCAATTTGTGACATTATATCCCCAAATTTACGGTTGAAACATGTTGTCTATAACGTGCATAGTATATTGCTTTCACCAGGCTACGTTAATTTGTACGGTCCACGTTCTCAGGGTATAAATTTGAAAATTGTTTGCAGGGAATAAAAAGAACTATTAAAAAACCTGCAAACATTTTAAAACAAATATTTAATAGGATTAGAGAGGGAAAATTTAAATAAGTTTTTTTTAAATAATAAATTTGAGGACGTCGGAACATTTGAAAATTGCAACCGGTTTAAATCGTATCAAGGCTTGTACACGAGACCGGATTTCAAATCCAAGGAAATCAAATCCGATCTCTCTCTGAGCGAATTTTTGTGTGATTAAGTTGGTCGTCTGCGAGTTTTTTGCTAAAAGTTAAGAATATTTCAACTCAAAGAGAAAAAGGGGCATGTTTTTTGTCATTTTGGTTGATTTGATTGGGAGAGAGATCGGATTTAAATTCCTAGGATTTGAATCCGATCTCGTAAACAACGCTATACGACACGTTTACATTAAAATCTAATTTTAAAGATAGCTTTTGCTGAATTCATGACAAGACCGGTCAAATTCCATTCTTTATTGAAAACTTCAGCATAGACAATAATTCTAACTTAGTGAGAGGTAGCAGGTATTACAATTATTCTTCAAATTTCGAAAGACCGATGGATTCTAAAATTGATCTTGGAATAATAGTTGTTAGTGAGCTTGCAGAATATATATATTATATATTGTTATAACTACTAGATGACTCGACCCTGAGCTTAAACGTGTTACATTAGGTTGAATTCTAAGCATAATGTCTTTTGTGATTTGTTTGGTATTGACTATGGAGCATATAATAAATAATTATACATATTCAGGTTTAAATTTCAATATAGAGCTCACACTTTGGTAAAATTTCTCACTGATCTGTTCATTTTTTATTTTTTTATTCTAAGGCTGTTTCCGAAACCGATACTTATTTGAAACTTATTTACTTATTTGCCGCCATCTTGAATAAGTATGAAAAATCATCCGAATCGATTTAGCATACTTATTTTGACAGTAATGTCAAAACAACAAAAAATTATTTATGTTAACCTATATGCAAAAACCGTAAATTAAAATATACAATTATACTTTCAAGTAATTGGCAGGATATTTTAAAATTATGTGGAAAATAATTTTATTTTAGAATTTAGCACAGTGATGATCGACTATAAATAAGTGGAAACTACTGTTGATAGTTGAACGCCAAAAAGCTCTGTAGAAAAATAGATTAAAACCAATAATAGCAACTGAGTGAATTTATGTGCAGAAATATTCAGTAGAAATACTGTTAACTAATAATAATAAATAAAATAATTTTTTTATTTAGACAAAAAACTAAATATGTACTCGAATGTATATATTATAAACACCAAAATTACATGATCATAAATATTTGACAAATTTTGACAGATAATTTAGATTTTCTTGCAAGAAAGAGATAGCAAATAAGTTACCTCGCGAAGATACTTATTTGAATAAGTAGGTCTCCACAAATAAGTATTTCGTTTCGGAAACAGCCTAAAACTAAATCATAAAAGTCAAATTGCAAGCGTATTCGTTTCAAAAATTGTCCATCAACTAACATCATAAATGTCATTTGATGACTGGTAATCTCAAATTTGCATAGGATTCATGTATACATAGCCTGTCCGAATTCATTCTTAATCTACTAAACTAAAAATATTCGTGAAGGTCTACTCAAATAATCATAGATGTCACTTAATTAAGAATGTGTAGCGTCCGAATTCATTATATTCAAGTTTCTAAATAATCTGTCAAATAAATTAAATAACGATGCCATTGGCACTGAAGATGAATTTATTATATCATGCGTAAGTGAAATAATATGCAGCCACGTATTGTCATTAACTTTAATTGATGAAACGCGTCACCCGTATCAAATAAAAGGGTAACATTAATGAATAAAATATTTTTATAACATAACCTTACATTTTATTTACATTTTTTAGAAACTAGGCTATTGCTGTGAATTCGTTCCGTCGGAACTCGGAGCTGTATAAAAAAATATTAGAAAATGATGTAGCTGCAATAAAGCGCCATTTAAGGATTTCTCCAGATTCATTAAATGATATTGTAAAAATGTTTGTTACGGATGATTTATTCATAGTAACAATTTATTATTATTAAATTTATTATTATTGTTTATTGTTTTAAAAAAAAAAAATTAAATATATTAAAATGCTACCGTTCAAAATAAAATCACAGTTTAGAATGATTTAGTCTAGTCGAATACTAGACTTTTGCGCGATATTACTGCCTCTCGCGGAAAAATGGTGGTAACTATTTAGTTTAGTCGATTAAGAATGAATTCGGCTCACAGTTTCCACTTGACCATGACCCCACATAGTAAATTTTTGAAGCGTTTATACAAGCGGTTTGACGTTTATGGTTTATTTCTAGAGTACACAATAAACAGATCTGTGAGAGATTTTACCGTGCATTTTTTGTATTGAACAAAATTACTGATTAATTTTAAAATTGTGTATAATTATTTATTATTTCTCCATAGTCAATACCAAACAAATCACAAAAGTCATTATGTTCGAATAATTTGTTTTTATTTTTTCCACGAGAGGCGCTTTCTCTACCAATCCAATCGTCAATGTTTTATTAACTTTTGCATATATTTTGATCGTGCTGCCTCGTACAAAGAACATCTGTTAAATTCCACACATACGATCCACAGATTTGCAACTTACTTCAAGTTCCATCTAGTACATTTTTGAACAATTAATTTTGTATGTTAAAGAATTGTTGCGATAATTTAATTTCTTTTACGTATTAAACTTGAAAGAGGAAGCAGGGGCTTTTAAAAATGGCGTAAGTGTTTTTTTTATATATTAAATAAAGTATTATAGTTAAATTATGCTCCGAAGTTTTAAAAAGATGGAATTAAATGTTTTGGTTTTAATTTTGAAATATTTTTATCTCAATTTTGCAAATGATAGCCAGCCATGTGTCTAATTTTTCACAGCACGTGGCAATGGATGCATTTGCTAAAGCAATCTGGAAAATCACTGGTTTAAGTTGCGTAATTAATTGCATTTTTACACAATCTAGTGGATTTCCTACATTTCGCACATATTTAATATTTTTCTCGTACTTATTTACACATATGTATAGATTTATAACCTCAAATTTTTGTCTACCTTTTTTCCAGAACCAAAGTATCGAAAGATACACTCTACGAAAGTGTCAATGCTGTGCTACAAGCATCAAAAGATAAGAAACGACGTTTCTTAGAAACTGTTGAATTACAAATTGGATTGAAGAATTATGATCCCCAAAAGGACAAACGTTTCTCAGGAACAGTCAAGTATGTTTAACCTGAATGCATATTTTACTTTTCAAGAAGTGTGTTTTTCAGGTAGTCACAATATTAATCTGTGACGGACCATTACTCAGGGTCTTAAAATAATTGAGAAGGTTATGTAATTTAACCGAAATTTTAGACTAATTATTGTAAACAAATATGGTCGGGTGGTGAGTCAATTTTACCCGCAGAAAATATGGCTCATAATTTCGAACACATTCTATAAAAATTTAAATAACGTAAAAATCATTGTTTTAGGCTAAAGCATATTCCACGACCAAAAATGCAAGTTTGCGTTTTAGGAGATCAACAACATTGTGACGAAGCTAAAGCTCAGAATGTACCATATATGGATGCTGAAGCCCTAAAAAAATTGAACAAAAACAAAAAACTCGTTAAGAAGCTAGCCAAAAAATACGATGCTTTCTTAGCTTCAGAATCATTGATCAAACAAATCCCAAGATTATTAGGTCCTGGTTTAAATAAGGCCGGCAAATTTCCTGGCCTCTTGGCACACACTGAATCAATGAATTACAAAATTGATGAAGTTAAGGCAACCATTAAATTTCAAATGAAGAAAGTAAGTGACAAACAATAAATATTAAATAAACTTCAATTAACATGTCGTTTTTCGTTTAGGTATTGTGCTTGTCAGTAGCTGTTGGTCACGTTGATATGACTCCCGATGAATTGGCGCAAAATATTCATTTGTCAATTAATTTTTTGGTTTCACTCTTAAAGAAGCACTGGCAAAATGTACGCTCATTGCACATTAAGTCATCAATGGGACCAGCTCAACGATTGTATTAAGCGTTGAACGTGATTAAAATTTTTGGTTTTTGCAAATAAAATTAAAAACTAAGTAACTAAATTTTGTGTATTGCTTTCGTTGTTTTATGATGCGGCCTCAATTGCATCTGTGATTAAACAGGTATAGTATGTTTTCTGTTAATGTATGGAAACTACAATGGATATAACATATAACCAGCTCAAGTACTTTTCATAGGATTTGTATGGAGCGATTATTGCTATTGTTATTATTCGAGCAGTGTCCACTACTAATGTAATTTGATTTTAGCTTTGGAAAGCGACCTGTTATATTATATATATTGGTATTGCCTAATTGTTCAGCAATGCCACTACGATAGGCCTTTACACAAGTAAAAATCAAATTAGCGTGCATATAGGCCGATTCGGTTCTATTTTTTATATTTATGAAGCAATGATATTTACTATGAGATTTTTCTCTAGGTGAATTTTGGGTGGCTTTTGTTTAGTTTTTGTAAATCTACTTTTTTTATTTAAACAGTTTATTTTCATTTTTTGTTTTGTTTATAAACATTGTGTGCGGGTCTGGTACCCGTACAAACCATTTATCCGAGCATTTTATTTTTTTTATGTAATGATTTGTTTTCTTATTGGTTTGACACAAGGTGATAATGTTCGTGTTGATGAAATTTTCAGTCTCTTGTTGGTTTGAGGATTGTATTTTGTATTGAAACCATGTAAATGGCGGATTTTATTGTATATATAAATTACAAATCAACATATTGGAAATAATTTAAGATACAAATATAAAGTGCATAATTAATATATTATCTCATGTCGAGTTTTTTCGGGGTATAAAATAAATCAAATTTTCGTTGACCCGAAGGAACCCGTAAAGTAATTGATATTTTTTGTCTGTAAAGAGAGAAAGAGAGGTAAATATTGATAGAACGAGAAGGGAATGTATTATTATAACCAGTGAGTGTTACCGTTTTGGATACTATAGTATCCATTGGATACTTTTCGTCATTAAATTTAGGATTTGGATACTTGGATACTGAACGGACTATATATGATACTTTTTGTTTGCTGGATATAATTGCATATAATTTTGAATATTGATTACCATTTCTTTGTACTGGAAATCAAATTTCATTTTAGTTAGTGCTGAATAAATTGCTGAATTGATTTTTTTCGAGGGATAATTTTATTTTTATTTTTATCTATTTGTTCTTCTGTCAACCATTTCATACCGTCCGTACCGACAATGACAAACCGTCAATTTGAAATACTAAAACGATTTGACTTTAGTAATCCAATTTTTAAATATTTTTGTTTGATAAATCCGGAAAAAATTCTTTCAGAAACTGTAAATTTAGTCCCGTTATTAAATGCGTTTCCTAATCTAATTAGTAGTGAAAATGACAAAGACGAAATTCTAAACGAGTTCAAATTACTCGTCATTTCAACACATCACCTTAGTAGAAAAAACGTTGAACAATTTTGGCTAAAACTTGATGAATTGAACAATTCGTTGGGAGACCCTATTTCTGGAAAATTATCCAGTTTTATGATGGGTTTGATGAGTCTACCCGGTAGACCTACCCCATAGTTCTGCAGCTGCTGAATGTATTTTTTTCCGACTTTAATCAGACAAAGCACAAAAAAACCCATCGTTTGTTAATTGACACGGTTGATTCCTTATTTAAGACCTATTTTATCTATTTTATTAGATTATTTATTTATAAATGCCTTAAATGGTAGCAGGGATTTAACATTTATGAATTAAACCAAATTTTGTATTTTATTTAAGTTAACATATAAGAAAAATGTGATTGAAAACTTGTGATTTTATTTTATTTTGAATAAATATATTCTCGTATACAAATATACGAACCTATTTAACTTTTAATGAAACTTAAATTGGATACCTTTATGGATACCTTTTTTATTATTAAATAGATACTTTAAATTTTTTCTGAGTGGTAACACTTTTATAACGTCTTCCGCCGATTGTTTATGAACACGTGTTGGTGTTAGTTCCAGAAAAAATCAGAATTTCAAAAAAAACGCCAAATATTTTAATGTACTTGTATCAATTGTTTCGATCCGAAATAATTCAACATTAATTTTATAAAGACTTATTTTAAGAACAACAAGAGAAACACGAATGACTACAAATAACATTTCGCTTTGTATATGTTTATATTTTCGAATTGACGCATAATTATGTGTTGGCGTTAGTTAAAGTGGAAGAACAAATCGACATTGCCATATTTTGAAGGTATTTTTTATCACGAAAGGACAGGAAAAGTGATGTACATAAAAAAAACGGCAATTTTTTTTGCTATTTTTTTGATGTACATCACTTTTTGTGTCACGAAAAAACTCGACATTAATTAAAATTTACTGTCTATTTTGTAGTACATATTATGTACATATGTATGGCACCGATGGAGATTCTTAGTTTCTTATTAATTATTATTTTATTATTAGATTATTAGATTTTATTAATTATTATTTTGACTTTATGTATGTATGTTTCTTGTACATAATATTATTGTTTGACATTGTATAGAATGCAACAGCTGTTAACTGTTTGTTAACCGTTTTTTTGTTTTAGTTTAAGTTAATTGGTAAAATTGGAATTTAAAAAAACTCTTACCGGGAATGTCACCAAAAATATTTAAAAACGAGTATCCCGCCATGTCGTTCAAAATTAGTGCCAGATATAAAAATATATTGTACTTAAATTGCTCAAGGTGCTTAGGAAAGTATCCAAGCATGTTATGCGCTTCTGCAATTATGGAAAGCCGTAGACAATTAAATGTGGCATATTGATGATTCATCGTCAGATAATCTGTTAAACGACGGGGTTTAGATCGGGACAATATCTAAATAAAAATCGAAATCGATTTCTTCACGAATAAAAGTAAAATTGTATGTACCAAAATAACCATATGTACTAAATAAATTTTAATTAAAATAAAACACAGACTATAATTACATAAATATATAAATTTGATTATACTTATATTAATTTAAGTAATTCCGACCGATTCGGTCGGAAATATGGTAACACGCCACATGAGCAAAACAAAATTACGACCGATTTTTACAACAACAACATTTTTCGTTTTGTTTTTAAAAAAATTATCACCAAAGTGAGGTTACATTAAAATTAAAACAATAAATTTATAAAAATATAACAATTTTAATTGAATAAAGGCGTTGCCACATGACAAAAATATCGACGATAGCTTGGGACCGATTTTTCCATTTATAATTAAATATTTGCAAATTTTTGGCTTAAATTATGGAAAAAATATATATTAAATAACTGCAAATAGTAATTAAAATAATAAAATTATAATAATATAACAATTTTAATTGGATAATAAGAGTTTTTCTATTCTGGACCGACAGACAACCGATTTTTTACTTTCCGATGAAACAAATTATCGGCGATATTTATTTTCGTTGTGAGTATAACCTCACTTCGGTGATAATTTTGTTTAAAACACACACACAAATTTTTGCAGTTCGGTCGAATTATCGGATTGTCGACCGAATCGGTCGAATTATTGTTTTGCTCATGTTGTGTGTGTTACCATATTTTCGGTCGGAATTACAACGGCATATGGCAATGACTTAAAGGCGGGCTTATTATATGTTACGTTAAAAAATACAATTTTCCTTTATATGTATATTGTATTATAAGTTATCTATGAATAAAGCGCAAATTTTTTCTCAATTCCAAAGAAAATTAAATTTATTTATAAACATATCATGTGAAGCTGAAGAGGCTATCTAATTAGTTGAAAATGAAACTAATATGTAGGAGACTAGTAATGATAAGTTTAGATATGCCTGGGTCTACAATAAGGCTTGTGATTATGTTGCTGATAATACCAGGTACATCCCCTGTGACATCTGGATTTTCCATACATGTAATTGAAATATATACATATTTAAAGTTATGAGAACCGATGTAAAGGCAGATGAGCTGGCCCGCAAGGGCACAGCACGCACAATAACCCAAAGCAGGCGGGATATAAAGATACCGCTTGCTTCATATAAATTGCTGCCTCAGGAAGAAGCCATAAAAGAAACGAAGGTTAGATGGTCTAACGCCAGTTCGTGTGTTATATAACAAAAAACCAGGCAAATCTGGCCTGGGCTTGACCAGTCGAGATCAGGCCTACTGATATCGCTTCGACGGCACCATATTGGTATGGTCGTGAGAGCTATAACAGGACATTGTCTCATTGGGATACATGCGAGCAGACTGGGTGTCCCAGCCCATGATTTCTGCCGCAGACGTTCAGACGTCAGAGCAAACGTTGAAGTACTTCCAGAAACAGTGCAAATGTAGTGAACAAAAGTACTTTTTTCCAGTCACTTTATTCATTGCACTAGAGAACGCCACCTATACGCGTTCACTACTGCTAATATTAATGTCGACTTCTTTCGGGTCACAAACATATTTTGATGTACATCAAAAAATGGAGAATGTGGATATTTTCTTCTATTTTAACTAACACCAACACATAATTATGCGTCAATTCGAAAATATAAACATAAAAAAAGCGAAACGTCATTTATAGTTATTCGAATTTCTCTTGTTGTTCTTAAAATACGTGTTTATAATTAATTTTTGTTGAATAAATGTTGAAAAAATTAATACATCTAAATTTTTTTGGAAATAGCAATTTTTTCTGGAAATTTAACTAACACCAACACGTGTTTATCTATCGCGTCATAAATATAAACATAAACAATTGACGGAAAACGTCGTAATTATACATTTCCTTCTCGTTCTATCAAAATTTATCTGTTTTGCTCTCTTTACTACCGCAGATACAAAAAACATTAATTTGGTTACGCGTTCTTTCGGGCCAACGAAAATTTGAAATCCGAAAGAACTCGACATTGTAATAAATTATCCATAGGGTAATTTAAAAACATAAAAAGCGCCTACAACCTACCAATATAAATTATTTCGCTTCTAACTTCAATCATATTTTGCTCTATATACGTTCTCATATTGCGATTTTTTTTAATAGATTGACATTTCAACAAGCATAATTTTTTTTATTTTTCTATCATAATAAGTGCAATAAATTACTCAAAATTTATATTATATACACAATATAAAATTATAATTAGTTATCCCATTAAAATATGCAGTGAATAGTGATTAATAAAATTGTGAATTTATTTCTTTGCAAAAACTAGAATGTAGAAAAATAAATTCAAAACGAAATAAAAAAAATTGAAGTAAAATTTTTTATTGATTCACTTGTTTTTGGAAAAGCAAAAAAAGTGTAGTAGAGCAAATAAAAAGAACAATAAATCAGATGAAAATAAGTTTAAAGTTAAATATTCAATATAATTTTTATTCATTTCGATCGATTATTAAAAATCAGAGTGTTAATTCTATTTATTTTTGTGTTACAATAAAAAACGATTAGAATTATATTAAAATGGAAATAGTAGGAGATTATGAATACAATAGCAAAGATTTGATAGGTCATGGGGCATTTGCTGTTGTATTCAAAGGGAGACATAGAAAAGTAAATACACCACTCAAAATTAAATTATAGGTTAATATAATTATTTAATGAAATTTTCTATTCTTTATTTCAATTTTAGAAAACGATCCAATGTGTTGCAATCAAAAGTATTACAAAGAAAAGTTTAGCAAAATCACAAAATTTATTAGGCAAGGAAATTAAAATCTTGAAAGAATTAACCGAATTACATCACGAGAATGTTGTTGCGTTACTCGATTGTAAAGAATCTCAGCATAATGTGTATTTGGTTATGGAGGTAAGTGCAAATAATTATAATTTTTAAATTTTATTAGCCTTTATCTAACCTTCGAAATTATATGAATTGAAGGATGTTCTATTCAATTTGTATAGTTTGAATTAATATAGTATATCCACACAGTATATAAATGGTGCATAATTGAATTGAAACAATCAAATGTCAATTAGTCGACTAATCATCAAATTTTTTTAAATATTAACGTACGTTTTTGTATATATTTCGATCAATCGTATTTTCCTTCATTCGGTTTTCGTATCACAAAGGAAAAGTTATATTGTATCTTGAATACAATATCACTTTTACACAATTATTTTATGGGCTGATCAGTTGGAGTACATAAATAATTTTTAAGTAATTAATGTACATTACATAGTACATACGTACATACTTTCTTATTGTTGTTTTACTTAATCATGACTATAAATAGTTTCCAATTAGAAGAATTAGAATTTGAAGATGTCTCAATCAAATTTTATCTTTTTTATCTTTTAAGGATAAGACACACCAAGCGTTGACGGCGGGGGTTTAAGTTAAATATATGTACATTAATTTGATGTATTAAAATTAATACGAAACCATAGTATGAACAAAAATGACACATTATTAGCTCAATGGTGAAATAACCGATGATATTACTTTCGGCTGTTTAAGTCCGATTTATTAAAACGAACTTAACGGCAAGAGTGTCAAAAAATGTGAACAATCAATAAATAGGTTATTTTATCATTATTAGGCAAACGGAATTATAATAAAAGGATATACCTTTAAATTTTCTTCATCTAATAATGCGATTTTTATCGGAAAACTATCCGGGATAGCCAGAAAGTTTGTAAAAATACAAGGAAATTACTATTTTTTTGTTTACAAACAACCTTACCTAATAATTTTAAGTTTTTTAAATCATTTTTATTTACAAACTGCGAAAAGTGATTACATTCCATTAATTTCTTTTCTCATTCGCGATTCACCTACTGTTTATAATTGTAGTGCTAATCCGCAATTTATGTTTTAAAAGTCAATTCGCGATAAATTCGATATGTTTTCTCCAATGTAGATAAACAAATATTTTGTTTAATTTCGTTACCTACGTTTGCCTATAATGCCTTTCGTTTATTTCGACTAGAGCAGAGAACGTTATATCACAATCCTTTATAACATTTAATAAAGTTAATGTTCCACAAATTGTTGTTAGAAAGAACATCGTCTATACTCTATACATATATGGAAGTATAGAAATTTGAATTTTTTCTAATAACCTCTTTGGTCACATTTCTACATATGCGATTAATAAGCCATTACTGCATCTCCTCTTTGTAGGTGTGGTAATAATTCGGTAGAATTATAGTTGGGGGGTTATCTGAAGCTCTTCCTGAGATAACTGTTTTCACAAAATTAATGATAGTGCTGATCAATAGTATCACACATTTTTTTATTGGTTTTTTATTTTGTGTTCGGGCGTAACAATTCTTGTATCATATACTTTTTTTGTTGAAAACAATTCAACCCAAATATCCTCATTACACCATAGTTTATAGACAAAAAGATAAGAAACGAAGGAAATACATCATGTACTGCATACTCGTGTGGACAAGCACATTACAGAAATATTTGGCAGCGAAGCCATAAAATTAATCTGAAAAATCAGAATATTTTACATGGATCAAACTATTTTGAAAAATAAACAGCAACAAAGATCGGCCAAAGCGGAAATAAAAACAAGTTTAAAACACCGTGAAATGTAGAGATGAAATAGAGACATCTGTAGTCTAATACGAAATACATCCATTTCACTAGCTAAACTGCGGCTGCATACTGAGTATGTTACACTGTGGCCCAATCCACGATTTATTTAGTACATTTTTGTTTGTAGTTCAACCTAGGCTATCGTCACTAAAAACGGAGTCGAGTAATGTTCTAGTTAATTCGACTCGACCTAACAAATTTAGAGTTAACTCTAAAAATTTGTACTATAAACGGAGTCGAGTCGACAAACAACAACAACAACTTAAATATGAACGTTATTTCCTTTCTATTTTCGGCCGAACATATCCAAGTTTTTGTTTGTGAGTGTTTAATTCACAGTTTAATTATTTCTTTCTAAAATAAAAATTTAAATATAAAAATTATGTGCATTTGACGTTTATAACTCGGTTTCGACTCAACTTTTACCGAACAAATAGCGCAGTGGTTAAAGCTGCGACGTTTGGATCGGGGGTACCGGTTTCGAATCTCAACAGAGGCGGGATACAAAACGGATTTTTCATCTCCCGATTACGATCGGTGATTAAATTTAAACCTTCTGTTGAAATTTACAATTCATGGACCCCCGACCCATCATGTTTAGTACAGGCTAGCATGGAGGTAAGCTAAGCTGTTCTGTTCGTCAGGTAGACGAAGATTATCGAGTTTACATACACCATTCTTGGCGCCAAAGCTTGATTTAGTCTAGCGACAGCAGACGGACCATTAATTTCCTCGCAGAAGTTTAACCAGGAAGTTCTATGGGCAGATCTTAAACTTCTCTTTAAATTCTTTTTGTGTCACTAAGAAAGGAACCCAATCAATCTGTCGATTGCAATTTTTTGCTTTTTGAATTTCCTAGCGGATTTTCTTAAACTTAAGGTCCGAGTTCCAAAAGAGTTTGTTCTTTTTGTTAGTAATAACTAATAAGAGAACAGGAATTTTGAAAAGCAGTCGAAATTGCCATCTCAAGTAAGAACGAATGTACCACAATGTCGTTACTCGACCAAATTTTTGGAGTGGGATAAGTAAATAACCTAGCTCGAGAGAGAAAAGCCCCAATTGGTTAATTTTCTGTTCCAATAATTATTTATTTAGCAGCGGTCGTTTACGGTTAATATTAACCGAGATACACCTGTGATCAGAGGTGAGAACAGCTTCTGTCATCATCCAATCTAAAATTAGATCAATGATAGACATAGAGCATAAGTAGATGTCAATTACCTCACGGCGATTAAAATTGATAAATGTTGGCTCGCAGCTTTTTTGTGTAATTACTCTAACGTAATAATCAAAATATAAGATTTTCAACCGAAATGGAATATATAGAAAATCAATTGCCTGCTGTTATAAAGGAGAAAGGCAACCAAACAACATATTAACCATTTGTTTTTCATTTGACAGGTTAAATGTAATGCTAATTTGATGTGATAGTGTATGATAATTTGTTTGATATAATGGCCCCTGTGGTCGGGGGACACTCACATGTCTCGTAAATCAAAATTGCACGAACATGTTTCCCAAGAATACCATTACAGTATCAATTGCTTGTCGTAGGAGGCGACTAAACGGTTGGATCGCTGGGCTGACGACCCGCATCCGTAAAAAAATAAAGTGTTTATAAAGTCAACAAAAAGAAAAATGGATACTGCCAAAACAACACCGGACCCCCGCTCAAGTACCCGGACACGATGTTTAAGATCGGCACGTGGAACGTGCAATCACTGAGAAAACCAGGAGCGTTAGAGGGCCTAATCACGTGCATGAAGGAGTATCGGCTGGAACTCGTTGCTCTTCAAGAAACTCGCTGGCCTAAAAGTGGAGACCATGTGTCCCAGGGCTATACGTTGTTCTACAGTGGAGATGACCTCGGAAATCTTGGAGCTGGATTTCTTCTTGGGCCGCAGATAAAAAAAGCTGTTTTGGATTTCCAAGCAGTCAATAACCGATTGTGTAAGCTTCGCTTGCGCATGAAGTTAGCTAACCTGTCGATAATTTGTGTACATGCGCCCACAGAAGTCAGCCAGCCCCAAGATAAAGACTCATTTTACAATGACTTGGACGATCTAATGGGATCTATACCCGAACACGATATTAGAATGGTAATTGGGGACTTTAATGCTAGAGCTGGCAGAAATCAGACCGACTTGTGTGAAAATATAGGTCCGTACTCCCGACACGAAACTGCGACCGATAATGGTGAGAGAATGATGTACTTTGCGGTTGCTCATGATCTTAGAGTAGCAAGCACATTCTTCCCTCACAAACACATACATCTAGAGACATGGACACATCCTCGCGGAACTTCCCGGAGCCAAATCGACCATGTGTTAGTTTCTAAAGGACGGGCTCAGGTTGTGCAGGATGTGAGAATTTATCGGTCAGCAACCAAATACGTAGGTCATCATTTGGTCGCTTCAAAGCTGCGATGGAAGTTTTCGTACAAGTCTGGGAACACAGCGAAACCCATGGAACGTTTCGACTGTGAAGGTCTGATAAATGAAGATCAAAAGAAACGATATCAGGATCTTGTCAGCGACAACATTAATGAAGCTAATTACCAGTCTGACTGCGTGAACTCTGTCTGGGAGGTACTTAAAACTTCGGTTGTCAGTGCTGCTCAACAGACTTTAGGTATAGTGAAAGTCAGACCCAAGAATGATTGGTTTGATGACGAGTGTCGTCTTGCAGTTGAGCAACAAACTATAGCCCATAATGAAGTGCAACAACGTCCCACAATCGCGAGGAAAAACAAGGCTGATTTTGCAAGAAGGGCAGCTAAGCGAATTTGTAGACGGAAGAAGCGAGAATGGTGGAAGGCCGAGGTTCTGAAAGTACAACAACTCAGCAATGAGCGCAGTTCGCGTAATTTCTTTAAAGGAACTACTGGACTGCACCATACCTTCAGGCCTACGTCAACCGCCATTCGGGACCGGGATGGAAACCTCTGTGTCAACATCGACGCAGTACTTGACGCATGGAGTCGACACTTTACTGACCTGCTTGATGTCCATCATGCGTCACAGACTGTTGTTGAGCCACCTCTAATACAGACTGCGGAGATTTGCACTGAGGAGCCATCCCATGAGGAATTCACTAAAGCCATGCAGAGATTGCAACGAAACCGTTCACCTGGAGTGGACTGCATTAATTCGGAGTTCTTGATATTCGGAGGGGATACTTTGTGGAACTGTCTTTTCGACCTTATTCGATTAGTATGGCGAACCGAAGTTATGCCTGACGAATGGAAAGTGGCCGCAATATGCCCCATCTTCAAGAAGGGAGATCGCTTGAAGTGTGAGAATTATCGCGGTGTAGCTCTCCTTTGCACAGCACACAAGTTACTGTCGTACATTGTATTGGATAGAATCACTCCTCTAGCGGAGGGCTTGGTTGGTGACTATCAAGAAGGATTTCGTCCGAATCGATCAGTCACCGATCAGCTCTTTTCGCTGCGGATGATTCTATCTAAATATTATGAGACTTCCATCCCCGTGCATCAGGTGTTCCTTGATTTCCGGCAGGCCTACGACTCGATCAATCCAGAGAATTTGTGGTCTGCGCTGGAATACCGAGATATGCCAACAAAATTGGTACGATTGTGTGGAATGACAGTGACACAATCTCAATGCAATGTTGAGAACAGGCTATCGAGAATTTTTGCAGTTAACTCGGGTGTTAGGCAAGGAAATGCTCTGTCACCGATACCTTTTAATCTCATGTTGCAGTACATCTTTCGTAAAACTGACACACCTCAACGCAACATTTTATATCGCCAGTCCAATCAAATGCTTGCATATGCAGATGATATATGCGTGATTAGACTGAATAGCAACGAAGTGAAGGAAATACTTGATCCGCTTGTAGAGTTTTCAGCTTCAGTTGGACCCCAGATCAATGAGTTCAAAGCAAAATACATGATCTCTGGATATAGGAAAAATCGCACACCAGATTTTAGTAGTGGCCACTACACTATTGAGGGAGCGAGGAGGTTCAAATATTTGTGCTCTCTTATCACTCACGACAACAGTGCTTTGTATCTTCTAAGCCCACTACTAAAATCTAAACACCTGTCCCTCAGCGAGTACGCTGGCTCGGTCACGTTCTGCGTGCTGACCCGGTACGAATTGCGCAGTGATCTCTGAAAAGAGAGTCACCATATGGTAGGCACAGAGGTTGTTGCAATCGACGATGGTTCCACGGTATAGAGAACGACTTGGCTTCTTCAGATTGTCTAAGACAGTATGAAGACCAAGCCCAGGATTGAAACCGTTGAAGCCAGATAGTTGACACACTAATAGGCCTTTAAACCCTTTATTATTAATAATTCTCGAAAAGTTAAGCAATCAATTTAGCAAAGTTAGGCGATTTGAATACTTATATACATTAATATTATTTTATATGGTCGTATTTAAAAAAAAATTATTTCAAATGTTAAAAACGATTTTTAAAATTATGTTGTTTTTGTTTACTTATTCTTTTTTATTCTAACTAATAATGTTCAGGGCTATCATAAAACTCGATAGAAATTTCATTCCTGTAGGAATTCAAATTCCTACAAAGAGAAAATTGCTATCAAACTTTCTAGGAATGTCAAATTCCCGTGGGAAATTAAGTTGTATGGTATAGTTCTTTTTTCGGTGTTAAAAAAACATCTCTAATTAGTTAAATAAAAAAATGGTTTAAACTTGACATTGGTGAAATTCCAAAACAATAAATATTAGTACATAATACGATTTTTTAAAATTATTTTTAGAAGATCATCCTATTTTTATTTTGCTTTAGCCATAGAACGTGTATTTATGATTTTTGTTAAATTTCTAACCCTATATATTTGTTATACATATTCATATGTACGTCTTTTAAATGGGCGGGTATTTTAAACTAATAAAATATGTTGACATCTATTATACTGAATCGTTTTATCCATTTTTAAATAGAATGTATTTTCATCATTATTATATATGTATTAACATCAATCAATTTTAAACTTCCTCTTGTTATTTCTTTGTTCATCCAAAATACATTTTTAAACTTAAAATGCGTTTACAAATGACATGTACAATTCAGTCACATTTTTTTGTTGGAAATTTTTCTGTCTAATTCCATCATATTTGCTGTTTCTATGTTCTTTGTAGATGATAGCAAATTCTGTAAGAATTGAATTTCGGAGTAACAATTCCTTCGCGTAGGAAATTATTCCTATGGTATAGGATTGTTACCTACAATATGAGTTGCGTTATACCAAATTCTCCAATAGCACTTTTTTCCTGTGGGAATGGGTTCTGTAATAGACTTGAATATTAAATAAAATTTCATACGTACTTTCAATTGATGTTTATTTATTTTTACATGTCAATCCATGGTATTACTTGTTATCAGCAAGCTAAAATACCAATTCATTTAGATAATTATAGTTAGTACTAAATAAAACTTACGTTTTTTTATGTTATTTTCATGTTCTTTCATATAGTTTTTGTAAGTTTATTTGTTTTATTTACTGTTGAGAGAGTACCAGTGCTAGATTTTTTCAGTATGACATTGTATGAATTATAGATCCAAAGTACACAATTAATTAGGAAATTGGACTATTCGGGGTTTCTATAAAGCTAAATTAACTTCCTCTCTTTTAGGGATTCCAATTTATCGTTAAAATCTTTTATCGATAATTCGATAATTTTATTTCAAATTATCGGTTTTATCGGTTTTTATCGATAATTATACTGTATATTTATCTTGATAACATCTAAAAATGCAAAGCAACGTATTTGTGTATTCAGTATAAACTAAAATTTATTTTAAAATAATTCAATAATTCAATAATAAATATAAACAAAAAATTCTAAAAAAACAAATAAAACAGATTCAAATTTCATTCGAATTACATAGTTCAGTCTTAATATGAAGATATTTCATAAAGCAAATTATTTGATTATTTATGGTTCATTATAAAATAAGATCTTAGGAAACAAAGTGCATTTATACTAGCATCACATAATCGCGATCTTATTTTTGTGCAGAATAATCCCGCTGCTGAGAACGCTCGTTCCGATTCAACGCTAGTTGGTCTAATGGTACTTAAATATTTGTATACTTTTTCTAAGTATATTCCACGACTCCCAATGTCTTCATAGTATAGCATTTCCCGTTTTATTATTCGCGTTAAATCCTTAGCTTCTCTTGTATGCGTTGAAATTTGCGCTTCTTCATTATCACTTAATTTGGTTTTAATTTTTAAATTTAATTGTTGTTTAAGAGTTAGTTGAAGTGTAATCATTCATCTGAATCTCATTTTCTTGTGGTTCCGCTGAATCAAGAAATGCTTCTGAATCACCTTCGTTTTCATTTTCTACTTCATGCCCATCTGCTAAGCGGACAACAATTTCTATAATAATTTTTGTAATAGCCGCTCGGGACGTCTGGTTAAAAATTCCATAATTTACCACCCATGTTTCATTATCGTGAGGATTATTTAAATATAAAAACACGTCAGCATACGGTGTTCGTCGCTGTGTGATGCGTATAATTAATTCATCTAAAAATGCGTTACTTAGAAAGTGTTTTTGTTGGTGTAACTGATCCAGCATAAATTTTAATGCAATATCAGCTGTATATAAATTAATGTCCCCGGTCCCGAGAACAAAGCTTTTCTTCAGTTACTTTAATAACCAGCATTGTAGATATTACATTAGACAGAAGATTGAATTCTGCATCGGAAAAATGAATGTCACTTCTTATATCTATTAAACTTTTTCTGATGGGATTTTTGATCTTATTGAATCTTTCTAGCATTTCCAGCAAACTATTCCATCTTGTTGGTGAATCTAATATAAGAGACAGCTCTCGACCTATTTCTTCACGAACATACTTTTGAAGTGAATCGTCATTTTTAGTTGGTGATCGCCGAAATATAGTAACAACTTTCATTACTTTTTGAATTAAAATATAAATTTCTGAATTGATAAATTCATTTGACTCCTCTATTGCCATTTCAGTTGTTCTAATTATTTCTAAACCATTATCTTCATTATCAATAATATCATTATCATCATCGCCATCATCGTCCATTGTATTGTCAGAATTTTCAATAACAGCAGGACAGATATTCCGTTGATATAAAATTTTAATCACAGCGAGTTGTATACCGTGCGCATAGCATAACTGTTGATTAAGATCAAATAATTTTCCAACCTTGATCATTACTGCCGCACCGTCTGTCGTTATAGCCACAATATGTTTGACAGATACGTTAAACTCTTCTAATCGTTTTTTAACTACTTCCACGCATTTTTCTGCAGGCATTGATCCTAAAATTCGAACAATACCTAAATTCCAATCCTCATTTCTATTATGAAGATTTAGGTTTAGATAGCGCCGATTTCTAGTAGATGTCCACTCGTCAAACGTAGCGCTAAACCTCTCACCTGAACTTATCATTTTTGTAAATTTGGTACTCATGTTTCTACGGACGTTTTCAAAATATTTAACAACAATATTTTTGATAGATGTATTGGATTTTGGGATATCGTACCAAGCATTTCTTAAAAGTCGTTTTAAATCCACAGATTAGGTAAACATTCGAAATGGAACACCATCCAAAGTTGTCATTCGTGCAACTGTTGCTTCAAATGAGTTATTGTTTTTCAAAAAAATTAGATATAATTTGTTGTACCGGTTTGCCAGATGTAACTTTAATTTCAGTTGATGAACTGGGGCCAGTTTCTTGTTCGATATTTCTTTTCAATAAATCAATTTTATGCTGGGTCTTTAAATGACTGCGAAGACCTGTTATGGTTCCTCCTGCCGATTTAATTCGTTTTTGACATCCACTTATCTTACATATTCCATAAATCCCATCTTTCGTACGATCAAAATAAAACCAGGGTGAATTTTTGTTTTGTGTTATTTCATCGATGGTATTTTGCATGGCTAATTAGCTAGAGTTATAAATTTATCTTTAAAACAAAAAAAAATCCTGATAAGTTCATTATAAAATTAAAATTGTTGTTCAGTAATAATTGTTATAAAATAATTACCTGATTTTAGCACGTTACATAACACATTAAAAACTTATTTTATACTAAATTCATCAACTTCGTGTTTTTTCTTGTTTTGGAATAACAGTCAATATATTATACAAAACAACAACTAAAAACTAATAAATGAGAATTTTTCAAAACCAGAAGGGATAACTGATGAAAAAATAAACTAATAATTAAAATAAAACCGAAAATTTTCGTTAATTGAGAATATATAATTATATACTGAGAGAGTGAGAGCAAGATGAGATAAACCGTCTACTGCAAACAATTTTAATTTTACTATTGGCGAATTGTTTTTTACCGAAATTATCGATAAAATTTAAATAAATTATCAATAATTTTTTATCGTCATTTTCGGCAATTTATCGGTTTATCGATTAATCGGTTTATCGATAATGGAATCCCTACTCTCTTTGTAGTTAGTTGTGATTAAAATAAAGTAAGTTGCTGCTGCACGTTTCTTTTATTCTGTTTAAAAGTTTAAATACATAAAAATTGAACGAATTTCTTTAAAATTCAACCTAGGCCGTGATTCAAAATAAAAATTATTATAGGCCTCCAGGCTGCGCAGCTATTGCAGCCACTATAATAGAATTCGAAAATTTCAATTGTCAATAATTTTTGATTTTTCGAAGGCTTTGCGAACTCAAAATTTCGGCAGCTACTGTTTCACGTAAGATTGAATAATAAAAAGTAATAAAATAATTTATAAATTCTTCCTGCTTTAACATTTTTTATGATACAGGATAAACTGCGCAGCGTCGAAAGTTTTTGATCGTATCTAGACCAAGATTTTATTTTGTATGAATGTAGGGTTGCCAACTATCAAACAACACAAATCCGAAAAAAACTTAAACGTAAAGCCGAAGATTTCAGTAAACTCACTTGTATAGTAAAAATTTAAATCAAATAAAATAAACTAATATATAAAATAAAATAAATAATAAAATTGTTTATTTAAAACTAACATTTTTATATTTTAAATATAAAGTAAAAATAAATAACATAAAAAACATAAAAGCAAAACCTCGTGTTAATAGTATAAATTAGTTATAGGAAGATTCGGAAATGCGACTTAAATGTATATTTCTTAAATGGGCATGTTTGTAACATTGGGTTGGTCGAAATGCGCATTTAAATGTACATTTCAAAAGTGCGGAATTTTCGAAAATTCTAAAGATAAAGAAACAAATTGAAATCAATAACTAAAAATTCGAAAATAATTATAAATTTAGAATAAAAAATGAAGAAATAGTTTTCGATCTGTCTTCGCTAAATGTGCATTTAAAATAAAATGAACATTTCGAATCGACCCATTAAATTGTTAAATATTTGATGTATATCGTTAAATATTTGATTAATTAAGAATAATTTCGAAAATTAATTATATAAAAATTTATAGTAAGCAATTTTCGTAAGTATCAACTTGGCAAAATGTTCGTTTTATCAAAAATATTTCGGAACCGCCAATAGGCTAGTTGTGTTTAAGAATATATTAAATAGACCATTTCAACTTTAAAAATTATTACAAAAAATAAACTTACAATTTTAGGTTTTCATCTCGGCCAAACTTTACTTATACCTCTATTATGGTTGTCACCTAAGCGTCACCTGGCGACCAAGTACATAGTCGCAATCATATTTTGGTATTATGGTTCTTGCCCGGAATGAGAGAAATGTCAAATATCTTCACTTAGAATTTTTGGTGACTTGAGGCGAGAATTCAACAGATTTTGTCGACAGATAAATAAAATATGGAAGGCAAAAGCATGAAAGTGTTTGTTTTTTATACATATACATAAATGTAGACATATGATTTTTTATTATTTGGCAAGTATATAATTAATACAAATTTTAAAAATATGTTTTGTTGTTATGCATAAATCAAATTTACAAACAGTCCAACATTTTCAAATTGGTTGATAAACAGGAAAGTATTCCGATATAGGCCATAGGATCTCAAATATTGGCTTAACCAAAGATTCGATTCAAAGATTTATCTAATTCAAGTGAAATAAATAATTATAAAAACACTAAAATTATTTAACTTTATTTTAATAGACACACAAACGCTAAATTATTGGATTTTGATTTGTAAATACAGAATAACTAGATATTAAATGTCAAGAAAACTGCTCAAAATACAATAATAAATAATAGTTGCCTACTTGATGACGCAAAAATATAATAAACGACGCATAGCGGCGCGTTAAGCACTCACCAAGTTTGTCTTGGTGAGTGCGTAATGAAAATCATAATATCAAAATATGATCCACACGATTTTAGCGGTCACGGCGAGACGAGAACCATAATAGAGGTAAAAAGCACGAAAGTCTTTGTTTTTTTTACATATACGTAAATGTAAACGATTTCTCACAAACTTGATACTTGGTCGTAAATCGATATTCGAACCCTTCGGAATAAAATGCATGAGTTGGTAAACATAGACATGACTAGAATTGTAATGACATGATATAACTCTTTAAGTATAATTTATAGTATAGTATGTTCAATTTCTCACAGAAATAATTTCAATATTGTTTTTCTGTTCTGCTCGAAACTGGTCATTGTATCTTTTACAACCTTTCAGAATAACACTAGGACGATGAATTTGACCGATATATTAATTATTGGTGATTCTAATATTCTTCGTGTTAAAACACGTTAAAATGGTCTTAAGAATATTAATAGTTTTAGATATTAACATGAATTAATTAGAAATAGTTAATTTTAATTTTGCATACAAACGAATTTGCAGTTTTACAATTTTATTTATTGAATTTACTGTTGTGAGTGAGTGAACAAACCAGTGTCAAATTATTTCTCTGGGGTATTATTTTAACTATACGTATGTATCTTTTGAATTGTGTATTTAATTCTTTTGTACACATAAAATTTTTATTTTAGTCCGTACAAATTTCTCACGATAAATCATAAAAAAAGTAGGGACTGTTGATGTATTCATGCAACTACTTGAGTTTAATGAAGCTAAAAATACAATAATCTATCCCCTACATCACCAATAAAATAAAATGTTATTCTAATGAAAATGTGCCTTAATTACCCAAAAATAATATGGAATCGAACCAAACGAGAGAAAATTGACAAGTAAAAATAACTGTTCGAAGTCTATCTCATACGAGTAGCAAGTATGTACAATACATATTGTAAAGTCTTCTCAAACGGAGTCTTCAATTTTACTCGCTGAAGTAAAGCGAGCAGCGAATTAATTAAGGAGAGTTTAATATTAGCGAGTAAATGCACTTGTGTGATGAGTAGCTGCTTAACTCGTCTTTAATTCAATCCCATCAGAATTGGGATTTGGTATTTTACATTTTATTTTAGTTCATGTTAAGGCGACATATTTAAACAGCAGGATAATAAAATACTATAATTTTTAATTAAACCACGTTTAATTTATTTTTTTATCACTACTAATGGTAATTTAATTGTAATTGTGATTATCAGGGTATTGCTTTCTTCATTGAATTCATTATAAAAATATATTTAAATGTTTAACATCTAAACTTTAATAATAATAATAATTCTAAACTCTAACCTATACAGAAATGTTATCTTTTAAGATTTAACATGATTTTTATTTAAATATACAAAAAGCGCGGACTTATTTATTAAATTCGATAATCTACGTCCTAAACTTTTCTTTGGTTTTCCAAATAAATAATAAAATAATTAAACAAAAACTCTATTAGTCTCCAAAATAATGAATAATTAAAATGTATAATAACAAAATAGGAAAAAGGAATGTATTTAAATAATGTAATCTCTGATCGTATTTATAGAATCGTTGATAAACTATGTTGTTGTTGATACAACCTTGTTTAAAGGAACTTCCTCCGCTGCTGGTACATCATGATGGTTTTCGTTGCGCGGCCGTTTTGTTCGACAGCATTTGGTTTTTATGCCACACACATCTGAGCGACATATTAATCCAATTATGAGGCCAATACAGCATACGACAATAATTCCTAAAATTAATTTTGTAATTAGTACTAATTAATATTTTTAATTATGTTTAATTTCTTTATTACCAATTAAAATGTGATTGATATAATCACTGGACGCAATTGCTTGGTCATTACTTGTTGTATTTTGTGATAAATCCGATTCCTTGATTGTAGCATTATTGTTAGAACCGATGTCGGTTTCATTTTTTACTAGTTTTGATGAGTCTATGACAACCGTTGTTGTAGATGGTGTTGTTAAATCATTCGAAGCATTATTCACCTGTGAGTATACATTTTGCTGATCAAAATTTGTATTTTTTATGCGTACGCGATTTATTTCCGTGGTTGTTGATATTTTTATCGCAATTACACTATCCTCAAATTTTAATCCGGACATTAATTCATAACAGCTTATTGTAAAATTGTTCGTCTCTATTTTATCAACCGTTTCTAATATTTTACACAATTCTTCCGTTTTATTTTTCGTAATATTAGAAATTTTCAGTGTTGACAACATTTTAAGTGGACGAAATGTTTCAACGTTTAATTTATCGTCAACGATTGCGTTATTTTTTATATTTAAAAGTGTTAATTTTTCCAATTTACGAAAGGAATTATCGTGGAAATTAGTTATACCACAGCTTTCAATGAAGAGTTCGTTTACATTTTCCGCCCAAATTAATTCATGATCATCTGTTAAAACGATGGGATTGTAGCTCACGTCCAGCGATTTTAGGAATAGCATATTGGAAAATGTCGTCACATTTAATTTTGGCAATTCATTATGTGATATATTTAGTTTATTTACATTTGCAACATTTTTCAATACACCCTGGCTTAAACCATTTATTTTATTGTAGGATAAATTAATATTTTGTATATCAGAACAATTTGCAAAATCAGTATCTTTTATTTCATCGATAGAATTATGACTTAAGTCAATGACTCTTGTATCTTGTGGTAGATGCTTCGGTATTTCGGTTAAAGCTAAACCCGAACAATTTACAAGTTTTGAAAATTTATTGCACACACATCTTTCTGGGCATGGATTTATTGGTCGTACGTCATCTAAATCTGGGAAATACATTTGTTTTGGCGGTAGTGATTTTCGTCGTGTTGGCCGCATTGTTGAACTTGTGGCGGCAGAGGCTGGTGTTGTGTCCTCCTCGTAATCATAATCGTCATCGTCCTCATCCGATTTATTAGCGGCCAAGTCTGATTTTTCTAATAGTACACTGAAATTAAACAAAATAAATTTGATTTCAATTTAGGATTTCATATTAAAATATCAATCAAATTTTTGCCATAGATATTATATCCAAGTTTATGAGCTGTGTGATATTAGAAATACTTCTTAGATTTTATTTTAGTCTGAGTTATTTTCAAGTTTATAAAATTTATTCGAATTTTCTTGGCTCAGTTTCAATCGAAAGTATTTGCATGAGAGAATAGATTTTATTTATTTATTTGATTTGCACAGACAATTGGTCTGGTTTTATTTTGCTAAGATATACCTACATATGTACATATAATATGTTAACATATGTAAAGTTTGCTAATGTGATAGGAAAATTACTTATATGTATTAGTTGGTATTAATTGTAAATTAATATGAATTTTACTATTATATAAAAGATTGAATCCAACCAAGTTGAACAATTTAATTTATATAAATTCTCTGTTTCAGTTGTAATCACTCAATTGATATCACTCATTTCATTTTTCAAACGAACAGTCTAACGTCTTTTTACTACAATCGAATGAGATCAACTACAAACTGTTACATAAGATTCCATCATCATAGCATTTATTATTAAGAGCTCATTTGCCGCCTAATTATAAAACATATTAGGTAACTTACAAATAGTTTGTCTATCACATTCACAGCACAGCAATATTAAATTTCTAAAAACATGATAACTGAGTATTCAAGTAGTGACTATTCTGAATCGAATATGTGACTATCATAAGAAACGCATATAAGTTACCTTAACCTATTTTTAACGCTTGTACCTTAAAAATGCCGGTTGGCTTTTATTTATGGTGTTTTTGTTTATTATTTATATTTGGTTGTCTACATAATAATCTCAAATTTAAATATAAACCGAACTGCCAATACTTATGGGGAAACCGATTTTTACTTAGTTTACGGTCAATTCATTCACCGTACCCAAAAGTGGGTGGTAGCAAATATACAAAAGTAAATGTTTGATTATTAGGTTATTCATTTGTTGATTGATCTTCGGATTGGGTAAGAAATAGACACACACGTATTGTAAAATTCAAAATCTGGCTCTGGTGTAATTATTTTTTAATTATTAATTTTAATTTATTCAATATTAGATTGTTTTTATGTACAAAATGTAATTGTTTATTTGTTGTTGGAAGCTAAAATTATTTGATCATAGGTCGGACAGTTTAAGGTTTCCTTTTATCTAGTAAAGTTAATTGACATTTAAATACACGATATTATAATTACTTATATGATTTTTGCAAAATGTTGTTTGTTTTGAAGTTTTACATTTATTCAAAAATGTAAAGAAATCTAGCAATTTAAATAGAGATTATTGATTTGAGTATCATACTTTTTTGAAGTGGCTACTGATGTATGATATTATCACCTAATATAAGTTTAATTCTCCTATTTTTAGTTTTAATAGATGAAAAGTTAAACTTTTGTAATTGCGTTAGTTCATGTATTCCATTTAAAATTATTATTATGTGCCGGATATTTTATATTTAGCTTACTTAATATTCTAAACTTTATTGGAAATATAAACCGATTAAATATAATTAGAATAGAAAATGGTGAGCAAAAATAATTTTTTTCTTAAAGCTGCATTCGAATGTGACTTGGCTAAATATAATTCTTGTTACGGTAACCGTTAATTCTAGGTGTCATTTTCATTCTGCATAAACAATCCAAAACGTATAGTGAAAAATGACAGTTATTCAGCATAACAGGTATGGGGCAAACAGTGTTGCATTATATTTGTTGTTTGTTTTTACTTGTAATTTTCATATGATTCTGTATAATGGTGCTTGCAAAAAAGGGATGGTAAGATTGTCCATCAGCATCGTACATTTTAAACATTTAATTATCACATGCAATATTTTTATTTCTATATAAAATCATAAATAGTTCAATCATTGAAAATTGTATGTGACTTAAATTATAATGTATAATTAATTATTTAATCATATGGTAACTCTTATTTCGGAGATTGGTAGAACGTGACCGATTACTCATTACTCTCATCTCGATATTGTACAGAGTACCATCTTCTTCGCGCTTTAGTGCGTAAATCACACGCATAATAACCTCCCGTACTCGTCCGTCAGCGTCAAACTTTCACATCCATATGTACATAACAACGACCCTGATCAACGCTTTGTAAAGCTTTAGCTTCGAGCACTTGATAGGGGTTTACATTTTAGAAGTGGTCTTATACAAAGTACTTATTTATATTATTAATTAGATGCAATACGGAGAAGGCTGCAGTTCGATCAAAATACGATTATTTTATGGGATTGTGTAGAAGACTGTAGTTTTTTTATTTGATAGTTAAACGAATGGCCACAGCTGGCAGTCGTTCTTTATATCCTCTAAGGCCCCTGCTAAAATCTAAACACTTATCAAGTGCCCTGAAGCTGAAGCTTTACAAAGCGTTGATCAGGCCCGTTGTTATGTTTGGATGTGAAAGTTGGGCGCTGACGGATGAGTACGAGAGATGGCTCCTTACATTTGAGAGAAGAATCATGCGTGTGATTTACGGCCCTAAACGCGAAATAGATGGTACATACCGAGCTCTGTACAATTTCGAGATCAGAGATCTGATGAAGATCCCCGATGTTGTACATGAAGTTAGATCTCAGCGAGTACGCTGGCTCGGTCACGTTCTGCGTGCTGATCCGGAACGAATTGTGCAGCGATCTCTGAAAGGAGAGCCACCATATGGTAGGCGCAGAGGTCGTTGCAGGCGACGATGGCTCCACGATGTAGAGAACGACTTGGCCTAAGACAATATGAAGACCAAGCTCAGGATCGAAACCGTTGGAGCCAGATTGTTGATTCAGTAAGGGGCCAGTAATGGCCTTTAACACTGTTATTATTATTATTAGTTAAACGAATGATAAGTTTTTTTAGTAATAAAAATAATGTTTGCTGTGGCTGCTAGGTAATTTTTACTAATTCGTACTAGGATGAAAAGTAATTTTAGAACGTTTAATAAATAATAGCTGTGTATATATAGAATACGTAAGATCCCAGACCGACTACGGTTTAATAAAATGTAAAACCGATATGGCAATGCAAATCGACAAATATTAATTTTAACTAAAGATTCATCATAACATTAAAATTATTGAAAAATAGCTTGTTTTAATAATCACTATTGTATTCTTACAAAATTGTATTGAAATTGATACGGTTTAATTTTAGAATATCGTTTTCCAAAATAAAGACTGAACGTTTTTGCCAGTGGTGATATAAGCTCGCTACATTTTGTTCACGTTTTGTTTTTGTTATAGCTGTCATATCTAATAGAAAATAAGTAGCAGTATGCCGTCCGTCGTAAATTTTTCATGTAGCATAGTAAACATGTCCAGCGGGCATCGTCTTATATATTCTTGCCAAAATGTTGGTCAATTTTGTAGGTTTAAATTTCTGAGAGCCTATCAATTACCAGGTTTTAATACCTTTGGTTTTAGGCATAATTTCGTTTAATTTAACTAAATATATGTGCTCATACTTGTTCAATTTTTAAAAATTTCTTAATAGATTGATAAATCTTTTTTGTAATGTCTGTCCAAAGTCATAAAACTTTAATTACTACTAATTTTTCTACTTAATTGGATAAATTGCAATTAATGAAGATATGATACAAGGACTTCAAAAATAAATGCGAAAACATGATAAATAAAGTTATATAATAACTAATTGTATAATACAATATTATAGTGATAATATAGGAAATGACCTTTAGCCTACAAAAAAAATATAGTTTTGCATAAAAGTATTTTATATACACATAATTTCACGTCATTTTATTGACCTTTACAGTTTACTGAACTAAAAACAACAAAAACATTTTTGTTATCGGTAACCTAGTCGTAATAATCAATTCAATTACATTAGTATAGGATGATGATACGTGAAATTTTTATGTGAGCTTGACGATTCGAATTGTGAGAAACTACTAATGAATGAATTTCATAAGTAGTAAGAAAAATAATTTGTGTATAAACAATTATTATTACACACTAAATCTAAGTAGTATGTATTGTATATGTATATACCTATGTAATATACATGTATACTAAATAAATAATAAATGTTGTCACAAAACACTATTTAGACTTTGATCTTTAGACGAATACGATAAATCTGTCTTTAGTCATGCTAATAATATGTCTGAAAAATAATTGGCATAAAAACATTGGGTACTCGGCAAGTAGTGATAAAAAAATATAGTTGAAAGAAAACTGGTGTTTAAAATTCTTTTTATTACCTTAAAATTAATGAATAAATAATTAACAGTAAAAAAGTATATTTTAATTCCATTTTTTGTTTTTGTGCAAATATTTGTTTATTTTTGAGTTAATTTTGAAAGCTACTTTTTTTTAACATCAATTTTATTTTTAAAACTATTTTAATTATAGCAAACACTATCCCATTATTAATATTTTATATCATAATCTTTTATTTAACAAATTTTAATTTTTTATCTCTTTTTTATCATTATTATATTATGATGTTACAAGAAAAAAAACAGAAATCACTGTAAACACTTGTTTGTTTCTTTGTTAAATATACAAACAATTTAATTTTTAAATCACAATGTGTATTAAATATTAATTATTTATAACTACTATTCAATTAGTAATAATACCATTATGAACACACAATATATTATTATTCTTGTAGTTATTATAATTTTTTTACATTCAAAATTGCTTGATTTTTGACTCTCATGACAGTATGACTCTACATTTATAATAAACATACATCATTAAATTGATCATCCAATTTTGAAAAATCACTCACAATTTTTTTTATCACTATATTAACTGTATCATTGTTTTTTTTTTATATTAATTAGGAGAAATTTAGATATTTCTAAAAATAAACTATATTTTTGTACAAAGAACTGATAGAGTTAAATTAAAAAAATTAAAACTTAGCCAAAAATATAAATAACAGCTATATAATATTGGAAGAATTCAGAATGAATGTTGAAATGAGAATAAGAGTGAAAGAAACTAACTAAATAAAATAGCGTACCCACTAGTTGTTTTAATACAAATGAATAAAATCAAAAGTGTATATAAAATACATAGATTTTTATTGTAGTATTTTTGTACATAACAAATACGTATATGAAATAACGTAATTCTTTATATTTGTATTGTAAACAAACACATAAATAACCCATCTCTATATGTACATATGTATATTGTTTTTTATATTTGTATTCATACACTCAATAGGGTGATACGGTTCGGTTTTCAATTTCTTTTTGAAAAAACGCATCGTCAAAACCAACAGTACATACGAGCGACGTTCAATATATTCATAGAAATTATATTTTTTTGTTCAACCTCCGACAATTATTACATTTGTAATGCGTTTGGTTTAAATCATGAATAACTTCAAATCTTAAATTTGAATACGCAAAAATGCATGATAACTTAACATTTTTTACGCGTTAACATATTATCATAGTGCTTAGAGAATCAGGGTATATTATTTTTATTTATTTTTTATTAAAACGGTTGAAACCTACAAAGGTTCCGCACTCAATGCCACAATGGGCCCATGGTGCAAACCTTGAGGATCTATCCTAACTCGCATAAGCGCACTGCAGGCTTAGCAAACTGTAAAAGTTTGAACCAAGAGATGGATAATAACTGATCTACGTTCAAAGATCCGTACGAGAACACTTGGGATCTAGCTTCGACAAAGGCCAGAAAGCTTGTGTAGACAGTCGTCCACTTCCTCCAGACAATCGTCACAAAGATCATCCTGAGCTAGTCCTATGCGTTGAAGATGAACTGTGAAACGTCCATGACCCATAATAAGTGCAACCAGTTCAAGTAAAGCAAACTTCTTAATAGCATCCTTACCACAGTTGAAGGAAAGAGGAATTGCTTGCTCGGGACCACAAAATCTACTGCGCGATTTCGCTAAAAAGTCATCAACCTCATTTCCCACAACGCCACAATGAGGAGGCACCCACATCACCCTTACTCTCGAATTAGAGCAAAGGAGATTAATGAAGTGTTTGCACTCTTTGACCAGTTTAGATGTAGTCAAAGGGTTTTTAAGGGTATTGAGCACAGCTTTACTATCCGTTCAGATAATAATATCCTTGCCTAAATCACTAAACTTAAATGCGTCAATTGCACTATGGGTAAGTGCAATTAATTCAGCTTGAAAAACCGTGCAGGTTTGCCCAGACTACCCGAGAATCTGAGCCCCTACTTTGGACAAAAAAAACCAAACCCTGCACTGACTTCGGAATGAGAGCCATCCGCAAAAAAAACTATCGACTCAGACAACTGCCTATAGAAATCCTGAGAGAGCCACAGTTCTCTCGGGGGGGAAACGACAGAGAATGAATTGGTTAAGTTAAATTCGGGCAATAGCCTGTCATTCACCATTTCAACCTCCGGAATATGTGACTTAAACTTATTAAGAATCTGTCTGTGCCCTGTACAAGTCCCGAAGGCATTCCATGCCCCAATGCACCTCAGTCGAAACGCAGCAGAGCACGACAAACCAAGAATGTAAGACTACAACTCGGGCAAGCATAGAATAGACTCCATAGCAAGAATGGAAGTAGACGACATTGCCCCGGCTATAGTCCTACAGGCTGTCATCTGCAGTCCATCCAGCCCTGCTAGAGAAGACGTCAGTTTCACAGGAATTGCCAAAGGCCCTTCTGCATTGCCAAAAGATAGCAATGGCCTTTTGTAGCTTATAATCAAGGTGAAATTTCCAGGAGAGTTTACTATCTAGAATAACGCCTAGGTGTTTCACGTGCTCTGTCCTTGTAATTGCTCTACCAAATAGAGTGGGAACAGATATATATTAGTATTATCTCTACGTCTGGAAAACACAACCAGATCAGTTTTCGAGGGATTGACTTGATTATTTTGCTACTGAAACTGCTAAATTAATTGTTTTGTCTTAACAAAACTTTGAAAAATATTAATATAGGAAAATCAATTTTAGCGATACAACTCCAGCAGTCGTCTCTTCTATCCTGCTCTGAGAATGCGTCTATTTTTAAATTATTGCCGTTTTCATATCTACAGACGCAAGCAACTTATAACAAAACAAAAAATAATAATTAAATTGAAAAGTACAAATTTATTTAACTTCTTCATTTTCCGTTCAATTCTTTTAGTTTCATACACATTCCATACAGAATTACGCGAAGCTGTGCACTAATACCTCACTTAATGAAAATTCTTTTTACAAAATTACTATAGACTGCGCCTCAGGATTAGCCGAAAATCTTTGTAAATGGCGGAGATATACATTCGATCGATATGTCTTTTCTCAATTATGGTTTGCATTTATCTGTTTTATATATGTATATTTTATTTGGATGGATATCGCAAAGCGATGGCCTTGATACCTTAATGAGAGTAATAATTATTTGGCATAGAAAATTGCTTCGGGGATAGAAAAAGATGCCGATATTCCAACCGATACAATGCCATCATTCGATTATTGTGATATTGATTACTTTCACTGATATCTGATTTCATATCTATCTAACATTTCCTGTCGGTATTGCAAGTTCCGAAAGAAAAGCGGTGAAACCGCTGCTTCATAATAGAACTTAATAAGTATATAAAACAGTAATTTAACCGTTTGCACATTACCGATGCTAAAATAATAAATACATACATTGATTTTAACAAGCCCATACAGTCTATCTTGTCTCCCACCGCCTATACTTCAGCCACGCCAGATTTTTTTAAATATTGTAATTAAGAATACTTATCGTTTATAATTTGAAATAAAAAAATTGAAATGTGTGATACTAAAATTTGTTTAAAAATATGCTTTTTACTAAATTTGGTTGGTCTTAACCTGTTTGTAGCCTTAATTAGATTTTCGCGAAGCCTCTTGAAAGCGTAACAAATAATTATTTTTCTTCAAAGTCCATTTGTATGATTGCCAATTCGGCGCCAACTGTTTTTGAATTTTCGATACTACATGTAAAGTACTTTGCTTGAATTCGCTTAACAAAAATATTATATATACTTTGCATGTATCAAATTCACCCGAATTACTATGTTGTTTGGTCTTCAAACGTAACTGTTAGTATTCATAGAAATGACGTTTTTCGCGCTCCCATTGTTGTTGCAAATAAATCCTTACGGCATAAACAGCAGTATAAATAGTTATGCAGTTAAAACAATTGTTTGTGTTTTAAGAATAACTTTATTGAAAGTTAATTGAATTGAAACGAGAAGGGACTTTGATCAGTTTTATTGGCAATATAATATTGTGAATAGTTGCGGACAAAACTATTAACAAACAGGAGTTGTCTCAGACGATCAATACTATTGACAATATGTAAAATTTCTTTGACTTTTAATATCAGTTACATTTTTGTATACACATCCTTTGTTGTTTTTGGTTTACTATCTACATAAATTTGCAGTAACTTATTGTATGCCTAGTTTTGTTTAACCTTATTTGAAGGTTGTTTTGACGATACATCCCATTACACAGCCAGCTCTCTATAGCTTTCAATTACACAATTATATTATCCGTATTTAAAGTAAATCGTTTTTTTTCATGCATGCTCATTTAACAAATTTTCAGGATTTCTTTCATAGACGTACGAATTTACATTATTCTGTTATTTAAATTTGTATAGACTAAAATTTTAAAAAATACAACAATTTGTTTTCTAACGCATTGAAGTAATATTGACCATCCCGAGATATTGGCAATGATATTGATCATCTGAAAGCCCATAACAAATGATTTGTATATCAAGATTAAGTATAACTTTGCCAAGCTTTTGACTTTATTTAATAAAATTGGCATCGCCGTTAAGTCAAATTTCATGTGTAAAAACTATTCCAATAGGTGATGTGTAAATCTACTTTCAGTTTTAAAACTACATACTAAAAGTATTCATTTTTAGCAAATTAATCATTCTATATTTCCATATTCTACAACATCGTTTTGTATATGAAATTTAAAGTTAGCTAAACTGCTTAATGGTTGTATTTCGAATTTAGTTATTTTAAGTTTATACATTATTGCAAATTATCTAAGTGAATAATCAAATCAAATTAGCATTTATTTAGAAATTATTGTTATTGTTGAAGTTAGTAGATTTAACGAATGAATAAATAGTTTGTAAAATCAATTTTATAAAATTGCAAACCGTTTTATTTAAAATAATTAAAATTTTTGAATACAATTTTAATATATTAAACATATATACTCGTAGGACATTCATACAATTATAATTAAAAATTAATGGTTGGAAAATCAAAATTCCATATAGCTACATAATAAAATATGGTTTCTCTCACCTCATCGACTCGATTGGTGGTGTTACATAAATATAATATCTGTCATCGATATATTTATTGGTTTATTAAACTAAACGGTCTGGTTCCCAAAGAGCCCAAAGGTCAAACAGCTGCATATAAACATTTTCCCCCAAGTTAACTCATTTAAGCTTATTGTATATATACATATTTCAGCCATATATTTCAGTATATATTTTCCTAAATATACTTCGATAATTTTTAGCGGGCTCATATTTTGTGGATGGGCAATATTAGAGAATTAGAATCAATAAACACCCCCATATTTAAAAATGCGATATCCTATATGTAAGAAGAAACAATCCATTTAAGCAGAGCTCTTCTATTGCAAGTTTTCTTTTGAAAATATAGAACGAGGAAATCAATTTCAGGCTTGTCTATATATGTATGGACATACATGATATATTCATATGTAAAAATTGTACATAATATAAAATTCCATACCTATAACCAAATGGTTTTTGTATAATATTGTACACGCATAAACGTTTAGTATTTAAGTATGACTTTCAAAAAATGGCATTACAATAATCGTGAATCGTTCATAAACATATCTGATGATTATATAAATAACATAAAAGCTAATTTTTTTGATGGATCTGGATTAAATGCTATATTTAAAAATCCATGAATATTTTGTGTTGATTGGTCTTATTAATCGTAGAAAATGCAGATATAGATCAGCCATTTCTAAAAATTGTCTATAACTGAATTTAGAAGTAAATTCGACATTTCATTTTCTTGTTCGATTGGCTCCGACATTCTAACTATAGTTCCTATAATTATAATATTTCACAACTTACTCTGCTGGATCAGTCCTATTTTAATTACAAATACTTTAATCACTTGTGAAATTGGTTAGCTATATGTGTCGACCAAGTCAAATACCTACGCTACGTTCTCCAAGGAACACTATCTCTTTTTCCTCGTTAACTATCGAAAATATAAAAATTAATAATACTTTGTTGAATGAATTTCTAGAAATAGAATCGGGTAGGCTGTGCCTGTGATTACAATAAAAATTGCGGAATTGAATACGAAATAGAATACAATTTTTTTCGTGAGCAAAAAGACAAAAACGTCTTCACTTACGATAAGAATTTTCTCCTTTTTTCAGTAAAATCCAAATGAATTAAATTTTTTATCAATAAATATGATATATTTAATGATAAACTAAATATTTTAATTCAATATTATCAACATAAAATTAAATTTAACTTTATTTTTCAATGTTCAGGATAAAACAATGTTTTTTTCAAGTTCTCGATAAAATCATAGTATACACGAACTCGAAAAAAAGGGAAATTTTAAAAGGAAATGTTTTAAATACATATTTTTCATTGTACTTAACTTAATGCCTGTATTGACAATAAACATCAAAAAATATTGTTAAAAGTTTAAATTTATTCAAATAAATAGAACTTAAATAAAATATTTTGGTTAAATTAAATTAAATTTCCCAGTATTATTCCCGTTGTTCTATATAGGACTTGAAGTTTTGTTAAAAAAAAACGCAGCAAGAGTAGTGAGTAGTATAGTAAGAGTTTTATCTATTTACAAAATATAAAATTTCCATTGGTATTAAAAAGTTTCTCCTTTGTAAATTAGTATAGTCACTTGCTGCGGGATTTATTCCACACCTAAATTAACAACTTAAACAAACATACTTATAATTAATTCAACTAAAGTAGCATTACTATTTCAATCGTTCATGGTTGGTTCACGGAAATTAGGATGATGATATGCCCGTGAAATTGGTGCAATAGTTCCTACTGTGTAGACCGAAATAAAAATTCGATTATGTAATACAATAATTTAATCACAAAATTACCGATGTTTTAATTACAAATATTTGCCATTTTTTGATAATAATCCACGTTATATTGGGCGAACAGCTTGCTGTTTGATTTATAATTTAGATTTTTGCTGTAAATTTGAATAGAAAATATAAAACGTGATACTTAAGAAACACTGCAATGTAATGTCAAACTTTTATGAAACGTCAAAATTCCACAAAAGCAAAACCCCACACATACTAAAAAAAATTCCCTTTGTAAATATAACAACCGATTTCTCGGTCGAAACCAAGAGTAACTATATTTTTTGACGTTTATTGTCGAATAATACAGGTATCAAGCATAAAACAATGAAAAATATTTGTTTAAAATTCCTTTTTTAAATTTCCCTTTCTTTTCGAGTTCGTGTACTATCAATTTATCGCGAACTTGAAAAAACCAATGTTTTATCCAGAACATTGAAAAATAAAGTTAAATATGACTTTATTTCGATAATAGTGAATTCAAATGTGTAGTGTAACATTAAATATATCTTACTTATTGATAAAAAATTAAATTCATTTTGATTTTACTTAAAAACTGAGAATATTCTTATCCAGATCTTCATTCGAACTCGAAAATTTTTGAATAAAAAAACACGACTTTCATTAGGTAAATTTTTTTATTAACAGAATTTCATGTTCTAGAGAAACATTGGGAAAATACTGGGAACTAATTTATTTGGATTTTATGTATTAAACAATTCATTTTTTGATAATTATGAACAAATAATACATAGTAATGTTACAAATAATGAGAAATATTTGTTCAACAATTGTATGTTATAAAATTTCCCCTCTTTTCGAGTTTGGTTACTATGATTTTATCGAGGACATGAAGAAAACATTGTTTTATTGAGTACAAATAAAGTTAAATTTTATTTTATTTTGATAATAGCAAAGGATATTATTAATTCTTTGATAATAGTGAATTAAAATGTGTAGTTTAACATTAAATGTATTATATTTAATAAAAAATTAAATTAATTTGGATTTTACTGAATAAACGAAAAAATTTCTATCCAGTACAATATTCGAACTCGAAAATTTTTGAATAAAAAAACACGACTATTGTTGAAGCATTTTTGGACTTTGTACAATGTGCGAGAAAGGAATTATATTTCAAACTTTGTGCAGATGAATGAAGTGTGCAATGTTCGTCTTTATTATAGTTTAGACAAAAGTTTGCATTGTACAATTTCGGGCTTAGCTCATAACATTGATAGTATACTAAGTACTTATGTATAATATATTACGTACATACATAGATGTATACGAACATTATAAACTGAACTCGTTATTATTACAACATATTTCTTCTTTATTGATACTTACCAGTAAATACGCTTTTACTTTTGAATGTGTTATGCTGTAGTATCTAGTATATATACGATAATAATAAAAAAAATGCAATAAAACAAATACAGTTTATTATTAATTAATTTCACAGGGTGGTTAGGTTACTTTTTTAATTGCACCACAGTTATGAGGTTCATTAGATAATAATTAAAATTCAATCCTAATGGCACAATAGCAAGCTAATTAGTGTTATTAATTTTTCTTTTTAATTATGAGCAAATCGTTTACGAATAATGCAACATTTGCTTTGATAATAATTAAATACGTCACGTAATACAATTTACATGAAAGTAGTTATTATCGCATCTAACTATATATGCATAATCTAAATTTAGTTCGAACACTTGTCAAATAATATTAGTCCGATAAGATTACTACTAAACAAAAAAAAATATAGCGTGTGAATTAAGCATATGGCTTACTGTTGGAATTTTCATATTATTATTATCTGACAATATTATCAGACACTTGGGTGGCTATTATTTTACCTTCAATATTGAGCTAATGATTAATTAGATGTACAAGAGGTTAATAGGAAAAAATTTCCTATAGCCTCGTTGTGTGGATATCAGATTAGATAAGCTTGTGGGTGTGGTAGATGGACTTGCATAGTAAATTCTCAAATACAGGACAATGAATATATATGTACGTACACACTAACATGCTCCGTTTAATATATTAGTTCATACCTTATCTTCGCATGAAATATCGTCCTGGAATAGTTTGTACTCAAATCTAGGCTTCTATTGCTAAATACAAATTCGTATAAAAGTTGTACGAATTTGTACCATTGATAATTTCGAATACGAAATATTATTTATATTTTATTTTCCAAAATTCGTGGTATTTTCGAATACGAATTTGTATTTTAAATAGTTCTAATACACTATGAAATTTCCTTTATTGCACAGTACGAATTCGAATCAATTTTGTTCGGCTATGAATAAACTAGTTGAATTCAAATTTAAAAATGTCTAGTGTTTATTTTTTAATATTTTCATCTTAATCATTAGAAATTATTAAGTTGAAAATTAAGAATTTTACATGCCTTACAAATTTTAAGTTAAATACTGCATATGTTTTCCATTTATAATAGTAACGCAGCGTGGTCCGATTAGGAAGACCTCATTACAACTCCAATACAAAATACTGGCAATGTCATTTCTATTCAAAATCAATGATCAGCCACGAAATTTGATTTCTTAATTGAGCTATATTTAGAAAGCCATATAACATCATGAATCTAAAATTAAATGTATAGAATTAGAAGGTTGCTTCAACAATTTTTATCTCAATTTCGAATTCTTGGCTATAGTCTTGCATATCACTCAATACTTCTAGTTGTACTATTTTCCACCCTTATATAGTGGTTTAAATTCCAATATATCCTAGAAATCCAATGTTAATTCTTAACATAAAATATATTTTTTAAGCCAGAAAAAAATTAAATAAAGAACTTTCTTTTTTCTTATAAGAACACTCATTTTAATAGTAGTCGTGTTTTTTAATTCAAACATTTTCTTATTGGAATTTTCTCATTTTTTCAGTAAATTCCAAATGAATTTAATTTTTTATCAATAAATAAGACATTTAATGTTAAACTACACATTTTAATTCACTATTATCGAAATAAAATTATTATTATTATTACTCGAAAAAAAGGGAAATTTTAAAACGAAATATTTTAAACAAATATTTTTCATTGTTTTATGCTTGATACCTGTATTATTTCACAATAGACGTCAGAAAATTTTTATCCAGAACTTCATTCCAATAAGAAAATTTTTGAATTAAAAAACACGACTAGTGTTTAATTCTAACTTTAGTCGTGTTTTTTAATTCAAAAATTTTGAGAGCGCTTCTGAATTACAAAATAATAGATATGAACTAAAAAATAATAATTACGTAATTGAGGATTAACTCAAATTGGAGCCTCTTATTCCACTGCTATCATATTCACATACGTAGTGATCATACTAGGCTAGACACAAAACTACCTCTTTGGATCGAAATGAAATTTTATTTTTAACATCGACTTTTTAAAATAGATTCGTGTCTAATTGGCCATCGGAACACTGCATAGCTCCATGCTAGCCTGCACTAACATGAACGATGCGACCAATCATCATAGATGTTTTCAATTTAATCACCGATCGTAATCGGGAGACATCCCTTTTGCATCCCGCCTCTGTTGGGATTCGAACCAGGTACCTTCCGATCCAAACGTCGCAGCTTTAGCCACTGCGGTATCTCCCGATCCAAACGTCTCAGCTTTAGCCACTAATATGCGGTATGTTTAATTAAGTTACTATATGGAAAATGTCTCAAGATTGAAGAAAACAGAGTTCATCGATTCAGTTTATATTAAAGTCTCTTCTGTAAAAACGACAAAATACGTTGGCAAAATAAGTTTATAATCAAGATTACTTAGCTCAATGTGTTTCTTCCAAAGCGCCAACAAAGACATTTATTAAAAATTATAACACAATACATAGTAGTACCCTGTACAAATATGTACATACTTATATATGAACATGATTCATAATTAGCAAATCTCATCACGCGATTGTAGAATATTGTAGAATTTAATAATTAGATAAAGACTAAAGTTTATTTAAATTTTTTTTTAATTTACGTTAACTAAGCATGGGTATATTAGGGAATCTAAGATCATCATGACATACACATATCGATTACTACACTATCTCATATACAAAAATATCATTTATTGGCCAAACCCAAAAAAACAAAAACACAATAATTATATTGCAAACAATATATGTAGCTTTAAGGTTTTTCTATCGTTTTTTATTTGATAAAAATAAATTAAATGAAAAACTAAAAATAAAAATAAGAATTCAATAACGTCACTATTAAGAAGTAACTCATACGTTACGGTTCAAAGTTTCATCAGGTAACAATAAAAAACAATAAATATTTTCTATAAATGATCTTAATCAAATTTCTATAGATAGTATACAAATAAAAGTACATATATGTATATTGTGTTATTGTATATTTGTACATATACTGGATAGAATTTGATTAAGAGTCGCGAAATTGTTTCGCTTCAAAATTAGTTTAAATCAATCTATTTACATTTAAACAAATTTGAAAAAAATTTTAAATTCACTATAATTGTATAACCGCTATCCTAACCTGTTCCTGAAACAGTATAAATATTATTTTATTGCTTAAAAATATATAGCTAATTCCTAAAGAATCGTAATATACTAAAATACAATATTCAATACTAGGAAATATGTAAATCGATTCGATAGAAAATGCTGTTCAAATAAAGAAATTTTTATTGTTATAACTTACAATAAATATAACTCGTCATAGCTAAAATGATGATAAATAATAATGAAATAAGATTTAACAATTATTTAATAATAAATAAAAACAGTGTTTAAAGGCCATTACTGGCCCCTTACTCCGTCAACAATCTGGCTCCAACGGTTTCGATCCTCGGCTTGTAGGTGAATGCTCTACGAAAACTCTACAAGCGGATCAAGTATTTCCTTCACTCCGTTGCTATTCAGTCCAATCACGCATATGTCATCTGCATATGCAAGCACCTGATTGGATTGGCGATATAAGATATTGCGCTGGGTGTTTCAGTTTTCGGGGACAGGGTATCTTCCTGCCGAACACCCGAGCTAACTGCAAAAATTCTTGATATCCTGTTCTCAACTTTAACACAGCATTGAGACTGCGTCACTGTCATTCTACACAATCGTACCATTTTTGTTGGCATACCTAGATATTCCAGCGCAGACCACAGACTCTCTCGATCGAGTCATAGGCCTGCCGGAAATTCAGGAACACCTGTTGCACGGGGATGGAAGTTTCATAATATTTTGATAGAATCATCCGCAGCGAAAAGACCTGATCAGTGACTGATCGATTCGGACGAAATCCTCCTTGATAGTGTTTTATTAGGCCCTCCGCTAGGGGGGTGATTCTATCCAATATAATGTAGGACAGTAACTTGTATGCTGTGCAAAGAAGAGCTATACCGCGATAATTCTCACACTTCAAGCGGTCTCCCTTCTTGGAGATGGGGCATATCGCGGCCGCTTTCGATACGTCAGGCATTTCTTCGGTTCGCCATACTAGTCGAATACGGTCTAAAAGACAGTTCCACGTATCCCCTCCGAATATCAAGATCTCCAAATTAAAGCAGCCCACTCCAGAGCGGTTTCGTTTTAGTCTCTGCATGGTCTTAGTGAATTCCTCATGGGATGGATCCTCAATGTAAATCTCCGCAGTCTGTATTTGAGGTGACTCAACTACAGTCTGTGATCCATGATGAAAACCAAGCAGGTCGGTAAAGTGTCCATTCCATGTGTCGAGTACTGCGTCGATGTTGACAGAGGTTCCCATCCCAGTCCCGAATGGCAGTTAACGCAGGCTGGAAAGTATGATGCAATCCAGTAATTCCTTTAAAGAAATTACGTGGACTGCGCTCATTGCTGAGTTGTTGTACTTTCATAACCTCGGCCTTCTACCATTCTTGCTCTTTCCGTCTACAAATCCGCTTAGCTGCAGTAAGTAAGTAAGAGTAGCTTTGTTTTCCTCGCGATTGTGAGACGTTGTTGAAGTTCACTATGGGCTATATTTGGTTGCTCAACTGCAAAACGAAACCCGTTATCAAACCAATCATTCTTGGGTCTGACTTTCACTATACCTAAAGTCTGTTGAGCAGCACTAGCAACCGAAGTTTTCAGTGCCTCCCTGACAGAGTCAGACTGGCAATTAGATCCCTCCATGTTGTCGCTGACAAGATCCTGATATCGTTTCTTTTGATCTTCATTTATCAGACCTTCACAGTCGACACGTTCCATGCGTTTCGCTGTGTTCCCAGACTTGCACGAAAACTTCCACCGTAGCTTTGCAGCGACCAAATAATGATCGCTGTCTACGTATTTGGTAGCTGACCGATAAGTTCTCACATCCTGCACAATTAATTTTGTTGACTTTATAAACAGCTTATTTTTTTACGGAGGCGGGTCGTCAGCCCAGCGATCCAATCGTTTAGTCGCCTCCTACGACAAGCAAAGGATACTGTGGTGGTATTCTTGGAAAACATGTTCGTGCGATTTAGGTTTACGAGACATTTGTGCCCCCCGACCACAGGGACTAACAATTATTTACATTGTAAATTAATCTGTTCCTTGTGCCTAATACCAATTTTTTCACTAACTAATTGACTTTTCTAATTGGTTGATTGGTTTATTCAGTTTAACATAGATAACACTAGAATTAATAAAATAAACTATGATTCTAATTTATGATTTTAATTTTCAAAATATGTAACCATTCAAACCGTTGTCAAACGAAGAAAATAATAATCTAAACGAAAAGTAATCATGAGAGGAGGCTTAATCAGTTAAACAATAAGAGAAGCGAAATATTCCTCTTAAGTTTATAGTTTCGCGGGTTCGATGGCCGATTTATAATATTTTACTTAAAGAAATAATGTTGCTAAATTTTGTAAGAATACCTAAACCAGCGAACCCTTAAGAATCAGTAATGAAACCTTACGGACTTTAACGAATCTGTTTTCCTACGGAAATTTTAACAGGCCGTTCAGCTAACCCGTACCGCATTCTATTGTTGTATCACATGATTCTATATAATTCAGATACTAAAATATATTAAAGAATTTGAAGACCTCTATTATGCGCAATTTATTGCTAAAAATTACCAATATTCGGTTATTAATTTAATTTGAATTATATGTTATTTTTTTACTATTACAACCACATAATTATTTGTAGGGTCCCTACAAATATTTGTCCCTACAAATAATGGGTCTAGTCTCCGCGGTTTCCCAGTCACTGAAAAAATCGATGAAATTTTGCAACTGGTGGAGCAAGACCGGCACGCAAGCTGTCAGGAAATAGCGGAGGCATTAAAAATCAACCACATGACAGTTTGGAATCATTTGAAAAGAGCAGGCTACAAAAAGAAGCTCGATGTTTGGGCGCCACATGAATTAACGTAAAGAAATTTGATGAACCGAATTGACATCAGTGAAATGCTGCTGAAACGCAACGAAATCGAACCATTTTTGAAGCGAATCATTACAGGCGATGAAAAATGGATGAAATATGAGAATATCAAACGTAAGTGCTCCTGGTGAAAGGCTGGTGACCATCCACAACCGACTTCAAAGCCTGGATTGACGGCAAACAATGTTATGTTGAGTGTTTGGTGGGATTGGAAGGGTTTTGTCCATTATAAGCTGCTGCAACGTGGCAAAACCATCAATTCGGTCCTTTACTGTGCACAACTCGACCGTTTGAACGAAGCGATCCAGAAAGAGCGACCAGAATTGGCCAACATAAATGGAGTTGTGTTCCATCATGATAATGTGCGGCCACACACATCTTTGATAACTCGGAACAAATTGACGGAACTTGGTTGGGAAGTTTTGATGCATCCACTGTATAACCCGGACCTTGCACCGTCTGACTACCGTTTGTTTCGATCTCTGCAAAACTCTCTTGATGGTAAATTGGCAGACCGAAGCGCCGAAAATCACTTGGCTAACTTTTTTGACAATAAACCACAGAAGTTTTACACCAATAGAATTATGAAGCTACCCGAAAAATGGCAAAAGGTCATAGATAATAGTGGTCAATATGTACTCGATTAAAATTTATTTTCAATAAAAAAAATTTTGTTCAAAAATGTACCAAAAAACCGCGGAGACTTTTTATATGACCTATATTTGTAAGGTTGTAATCGGCAAAAGTTGAAGAATTATGCACGTCTTTTAAACGTTGCAAAGACTGATAAAATACAAATATTACATAGATATAGTATAGATAGATCACTTTTTATTGACCCCGTGTTTATACGACAATAAATTAATGTTTTAATACATATACAATTTAGTATGTATTTCGTATATAATAACTATTTTCACATGTTTAAAACACATATTATATAAATAACAAATACACAAAAATGATTCATTAGCTGGTGATAACTCAAAAGTTTAAAGTCTAATCAATAATAATACGAGGATGTCAGTGTTTCTTGTTGTTAAACACGTTAGGCACACAAACAAATTCGTTTGAATTATGATAGCAATGGAATTAGATAAGATTGTGGATGGTCGTAATTATCGCATATTTTTTTATCTTCATCACAATTTCATTCACATAACCAATTGCATACTTCTTATCATAAATTGTACGCGTAATGTATCTTAATATTAGTTGTAGATATTTAGTAAACCTGTATTATGTATAAATAACAATTAATAATTTCCGTAATACTACTAATCTAGACCTATATTATTTTCGTTATACTCTAGTAAACCGATTATGATTGTTTCCAGTAAAAACAACACATATTGTAATTTAATCTCCACCCATATTATTAATATTATGTACGAGTATGCATGTATAATAGCAATATTGTTATGATTTTATTTGTTACCGTCTTAAACAAATCAAATTTATTGATATTCGGATTGAATTGAGATTAACCTAAATTCTAGTTTGGGAATTTTGCATTGGTTTATATATTAGTGCTCAACACGATATACGTTTTTATTAAATGCGTGGAATCAATATTAATAAAAATATTGTTGTTAAAATAAGACATTATCCATTAGTGATAAACTATGTATATAGGCTCTGCCAGGAAATCTATAAACTTTTGTTCTTATCAAAATATTTAATTTTAATTATTTAAAATTTATATATGACTGTAAGAGATTTTTTTTGGATTAGTTGTAAAAACGTAGCAAATGTAGTATTTATAATTTTAGTTACTGAGAGACTGGAGAAATCTGCTTAATTATTTTGCCTTTCTTAAATTAAGAATTGCCCGAATAAATACTCAATATCTCCAAAAATCTATTTTTGTTGAGACGAATCTTTATCTTAGCCAATCCTTTTGATTCCTTTTGATTGATTTTTTTTTCCAAAATACTGAAGTTACAATTCATTGTATGTTGAATACATATTTATAGTGCCATTATGAAAAGAAAAATTATTATTATTTCTTAGTTTTCCTCCTAAAAACAGTATTTTGAAGAAATAAAATGATGCTTATCTAAACCAAGAATCATTTGCAAGAATGAAATAATGTTTTAATGGTTATATTATATATACAACATCGCCGCGTTAACTGAATCAGAAGAAAAATTAGCATTACTTATTTGTATTTAACTAAAGAGGGACTCTGGCTGCATAGCCAGATAGATAGAGTGGGTTCCTATGTTTACTGCGACCTAAACGAGATTTTTTTGTAATTCTCTTCTTTTGTTCTCTTATACCTTTTTCCTTTGAAACTCACATAAGTGAATCTAGCTAATAGCTGTATTGATCGAAGTTCATCACAAACAAGCTTAAATAAGTTTAACATACGAGCTTTAACGTAGTGTGGTTGTCTGAATATAGTTTTTCAAAGACAATAGATACCTATACTCATTTCATCGATGAGAACTTCGGTTTGAAATATTGTAATGTTGATCCTCAGGCTTTATAGGAACAATATTTTGTTCCGTAGCTATTCCAACCCATTTCTTCATCTTTGATACATCTGTATACAATATTACGGATATTCCTCACTTACAGGTCTGCCATTGATACATAGTCTGCTGTTTTCTATAATCACTCCGTATAGCTGTTCCCAAATGTACCTATGTTTGCGTTTAAAATCATCGTTTAACTTCATGCTTCATCCAAATCTGGAATTATATCAAAATTCCCAGGTGATCTTTTAAATCTACTGTCTGATAGTTTAAAATGTCGAAACCACTCACAATATCAGTCACAGATATTTGATTTAAGTCGAGAACCTACTGCTGTGCAGTTCAGTGGCGTCGTTTGCACAACTCCAGATATAATCTAGCCTCTTATTATGATTACTAAATCATCTGCATAACCTGTTATATCTTAATTTGGCCGTTCAAGTTGTATTAAAACGTCCTCTATGAAAGAGACTATTACAGATATGGTTGATGTCACTTTCTGACATTCGATCATGGACTTACACCACTGTAAGTGCGGAATTAATACTTCAATATCTTGTTGGAGCAAGGCAGGAAAAATGTTGTTTCATTTTATTGCGTTAGTTTCGGTTCTCTAAAGGACTCATAACCCCGTGTTTGTTTTTATAACTTTTTATTTTCTTTTGAATAAAATATCTGTTGCCTAAATAATGTTTCTCGTCAATTAAACGAATTTTTCTATTTCAGTATTGCAATGGGGGTGACTTAGCCGATTATCTTGCTGTAAAAGGAACACTTAGTGAAGATACAATTCGCTTATTCTTGTATCAGTTAGGTAAGCATATAAGCGGTTCTGTTACATAAACGAAAACTAACTATCTATTATTTTTCCCAGCTGGTGCTATGAAAGCGCTCTTTGCTAAGGGTATAGTTCATCGGGATTTGAAACCACAAAATATTTTACTTTCGCATAGTTGTGGTAAAGCACTGCCCGTTCCATCAAAAATTACATTAAAAATAGCGGATTTCGGTTTTGCCCGTTTTCTACAAGATGGAAATATGGCTGCGACATTATGTGGATCTCCTATGTATATGGTAAATAGCTGATCCACCTTATTTATATTGTTTATTAATATCGATTTATATTGTTGATTCATCGTTTTTACTAAATTATGGTACTTTAGGCACCAGAAGTAATTATGTCTCTACAATACGATGCTAAAGCAGATTTGTGGTCACTAGGAACAATTGTATTTCAATGTTTAACGGGAAAGGCACCATTTCAAGCTCATACACCGCAAGAATTAAAAATGTTTTACGAGAAAAACGCAAATTTGGCCCCAAAGTGAGTAACTTAGCAATTAATTATAACAATCATTTAAAATAAAAAATTCTTCTTTTTAGGATACCTCCAGGGACATCACCAGAACTAACAGATCTTCTGTTTGGTTTATTGCGACGTAATGCCAAAGATCGCATGTCATTTGAAATTTTCTTTAATCATGCATTTTTGCAACGTTCTGAACAGTCTAGGACGCCAGTTAGCGATCTTCCACATCAAATTAATGCAGCTCCATTTACAATGCCACCACCACAACAATCACAGCCACCGCCACCAACTGTTATTCAACAAGTAATTCCAAACATTGAAAATAATAATGTACCAAAAATGCCCGAAGACAATGTACCCACACAGCAAAAAACATCACCCGGCGAGAATAATAATAGTCCACCAAGTAGTCCAGAAAATTCCGATGATTTTGTACTAGTACCAAATAATTTACCAACAGATCCGTGTAGTACGAATTACGAAAGGAATAGGTAAGGATGGTTGTTCTGATTAATTTCTAAATTCTAATTTTTGCGGTTCATTTCTGTCCAGGTATAACAATAGAACGACACAAAATATCGCACATCCACAAGCAAGCCCTCCGCGACCTAGTACATTACCAATATCTGAACCAAAGCCAGTACCCACCAGTCAAAAAAAATTAAATAAACAACCACAAACTCCGCCAAAGAACATATCTACCGCAATACCACGTTCCCAGCCGATAAGCATGAAACGGTCGGAACACAGAAGTAGTAATTGTGATATAAGTTCAATTTCACCGCCTGCCGTACAATTTGCAATTGGCACTCCCCCCGGTGGTGGGCGCCATCGTTCTGCTTCGGGGGGTTCATTATCCGAAACACCACCCCCGCCTTGTACGTGGCAGGTAAGCCCTGGGTCACATCAATCTCCATTACGACGATCAGGTGCGAGTTCACCGGTTTTACCATCAGTACTATCAAAATTACCGGCTCTTGGAAGTCCAACATTAATAACAGATAATAATAATCAACATCCGCATACATTGGGACCGCGAGCGTTTACATTACCTGAGATGGGCGCAACCGGAGGACTACAAAGTTTATTACATGACACGACAATTATGCAAGAAAATCCAATAACGTTCCATGCTCCCGAGTTGCCAGCTGAGACATTGCTTGATGTAAGAATTAATGAATGCCCAATGCATTTGGAAAATATTAAAATGCATTTTTTTTTTCAGAGAGAACACAACGAAACGTTAGCAAAATTACATTTTGTTTTAGCTTTAACCGATTGTATTTTAGAAGTTGCCGATTCACGATGTGCACCATTGTCTGCGCTAATGTCAGCCGATTCTCAGCCAGTTGCACCACATGCACCCGAACATTGTAAACGTACTGAACGATTAGTTTTATTAATGAGGGCAATGCACTTGTTACATTCAGGTTTAAAATTAGGTTCACAGCAATTACAACAGGGAAATTTAAAACCATCTAACACAGTAAGATCAGGTGAGTGTCCTTTTATGATTTAATAGAAATTGTATTGAACTATAATAATTGATTAATAATTAAAAGACCCATACAAATATTAAAATTTTGTAATGAAGTTAGTGAATGTGCAGATATAATTTTTTTTTAATTAGTGGTTGAATTGTATTAATTTTAAAAGACAATAATTTCCACACGTATACCTTCATTGGGCTTGGTTGGTGACTATCAAGGAGGATTTCGTCCGAATCGATCAGTCACTGATCTGGTCTTTTCGCTGCGGATGATTCTATCTAAATATTATGAGACATCCATCTCCGTACATCAGGTGTTCCTGGATTTCCGGCAGGCCTACGACTCGATCAATCGAGAGAGTTTGTGGTCTGCCCTGGAATACCTAGGAATGCCAACAAAATTGGTACGACTGTGTAGGATGACAGTGACGCAGTCTCAATGCTGTGTTAAGGTTGAGAACAGGCTATCGAAAATTTTTGCAGTTAACTCGGGTGTTCGGCAGGGAGATGCTCTGTCCCCGATACTCTTTAATCTCATGTTGGAGTACATCTTTCGTAAAACTGAAACACCTCAGCGCAACATCTTATATCGCCAGGCCAATCAAGTGCTTGCATATGCAGATGACATATGCGTGATTGGACTGAATAGCAACGGAGTGAAAGAAATACTTGATTCGCTTGTAGAGTTTTCAGCTTCAGTTGGACTCCAGATCAATGAGTCCAAAACGAAATACCTGATCTCTGGTTTTAGAGACAATGGCACTCCAGATTTTAGTAGTGGCCACCACACGTTTGAGGGAGTGAGGAAGTTCAAATATTTGGGCTCTCTTATCACTCACGATAACAGTGTGGGTGAGGATATTAAAGTGCGGCTGACAGCTGGCAGTCGTTCTTTGTATCCTCTAAGGCCACTGCTAAAATCTAAACACTTATCAAGTGCCGTGAAGCTGGAGCTTTACAAAGCGTTGATCAGGCCCGTTGTTATGTTTGGATGTGAAAGTTTGGCGCTGACGGATGAGTACGAGAGATGGCTCCTTACATTTGAGAGAAGAATCATGCGTGTGATTTACGGCCCTAAACGCGAAATAGATGGTACATACCGAGCTCTGTACAATTTCAAGATCAGAGATCTGATGAAGATCCCCGATATTGTACATGAAGTTAGATCCCAGCGAGTGCGCTGGCTCGGTCACGTTCTGCGTGCTGATCCGGAACGAATTGTGCAGCGATCTCTGAAAGGAGAGCCACCATATGGTAGGCACAGAGGTCGTTGCAGGCGACGATGGCTCCACGATGTAGAGAACGACTTGGCCTCTTCTGATTGTCTTAGACAGTACGAAGACCAAGCTCAGGATCGAAACCGTTGGAGCCAGATTGTTGATTCAGTAAGGGGCCAGTAATGGCCTTTAACAATGTTAATTATTATTATTATTAATTATTATACCTTCATTTATACATCTATACAACAGATTCAATAAACAGCATAAAAGCGACTTCTTTCTAGGTTATGGGGTAAGGGTAAAGAATGAAGTTTGAAAGTTACATTGCAATTCGCTGTTAACAATTCGTGTAAACTATGCACTACATTTTCTATATCTAAGCTGAGGTTCAGATATTATTTTCAAATTTGTAAATCGGTACTAAATTAAAAAGATAAATCATAAGCAAAGTAAAACCAGTTGAAATAATAGCTGATTTTACTTGAGCTTTTAATTTATGGAAATATTAATACAATAAATTTGGGCTATGCGAATCCTATACTAATATGTGATTTTTAACAGTTGAAATAAAGAGTCATATAATCAATAATTGTATTATCAGTTCAGTTATCTTAATCAAACTGAGCAATTTTTAATTCAATCCAATTTTGGTCAAAATGGTTCTCTAGTGTTATATTGAGAAAAACCATTAACAGGCTCTATTCTTGAAATCGCAGTAAATTTCCCTATTGAATCGTTCAAAAATTTCAAAAACGTCCGATAACTTTAGATCAGGTGTTTTTGAATTCCACCAGGGCGTCTGGTGTCCAATTGGTTTAAAAATCAACTAGGTATATACTACCAAATTAGTTGTAAGTTCATTTTAGTAAACTGAAAGATAATCAAATTTTAACATCATTCTCATTTCAAAAATGGCATATTAGAATTTAAAATAATGACAAAATCAATTACGATTAGCTACAGAGAAGAAATATACAACGGGTATAACAAAAGCACCTTATTTGATATTCAATAATGATATAAAAAGATGTTAGTTAATATTACTACACAATTTATATAAGTACACACCTATATCCAATCAAAATATTTCCAAACCCTTCTGAAATTTAGACAGGTGTATACATACACATACAAACATAGCTATATGTATTAGCTTTGTTTACACTTAAGCCACAGACAAGAATTCTTGTCTGTGCTTAAGCAGTAAAAATAAACGTAACGACTACAATGAAAAATTTCTAGACATCATAATAACAAATGGAATTTTGTTTGCGTACATAGTTATAAAAATCGTTTCAATTTTTAATTTATTTTTAACCAAATAGCGAAACGTTATACCACTGAACTTAGGTAATGTAGAACTATTCAGGAGATGTGTTTGTGTAGTTCAACAAATGTTAAATGGGAATACACAGGAAACAGTTTTATAGCAATTTATATAAAGAATTTTAATTTATCTATGTATTAAATCAGACTATTGTTGAAATATTATATTCTATCGCTAATATAGTTGTATAAATGTAAATATTCTTAGGCCAACCAAATACCCCAATCCAGTTTAAATCGAGATTTCAATAAATTGTTCCTCGGAGAATTATAGGGCCAAATTTTCTCTAGGTAGCGCCCAACGCAGATACTTCTAACTAAATGGATTATTTTAAGAAATATGTTTCAATTGGAAAACAAGTATATAAATGTATTAATTATTTTAAATATACGTTTTCAGTTATACAAACGTTAACAGCAAAATATCGTTTAACACTAAGTGAATGTAAAAAGTTAAATGGTTCCGGTTTACTAGAAAAAGGAAACATTCAAATAAAAGCGGAAAAAATATTATATGATCATGCAATACAAATGGTAAAGTCCTGTTTTTAGTAATGACAGTGTTCATTTTAAATAAAATTTCCTAATTTTATTACAGTGTCAATCAGCCGCATTAGATGAATTATTTGGTAATCCAGAAGAATGTTTTGCCCGATATCAAACAGCACAAATTCTATTACACTCATTGGCGCAACAGACAAGTAATCCACATGATAAAATGCTTTTATCAAAATGTAAGTATAAAAGGATGTTTGACTTTGTTTAGCATTTAGACAATTCGAGTTTAACTAATTTTTTGAATCAATTTATATAAAACACAACCAGATAAAGAAGCAGTTGAGAAGCGTTTATACATTTTACAACAACAAGGTTATATTTATGCAACTGACGATCTATCATAATCTAATATTAAAGAACAAATTAAGATTACGTTTTGTATTTACATACCTTAAAATAATATTATTTTATTTGACTCATATACTATAAAGCAACTTACATATGGATTTATGTATTAGGCAGTACGCTGTTGAAGTAAATTGGATATAAAATCACAAAAGCGCAAATACAATACAAATTTCCCAGTCAAATTAAAGCTTGAGTGCTTATTTATAGATAGCTCTAGAAAACTGTGCACTCAAAATTCCACTACAATTGTTATTTTTAATAAAGACTGATGAAAATGTAATTTTACTTCAGCAGCGTGATAGTCCTTAAATAACAATTATTGATTATAAATATTACCTACTATTATTATATTATTCGAACTAAAATGAGAAAACAATTATTCAAAGCTTATCAAAATAAATTAGGCTTCTTACTAATTTCTTATTTCTTTTCTTATTACAATTGAAAATCAATTGATTTATGGTTTGGCAATTTCTGAATAAAATAATAGTATAGGTTATAAGACAAATTAATTTCCACACTCAGCACTTTCCTAATTTTTTGATTGGTTTGAATATTAAATCAAAATACTCAAATATTACAATAGTAATCCAGTTTAGGCACATATTAGTTGTTATAACATTGGATATATAGCAAAATTAAACAAAAAATATTTAAGTATACGTAAATAATAATAATAGATAATATGTGCCTTTAAAAAAATACATGAACACTTTAAACCATTTGGAATAATGGGCATACACCAAATATTAATAAATTAATGTACATATACATTAAAAATGGATAGCAAAAAATGCATATCCTATACATACCAATATTTCATCATACCAATAAGTGGCTCCTGCAGTAGAATCTGAGAATAAAATTACAACAAAACAAAAGATAATAGTGTGATACATTATTCAGTTTAAAGAATAAAAATGATTAGTGTAAAAAAGCGTTATTTCAATTTAAATGCTTTTCTAAAAAATAACTGTTTTTATTTAAACTGAATTTTTTTTTCTGTTTTTTTACATTAAATTTAAGTTTAGTTATTTTATAATTTTCATTAACTATTTTAAATAATAACAAAAAAATATACATTTAGATAAAAACCTAAACAAATAATTTTGAAGAATGTATATTTTTAATATATAATTGTAATTTGTAATATGTATAAATAAATAATATATAAATAAATATAAAAGTAATTAAAATAACACAAAATTATATTATCATTTTAAATTTAATTCTTTAGTTTTATTATTATTTAATTTAATTTTTGTCTTTAGAATTATAAGTACAAAAAATTATTTACATAAAACTATATGTATTATTATAAATATTGAGAAAAAAACATTAGTAAACTTATAAAATCTTAAAAAAACTTATAAATGTTTCGTGAAAATACAAAAAAAAAAGTATTTTTAAAACACTTTAAAAATAGACATTATAAATTTAAACAAAAATTATTATTAATAATAATGAAACTATTGTTACATTAATAAACAAATAAAATTCTTAACTAATGTATTGAGAAATATAATTAAGAACAATAAAAAACAAAATATGAAATGAAAATTGTAAGATAAATAAAAAATAAAAATTATATACATAATATATAATTTATTTTATGTATTAGATTTATCTAGTTCCCAAACTCGGCCGAAAGCAATTGCAGTATGTAGTCAAATGCTTTAGTAGCTCGATCCCCATCACAAAACTGATAGTCCTGTTTCACGTATTATTTTGTATTAAAAATACGAGGGAAGTTGAATAAGTTCGGTAAATCTATGAAATAACGGTATTAAAAATGTTTTGTTTTGTTTTTTTTATCCAATTTCTCATCTTTTGGATGAATAACAAGGCTTTCAAACGTCTGGAAATAGTTGCTTGATCAACTCCCAATGATTCTGCAATTCCTTCTTGCATTTGACATGAATGAATCTTGATCGGGTAAGGCCTCCAATTATTCATTATCAAACTTTTTCGGCTGACCAGGACGCTCTTTGTCTTTGATGTCAAAATCACCACTTTTGAAACGACTAAACCACTCAAAACACTGTGTTTTTGCAAGAGCATGCTCACCATACAAATCCACGAGCAAACGATGACTTTCAGCTGCTGTTTTGTTTGCGAAAAAGTGCCTCAACAAAACTTCCCGCAAATGCTGTTTTTTTCTCAAATTTGATAAATTTTCCATCGTTGATTGAAATCGGTTGGATGTGCACAATCAAAACCAGGGCCGAAACAGGAGCCCAGCGCAGGAAAATCCAACACCGAAAAAGTTTAAGGTTTAACCATCTGCAGGTAAAATAATGGCAACAATTGTTTGGCATGCTGATGCAATTTTGATGATTGACTACTTACGTCATAAGACCACAATAATAGGGGCTCGACGAGGCCAATCAAGCAAAAAATATTACTGCATCAGTTCATAAGGCGAATGTTCCACAACAATCCTTACAAGATTGCAAGTTCAATGAAATACCGTATCCACCTTACAGTCCAGGTCTGGCCCCCAAGTGATTATTTCCGTTTGACAAATTTGTAGAAAAAATTAAGGGGCGCTAAGATTTTCAAATGACAGTGAGCTAATGTCCGCTGTAGAAAAATATTTTGTAAAACAAGAGAAATCATTTTATTTTAATGGTTTGTACAAATTCATTGATAGGTGTAATAAGTGCATTAGCGTGGATGAAGATTATATTGAAAAATTAAAATATTTTTGAATAAAACGTACCGTGATTTCATATAGATTTACCGAACTCCCCTCGTTCATGAACACGAATCATTCTATTCAAAATATACTAAAGAGATTTATTAAATGACCGACTTTAGGGCTAACTAGCGAAAGTATGTAAGAACGAGTTTGGAACAGCCTTATTTATTTCTAATTATTAAAATTGATAGAATGGATACTTACCTTAAAATAGCCTCTTTCTCTGTGATCATTTTTTTTATGCTATGTAATATGTTCACCACAAAGTGAACAATAAATTGAAAATTTTGATTTTGCTGCCAACATTTTCATTACCCAAATGACACACGGCCATAACCAGGAATGTTAGGTACATTTACTTTGGAAGCAGGGAGTCGACTACAATTGAGCTTGGGATGGTTATCGCAGTGCTCTTAAATACAGAATTTCAAAATTATTTAACAGCGGTAAGTTTATGTTCCCTTAAATAAAGAACCCGACTTAATTTCAGGTTGGAAATTTTGGGTATTTCCAAAGATTTATTCTTGTCATGAATGTTTTTCGTAATTCGAAGAGCTTTACACTAGGCCACTATTCTAATTTTGTGCCTTAGATGGAATTGTAGGACCCGTAAGTGCGGAATCTCAGCATGTTCAAACCATTTTAATAAAAACAGGGCCCCAAGTTTTCGAAGTGCTTTAACAAAATGATTTAGGGCTTAATTATAGGAATTTACAACTCCATAGGAGTAGAAGTATAGGACCTTTATAGCAAGCTACACAAACTCTTTATAAAATGATGAGTATAAGTGCCTAACCTAGGTGAATAAGGCAAATCATTCTTATTGTGGAAATAAATATGCACTACAAAAACACACAACTTACATAACTTTTTTTCTTTATTCCAAAGAGTTTTAATTAATTAAGTTTTAACTAGTATGTGAAATTATTTACAGACAGAAAATTTATTTTTTATTGCTTTTTCTTAATTACATGTGGAAGATCATATTTTCCGCGTACACATTTCAATTTAACACCGGGCAAATCTTGACACCGACCAACTCGTACCAAAACTATGTTATGCTCTTGCAGGTTATGTCCAATTCCTGGAATATAGGCTACCATTTCTTTACCAGTGGTTAATCGTACAAGGACACATTTGCGATTCGCCGAATTAGGTTTTTTCGGTTTTTTAATTAATGTTTTTAGAATAACACCTTTAGCAAATGGCTTACCATCCAATGGTTGCCGTGGTGGTCGTAATTTTTCATGAGGTCCACTACGATGCATCTGTTGTAATGAAGCCATACTTCTAGACATCATTGATGATATCGTTTCGGATGCAAGTGTTTTTGTTATCGACAGAGTTTGCCTTAAGAAATTCATTTTTCAAACTAGAAACGATTTTTTTACAGTTTCACGGAAAAAAATATATGAGGAAAATGTCAAAAAATTTGACAGCTAACATTTTATAGTTAGCGTATTCAGCACTTTACAGCAAACTACACTGTAAATAACAATAGTTTAAACAGAATATGATCTATTCCTTTCGCTTCGTTTTTAGCTACCATCCGGACTGTTCGTCCGTTTTCTCAAATAAAGGCGATGCCACATGCAGTTGTCTTTCCGACCGATTCGGTAGAAAATATGATACGCCACATGAGCAAAACAATGATCCGACCGATTTTTACAACAACAAAATTTTTGTTTGTGTTTTTTTTCTTCATTTGTTTTTGACATTTAATTTATATGTTTTATCAAACTATTACCATACTCATTTTTAATTTTCAATAAATTGTACAGATTGACAGCTACGTTTGTAAACAAACCAAATTATCACCGAAGTGAGGTTATGGTCACAACGAAAATAAATATCGGTGATATTTGATGCGTTCGGAACCGACAAAATTTATACCATTTACGTAAAAAATCGGTTGTCGGACCGACAGAATAGAAAAACTCTTATTATTCAATTAAAATTGTTATATTATTATAAATTTATGATTTTAATTACTAATTGTAGTTATTTCATATATTTTCTCAATAATTTAAGTCAAAAATATGCAATCATTTAATTATAAAAGAAAAAATCGGTCCCAGGCTTTCGCCGATATTTTTGTCATGTGACAACGCTTTAATACATTCCCTCCGCTTACATACGTGATTGCTTTCGATATGCCAAAATAGTTTGTATTTGGTAGTCTGCAACATTTTCAATTTGTGGTATCTTTTCTCCTTGCTTTCATTGTGGTCACTTTCCAGTTTTATCATACAAATTGACACTTTGACAGTTTAACAGACGGAACAATTAAAATAAAATAAATATTTTTTCTTTTCTAGATCTTATATTAAAGGCAGCAAAGCTAAACCAGTGCTGGGATGTTCTGACATCACTTCGATAGACATTTGTGTCTGTTTTTTTACGAACGAAATTGTGCTCCATTGCGTTTTTTGAATTACATTTTGTCTATTGCGATCTCAGCCTGTTAGAATAAATTTGCAAACTATCTCTTTTTCCTTTTTTCACTTGCCATCGAAAATAATAATATTGGTGATATTTTATTGAATGAATTTATATAAATAGAATCGAGTAGGCTATGATCACAATATAAATTGCGAAATAGAATACAATTTTGTTCGTGAAAAAAGAGATACATGTCAATCCAAGCGAATCGAAGTGATATTAGAACATCCCAGATTCCCAGCACAGTCTTACAAACTCATAAGTTTTGACAAAAAAATCAAGTCTTAGAATATTAGAATTATTTAAAAATAATTTAAATTGGTAATAACTATTATTATATTCTTAGAAAATTTTATTAAAATTGATACAATTTCATTCAAAAAATCTAATTTAATATTTTCTCGGCCGTCAACCTAATACATATAGCAATACCAATATATAACAGGCCGATTTTTTACAAAAAAAATGGCCGGTCCTATGTATGTGTAATGGAATAGAAAACCAACAATTCATATGAAAAAGTCGATTTTTACGTGATTTTACTTGATTTTTTTCTTATATCTTAAAAAATAGGGCTAAAAATAATTTTTCATATACTAGGATTTAAATAATGATTATTTATCATAAGATCTGTTCAATTACTTTTCAGTTTTATTAATCTTTTAATTAATTTTTTTGAAGATTTAGATAACTAGAATTTTATTTATTGAATCGGGAATAGAAATTATGAATGAAATTGTATGTATAAGTTCCTTTGTCTTTCTCATAGAATTTAAATATGATTTTATTCTATATCTCACTCTCAGGTTTTTTGTTGTTGTTTTTTTCGCTTCTCGTTAGTACATTCCGGTTGATTTTGGCTTTATTTTGGCTTTATTTTTGATTTTTTTTCTTTTGTAGTTAGTCATAGTCTTAGTTCATTAAAAATAGTAGGAGGAGGAGGTTGTACGTCAGCCGCGAAATTATATTTTTGCGTATTATTTTTTTTAGGTTTACTGAAATTATGCATTTACAGAGTTGTAGATTTATTTTTATAATTAATAATTTAAACACGATAATTAATCAAACATTAATTAAATCTATTTCTTGAAGTATAAAATTATACACTTTCATAAAATATTTGACAACGTTTTTTTAAATAAAATTTTGAATTCATAATCATACAATTTAATTTTGATTAACATACAAAATATTAAATTAATTGATATTGTACTAGTATGTAATTATATTTCTACATATATATTATATTTAAATAAACTATTTTAATTTATGCATAATCATAAAACTAATCTATAATCATCTATCCCCGCAAAAAAATTTAATTCATAATAACTGACAAAAAATAATACAATATACAAAAACAAATGCAAAACACCTAAAAAAGAAATGTACCATCAAGAACAAAAATTTAAAAAAATTGAAAACGACGTAAGCAAAACAAATCGAATACTTTTTTATCAATGAGAAAGAAGAGTTAAGTTATACCATCACTATTTATGAATTTTATGGAATTATTGCTTTAAGTGGTAACCAGGGATGACTTAAAAAAAATTAGGAAATTAACGTAAAAAAAATTAAGAGTGCGATAAATGACATTTCTGTGTATTCGCCCATGGAAAAAATAACGTAACGTAAAAAATTCAACGAAACCTCGTTAAATTTCATCTGTCACTTAAAAAAAATTAGGGATGCGAAATTTTTCGGTCAAACTTAAGAAAAATTAAAAGGGAATAGAAAAAAACAAATATTTTTTGGTAAACAAACGTGAATAGTATTTTGATACGGTAGGTGCCATTTTTAATTTTCTCATTAAATTTTATTTTTTTCGTATTCAATTATATTTCTATAATTTTATTTTATTTTTTTCAGATATATCTGTGATTTAGTGCTTTCTAGTGAAATTAATTTATATTTTTTATACGTAAAAATAAATAGTTCGAGGAAATTTTATCGTTGGCAGGTAAAATCTTTGAATACAAATAATTTTAACAAATTCGCCATTTTGCAGTGCTAGTATACTAATATTTTCAATTTATTTTTTATTTGCAGACTTTAATTATCATCTGAAAAATAGTGCAATTATTAATAGTGCAAGACGTCATATTACCCAAGCATTGACGAGGGGCGTTAAACATTTTAAAGAAAAGTCCATCCTGTTATTCTATTGAAATTGTTTAATCTACCTGTTCTTTATGACTTTCTAAATTATTCTCACTATGGTAATATGGGTGGTTTATTGTATTTGAACCTCACCCTCTAATTTCGATATATTTCAGCCTACAAATTGTGTTTTTTATTATATGAGTATACATAGTTGTCATCTCACCATACCTGATTTAATTTCATCGTTGTTTGCGGAATTATATTGTATGTAGTTAACAATATTGAATATTATCTAAACTTACAATTTGAGAACTAACTCAAAAACTAATGGATTGAAACACTTATTAGTTTTATTTATTAACTATAATAATAATTGTATCTGCTATTTTCTACATATTACTCTAAATATATTAAACATATAATGTAATACACAAAAAATTACTAGCTATGCAAAATGTAAACAAAATGCTGTCACTTAAGAATTATTAAGTTTCTATGGTTTGAATGTCAAAAAAAACAAAAATAATTGGTTTCGTTAAAATTCTTAATTTTTTTTAAGTTCATAATTTTTCTATGGTTGACTCTTAACGAAACAACACCGAACGTAGAAATCACACGAACGTAAAAATAAAAATCTTGTTTATTAAAAATTAAAAATTTAGATAAAATATATCCAATAATTGGAAAAATTATCTTACAGGACTCTTGGTAAATAATCATAATTAAAACCCTAATCATTGAAAAATTAATTTTAGGCCTATATATTTAGATATAAGAATGTTAAGCGCAAAAAAACCCGTAAAATCGCCTTTTTCCATATGATTTTGTTCAATTTTGCTGTTTTCTATTCCATTACTCATACTAATGCTCAAATGTTATGAAACGGCCTATTATATATTGGTATTGCATATAGGTTAAAATAATGAATGGTATAATTGTTGGAGTTAATTGGTGCGTTTTTTTATTAACAGAACTTCAAGTTCTATAAGAACATCGGGAATAATACTGGGAAATTTTATTTAGTTTAACCAATATATATTTAATTTAAGTTCTATTTATTTGAATAAATTTCAACTTCCAACTATATTTTTTGACGTCTATTGTGAAATAATACAGGTATCAAGCATAAAAACAATGAAAAATATTTGTTTAAAATATTTCCTTTTAAAATTTCCCTTTTTTTTCGAGTTCGTGTACTATGAATTTATCGCGAACTTGAAAAAACCAATGTTTTATCCAGAACATTGAAAAATAAAGTTAAATTTGATTTTATTTCGATAATAGTGAATTAAAATGTGTAGTTTAAATTAATAATTAAAAAAAATAAATAAAAAATTAAAATCATTTGGATTTTACTGAAAAAATGAGAAAATTCTTATACAGAACTTCATTCCAATAAGAAAATTTTTGAATTAAAAAACACGAATAATAAGAACGTTCTCTCGTTTTCTAAAATTAGTATTATTTTTTGATGTTTTGTTTGTGTTATAACTGTCATAGTTAGCCGTCCGTCATTAGTTTTTCACGAAGCAGAGTAAACGTAGAATCCAGCGTCCGAGCGTATTTGACGGTTTCATTGTGTAAGGATCCATCGCTTTAATAATGTAATAAATCCTATTATGTACACCTCAAAAGTTGTCCAACTTGATTTATGAAAGTAATTTATCTAACCTACATTTTTTTGCATTTTTGACAATAAAACATAAAGGCTCCTCATGAGTACACTGCAGTGTATATCTGGGCTACTTTTCACTTTTGACGTTTTTTAATTGTAACAAATTATTTTCAAAACACGTGAAAAATACTTAACAAACGTCAAAAATGAACACGGCCGCGGGTCGGTTATTTGACTATAAATTTTGAATTTTTTTATTGTTATACATTATGGGTTGTTGTTTTTTGTTTGAACAAATTTAGCTAAACAAATTTAAAAAGCCATTTGCAATAATAATTATACTTTCAACCCAATAATATATTTTGTAAACAGGAATTTCAAAATTGAGATTTTTCCACAAAAACCGATAAGATTGCGATGTGCCAAATTATCAACCTATATTGTTTATTTTCAACGTTTGTTGAGTATTTTACTCATGTAAACTTTTTGGACTATCTAAAAAAGGTCAACGTCAAAATTGCGAAGTGGTGCATATTCGTAGATACGCAAATGAAAACATACCGTGAAGGGCCGTATACAAATCTATTTTCTTGAATGAAATTATGTATGTACATATACATATTAGCAAATTTAACAAAATGAGGTGGTTTCATAAATTCTAACTATTTTTAATAATCGCCGAAATTTGAATATTGAGGACTTAAGAAATCCAGAGCAACATTTTGCAAATGGCAGTTCTGAGCTGTTAGAACATTCTAATCATAGAAAAACTATATTGCCCATATAAATATACATTAATTCAAATTTACAGAGATTAGATAAATGAATGTAAACCAACCATATTCTCTGTAAACCTACTATTCACAACTGCAATCTGCAACACAGTCCCATATGAAATTTTGTTTTTCCATACAAGCGTGGACGATGAATTTTGAATGAAAATATTACCCGGTTATAATACATGAATATAACCTGAAATAACACATGACACAAGCAACAACATAAATGTATTATATGTATTATGTAAAATTTTATCTTACATAATTTCATTTTAATATTAAACAAAAACAAAATAATGCTTTTCTAAAAATATACATACAATAATCCATCATCGAACGGAAAATATAATATTAGAAATTGTGTATTTTCATAACAATTTTTCTTTGAGCGAAATTATAAAAATTTGTTTTGTATTTCATATCACAGTTCAACAAAAAATTTTGTTGGAAAATGCTATCGTCATACAGTAACAAAGTAAGTATTATAGATAGATTAAAGACTTATTTAAGATTTTAATACGCTTTTGAGATAATAGTGCTGGAAATAATATTCTCGTTGTTTATTATGATTGGTTAGATATAATGTACATAAATTAATCATACAATAACAAGCAACTTATTGCTTTGTGATACACCTATAATAAGTACTTGTTCATATTAATTTGTGTCGCGTCATTCAGAGTTATTAGATTCCAAGAGGACTTGTGGGCTTATAAAGCCAATAAGTATTAAGTCTAACTAATCGAGCAATACAAAAATTTGTTGTGTTTTGAATTTACAATTTTATCATTTTTAATTTAAACTAATCTGTGGTGTGTGACTACTTAGTTTTAATTTTCCTTAGTAGTTAACTAAAATGTTTCCAGATATTGATGTAGGTTTATAATTTAGTAGTGAAACTTACGTAATTTGAGTTGATAACCTTAACCTCAATTTGCATGTTTTCGTTATTGAAATTTATTTTAAATTGAATAACAAATTTTATTTAAATGTTTTAGATTATATCGCTATCACTTGCACTTGGTGCAGTAGTGGTTGGTTACGTTATTTATACATTCCTAAATAAGGATGATAAAAATGGTAAAAGTAATGCAAAAAGCAAAAGTGGCAAAGTTCTGAAAACATTACTGGATCCAAACGAAAAATATTTACTGCCACTAATTGAAATTGAGGAAATAAGTCATGATACAAAAAAATTTCGTTTTGGGCTGCCATCCAGTCAACATGTATTGGGATTACCAATCGGTCAACACATTCATTTAACGGCAACGATAAATGAAGAGCTGGTTATTCGTTCATATACCCCTGTTACAAGTGATGACGATCAGGGCTATGTAGATTTAGTAATTAAAGTTTACAAGAAGAATGTTAATCCAAAATTCCCAAACGGCGGGAAAATGTCACAGTACTTAGATAATATGAAAATTGGCGATACAATTGCTTTCCGTGGCCCATCAGGTAAATTGCAATACATCGGTAATGGTAAATTTCAAATTCGTAAGCTACGTAAAGATCCACCAATTAACATTACGGCGAAGAAGCTGAACATGATCGCAGGGGGCACTGGAATTACACCAATGTTGCAATTGGTACGAGAAATTGTGAAACGGACAGAAGATCCAACTGTTTGTTCGCTAATTTTCGCCAATCAAACGGCCAATGATATTTTATTGCGTACAGAACTCGAAGAAGTTGCCGCCAATTATCCAAATAAATTCAAATTATGGTATACATTGGATAATCCGCCTGAAGGTAATATTTTATATATAGCTTCTATGTTAAATCGTTGTAACATTGCCAAATAAGTAATTTGTAAAAAAAAATTATTTTGTTTTATGAGTCATGTTTAAAATTAATATAATATGTAATTCTAAATTTGAAATGATTTAATTAAAGTTTTGTGTCATTAGTGTGTTAAATAAAATTTTTAACATATTTATTTGATTGGTGGCAGATCAAAGTATAAACGATCGTGTATTTCTAGGTTGGGCGTATAGCAAGGGATTCATCAACGAGGAGATGATCAAGACCCATTTATATCCACCAGCTGCAGATTCAATCGTGTTAATGTGTGGTCCGCCACCAATGATTAACTTCGCCTGCCAGCCAAACTTAGACAAACTAGGTTACAGTACGGAGAGCCGTTTTGCATACTAAATCATTTATGTATATTAAAGTACTATTTCCTTTTCAAATTTTCCATATACAATAATAATATATTATTTACGGTATTAAAATGAAAATTATTTTTTTATTTAATAAAAATTTACCACTATGGACGGAAGTTTTACATTATTATGATTCTAAATAGTCTAAAACATAAACTTTATGGTACAAATAATTACGCTTAAACTTAAAACAATTGCGTTAAAATTGAAAGAGATACGGTTTGTGCCATTGCATCGATGATCCAGGAAACAAAAACAAAACTCTGTAAATTCATAATAATTCCTTTTCAAATCGTATTCTTTTATCGTGTTATTTACATAAATAGCAAGGTTCGGTTTGGTTGCCATTCGGCATCCTTCATAATGATCTGGCGGAATGTCTGGCCGTATTTTTAGCATACTCAAACATGATCGAGTAATTGTCACATCGGCACCTTTACGCTCAGTTAATTTGACGCAAATATCATTATCCTCGGGACAGTGTTCGCCTAGGTATCCAATTCCACGCCAGTTGAAATTATCTCCACATCCTGGTGTAGCCGAATTACAAACGTAACACCATATAGCATCACCTAGAAGACAAAATTAAAATTCAAAACAAACACTTGTTGATGCTATGGTATATTATTATTATTTACCCGTGTTTACATACAAACAAAGTAAAAAATATAAAATACTAAAGTACATGAGATTCATTTTAGCGATTTTGTTTAATTCAGACAGAAATAATGATAAACATGAATAAAAATAATTCAAGAGATTCGTAATTTCGTTGCTTTAATCAAAAGTCAAAACAACGCCCATATTTACTTAATTTTAGCTGTCAATATTTTTGTGTGTTTCAAAACAGAAAATTTCATTGTGCTTTCCCAATAAGCACATCATAAGACTACTGTCGTGCTTTAATTGAAAAATTTTCGAGTTCGAAAATAGTTCTGGATAAGAATTTTCTCGTTTTTTCAGTAAAATCCAAATGAATTTAATTTTTTATAAATAAATATGATACATTTAATGATAAACTACATATTTTAATTCACTATTATCGAAATAAAATAAAATTTAACTTTATGTTTCAATGTTCTGGATAAAACAATGTTTTTTTGAAGTTCTCGATAAAATCATAATACACGAACTCGAAAAAATGGGAAATTTTAAAGGAAATATTTTAAACAGTTATTTTTCAATTCAAAGCTTAATACCTGTATTACCCTTCAAACATAACGTAAAGTAATCACACAGTTTTCGAGGACTTCATGGTACTAAAGTCTTCGCTAACATAAAGTTAAGGCGTTGCCACATGACAAAAATATCGGCGAAAGCCTGGGACCGATTTTTTCTTTTATAATTAAATGATTGCATATTTTTGACTTAAATTATTGAGAAAATATATGAAATAACTACAATTAGTAATTAAAATCATAAATTTATAATAATATAACAATTTTAATTGAATAATAAGAGTTTTTCTATTCTGTCGGTCCGACAACCGATTTTTTACGTAAATGGTATAAATTTTGTCGGTTCCGAACGCTTCCCAATATAAATTTTGTCGGTTCCGAACGCATCAAATATCACCGATATTTATTTTCGTTGTGACCATAACCTCACTTCGGTGATAATTTGGTTTGTTTACAAATGTAGCTGTCAATCTGTACAATTTATTGAAAATTAAAAATGAGTATGGTACAGTGAAACTCCTCTAAGCCGGAATTTGATGGGACCCAAATTTTTTTCGAGGTTTGAGGATTTTTCCGGCTTTGAAGACTTTGAGAAAATTTTGAGGTTATTGTACACATAATGTGTATGTAGAAACTTATTTAGTTTAGAACTTCGTTTTGATAACTTCGTATTTCTGCTTTAAATTAAGGTTGTTTATTCTCCCCATATTTAAAATTACAAAAGTATTTAATTACAAACACCCTGTGGCCCCTGTGGTCGGGGGGCACTCACATGTCTCGTAAATCAAAATTGCACGAACATGTTTCCCAAGAATACCACCACAGTATCCTTTGCTTGTCGTAGGAGGCGACTAAACGGTTGGATCGCTGGGCTGACGACCCGCATCCGTAAAAAAATATAGTGTTTATAAAGTCAACAAAAAGAAAAATGGATACCGCCAAAACAACACCGGAACCCCGCTCAAGTACCCGGACACGAGATTTAGGATCGGCACGTGGAACGTGCAATCACTAAGGAAACCAGGAGCGTTAGAGGGCCTAATCACGTGCATGAAGGAGTATCGGCTGGAACTCGTTGCTCTTCAAGGAACTCGCTGGCCTAAAAGTGGAGACCATGTGTCCCAGGGCTATACGTTGTTCTACAGTGGAGATGACCTCGGAAATCTTGGAGCTGGATTTCTTCTTGGGCCGCAGGTAAAGAACGCTGTTTTGGATTTCCAAGCAGTCAATAACCGATTGTGTAAGCTTCGCTTGCGCATGAAGTTAGCTAACCTGTCGATAATTTGTGTACATGCGCCCACAGAAGTCAGCCAGCCCCAAGATAAAGACTCATTTTACAATGACTTGGACGATCTGATGGGATCTATACCCGAACACGATGTTAGAATGGTAATTGGACTTTAATGCTAGAGCTGGCAGAAATCAGACCGACTTGTGTGAAAACATAGGTCCGTACTCCCGATACGAAACTGCGACCGATAATGGTGAGAGAATGATGTACTTTGCGGTTGCTCATGATCTTAGAGTAGCAAGCACATTCTTCCCTCACAAACACATACATCTTGAGACATGGACACATCCTCGCGGAACTTCCCGCAGCCAAATTGACCATGTGTTAGTTTCTAAAGGACGGGCTCAGGTTGTGCAGGATGTGAGAACTTATCGGTCAGCAACCAAATACTCTCGCTGCAAAGCTACGATGGAAGTTTTCGTACAAGTCTGGGAACACAGCGAAACGCATGGTACGTTTCGACTGTGAAGGTCTGATAAATGAAAATCAAAAGAAACGATATCAGGATCTTGTCAGCGACAACATTAATGAAGCTAATTACCAGTCTGACTGCGTGAACACTGTCTGGGGGGTACTGAAAACTTCGGTTGTCAGTGCTGCTCAACAGACTTTAGGTATAGTGAAAGTCAGACCCAAGAATGATTGGTTTGATGACGAGTGTCGTCTGGCAGTTGAGCAACAAAATATAGCCCATAATGAAGTGCAACAACGTCTCACAATCGCGAGGAAAAACAAGGCTGCTCTTGCAAGAAGGGCAGCTAAGCGGATTTGTAGACGGAAGAAGCGAGAATGGTGGAAGGCCGAGGTTCTGAAAGTACAACAACTCAGTAATGAGCGCAGTTCGCGTAATTTCTTTAAAGGAATTACTGGACTGAACCATACTTTCAGGCCTACGTCAACCGCCATTCGGGACCGGGATGGAAACCTCTGTGTCAACATCGACGCAGTACTTGACGCATGGAGTGGACACTTTACTGACCTGCTTGATGTCCATCAAGCGTCACAGACTGTTGTTGAGCCACCTCTAATACAGACTGCGGAGAATTGCACTGAGGACCCATTCCATGAGGAATTCACTAAAGCCATGCAGAGATTGAAACGAAACCGTGCACCTGGAGTGGACTGCATTAATTCGGAGCTCTTGATATTCGGAGGGGATACTTTGTTGAACTGTCTTTTCGACCTTATTCGATTGACTGACGAATGGAAAGTGGCCGCGATATGCCCCATCTTCAAGAAGGGAGACCGCTTGAAGTGTGAGAATTATCGCGGTATAGCTCTCCTTTGCACAGCTTACAAGTTACTGTCATACATTGTATTGGATAGAATCACTCCTCTAGCGGAGGGCTTGGTTGGTGACTATCAAGGAGGATTTCGTCCGAATCGATCAGTCACCGATCAGGTCTTTTCGCTGCGGATATTCTATCTAAATATTATGAGACATCCATCCCCGTACATCAGGTGTTCCTGGATTTCCGGCAGGCCTATGACTCGATCAATCGAGAGAGTTTATGGTCTGCCCTGGAATACCTAGGAATGCCAACAAAACTGGTACGACTATGTAGGATGACAGTGACGCAGTCTCAATGCTGTGTTAAAGTTGAGAACAGGCTATCGACAAGTTTTGTAGTTAACTCGGGTGTTCGGCAGGGAGATGCTCTGTCCCCGATACTCTTTAATCTCATGTTGGAGTACATCTTTCGTAAAACTGAAACACCGCAGCGTAACATCTTATATCGCCAGTCCAATCAGGTGCTTGCATATGCAGATGACATATGCGTGATTGGACTGAATAGCAACGGAGTGAAAGAAATACTTGATCCGCTTGTAGAGTTTTCAGCTTCAGTTGGACTTCAGATCAATGAGTCCAAAACGAAATACCTGATCTCTGGTTTTAGGGACAGTGGCACACCAGATTTTAGTAGTGGCCACCACACGTTTGAGGGAGTGAGGAGGTTCAAATATTTGGGTTCTCTTATCACTCACGATAATAGTGTGGGTGAGGATATTAAAGTGCGGCTGGCAGCTGGCAGCCGTTCTTTGTATCCTCTAAGGCCACTGCTAAAATCTAAACACTTATCAAGTGCCGTGAAGCTGAAGCTTTACAAAGCGTTGATCAGGCCCGTTGTTATGTTTGGATGTGAAAGTTGGGCGCTGACGGATGAATACGAGAGATGGCTCCTAACATTTGAGAGAAGAGTCATGCGTGTGATCTACGGCCCAAAACGCGAAATAGATGGTACCTACCGAGCTCTATACAATATCGAGATCAGAGATCTGATGAAGATCCCCGATATTGTACATGAAATAAGATCTCAGCGAGTACGCTGGCTCGGTCACGTTCTGCGTGCTGATCCGGAACGAATTGTGCAGCGATCACTGAAAGGAGAGCCACCATATGGTAGGCGCAGAGGTCGTTGCCGGCGACGATGGCTCCACGATGTAGAGAACGACTTGGCCTCTTCAGATTGTCTTAGACAGTATGAAGACCATGCTCAGGATCGAAACCGTTGGAGCCAGGTTGTTGACTCAGTAAGGGGCCAGTAATGGCCTTTAATACTGTTTATTATTATTAATTACAAACACGTACTTATACGTACATACAACCTATGGTGATTGATGATGATGCAGTTTTTGACATATGTATGTGATTTTTTTTTTTTCAAAGCCAACTGAAGTTAGCTGTATTTCCGGCTTAGTGGAGTTTTATTTTGGTTTTTTATACTAGAAATGTAATTTCCTTCCGTGTCTCAGGATTTCCGGCGTATAGGGTCGAAGTTGTATGTAAATTGAAACGAAAGAGTTTCTTTTGCTTGAATTTTTCCGCCGTAAAGGATTTTCCGCGATATTGGATTTCCGGCTTAGGGGATTTTCACTGTATTAATTTGATAAAATATATAAATTAAATGTCAAAAACAAATGACAAAGAAAAAACACAAACAAAAATTTTGTTGTTGTAAAAATCGGTCGGATCATTGTTTTGCTCATGTGGCGTGTCTTATCATATTTTCTACCGAATCGGTCGGAAAGACAACTGCATGTGGCATCGCCTTTATTACGAAATGAAAAAGTTGTGAAAACGAACAGGCCGTCACAAGAGAAGTGAAACTATTTTGCGTAGACTTGTGTATGTATTAGTAAAACAAACATGTTTTCGATTGTACCTCGCTTTAGCGTAATGTTAACAAACGGCTAATATGAGCGGCATTTGTACACGCTTGCTTTGAATTTAAAAGACGTAAAAGTAGATTTTTTAAAAATATTTATTGCATAAATTAAGTAAAATTTAATCACAGTTTTAATTCACATTTAGATATCGAATTAAGATTTAATTTTTTCACATTGATAGCTATCTAAAAAACATAAAAACATATAAATATAAGTATAAAATATTAATTTCTTTTTATTAAAACACTAAATTATTTGATAAACAAAATGGCGTTCGCACTCGAATACTGCTTCTACTAAACTCAATAATAAAATCATTTTGCTACTGTTTCAAAAGAGTATATATGTAGCATGACAAATGTTGTTTGTGTATTGGTGTTCGATTGAAAAAGGCGTTCGTAAAGTTTACGTTTCTGCATGGAATTTAGAGTATACATTTTTTTGTTGGGAGGGTATTTAACAATAAACGTCAAAAAATATTGTTAGTAGAAGTTGAAATTATTCAAGATAATAGAACTTAAATAAAATATATTGGTCAAATTAAATAAAATTTTCCAGTATTATTCCCGATGTTCTATATAGGACTTTTAAATCTGTTAATAAAATAAAGCAGCCTACATTCACATTAGCTGCGTTTTTTTATTAACAAACAAAAGTCCTATATAGAACTTCGGGAATAATACTGGGAAATTTAATTTAATTTAACCAATATATTTTATTTAACTTCTATTTATCTTGAATAATTTCAACTTCTAACAATATTTTTTGACGTTTATTGTCAAATAATCCAGGTATTAAGCTAAATACAATCAGAAATATTTGTGTAAAATATTTTCTTTTAAAATTACCGTTTTTTCATGTGCTAAGATTTTATCGAGAAGTTAAAAAACAATATTTTATCGAAAACATTGAAAAATAAAGTTAAATTTAATTTTTTGTTGATAATATTGAATTAAAATATGTAGTTTAACATTAAATGTATTATATTTATTGATAAAAAATTAAATTCATTTGGATTTTACTGAAAAAATGAGAACATTTTTATCCAGCGGCCCTATTCTGGTTTTCCCCGAGAATTGGGAATGTTTGACGTTTTTCTAGCAGTTTGGAATTATTTTTTACCAAAGTGAATTTGGATTTTACAAAAAACGAAAAAATTCTTAACTACATTCGAACTCGAAAATTTTTGAATAGTAAAACACGACTCCTATGGAATATCAACAACACAACGATGACGATAGAAATATGAGAAATTGATATACTATACATATTTACTGATTTATCTACGGTTTGACTATACAGTTTAATAATGAATGATAATTAATAACTTCATGTTCATACATGTGTCTAATGTCGAGTTCTTTCGGGTTTTAAAAAAAAGTCAAATTTTCGTTGCCCCAAAAGAACTCGTAAAGAAATTTTTTTTTGTCTTTGTGTTAGTAAAGACAGAAAGAGAGGGAAACATTGATAGAACGAGAGAGAAATATATTAATATGACGTCTTTTGTCGTTTTTGTTGATATTTTTGAAACGATAGATGAACACTTGGTGTTAGTTAAAATTCGAGAATAATTGGTATTTCCAAACACACTTTAAAAATTTTGATGTACATATATCAATTTTTTGATACCATTAAATTCAACATTAATTTTAACGAATGACGACAAATGACGTTTCGCTTTTTTTATGTTTATATTTTCGAATTGACGCATAATTTAGTGTTGGTGTTAGTTAAAATGGAAGAAAAAATCGAAATTTCCATTTTAAAATGTACATCAAAATCTTTTGCTATATTTTATCCTGAAAGGACATGAAAAATGATGTATATCAAAAAGCCGTTAACATTTTTTGCTATTTTTTAATGTACATCACTTTTTGTGGTACAAAAGAACTCGACATAACATACACTACACTTTCATTTACCAGGACTACAGCGAATAAACGAACTAAAAAATATGGTACGATATTAAAATTGATTTTTTTAAAATTATACAATTATACAATTTTTATTGTGCCATAAAATGCATATATTTGGATGCTTTCAATGTTACATACAAAAATACTGTGATTGTTTAATATGAACTGGGGCCCTACTATCACTTTCGACAACGATTTTCGACGACGGTCGTTTTCCTATAGTAGGCAAAGGATGAAAAAGGTAGACAATAGTAAATTTATAATATTGTTTTCCTTTTTCTTCCTTTGCCTACTATAGGAAAACGACCGTCGTCGAAAATCGTTGTCGAAAGTGATAGTAGGGCCCCTGTTTTGTGTTCATTTAATGTGAACTGATTTTATTGTTTACCACGAAAGTAAAAACACTTATAACTTGAAACGCTGACTTGTCAGTGCTAAGTGGTGGAACTGAAGTCGCTTTCGATCTTATCAAGGAATCCAACGGGACCATCCATGTTAGCGAATATAGGGACACCCTGAATTGAACTGAAAACTTAATAAAGTTTTTTTATTTTACTTTAAATACCAACACATACATATATACATATACATTAATTACAAACTGTTCCGGCTAGTGGATTTATCATCCCTTGAAAGCTGACCAGTAACCCATATTTTGTACTCGACTACAGGGTCTGTCTTTTAATTGGCCATTTGAACATTGCATAGCTCCATGCTATCCTGTACAGACATGAACGATGCGTGGGCCAATGAATTCTATATGCCAACAGAGGGTCATAGATGTTTTAAATTTAGTGACCGATCGAAATGGCGAGATGAAAAATTATTTTTACATCCCCCGCCTCTATTGGGATTCGGACCCGGTACCTTCCGATCCAAATGTCGGAGCTTTAACCACATTTGCTCGATAAAAGTGCTATGTGATCTTATTGCCTGATTGTGTTTAGTAGAAATTTAATTATTCTAAAATAATGTTACCTGGAATTCATTTGCTTTGTGGAATTTTAACCGAAATTTTATTCAAGAAAATCTGGTCTAAAATTTAGGCCTGATTTCCATTTTTTAAGTTAATAAAATTAATCAGGAAGTTTAAACTTCCTACAAAATAATTAGCCCAAATTTCCTTTTTGGGGTTAGGCCGAAGTCGAGAATGCTCTAATATTAATAATTATACCCTCTACGTTGTGTTTTCAACTAAATGTGATAAAATTTTTAAGTACATGTGCATGTTAAAAATGAAAATGTTTCACTAATTCAACAGGGCCTCTAAGGATTGCTTGCTTTTGTCACACGATCACTTTTATAACCAGTTAATATACAGTTTACAAATTTTGAAAGTACGAGAGTTTTTCGATTTTCCTATAACAATGGGAATTGTATACTCGTAGTTATCCTTCACAACATAAATTTTATTTGTTATCGCTTTAAAAACAAAGTTCACGCACGTCCTTAAAATTATCCACCATTTGAAGACTTTATTTTACTTTCCTGAATACGTTTCATATGAATCTAGGTCGAATACAAACTTTTTGAATTTATTTAATAAATTATGAAGAATATTATAAAAAACATTTATTTAATAATTGATTGAGTTGATTTAATTTTTCAATTCAAAATAATCATTTAGAAAGTTAAATTTAAGTATACAAATCCCTATATAAATTCGGGATACTTTATAATAGGTATTCGTTTGCTTTCTGTCGCCAGCAAAAGAAAATCAACGGAAATTCTATTTAATATTTTCTTCATGTCTCTACATACGTATACATATGTATTATTGATTTAAAATATATTTTTTGAATATAATAGACTTAAAAAAACATAAAAAAGCTTTAAAGTTTATTTATGTACGTGTCAATAATACATACCTTATAAATAGCTATGTTTAGGTATATACTTAAAATAAATTTCACACACCAAGCTCATATCGTGATCCGCGACTCATATATGGAAAACAAATTTTAGAATGGCACAGAAAGCACTGTGAATAATATGTAAGTGTTATGATGTCTATGGTAGAAGACGTTGTTGCGGATATAATTTAAATTTCAACTGATATACGATAGTTTATTTGTATTAGGCTACGTTTATTCCCGAATAAATACAAATTCAAATTTTACTGTTTTAAAACGAAAAACAAACAAAGAATTAAAATGCGCATAAGTATTTTACAAAAAATTAAATCTGCTCATAAATCTTTTTGAACGCTGCAGATGTAATTTTTTATTTTTTGTTCTCTGACTTTTTGGCAAACATTTTTTAATTCCCAGTTCAGTGACCGCGATACAGATTGAATTAATTCGCAACGATTGTTTTTTTATGTTGTTTTCTAAATCAAAAATTTGGAATATTATCAAAATAATTATTATTGTTGTTAACATTTCTTTGCTTTATTATTTTATTTTCTATACTACGGGATACATTTTTGAAATGAATCTAAAGTAGTAAGTTTAAAAAAAAAAGCTTCTGTGATTCACATCTATAAATATTTTTAACTTTAATTTTAGAGGATATTGTCTGCGACAAGATGAAATGGCATGTATCGCAAAGTATTCGAACTAGGCGGAATCAATATTATTTTCCATGCCTATAACATACATTTCTAAATGGCTATAGTTTTATGCATAATAAAAATTTAAATTGGTCCATTTATTTAAATTTAACAAAAATATGGAATTTGACCCAATGTTTTTGGCAAAAAACCAATTATGAAGTTGTAAAATAAAATAAAACATGATTTTGTTTTTGTGGTGCTGTGTTCTGTGTTCAATGATCTTTGCTCTATTGCCTGTTTGTTCCGTTTAACTGGGAGGAGGACTGGGCTAACCTAAATAAGGTACTAATCATTTGAAAATATTTGTTGCGTTTTGATTTAATATACATTTTTAAAACTAGCTAAAAGTTACCGCATCTTTTATAATATTTATTGATGTATAGTAATGTAGAGTGGGGAATCACATAGATTACACATCGATAATTGAATTAGATTCCAGTCCTTCTAGATTTATTACCCGGTATTCGCTTAACTGGCTCTGGCTTTAAATTCAAATCTTTTAAACATAAACAGACTTTAACCAAAATTGTAGAATTATTTTATATATTGGCGGGCAATCGAGCTTTTTGTTTTTAAACAGTACCTTATTCTAAACGATTCATTTACAATTCTCACTTTCAATTTGTCTTTTAGCGATACCAGTAAATTGCAAAGTTCAATCACAATCATATACGAAGCCAATTTTCTTTCACAATTTGTTGACAATGGGGCAAATATTCGATTGTCGTGCGAAAGCAAGCAACTTACATATGTAGATACAAAATATTTTCGATTCAGTTTTTATCGTCAGTAGCTGTTCATTTGGTTTTGCGGGCTCAAAAAATTATTACCAAACTTTATCGAGTTTTCGGTTATACAAACTTTAATTTGAAATAAATTGATCGACATGGTAAAATGGGTCAAGTATAGCCTAATGAGTAATGAATAAATTTTATTCGCTAAGGTTTCAACATTGTATAGCAGTTTTTTTCCTCTGTGGTCGGGGGGCATTTACACATTTCGTAAACCTAAATTTCACCAACCTGTTTTCCAATAATACCACCACAGTATCCTTTGCTTGTCCAAAACTAAATGGTTGGATCGCTGAGCTGACGGCCCTCATCAGTAAAAATAATCTGTTTATAATGTCAACAAAAGAAAAAATGGATACCGCCGCCTCAAGTACCTGGACACGAGATTTAGTATCGATACGTAGAATGTACATTCATTTAGGAAACTATAAGCGTTGGAAGGCCTAGTCACATGCATGAAAGAGTATCGGCTGGAACTCGATGCTCTTCAAGAAACTCGCTGGCTTAAAAGTGGAGATCAAGTATCCCAGGGCGTTGGTCTACAGTGGAGATGACCTCAGAAATCTTGGAGCCGAATTTCTTCTCGGGCCCCAGGTAAAGAAGGCTGTTTTGGGTTTGCGCACAGATCTTGATGGTAGTAGCAAATAATCGAATGAGATCTTGGAGGGCTGATGTGGAGAAGGCAGTCAATAATCGATTGTGCATGCTTTGCTTGCACATGAAGTTATAGCTAGCCTGGCGATAATTTGTTTACACGTGCTCACAAAAGTCAGGTTGTCCCAAAATAAAGACTCATTTTACAATGAAATGGACTTCAGATCGATGAGATCTATACCCGAACACGATGCTAGAAAGGTAATTGGGGACTATAATGCTAGAGCTGCTAGAAATCTGGTCGACTTGTATGAAGACACGGGTGCGTACTCCCGACACGAATCTGCAACCGATAATATAATGAGAGAATGAGCAAACACATTTTTCCACACAAATAGACACACGTAGAAACATGGATCCATCCTCGCAAAACTACCCGGAGCCTAATTAACCACGTGTTAATTTCATAAGGGCAAGCCGAGTTAGGCAGGATGTGAGAACTTATCGGTCAGCAACCAAATACGTAGGCAGCGATCATCATTTGGTCACTGTAAACAACAAGTCTGGGAACACAGCGAAACACATCGGACGTTTCGACTGTGAAGTTCTAATAATTGAAGATCAAAAGAAACGGTATCAGGATCTTGTCACAACATTGAGGAACCTAATTACCATTCTGACTGCATGCGAACTCCGTCTGGGATGTGCTGGAAACTTCGGTTGTTCGTGCTGTTGAACACATATACATAAAGTATAGTGAAAGTCCTCACAATCACGAGGAAAAACAAGGCTGCTCTTGTGTGTTATTGAAACGAAACCGCTCACCTGCAGAGTACTGCATTATTAGGAGCTCTTGATATTCGGAGGGGATACTTTGTATTGGATAGAGTCACTCTTCTAGCGAAGGGCCTTATTGGTGACTATCAAGGAGGATTTCGTCCGAATTTCGTCCGTTTTCGCTGCGGATAATTCTATCTAAATATTATTCCTGTTCCTGGATTTCCGGTAAGCTATAACTCGATCAATCGAGAGAGTTTATGGTCTGCCCTGGAAAACCTAGGAATGCCAAGAAAATTGGTACAATTGTGTAGAATGACAGTAACGTAGTCCTAATGCTGTGTTAAAGTTGAGAATAGGCTATCGATAATTTTTGCATTTAACTCGGGTGTTCGACAGGGAGATGCTCTGTCCACGATACTCTTTAATCTCATGTTGGAGTAAATATTTCTTAAACGAATTATTCGTGTGATTTACGGCCCAAAACAGTAGATGGTACATACCGAGTTCTATATTTCAGTAGTTAAACCCATATTACTGTATGAGACGGTCGCCTGGTGACCAGCTTTAAAAGGAATGGTCAACCTGAAACCATGCTTTTTAAAGCTGAGATTCTCTTTCATCTTACCCTTTTAGATCTTGCGCCCAAACAATTGGCAGCATGTACAGCCATAAGGCTCAAATCCATTTCTATGTGAACGTGCAACAACATAGGACACTCGAATAATCGCGTTAATGGAAGTGATGGACTGGTTGAGGTATGATGTAATATCTGCAAAGCATATTCGTATTTGTACGGATAGTCAGGCTTCCATTAAAATGTGACAATTAGACTTCCATATGTCGATGGTAGCCCAGAATTGTCTCTCATCTATAAATCAACATTCGCTTGACTTGAGTGCCAGGGCCCTTGAACATTATGGAGAATGCCAAAGGTGAGCTTGCCCGTCAGGGCATCAAACGCCCATTACTTTGCTTCCTTGACCACTGTCGTACAATTTCATTACTAACAAATCCATCTTTTATACTCACCATTTGAATAGAGAAAAATGAAAACTTAACAGAATCTGAATTTAATTAATTCGTAAGAAATTAAATTAAATTGGTTTTTAGTTTTAATCGAGACTTAAACTCAGCTATATACCTATTTGTTATACTTTCAGTTTGTATCGGGAAATTTTTTATTTGGACGTTACTACTACTACGTACTGACATAAAATTAACTTGTATGGTCAGTGGTCGATATTGTGGCCCGCCTAGAAAATCGCATCAAGCATCATTCACTGAAACGGAAGTTTTATAATTTTTAAGAACGGAATTAATTTTTTTTGGATTAATTTTTTTTGGAATGTCATCGTATTAAATGTTGCACCTGACATTATGCAGTTCAGTTAAGTTTCAAACGATATTAATGTTGGAACATTTTTGATTCAACTCAGTTTCTGTTAAAAAATTTCCCTAAGTTTCTCAATTCAATTGGAAATTATAAAAGATTTGCATAATATCAAATATATATACGGTGGTGGGCGAGGTAGTAACATGATTGACTATAAAGTATTAAAGATGGGTATGGGTATGGGTATATAGAGCGGTAATGAAATTGTACGGCGATGGTCAAATAAGAAGAGTCCATTACCGTTGCTAAAATTTTCAATTTTTTTATTCAAATGGCAGCTATAAACGATAGGAATATGAATATTTATATATATGGCGGTGGCTCGGTGGTAAAAGAAACTTTGTGATTGGGATTTAATCATGACTAGTTCAACCTTCAAAATATATATTTTTTTTATTTAATTGCAAATTGGTCATTTTTAAATCAAAAAGCGATTTTTTTTAAATTTAATGAAAAATGTGTGGATGGCCGCTAAATTTTTTTAAGCTTATTCGAGGTCGAACACTGTACAACATAATCCACGATTCCAAATCCTATGACACCGCTTACTTTACCACACCTCATCATTTCCATATATAGATTTGCCGCTATACTCATCCTTTATATTTGCCAATTGAAGGGAGAAATTAAATAAATTAAATTAAAAATTATTTAATGCCATACCGAGGCTTGAACTCGGGTTCACAATTCCAAATGCAACGAATCTGTTTACTGGACCATCGGTGTATATAAATTTGGTGCTATACAAATCTTTTATATTGTATTTGCCAATTCAATAGAGAAAATTGAAAATTTTAGCAACAGGAATGGACTATTCTTATTTGACCATTACCGTATATTTCCATTACGGTCATACACTAGAGATGGCTCTTATTCTTGCATAAATTGAATGTAGATTTCAACAGGAGCGTGTTGAACCAATTTTACAGCAGAAATTAAATTAAAAAAGTATTGGCTCTGGACGAGTCTTGAACTCGAGTCCACGATTTCAAGAGCATTGACTCTGCTTACTCGACCATCAGCGTATAAAAAATTGATGCTGAACAACGATAGAAATCTTTACAAAAAGGTTATAACCTTTATCAAAAATAATCCGGGGAAATTTAACTATGACCGTGCCATAAAATTTAACACCGGTAAAACGAATTCGAGTTCAGGAAGGCTATGAGTGCTACCGAGTTCGTTCGATAAAATATGTGCCAGACTGATGACAAAATTATCACAAAATTGAGTGGATGTGTTTTGAATTTTTGATGGATGACGAAACGTATACATGAAATTGGTTTGGAACACTTCAAGTTACATACAATACATTTGCAAAAAAATATATGATTTGGCCAGCAATTTGCAGTTCTGGAGCCAGGTTTTTGTCACATTTTTTATAAGGACGTATATTGAGATATGTTGAGATGGTTTGGTTTGAAATTCAAGATTATAGTGATTTCCTGGGATGATAGTTTTATGAAACTGTCGCGACACTAGGACATATTTTTCCTGGGATTTGACAAAATTATAGGTTTTTTTTTTTTTTACTGCAATCCGCTATATCTATACTGAAATCCATAATATCTAAATTAAATTAAATTTCATTGTTTTGTTTTCTACGTAGCAGATAATTAATAACAACAATAATTGTCTGTTACGAGTATCCCGCTAATTTTGCATTTCACAGCTGCATGTTTTTGATTTTTGTTGAGTCTCGCGTTTCATTTGGCACTTAACAAGAAATACACCCATGAGTTTTCTATTCTTGCTTGTATTTTTTCACCCACGCTATAATAAAACAGAAACAACTTTTGTGACAAGTGTCTGTTGTTTCAACTCCGAATTAACGTCGGGTTCTGAGGAAGCCCCGCTTAATTCGGATGCTGAGGTGACCTTTGGGGTAACTCCATCCCAACGCGGAACTAGGCGTAGGGGCAAAAGGAATCGCATGCGCCTACGTAACAGAATGGAACGTAAGTTGCTTGACCCGATAATCGAGGTGCCTGGCATTTCCTCTTCTGTGTCAACACCGAAACGTCCCCGTGTCCAATCTAGCATTACTCCAGAAATGGAGGCTAAAAAGCCACGCACGCTGGCTCTTGTTGTTGCTGAGTCCACGCTAAGGAGACCCGATATACGCGAGAACAATCCTGATATCATTCTGGATGAGACTAAATTCGACATCTTTCGTTTGGAGCTCGACCGAAAGGTACTAGCTACAGCTCAAATGGGTAATTTTATTCCACAATTGTTGGGGTGCTACCTAATTGATGGCTACATTATCTGTAAATGCGCCAACGACGCCACATAGAAGTGGTTGTATGAGGTGGTCTCGAGAACCAAAGATATCTGGAGTGGTTGTCAACTCTCCGTTGGTGATCCTCCTAAACCTTTGCTAATATACACTTGGGTTCCCAGTCCTCCGGAGGATCCCAAAGTTGTATTGAGCAATATTGGTTTATTGAACCCGTCAGTGTCGACAATTGGATGGAAAGTTGTCCGATACAAGCACGAGGCTAAGCGTCAAGCTATTGTATTTCGGGTTGACCTAAAATCGTTTGAGACCATTACAGGTTCCAGATACTCTTTGCAGTACGTACTGGACAGGATTATCTTTAAGATTATCTCTGGCCCGTAGATTATTCGCTTCTTCTTTGCTGGTTTCTTTTATGATGTCCATGCTTATGTTTATTCACATTAAATTTCAGTGCAAGTCAGTTTCTTTTATTCTAAGAAAATTACGTGCAGTATCGCAAACAAGTTTTTATGTGATTCAGGATCTTTACCTTCTTGATGGTGTAGGTTCTGGATTGAAGAGCCTGCGTGTTAATTTCTAACAATCTTAGTGCTACCCTAATTCATGAATATTGTTCACCGGACGTTGCAGCTGTGCTCGTCTCTCTCAAATCGTCGAACTCAGTCGGATCACTGGTGGTAGCATCAGTGTATCTGCCTTATGATTCTGTGTCACCTCTTCCCTCAGAGGAGTTCAGGAACCTTGTTTCGTGGAGCAGGACAAATCATTTACCTTTAGTGGTAGGATGCGATGCTAATGCTCATCACACGTTATGGGATAGCACGAACATTAATGATAGGGGTTTATCTCTACTTAATTACCTGAGCACATCTGAGCTTGAAATCCTTAACAAAGGCTGTGAGCCTACCTTTATTAATTCAGTAAGGAGGGAAGTAATTGACATTAGTTTGTGCCCCATGTCGATTATCGATTTGATCTGTGATTGGAGGGTCACCAATGACATTCTCACCTCCGACCATAGGTGCATCTCGTTTAATTTAAATCTGAGAAGACCTACTCTTAAACCTTATCGTAATAAAAAGCTTACCAACTGGGAGTTATTCTCTCTTGAGTTGGAACCTCGGCTGGTTTCGTTGGGTGAGATATGTTCGACTGAGGATATTGAATTGCTAGCATCATCTTTGACGCATGCAGTCTCTTCAGCCTTCGAAAACTCTTGTCCTCTTATTACCAAGCAAAAATCTCAGAATAAGCCTTTTTGGTGTTCTGATCTCAAAAAACTGAGCAAAATTGCTAGGAGACTCAAAAACAAAGCCAAAAGATCTGACCTTCAGGTTGATTGGGATAACTTTCTGGCAGCTCAAAAAGAATATAAGAAAATGCTGAGATCCGCTCGTAGGACTTCTTAGATTAGCTTCTGCGAAGAAATTAATAGTATCTCTGGGATCGCCAGACTTAGTAGGTCCTTGGTTAGAAATGATTCCTACCGACTCGATGTGCTGTGACTTCCTGATGGCAGATTAACCTCTTCCAGGAAGGAAATTGTCGAACTGCTACTTTCTGTTCATTTCCCTGGGTGCAATGTTATCAATCATAACTATAACACCTGACTGGGACTTAGCCTGTAGGCTAGTCACTCTCAACACCTCGCGCTGGAGTGCTTTCTCCTTCTTACCTTATAAATCAGGTGGTCCAGATGGAGTTTTTCCTGCTGAGTTACAGCATGGGTTTCCCCTAATTCAGGAACATTTACTTCGACTCTGCTAAGCGTGCTTTGCGTTTGGATATGTTCCACAGTCCTGGAGCAGGAGTAGAGTTGTGTTCATCCCGAAAGCTGGAAAGACGGATTATACCGATCCCAAGGCATTTCGCCCTATTAGTCTTTACTTTTCTCAAAACTCTGGAAAGAATTGTTGACAGATATATTAGGGATCAACACTTATCTGTCATCTCACTCAGTAGCACTCAACATGCTTACAGAGTTGGGAGATCATGTTAAACTGCGCTGCATGTACTTGTTACGAGGATTGAAAGATCTATTAGTATTAAGAAGTTTCTTGTGGGAACTTTCCTCGATATTGCGGGTGCCTTTGATAGTACTTCTTCCGCTTCCATCACTGAAGCCTGCTCAAACTTTGGAATTGACCAAACCATTGGAGCTGGATTCCCTTTCCATTTCGGTCAAAGTTACTAAAGGTTGCCCCCAGGGAGGTGTTCTGTTACCTCTCCTGTAGCTCTTAGTTATCGACGAATTACTTGTTAAACTACAGTAATCCGGCTTCACTGCTCAGAGTTATGCTGATGACTTAGTCGTTCTGGTTCAGGGTAAATACCTTAATGTACTATCAGACTTAACGCAACGCGCTCTTCAAGTTGTAGAAATGTGGTGTCTAGAGAAGGGGTACTGTACGTTAATGCATCGAAAACTAGTCTGATAGTCTTCACCAGACGTAGGAATACTGAAGAGCTGTCTGCTCCTTCTCTTTTTGGAGAAACGATCGCTATAGATCCGACACAGTAAAGCATCTGGGTGTCATTCTGGACAGTAAACTCTCCTGGAAATCTCATATTGAAATAAAACTGCAAAAGGTCACTTCCATTTTCTGGCAGTGTAGAAGATCATTTGGAAAGTCCTGGGGTCTGACCCCCAAAATGCTGATGTTTATTTATAAATCTCTAGCTTTACCTATGCTTTCTTACGCGTCTGTTGTTTGGTGGCCTGTCGTTCAGTGAGTTTCTGTCATTGCGAAGCTTAATATAGCATACAAGGTATGGCTTGTCGAGCTATTACGGGTGCTATGTCCTCTTCTTCTATACTTGCTTTGCAGGCAATTTTATTTCTGCCCCCACTGCAGTCAGTCATCCTAGGCTCAGGATGCTCCGCTGCCTTTCGCCTGATCACAGGGCATAGACTAATCTGCAAATTATTCAGCTCATATATACCAGAAATTAATATGGTTAATGACAAATTGTTGCCAGAATTCTGCTTTGATATCTCTTTCTCGGTGGTTTATCCAACGAGGAACTCGTGGTCTTCTCAAGAATTGAAGGACTGGGTGGCTCAGTCGCTCGTGTTTTTCGCTGACGGGTCTCACTCTAACTTTGGTGCAGGTTTTGGAACCTATTGTCCTGAACGTAACCTACAATCATGTGGGAGTCTAGGCCGGAACTGCACTGTATTCCAAGCGGAGCTGATTGCACTCACACGTTGTGCGATTGACGCTTCTAACCTCGCTGTTTCCGGAAAAGACATTATTCTATGCAGTGATAGTAAACCTGTGCTCAATTCATTACGAAATCCTATGATCACTTCCAAACTGGTCAAGGACTGTAAACATTTTATTAACGTCCTTTGCTCTAATAATCGTGTCAGAGTTATGTGGGTTCCGGCTCATTGTGGCATTGAAGGTAATCAGATAGCTGATGTTTTAGCCAAAACAGGCTCAAGGATGGAATTCATTGGACCTGAACCGGCAGTACCCCTGTAGTGCCCACCTTTAATTGTGGTAAGGAAGCTATTAAAAAGTACATGTTTTTGCAGGCTATGCGTAATTGACTAGCTTTTACTACATGCCGAGTGGCTAAGTACTTCATTTGTGAACCTAATCTGAAACTTACAAAGTTTGCTCTATCTTTGAAGAAAGACCAACTGAGAGTTCTGCGGTCGCTATTCTGACCGGAAATGGTCGTTTGAAACTCCATTTAAAAAGATTGGGACTTGTCCAATATTCCTTGTGTGACAACTGTCTTGTAAATGACGATGACAGCATTCACTTTGTCTGTGGCTGTTCCGCTTTCGAGATAGTTAGGTCCCGACATCTTAATTATAGATCTTTAAATGTAGGTCAATTGTCATCCCTATCCTGGTTTAAGCTGTTACAGTTTGCCAGAGCAGCCGAGCGCATTTACGAATTATGATAGAATCATCGGTTTGCACCATGGGCCCAGAGTGGCATTGAGTGCGGAACCTGCTTAGGTTCCAGCCAACTTTAATAATAATAATAATAATCCTGGGCTGATAGTTGATATAAAAGTGTCGCTATAGTTATGGTGTTGCCATTGCGTTTTTCTGGGATGAATCCTGGGCTAATTTTATGTTCATGTAATGTTTATGAAATTAATATATGATTTAAGGTTCTGACTTTAAGATATGTGCTTCTTCAATATACCGGGTGTTTCTTTTAAACTGAGACGATCAAATATCTCGAAAAATAGCCACTCTACGGAAAAAATGTTCATAATCAAAATTTAATCATACCGCGGGGGAAATACATTTGTGAAAAAAAAAAGTCCCCCACCCCCACTTTGTAGGTGGGGCGGGAGTAACTTTTAAACTAAGATAGGAAGCCATATTTTTTATTGCAGATACGGATTCTACGACTAAAAGTACGTATGATTTGAATGAAATATTTTGTTCGGTTCATGATAGATGGCGTTGTAATCGACGAAATTCAATTTTTTCAATTTCACCTTCTTAGAACACACGCATTCGATTCTGTAATACGTTTGAAATAAAAAACATCACGTTTTCATTGAAAATACTCGAAATTCGTCATCAAAATAATTTATTCGGTTTTGTAAATCACATTTAACGTTTGTGTTATTTCTTATCTTCATGTTTTTCGTAATTGCAAAATAATCGACAAAATACTTTAGAATGGAGCGTTTAACTGTGCCAGAGAAAATTGTAATGGTTCTGGTTTATGGAGCAGCTGGCAGAAATTTTGAAAATGCTGTTGCTATTTACGCTCAACGTTTTCCGGATAGGATTCGTTCATGTGCTTCATTTGGCCGTACTATCAAACAATTTATTACTGATGGAAATGTTCAACCGGAAAAGAGGACCTGTAGAGCAACTGTCTGGCTCATAATCATCATATTAGTACACGAGAAATAGTTCGCGATTCTGGATTGCCCCTCACCAGTATTTGGAGAATTTTAAAACGGCACAAGTATCATCCATATCATGTGTCTTTACACCAAGATCTTCATGGCGTTGATTTCCAAAATCGGGTAACTTTTTGTCAAAGGGAACGTGAACAAATTCAACAAAACCCCAATTTTTTTCGATGCGTAATGTTCTCCGACGAATTGTCTTTTACAAACCATGGAACGGTTAATCGACACAACATGCATTATTGGAGTGTTACAAATCCGCACTGGCTTCGTCAAGTTGAACACCAGCGTCCTTGGACCGTCAACGTGTGGTGTGAAATAATTGGCAACAAACTCATAGGCCCCCACATTATTGAAGGCAACTTGAATGGTCAAATGTACCGAAAATGACTGCCAATGTTACTTGAAAATTTGAGCTTAGAAGTGAGACGGAACAAGTGGGGTCAACATGATGGTTGTCCTGCACACTATACGTTGATGGCACGTGAAATACTTGATCGTGATTTCAATGGTCGCTGGATCGGTAGAGCTGATCCGATAAATTGGCCCGCCAGATCACTAGATCTTACTGCGCCAGATTTTTTTTTGTGGGGCTACCTCAAAAACAAAGTTTACACACAAAAACCAACAACACGTGAGAACATGATTGAGCGAATCAGAAATGAGTGTGCTGAAATTCAACCACACTTCTCAGTTGTGTTCAATCATTTGAAATGCGGATTAATAAGTGCATTGAAGTCGCAGGCCATCATTTTGAACACTTATTTTAGATTTACAAAACTGAATAAATTGTTTTGATGACGAATTTCGAGTATTTCCAATGAAAACGTGATGTTTTTTATTTCAAACGTATTACAGAATCGAATGCGTGTGTTCTAAGAAGGAGAAATTGAATTTCGTCGATTACAACGCCATCTATCATGAACCGAACAAAATATTTCATTCAAATCATACGTACTTTTAGTCGTAGAATTCGTATCTGCAATAAAAAATATGGCTTCCTATCTTAGTTTAAAAGTTACCCCCGCCCCACCTACAAAGCGGGGATGGGGGACTATTTTTTTTGCACTAATGTATTTCCCCCGCGGTATGATTAAATTTTGATTATGGACATTTTTTCAGTAGAGTGGCTATTTGTCGAGATATTTGATCGTCTCAGTTTAAAAGAAACACCTAGAATAAATTCCAGGACCTCTCGTACCGAAATATAAATGGTACAACTTTTTCATTAATAACTTGGTTGCTAAAATGGAAACAGAATAAAATAAACGATGCGATTTTTCTATTACGACTGTAGATTTATTTTAGCTTGTTTGTAAAGTAAATACTATACGTATATCTGTACAAGAGAAAATCCTACTACAAAATAGATGAAAAATTTATTATTTTCATTTTCTTATCAGTTTTCCTTATTACACAAATTTTACTCTCCAATATTATTATTTTTATTTTATTTTCCATTTTTTTGTTAAATCAATTTTATTTTTACACTTGTTGTTTTCCATTTAAAGTCTGGATTTAGTTGTTGCTTGTTTCTTTATAGAAGATATGATACGCAGTGTATATATGTATATGTAATACATATATGAATATTGTACTAAGTTTTCGCAGCTGTATTGTGTGTATTTGTATCGTGTGCTGGGGAAATTCGGAAAATATCGAAAACAAAAAGAAATACAGAGAGATAGAGATAAAGAGACGAACAATGAGAGTAAAATCGCAATTTTTTTTTTAATGAACTCACATAAAATCGTAACGGAAAAGTCTAACACGTAAAATTTTCTTTTCATTTTCTATACGTTATCCATAGGGAAGGGTTCCTAATTCCTATATATGTATAATAAAAAATAAAACTGTGTGTATAGGAAATAATATTTTTGTTAAAATTTTTATTTATTTATACCCTTTAATTTAAAATATATAGAGACAGAGTAAAAAGGAATCGAAATTATATTCTCGTGTGTAGCACTGTACAAGTGAAAAACGGAAAACGTAAAGTAAAATTCGAAAAAAATAGTATTAAATATCTTTGAAATTTTTCGAAGCTCCAACAGTTTTCCCCGGGCTTCAAACGTAATAACATTAAACAATTTTTTTTTTATTCATTATTCTGGAAACAAATTTTATTTAATATTTCTATTTCCCAAGCCACTAAATACAAAAAAAAAAAAAAAGAAAGTATTAAATCAAAGAAATTAAATTGGTTTTTTAATTGAAATTTAATTAATAATTTTGTGTGTCTATGATATATTTCCAGTGATATGATAATTTTTATATTTGTGCAATAAATAAATTTATAACAATAATAGAAATATTTTTCTTTTTGTGTGTGTGTGTGTGTGTTTGTGTGTGATACACTGATAACAGCGTAAATAATAATATACAGCAAGTTGAAAAATAACTTGTTGAGTGAAAAACTGAAAATTTTTGTTTTGTGATTTTCCATGAGTTTTGTGATTTAAATTTTTATTTCGGTTTTTTTTTTGTTGGTCTTCAATTCACATTTTGTTTGGTGTACATATTTGCTTACATACTTCATAAGAGTACATTTATTTATTTATTTTGTTGTGTGTTATTTTTTGTTGTTGTTGTTATTATTGTGGAAATCCGGAAAATTTACAATAAAAGTTTAATAACAGGTAAGAGAATATTTTATATAGTAAAAAGCAAATAAAAATGTCTTAAAGGAAAAATACTTAACTTGTTGATTGTTGGAAAATTGGTTGTTTTTCAAAACAGAAAATATTATACATTATATATGTTATATGTATGTATAAGTATACACAAGTGGATAAATGCCTCGAAAACTTCAACATGTACATTTATATTATGTTTGGAGGTCGAGTGCAACCCAGACTTTTTTCATATTTTTCTAGAGTTCTATTTGCCATAGAAATTTATTTTAGTAATGGCTATATACTTATATTATATTTTAGCGTTACATATTTTTGCGATGAATTCGCAGAATCTTATATTTTATATATGTACATACATACATACTATATGAATATTAAAATTGATGACGAAAGTAGTTTTGACTTTGATTTATTTGTTAATATATCAATTTCGACTACCGTAGATGGATTGAAAATTTATTTATTTAATTTCGTATTTCAATAGCCTTAAGTCATCTAGAAAAGTTTTGTGTTTGCAATAAAGTTAAAATTTTGAATTATACTCTTTTCACGTGTATTTTCTATACGCTTCAGAGAATATTCCCTAATTGTTACCAGGAGTGGAATAATTATGTTTACATTCATAAACATAATATTCTAGTTCATTCTTTTTGTTTAGAGATATATACATAATATATGTACATATATGTAATATATTATTATGGTTTGAGCATTCCCAATGGGACAAATAAATTTTGTTAGCACAATAATACTTATATGTGCGATTATAGAGATTAGATTACGCTATATTAATCATAATTTTAGCAAACCAACAATTATTATTGATCCGATAACGTAATTGAACAATCGACATAATTTATATGCATGTATGAAGTAAATATATATTATATAAATAGGTATGGTACTCAAATGTGTCATTTAGTTAAACAATTTCACTTTAGTGTTCCCAGAAATTTTACCTACTTGAGTTTTTAAAAAAAAAAACGAGTTAGCAACGGCAGCTTTATTTTTTATGCTTCGGGGATTGATAGATGATTGGAAATATGTACTAAATTATGTATCGATCAAGCCGCTACAAACATCGCTGCGTATAAATTACTTGGGATGACTCCCGAAAATTCATATTTTTTTGTTAACGAACATAAGATTTTGACAGGATGTGATGCACCACATTTGATGAAATCACCCCGAAACTCGCTTTTAACAAATAAAATTCAGCATTCGGATATTGGAGTTGTTGAAATAAATATAATCCGTAATATATTTGATTTTGATTGCCTCCAAGTTCCAACATGTAAAATTAATGTCAAAACAATGAATGTGAAATTCACAGCTCATATATTGAGTGGTACTGTATCCAGTGCTATTAAAAACAACTTTAAAAGTAAAACCAGAATTGTTTGGTAGGTTTCTCAAAAACGCCATACCAACATCTCATGTCGTGCAAAATCTTAATGACATTTTCGATAGCTCGAATTGTCGAAATTTGTCATCCTTTGCTCCCTATGAACGATCATTGAAAATGAATAATAATGTGTTTAAACTTCTAGAAGACAGCTAACTATTCTTGGACAAACTAAAAATTATCTCCAAAAATGAAAAATATTTTAAATTTATAATGTGTTTTAAAACTACTATAAATGCACATATATTATTAATCAATTCATTGCAAGCAGAATTTAATGTAGAATACTTGCTTACGGGTTGAACTATTGCGAGGTAAAGGTGGTCAGCTGCATGCCGTCAAGTCATGAAATAGGCGTACATTTTGCCAATATTGTGGTAAGAAAAATAACATTGCATTCGCCCTTTAAAGACTGTATTGCAGATGAAGCAGAGAACATTGAGTTAGATTGGAATAGTTTCAAATTGGAGTATGAAAATAGTCTAAAATTTCAAAAGGATTCGATTGATAATTCTGCACCAGAAGAAATCACTGAAGAAGCTGATTTCGATATTTTAAAAGATAACGCAATAATGTACTTCATAAACATTTTTAAGTGAATTTTTTTTATATGGATAAAAGTAATTTTGGCTCTCTGACAGCCCCTTCAGAATAATTTGGCCAGATAGCTGTAAAGTTGTTTGAAACATATTACCACAATAATTGTAGCTCTCCACAAATAGTTCAATTTTTTTCAAAAAGTGTATTTAAATGGTGGCACATAAGTATACCTCTTCCTTACCAAATCATAATAATATGTATTTCGATCACATTGAAAAATTAATTAACTTTTTTATTTTGGTTTTAAATTTGTTAATGGTCTATTTTAAATAATGAATTTTTAAAAATTCCAAAACGATCACTTTCAAATTGAACCTGTAGAAAATTAAAAATATTGAAAAACTCCCTCAAACGTCTCTAGTGACCAGTACTGAAATCTGGTGTGATATTGCTCCTATATCCAGAGATCATATATTTTGTTTTGGACTTATTGATCTGGAATCCAACAGTTTATCAATAATCGAAATTACAAATTATGTTTTGAAAATAATTTAGTTTTCAGTAAAATAAAAGATTCCGATCATTACCTCTTCCTCATGTACCGCGTTTACAATAAAAAATATTCATACAATAACTACAACAACAATCTGAAAATAAAATCAACTCAAAAATATGAATGGGAAAATCAAAATCAGGAACAATTTTTAAATATCCATTAAACAGAAAAACGAAAAACATGATCGATTATGCGATTGTTTATTGTTCATATACCACCACCACCGATTACAATTTTTTAAAATCTATCAAAAAGCAAAAACCTAAATATATAGTATTATTCCAAAGCCATCTTAATAAATCAAGCCTCCATGTTCAAAACGAACTTTTATTTGTGAGTCTAAAATGACAAAAATAATCGCTCTCTTCATACATTTTATATGGAGGGACATGATTTTCGTTTATAGAAATATTTGAATGAAAAGTAACTCAAAATTATAATTTTTTGAAATCAATTGAAACTATAAACTTTGGTTTTCACCTGACTTGAAGGATTTTTCCGTGGGGTTTTCCATTTTATTGTATTAATTAAAGGAAAATAAGATACTTTATTCTCTAATAAAGCTCAAATAGAAAAAGAATAAACATTTGTAAGAAAGGGACATTGTGTACATAACCAAAGCCATCTTAATATATAAAGCCTCCATGTTGAGCGATATTTTGAAACGAGCTTTTTTTAGTTAACCAAAAAATGTGTAAAATACAAAGAAGTCTATGCAATCCCATGGCAAAACATACAAACTTATTTTGAATTGTTCAACTATTAATAGTGAGAGCTTTTAATATTTTATTACATAAAGTAATAGATAATGAATTGAATTAGGTGATGGCCAGGGTTATTTTTCGAAATTATATTAATTAAACATAATTTTTATGATTTTAAAATTGTGATTAATTTAATTTATTTGCGCTTTTAAATTTGTATATACAAATATATATCTGATATACATATTCTAATACTCTCTTTCAATATACTGCATTCACTCCAACACAGAAATAAAATAGTTCGATTCAAAATCGAAACATGGAAAAATATGTATAAAAATTATGATAACTACGATAAATTAAAATTTAGGAAATTGATCGGATAAACGCTGGGAAATTTCTCATTAAAGCAAAATAAAAATATTGATCGTATCGATCAAATAAATGATAAAATGTTGTGGTTTGTTTTGAAGGTTACAAAAGGTTACATAATTTATATACAATATGTCAATTAGGATTAGGAGAGGGACAATTTGATCACGCTCTCAATATTATTTTTTATACGATAATTTTTTGTTGTTGCTATGAAATAAAAAATTGTGTTCATATATTTTTTCTCGTTTTTTGCGTTGTTTTATGATCATTATGTTTGTTCCATTTTAAAAAAAAACATTGATGTTTTCTTCTTTTGGTTTATTTGTTTGATGGGAATAAATTATTTTGTTGGTTATGTACACAATGTCCCTTTCTTACAAATTTTTATTCTTTTTCTATTTGAGCTTTATTAGAGAATAAAGTATCTTATTTTCCTTTAATTAATACAATAAAATGGAAAACTCCACGGAAAAATCCTTCAAGTCAGGTGAAAACCAATGTTTATAGTTTCAATTGATTTCAAAAAATTATAATTTTGAGTTACTTTTCATTCAAATATTTCTATAAACGAAAATCATGTCCCTCCATATAAAATGTATGAAGAGAGCGATTATTTATGTCATTTTAGACTCACAAATAAAAGTTCGTTTTGAACATGGAGGCTTGATTTATTAAGATGGCTTTGACATAACCAACAAAATAATTTATTCCCATCAAACAAATAAACCAAAAGAAGAAAACATCAATGTTTTTTTTTAAAATGGTTGTTTTACCGATATATGGTCGTGATAAGGACCCAATAAATCAATAAAGATCTTTTGCCACGGTCGATCAGATATGGTAAGTTTCACCAACGGAGGTCGTAAGCAGGTATCTGTCGCTTTCGCTTGCTTACAAATTTGGCAATTTACAATAAATTGATGAACATCAATGGCCATTTTTGGCCAATAGTTAAATTTCCGTATCCGTTCTAAGGTCTTTTTGATTCCCCCGTGTGCTCTATCTGGCGGGGAATGTTCTTTCTCAATGGTTTTAGGAATCAACTCAGCCGGAATCCACATTTTCCATGTTGGGATATCTGTAATAGGTAAATTTGGTTTAGGTTCGATTCGTATGAATAACGTTTCATCTTTCGCTGTTAAGTTAGGATATTTATCAGGATTTGATATTACATTTGATCTTATATTTTTATAGTCCTCATCTGCTAATTTTGTCGTAACAAACAAATGCTGTCAATGTAAACTCAAATCGGTATTTATTTCGATAATGCTGTCACAGTAAAGACGAGTTACGCATCTGCCACTACGTTATCTTTTCCTTTTAAATGCATAATAGTGAAATCGAATGATTGTAGTTTAAGGCTCCATCTAGGCAGACGACCTGATAAATCTCTTTGTGACATGAGCCCCTTGAGACTGGCATGATGGGTAACGATGGTAAACCCATAGCCCTCGATATATGGTCGGAAATGCTTCACACTTACGATTGCTGCAAGACACTCCAACTCCGTTACCGTATAATTGCGCTGTGCTTGATTTAGCTTATGAGACATGAAGGCTATAGGTTTCTCATCACTACCATCATCCAGCTGATAAAGGACTCCACCAATTCCTTGAGTACTTGCATCGAATTTTATGAAGAACGGCTATTCAGAATTGGGTGTATGAAAGACGGGAGCATTACTCAAACGATCCTTCAATAGTTCAAAGGCTTCGTCTGCATCTTCAGTTCATTTAAATTTTACACCATATCGCAATAGGTTGGTGATTGGTGCCGCTTGACATCTGAAAAATTTGGTATAAAATGCCGATACCATCCCGCCATTCCAAGTAATCGACGGGTTTGCTTTACCGAACTATAGGTGGCGGAGAATTGCGAATTGTTCTAAGTCCTTCTTCACCTACAATGAATCCCAAGTATTTGGTTTCCTTCAAACAAAAATAATTCTTTTCTAAATTAATCGTCAAGACCGCTTTTGACAACAACCGTGCCACCGTCTCCAGCAGTTCCAGGTGCTCGTCGAACCCAGCTGAGATTATCAATAAATCATCAAGATATACAAATACTCTTTCTCTAAGCTGATGGGATATTACTCGATTCAACCATCTGCACATGGTTTGGGGACCATTGCACAACCCAAATGGCATGACACAGAATTGATAGAGAGGACGGCCTGGAACAGTAAACGCAGCTATTTCTTTGGAGGTTTCTGCCAAAAGGCGTCTTTCATATCAAGGCTAGTGATAAATTTAGTCTCTGTTAATCTACCAAGAAGTCCATCGATTATTGGTAGAGGATAAGCATCCTTTTTTGTGACCAGGTTGATTTTTCTGAAATCTAAGCACAAGCGCGGTTTTCCGTTAGATCTGCTTACCAATACTACAGGTGAACTCCAAGGACTACAGCTCTCCTCAATTACGCCAAGTGATAGCATACGGTCGATTTCTTCGTTTAGCTGTTTCTGTTTAATTGGGGATACCGGATAGTATCTTTGTTTAATTGACGAAGTGTTACCAACATTAATTAAATGCTCCACCAAATTTGTTTTGCCTAAACCTTTTGAAGCAAAAGATGGAAACTGCTTAATACTTTTCTCTAATCTTATTTGCTGCTCATAATTCAAAACATGTTTTTTTTTTGTTTTCTGCACACACGGGTTATAAGGCACACTCCTTAATTTCTGATACAATATTTGGAGCAATACTAAATTCTTTCCAGCAGTCTACACCAAGGTAAATTTCTGTTTGGAGTGAAGGTACTACACAAAATCGTATCATCTTAGTAGTTTTCAAATAAGTGACGAGAAGATTTACATACCCCAAAACCGAATTAGTGGTCCCATCTGCCGTTTGAATGTGGATGTTAAGTTTTCTAATTTTTGCTCCCAGAGTTTTAATTAAATTTTCTGATCCCTTGCCCAGAATACTAACGCTAGCACCACTGTCCAGCAATCCCAGAATAGGATAACCTTGAATATTTATTTTTGCGTATGGACGTGGATGTCCATCACATATACTATTTATTGTGGAAATATTACAACATTTAAAATATAATTTTCGTTCTTTCCAATAATGTGTGCTACGTTGGTTTCTATTTTGAGCAGATGATGTTTGTGGTGATTCATTAACTAACCCTTCGAATTTGCTGGATCCGTGTGTTTTGGGTACACTTGGGATGACGTGATTGAAGTTTTGGGCTGTTGAAATTTTCCGGAACGCCCATTTATCCTTTTTCGTTTGTTTATTTTATAAATTTTATAAAACTTCTCTGTAGATATGAAATAATCGTGTGATACTTTTTATTTTTGTTTAATTTACTCACTTACTTAAATTAACGTTAAAACCCCTTTGAAACTCCAAAATAAATATTACAAGTGCATATAGCTATAACTCAAAAAGCGGACCTAGATACTTTCGAACGCAAAAGAGTATGCTACAAAATTTAAATATTTGAAGACGTTTCTATGAAGTAACAAACAATTTTTGCAGTTCATGCAGTCGAGCTATAGGCAATTATATCATTCGTTATAAAGTCAGTCCCTTAACCAGCGTTGCCATTAAGACGTTTTTATAGCCATATTAACGTTTTTTCCTTCGTAATACGATAAGATGGTATTTTAATTTTGAGTAGAATAAAAGTGCAATTACACGAAATCTGAAGAAAAATTCTTTAACTTTTATTTTGGGACAGAAAAACACAAAAATGAAACTATTTCGTAGTGCGCTGAATATTGGGCAATAAATAACCCATGCTATCTATACTCGAAAATATGAGTACTCGGTTAATTCTATGAGTATCATGCAAATTTGAATTTAAAATTATTTTTTACAAATTTTTATTTATTTTTGGCGTAGTGTAGTAGCAAATCATGAAAAGACGGTCATCAAGGTCTTGGAGTCGCAAATAAAATCTATGAAGTCGACAAAAGAAAAAAAATTGAATCGCAAGTACAAGTCGTTTATTTTTTCATATAAAAATTGTTTATTTGCGACGTGATCGAGGATATGCCCAAAAACCTCAAATTTTGTTAGGGAAGAAAATCTTCAAAATTTCTATTCAGGATTTCGTGAAACTTGAAACGTAAATTAAACTATTTTTAACAAGTGTTTAGGATAAAGTTTTGGTTTTGGGCTTATGGCAAAATTAACTTTCGACCTATGAAGTGTACCTAAAGCGCAGCGCCCATAGGAACACGAACAACATTTTTTACCATTTTTTCGTTTTGCTCTGATCGGTTTGAGCAAATCGGACAACATACAATATAAAATTATAACAAAATAAACAAGTATAACAGAAAAATAGTAGGAAATACATATTCGTGTACTTTTTCGAACGAAAAATTTAAACAATTTTTTAAACTAAAATTGTTATGTCTGCACGAATAAACGTTTCTCGATCTATACTTTTCTAAATATTTTGGGGTTATAGCAAAAATTATATAAAATCAATTTCCGGTTTCCTATGGACAAGGCCAGTGCTGCATTATGGGTACTACGGGCCCTGGGGCCAGTATTAACACCCCTATTCTGATAGTCGCGACGCTTCAATCGACACGACTACCGTCACGTCATTTCAAATATAAATTGGTATTCTCTTAGTCGCCCGCAGTGACGTGACACGACAAATAAAATTATCTGGCAGTACCAATAATTTCCTGATTTTTGACGGAATATTGACGTTTGAAATACACATGAATTGTCAGTTTTGTATTTGTCATGATATTTATGTGGTGTGTTAATGGTTATTAAAAACTATTGAGAAATAATAAGTAATTGTAATCTCTGTAATTTCGTGAAAGTTTTAAGAATTAAATACGTATAAAAAATCCTGTAGGTTAGCTAAATAATTCAATATTTTTCCATCAACGCACAAATTAGTAGAAAAAAACTAAAAATATGAAAATATTTTAAATTAATTATATTTTGATTCACTAAATATGAAATACATCAAAAAAAATAAAATTAAATGTTTTGCTATCTTCCGATTTACTGTATTTTTGCTCCTGTCGCTTAAAAATTTTACGCGTCCAGAAATGTCATTTCAAGTGACACGAAACTTTTATAACGACTACTAGAATACGATGTTTGTCACTTGAAACGACGATTGTCACTTCAATTGCCTTAGGGAATACCAAAATTTGTATGTCGGTACAAGTGACAAGTGACACGACTAACGGAATAGGGGTGTAAATAAACGGTTTCTTAACGAATTTCTTCATGTAGAATTTGTTTCTTTTCTACTTGGTCTGAAGCTCAAGACGCTCCCGAGTCTCTCGCAGTTTGCTACAAAACCCTTTTAATTCGTCTGTAAATTTGTGAATTTCGAATATTAGAAAAATTGGAGAGATGCTCGAACATTCAAAACAATGTCCACCGTAAATTGGAGATTTTATATCGGCTCGAAAGTCATTGTATCTGTTACAACTTTTCGGAATTAGTAAGCTTTACATAAATATTTAGTATTTCTGAGAAATTTTCTATAATTTAATAAATTTTACAAAATTTATAGTCTGCGGAATAAATTCGTTCAAATTGGTGGTACACTTTAAGTATTTTGAGGAATTGGAAAAAATTTAAATTCTACAATTTTTCTAAAACTCATAAAAATGTTTAAATCTTGATGATAACATTTTTTAAAATTCGTTGAAACTTTATTCATCAAAGTTTTTTGAACATGAAAGTTTGGGAATTCGTTCGGAAATTTTTTAAAAATTATTGTTTAAATTTTTTATAATTCGAGTGATATTTCGAATGAAAATTTAAACGAACAATTTTTGTTAACTTTCTCTAAATTTGTTGGATAAAAAAAATTCCATAAATTGGATCATTTAATATTCTAATTTTCATAATTCTATACAATTTAAATTTAAAATTTCATCCCCGCTTTTGAGAAGTGCACGGTCAGAAATTTTGGAATAAATTTTAATATTTTTTGGTGTACATATATGACAACACCAAAAAAAAATTGAAACTCAATACTTACGAAATATTAAAATAATTTTAGTAATCCTGGTCATATTACAATTTAATATTAAGCATATTACCTGTGAATCCATCAACGGTTATATTAAAGATTTTTAATATATTAAATATTAATAAAGTGGGAGTAAAAATTAATAAACTTAATATTAAAATTGTGAATCCTCTCATTAAAATGCAATACATTTTATATTATCGTTTAATAAAACTTCGGACTAATTTTTAATATTTTTTGGTGGTTGTTTTAATCTTAGTGGGGTTAGAAATTAATATTACTACAGGTTACATTATAATGATATTATTTATTATATTTTAATAAAATAAATATTGGAATATAATATTAAATTATTTATTTTTATTTTAAATTTTCTTATATATTTTAGTACAAAATAAGTACTAAAAATGGTAAATAAAACAATTAGTATTAGTTGTTTGTTTATAATTCATAAAAATTTCATTTATTTATTACAATTTGTTTACAAATTTGTTATTGTCTTAAATATAAATAACTTATAATTTAATTATGTAAAATATAAAATTAATTCACGTAATACTATATGTTTTAATATGTTTTATATGTTTATATGTTTTAAGGAACTTTGAGTATCAAAACGACACATTTTACAAATTCTACAAAAATAGTTAGCACGGAACGATGCCACAAACCCCAACGCAATATTTGCTCCCAAATTATCATGACTTAAGCTAACTAAGGTTCCTTTCAAAAGTCGATCGTTAATAGAAATACCGGAAGTTTCTAATATTTTTATATCCTTAATAATCACTTTTAATATACTGTTGAAATCATAATTTTCATTTTTTATATCATTAACAAAAAACAGAGCAACCAAATTTATATTTTCTAATCGGGAATTAAAATTAAAATCTAAATTAGCTATTGTCATATAAATAGCACCAATTTTATGAATTTTGGTTTTGCTACCCAGTGGATTAACAATTTCAAAATCGTCATAGAATAATTGTAATTGAATTGCATTTTTATTTAAAAGAAAGAATTCATTGTTTTTGAAATTGTTTGTGCAACAAAACTTTTCTATGCTATTATCACTACACTCGTGTTTATTATGATGTAAATATAAGTTTAAAAATGATTCGTTCTGAAAAATGGATTTTAGCGTCTTTAAAATAGGAATGTATTGAAATTGGCACTGAACAAATTTATTTTTGTACGATTTGGTTGATTTCTCATATTTTCTTTCCCATCTACCTCCTATTCCTATTGACTGAGGGGCAACAAAAGCCGATTCATAATATAACTGTTTCTTTCGTTTATAAGACGTTTGAAAATTTTTAAAAATTTGTAAAAAGGAATTTTTGCATGATGTCAGAATTGTATCTAATAAAGAATTGTTAGCAATTGGTTGACTTTGGGAAAATTCTACAACTTGATTAAATGCTGTTTCAAAAAGTCTACTAACTAATGATAGTATCTCAGTTACGTTAGCTTCAGCAATTCCCATAGAAGTAATTTTATTGTAAAATTCTTTCACAAGTTCTTCAAATTGAATCATATTTGTAGCATCGTTTGATATGTTAGTTTTTTGTATCGGTGTAGTTTGATTTTCCAAATGGATTGGAATATTAAATGTATTTTCAGATTTATCTTCATTTTGCAATGTTCTACAGGAAATTGAAGTAATGCAGTTTTGGGCATGACGACGCAATCCGCTAAAGGTATATAGTTCCCGATTACATTGTTTGTTTGAAATACATTTTAAAATTATGGGTTTTGGCAGATGAACAAAATGATCATTTCTTATATGAGAAATAGTCAAGGAGATAGATGGAAAATTTTTAAGACATACATAACAAAAAAATATCATTTTAATCTAATGTACTAGTCGAATCATTTACAAACTTATATTCAAATTTTGAATTAATTTCTATCATTCGGTTTGTTTTAATATTGCCTATTTTATAAATATAGGTGGCAAAAAAATAGAAAAATGTCTGCAAACAGTTTTCAAATTCTATATTAAATACGTAGAATATTTTAAATAGTAGATCGAAAACTTCTTTAAATGAAAAATGAAACGGAACACCTAAAAGTTTTCCATCTACTACTATATAATATTGCGATATAGCCTGTTTATTTGCTCCCACCGCTATTATATGGGGTTGTTTCGTACACGCTATGTTAAATTGCTCAGTTGGTTTATTTAACTGATTATAAAAATAAAAGTAATCAATTGAGAAATAACAAATACGAATAAAACAACTTACTTCTTCAAATTGAATAAGTCTTGTTTTCGTAACGTCAAAATTTGGCCTTCTTTTTTCTTTCGATTTTGGCCCCTGAGCAGTAGTAGGCAATAATTTAAGTAAAATTAGAAACTGGTTGATTTCCGTATTCCATTCTGAAAATAATTACACAAATCTTTATAAATTTTCAAAAAACATTTATCAATTTTTTACCATCACATTGGGAATTGCTTCCTCCTGAAAGTTCCGAATTAATATTTGATATATATTTGGCATATTGCACCCATTTGTCGCAGAATAATGTGTTATTTTGTGGGTAACGTAATTCGAAATCATACAAGATCTATGTAAAGAGGAAACATTTATGAAATATATAATATTATTGGTCGTCATATATGTATAATGTATATATAAATAACACTTACCAAACCCGGATTAAAAAAGAAAAATGGGAAGTTATAATAAATATTAGTCAACTTCTGTGCTGCCCTTATGCGAATTTTTAAGGTTTTGCTTAATTTTTGTTTAATTTGAGCCTCTTGCTCAATAGCTAAACAATTTTTAAAAAATTCTTGGTCTTCTGCATCTAGATCTGATTCGTCTTCTATGGTTATACTCGTATTTGTTGTTAGTTTTTGTTGTTTTTTTTTTGGGAAAGTATTTTCATTTTTATGACGTTTGATGTTGATGTTTTTTATTTTTGAAACCAAATATCCCGTATTCAGGTCAGGGTTATAAAATAAGTCCTAAAATATAATGATATTATACATGATACAATAATAATAAATAATAAACAGTATTAAAGGCCATTACTGGCCCCTTACTGAGTCAACAACCCGGCTCCAACGGTTTCGATCCTGAGCATGGTCTTCATACTGTCTAAGACAATCTGAAGAGGCCAAGTCGTTCTCTACATCGTGGAGCCATCGTCGCCGGCAACGACCTCTGCGCCTACCATATGGTGGCTCTCCTTTCAGAGATCGCTGCACAATTCGTTCCGGATCAGCACGCAGAACGTGACCGAGCCAGCGTACTCGCTGAGATCTTATTTCATGTACAATATCGGGGATCTTCATCAGATCTCTGATCTCGAAATTGTACAGAGCTCGGTAGGTACCATCTATTTCGCGTTTTGGGCCGTAGATCACACGCATGACTCTTCTCTCAAATGTTAGGAGCCATCTCTCGTATTCATCCGTCAGCGCCCAACTTTCACATCCAAACATAACAACGGGCCTGATCAACGCTTTGTAAAGCTTCAGCTTCACGGCACTTGATAAGTGTTTAGATTTTAGCAGTGGCCTTAGAGGATACAGAGAACGACTGCCAGCTGCCAGCCGCACTTTAATATCCTCACCCACACTGTTATCGTGAGTGATAAGAGAACCCAAATATTTGAACCTCCTCACTCCCTCAAACGTGTGGTGGCCACTACTAAAATCTGGTGTGCCACTGTCCCTAAAACCAGAGATCAGGTATTTCGTTTTGGACTCATTGATCTGAAGTCCAACAGAAGCTGAAAACTCTACAAGCGGATCAAGTATTTCTTTCACTCCGTTGCTATTCAGTCCAATCACGCATATGTCATCTGCATATGCAAGCACCTGATTGGACTGGCGATATAAGATGTTACGCTGCGGTGTTTCAGTTTTACGAAAGATGTACTCCAACATGAGATTAAAGAGTATCGGGGACAGAGCATCTCCCTGCCGAACACCCGAGTTAACTACAAAACTTGTCGATAGCCTGTTCTCAACTTTAACACAGCATTGAGACTGTGTCACTGTCATCCTACATAGTCGTACCAGTTTTGTTGGCATTCCTAGGTATTCCAGGGCAGACCATAGACTCTCTCGATTGATCGAGTCATAGGCCTGCCGGAAATCCAGGAACACCTGATGTACGGGGATGGATGTCTCATAATATTTAGATAGAATCATCCGCAGCGAAAAGACCTGATCGGTGACTGATCGATTCGGACGAAATCCTCCTTGATAGTCACCAACCAACATGATACAATAAATCATTAATAACTAAACTTACAATTCCTTCGCACTTGCTCTCCGATACTTTATAGATAGGGAATAGACTTATAATACTTTTAGCGCATGCAATTTTTTCCTCTTTTGTAGGGTAGTTTCCACATGTATGCCTCAAGAAATTTGTTGCAGCGGACACAAGGCACCTACGAGAACTATCCTTCAATGATCCCGTATTTTCGAATTCTTTTAAAATGAACGACTGTTCGCTATTCTTGATATGCGACTTCAAAGCCTATAAAAAATAAACTCAGAAATTAAGTTAGTAAATGAAAATGTTGAACTCAAATAGTTAGGTTTTGAAACTCAATTCAGTTGGTTTGTTAATTTGAGCTGATAAAATATATTATAAATACTTCGTAAATTACCTCGTCGTACAATAATATTTGTGAACCGATAAAAGCGTTGGCTCTTTTCACAGTACTAGATGGTTCTACAATTTGTTCCTCGATTTGGGGTAACACTGGATGAACTTCTAAGCAAAAACATGCGCACTTTGAATATTGTGAGACTATCTCCACTAAGTTTTCGGTTGGTATTTCCGCACCGTCTTTGTCTCGAAGATTGTATAAATTAAGTTCCTCTGATGGAGGCAGAACTATGAAAATATTAATATTCACTTTCTACATAACTGATTTAAAACCACACTTTTAAAACTCACCTGACATAAGTATATCCGTGGAACTTAAAAATAATAAATTATCATCCGTACTTTTTTCTAATTTTATAAATTTGATTATATTTTGTTCAATCCACTTCACTTTTACAAAAGTTTCAAATTTAGAATCTAATGGCATTTTTACAACACGTTTGTTACAAAAGGCAATTAGAACTGTAATGTGCTAACCTAAATTACAATCTAATTAATTGTTAAAAAGTAATATAAAAAAGAATACATCGTATTACATGTGTATTAAATTTTAATAATTTTGTATTAACTTTTAATAGGCATATATTAAATTTTAATATATACCTATTAGATTTTAATAATTTTCTAAATGAATTGTATTAAATTAAATAATATCTTTTTTCAGGAAAAATATTCCTTTAATAATAAATGGATTAAAATATAACAAATGAAGGTTATACATTTATTAGTAATTCAATTTATATTATATTTTAATAATAATGTATTAATTTTGGTAGTCGTATATTAAATTATAATATACTTGGTATTATAACACTCCAAATATACAAAAATATATTATATTATAATACGTATTTATTAAAATATCATTTTAATATTATTGAATTATTAAAATTTAAGTTTTTCAGTATTGAATACGCCTGTAATACAAGTCAAGTATTAAAAATAACTCCAAGATTTTGGACCGTGTGTATAATACGTGAAACTATAGTTTTCGAAATTTTTCGAGAATTTAAAATGTAGTTAAGAAATTTAAATTCTTTAAAAAAATTTGACCTCTCAAAACCGACTTAATATTTCAAGTTACAATTCCGAATTATAAACGTGGGCTGATACTTTTTGTTAGGCCATTGTGGTCTCCATTTTAACCCTGCACAACAGATTTTTAACTTGAATATTTAATATCCAAATATGTCAAAAAGTTCAATAAAGCTCAAATTTCGTAAGAAGTGGGCAGTTTATGGAATAATTTTTATAAAATTGGTTGCGTCCGCATTTGGGCTGATGCCTTTTTTTATGCCATTGTATTATTCATTTTCTCTTAGCGTAAAATTTTTTTAACTTGGATGTTTCATTTTCAAATATGTCAAAAAGTTCAAAACGCCTCGAATTTCGTAAGAAGTGGGCAGTTACTGGAATAACTTTTAATGAAATTGGCCGCGACCTCACTTGGGCTGATACTTTTTTGTTAAGCCATTGTGTTCTCCTTTATCCCTGCACAACAGATTTTTAACTTGGATTTCATATCCAAATATGTCAGAAAGTCCAAAAAAGCTTGATTTTCGTAAGAAGTGGGTAGTTTATGGAATAATTTTTAATAAAATTGGTCGCGTCCGCATTTGGGTTGAAACCTTTTTTTAGGCCTTTTTGGAATTCAATTTCCATCCAACTTGTCGAATTTCATCTTAATTAGTTCGTTCATCTTAATTAAGGTCATCTTAATAGCCTAGTTCGGTTCCAGTTAGCCGCATCCCAGACTTTATCCCAATCATTTTAATAGGATTGGACATTAGAAAATAACAAATTAAAAAACAGCAGAACATGGACAAACCAGAATGTTGGACTGAGACCCCACTTTTCAATTTCGACTGAGACCCCACTTTAATTTCATTTCCATTTCGGTCGACCGTACCGACAATTCATTGATCGTCCTATATTTCGGAAAATACAAAAATTAAAAATCTAGACAAACTACATAAAAATTCATAATAAAAATTGAAAAAAAGAAATAAAAAAAGTTAAAGCCAAAATTTAAACTGCACGATACACCAACAACAAGAGCTTGTATTTCGTTATATTTACACAAACGCCAAAAACAAACATAAAAGAATCGTATTTGTATGTATCATATCTGGAGGTAAATTCATGTTTATGCAGCGTCTAAAATTAAACCCGCAATGTGATATCATAGAAAAAACAGTAAATAGATTTCTCATATTTTTATTTGCACTGCGTATAAGCGAAAAAAAATATGTTCAATGTTATCGATGTGTTGTTGATATTCCATAGTGCATACAGTGTAAACAATAGAATGCACCTACACAACGATGACATAGGAAAATTCAGAAGATTGCTGTACTCCTCTGTTTTTGTATAAATGAGAAATCTAGTATGATTGTCTATGGTGATATAGTACGCGTTAGGACGTCTATATAATATTTACTTTAATCTATGGTTGTGGCGAATGGTGGAATGTCTTGAATTGCTTTAAAAATTTTTCTGTGATATTGTACAAAGAAGGATTTTTATAAAAAGTGACAATTATCTCCAATTACAGACTTGAGTTACCAAGATTGTGAAATGTTCCTTACTAAATTCCACCCACACAGTTTTGACCTTGAAAGTGAATGTTTTTATTCGACAGCATGCAATAGTATAGTACCCGTTCATCGCAAATTGACATATGTACATACCCCTGGATTAAAGCGTTTGACGTTCCTTCGCAGTCAATTACCACGTAGTGGTTCACTTCACTTGTCGGTCCTGAATATGTCTTCTAAGACATAATCTTAATCTAAGATTATTTCGCTACCGGAACCACCGGAACTATACGTTTGAACAATTAAAATGATCTTTTTCTAGGTTATTGGCCATTTCCCCGATGATTTGTTGCAGAATTGACTCAGAAATGAGAAATTCGTTAGCTCTGACTGCGACTAGCCACTCAAGCACTGAGTATTATCGACTCTTCCATATATAATCTAGAAGTAATTCGTAACGAGTGGAAATTTTGGATGGACATTAAGGGTTTAGACCACTGATAATTCAATAGTTGTTTCGGAATTTAATTGGATTAATCAATTAGTAATTAAATGAAGGTACCAACAAATTATATATTTTATTTATGTAATTTTAAAGGGCTTACTTTAACAATTCTAAAAATAATATTAAATAATTTTTTTGATTGGGGGACTGTTTGAACAAAAAATTTATAACATTAAATTAACAATAGATTTAATTTCTCTAGAATAATATGCGTTCAAAGACAAATCTCCCCTGTTAAAATTTGATATAAACCATTTTATTGAAATTTGATCCGACTTTCATTACCGCAATCTAAGTTGGAATTTATAAATTCATTTCAATGAACACATAGTTTGTAGTCAAACTACATAGTCAAAATTGGCGTCCATATTTAGGTTGGTATTTTATTCTTATTATGTAGACATTAAATATCACCTAATTTCTGTAGCGAACACGTTATTAGAAATGATAAATATTAGATTGGGGCAGGCGGTCAAAATAAACTATGCCATCTAGATGAATAGAATTATTTGAAATGCATTACTATAGCAACGAGTAAAAAAAAAGCAAAGTTATTTCAATATTATTTTGTTTATTATTTCCCAATTTGTTGGGATTATTAAATCCCAGTTCACTTCGATAGTAACATCAGTTTTTAGTTAATATTTATTTTGTATCTCGGGTGATAATAATGTGAAAAGAGAAAAAAAAACATTCATCCAAAAAAAGTCATTTTTTGAAAATCAAAAATGCGTTTTGTTTAAATAATAAAAAAAATGACTTTTCTGGTAATTTTCTCACTTATTAGTTTACAAGCACTAAATTATAAAAAATATTTAAACCTTTACAAACATACAGAGCCTTGCAGTGCCACGATTAGGCCTGTGTACTGAAGGTTTTGGAAGGTTGCAACAAATTACTTACATTTTATTTACAAAATCCGGAAAAACTGGATAATCGTATTATAAACAAAATAACATTTCTCATCTCGTGGGTGGCCAACTATTTTTAGGACTAGGAAATGCAAATAACAAATAGTTTTGAATTTCACACCTATGTGCGAATGTGCGAAAACTTTAATAAAAGTTCAACTTAATCCAAAGAATTTCCATTTTCGGAGTTTCCAATTTCTATGGACACTGATTCAAAAAGGGAAAATTTGGAGTTCGAGGCAGGTCAGTTGCGAGTACATATAATAATCTTAATGGTTCTCATGATATGGTTGCTCCTTTTTTATACGTTCATATATTGCGTATCATTTTTTATCTGTACTTGTTATTGTATTTCCCCATTCAAGAGTTGTTTGTTGTAGACATTTGGTTTTGTTTTATGTTTTGGGAACATATTTTCAAAAGTAATACATAGTTTTTTTTATTAGAGTAGTTGAGTTTTCAATTGATTGTGTTTTACGGAAAATGACATTATTTACGGAAAGAACAAATTGTTTTAAAAAATTAATGTTCTTCTCAAAACCGGGCATTTGACAGCTTTAATTTTGCCATGGAATAGAAAAAAAACTAATGTTTTAAGAAGCTGAAAAGTTCATAATTTTTCAATTGCAATGAATATTTCACCAAATATTATTTTCATTTCTCATTTATCACTCGAAAATAATTTCAGATATTCTGGGGCCCTACCATGCAATTCGCCTACAATTTTCGACGGCGATCGTTTTGCAATAGTAAGCAAAGAAAGAAAAAGGTAAACAATAGTAAATTTGTACTATTATTTTCCGTTTTCTTGATTTGTTTACTGCTTTCTAATATAAAACGACAGTGGTCGAAAATAGTAGGCGAATTGCATAGTGTGGCTTGGTTCCTCAAGTTAAAAAATATTTAAAGTTAAAAAAGAAAACAATAGATAACATTAAAAAAAAAGAGTAAAAAAGATCGGATTGAAAAAAGAGAACATGATACTCTCACCAAACCCTGATATTTCGTTTAAACCACGATTGGAATTTTCATGAAATGTCACAAGATTAAAACAATTGACGTTTGTTTTATCAGTTTAGTTTTCATATCAAATGGTTGGAACAAAAAAGGAAAATTTGTATTTCTTGTTTTTAGTACATATTATATATTATTTTGTTCAAATTTAGCCTAAAAGTGGTTTATACTCTATTTTGTGTGACACATCTTGCAGACACTTTTATCAGTAAAATACTTGTTATGAACGTTTTCAATCAATAATTTCTATTAGTACATACATACATGAAAAAGTAATACGTAGACAATCAAAGATTCACGACATAAAATTTCAGCAAATTTTAGTGAAGACGTTGAGACATGCATACCATTGAGAAATCTAAGAAAATAGAGAAATCAAAAAATATGATGTTTTACTATTATTTAACAACATACAACAGTTAACATTTAACATAATGTTTACTGAAATATAATTTTGCAAATTTTAAAATTTTGTAAAATTCTAGAAAAAAGTTTATACCTTTTCAAATTCAGAAATTAGTTGTAATTGAGATTATTTTGAAGTGTGTTTTTGATTAATGTTGAAAAAATTTATAACAATTCAGATAGTTATGGAATTTTATTAAATTTTTATTAAATTAAAACTCATGCTTTTAATTTTAAAATCTATAATATTCAATTCAAAATGAGATCAGTCTGAGCTGTCATTTACTATTCGGAATGTTCAATGTTAAAATTAATAAATAGTTTATTGACATTTATATTATTTCCGGGATTTAAATTATTCTGAAGAATTGCAGTGTAGCTTTCAATTCTTTTAACTCTTTATTTTGGTTTAATTCACAGCTGTTTAGCTGGTTCTGCGATATTTCACCATCATTTATAACCGTTTGCCATAACAGTCTTTTGAATAATTAATATTTTTTATGTGGCTTAATTATTTAGATTTAAAAACAAACCTGGAGCCCTACTATGACTTTCGACTACTATTTTTAGTATAGTATAGGCAAAGGAAGAAAAAGAAAAACAATATTATAAATTTACTATTGCTTACCTTTTTCTTCCTTTGCATACTATAGGAAAACGATAGCTGTCGAAAATAGTTGTCGAAAGTCATAGTAGGGCCCCTGTCAACCATTATTATCGTACGACCTTAACTTTCTTAAATAAATTACTAAAGGTTTAAAGATTGAATCTAATTTTGTTGTTCAAAATTTACTTTGTATAAATATAGTTCAGGATAGTAACCCAATGATTAATTCCGGAGAAACATATAAAATTCAAAATAGAGATTATCATTTGTGCTTAGGTCATTAAAAAAAGGAAGGTCGTGTGTGAATTAGTTCAAAAGAAAAATATTGACAGGGATATTAAATTTTTCGAATTTTTTTGTGGTGAAGAAACAAAAATAACCAATTTTAAACCAATTCACATGCGGCCTAAGAAGATTCGTTTGTTATGTGAACTTTATTCTATGTAAATTTTTTAAAATTTACTATACTCTTATCAAAATATGCTTATCAGTAGTGGTATGCTTATAGCATGAGAAGCCATCTAAATATACAGAGCCCAAAGGTTAAAATTTGACCTTAAAAAGTCGAAATAAATATTTGTCCCATACAAATTTCTTGTGATGCAATTTTATTGGATCAAATTTTCGATGGATTGAATATTTTACCATTGAAATAATATCTACAAATTTCATTTTACACATCATCTGAAATATACGATGCATAAAACTGTTTTATTCTTTCATATTCTTAATTCATATTAATTATTTAACTTTACCAAAAATGTATACTACCGCTACATAATTGAATGTAAATAGAGGTAAGGCGAAAATAGAAAAAAAGTATGTTGTTTTCTCTTTGAATATACTTCAAGGGGGGTTCCAATAATAGCTGCATGAATGGTTATTTGAGTAATACGTAAAATAATTTCTTTATTTTAAAATAAAATTTGGATTTCTGATTATATTAAGTAAATGGAACACAATGACCAACTTGATTCGTCTAATACGTTTTAAATTTTTTGGTAATGCTCTGCGTGGCATATTTGCATAACTATGGTTTAACTGAACAATGTTGCTCGCACCTTTCTACATACTAATAATTTCATTACTGCATGAACTGAATCTAACTAGCCCGTCACGAATCCCAGTCCAGCATGTTTCACTCATTGCTGTTAGCTTAGTTCATTTGGTGTTCGGAAAATGTTTTCATATAATTTTTCAATATTTCAGTCCGCATAGCCGAGCTTTTTACAAAATTGCCTACAGATTTTTTGGTCCGAATCCAATTATGCAATTTCAAACATTGAACATTACAGGAGTTTTCTTATGTCTGTGTTTGCTATTGACAGGGAGGCGTGATAAGAGAATACGGCTTTTCTATATTTACGTCGACAAATAACATAACGCTAGTTAGAAAAAACGTTATCGACATCGTTCTTTTATTCGGACTGCTCGGGATCGACAGCAATCTGGATAGGCCCATTATCATTTCTTTCCTATACTGGCATTTCAAACTACGGATTACACCTTGGTTCATAGGTTGAATTAGAGACGTACAATTTGGAGGTAAGTACACTGCGGACACATTATTGATGTTAATTAAACTTGCATCTGAATGTGCGGGACAATTGTCCAAAAGCAAAACAATTTTACAGTCACGAGGTAGGCCGAATTGATTACAGTGGTCACGTGCTTCTTTAGAAAAGTTATTTTTGAACCAATCGTTAAATAACATCTGTGTCACTCAGCTTTGTTTATTGGTGTTATAAATTACTGGATAGTCCTTTACTCCTTTAAGAGCTGGTGGTTTTTGGTTTTTCTCGATTACTATAAGTTTACACTTATGGCTACCACTACCATTAGCATATACTAACACTGTAATGCGTTCTTTAATTTCTTTCGGGGAAGCCAGCTCTTCGACAAATAAAACGGCCCCAACTTCATCGGTAGACAGTTTTTCACCAGACACTTTAAGCTGTCGAATGCCATAACGATTCTTAAATTTTTGAAGCCATCCTTGAGAGTATGAGCAATCCGTTGTTATTTGCATCTCCTTATGAAAAATATTAGCTCTCTCTGTTTGTGCCTGATATTGCAACAACCCGACTTCGTTGTTGTTTGAACCTCATATATAAAGCTTTATCTACCTGAATATTATTCAGTGGTGAAATAACTTTCGTTGTACCGCTTCAAAATTACATTTTTATTTGTTATAAGATCATAGATCGTTGATCTCCCGATGTTATATTCATTTTGTATCCGTACGCTTCTATTTTGTTCTACGTTACTTATAATGGTTGCCTTATCTTTTAGACCTCCTTAGGGGGAAAACCCCCTTAGATACGGCTTTTAGAAAGTGTGTACTATTTAACCCAAATTTGTAAACTTACTTTCTTCTACAGATTTGCAGTTTAGCGGTTAACCAGCGAATCAGGAATAACTTAACCTATTAGAATTGTACTTTTGAATATTACTGACCAGCGACAATTTAAGAATGTTTTGTTCACTTTTGTTTAATCTATCTGTCACTTAAGAGAGCGAATATTATTACGCAAACTGAAGGAATTGTCAAAATACATAGCAATATTTTTTCCAAAGCACACTATCTTTGAACATAATAAAATGTTGTTTTCACGGTTTAATATCATTTGGCAGGTTGTTTTACGGTGTCGGTGGCCAAATTTTCTTTAAAGAAAGAACTTTGTCAAATTCTGTAATGTTTCTTACTGATTCGTTGGTTAGTCTTTTTAATCCTTTATAAGAAGTTTCGTTATACTACTTTTTTTTCAATGAAATAAAAATTTCACTTATAAAGAAACTTGTTCATTAGTGGTTTCTAAAAATTATTTGAAGTACAGGTACTTCAAATAATTTTCAAGCCTATAAATTATTGTAAGATATTATTAATTGAATGGATTATTTGCATTGCAATTTATTTTTCGAGTTTTAACCAAATATGTATGCAAGCAATTTTCTTGTTCTTGTACCTGGCGTATAAAACGAGTCACAGGTGTCTTTTATGACGGTAAATTGTCAAACCATCTACGGTACATACATTTTTGATACTTGAAATTTGACAAATTGTTGATGATTTTATTTACGCAAATTTGATATACATATGTACACATTCTTCACAAATAATAGAAAAACAATTGCAAACATTTTTTTTGAAATAGCCACTAGTTAAACGCATGATCAGGTGTTGACAAAACTGATACCCCGATTGTACTATTAAAATTGTTCTAGTTTTTGGCAATTAATGCAAAATTTTGTTTTCAGATTAGAACTGAGCTTGAAATGACCAGAAATATTTGATTTTAATAAGAAGTTTCTAAGTTTAATTTCGTAGACGTTCTAAGCAATGTGAAATCTAAAAAAATTATGAAAGTTTTTCAAAGACCCGGACATCTTATTTTTCGAAACGTAATTGTTACATTATTACAAAAATACAAAAACCCCAACGTTCTTATTACTTTATACTTATACTTGTTGTTGTACAAAGTATGGTTGGAGTTTAATTAAATTAAATTTTTGTTCTCAACATTATAACAAAAATTCATCAATCTTGTATCAATATTTCTTTCGTAAGTACGTACGTACATATACACAGAACTGAATAATGAATACCAAATTAATCCATAAAACCGCACCATACCATCATATTTTTGATCGTATCGTATCCAAATAACGAGTTTAAAAATATTATCTTCTGTTTTTCTTTTTAACCAACAAAAAAAAAAACAAAATGAAAAAATTGTTTATTTTAAATAATAGGAATCACAATTTTATTTGAAGAACATTTTTAAATTATTAATGTTTAAAACATTTTTTATACAGTACAGGAAACAAGAGGTGATTAAACAATATTATGTTTAGGGAACAAATCTATCCATAAAAATCACAAAAGAAAAACAAAAAAAAATATTTTTTCGTTATTTTATGACAGCACCTGAGGGAATTTTCCACTTTTTTCCCTTTATTGTGTGAAAATATAATGAGGTAAAAAAATGTCCATTTAGTTTGACAAGTTGATAAATGGATTATTTTATGCTATCACAAAAATAATGGCTGTGATAATATCGCTTCGTCCAATAATATTCGCTTGGAAAACAATGAGGGAATCAATTTGGATCAACATGGTGTGTAGGTATAACTTATATAGACGAATAAAAACACCTTTGGAAAATTTAAATTTTTGTGTAAATGAAAAACTTAAATTATGAATCAGTCATAAACATTCGGCTCAATTATTAAAATATATAACACATTAATAAGCGGATTGAAATCGTTTGAATATTATCTGCGGACTGTGACTCTAATTAATTTTATTTTGCCTAAATGAATGAAATTTGAAAAGGTTATCGCTTATTTTATTAAAATTGGTAGTCATGAGCAGTGATCATACATAACGTGGCGTTTTTTTTCAAAATGGCTGTTTATAAATTTAATTGAATTTTATTAACTGCGAATGGTTTTTAATTTAAAAATGTATTTCCGTGTATGTAGACATTGAGGCGAAGTACTCGATAGACGTCGTATTTTTTTATTGATTTTTCATTTTTACATGGAATATTTGTATATATTTCTACAGGGTTTCCCACAACCGACGAACATGCGTTGAAATTTTTGAAATCCCCTGGTTAGTTTTCTTATAACCAAAAACACATTAGTAAATCTGGCAACATTGTGTAATAATTTCCAACAAAAATACTTAGAGTTGAACGTAAAATATCTTAGTAGCATCTGCAAATTAGGCTTAAATTGCACTACTAATATCCGCCTACTCAAATCATTTTATCACAGTTCAAAATTTGTTTATGATTACTTTAAATTCGAAGTGTTACAATTTAAATAATGTTGGTATTTGGAGTGGAGATGATTTGGTTAGGTGGCGAATGCCGTGGTAACGATGCTTTGTTTCCGTATAGAAAAAAATTAAAATTCAAGAATTATTGCCAGGTAATTATTTGGATAAATAGGAATAACCATAATTGGAAGCTAGAAAATCTTTGCGCCACTCATGTACGAACTTATACATTATACCAAACAAACTAAATGGTAAAAATTATTTATGATTTTTAAAAGAAGATGTGCCAGAATATCTTGAACATGTTCCATTGATAATATGGAGTGCAATGCTTTGTTGGCAATGGCTAAATGTAACATGGACCGGTGGGTTGTCCCCAAGGTCACCAGATATGATACCTCTAGATTTTAATGGGTTTACTTAAAAAAATTAGTTTAATTAGCTCCTGTTAATAATGTGCAAGAACTAAAAACCCGCATTAACGAAGCAGCGGCTTTCATATCCGCATATACATTTTGTGAATACTGGTGGTGGTCACATTTAACCATTCAATTAGTTAGTTTTGTTTGTTTCATTTTTTATTTTATTATTTCAGTCAATTTAGATAATAAATAAACCAAATGTTTAATTTGTTAAATTACCTAAGTTATTTTTAGTTTATTTGTATTTTCATATCAAACAAAATTTGAAGATATACCTGTGTATTTTTGTTGGTAATTATTTGATTACAATTAGTTCCTAGAAGAAAACTAACCGGAAGATTTTTTAAAATTGTATACCCTGTATTTATGTATGTTACTATGTAGATAAAATCATTAATATTTTATGTAATTTAATATGAAATTCATCGGTGTTTTGATTCTAATTACTACGACACAGAAAACCTTTTATGCGCAGTTTTTACAGAATCGTCTTTATCGTATAAATCTCAAATTTTATTCTATTTGCTGCAAATTAATCTAAATTATGTGACACTTATGCATTTCAAACTGTTTCTACTAAAATTGTTTATCTTAAATTTTAATTATGAAAGCTTTGGGTAAATTGAAACCATTTTTCATTCTATATCCAAATTTCAAGTTTGTTTGACTACTAAGTTAATTTAAATTCCTAGCTAGATTCAAATTAAATTAAAAATTTGAATAATCTCACAATACCAATAAAACTACATAATTCGAATTTTTAATTCTGTTAATTTTGTTTTAATTTTAACAGAAAAAATTAGTGATATAAAAAAATTAATTTGAATGGCCGGATACCCTCAGTGATTTTCTACAGATTTTGAATGAAATTTTGTATTTGGATCCTTATATAAATTGAAAGGTTGGGCACAGACATAAGATAAAGAAGAATCCGAATTATTTTCTTTGGATTCCAAATAGTAATTATTATTTGCAATACTGAACAAATGATTTGTGTAACCGAACATATTCAATAAAATGTTTACTGGTACTTTTCACTGCACTGGTCAACATAATCTGTATATTTGATTCAATAAATTATCGTCAACTTATGATGGCTCTATTCGAACATATATTTTCGTTTTTTCGTGAATTTTGACCAATTTGTTAAATATTTGATAAACCTAGAATTTGTACAAACAATATAAAGTTACACATAAGTAGACATTAGGGGGTTGGTCTAAAACCCGATTGAGCAAAATATGAATTGAGAGTAATATGTTTCTGAAAGTTTAGTTAGTTATTTTCAATAACAACCGACCAACTAGGATATTGTTTAAAGATATGGTGCTTGGAACGGGCGGACTCAAAACCTGTTATAATATAAGGACGAAATTCAAGAGGAATTTTTAGTTTGAATATCTATGTAAAACTCAATTCACTGCAAAACTCAGTTGATAAATTCGACCACTAATAATCAAAATTAGCGAAATGGAGGCAAAAAGTGACCACCATGAGCAATTTTCGCATCAAAACGCTTTGGAGATTCACGGTATTCCTATGGTGGAGTCGGAAAACACTGAAGATTTAGTCATCCGTCTTCCTCAGAGCATATAAGCATAAAACCACAGCAAAAACGCCAGTTTGTCCGCCAGTCTACGTAAAATTTATTAGGAGGAAAATGAAGGAAGATATTTTCAAAGCCAAAACTCAGCAGAAATGTAATAATTCAAAAGCTGGTTTACCGATGGATAGCAAAGTTTATATTAATGAGAGCTCACCGAAATTATTTTACGAAGCCAAAAATCTCAAACTTCGACTCATTTCCAATCTTGAAAGGATTGCTGATTGATAGTTACTTCAATATTATTTTGATAATATGGAAGTAAATAAACGTGTATGGATTGTTCGTCAAAATCTTCAAAGGATCAAACGGTAAAATAACTCAAGATCTGGATTTATTAAGGAACAGGTTTGGTTGCTATTTCATGATTATGAGTGATAAATCTAAAATAACGCAATTCCGAATTAGAACAGCGATGAGTATACTTTTATACATTCACAGTTCCCCCCTCGAAGAAAGAATATTATAGACAATTTTATATGTATATCCTATGCTATTTAATAGATTACTGAACAACTTACGAATTATTAATAGGTTAGGTTAGGTTAGGTAAGTCCTAAAGGACTAGCATAGACACAAAATGGGTCCGTAGCTGTACCACATTCGAGTTTCCTCCTCTTCACTCGCTAAACCATCCTGAGCTTACCAAGAAGCGTTTACAATCCCGGATCCCGATCTTACTAAGATCCGTGAGGTCGTTCAAAGGGGAAGTTTCCATAAATTTTGATTTGCTGTACGCTAGACTAGGACAGGTGTAGATCAGATGGATCACATTTTCCTCCTCCTCCTCCTCTTCACCACAGCGGCGGCAGAAATCGTGGGCTGGGACACCCAGTCTGCTCGCATGTATCCCAATGCGACCATGTCCCGTTATAGCTCCCACGATCATACCAATATGGTGCCGTCGAAGCGATATCAGTTAGCCTGATTTGGACCGGTCTAGTCCAGGCCAGATCTGCCTGGTTATTACACACGAACTGGCGTTAGACCATCTGACGTTCGTTTCTTTTATAGCTTCTTCCTGAAGCAGCAGTTTACATGAAGCAAGCGGTATCTTTATATCCCGCCTGCTTTGGATTATTAGGCGTGCTGTACCCTTACGGGCCAACTCATCTGCCTTTACATTCACTGCGATATTGAAATGCCCTGGCACCCACGTCAAGTGGATGTTGAACTGATCAGCCATCTCATTTAAAGATGCCAGACAGTTCTGGGCTACCTTCGACGTCAGGGGGTATGATTGTAGCGTTTTAATAGCAGCCAGGATGTCCGTAAAATGCGAATCAAAATTGGTGAAAAAAATTAATATTTTATCATTTAGTGTTTGTAGCTGAAAATTATTTTCGACCGATGATAAAATTTATTTTCTATTGCCTATTCATGTTTTACTGTGTCTGTGTTTCGGTTTATTTAACTGTGAAATTTTGAACACTGAGTCAAATATTTTTTACGTTCGAAGTGTGAATTATTTTAATCTAAGAATGTAATATATTGTTACGAATGGATTGATATTTGAATGTACCAAAATAATTGATCAAAAATCTGCGTAGCGATGTGCAAAACGATTTTTTTTTTATTTATTTAAAATTATCGTTTTCGGTCAACGACCTTAAATTTTATCTTTGAATTTTTCAGGTTTGTTCTTTTCTACAAATCTACATAACTGCAACGATTATGCGATTGGTGTAATCGATCTTGAGATGATCAATTTGGTATAGGGGATAAATCTAGTGGAGTATAATCTATTATGGTACATACATAGGTAGCTTATGGTATACATGAGTAGGAGAAACCTAGTTTTGAATTGTTGACATCAAAAATGTTCTTTTTTAATTATTTTTTGTTAAGACAACGAGCCAGAGTTTTCCTATACCTCCACCTATACCGTACGGACCTCTCAGCTTTTTTACTTAAAATATTTGGTGAATTATCTGAGTTAACCGGTAATTTTCGGTAATGAAATATCAGAAGAAATTATTTGGAAATTCACACATTTTTGATGAAACATATGGTTTTGCTCTTAAATATTAAAATGTACATTAAACACACATCACATTATTAGATGATCAACCTGCAAAAGTCGGGAAGACGTAAAGTGAGGTTGATTCCTAGTGCCTCACAGAATACCCCGCAGCCAATCCCTCTATCCCTTTTTGAGCCATCCTTCTTAATTTAACTGATAATATTTGTATAATGTTTATTTACTAAGGTTATATTATTAGAGTATAAGTATTATATTTTAAGAAGTTATCTGTAACAATGAAAAAATTAAAAGGAATCAAATAAATAAATAAAATATAAATGGAGTTAACCAAGACCGTCAAATTCAATTGTCATATTAAAAATAAAATTAATTCGTTTGTTCAAGATCAAATAATTAGTACCATGTTGCATCCATCCTGTTTCATATATTGGCACTTCACAATTGATTTGATTGACAGATTTTTATTGCCCAAATCTATCGCTTACGACAATTCTTTTAATTTGATTTTTTGTTAACAAAATGGAAAACATATATAAAAAATAATTGACTAAAAGCTTCACCACCCACAAAGATTATCGTACAATTTCGTTCCGATTTTTCTTTTAAAAATAAAATCAATTGTTTTAGAAAAGCAAACCATCTCGATTCAATAAATATGTTTCCTTTTAATTTGATCGAAATTCTAATCTTATTATTTATTTATTTATTGTTTCATTCTTTTAAAATTTGAAGCAGAAAACATAACGCGTGCATACAAATAATGTACAAAATCTACTTGGTCTCGTTGCGCAAAACGGAAAATGTTGGGAGCTGTGGTAATACATATTAAAAAAAAGCGAGTGACTATGGTATGGCTTTGATGGTATTAATGATTTCAACTTTGTTTTTATTTTCGTAAAGTAATGTAACAAAACAAACTTTTCATGTTCTACATATTTGTTCGAGTATAGGTAGTGTTTACATATATATGAATTTACGGTATAAAGTGATGGTGTGATGTACACATTATGGTTTGGCTTTTGTCTTTAATTAAATCACTCAATGAAAGATGGAACAAAAATATAACTACATAACTGGAAACAGAAAATATGTACAGTGTATTTTCTTTAGACTTTACCAAATCTAATTAGAAGTAACAACAGATTTAAATTAACAAAATGCAAATCGTATTTAAGTTATACTATATAGCTATATATATACGTACATATATACATTAAGGTCACCAGATTTTCAGTTTTAATTAAATTGCATAATACATAAATATGTATACGGGAAATTATTTTTAGTCGTAAAAATTTTAGTTTGGAAATGCGATTCGTTTTTGTTTTATTGTGACAATGAATGAAATTTTAAATTAAAAATAAAATTAGGTACTTTGGCATTATAAATCATTTAGAATGTTTTCGGTAATAATTCTGCCAAAAATATGCTAACAATCTTGGATCGTATATTTTTCAGTTACGATCACCATCAACATCGGACATCGGTAAAATACAATTTTCTTTCACAATAGCCTTATTTTATCACCCACCTATTAAAATCAAATTAAAATTGGGCGGATTACTTCAGCACTCAATGCCACTAACGGACCCACGGTGCAACACCCGGACAAACAAATATACTTACACATTAAAAATACCCAACCGTGATTTTTGGTCACCGCCAAACCCACTATCGAACCCGAGACCCTCGAACAAAGCAAGCACGCTACTTACTATGCTAACGAGGGCGGCCACCTATTACGAATTATGTTGAAAAAATCACGCATACCTTTCTTAATGACAACGAAATTTCAACGTATTGATGATTTTTAAATTTTGTTCGTCAATTTAGTAAATACAATTAAATTTCCGACAAATACATTAACTAACTAAAATTTATAATGCCGATTTCCCAATGGTTTTTCTTGTCCTTTTAAGGAAAATCATCATTTTAAATCAAAATCCATATTACAAATAGCAATATGTAAATCTAACAATTAATTTCAACAAATATAATTATTTATAAGTGTTTGATGAGTACCAGTGCTAATCGTGCAACGTATTAACGGGCAAAACAACTTTAGACTCTTGATATAAACGAAACGAAGAACTTGCAGTTCCATAAACAATACATAATTCCGTAAAGAATTCGGGGGTGAATAAATGCAAAATAATTTTTTGTTCGTTATTTATTACAACTGAGATTATGCTCATCTAGCCATTTATCGTTCAAATACAAAATTTACATTTCTTATAAAACTCTCATTTGTTGGAGTGTAATCCACTGGTTAGTTCCATAATTGATTAGACCTGTTTGCTAATTTGAATTTGGTAAGTTCAATAGGTAAAGTGGCTTCGTTCTTTGCAGTCTTCTTTCAACGACAGGGTTATCTATCATATGGCGAATATAGGGGTTTCCATGTTACTGAAGCCTTACATCGTGTTTGGCGGCATGCACTTTTATTTCAACTTTGAGGTATTCCATCCGTAGGTCCCTGTGAAGGTTTTCATTTTTTGTGTACGCAGCTTTTTATGAATTGTAAGCTCAAAGCCTCTACCTATGAGTCAATACATTTTTCTTAACTTTATGTTAAGTTTTTCTGTTTTCTTTTTGACGTGCTCTCTCCACTTAAGCTTGGCCTCGAGAGTCATGCCTAGGTATTTAGCTGTGTTTGCATATGGCACATGTCGTCAGTTAATTTCTATCGGTAGTAAGTCTTTTGATATGTAAAGTTAATATGCGTGGATTTCATCTCATTAAGCTTGCTTCACCAACGATTTGTCCAGTTACAAACTGTATTGGTAAGCTTTTGGAGTTTTCTCGTTGCATCGGCGAAATTACTTCCAATCGCCATAATTGCTGTGTCATTTGCAAAGGTGGCTATGATTCCTTTATTTGTGGTTGATAAATCCCTTGTATATAGTAAATAGTAAATAGTAAAAGTTTTTGACATAATTAGCAGCAAAGAAATTGGACTGTATGATTTTTTATCGTTAGGTGGTTTATCAGGTTTTGCTATCATGATTATTATTACCGCGTAACATATTTGAACCGAAAGGTCCCATTGATTATGTGTAATAGCTTACGAAATCCTTTATCATGTAGAGCCTTGATAATTTGGCAAGTAATCAAGTCCTGGGCTTTTTCAACATTCATGTTATTTTTCACTTCTTCTTTTAATTCTTTGAGAGCTACTGGGCGCATGTCAAACTCGTCTAGCTTGTGAATTGACATTATATTTTCTTAGGCAGTTTGTCTTGGTACTGGTTGGAAGGCCTTGGAGATACACATTGTTTTGTTCTCCGGTGAACGATTAATTTGTCAGGTTTTACGTGTCCGTCGTTTTTCTCTTACCACCCCTTTGACTTCCATTGGGTAGGATTTGTTAAGCGTCTTTTTATTTTGTATAATGGTGGAGCTTACCAAATCAGCATAGTGAATTGTTTCATTTAGTTGTTCCAATTCGTCTTCCAACTGGTGAGAATTTCTTATCGGTGCCTGGAGATTGACTTTTTCTTCCATTAATTCAAGAAAGAGTTTCCAGTTTGTTTTTGAATTGGTTAATCTGGTTGCGCTTTCCCTTTGTATTACCGTTTCACTGACTGTCATGATAACCGGTGAGTTATCCGATACTAGAGAATTGCTGTTTTCAATGTGTATGTAGTTCTGTGATATAGGTCCGGAATCTTAGCTTCGTCCTTGGGCTAGTATTTTGAGGAACCACCAGAGTAAAATTCACATTTTGATGTTTGCCCTGCTTGAAACCATTCTTTACTCTTTGAAGTCGTAAGTGTAGATCCCTATATAATAGGTGTTTTTCGCATTAAAGTTACCTCCAATAATAAAATCTCGTCCTAGCGATTTAAATAGTTTAATGTAGTCCTCCGTTTTCAACTAATGCCGGAGAGGACAGTATATTGTTTCTTCTTCGATTTTTGTTTTATTTTCTTTTTAAATAATGCCGAACCACCTCTTGCTCGAACCACCTCTTTCTGGATGAATTGAATGATTAAGTTATAATTCCGGATTTTAACAAACGAAAATTTAACAAAATAGCTTTCAGATATTAGGAAAATGTCGATTTTTTCTGTATTTAAAATTATTTGTATTTCTGGAATATGATCCCTTCGCATTTCAGGTTGCTATTTTGAATGTTGTGTTCTTACCTAACACTTTTTATCGGATTGCGTTATGGGATGGAATATAATAAGAAAATTTTCTTACAAGCCCTACTAAAGGAGCCATTTTACTACATATAGTTTTAATGTGCCCATCCCAGAACATATGTATGTCAATCAAGCCTTATGCCTAAGTACTTGAAATATTCAACTCTATCAATCAATATATTATTTATTTAAAAAAATGATAAACTAATAGGATTTTTGTGCGAAAAATGAAATATCATAAATTTAGAGCCCCAACATATTCCTTGCGACCAAAACCATTATAGATCATGTTTGTCATAGAACTTTCCCTAAATCCGTAATGATATGCATAGAAAAAGTTTGAATCATTTAAGAAATTTGTAAGACCTATCAGTTTATTACCTTTTCAATGATTTTATCAAATACAGACAAAGTTGAGATGGGCCTGTAGTTAAAAATAAAACTGTTCTCACCATTTTTAAAGACTGGTACAATTGGGCAACTTTTAAATGGTTAGGTCCTGGTTAGGATATATACCAGTTTCAAAAATTTTGTTTATGAGTTTCTCAAAAATTGGTAAGAAGTCAGTAACATTTCTTTTCAGCACTATATTACGAATATTATCTGGCCCACCACCCTTACGTCGTTCAACACGATAATTTGAATGTTAGATGTATAGAGTTGTACCTAAAAACTGGGTTAATATTTTTCCACAAGTATATCAAATTTACATTGCTAAACATATTTTCATAAAACCGTATTAAGAGTATAAAGTTGATTTCGAAATTGAATATTTTGGGAGTCTAATTTAAATTTTTTAAAAATTTGTTGCGTTTACCAATGAGTTTCCATAAATAATATGTCTTCCAGGTGCAAGAACTATTCTTTAATTTAGCAACAATACTTTTAATAACCGTAAATTTCTCTGTTAGTTGTCATGAATTTTCCTGATTGTGTTTAAGTTATACAGGGATCTCCAATATCAAAATCAGCCGTACTAAGAAAGTGGTCAAAATATGAATCAACTTTACTGCAATCAATAGTTTTTGATTCTAATTTGTGTCGAAAGTATTTAGTTTTGTAAAAAATGGATGAAAATATAAAATTATGATCACTTAAGTGATGGTGGACTCCCATCAACTGGATGATAAAAAATGGTGGACTCCCATCAACTGGATGATCGTACTGATCCAAAAAATATCGTTGAGAGAATAGATACGATGACCATCAGAGTCAGCATTTTTGATTCACGAACTGTTACTGGAACTTTGTTAGGCGGTGCATAAGATAAATTCCATTGTTGCGGATGGTTTAGCATGATTTGTTTTACATATATTAAGTAAGTCGTGTGCAGCCGTTTCAGCTTTAATAAAGTGTAGTTTTGAGGTATATTTAAAAACCTGTTCCTCCAATATTTGCACTCTGGATTGTAGACTTAGATTTTATGATTTTATTAATGAAATATTTTCTCTCAGCTCTTCACCAACAATCTTTGATTTAGTAACTGTCAATCTACAATCCTTACAAAGCCAGTAGGCGGATCGAAACAACACGTTCTCGATATTAGGTTAACACAAAGTTTTCGATTATAAATAACTCTAAACTATAACACATCCATTAACAAATATTAAATTCCTAGCTAAAACGCGAAACAGCTCAAAAAATTAATGTGACTTATTCGTGAACCAAAATCTTGTACCAAAAGGTTCTCAATAAACACCGACCAAATGACGGGAACATTAATTCTGGAATCGGTAAACATTTTCGTTTGTGGCCAGATTAACATGGGAGTAAGCCATTAATCAATTATTAATTTTTGATTACGCTTCTGCGATAACGGGCAGAAAAAGAAGCAAAACCCTATAAAATAAATTTAAATTAACGCATACTGAGTTCCATGCCCTACATAATTGGCACATTCACATAGATCAGCTATATACGAGTATGTACGTTCGAGTTATCTACCTAGGCACCACGTAGTAGAATTTAAACAACATTTAAACATTTTCTTAACCAACATTTAAACTGCGAATTGCTACATTACAAGGTCCTTCTATTTATGGATGAATCACACTGCTGCTTCTGAGTATACAAGTGATACATGAAATATGGTCTATAAATTCTTTGTAGAATGGTGTACAGACTGTTGTGTTTAAGAAACTAATCGATTCGGAGTAGGTTTTATAATGCTTTGCCATGCACCAAAAACGTTTGTAGTATAAACCTGTGACCGTGGTGATTGATTCCGTATGTGTGCTTAATCTTCAGACCCATTTCATGGGTTATACTACACACAAGAATGGAATAATTTAACGTAAGAAGATATTAACAAATTAATAAGGAGTATGAGTCGGTGTTGTAGAGAATGCAGCAGATCTGTAGGTACAGGCAGACCTCAATTTTGCTTTTTTAAACAAAATAAAATACGCTAACCGGTATTCCGTTAAAATTAAAATTTCCAAAATATAAATGAAACAAAGTTTTAATAAACAATTAATATTAAATTTTAAATTAAAACAAAATAAAATGTAAAAATAACAACTTATAAAACTACGAAAATAAACGTTGGTAACTACTTTCATTGAAAGTCATCAAAGTTTCATCATAGTACGCCCCAACCGAAGAATAATGTAATGTTTCTTTTATTATTACTATTATTATTACCACGCTCTTATTAGCTCACTCTGTGTGTCTGTTTGTATCGTCAAATTTTGTAATCAATTTTTCAATCACTATCGATAGTCCAACTGAGCTGAAATTTTGCATTAAGGCTTAAGTCTGATGACAATACAAGATTCTAACATTTTTCGGCCTAAAAGGCTTTGAAAAGCTTTTATTCGGCGGTCGAGTGGTTAGAGTGATGGACATTGGTTTCGTAGACCTAAGTTCAAATTTCGGTTCGATCCAAATATTTTTAATTTATATTTTTTTTATCAACTCAATATTTTTATTTTTTTTACTACGCTTGTGTCTGTTTGTATCGTCAAATTTTGTAATCAATTTTTCAATCACTTGCGATAGTCCAATTGATCTGAAATTTTGCATGCTTTTACATTTTCGGCCTAAAAGGCTTTGAAAAGCTTAAAAGGCTTTTAGGCTTTTCAACCAAAAAATGTTCGAAAAAATGTTAGAATCTTATATTGTCATCGGAGTTAAGCCTGCTCAATTGGACTATTGCAAGTAGTTGAAAAATTGATTACAAAATTTGACAAAGACTTATAAAAGTTGGCTATAATAAAAAACAATCATATGACATAGTGCTCTCGGATCGCACTCTAAAAAGTAAGGTTCTAGGATAGGTATACCATCTATCTTTTAGCAACTTCCTGGCAAATCTTAACATGGTCGAAAAATTGATTGCAAATTTCGATGACTAAAAAGTAGAAAATAAAATAAATTAAAAAAAAAACATTTTAAAAAACCACGCTTATATTTGCTTTGAAAAGGCTTTGGAAAGTAGAAAATAAAATTTTTCTTCCTTACTCCTATCAAGTTATATTTATAACAAGTAGAAATTTAAAATTAATATGACTAAAAATATAAGCGTGGGGCGCTCCTTCTGAATGTATATACTATCTCTCAATATATCATTTTTACGTTAATACTGAAATGCTCCAGCAAATATCTATTCTTAGGATACATCAGCATAGACCGTTCCATTCGTGTTACTAAAAGAATTTACTAAGACTTTACTTCGTGTGTCTAGTAGTCTTAAATTACTAATGCCGTAAAGGAGCGCCCCACGCTTATATTTAAATCTCCCGATGTTATGTACGCTGCTTAAGGAAGAATAATTTTATTTTCTACTTTTCAAAGCAAATATAAGAGTGGTTTTTAACAAAAAATTTTTTAAATTTATTTTTAATTTAATTTAATAATTAATTATATTTTTGCTATTTCCATTTATTATTATATTTCCTTTAAAAATTATAATTTTAACAATATTTTCATAGTGAGAAATTAGCTTAATTAATTAATCTAATTTGTAATATACCTTATCTAAAGAAAATTTGTGGTTTTGCTTGCCTCCATTTTTATCCATCACTTCAAATTTGTATGCGACTTAAAATATCATTTCGAACAACTGGTGACGAACAACTTTTAAATAGACTGACCAGATATTTTCAAACGCAAAAGAGTATGTCTTACAAAATTTAAATATTTGAAGACGTTCCAACCAAGCAACAAACAATTTTTATAGTTCATGCAGTCCAGCTACAGGCAATTATATCATTCGTTATAAAATCAGATTATGGGCCTAACCAATTATGGAAATTATAATTTAAATTATTTTTACAATTTTGAACCTGAAAAATGTAAATTAATAAATAATTCATTTTAAAATTTGAAATCTTGCTATTCTGGGTGGAAATTTTTTAAATTAAATTTGAAATTCAGAAGAAAATTGCTTATAGATTTTTGAAATTAAAATATTTAATTATAATTAGACCTTGAACCAAATTTAAATTAAAAATTCAGAATTTGGGCTCAAAATTTCAATTTTAAGTAAATTAAATTTTTGATATTTAAAATTATGTCCTAATTGGGCTTTAGTTTAAAGAATGTAACAATTTCGTAAAATAATGTCAAGCTACTTAAAATAACTTAAATTTAAGTTTAAAAATATTTTTTAAATTCAAATTTTGAACTTGATGTTATAATTTAAATTATATGGAACAATTTGCAACCTGAATCTTTTAAATTTATATATATTAAATTTGACATTTATTTAATTCCGCTAAAATCCGGAATTAAATAGTTGTCAAATTAATATTTAAAATGTAAAATTTTCTCAAGAGGCTTTTTTATTTTTAAATTAAATTTTGAAATTTATAATTTTATCAGATCGAATTTAATTTTTTGATTCTAATTTTATAATTGGGCAATAAAAGTTTAGATTTTAATATTTATGTGAAATTTTTGTCTTAATTAAAATTTGGATTTACAAATTTTATAATTAATTCTTTATAAGATAAACATATTTTAAAAATTAACATTTTAAAATAGTTTGGCATTTTAAATCGTTCAAATATAAAATATTGTATTCCAACATATTTTAAGCTTAAAATTAAATTTTTTTCATTTAACAATTTAATAAATATTCTAAAGCTAAGATAGATTTAAATTTTTAGAAGAAAATTCTTCATTCTTCAAAATTCTATTCACCTTAAGTGTCCATAAAGTGCAATTTTTATATTTTAAAACTTTAGTTTAAACTATTTTTTTTAAATTTTTTAATCAGTAATTAAATTTTAAGTCAATAAAATTTTAAAATTTCAGGTACTGTAAATTTTGAATTAAAAATTTAATTTTGTTTGCTAATCCTATACAATATATTCCAGATTCTAAATTCTTTGAATTCAAAATATATTTTCCAAGCATATCACAAAAACTTATACTCTACTGTCCAACACCGCTTATTGCGTTTAGTTATTCAATTAGCCTATAGTTTATCAATTTTTAACAATTTTTAATGCTTTGCTACACATTTCCAAAACTTTTAATCTTAAAGGAGCTAGGTGCAGGTACCCTTATTCTATCCAAAAGCAAAATATGTGTATGTTTTGTAACCAATGTAGCAGGCGTGGCCCGTTAAATTGGGTAAAGTGGACAGTGCATTCATTTATTTAGTGCCCAAGAAATTTTATCAATCAAGAAAAAATTATTTATAAAAACCAATCGATTGGCATCAAACAAGCCATATAAGTGTATAGATACTGTTATGTTTCTGCCTTGTCAGACAAGGTTCGATGACAGGATTGTGAATAAAACAAGCGATGTAAATTCTAGATTACACTAAATTTATTTATTTCCGAATAATTACACTAAGCACTAATTTAATTAAGTAATTCACTTAACTTAATTATTTAACTTGATAATAATTATTCTATTACACTTGAACAACACTATATCAGTAAAATAATTATTGTGAAGATAAATAATTTAGTTAAATAAGTGAATTAATTAAATTGTTTTGTGTTAATTGTGTTTAGTGTAATTATTCGGAAATAAATAAATTGAGTGTGATCTAGAATTTACAACGCTTGTTTTATTCACTATCCAGTGGTCGAACCTTGTCTGACACGGCAGAAATGTAACAATACTATTGAATGCCTAATTTTAGCCGACTCCGCCAGGCATTCACATAGTAAAACACACAAAATATTGCCTGCAAAATGGCCGTCCGCCCTGGGGCCCTATTTCTGTATACGATACGAATCTTCATTCGATACGAAAATGATATACGATACGAATATGAATTGGTATTTCTGAATACGATCATACCAAGCATTTTAATTTTTGAAGTATAGGCATAGGGATTTTTTATTACGTGAAACAGCCTTGAAAAGTGACAGTGTAAACGAAATATTGTCAAATTTTTGACATTTAAAAAATATAAACATTGAAAATAGAAATAATAATTTAGTTTTCATTTATTGTCTGTGTCATAACACAAACATTTTTTTCGTTTCCAACAAAAATAAATCGCCTCAATAACGAATTGCGATACAGTAAATTCAATAAGATAAGTATTTTGGACAACATTTTTTGTACATGAAATTTTAGATCTCTTCATGTCTTCCTTAATAGCTCAATTGGAATCAAATTTCGTGACTGATGCTAACAACCAATTACAATTAATTACAATCGATACGGCACTATTGCAAATCCAATGGATTTCAATGGCAGCTTCACAGTTGTATAAATAAGAAAATTAAATATTTTGTATTCGTATGATGTATGACAAAGTTTACAAATTCAATAAAAAAATTTAAAATTATTATTTAAATTTGTAGTTATTTCCTTAACACAATTAATTAAATTAACTAAATTATGTAATTATTAAAAAAAAATTACTAAAAATTCCTTCCACAATTTTTTTATATGAAGTCGTCAACTAATTCATCAACGTACAAAACTCCGTTCATAATCGAACAAAATTGGTTCGAATTCGTATTGCGGAATAAGGGAAATTTTACAACGTATCAAGTAGACACGAATTCGTATTTGAATTATTCGAATTCGTATTCAAAAATACCAATGGTACGAATTCGTACAATTTTTATACGAATTCGTATTCAGAAATAGGGCCCCTGGACTAAAATTTGCTATCGAACATTTTTATTATTGTTACATTTTTATTGAGTTTTAATTTTGAAGTATATTTTCTGTGATTTTGAAAACTATTATGCATAGTTAGAATTAGAATTGATTTGCAGTTGGATTTGGATGTAATTTGTCCAGGAAATTACTCTACTTAACTCACTTTAACAAATCTACTTGCTTTAATCATTTACGTTATGGGCTATTTTTCATTGCTATTTATCCAAGCCTACACCCAGTTCAAACTGGAACCTCAAACTAGTTCATGTTTCTTTTAATTTTTAAAACAATATCACTCTTTTAATACCATTAGTTTATATTTACAATGGATACCACGAAGTGTTAATGTAAGCCTAATATTGATAGGAATCTTGTCTCGCATAATTGTATTCGTTTGTATAATATATTTGTTTGTGGCATAAACGCATTATGTTTTTGTTGATTTACAACAAAATGAGAGAACTTAAAAAGAGTATATTTTATTGATTTTTGCCTAACAGCAGAGTAAAGCCTCTATTCCATTGTGAAAAATTTACTGCCAACATTTTTTTGTTGCCATAATGAAAGGAGAAAGAAAAGAAAAAATTCCATTAGTGTGACAGAGATAGTAGTTTTTTTATTTTTTATTTTATAGCGAAACTTTTATGGTTACGTTTTGACAGCTTCTGTAACATAACCAACAAATTTCATAATTTTTTTTATGTCTAGAGTGCGGACATAATTTTATTCATTTATTCATATGCTATTACATAATAAATAATTTATTGTAATATAATTAATAATAATAACAATAATAATTTATTATTATAACGTCTGAAATATTAAAAAAAAATGTACAACAAAATAACATTTGACCATAAAAATATCCAAACATGTGTGTGTGAAAAAAATTTCGTATCCGCACACAATTTTTATGTCGATGTGTGTAAATGTTGCCATAAAAAATACTCAACTTGATACTTTTCTATAATAAATTATGGCAACACACTAACACAAACACATTTTTCTCTCCAGTAAAATTTTGCTGATGAAGTTTTTTGTTTCTTTCGCACCACCAGCAAATCTATATTTTTATCCCATTTTGGTTTTGCTGACAGTAAATTTTTCACAATGGAATAGAGGCTTAAAGAGTAATACAAAACAACAAGAGTATAATACTCTTGAAAAGAGTATATCTGGTCACCCTACTTTTAATGGGCTAGGGAATTACGATGTTTCTTAGTTCAAACGACGATGGTCACTACAATCGGCTTAGAGAAAACCAAAATTTAACTGTCGATACAAGTTATAGAGCTCTCACAATGCAAAAACTTTTTACTTTTTACTTTTGACTTTTGCCTTTTGATTTTTTTTAGCTCGCACAATGAAAAAGAAAATTAAATTGAAGCCAACTTCATCATTATTAAGAATTGTTTACAAAAGTTGTTTACAAAAATTGTGACATTTAATTTTCCAACATCTATATAGTTAATAATAATTTTTTTGTTCTCGTATTTCTTAAAAAAAATTAATTTTGTAATAAAAATTGAAAGTACAATTAATTATAATAGTATTTAGACAGTGTACTAAATAGAAAATTATAAATTATTTTTTTGTTGGGTTATGTTATGCTGACATTTAACGAAAAATATTTGTTGGCGCCTATTTTAAAATGTTGTTAACTTCATTCGTTTCAATTCATAAGGCAAAAGTTAGGAGTTCGATAACTTTTTCTAAAAGATTTTCACCAACATAACGAACAAAAAATTTTTTTTTCTCAAAATAATATTCATACAAACTTGTATTTAAAAAGTAAAAAGTTTTCCATTGTGAGAGCTCTGTAACACGACTAAGGGTGTATGTAATTTAATTCACAGTTAACTCAATAGTTGTTCCAGAAAAAAGAAAAAAATGAATTAATTAATTAGGCTGCGGACCAATACTCGGGTAAAACATTTTCTGTTTTTATCTACATATTTTAAACTCAATGCTTAGAAAAAATGTGTCAAAAACTGATGTTGAAAAATTCGGGTTCTCACAGCGGTCATCACTTTGAATAAATATAATAGGCGTTATATATTCTATCTTTGTGTTAAACAGAATGGCTTTATATATTAAAATATTTCCACTAGACACACATCATTTTTTGTTAATTAGACCAATAAAATATTATGCACTCTAATTACTGTCAAGAATGGTAGACGTAAAAGTAATCCAAAAAATCTTTTGCACAGCACTGTCATCTATTATGTATAGCAAACCGATTAACACAGGATGAATAAAAACGGTGAAGAATTTTTACAATTGATTATTCCTCCATAACCCGTACACACACACACACACAGATCCAAATAGTTACAATGAATAATTTTTTATTTTATTAATAAAAAGGGAAATTAAATTTTTTTTTCTCCGAAAAATATAAATGAAAACGATTTCTAATATTTCATATAATATACGACCGTACCTTTTTATCCCTACAGAATATTAATACGTACGTATATATTAAAAAGGTGAAATAAACGGAAAATATAGAAAAAAAAATTCAATAAACTTGCTATACATCCTCAAAAGTTCCGTTTCACTTACCTTGTCTTCACCTCGATTATATATTGAAAATATATAATTATATATTTTAACTCTCATCCTCGTATTTTCATGGCAGCGCGCTACCGTATTCGGAATATAATTATTAATAGAAATAATAAACCAGATTTAAATGTAACTGACATTTGAATTGGATATAAATAAATATCTTAATTTAAAACGACAGAGAACAAAAATTGAAAATTTATTTCCATTTCACGGCCTTGATCTGTGTGTACGAGTAATGATGCTATTTTACTTTTTGTAATTAATACATTTTCTTTTTTACTCGTCAAACACGTAAAAGTCTGTCAATAGCAGATGCAAAAAAAAATAAAATTTTTTTGATTTGTAAGTTTGATTTGATTTCTATCTTAAGGGTATTTGATCGATATTTCATCTTTCGTTCGCCATATTGTGCCAACAATCACGTTTCTCGGGTTTGATGGAAATTTGGTGTCCTTTCAAATTGTATAGAAAATTTTACCTTTTCTGTAAAGTCAATTAAATGGTTGTTAAAGTTTTCGAAGAATAAAAAACAAAATTAAGGAAAAAGGGAAATGACAAAAATTACACAAACAAAGACGAACGAAAGGCGATACAATTGAACTTGTTTTGTGCTGTTCTTCTTTAACTGGGTTCGGATTAAGTTAAGGTTTGATTATAATTGTATGGAGGTAAATTCCCAATTGAGTAGGATTGTGGTAAGGGTGATTTGTATCTAGAGTGGTCTTATATATATAAATACATGTACGTATATAAAACAAGACAAGTGATGTTTTGTTTTGTTTCGAAATTTGAAAATAAATCAATTGAGGATTTATGTATTATGTAGAGTTTTGTTGTTTTTCGGAACCCTTATATGCGTGACGAATATACCAGATAACACATTTGTATTTGTGTGCACCTTGATAATATGGGGAATACTTTTACAAAATTGATTTGATCAAAATAGATCTAGGGGATGCTCAAATAATAAATTAAAAAAGGTCTAAGTGAAAATTTTTAGTTTTATATACATTATTGGTATAGTTGTGCAGATTTTATATCTCCGGGAATATATAAATATATATATATATATATATATATATATATATATATATATATATATATATATATATATATATATATATATATATAACATTTAATTCATTTAATTAGAAATTGGTTATCGGCAAAGAGGTTGGAAGTATCTGTAGGGATTTTTTGATGGATAGCTGACGAGTTGCAGTGAAATTAAATTGTAACCATAATGTTCATATCTACTAACCAAATGAAGATACATACAGTCAATTTTTTATTTTAAATTAGCTATAAATGTAACAAGTTCATCTCTGAACTAATTTGAGTAATCAACTCTGTTGTATAGATACATGAAATCACTGTATAATTGCTCACGAAAAGTCAAATAACCTTTGTTTTTGGGAATTTCTTAAATTGTAATCGAACACCTTTAATTAAAATACTTGACATTTCTGAGTTTTCTCAGATTGATTCTCTGAATTGTCCAAATAGTTATACTTTAGATTTTCTAAGTTTAGCTTACTTCGAGTTAGGCAAAGTCGTTTTAACGTATATTTTGCTCGGGTCAACTGTTTGTTAGAACTTTATATTCTCTATTTGTCTATCAACTTTGGGCTGAACTGAACAGAAAAACTACTTTACATAATTAAATTTTTATCACATTACATGAAGTCATTCGACTATGGGAATAGGGCTGTACATTTTTAGCGAAACGGCTACAAAATAAATTAGTGAAATTCAAAATGTAAATCAATATTTCGGATTGATCATGTTCTAACTCCTTCATGTAACTATAGCGGTTGAATTGAATATACACCTCGTATATACACATTTCGATATTCATGTAAATAATGCGTGAAAACCATTATTTTCCACAGCAACCGTCGCCGATGCCCGGTTTCCCTCTACAAATCCAAAGTAAGACTGTCGAGCCAAAGAGTTGAGTTAGTTCGCGTCTTAGTGGATATAGAGAAAAAATAAATTTAAATTAATTAATTTGGCAAATAATAATACGTGATTATTTAATTAAAATTAAGCCCGTATTTTAGATAAAATTACTACAAATAAACAAAATACATTTATTAATCCTTAATACAAGTATTCCAAAATTAGTTCTAATAAATTTCTATATTGAAAAAATTCTTTAACCCTTAACCTTATTTAGAGCTTAGACTCTTAATTCATATAACACCGATAATATGCCCCATTTTTTTACCCGTAATTTTTATTGAGTACACCTGGTTTATATGAAATTTCGAAATCGAACTGCTCGAGTTCTAAACGCCATCGCATCAAGCGAGAAAATGGGTTTGACATACTAAATAACTATACCAATGGCTTATAATCACTAATTAGATTAAGATTATTAATAAGATTAATTAATTTAGATTAATTTCTTTTCATATACTTGATAGACGAAACCATTGCTAAAAGCTCTTTCTCGATTACTGAGTAATCCTTTTCAGCTTTAGCTAAGGTACTACTAGGCAATAGGGAGTTCACCGGCTTCAAACTTTTGTGAAAGCACTGATCCGATAGCTATATCGCTTGCATCAGTCCTAATTGTGAAAGTCTTTTCGAACTTAGGAAATTGTAGGATTGTGCGAGAATAACGGATTTTAGAATTTTAAATGCTTTATTACAAAATGGAGACCAAACATACGGTACACCTTTTTTTTCAAAAGAGTGGTTAAAGAAAGGGCAATTTTCGAAAAATTCTTCACAAATCGTCTATAATAACCCACAAATCCAAGAAAAGCTTTGATGTCACGCTGGATTTTAGGCTCAGGATAGTTCATAATGGCGTTTATCTTTGCGGGGTCAGGTTTCACACCATCGGGTCCAACTATATGTCCCAAGTAAGTCAACGTCGATGAAACTGACATTTTCTAGGATTCAAGTTTAAGTTAAATTTTCGCAAACACCCGAGAACTTCCTTGAGTCTTTGATTATGCTTATATAAGTTCTGCCCATATACGACTATGTTGTCAAGACATACTAGGCATTTAACACCACTGAGACCGGACATAATCGTATTCTTAAGATTTTGAAAAATACCACCGTTCAAACCAAAAGGCATAAGATTAAAATGAAAATGTCCAGCACCTGTGTTTAAAGCCGTTTTTGGTTTTGCCTCATCAAGTAGCACTTGGTGATACTCGTTCGTCATATCCAAGTAAAGTAAGATGCATTTCCTAATTGATCCAAGATTTCTACAATATTAGCCAATGGAAACACACGGTCTCATGTTACATCATTCAATCGTCGGAAATCGACAACGACACGCGGTCTCATGTTACATCACGCAATCGTCGGAATTCGACAACAACGTGCCGTTTACGTGAAACATTCGACGATTTTTTAGGTATGGCTAAAAGTGGAAAATTCCAGGGGCTGTCACTGGGTTCAAGTATTCCTTGGGGTAGCATTTCATTTACTTGTTGATTAATTTCTGTTTTAATTCCATCATATTGTAATAAATTATCAATGAATTCAACAAGTATTATCAACAAATATTACGTGGTTCAACAAATTGTATTTCCAACAAACACGCCTGGAGCTATTTTTTTAGATAGAAATAGGTATTCCGCGTTGTTTTCTATATTGTTGCACGTGACAGTTGCACCTATTTCACTTCTTGGAGGAATAAATATTTTAGCCGTAGATGTTATTAAATCAAGTAGAATTGGTGAGGGTTTTAGTGGTATTACTAACTTAAACTTTTCAAAATCAATTTTGCATTGATATTGTAAGGTAAGGAAATCCTTACCAAGAATTCCACTACAAGGAATTGGAAAGTCGTTCTTTACTATTTGGAATATATGAGGAATGTTAAATATATCCGTAAATAATATTTTTGAAGGTAGCATTAATGATTCGTCGATTCCACTTGTAACACCTTTGAGATTTTAGAGTACGATTAAAGATAGAAGATTCTAATACACGCGATTGTTTAATGACGCTTACATCGGCTCCAGTATCAGCTAAGAAATTGTAAAGATCTGAATTACCAATGTCTAGGCATAATTGAACGTAAATTGATTATCTTCTATTTGGTTTGATAAGTATGAGCGATTAAAAGAAATTGGAGGTTCTGGGCGAGATGAACGAAGAGTATTGGGGTTTGAATATCGTGAAAAACAAACGAATGCGACATGTTCATTCTTTTGGCAAATTTGACATTTTGCAACTTGTGGTTTTTTAATGAACGGTAGTGTGAGGTCGAATCAAACTTCTCGATTTGAATTGTATTTCCTCTTCTAGAGCTTTCGCAATTGCTTTTTTAATAGTTTTAAAATCACCTGCATTTATGATGAGACTGATGGGTTGTCGATATCCACTTTGGAACGAACGAAGTGCAGTTTTTGAATTTAATTGTTGCGCACTTTATCAGTTAATTTGAAATGTGATTCAATACAAGCTTCATTAAGCTCTGCGAGTAAGGATTCAATTCGATTTGCAAACATCTGAACTGACTCATCCTTAGTTTGGATAGCTTTTACTAGGTCGATTTGAATGCATTCACGCGAACGAGGAGTTTTAAAATGATTGTTTAAAGCATTTTTCAATTCGTCCCAATTCTTGAATGTACCAAAGCGATAAATGGAATACGCTTGACCATTAAGTTTTAAACCAGCGTTTTTTTCAGTGATACGAGTAGTTTATTACCTTATTAGTTTTTCTTAAATCTTATAGCCGGTGCAAAATGTTATCTTATTTGGGATAATTTTTCGAACCGTAGATATTTCTAACTGACATTCTACTTCTGGTTTAAACAATTATAATAGGACGGATGTGACTACTGCACTCATTGCCACTAACGGGCCCACGGTGCAAATTCTGGTTTGGTAATGTTTAAGTTTTGTAAAGCCACAGTTTTTACTTTTTTTAATTACGAGTATATAGAAAATTCCTATAGCAGCCAGTGATATTTTCATTGATGAATTAGGAATAGGCTGCTGATCTAGTAACCATTGTAATTGGATACATTATGAATGTTTTTATATGATTATCATAGCAAACCGTTAAATATGAAGAACAAATTCAAAAATGTATATCGACAACCTAAGTAGCTAAGCATTTTTTGTTTGCTTGTGGGGTTTACTTGCTTGTTCACACATAATTTTCTACAATCCTATATACTTATATGAAGGTTTTTCCAATAAGAGGTTTCATTTTGAATAGCCTGCTATTTGGACAGTTGTCAATTTTTAAGTTGTCGTCTAGCTGTCGACAAGTAAAAACTACGCCATTACTAAAAATGGTATACTATACACGCTTCAACAACGCATTTGAATGGTTAAAATTCAGTACAGAAATGGTGAACATTTTGCAGTCACAGTTCGCAAAACTAAAGCACATTTTGGTCGTCGTGAAGCACCTTCTTGGTCGGCGATAGTGCAACTAATGGAAAAATTTGAGCTGTTGGGACAAGTTAGTGATGTGAAGATTCGAAACCGTGTGCGTCAGTCAAGAACAACTGAGAATATTGCTGCTGTAGTCCGTAGTTTTAAAGAAAACCCAAGTTTGTCGATTCCTCGTCGATCTTTGGAATTAGACATTCCACAAACTACATTACACCGTATTTTGCATAAAGACTTAGATCTTAAGGCTTATAAAGTTCAGTTAATACAAGAAGCCTCTCCATCCTCAACGTGTCACTGTTTGGAGCTGTTTTTCGGCTGGCGGTGTGATTGAACCTTACTTTTTCGAAAATGAGGCTAGGTGAATGGATTGCGCTACCGAGCTATGATTAATGATTTTTTATGGCCTGAATTGGAAGATATTGATGTGAACGACGTTTGTTTTCAGCAAGACGGCGCTACGTGCCACACAAGCAACGAAACAATCGCAATTTTGCAAGTAAAGTTTCCTGACGATGTTATTTCTCGAAGGTGATCACAATTGGCCACCGAGATCTTGTGATTTTACACCTATAGACTTTTTTCTTTGGGCCACGTGAAAGATAAGGTTTATGCCAACGCTATACAATCGATTCAAGATCTTAAAGATGGAATTCATGAAGTTACCCAAGTAGCATTTTATCGAAAAGTTAAAAAACAAAATCACTGCATCATGTGAATTAAACAATTTCGAACCAATGAATAATCTCCTTGCTGCTCATGTCAATCATTCTCGGTTAGCTCTTAAATAGTATATTACTTAACTATTTGAGTACATTTTCTTTTGTAACTATTCATATTTAAAAATGTTAAATACAGTTTTATCTTGCGATATCAGCGCTTCAAATCCGATAGCTCCTAACATTGAAAATTTTGAATTGTAAAGCACTACTGAATCATCATCAGATAATGAAATTAGGCGATTTGCATTTGGTCATAATTTGTCCACTGCAATAGCATTTGGATCTAATAACCCTGAAAACGATGAAAATGATGAAGGACAACTGGAAGAAAAACTGGTGTTGCTTGATGATTTAAAAATGCGCGCATAACGAATCTTGCTATTTTTGATCTACCTAGCATATTTCATTCGACATGCAATATCAAGTACTTGCAGAGAGGCATCAGAACTTTATTGGCCACACCCATTCAAATAAATATTTTGAAAATGGGAAAACGCAGCTATTGGCACAATGGATTAAAGAACTGTTTAATAAATGAATTTCGGAATATTAATAAACCAATGCAAATTTCGTTAATTATTAACATTGATGGACTACCCATTTGCCGAAATTCGAAAAATGAATTTTGGCCAATACGGCACCCAATTATAGTAATTGGAGTATATTTGGGGCAATGTAAATCCAATATTTTGCATTTTCTCAATTTTTTCGTGGTTCGTTGCAATTTCAAATGATGGTTTGCGTGTGAATGGGACACTACCAAATGCTTAATTAAACCAAATTTTTCAATCGTCATAACAAATAGGATTTTTTTCAGACACAATTCCCAAATAGGAATTATTTTAGACGCACACTATACACAATTCCTAACTGAACACATTTTCACGCAAAATTAACATAATTCTAATATTTGGAATCTATTTAAAACGCAAATAAAACACAATTCCGAAATAGGCATTTTTTTTAGACGCAATTCGCGTACGAATATTAATACAATAGGAATATTAATCGCCGACATTATTTATCCCATCTTAAAAATGGCGTATAAAAATTATGAGTTTTAATTTCATGATTTTAATGATTTATCTCATGCTTTACAACATAAGATATCTCGATTTGATCATTTTTAAGTATAGGAAGTATTTTATAATTATTTTCAACACTCCGTTTTCCAGAAATTACATTTATATAATTTAAAAAAAAATTATGATTAAATTAATTAATTAATATTTTAGGTAAACAATTGTGTTTTCGGATCTATAACAGCAATATTCACTGACAAAATGTTATTTCGCATAAAATTCTAGTTTGCAATGAAGCAAATTTCGTATTATAAAAATTGACATTATACATTTAAGTTATAAATTAAGTTCAAAATTAATAGGTACTTATAGTTATGATATTTATTATAAAAAGAAACTATTCCCAATTTGTGTCAAACAACTGTATAAATTAAATATATTTTCACGCAAATACGTTATTGTGCATCGAATTGTTTCGAAACAGAGAATTACCTGCGTGCAAAAAATGTGTCAAAGAAGGCACAAATGTTGACACTGTGTATAGAAAATGTGTCCTTAAGTCACAATAAATGAAACTGTGTCACAAAAACACAATTCCCACTTGGCGTTGCACCACTTTTGAAACTGGTAACACACATTGTCAACCCCGTTTCGGAACCAATGTTTCCAAATAGCAACGAATATTGACACCACGACGTCAGCACGTTCAAAATTTTCATCAAAATGCTACTTGGGTATCGAGGACATACGGCCCCAAATGTGTGAATTGGTCATGGAAAATTTCATGAAAAGTATATGGTGCTGCAAGCGTAGCCGTGGCAGCCATTTGGCTGATATCGTTTTCAAATGTTAATGGCACACCTATCTCTTTACAATGAAATAAACATTTCATTGATTTCTCTTAAAAAATACTCGTTTTTTAAATATCAAAATGAAACCTCTTATTGGAAAACCCTTTACAAAAGAACTTATGTATAATTTGAACGTCATTCGAATTAAATGAGTGAGAATCATTTTAAATTTTTATACTATATATTGTGGAAACGTAAATACCCAAAACTAAATTGACTATATATGTTCTGTATCCCTTTAATCAGTTTGAGCACAATTTAGAAAAATCAAAAAATTCTAAAAATGAAAATCGATAAAATTTCAAATCAATACAACGTAAAGGATCAAAAAAGGGCAACTATATAGGAAAGAAATCTAAAATTCCTATATACGTACGACATACAAATGTACCATACACACACCATACTACCATTATCTCTGTGTTATCACAATTTCATTCCAAATAATTTTCTTTTTAAATAAAAATAAAATTTTATTGCTCGGGTATTTTTTTTTTACCAGTTTTTTTTTACTTTATTTGTTTATTAAGATAAAATTGTAATAAAATTATAACTTTTAGAAGCATTATATTTATTTATACACGTATATACATATGTATGCGAGTACAAACACGTACACATACACACATAGACAACAACATCGTTTTCAAAAAAAAAAAATATGTAACTTTTATGGTACTATCTTCTTGTTGTTTGCAAAACTCATATTTAGTTGGAAAAATTGAGAAGTTTCAAACAAAATAAAAACTTTAATATAAAAATAAAATCGTCTTGAAGCATATAACGAGATGATCCACTCTCATCATATCTCAATTGGAAATGGTTTCGATTCTGTTATGTATCGAAAACAATATAAGGACCTTGTTTTTATTCTAACATATCTCGTACGAGTAGCAATCGTATATGTGGATCTCATTGATTTTAAATTGGATTCTCGTTTTGAAATTTTAATGAGACAATCATTATAATATTGTTTCGGGATAAAAGAGGAGCATTAGTTTTTGGTTGGCCATTCAACAAATTTCTAAATTACATATGAAATGTTATTAAGGATGCGATTATTCGATGTAATCTAGAAAAATCAATGCATACATATACCGATTGAATTCTTTAGAACGTTTGTCGCAATAATTGGATTAATCTCGCCATATAAATACTGGATATTTAATTATTTATATTGTAGATATGAAAGACAATAATATTGTTGATAATAAAATGCTTTAATTATATCGAGAAATCGATGATACGTTTATTTCATTATAAAGTGAAAACCGTAAAGTAGCGGTTATATGTGAAATATATTAACTTACAAATCGGTGAGGAGTAGCGCGACTATGAAATTTTGTTTGCAATAGTTCATTCGTTGTGTTTGTGTGGCAGTTGGCACCATCTTCTTGAGAGTGCAATCTGTCCAAGCTCATTTCACATAACCTAAACGTTGTTGAAACAAAATTAAAACTTAGGGATCACATTTTAACATAAAAATATTTTAGTATTGATTTATTAATTTAAAACTATTTAGATGAAATTTACAAATGATACATTTTCAATTCCGGTCCGACAAGAACAATTAGATATCTTATCAGGCCGAGCATAGCAACTAAATTAAAACTTAATTCTAAGATCATAAAATTTTTTTTTCAATATTTAGAAAGCAATTTTGTTCTGATATATGGCTAACGTAATATGTTTTTGGAAATCTGCAACCATAGTTCTATAAAAAATGCAAAAAAATCAGTCAGCCAATAGTTAATAGCCCAAAAACGGAGAATTAACTCATTTTAGTAATAAAAAGATTGAATAATAATAATTTTAATGCAAATACAGAATTTTTTGAAATTCTACATTCATCCTGAACACTTGAATTTGAAATTGTAGATTGTTGTAGATTCATTTGTAAATTGTAAATACATGACCCAGAAGTACAGTGAAGATACTACTAAATTTTGATACTGAATCCCAAAATTGCACGATAATGTTTTCAAAGAATTCCACCAAGAATACCATATCCTTTGCTTGTCGTAGGAGGCAACTAAACGGTTTTATCGCACCCACATTCGTAAAAAAACACTGTTTATAATGTCAACAAGAGGACAAATAAATACCGCCAAAAAAACATCGGACCTCCGCTCAAGTACCCGGATACGAGATTTACAATCGAAACGTAGAATGTGCAGTCACTTAGAAAATCCAGGAGCGTTTGAAGGCCCAATCACGTGCATGAAGTAGTATCGGTTGGACCTCGTTGCTCTCCAAAAAACTCATTGACCTCGCGGGCTATACGTTGCTCTACAGTACCGGCCACAGGTAAAGAAGGCTGGTTTGGATTTCCGAAGAACCAATAACAGATTCTGTAAGCTTCCCTTGCGCATGAAGTTAACCAACCAGTCGATAATTTGTGTACACGCGCCACAAAAGTCAGATAAAAACTCATTTTACAATGACTTGGACGATCTGATAGAATCTATACCTGAACACGATGTAAGAATGGTAATTGGGGACTTTAATTCTAGAGCTGTAGTGAGAACTTTGCAATTGCTCACATCTTTGGAGTAGCAAACATGAATCCAATCTCGCAAAACTTCCTGCAATCAAATTGACCACGTGTTAATTTTAAAAGACCGGTCTAGGCTTGTGCTGGATGTGAGAATTTATAGATAAACAAATACGTATAGGCAGCGATCATCATTTGGTCAGCGATAACATTAAGGAAGCTAATTGCCAGTCTGACTGTGTGAATTCTGCCAGGGAGGTGCAGAAAACTTCGGTTGTCAGTGCTGCTCAACAGATTTTAGATATAATGAACCCAAGTGAAACCCAAGAATGAATGGTTTGCTATAAAATATAGCCAATAGTGAAGTGCGACAACATCTCACAATCCCGAGGATAAACAAGGCATGCTCAGCTTAAAAGCAGCTTAGCGGATTTGTAGAAGGAAGAAGCAAAAAATGGGCGAAGGCCGAGGTTCTGAAAGTACAAAAACTCAGCAATGAGCGCAGTTTGCATGATTTCTTTAAAGGAATTACTGGATTGCACCATACTTTTAGGCCTGCGTCAACTGCCATTATGAACCGAGATGGAAACCTCTTTGGCAACATCGACGCATGAAGTTACTTTACCGTCCTGCTTGGTGCTCATCAGGCGTCACAGACTGTTATTTAGTCACTTCAAATACAGACTGCGGAGCGTTGCATTCAAGATTCATCCAATGAGGAATTCACTAAAACCAGAGATTAAGATGAAGCCACTCACCTGGACTGCATTAATTCTTGTAGCTCTTGATATTCGGAGGGGATAATTTATGGAACTGTCTTTTCGACCGGATTCGATTAGTATGGTAAACCGAAGTTATGCCTGACGAATGGAAAGTGGCCCCGATATGCCCCATCTTCAAGAAGAGATACGGCTTGAAGTGTGAAAATTATCGCGTTATGTCTCTCATTTGCACAGCAAACAAGTGACTGTCCTACATTATATTGGATAGAATTTCACTTCTAGCGAAGGACTTAGTTGGTGACTATCAAGGAAGATTTCGTGCGAATCGATCAGTTACTGATCAGGTCTATTTGCTGGGGATGATTCTATCTAAATATTATGAGACGTTCATCTCCGTACATTAGATGTTCCTGGATTTCCGGCAGACCTATGAATCGATCAATATAGGGAGAGTTTGTTGTTGGCCCTGGAATACCTAGGAATGCCAACAAAATTAGTACGATTGTGTAGAATGACAGTATCGCGTCTCAGTGCTGTGCAACATCTTATATCGCCAGTCCAATCAAGTGCTTGCATATGCAAATGAGATATGCGTGATTGGACTGAATAGCAAAGGAGTGAATGAAATACTTGTTTCGCTTGTAGAGTTGTCAGCTTCTGTTGGACTCCAGAGTTCAAAACAAAATACATGATCTCTGGTTATAGGGACAATGGCACATCAGATTTTAGTAGTGGCCACTTACATGTTTGAGGGAATGAGGAGGTTCAAATATTTAGGCTCTCTTATCACTCACGGTAACAGTGTTGTGCTTTGTATTTCCTAAGGCTCCTGCTAAAACCTAGACATCTGTCAATTGCCGTGAAAATGAAGTTTTACAAAGTGTTGACCAGATCCGTTGTATGGGTGTGAAAGTTGGGCGCTGACGGATGAGTACGAAAGATGGCTCTTTACATTTGAGAGAAGAATCATGTTTGTGATTTACGGCCCAAAACGCCAAATAGATGGTACATACCGAGCTCTGTACAATAGCGAGATGAGAGACCTGATGAAGATCCCCTATATTATACATGACGTTAGATCTCAGCGAGTACGAATTGAGCAGCGTTCTCTGAAAGGAGAGCCATCATATGCGATATACACAGGAGTCGTAGCAGGCGATCAAGCAAATACTTAGACATTTAGAGTACAATTTATATTTTCTATTTTTTTAAATATTCTTAGTTCGGCAGCCCGAATGCTATATGTCACTACGCTTTAAATCTGTAACAACACCACGTTGAAGAAATGCTGCAGATAAACATATTAGTGTTCTCTCACTCGGTGCGTTTAAAGAACGATATTTTGATCGAACTGCTTTCTGCGTGCACACAAACGAAGATCTATTTTCATAAAACAATTTAAGCATGTCTGGTCGCGTATATCGCACGTTCCTTAACAAATTGTACACATCTGTAAATCGAACGGATGCTGTGTGCCTCAATCGACTAAACTAATAACGCCTCAACTTACACCAAACTAACCAGCCATCTACCATTTAGTACGTTTCTATTAAACTAAGTTATTTTTCACACAAAACATGTGTGAAATGTTAGTGGCCTTGCCAGTAATTTAATAAAATTAATAATCAGTTTTAAAAGGCCATTACTGGCTCCTTACTGAGTCAACTGTTGCGCTGAGGTGTTTCAGTTTTACGAATGATGTACTCTAACATGAGATTAAAGAGTATCACGGACAGAGCATCTCCCTACCGAACACCCGAGTTAATTGCAAAAATTGTCGATAGCCTGTTCTCAACTTTAACACAGCATTGAGACTGCGTCACTGTCATCCTACACAATCGAACCAATTTTATAGGCATTCCTAGGTATTCCAGGGCAGATCACAAACTCTCAGGCCTGTCGGAAATCTAGGAACATCGATGTACGGGGATGTCATAGGAAATTACGGGAACTGCGCTCATTGCTGAATTGTTGTACTTTCAGAACCTCGGCCTTCCATCATTCTTCCTTCTTCCGTGTACTAAACCTCTTAGCTGCCCTCCTACCAAGAGCAGCCTTGTTTTTCCTCGCGATTGTGAGACGAAGTTGCATTTCACTATGGGCTATATTTTGTTGCCCGACTGCAAGGCGACACTCATCATTAAACCTTGGGCTTGACTTTCATTATACCTAAAGTCTGTTCAGCAGTACAGACAACCGAAGTTCACAGTACCTCCCAGAGTTCACGCAGTCAGACTGGTAGATAATGTAATTCCTGAATGTTGTCGCTGACAAGATCCTGATATCGTTTCTTTTGATCTTCATTTATCAGATCACGTCCAAGTCATTGTAAAATGAGTCTTTCTCTTGAGGCTGGCTGACTTCTGTGGTCGCGTGTACCTAAATTATCGACAGGTTGGCTAACTTCATGCGCAAGCGAAGTTTACAAAATCGGTTATGGACTTCTTGGAAATCTAAAACAGCATTCTTTATCTGTGGTCCAATGAAGAAATCCAGCTTCAAGTTTTCCGAGGTCATCTCTACTGTAGAGCAACGTTTAGCCCTGGAACACATGGTCTCCACTCTTAGGCCAGCGAGTTACTTGAAGAGCACGAGTTCCAGTTGATACTCCTTCATGCACGTGATTAGACCCTCTAACGCTCTTGGATTTCTAATTGAATGCACGTTCCACGTGCCGAGCCTTAATCTCGTGTCCAGACACTTGAGCTGAGCTCCGGTGTTTTTTAGGCGGTAGCCGTTTTTTTTTGTTGACTTTATAAACAGCTTATTTTGTTAGGGATGCAGATCGTCCGCCCAGAATCCAACAGTTTAGTCGCCTCCTATGACAAGCAAAGCATACTGTAGTTGTTTTCTTGGAAAACATGTTCGTGCAATTTAGATTTACGAGGTGTGTGCCTCCCGAATACAGAGGCCACTGTAATTTGTATAAAATTCTGGCCCATAGTATCGTTATCAAAATTATATCAAAATAAATAAATTGTAATAAAATTGTATTTAATCATGGGTCAGATTTCGTTGTGGTGGGGCTGATTGATGCAGTTTCACTTCAACCGCCAAATAAGATATTATTTTTTAAGGCAAAATACATTCGTTCTAAGTTGAAAGGTTTATTTAAATGGTTTAAATGGTTTATTGTGCTAAATGGTTTATTGTGCCATAGTTAAATCCGTAATAATTATGTCATAAATCAAAATTTAGGCGAATTTTTCTCGTGCGCTCAGAGCCTCTTACTCATATATTCCCATTTGGGGTTGCGACGCATATTTTAAGACCCACATAGAAACAGCTTACAGATATGTAAAGTAAAACAAGTTGACATCTAAAAACAACTTGATTATAATTTTAGCTCCTCTTTCCAGTCCCTCGCATCCGCGTAACGTATTAATCGTATAAACAATACATTATGTTGTGTTATTTTTATTTAACCACGACATTTCTACATAATTTTGTGCGCTAACAAAAATTTATACGCCAGCAAATATAATAAAAGCAAAATGTTGTGACTGTAATAAAACAATTACAATGTTACCCTGGCGCGAAAACACGAGGCACACAACAACAATACGAACAGAACAAAATCAAATCATTTATCCTTAAATGGCCCCATAAAATACATTTAATTTAATTTCTGTCAACAAAATATTTTTTATTATTATTTTTTAACCCAACGAAACATTTGTTGTATGTATATATATACATACAATATGTACATGTATATGTATCATATATATAGCGGCTGTTTAAACATCACATCGCCAAGTTTCATAGTTCATAAAATATATGTTAACACTTTTTATAGTCCCAATGACACGATTTCGGTATGTTAGCGCACGCGGTGGGTTATATATTGTTATCAAGGCTTGCGAAAAACAAGTCGAAGATTAATAATGCGATAGTAAATTTGGATGGATATGGATAGTATGGGTTGCGTTTCTGGCGGTTGCCTAAAGAAAACTCGTAAATGCAAGGTAATAACATATATACCGAACTGTTTTCGATAATAACAATTACATATGTATATAGGAGATTTTAACCTGCAATCAAAAAATGTATATAATAGAGGTGTACAAAAGGGTGTTTACTTCCCATATTATTATAATGATTTGTTAATATCAAATGTCAATTGCATTTACCCTCCTGTGTATGTATCTCTCTATGTACTATTTGTGTGATTGTAATAATAGAAATGTTCAGATAAATAGGAAAAGGTAGGAAAAGGTATACATATATCGAAATGAAAAGTTAAATAATAATAATAATAATAATAGTAATAGCACAAATATATTATTTATATTTTTCAATTCAGTTGAATGGAAAATAATTTGATTGAAAATGAAAATAACTTTTATTATTATTGTAATTTTTGGGTGCGAAATGTTTTTTACCATTTATAATGGTAATTGGTTCTCGCGCAGAGATATCTAAAATATTTCTTTTGGGCATGGGGATTATGATGATGACTGTTATACACAGATACATACATAAGCATTATGGGCTTATATATTTATATAATGTTAGAAACGAAGAACATAATTGTGTTGTGTACACAATGTTTTGGTTAAATTGAACCATAGATTTAGATACTATAGGTGCGTTTTTTTATTAACAGAACTTCAAGTTCTATATAGAACATCGGGAATAATACTGGGAAATTTTATTTAGTTTAACCAATATATTTAATTTAAGTTCTATTTATTTGAATAAATTTCAACTTCTAACTATATTTTTTGACGTCTATTGTGAAATAATACAGGTATCAAGCATAAAACAATGAAAAATATTTCCTTTTAAAATTTCCTTTTTTTTCGAGTTCGTGTACTATGAATTTATCGCGAACTTGAAAAAACCAATGTTTTATCCAGAACATTGAAAAATAAAGTTAAACTTTATTTTATTTCGATAATAGTGAATTAAAATGTGTAGTTTAACTTTAAATGTATCTTATTTATTGATAAAAAATTAAATTCATTTGGACTTTACTGAAAAAATGAGAAAATTCTACCCAGAACTTCATTCCAATAAAAAAAATTTTTTGAATTAAAAAACACGACTAAACGTGAATAGTATTTTGATGCGGTAGGTGCCATTTTTAATTTTATCATTAAATTTTATTTTTTTCGCATTCAATTATATTTCTATAATTTTATTTTATTTTTTTCAGATATATCTGTGATTTTGTGCTTTTTAGTGATTATTTTATATTTTTTAAACGAAAAAATAAATAGTTTGTGGAAATTTTATCGTTGGCAGGTAAAATCTTTGAATACAAATAATGTTACAATACAAATTCGCCATTTTGCAGTGCTAGTATACTAATATTTTCAATTTATTTTTTATTTGCAGACTTTAATTATCATCCGAAAATTAGTGCAATAATTGATTGTGAACATTTACTCATATCTTTGTGTATTTATATATAGAGTGATTACCATAATAAAATAAAAGTTACAATGTTACCTCGCTCGTATTGTAGAGCGCGACAATCGACTATAGAATTGTATGTACATAGAATGAAACGAAAAAAACAAAAGCAAAATAACCTTACAAAGGTACAAACATACAAACAAATTTTTTATCTTTTGTTTTTTAAATTTTGTTTTTATTTCAGTTTTTTAATAATATTTTTTTATTACATATGTACCAATTTTTTATTCCGTTAAGGTGAGCGATTGCGTTGCTTCGAAACCAAAATTTGGTTAGGAATATTTGAGTAAATTGCGCTGGTTCATATAACAAATTTTGTACTTAAAGAAACAAAATTATATACACAAATCTGCATGAGTTTAAAGCCTCAAATCTGTTATAATGAACAACACTTCAGAATTTTGGTGAAGATTAGAATGGTGGAACTGTTGGCACTGTATGAAGTAAAACTTTGTTTTGAGATCTGCGCAGATTTTATCAATCGAAATATTTACAAGGAATTAATTTCGATTTTATTAAAAAAAATATGCAAAATCCAAAAAAATATATGCCAAATTTTAATAAAATTTGGATACGAATTTTGGGAATTCAACTCACCGCAAAATATTTAAAATAAACCGAAAATGTTGAAATTCACATACAGATTTTGTGCAGAAAGGTCCAATTTATTCAATTTATTTAAGAAAAATTTCCTCCATCATTTTTATTTCATCCCTTGCTGTTGTACTGTTTGTGTTTTCGGTCCCACAAAGAGCGCCTTTCTTCCACAAATTTAATTTTTCAAAATCCATTTTTTACTGTAAATAATTTGGTTAGCCTTTGCAGTCATGTCTCCCTCGAAAAAGGGCATAGCTTTTATAATTAGAAATACTTTTATTAACTATAAATAAGCTCCATTTTGTTTGAAGTGGTCAATTTCTCTTTTTCCTGAATTTATTAAACAAATTGTTGACCTTTTTTGAGAAATTAGCCCTTTTCCAGAATGCACAGTACATAGTCGATTTTGTATGGGAGACGTATGCCAAAAGTGTTCCGATACTTCAAACGACAACTGATCAAAAAACAAAATATTTTGTTGCTATTGAAATTCAGTTTAAATTCAGAGGGTTTGTTCGAATTAGACGAGCTTTTAGTTTACTTTTGATGATTTCGTACAAATTCATAAAAAGAAATTTTCGTAAGAATTCATATCAAATGTAACCCCAGCCTAATTCTAAAAGGTATGTACTAGGGAAAGGGTATTTGGGCACACTTGAGTAATCCTATGACCTCTTTTAAATTACAGCGTTTAATGCAAATGATTATTTTAATGATGTATATATCTAGAGTTTCGTTTTAATAGATGACGCTTTCGAAATGTCGTTTGAGGAGTAGGATATACCAAACTTTTTCGAAATAAATTCATTTAGAAAGCAGGTAAATAAGAAAACAGCATGCATTTTATTATTCCAGAATCGATCTCTATATATTTGCTTCCAAGTTCCAACGAAGCGCAGCAAGCAGCAATATAATGAAAATATCAAGAAATATAATTTTAATGACTGTGATTTGAAATAAGGAAACTAACTAAACAATTAAGACGGGTACATGTTTTTTATTCTAATAAAAGAGCCTCTTTTTCTTTTTACCTGGAATATCCAACCAAGCCGACTTCGCTTTACTTTCTTATTATAAACACGGTCTATAAAAGGTTTTTTCAATTGAGTTCAACATGAAAGAGTGCGGTGGTAGATACTAGAAACCTTAAATGACTTCCTGCGGTTTTTATTTTATTTATGAAATGCGCAGTTTTATAGATTTGGGCATTATCCGTTCCAAAATAAATCAAACTCCTCTACCTCTATAATTCAAACTCTAATTCAAATAAATTTTGCAAATTTATTGAAGAACTCGCTGCAAAATTAATGAACTGAGTTCTATTTTGTAATGGATGACGCACAAATCCACAAAACTGCGCAGATCAAGGATATAATAGAAACCTCAGGAAACGGTTTAAGGTTCCTACCGCCGTACTCTTCCATGTTGAACGTTGAACCCAATTGAATAGGCCTTTTCAAAAATAAAAGCAATAGCCAGAAATGTATTAGGTTCAAGGAGAGAGCCGAATTTGGGTAGTGTGAATTCAGTGCCATCTACGGACTCTTCGAGTTTCATAATGAACCTTTATGTTTAACACTTACCGGTCGGTACGGTTTTATAGATAATTTTTGCAATAAGTCGATGAAGGAACTTGGTGATTTCTTACCCGATTATGATGAAATTCATCATGTACGATGAAATTGGGATTATAATAATTAAATAATATAATTTGTATACATGAAGTTCTGGAATATCACCAATCACTAAAGAGCAGTGTAATATCTTAGTCGATTTTTGGGAAATTCGAAATGTGCACTGCCAAAAGGAATCTAAATGATTTTTACATGGAGTTCTGGAATATGGGCAGTCAAAAAGGAACTTGGTTATTTCATAACCGATTATGATGAAATTCGAAATGTGAAATGAAAATGGGTTTCTAAAATAATATTTAGCAGAAGATGTGGAATAAAGAAAATTATGAACGAATTTGGCTATTTATTAACCGATTATGATGAAGACAATGTGAAATCTTTTAAGAAACACCTGAGTACTTTCGAACATGCCGAATTTCATTATAACCGGTTAAGAATTCTATTATAACCGGTTAACAAAGTTCTTTCTAACTGGCCATATTCCAGAACTTGTAAAAATAATTTTCGAATTCCACTTGCATCGTACATGCTAAACGTCGTTAGAATCGGTTAAGAAATAACAAAGTTCCTTCCTAATTGGCCATATTCCAGAACTTCATATGTGAAAATTATTTTAGAATCCCGTTTTCATCATTCTTGCTGAATTTTATCTCTATCGTTTTGCTGAAAAATGTTGAAAATTGTCCCTTGCATTTTGTAAACAGTTCAAGTTGCAAAAACAAAAACAATGATCACAAAATAATCAAAATTACAATCGACAACAGTTTTATTGTGTTTTTAATTACGAAAAAGTCTTGGTTTTTATACATTTTTATGGTAAAAACCATCAACAACTGAAAATCAGCAAATAGCGAAAAACAAATGAAAAAATGAGTCCTCCTATCAGATCGATAAGGGTTAATGTTGTATTGTTAATACCAATTAAAAATTAATTTTGTCGAATTTTAAATTATTGAAAACAGCTATGTTACTGTTTATTACAGATTAATCTTCATAAATCTCAAGTGTTAGATTCAAAGGCGATCAACTTAATATAAAAGGTTTCATTGGATTTGTAATTAGTATCATTCTAATTGAATAAAGTTTCATTCCAATTGAAAACGGTTTCATTCTATTTAGAAATGGTCTCGTTTTATTTGAAAAAGGTTTCTGTTAATTTAGTTAGTTAGTTGATCTGAAAAAAATATAAACATTGGAATATGCGTGAAATCGTTTCACTTGCAAACTTCATTTAATTAACTACTTGTTATATTTTTCTACAAGAACGTACATTTAAATGTATTTTTGAAAATCCTAGATAGTTCCGAAGTTAAATTTCCAAAGATTTTAAAATCAAAATCGGGTCCTGTCTGTGTGATAAAAAAAAACAAAATCTAATTCGTCTACCTTAGTTTTTAAATTGTTTTGTTGTTGTTTTGGTGTACATAAGAGCGAAAAGAAATAAAGTTCGAATGATACTCAAAACAAAATATTTCAGCAAAAAATCTTACTGTATAGTTCGATACATTGCAACCTAAATATACTATGCACAAAAAATTAAAAAAACATTCAAAATCGTGTATGTAACGCTATCTATTGAGGTAACATTGTAATTGCTCATGATTTCTCTATTTATATATACTCAAAGCTCATATGTAAATATATATATATATATATATATATATATATATATATATATATATATATATATATATATATATATATATATATATATATATATATATATATATATATATATATATATATATATATAGATATATATATATATATATATATATATATATATATATATATATATATATATATATATATATATATATATATATATATATATATATATATATATATATATATATATATATATATATATATATATATATATATATATATATATATATATACCGGGTGTTTTTTTTAAACTGAGACGATCAAATATCTCGAAAAATAGCCACTCTACGGAAAATATGTCCATAATCAAAATTTAATCATACCGCGGGGGAAATACATTAGTGCAAAAAAAAAAGTCCCCCCACCCCCGCTTTGTAGGTGGGGCGGGGGTAACTTTTAAACTAAGATAGGAAGCCATATTTTTTATTGCAGATACGGATTCTACGACTAAAAGTACGTATGTTTTGAATAAAATATTTTGTTCGGTTCATGATAGATGGCGTTGCAATCGACGAAATTCAATATTTTCAATTTCTCCTTCTTAGAACACACGCATTCGATTCTGCAATACGTTTGAAATAAAAAACATCACGTTTTCATTGGAAATACTCGAAATTCGTCATCAAAACAATTTATTCAGTTTTGTAAATCTAAATAAGTGTTCAAAATGATGGCCTGAATTTTGTATTTTTGAAATTTAATAATAAAACTTGAAATTAATTTTGAACACTTATTTAGATTTACAAAACTGAATAAATTGTTTTGATGACGAATTTCGAGTATTTCCAATGAAAACGTGATGTTTTTTATTTCAAACGTATTGCAGAATCGAATGCGTGTGTTCTAAGAAGGAGAAATTGAAAAAATTGAATTTCGTCGATTGCAACGCCATCTATCATGAACCGAACAAAATATTTTATTCAAATCATACGTACTTTTAGTCGTAAAATCCGTATCTGCAATAAAAAATATGGCTTCCTATCTTAGTTTAAAAGTTACCCCCGCCCCACCTACAAAGCGGGGGTGGGGGGACTTTTTTTTTAGCACTAATGTATTTCCCCCGCGGTATGATTAAATTTTGATTATGGACATTTTTTCCGTAGATTGGCTATTTTTCGAGATATTTGATCGTCTCAGTTTAAAAAAAACACCCGGTATATATACCGGGTGTTTCTTTTAAACTGAGACGATCAAATATCTCGAAAAATAGCCACTCTACGGAAAAAATGTTCATAATCAAAATTTAATCATTCCGCGGGGGAAATACATTAGTGCAATAAAAATAGAACCCCACCCCCGCTTTGTAGGTGGGGCGGGGGTAACTTTTAAACTAAGATAGCAATCTATATTTTTTATTGCTAATACGGATTCTACGACTAAAAGTACGTATGATTTGAATGAAATATTTTGTTCGGTTCATGATAGATGGCGTTGTAATCGACGAAATTCAATTTTTTCAATTTTTCCTTCTTAGAACACACGCATTCGATTCTGCAATACGTTTGAAATAAAAAACATCACGTTTTCATTGGAAATACTCGAAATTCGTCATCAAAACAATTTATTCAGTTTTGTAAATCACATTTAACGTTTGTATTATTTCTTATCTTCATGTTTTTCGTAATTGCAAAATAAACGACAAAATACTTTAGAATGGAGCGTTTAACCGTGCCAGAGAAAATTGAAATGGTTCTGGTTTATGGAGAAGCTGGCAGAAATCTTGAAAATGCTGTTGCTAGTTACGCTCAACGTTTTCCGGATAGGATTCGTTCACGTGCTTCATTTGGCCGTACTACCAAACAATTTATTACTGATGGAAATGTTCAACCGAAAAAGAGGACCCGTAGAGCAACAGTCATTGGAGAAAATAATGAAATCGCTGTATTGGCAGCAGTGGCTCATAATCATCATATTAGTATTATTAAAAGTTAAGCCCCACCTACAAAGCGGGGATGGGGCACTATTTTTTTTGCACTAATGTATTTCCCCCGCGATATGATTAAATTTTGATTATGGACATTTTTTCCGTAGAGTGGCTATTTTTCGAGATATTTGATCGTCTCAGTTTAAAAGAAACACCCGGTATATATATGGCCACCTCTCTATTTTGACCACCTCCATACATTGACTAATTTTTGGTAGTACGTTCAATTGTCTATATAAATTGAATAAAAATATTCTCTGTAAATTGACCACTATAAAGCGACCACCCTCTCTAAAGTGACCACTTTCAATAGAACACCACAAATAAAATTTGTTTCTCTAATGTGACCAAATATTCTTGAACATGAAAAGTTAAAATGTAATTTTATAACATTTATAAAATAAAAATTTTGGAGGTGTGCGTAAATAAAAATTACAGTATTTTTTGCTTTAAAAAAATATTTAAACGCAATTCTATTGTTCTGTATGGTCATGTGATGTAAAATAATCATTCTTATTGGCAAGCAATAATTGTGTAATTTATTACCATAGTCGGCGTTAAAATTTCTATAAAGTAATTAAAATATGTAGTTTATGAATTTTTTCATTGGGATACCACTGTTCAAATTTAGGATATTCCATAAGTAAGAAAAGTTTATGGTTTGTTTTAGTTTTGTGTTGCAATCAGTTAGAGCTAAACCTAAATTTTAAAAATGTCTACAAAAAAATATAAAGAGTTAAACATAAAAGATAAAAGTTTTTGGAAACCCACAGCGAACGGAAAGCAGCAAAGATTTTGGCATAAGTAAGACCACAGTGCATAATTTAAAAAAACGAAAACATGAATTTGCGTCCATATGGAAATTGAAGCGGAATCATCAAAACGGAAAATGTCAAAAAGAACCGGTTATGAAGATGTCAACAATGCCACATACCTATGGTTTAAGAAGCTTAGAAGCATCAATGCACGAATTACGGGACCTATGATACACCGAGCTGCGCTTAAATTTGCAGGTGATTTTAATTGCCCTGACTTCAAAGCTTCTAATGGATGGTTGAACAAGTTTACGGCGAAAAGTGATCCTTTGGATGGTGGTATATATATATATATATATATATATATATGGTATATATATATATATATATATATATATATATATATATATATATATATATATATATATATATATATATATATATATATATATATATATATATATATATATTATATATATATATATATATATATATATATATATATATATATGTATATATATATATATATATATATATATATATATATATATATATATATATATATACAAGTATAAACACAGGATATTCTCGGTACAACAACAACAACAATGTAGGTTTTTCTGTTTTTATTTAACATTTTTCAATTTTATTTAATAATATTGAAATACTAGCTATGTGTATAGATTTATTAATTGGTATCGATTATTTTTAGAATGGATAGTCAAAATTTCATTGACAATTTAATTCAAAGTGTACGCTGCCACACCGTTATCTATGCAAAAGTCATAAACATTTCAAAATAAATGTAGAAAAGGATAATGCCTGGAAGGAAGTGGCGGAAACCACCGGTCAAACCAGTAAGTACATATTTTAAAATTTTCATGTCTTATTTATTTCATGTGTTGTATTCACAGTGGAATTATGTCGTCAAAAATGGCAAACGCTGCGGAAAAGATATTGCAGAGAGCTAAAAAAACGGGATATACCTTCAGGTAGCGAAGCGGTACCGTTTGATGATTGGCCATATTTTAAGAATATGAATTTTCTTAAAGAATTTATTCAGCCGAGAAAGTAAGTTTTTGTAGTTTAAAAATGATTAATTCAAATATATACTTATATTGATATTTTGTAGAACAAGAAAAAATGTATTTACTCCCAATATTGACAAATCGGAATATGTTGAGGCCATTATCGACTCTTGTTTCGAAACTGATGAAAGCGACCCTCCACAACGTAAAAAGCAAAAGGCGTTGAACGATCCCGCATATGAAGAGGCATGTGAGGCGGTAAAGTTGGCGGCCCAATTAATTGCGTCGCAGAACATATCAACTACCATACCCAATGACCGAAAATTGGTAACAACCAATTTTATGAAAACAATAATTGGTTTGATGGAGCCATTAGAAATCCAAGACAGGATTACATAATGTCTCAAATTATGGAATTCGTGATAAAAGTAAGGCAGGAGCGACTTTACTCGGCTCCGACAATTCAATATATCGTATTAATAGGATTAAGTGTAATAGCCATTTTATTTTGGTAATATTTTGAATTTTTTTTTTATATAATGAATCTTTTTTTTATAATGAACTTTATTTTGCATAATGAATTTTTTTTTTATATAAAGAATTTTTTTTTTAAATGAATAATTTAAATACTAAAGTACCTGTATATAATATATGTATATATATATATATATATATATATATATATATATATATATATATATATATATATATATATATATATATATATATATATATATATATATATATATATATAATATGAATTTAATTTTTTATATGATATTTTACTATTTTGTTAATTTTTATGTAAATATTTATGTGAATTAATTTTTCATTTTACTATGAATTTAACTTGTAACTTTTTTATTGACATGTGATATGTACAAATTTTGATTAATATTTTGATAATGTTTTATCAAAATATTTATATTATTATAAATTATTATTATTTGATAAATTGAATTAAATTAATATAAATGAATTTAATTTAAAAAAATATTAAGACTAAGATAGATTTTATAAACATGTTTAATAAACCAAAGTGATTTAATTAGCAATTTAAAATGTGATATTCCACAATGTAAATATACACACAATGTAAATATACTTAAACTAATTAATGGAATGAATTAAAAAAATAATTTGCGTTCTCTGGCATCATGTTTAGAGTGGTTAATAAAATTCTCCATCGACTAACCAATATTCCGAATGAATTTTCAATAACTCTTCGGGCTCTTGATAACCTTTTATTGAAAATGTCTTTAGCTTTTGATGTTCCAGGATATGAGTTCATCAAATTTCTCATGAGTGAATGCTGCATCGCCAACAAAAAAATGGGGTAATTTTGTATTCGTTCCCGGTAAATTTTTCGGTGGAGGTACTTCTAATGTATTTGTATGTATTTTTTTTTACCGAAATCGCAAATGTTAAAAATGCCTATAAAAACAAGAAATGTTAAAAACAAATATACAATATTAGACAATATTGCGTCACAGGCAGCCATTAAGACTATACTAAAATACTTTTTGTAATTAAAAAATTGGCTGCCTGTTGCAGGTGGGCACTGTATAGCAACATGTTTGCCATCTATTGCCCCCAAGCAGTTAGGCATGAAGCACATGTCCCAGAAGTCCTTTTCAATTGTCTCATAATCCTTAATGTTTGGCTAAGAAACATATAGTGGGCCAATGACAGTTCAGATTGCTTCGCATGTTTCCAGAATTATGAGACGAACAGTCTCTTTTCCCATTTTCCAACTCCATGCTAACGCTTGAATGGAACTTCCTTCAGATAGATATCTATAAAAATAATTTTAAATTAATACATTATTATACACGTTATATTACACTATTAACTTACAGTAAAGTTAATTCCAAATGACATTCAGTATTTATACGAATCTTCTCTGATGTTTCCATTTGAGGTCTAATTAGTTCCAACAGCATTTGGAATGTATTTTTGTTCATCCTTGTATGAATAGAAAATTGGCCGGGATCCACTTCCTTCATTGGTAAAAAAGTTACCTTAAAGTAACCGTGAACATTTCTGGTTATGTTAATTTGGCTAAAATTTTAAAGAAAAGTCCATCCTGTTATACTATTGAAATAGTTTAATCTACCTGTTCTTTATAACTTACTAAATAATTCTCACTATGGTAATATGAGTGGTTTATTGTATTTGAACCTTACCCTCTAATTTCGATATATTTCAGCCTACAAATGTGAAAACTAATGGATTGAAACACTAATTAGTTTTATTTATTAACTAAAATATTAATTGTATCTGCTATTTTCTACATATTACTCTAAATATATTAAATATATAATGTAATACACAAAAATATGCAAAATGTAAACAAAATGCTGTCACTTAAGAATTATTATGTTTCTATGTACAAAAATGTACTTTTTTTGCTGTCCGCAGCAATTGTTAGAGAAAAATACCTGAACCATTGTAGCCCGCCATTATTTTATCAATAAAATCTAGTACACAGAAGCCTATCTCATCAGCACCTCACGTTAGCTTCACCTTCATGCCACAAGTAACATTCGGTATGGTCAGATCCAAGTTCACTTATAGTGAAATTTAAGGTATTTAGTTTGGATTTGTAATAGAATACTGAAACATCCCCTTTTGGTGTTTGAAGAACAGCCTGTAGATCATAAACGGCAACAATGTAGTCACTACTCAATTTAGTTTTATCGTTCTCTTTTTCAAGTCTAGAGAGATTATTTTCCTCTAAGTGTGATGTATACTTCTCACGTAATTCATCTTTACCGGAATCATCTGTATTTTCCCAACGGACACACAACTCACAACAATCTTTTTTAGGAATAAAAAAACTTATATTAAACTCCTGATTAAAATTTTTAGAGTATATCTCATAGTGTGCTGCTGGAATCCCTTGCTCTGAACATAGTTTCGTGTAGTCTGCGTATAAGTGTGCTATATATTTACCACCATCGACTACTATTTTTCCTGATGTAGTGATTTCTGACTGCTTGCTTTATCGATTCATCTACTTTACGATGGTGGCCGTGTTTATTCTTTTATCTGGTTCAACGAAACCTAGTTCTTTCTTATTAAATACAGTTCTTACAACACCCGATCATTCACATCCAAAGTACCCATGAAAAACTTCTTGCACACCCGTGTGTCAACATTGTTAACATTCAAATAGAATGCATTATTATAATTCCGAGGTTTTTTTCACCCGAGAAACGAAATGATGGGACAATAGGTTTGGTACAATGGCTTATAAAATTTCTTTGAAGGGTGATATCACCTAAGCCCTAATATTTAGAAAATATATTTTTTCTGTTTCCTTTGTCTATCTTAGAAGAGCATTGCATTCTGCAGTTTTCGTCACAAGGTGTTTTCAAAGATCATGCTGGAATAGTTTTTTTTTGTTTTTGATCCAGAAACATAAGACTGACCAGTATTACATAATTCGTTTGCTTTATTACTCAGCCATTCATCGACTCTTGCCAGGCGTTTCTTGCCTTTCTTTATATTATGTCCTTCTTCAGTTAAAATAGGCTCATGTTCAATTGTTACATCTTCTTTATCCGGGATGATTTTTAAACCATTATCATTCTGTGTACCCCTTCTTCGACGGAATTTTTAGCCATTGGTTGGATTAGTTGGTTTATTTTTACTTGACAATTACCTTTTAAAACTTTATGCATAAATCCGCTTGAGTTTCAACGTAAATAGTAGAAACGGTTGAACGAGAAGAATCCGATGAGCATCTAGAAAAACTAGACGATCTGCTAGAAGAACTTGACTTGTAGTTAGCCAGGAAAACTGTAGGAAACATGTCAATGTTTACCATTCATTTATGCGAGTGTAGGATTGACATTACTGCATTTGTTATTTAAAAGTTTTTGAGCTCTGCAGTATAGATACGAGAAGTTGAGAATTAACAAGATCAAACTTTACTAGTCTGCCTAATTTAATTTTACTGCATTTAGTGAAAGTGAGGTTACATTGGCGAACAACCAAGTTAAATCAAATGCTACTGGCCATGACAATATAGTGCCTAAACTAATGAAAATTTTATTGCCAGTAGTTTTACCCTACTGTACTCATATTTTTAATCACATACTAACAACATACACGTTCCCGGATTCATGGAAGAAGGCTATGGTGATTCCTGTACCAAAAGTTTCAACGCCATCTCAAGCATCAGTCTTTCGTCCAATTAGTATTTTACCCTATTTATCCAAGGTCTTTGAGTATTTTAGGCAAGCGAATGAATGAATATTAATATCAAAATAATCGTTTAGACCCATTCCGCCTGGTTTCAAGAGTAATCACTCCAGTACTACTGCTTTAGGAAAAGTTTGTTATGATCTATTGCAGAGTATGAATCAGTCTTACTTTTCTGTTTTGGTATTACTGGATTTTTTTGATTACTCTGCACGTCTTATCATTTCATACTTAGCAGACAGACAATGGGTATAGTTAAGTATCAGGAGGTTTTATCATCTCCAATGTTAATTCCATCAGGTGTACCGCAGGGTTCTGTTTTGGGTCCAGAAACTATATCAGGATCTTATCAGCGACAACATTGAGGAAGCTGAACTTTGTCTAGGAGGTACGGTTGTCAGTGCTGCCCAACAGACTTTAGGTATAGTGAAAGTCAGACCCAAGAATGATTGGTTTGATGACGAGTGTCGTCTTGCAGTTGAGCAAAATATAGAATAAAAGATAGCCCATAGTAAAGTGCAACAACGTCTCACAATCGCGAGGAAAAACAAGGCTGCTCTTGCAAGAAGGGCAGCTAAGCGGATTTGTAGACGGAAGAAGCGAGAATGGTGGAAGGCCGAGGTTCTGAAAGTACAACAACTCAGCAATGAGCGCAGTTGGAGTACATCTTCCGTAAAACTAAAACACCGCGCGCAACATCTTATATCGCCAGTCCAATCAGGTGCTTGCATTTGCAGATGACATATGCGTGATTGGACTGAATAGCAACGGAGTGAAAGAAATACTTGATCCGCTTGTAGAGTTTTCAGCTTCAGTTGGACTTTTGATCAATGAGTTTTAGGGACGATGGTACACCAGATTTTAGTAGTGGCCACCACACGTTTGAGGGAGTGAGGAGGTTCAAATATTTGGGTTCTCTTATCACTCACGATAATAGTGTGGGTGAGGATATTAAAGTGCGGCTGGCAGTCGTTCTTTGTATCCACTAAGGCCACTGCTAAAATCTAAACACCTATCAAGTGCCGTGAAGCTGAAGCTTTACAAAGCGTTGATCAGGCCCGTTGTTATGCGTGTGATTTACGGTCCAAATCGCGAAATAGATGTTACATACAGAGCTCTGTACAATTTCGATATCAGAGATCTGATGAAGATCCCCGATATTGTACATGAAGTAAGATCTCAGCGAGTACGCTGGCTGGGTCACGTTCTGCATGCTGATCCTTGTCAACGATCTCTGAAAGGAGAGTCACCATATGGTAGGCGCAGTGGTCGTTGCAGGTGCCGATGGCTCCACGATGTAGAGAACGACTTGGCATCTTCAGATTGTCTTAGACAGTATGAAGACCGTGCTCAGGATCGAAACCGTTGGAGCCTAATAGTTGACTCAGTAAAGGGCCTGTAATGGCCTTTAAAACTCTTAATTTTTTTTTTATTACTAGAAATTATAATATTGTATATATATGTACCATAGTATTAAAACTCTAATTGTATTGCATACTAAGGCTTTTGGCCTTACATGCCTTGGATGTGATAATCATAAAAAAATAAAAAAAAAAAAAAAAAATTAAGAATGTATTTAAGATGTGTTCTACTCGATCATATTGTTCCGATGGACAATACGCATAACTCCAGATTCAAATGTCAATCATATGTTCTTAGGAATTCCGCATTCAATGTACAAAATCCTGCTTTAAACGCCTAACCCTAATGGCCGAGGTAGATTACGCTGTGTAATTCACGCGGTTGTCGATTCAAAACAATAGTTTCAATTAAAGAATATTTGTGGTATTAAACGTTCCAATTGGTCTAAATTTCAAATTTTGTTATTACGGATAAAATCAGGCATATGTTGTTTGATGCTCCCCATGCTATTATGCACAACTTCCGGTGTGAGTTTGGCAGCAATATTGTTCCATTTAGAACGCATATTTTCAGCAACCTTATCTCAACCGTCATTCTTCTTCAGCATTCTATTGCCGAATTTTTAAGGATAGCTCGAAAACCGGTGGGCTCAGCTGTGCAAAATCCTATAGTATCGAGTCAGTAATATCATTCATAATCACAGATGTATAGCAACTATTCAAATTGTAAAAAAAATAAGTCCAAACAAAACTTTGTATTTGTTATTAATTATTTTCCTTACCGTTTGCCGTCAATTCGCCACATGGTATCCTCACCATTCATATAGTATGTACATGCTATTTATATACCTAACAACTTTTGCTATATTAGTGAAAATTTAAGAAATCATGATTACGCCGCACGTAGTGATATGGTAATAAATATGTACATGTACTGACTTAAATTTTTAATTTTGGTGCGAGAGAAATTAATTTGGCACGCACGCAAAACACTAATTTATCATGTTACCGCTATGATACCGGTTCCCTATATATACTCTCATTAAATACTCATGTAGTACATATTACCTTATTATTTAACAAATAAGAGTGCAGTTACATAATAAATCTTTTTATAAATAAAATATCAAGTACTTTTAGCAATACAGTATACATAAGTACTGATACTATAATCCTTAGTCTGAAAATAGCATAACTTGTAGGATAACTATTCCCATCAACAAACAGTAAACATAAAATCGTTTAAAAATAAATATAAAAATATATATTTTTGTTGATTATTATTAACATTCATTCGATTACCCCATCGTGGAGTAGATGTACTAGTACATAAAATACTACAAACAAAAAAATGAAATCATCAACATGAAGAGCTTTCGTATAACAAAAAAAAAACTTAAACAAAAAATCAATAATTCGAGATGAAATAAATGTTTCATTTTTACTTAAGTATGTATATAGTTTTTGTAATTGTATTTGCCTGCGTGTGCAAATACTCAAGTATTTTTAGTGGTCAAGTAGTACTCGTAAGTGTATATATTTATTAAATTATTTAACCGCTATGTGCAAAATTTTTCATTCTTCACTCGTATATATTCTGACTAATCATGCGATCAAGCATTATTTTCTCTTCAAATCTTGCCCAATGAATCTGCATCGTGTACACTGTATAAGGTAAAGTACCTACATACGTACATAAAATCCCAAATTAATCATTTCGAAATTTGTTTTTTTGCGGATCTCTAAAATTCATTGATTAATTGTTTTGTTACAAAAAATTTTCCGTACAAATTTCGACGTAATGTGAACGATAAAAAAGATAAAATAATTAAAGCTTTAGCACAAAACAAATCTCTTTAAACAACATAAGCAATATGTGTAATTGTGTACATATGTATATACGTATGTATGTACAAAATCCTTATTAAAACAATTTTTTTATCGGTTCTCCGCAAACGAAAATACAATTTTTTTTATTTATTTTATTTTAGACAAATCACAAACATTTAATCCTCATTTCCTTTTTTCGCATTTTTGTTATCCTTATGCACGCTGTTGTGTAATGTGTGGCCCTATGTGTATTGTATATTGTATTATGTGTAGTGTTATGCGAAATTGTGTTATCGCAAAGTGAATAAAATCGGTTCAAAAGAAATCGGCAAAATAAAATAATAGAACATCTGTGTGTATTCTTTTTAACTGTTGTCAGTTGTTTTAGAAATCCTCTTCAGAGTTTGTTTATAGAATTAACGAAAATCATTATAAAACTGGGTTTGAATTCTCACGTACCTAGTCTAACAAAAAAGCACACAATAAAATATTTATACGGAGCGTAATTAAATTCATTAAAATTTTATCATGTTTATGAAATTGGATAGATATACACGAATACACACACACACACATATATACATAATATACTCGTATAATATTTCAATAGGTATTGAGCGCTTTTCACGTCTACTTGAATTTGTAATATATTTTGTTTATAAATTTATTATTAATTTTTGTAATTGATTAGATTATGTTACGTTTATATATATAAATGTTACTAAATATGAGGATATTTAATTCACTGATATGGAACATCGATTACAGACAGCTTTGTTTTGTAAATAGTTCTGAAGGGGTTGAACGAAAGTCACGAATCAAATTTTGAACGCACCAGCCAGCTGAATTCCAAACTACTTTCTGTCGATACTCTAATGTTTACTCATTATTGGAAGCAGAATTCAAAGTGTTGGTTGACTATTGAGTAAAAGAATGAAACATTAACACTTTAAAGACAATTTAACAAATTTTATATGAAAAAATAAGCGACTTTTGTCTATCGTATTAATTATTTGGACTACCTCTCCTCCGTCTTTTTTCATTTCGTTTCGTCTATATAACTGGGGTGGGATATTAGGGCCTTGAAGCTGTACCAGCTAAATCAGCCCGCCACAACGATACCTAGCCCATAATTTATTACAATTTATTACACCAGGACCCGATTTTATTACACTTGCCGTTCGCGAGAATATCGTGGGCGGTGTAACATCAAATTTAACCTACACCGCCACTTTGTAACTTTTGTGATATCGAGATAAAACGTAGACCAATTTTTATACGAATTCGTATACAGGAATAGGGCCCCTGGGGAATTCGTACCATTGGTATTTTTGAATACGAATTCGAATAATTCTAAAACGAATTCGTATCTAATTGATACGTTGTAAAATTTCCCTTATTCCGCAATACGAATTCGAACCAATTTTGTTCGATTATGAACGGATTTTTGTACGTTGATGAATTAGTTGACGACTCCATATAAAAAATTTTTGGAAAGAATTTTTAGTAATTTTTTTTAAATAATTTCATAATTTAGTTAATTTAATCAATTGTGTTAAGGAAATAACTTTAAATTTAATTAATAATTTTAATTTTTTTTATTGAATTAGCAAATTTTGTCATACATATTGTTACGAACACAAAATATTTAATTTTTTTATTTACACGTGAAGTTGCCCCATTGGATTTGCAATAATGCCGTATCGATTGTAATTAATTGTAATTGGTTGCAAGCATCAGTAACGAAATTTGATTTCAATTGAGATATTTAGGAAGACATGAAGAAAATCAATAAAATTTTTTATCTAAAATTAGATGTACGCAATTGTATCGCAATTCGTTATTGAGGCGATTTATTTTTATTGAAAACGAAAAAAATGTTTGTGTTATGACACAGACAATAAATGAAAACTAAATATTTTTATATTCAAACGTCAAAAATATATATCCAAGGTTTAAAATCCGTAGAGGTAAAACCAATCAAAATAAATTTCCCAATGAATACATGGCAGTGTAAAAATGTTTGATTCGATCGAATTCAGAAATACCAATTCATTTTCGTTTCGTATATCCTTTTCGTATCGTACAAAGATACGTATCGTATTCAGAAATAGTGACCTAGAATTAATTACAAATTAATTACAGTGCAGTGGTAAGACGCCGAAACATAAAATGTAATTATTTTGTGTAAAAATCAACTATTTTAGTAGAAACCTATTTAAATTCAAAGCAAAATACCAAAATGTCGATTTTAACAGCTGTAATAATTTATTACACCAGACCGCGACCATATTTTGTATAGAACTCGATATTGTTTACACTATACGGTAAATATTTACTTTGGTAAAGTGGTGTAACTTAATTATTTTGGGTAAAATCCTTTTCAAGTCAACGAAAAGTCCGAAGAAAGTCGATCTTATCACCTGTAATAATTTATTACTCTAGACCGCCACCATAGTTGGGATGGAACTGGCCACTGTTTACGGTGTGTATACACTGTGTCGAGTAGTTTAATATAACAAATTTTTTGTAAACATAAATTTTTTTTATTAGAAACGAACTGAAATTCAAAGAAATATTCCAAAATGTCGATTCTATTCGATTCCTATAAGTTCTATCCCAATTATGGTGGCGGTCTGGTGTAATAAGTTATTACAGCTGATAAAATCGACATTTTGGTGTTTTTCTTTATATTTCAGTAGTTGAAACCTACCTAAAATATGTTGATTTTTACATAAAATAATTACATTTTATGTTTCGGCGACTTACCAGTGCACTGTACTATTAATTTGTAATAAATTCTGGGCCATTGGTGTAATAAACTGTAATAAATTAAATAAAATCTGGCCCAAATCCCATCATGATATCATAATTACATCAAAAAGTACAAAGTGGCGGTGTAGGTTCAATTTAGGCTAGGTTTCGTTATTGCCCGCATTGGCTGGTGCAGCTTCAAGGCACTTGGGATCACTTTTTTCGATATTCGATAGACTTTTGTTCCTTTTTCAAGAACAAGATGATATGCTAATTCGTATGCAATTCCATAATTGCTAGCTATTGTATTTATGGCCTGTCCGATTCTCTTTCTATACATTCATTTAATAAAATATCACCAATTTTTTTTCGATAGCTAAGGAAATGAGGATAAAAAATTTATGGTTGAGAATGCAATAGACACAGCGTAATTGGATATACGAAATGACGTACAAATATTGTCATTGAAAAGAGAGACACAAACGTCTATCGAATATCTTAAAATGTGATGTTACAATATCCCACCGCTGATCTATATAGAAGGTTTTCTTGTATTCAATTCATGAGTTTCGTTTCAGTCCGTTTCGTTTTCGTCTATATAAATAGCCCTTAATTTGAGCGAAAACTTTTATTTCTTTCAAATGTTCGTCGCACAGCTACGAATAGATGGTCGATTCTGAAGGCCCATTCGAAGACGCGTTCTAGCATTTTGAGGGGTATCTGGCGAATGACGCGCGTAATGGTGGCTTCCAATGCGTCAAGTGCGTAGCTGGTGGTGGCAAATTCACCGGCGGAAGCGTGAAATAAACTGCTCGCAAAGGAAGGAATGTTGGTCGACCTCAATTTTTATTCGAGTTGGATTTTGAAGGCTTTAGAACCAAGATCCGTACGTAAAACATGCTAAGTTGTTGCATACGAAAAACCAAGCTATTGAGAACGGTGCCGAATCGATTCATCACGGTGAACTCGCAGATGTGCATTACGATCACAACATAGACAAATAAGAGCAGTAACACATAACACTAATCGAATAATATTTCTACGTCTTGCATTTCACTATATATACCAATAATTGAGTACAATTCAGATTTTAATATTGGTAGAATGGCGTGCCCATTGTTGCGAAGCATATTGAGATATAAAAAGGAAGCACTAGGATTGCGTTAATGGTAAAGTAAATTTGTTAGAATTAAATAAACCACCAGAAATATTGACAAAATTGAATGTGCAGGGTCAAATATATCACATATCAGTTTTTTTTATGTACGCATGATGAACAACAGATATTCCTACAGAAACATTTTCTTGGAAATTCTAGTAATGACGCCAACATCAAATGTGCAACTACTACAAGAATACGCCGTGCCGTTTTATTCCATAAGCATATTGAATTTGTTAAGACTGCAGTAGACCAATGCCTTCAGAAAACGCATCAATCAGTTCATTAGTTTAACATAAAAACTCACCAAACAGATACACTTGTCATCCCACGAGATAACTGAGATATAATTTTATAGATGTAGTTTCGATTTCTGATCGACCATATTTTCTTGAATTGTAATTTTTTCCGGATTGTTAAAGCGTTTTTTACTGAAACTTCATACCAATTAACAATTAAATTGAGTTTCAAAAAATTTGTGGCAAACACAACTTTTCTTTCGTTTAATTTAAATGACGCATTATCGAAAAATATTACTGGTGGACTCCAGTCTTATTTTTCATCATATCAACCGATTTCTTCTTTAATGAAAACACATGCAGGTGTCGTGTCAATTATAAATTTCGTCTTAATCAAAACATTTCGTACTAAAATAATATGGGACCAAAAAGTTGTTGTTGTTAGGCGATATTTCCCATGAGTAACTGAATTTCAATATATGTGTGCACATACATTGTGTACATATATTGTGAACATATTTATAATTATATAGAATTTAAAACTTAGATATTCTACATCGACCGTTATAATCCAATAGATAAAAGTTTGGTTGATAAAATTCCGAATTCAAAATTAGGGTAGGTAATCGAAATTTCAAATTTGATCAGAATCGTGTTATGAATATGGAATTGTATAATAAATATTCTATTTCAAAATCGGCATATTTCAAGCTATTCATTAAATTTGACGTTCAACTTATTATTGAGAAATTCATAATTCAATAACAAAAATGCATGGAATCGAATATTTTAAATTTCGTCATCTAGCAAAATTTAACATATACCAAGGATATACAAAAAAAAACCAGTAATTTTCTAATTAAAAACTAGAGTTCCAGAATGCATATAATATATATAAAGTCTGTCAATTAACATTAAAACCTACAACAGACAGCTTCATTTATACTTTAAAATCGAATTTGGTTTCACAACAGACCCACCATTATAACGTAAAATGAACTCATAACTTAAAAACCATAATAAGTATTTGATATTGGTCAGATGTTGTGGGCATACTAATATCGCCTTCGGTCATTAAATAATCTAACCAAGCATTGATATTTTTGAACTGAACATTGCTGTGCCATTTTATTTTTCCTTTTTTTGTGCCCTAAAGAATCGAAATTGACCGATTTTAATATTATATCGAGTTGAAAAGAAAAAAATACAAGAAAATGTTATAATGTATCATCAATGTATAAAAGAAAAAATTATGATTGATGAAGATACAAATCGGGTCATTCATAATAAAGATCTTTTAGATACAAACCATGTATATAACCTTATTTTTTCGCACAAAACCAATAAACATATAGGTTATGTGCAAATGTATTTGTTGTATATATGGAAGTTTACCACTTTTGAACCATTAGGATCAAACCATTCAATCGATATGAAATGAATGAACCGCAGTTAGTGTGTAACACTCTGCATGGTTTGGAGGATAGCCAATATATGTATAAAAAAAATTGGAAAAGGAAATCAAGAAATCAGAGAAAATTATCGTCCAAATCGCATGCTGCGGATTATTAGATTGACAGTTTTTTATGTTTTTTTATTTAGTTTTTAGTACAACTGAATTATAATTCATCTATTCTTCGCCCAGCGGTTAGCTCCAGACTGATTATACGATTACATTAACTACCCTAAATCTAAAGGATTCGTCCTTCGAAGCGGTGTGATAGGGTCTATGTTGGTCAGCATACTGCGCATATCTGCATTTTGATGTTGATCGAGTCGCGGTAAATGTTTCTTTGCATGGTTCTTGATTTCTTCGGTAACGTATTCCATCTTTAGATCATTATGTTGTCGTTTCTAATGGTACATTATGCGTTCACAATGCCACGAAAAAAAGTTTTAAATGGTTTGAATTAAATTAACGTTGCTCTTCTTGGTATACAACCCCACAGTTGTGTACCATATGTCCATATAAGTATCTGCCGATATAATATCGATTTATTATCTACTGTTAGCTCGGATTTTCTACCTAAGAGTCTGTACACTATCCTGTATTTGATATTTAGCTCGTCATGTCTAAGTATTTGGCCATATTTGCTTGAGGGATTTGCTGTGAGTTTAGATGGATTGGTATGAAGGTAACTTTTTGTTAGTGAAGTTGACGTGTATGGATTGCGTTTCGTTGAGCTGAATGCGCCATTTCTTTGTCCAGCTACATATTGCATTAGAGGCATTTTGTAATTTACCAGTTGACTCTTCTATGCTATCTCCAATTGCTAGGATTGCAGTATCATCCTCAAATGTTGCAAATGTTTTTTTGTTCCTTTTCTATTTGGTACATCTCTTGTATAAAGTAAATACAATATTAGTCCCAAGACGCTTCCTTGTGGAATTCCAGCTTATTGTTTTTCGAACAATTTTGAAATTGTAGGAAGTAGCGAAATTGGTCTATACAAGGTTTTAAAGTAAAGAGGTTTATTAGGTTTTGGAATTATAGTCACCTCCGCCACCTTCCACTGGTATGGAATGTATTTTAGTCGAAACGCTGGCTGCGTTTGTTACTAGGAGCAGTTTTCATAAACCCTTTCCGGGTAGTTCTTTAACTATTTGTCCTGAATTAGGCCATAACCGCAGGTGATTTTTTGAGCTTAAGTTTTTTTTTAGTAATCTCATATTTTAGCTCTTGTAATGTTACTGGTTGGATGTCTTTACTATGCATTTTTTTAACTGGGCTTATGTTTTCTTCCGCTGCTTGCCTCGGAAGGTGCTACAATGGTTTTTCAAGGTGGGCTGCAAACAAGACAGCCTTTTCTTTACCACTTTTGCCCAAGTTCCATCATCCTTTTTGATAGGAGGCACCTGAATGTTTGGTCGTTTAAGTCTTTTTGTTGCTTTCCAGAGCGAATAGTCTGTGTCTTTTTGGCCGGAAAGACCGGTTAGATATTCACTAAATGAATTGTTCTTAATTTCTTTGATTAGTAACATCAGTTTGTTGCTTAAATAATTAAGTCGCGATTTACTTTGTGGCGCTCTATTCCTTTGCCAGGTTTTACGAGCCTTCCGTTTTTCATTTATAGATTGACACAGTGAGCGGTTATTGCAGGCTATTCATCAGTGGTTTTGCGGCTATACTTATATAGATCAGTTTTAACCGCGTGGATGGATTGATTCCGATTACCCACCCTTTCAAAGTCATTAGCACTTACCCTAGTTCATTTCAGTTTGAAAGCGTCTAGCACATACTAATTGTTCACAAAAAAAGACGGAAAAATATCGAAAGCGAAATCATCAATATATAAACAAAAAATAAAAGATAACAAAACAAATTGAAATTAAAACAATTGTTTTAATTTCGATACAGAAAGAAGCATAAACAAAAATTATAATCAATTTAACAATAATCCAGAAACAAAATATAAAGGTAATTACGTCATCTAACATACACAAAAACTAATATTAAATATTTAAATAATCAAATAATGATATTTAATAATAACTAATAAATAATAAACAGTGTTTAAAGGTCATTACTGGTCCCTTACTGTGTCAACAATCTGGCTCCAACGGTTTCGATCCTGGGCTTGGTCATCATACTGTCTTACACAATCTGTCGTTCTCTACATCGTGGAACCAACGTCGCCTGCAACGGCCTCTGCGCCTACCATAGATGGCTCTCGTTTTAGAGATCGTTGCATAATTCGTTCCGTATCAGCACGCAGAACGTGACCGAGCCAGCGTACTCGCTAAGATCTTATTTCATGTACAATATCGGGAATCTTCATCTGATCACGATGTTATATGTAGATAGAATATTTAGATAGAATCATGCGCAGCGAAAAGACCTGAGCTGTGACTGATCGATTCGGACGAAATTTCCCTTGATAGTCGCCAACCAGGCCCTCTGCCAGAGGTGTGATTCTATTGAGTATAATGTAGTACAGTAACTTGTATGATGTGCAAAGGAAAGCTATACCGCGTTAATTCTCAGACTTCCAGCGGTCTCCGTTCTTCAAGATAGGGCGCATCGCGGCCACTTTCCAATCGTCAGGCATTACTTCGGTTTGCCAATAGAATAACGTCTAAAAGGCAGTTCCACATAGTATCCCAGTCCACCAGAGATGAGCCGTTACGTTTTAATCTCTGCAAGGCGTTAGTGAATTCCTCATGGGATGGATCCTTAATACAAATCTCCGCAGTATGCGTTTGAGCTGACTCAACTACAGTCTGTGACGCATGATGAACACCAAGCAGGTGGGTAAAGTGTCCAATGCATGCGTCGAGTACTATTCCGGTCCCGAATGGCGGTTGACGCAGGTCTGAAAGTGCAATCGTATGTCATTTGTTCCATCAGTAAATTTTCGATGCCAACATGTTGGGAGACCTGAAAGCGCTCAATGTGGTAGATCGTATGTCATTTTTCTCATCAGAAAAATTAAACCTAAAATAAAAATCACTTGCAGTTGGCGCTAGCTATCAGAACTAAAACTAGGAATAAGAAATAAATAATTCCAATTATTTTTTTGGAATTATTTAATTCTCTGTGGAATTATCCAATGTAATTGTTGTTGTAGAGGCATCAACAAAATATTGACAGGGTAAAATTCGAATTAGAATAAAATATCTACACTCTAAATTTTTTGAAGTGTTATATCAATAATTTCTTTAAAATAATATTAAATACCGGTAGATGTCAGTTAGCCAAGTCTTATTCAATATAATTTTTTAAATTGTGAAATTTCTAACATTTTCAAACAGATGGCACTGCAATATCAAAATAAAATGGTAAATTTGGCATGTAGAAACTAAAATAACTAAAAATAATATTAATAAATCATAATTTAATTTTAAAGGTTTAGTTTTAATTGTTATATGTATATTATTTTTGTTAATTTTAAAATCTAGTTATTCTGTAATTTTTTTCTTATGTTCTGTTATTTTGGGAATTCAATTCGTTTTTTACATGTAATTTACACAGTATTTTACATTTTTTACGTGTAAAATGTAAAAAATGTTTTTTACACGAATTTGCCCAACTGTGCCTCCAAGACAGAGTTCACACAGTTAGACTTTTAATTAACTTCCTCAATGTTGTCGTGATATGATGATATCGTTTCTTTGGAGCTTCATTTATCAGACTTTCACAGTCGCCCACTTTTAGACCAGCGATTTTCTTGGAGTGCAACGAGTTCCAGCTGATACTCCTTCATGCACGTGATTAGGCCTTCCAACGTTCATAGTTTCCTAAGTGACTGTATGTTCCACGTGCCGATCCTTAATCTCGTGTCCGGGTACTTGAGTGGGGGTTCGGTTTTTTTTAGCAGTATCCATTTTCCTTTCTGTTGACATTATAAACAGTTTGTTTTTTACGGATGCAGGTCGTCAGCCCAGCGATCCAACTGTTTAGTCGCCTCCTACAAGCAAAGCATACTGTGGTGGTATTCTTGGAAAACATGTTTGTGCAACTTAGATTTACGACCACAGGGTTCAATAATAATTAATAATATAAAATTATTTAATTTTAAAAAAACATGACTTTTAAGTATGATTCCAGAATATAATAATTAGGTTTGGTGTATGAATATTACTTATAAATACTTAAGTAATTGTCTTTTAACCATAGCTTTTTTTGTTTAGGCCCAAATGAACAACCGACGAATTAAATTTGCTGTCGTTAGATTTTGATTGATTTATCTTTTTGTTTTCAATTTCAAAATGTGATTCGATGGTGCTTTGTTCTTGTTCTGTGTGTAAATTTGCCCGTTCGATAAAATTTTCTGTCTGGCATGGTATTGCTCCTGTATGTTTGGTAGTATTGTCAGATTAATGTTATTATTATTTACTTTACAAATTACGCCTTAACAAATTGTCCATTTTTCTTATAAACTTGCTAAATAAATGCATTTGTGGGTGGGTCAAGCTTATAAAATATTATAATAAAAGAACTAAAATACCGTCTATAATGGCAAATCCATCCAGAAAAATTGGCTAGCTTCCGATTTTTTGAATTTTAGTCATCTATTTTTACCCCATTCAATTTTTATGTATGTTTACAAACATAAAAATATTTAAAGGGATAAAATAAATGATGACAAAAATTTAGAAAGTCGTAAGGTTTTTTTTAAGTCACGGCTAACAAATTTTACTCGCTAAATTCACTATTGGCGCCGACAGTTAAAAATGTCTCGTGAGCGGTGGGTTTTCCACTATAATGATAAATTCCAATGGTTTTCCGTTATACATACATACCTCGGAAATTTTTAATTTATTTATGAATATGAACACGCATTTTCAAAAAATTTACAAAATAATTCAACTCCTTTTTGACTGATGTTTCTACAAAAATAATCAAAAATTCCAATGTAATCGAGTTACAGAATAACAAAATTCCAACAAAAGTAATTCGGATTTAAAATTACTTCGCGTTGGAATTTTTGTTGAAAATTGTCAAATGGGATTATTTTACAGTGGAATCGAGAAGTTAATTTTTTAAGATTTAAAGTTTTTTTAGTTCACATTTGACTAAAATTGTGATATGTACCCCGAAAAACGTCAAAATTCAACGAATCATAATAAATACGACAGCGGTAGGCATTAAAATATCGATAAAAAAATTCACATTTAAATTCTGTTAAATAATTCTGTGTATCTTGAACATTTCGAGAAGGATGTTCATTATTCTTATCTTCTCGAATCCGTTTATTCTGGCCAAGGCCACTACCCTTGAATAGTATATAGTGGGTCGTATACTCTATTTAGCAAGCTTGGTGATACTTAATAGGACTAGCTCGCAGAATATGTACTATACACTATACAGGTATTCTAAAGCGTATAATTTCAATTTTTAACTATAATAAAATTATTAAGTCCCGAGTGTTTCATTGAAAAATAGCAAAATAAAAAACGTGTCATCGGGAACCAGGAGTGCTTGAAAATGTTGGTTATGTTTCCAACTTGGCATGGTATCCATTTGCTGTGATAATCCGTTTAACACCAACCGTATTTTGTGATTGGCGCAATTGGCCCATATAGTAAGTCAAATGGATTTTAATTAATGTATTCAGGAACCATGAGTTCCGGACAAATTTCTTATGTTTTTGTAAGTGTGATTATGTCTGTCGAGTTGGGCCTTAGTGTTTAACGAACATATTAAATTTTCTATGAGTATCCAGATTCATAGCATAATCGTTAATTTTATCATGTAGCTCACATTTCCATCACTTTTTTTTTAGATTTTTGGATACTACACACCGATATGCAAAACAAGCAAAAAATCAACATCCAGGTGTTTTTAGAGTAGACAGTTTATGGGCACTCAATCCAACATTATTGTTGACTAATGGCGCTGTTACAGTGCAGTGTTTCAATTATCCTTCGAATATGTAGTATCCTTGACATTTATCTTGATTTGTATTTTGAATTGATAGATATATGGAACAAATCTTTTTTGTGGAGCCATCATTTACAAATTTATAGAATTGTTCTGTATCTAAGAGAATTTTTTTTTATCTAAAAGGACAATCATAAGCATAAACGATTGGGATACAAGTAAAAACAAAAGAACATATAAAGATTAATACATTTAGATTTCGCAAAAAAAAACGCAAACAGCAGAGCGACAGTTGTTTATGCTATTGGCGAGAAAAGCATTGCAATTCAATGTAATAATATATAGCCGAACCATTTGAATACGCAGAAAGGTTTTGTAAATTATATTAAACCGTGGGAGTAATCGAAATTTTTTACTTTATACATTTTACATATAATATATCTACAAACATATGTATGTTCATTTTGAAACACAAGCATATCACAAAAGTTAGAAAACAGATAACATTTCATAATTTCTAAGAAGGACTAATCATTTGAATTGTGAACTCCTTGAATTTATAAATGAAATGAAAAGCATGTAATCAAATACAACCACACAATAATACACGAGTATATATATAATTCACTTAAACCACAAAACAACAATTTTATTGACAACAAAAACAATTTAGGTCATGTCAGCATGTCGTATTCGGGAAAAATGTGAGAGTTCATCAATATCTCACTATGTTAAGTACAGGTACATCAAAAATTAAAATGAACGATTTCGAATTGGAATAATAACTTATACAGTTATGTTTTTAATGTAATTTTATTTTATATGTAAACCTTTGTTTTTATAAACAGTCAAACACCGACCAACCAAGATTTATGTGCCCGTTGAATCATTGCTAGAGGAATATTCTTAATCTCTCGCTTTATCAATCTATTTACTTGCGCATTATTATAAACTTTAGATCTAGCCAATTGTGACTTTCAGCCCAACTGAAAATAATCACTTTACGTTGTTGTTTGTTTTGTTTGTGTGTGACGGAGCTGAGTCTTGCTGTAAACCGTTGTTTATGTAGTAATCTGCATTTATTTTAGCACCTGGCTGAACGAAAATGGGTACTGTTGTGCCAATATTAGGTATCGCTAAGAATACCATAAAACCTTTCGGATGAGACGGTTTTGTGAAGGCAAATAGTTTCGTCATATTTCTTCCATTTATCGGCTTTCAGTACTCGGTAAAGGTCCAGGGACCATTGTTGTGTGCTTGCGCAAATGTATTGTAATGCTTCGGCTTCTTCAAAAGTCTTAGTCCCTTACTTAACCTTTCTGTTAAAAAATGTTGCCAGATGTTTCTGCGTCGGTGGTTGTGGTTTAGTTGCCAGTTTGAGCAAATTAGAAATTTGGCGTTTTGACAAAGATGATTTTCGTCTTGGTTAAAGTGTACCTTTTGAAATATTAAACCCCACCTTTTTACACTCTTTTATAATTAGTGAAAAACTAACCATTTTCTTTAATAAATGTGGAACAAAGACCTGCTGTTTTTTTGTCAACACCATGATGAGAACTGACATTTAAAATAAAATTGCATTTGGAATATTCTATTGTTTTGATGCTTCTTTTTTACATATGTTCTACTTCTGCGAACATTACGCCAGAAATCCCATTTTAGAAAACCCAAATAAATTATATTTTTTATACTTGGATTTGATTGTGCCAATTTGTGCCTTTCGCTAAAATTTGTGGATAGTATACTTTAAGAAATACGAAGGATTTTCTGACGTGATTATCACACCAGAAAACCCATATTATTCCTTTAATATATTACTTACATTTCTTAATATATTTCGGTTGTGCCACATTGTGCATCACTAAATTATTTTGCCACAAACTATACAATGACTAGAATAGGACAAAATCGGCCAACTGTAAATGCAATATATCTCAATATAAATGTTTTATGATCAAGTCACAGAAAAAATTTGAGAAAGCCCAACTTTTATTATGGAACTTATTGAAACAGATTATAATACATATTTTGGCCAGGTATCGCATTTGTGCATACTCTACATTGGCTACAAACGGCCATAGGGTATCAAGAAAATATCAAATTTACGGTTTTCTGGAGTAGTTGTATGGATGATTTCTGGAAAACCCAACTTTTATCACGAAACTAATTAAAACAAACTATAATACACATTTTGGCCCAGTATGGCGCATGTGCATACTCTACATTGGCTAGAATCGGCCATAGGGTATCCAGAAAATATCAAATTTACGGTTTTCTGGAGTAGTTGTATGGTTGATTTCTGGAAACCCGACTTTTATCATGGAACTAATTGAAACAGACTATAATACACATGTTGGCCTAGTATCGCGTTTGTGCATACTCTACATTGGCTAGAATCGGCCATAGGGTATCCAGAAAATATCAAATTTACGGTTTTCTGCAGTAGTTGTATGGTTGATTTCTGGAAAACCCAACTTTTATCATGGAACTAATTGAAACAGACTATAATACACATTTTGGCCTAGTATCGTGTAAATGCGTACTCTAGATTGGCTAGAATCGGTCATAGAGTATCCAGAAAATGTCAAATATACGGTTTTCTGGAGTAGTTGTATTGATGATTTCTGGAAAACCCAACATTTATCACAAAGCTAATTGGAACAAGTTAATATACATATTTTGGCCCAGTATCGCGTTTATGCATACTCTTCATTGGCTAGAATCGGCCATAGAGTATTCAGAAAATATGAAATTTACGATTTTCTGGAGTAGTTGTGTGGATGATTTCTGGAAAACTCAACTTTTATCACGGAACTAATTGGATCAGACTTAATATACACATTTTGGCCCAGTATCGCGTTTGTGCATACTCTTCGTTGGCTGGAATCGGCCATAGAGTATCCAGAAAATATCAAATTGGTTTTTGGAGATAGTACGCTACTCAACTAACTATGGTGAAAATTGTCCAATCAACAGACTGGCAAAATCATTTAACATCGCTGAAGAAAATTTTGACTTTCATCTCACAAAGGACTGCTTCAAAAGGAACTTGAAGAACTATTTTTTAAATTTTAAAACTTAATTTATCAGAAATTATCTGGTAACAACTTTTCAGTTTATTTTTTTTTAAAAAATATACTTTTTCAATCTAATTTTTTTGACAACTTCTAATCTGAAGTACTTAACTTTTAATTTTTAAAATTGTAAAATTTAAATTTTTTAATCTTGTGTGTAATAATCAATACTGAATTGATTATTTTTTTGTATATGAAATCATACTTGTAATGTACTAAATCGATTTCTTTAATATGTATAAATAAATAAATAAAAGTATCGCGCATGTGCATACTCTACATTTGCTAGAATCGGCCATAGAGTATATGCAGAAATCATCCATACAACTACTCCAGAAAACCGTAAATTTGATGTTTACTGGATGGCCGATTCTAGCCAATGTAGGGTATGAACAAACTCGATACTGGGCCAACATGTGTATTATAGTTTGTTTCAATAAGTTCCATGATAAAAGTTGGGCTTTCTCAAATCTTTTCTGTGACTTGATCATCAAACATTTATATTGAGATATATTGCGTTTACAGTTGGCCGATTTTGTCCTATTCTAGTCATTGTATAGTGTGTGGGAAAATAATTTAGTGATGCATAATGTGGCACAACCAAAATATATTAAGAAATGTAAGTAATATTATAAAGGATGGGTTTTCTGGTGTGATAATGAAGTCAGAAAACCTTTCGTATTTCTTAAAGTATTTATTTTTATTTTATTTTTTATTTTTATTGAAGTGTTTCTTTTTACAGCATACTTAGACCGCGTTGGTCCATTGTGATATCATATTATTCACACACACACACACACACACACACACACACACACACACACACACACACACACACACACACACACACACACACACACACACACACACACACACACACACACACACACACACACACACACACACACACACACACACACACACACACACACACACACACACACACACACACACACACACACACACACACACACACACACACACACACACACACACACACACACACACACACACACACACACACACACACACACACACACACACACACACACACACACACACACACACACACACACACACACACACACACACACACACACACACACACACACACACACACACACACACACACACACACACACACACACACACACACACACACACACACACACACACACACACACACACACACACACACACACACACACACACACACACACACACACACACACACACACACACACACACACACACACACACACACACACACACACACACACACACACACACACACACACACACACACACACACACACACACACACACACACACACACACACACACACACACACACACACACACACACACACACACACACACACACACACACACACACACACACACACACACACACACACACACACACACACACACACACACACACACACACACACACACACACACACACACACACACACACACACACACACACACACACACACACACACACACACACACACACACACACACACACACACACACACACACACACACACACACACACACACACACACACACACACACACACACACACACACACACACACACACACACACACACACACACACACACACACACACACACACACACACACACACACACACACACACACACACACACACACACACACACACACACACACACACACACACACACACACACACACACACACACACACACACACACACACACACACACACACACACACACACACACACACACACACACACACACACACACACACACACACACACACACACACACACACACACACACACACACACACACACACACACACACACACACACACACACACACACACACACACACACACACACACACACACACACACACACACACACACACACACACACACACACACACACACACACACACACACACACACACACACACACACACACACACACACACACACACACACACACACACACACACACACACACACACACACACACACACACACACACACACACACACACACACACACACACACACACACACACACACACACACACACACACACACACACACACACACACACACACACACACACACACACACACACACACACACACACACACACACACACACACACACACACACACACACACACACACACACACACACACACACACACACACACACACACACACACACACACACACACACACACACACACACACACACACACACACACACACACACACACACACACACACACACACACACACACACACACACACACACACACACACACACACACACACACACACACACACACACACACACACACACACACACACACACACACACACACACACACACACACACACACACACACACACACACACACACACACACACACACACACACACACACACACACACACACACACACACACACACACACACACACACACACACACACACACACACACACACACACACACACACACACACACACACACACACACACACACACACACACACACACACACACACACACACACACACACACACACACACACACACACACACACACACACACACACACACACACACACACACACACACACACACACACACACACACACACACACACACACACACACACACACACACACACACACACACACACACACACACACACACACACACACACACACACACACACACACACACACACACACACACACACACACACACACACACACACACACACACACACACACACACACACACACACACACACACACACACACACACACACACACACACACACACACACACACACACACACACACACACACACACACACACACACACACACACACACACACACACACACACACACACACACACACACACACACACACACACACACACACACACACACACACACACACACACACACACACACACACACACACACACACACACACACACACACACACACACACACACACACACACACACACACACACACACACACACACACACACACACACACACACACACACACACACACACACACACACACACACACACACACACACACACACACACACACACACACACACACACACACACACACACACACACACACACACACACACACACACACACACACACACACACACACACACACACACACACACACACACACACACACACACACACACACACACACACACACACACACACACACACACACACACACACACACACACACACACACACACACACACACACACACACACACACACACACACACACACACACACACACACACACACACACACACAGAGTTTGAATACTTCCTGGACCAACTGGTCGCCGATGCGCGAACGCGTAGCCCTGTTATCATTGCTGGTGATTTCAATGCCTGGGCAACTGAATGGGGCAGTAAAGAAACGAATAGAAGAGGAACAGCACTGCTCGAGGCATTTTCTTCCATAGACGTTGTGTTGTTCAACACTGGTGATACACCGACGTTTCGCAAAGGTGGCTCCTCCTCCGTAATTGACCTTACATTCGGTAGCAGCTGCTTGTTGAGAGTGTTGACCAAATGGGAAGTCAGTGAGCACTACACGCATAGTGACCACCAAGCCATACTCTTCGAAATAAAACTGGCTAGGGAAGGTAATCAGAAAAAACATATAAGGAAATCTGCAGGCTGGAAAGCAAATACGTTTGAAGAGGACTTATTTATGCTATCATTGGAGAAACCGGGCCTCTCGGGATGTGCCAATGCAAAAGCGGGACAGATTATGAACATGATCACCAACGCCTGCAGTGCATCTATGGTAGAAAGGCGGCTAGACAGTCGTCGTCCACCAGCATACTGGTGGACTGAGCAGATTGCACAATTGCGACGGAAATGCCTTAATGCAAGGAGGAAACACCAACGTGCTTGGGGTACAGAGACCTATCCTAGCCTGCACCAAAATTACCTGGATGCCCGTAATAAATTTAAGCAGGCCATTAAAGTAAGGAAACGCCAATGCTGGAAAGAGCTATGCGGAAAGAGCTATGCGAAGAAGTGGATCGTGATCCATGGGGGAGACCCTACAAAATCGTTATGAAAAAGCTTAAAAAGGCAAATGAATCGCCGCCCACCTGCCCAGCGATACTACGTAGAATTGTGACTGCTCTATTTCCGCAGCAAGATGATGTGATCCCTGACGTGATCCGAGTACCTGGCATGGAAGAAATACCGCCGATATCAACAGAAGAGCTCACGAAGGCGTGTCAACGTTTTGGGAATTCAAAGGCTCCTGGGCCTGACAATATCCCTAATATTGCACTAAAGGTTGCAATACAAACCAGACCGGATGAATTTAAGGAACTATACAATTCCTGTCTCAGAGAGGGAGTATTCCCTAAACGATGGAAGAGACAGCGTCTGGTCCTGTTGAAAAAAAACAGGAACCAGCCGGGTGAACCATCCTCCTACAGACCATTATGCATGCTGGATACGTCTGGCAAAGTGCTGGAGAGAATCATATACAGCCGACTAGAGAAAGCTGTGGAGAACGCTGGAGATCTTGCTGAGAGGCAGTACGGGTTTCGGAAGGCTCGATCGACGATAGACGCCATCCAACACGTCGTCCAAATAGCCAAGAACGCCACAGATGGGAAAAGATGGAAAGGAGGCTCAAAAAAGTACTGTGCCGTTGTCACCTTGGATGTTAAGAACGCATTCAACTCGGCCAAATGGAGCTGTATTCTAAATGCACTGCAGACGTTACAAGTACCAGTGTACCTAAGAAGTATCATCGCTGACTATTTTAATGATAGAATGCTGACGTATGACACGGATGACGGTGTGAAGACATACAATGTTTCGGGTGGTGTACCCCAAGGATCTGTATTGGGGCCGCTACTGTGGAATATCATGTACGATGGTATCCTAAGGCTCCGTGTACCTGATGATGTGGAAATCGTAGGTTTTGCTGATGATGTTGCAGTCGTAGTGGTTGCAAAAACTATAGATGAAATAACAGAAATAAGTAGGTTGACAATCATAATCATAAAAAGGTGGTTGATGACATGTGGGCTTGAACTTGCTGATCATAAAACCGAAGCAGTTCTAGTTACCAGTAGGAAGGTGAAAGAAACCGTAACAATTGATGTAGGTGGAATCTTAACCCACTCACAGCATTCATTACGATATCTGGGTGTGGAAATAGATGCGCGTTTAAACTTTAAGGAGCACATAAAGATAGTGAGCAGGAAAGCTGCCAGTGTGTCTGCAGCTCTCTCCCGTATCATGCCGAACACTGGAGGGTCTAGACAATGTCGTAGAATGCTGCTGGCAAACGTCGTAACCTCCATCATTCTCTATGGATCGCCTGTATGGGGTGATGCGATGGACTTCGAAACATATAGACGTAAATTGGTATCGATGTATCGCCTAAGTGCACTCAGAGTGACTTGTGCCTTCCGCACAGTATCTACTGACGCGGCACTCGTTATTGCGGGAATGATCCCAATTGAACTCCTTGCGAGGGAGAGGAAGAAATGGTACCCCAATCGTGTACAACCAGGAAGCAGAGCACTAGAACGCGCCTCAACAATGATAGAATGGCAAAGACGATGGGATTGTTCGGAAAAGGGTCGCTGGACTTACCGTCTCATACCATCCATTGAAAAATGGCTAAATTACCATCCATTGAAAAATGGCTAAATAGGCAACACGGCGAAGTTAACCACTACCTGACGCAACTGATAAGTGGACATGGCTGTTTTGGTGCATACCTATGCAGGTTCAAGCACGCTGATACTCCAGATTGTCCTGCTTGCAGAGGTATACAAGAAGATGTGGAGCACATTTTTTTCCAATGCCCACGATTTGAGGATATTCGAAGGGAACTGTCAGCTGTCCTAGGGCAGCGTCCAACACCAGAAAACATAGTGCAACTAATGCTTGACTCTGAGGAAGGATGGAATGCTGTAAGCCATATGGCGACAGTCGTACTGAATGAGCTGAGGCGCCTAGAGCGTGCAAGAGCAGAACAACATGCCGTGATTTGATAGCGGTGACAAACTCAATCCAAGATTGAGGCGCTACAGGGAGAACAATGAGTCAAATGGCTGGTCACCTCCATGTGAAGTAATGTCTAACGATAGTTCCGCATGGAGGATGTGAAAGCGGCGGGTGTGTGGTTTTTAGGTGGTAGGAATCCGCCACTGTTGCTGAGGTGTTTGTCCCACCGACGCATCGTCTTCCGAAGATTTTCCACACGTTACCCAACCCCACAAAAAAAAAAAAAAAAAAAAAAAAAAAAAAACAAAAAAAAAAAAAAAAAAAAAAAAAAAAAAAAAAAAAAACACACACACACACACACACACACACACACACACACACACACACACACACACACACACACACACACACACACACACACACACACACACACACACACACACACACACACACACACACACACACACACACACACACACACACACACACACACACACACACACACACACACACACACACACACACACACACACACACACACACACACACACACACACACACACACACACACACACACACACACACACACACACACACACACACACACACACACACACACACACACACACACACACACACACACACACACACACACACACACACACACACACACACACACACACACACACACACACACACACACACACACACACACACACACACACACACACACACACACACACACACACACACACACACACACACACACACACACACACACACACACACACACACACACACACACACACACACACACACACACACACACACACACACACACACACACACACACACACACACACACACACACACACACACACACACACACACACACACACACACACACACACACACACACACACACACACACACACACACACACACACACACACACACACACACACACACACACACACACACACACACACACACACACACACACACACACACACACACACACACACACACACACACACACACACACACACACACACACACACACACACACACACACACACACACACACACACACACACACACACACACACACACACACACACACACACACACATTCTCATTCAACTCATTCACACAAGTACAATGTACCACCTGCGCAATGCATAGCTCCATGTCAGCCTGTATAGTATAGTGGGTCGGCTCATGAGTTCTAAATTCCAACGGCTTTAGATGTCTTCAGTTTGATTGATCACCTCTCCGTAATCGGAAAGAGATGAAAAATCCCTTTTTGCATCCTGCCTTTGTTGGGAGTCGAACCCGGTACCTCCCGTCACAGCTTTAACCACTGCGCTATTTGCTCGGTTTCTTACAGTATACTATGCACAAATTTTTTAGCGGTAGGCACAAATTGGCACAATCAAATCCAAGTATAAAAAATATAATTTATTTGGGTTTTTTAAAATGGGATTGCGACAAATCGAAATGGTTCTATAAAAAGTTTCCAAAGCCACAAAAATGAAAATTCCAATTAGTGGAATTTGTGATGTAAACGGTTTCCCCCAGTAATAAAGCTAAAAATGACTTGCTTTAGCACTTATTATTTTTAGAATCAGCGTTGAAAAAATTGCCAGTTCAGATATAGTGCATATAAATCTTTCCACGACTGTACATATATGTATTTATTACACCAATAGTGGAAAAAAACATAAATAATAATACATAATATCTTTATTTATCTCTTCAACATGATTTTGCAAACCACTCCCGTTGAATTCACCATATACACGCACATATCGTATCTCGAAAATAATACCAAAGCAGCAAAAAATATAAACTGAAATGGTAAAATGTTGTAGTAAAAAATAAAATTAATTTTTTTTGGAATTGGAAAATTTAAAATACATATAAATGTATATATATATATATATGATGTATGTTTTAGATTTCAATAAAATACCATTATTGTTGAAAAATGATAAAAACTCAATTCACATAGTTCAGTGAATTTTTATCTTATTTTTTTTCCCTGGTTTGTCTAAGTGTTGAAGAATGTCGGTATGTACGAGTATATGTATGTATTAGAAAAATTACAAATTTTTATGGAAATACCTTTGGTTTGTGAGATAAAACCAGTAAATCCAACCTAAAGATTGATTTGTGTACCATGTTTAACACGCATAATAAAATGGCAAAATGTAAGCAAGGTGATTGACTACATATATCGTCAAATATATTGGTTATAGTATAAATAGTTTTAAGTTTTTTGAAGAAGTTGTTAAAGTTTTTATTTAATTACATTCTTAAATAAAAATTTAAACAACAGCTTAAAAACTTACCTCTATTTATACCATAACCAATATATTTGACGATATAATAAAACCTACAGTAATTATTTACGTATCGTAATTTTTGACATTTTATCGAATACTATGGGCCTACTCGATTGTAAATTTAGCAGGCCTATACATACTAATTATTAATGTCGTTTTCGTTTGAACATAAAAACTTGCACTACGTGCAAAAAATTACACTAAAACCGTTCGTTTAAACCAAGTGCAATTTTGTCTACTCTAGTTTTTTCGACCGAGTTACCCCTATTTTACACCAATACTATAATTTTATCTGTCACTGTACTGCCATTTTGACTTTTGTGAACAAAACCGTCTATCTATAAATGGTTTTGTTTGTGAATATTCATTTTTTTTTTCAGAAAACACAAATATAAATGAGGGTAAATCGGTTTCTTGTTCGATTGACGCACAAAATCAGTGTACTCGGCCAATGAGGGGAAAAAACTCAAACGAAAACGACATAAGTGTTTCCTTGCTACCTGCAAAATATTGATCACACATATATTATTAGACAATCAAAACAAGTAAACAAATTTCCCCTTCCAAATTAAAATAATTTCAAATCGAAGAAAAATGTTAACAGGCAGCCAACTGCACAAATTAAAAATATGCTCAAATTTTCACTCGTTATGTCATGGCGAGTTTATGCATTTCTAGCTTGCTGCAAAATTGTCTGCAAAGCGGGGTGAAGTTAGCCGCTTTTTATTCTAGTATGTTGGTACATGGCTTTTTGCTCAATTTGCGGTTGTCAAAAATTATGTCAGTTTGACATAATTTCGACTTTATTTTGACATTAGGTTTGACATAATTTTGACATAATGTAAATAAATTGATGTTATTTACAAAGCAAGTATGACGATAATATATCACATAAAATACTACTGTTGGTAGTTTCTTTGCATAAAAAGAAAAATCAAACTCGTAAGGCCACCACCAAATGTTACTAACTCATCCGATTTTAATACTGGAAACACTGTTCCTGTTCCACCATATTTTTGTTTATATTTTTCAGAACAATTGCATACACTGTAATTTCACAACCAAACCCACCGTAAATACTGAAGCATTGCATGTATGTGCGTACCTTGTAAGGATGCACCAGAAGAAGGTTATAATAATCACGAATTAAGACTATCAGAAAACCAAACTACCTCAGAACATATCGAAATAAAAGTATAAATGCACATATAAATAAAAATTGAACTAATTTAATAAATTTGATTAGTGTGTAACATAAAATATTAGTATTTTAAAAATTAAAACAAAAAAATCGATTGGTGGCTTTTTGTACGCGGTCCATCCGTGAAAACATTTTGAAAATTTCCGAGAACGAACCGATTGTTTATTGTTCAAGTGCTGTATATTGAGCCGATTTATTTTAACTTAACTGCAACGTGGTCCAAGCCAAAGGAACACTTGTTTCCCGTTTGCTAGTATTATACTATCATCATCGGCCAAATAGTCATGACAATAATCAGAGCATTTCTCTTTTACACGATCCTTACGACGTCCTGTGTGGATTATACATTTTTGGTGTCATCCAAACGAATAAATATAGATAGAAGTCCAAGATGGAAACATTCTACTGTGGGGTAGCTTATATTCCAATTTGGTGTGGCACCTCGACTTACCTAATTGAAGTTAATAGAGCCGTGGCACAATTTGAGTGAAATTACGGTCTAAAATGTTTTGTCGAAATGCTTTCGAACAATACTCGCAGGGACAGAATTGCTTGCCAGTATAGATTCTTATATGATTTTGTAGTGCGTCTGTTCGATAGAATCGTTTACCACACAGTTCGCATCCATATCGACGTTCTCCACGGTGTATAAGTCTGTGTTGTTAAAATACTGATCCGGTGATAATTGGTTTTCCACATACTACGGCCGTTCACCAGTGTGGCGTTTTCGAATATGATCATTCAAATAAAGGCGAATCGTAAATTTTCGGGTACATCCTTCGACGCTGCAAGCAAATGGCTTAACGACTCGGTGAAATCTTAAATGTTGCCACAAATGACTCGACTGTGTATACGATTTACCACTATACAATAATTTGTCTCAAAATTTTTTGAACACAATGTCTCAAAATTTGCCAGAAATATTTACTTCCAACTGGGACTTCCAGTACATGAATCTAGAAATATATAATCAAGATAAACAATCAAAATTTTAATAAATACAAAATACTTATCTTAAATAATAAATATAACATCCACCAACCACCGATCGCAAAAAGTTGTCTAGCTAGCCCTTTCTACTGGAAATGGCAGTACATATATTTTCTCATGAAAAAAATGAAAACAGAATATAATTGATAATTACAAATTAAAATTAACATTAATCTTACCATTAAATACATATACAAACATGTATAGTTTCAGCAAACTCATGTCACTATTTTGACAACGTCAAGACGACAATGACATTTCGGTTTCGCCAAGATATAGCCAAAAATAAAAAATTGAAAAAGAGCTAAAATTGACATAATGAGTGAAAATTTGAGCATATTTTTAATTTGTAGCAGTTGCTAGCCTGCTGCACATTTTGCATCGATTTGAAATTATTTTAATTTGGAAGGGGAAATTTGTTTATGAAATGGCTTGTTTTGATTGGCTTATATATGGTCGGTGAACATTTTGCAGCAAGATAGAAACGCATAAACTCGCCATCAAATTTGCGTAGAGTTTAGTCTACAATAGATTCTTGACAGTTTGGTTGCCTTTTGACACGGTGGAGAAACTTTGCTATCGATTTTGTTTAGTTTTTCTTTGATGTAAAAGGGGTCCCAAAATTAACGCACGATTTGAATTAAATAGAAAACACAGTTTTTAGGCTTCAGATTGTGATTTTTTTATTCAATCATAAAATACATAGGATAGGGTTATTTATGGAATATCACATCGGGCAAATGGCTTCCACAGCTTTGGTGGTACATACGCACTCTTTAATCATAATTCTCCATGACCTTTTTGCATAAATGTGGCTGAATTTCGTTGATGCATCGTTTAATTTCAATTAATCTCTTAACATGTTGACGAAGTTAAAACGCTATTCCGACCATATTTTGTATGAAATTTTCGAACTGCGGCTGCCAAACTTTCATTATTTTTAAGATATTTTTCAATAATGAAAATACGTTGTTCTATCGTCTAACTTCTCAGCTGTCAAATTATTTTTTTTGAGGTTGCCAACACTTTACTGCACAAATGGCGGCAAATTCAAATCTTGCGTTAATTTTGGGACACCCTTAATACAGTAAATGCTCTCACGTTATTCGTTATTTGCTCCTGAACAGAATAATTAAATGACATAAATATAAAAATAACATGATATAAAAGGATTTTTGCCTAAGTTTATACTCCCCACTAGGTGTCAAACCGATCCAAAGGCATATAAGCCGTTCATACTATTGCCTGTCTTAGGTAAATTATTTGAAAAACTAATTAAAAGAATCAGACCAAAAGGACAATCTAGAAGTTTTTCTAGATGTAATTGGCGCGTTTGATAATTTTTGGTGGCCAATAATAATAATGGAGCTAAAGAAAATAAATTGCCCCGAAAATGTTTACAACCTCGTAAACGACTATTTTTCTGAAAGAACAGCCACTGTAATTACAAATCACGGTACACTCCTAAATAGTGTAAATAACGGGTGCCCACGAAAGCTTCATTCTAGGCCCACATCTATGGAATATTGTCTTCAACAGTAGTATGTATCACGAAGTCCAATAGGTAGCATTCGCAGACGTTAAGGTAATGCTTTTAAAAATTCAAGAAAAAGCGCAACTTTAAGTATTCAAGAAAAAGCGCAACTGGTCATAGACACGATGGTAGACTGGTGCAGTGGTTACACGATGGCGTTCGGTCAAGACAGTTATGATCCAATTACAGGGACATCAGAAGACCTCCAGTGATTTCAATAAATGAGCAAATCATTAAGATGGTAAAGACTGTCAAATGGCTTGGAGTGGACTTCGCGGACCGGCTCGGAGTCACTTCACATGTTAAAAAGGTAACGGGAAAACGCAAATAAATTTTTGCTGTGTTAAAATAAGTAGTAATAGCAAGAAGGTCTCCTCAATGACTTACGCATGCGCTGAATGGGCTGGATCAATGAACTGTCAACATCGGTGAACCCTAATTAGTGCTCAAAGAAGTGACCTGCTCGGAATTACGAAGGCGTACAGAACGGTTTCAACTGGCCGGATGAAAGAATTGCCAACTATAACATAAGTAAAAGGTAAACTGTGAGGTACGGAAACGTAGAGGTTCTGGATAATCAGATACAGCGAACCAATTTAGATCACTCAAGAGGCAAATAAAAAAACCACCAATAGCCCTACGGCAAGAAAGATGGCCAAAATGTGCATGTTAGAATAACCTACGGTTACCTAGCCAAAACAATGAAAAAAAACTAAAAAGAAAAAGATACCTTTAAGTGCGTAGTTCACGCAAATGCTAACAGGACATGGAAGAATGGCATCCTATATGCACCTAATGATTCTGGCAAATTTCAGTACCTGTGGATGTGGACAGGGCAATGACACAATTGATCGTATCCTCTATCTCACAGTCATAGAGGATACGATCTATTGTGTCCTCGCCCTGTTCACATTCACAGGTAGTGGTTCCTCAAGTAGCGAGAGATATAATTCACGTTTACATCTCTTGTCAACTTTTAAAATATTGAGTGATACCATGCTTAGCGGTAGGTAGTAAAACGACTTCGACCTCTAATAGGAAGTGTGTATTCGAAGAGTGAGCCTTGATCGAAAACCAACTCCAAGAAACCAGCTTCATTTTTGTTTGTTGTTGTAAATTTAATTTTTGTTTAGTATACTAATTAAAACCGAAGGCAAATTTTCGCAATTCGATTTAGGTGAGAACCTACGATCTAAAAAATTGTATTAAAAGTAAATTAATTTACTTTCAACTTAACAATTAAAAATGTTTTGCATTTTAGTGGGTTGTTCGTTCAAATTTTGAATCAACTTACCATACTAGCAAGAAAATTATCAAAATTTGCCAATTTATGATACTGTATTGCAATTCCTTAGATAAACTGATAATAGAATAAAGAAATTGTTTGTAACCCAACTATAGAACGAATTCGTCATTTCATTACTATCACAACAACAAAATTAAATAACCTAATTTAAAGTTCGTTGTGTCTTTTTTATAGTAAAACAAAAACTACTATTGCGTTTAGCTTTGTACCAATAAAACTCTGATTTATATTTAAACTTTATAAAGTTCCTGGTTTGGTGTAACTGAAAACGGAAATGATTTTTTCACGGAAATTATTCTACATTAATGTCTTTAGCGAATATGTTGAAAGTGTTATACAATTTTTATTCCATTGCATATAGAAAATAAATTCCAATTACCGTGGCTCAAATCTAAATCTCATCGGTTGATTATTTTACACTTTATAATAAACACATGATGTAGTATATAAATTTACCTACATATAGCGAAGGGAGTATTCCCACTTCATCTACATTTTTGTTGTTGTTGCGAAATTCAATCAAGTTCCTCTATATACGAAGTCGTATGTATGTACATAGATAAAATAAATAGAAAACGAAAAACACATAACCTACATTCATCCCACAGAAGTGAAAATTCATTTGTATTTTACCGATTGCTTTATGTAACCTACATTGATTCCTTTATGTACATTTTATAATATTATTTCAATTTCTACAGAGACCTAAAGGATAATTGTAATACAATAATGAAACTGTAAGGAGAAATTGATTTATCATAAACAAGATACATATTACATTTATATATTACTATGTACTTATTTAAATGTTAGATTCTCATATACATATTTTGAAATTCCAAAGGATAGAGATGGGAAGCCATTAATTTACATAAAATTGGTATAAATATGATATATAACAGTAACAACAAATATATAGGATAAAGGATTATTTTTTTTTAAATTGAAATTCTCATATGAACAATTTTGATCGCTTTTGGTATTTTATGGATTAAATAAAACTCTACAGATATACGAAACGGACGGCCTATATTTTTTCCATTTCCCTTTATTTTTCTTAATAATGTTGCTTCTTTAAATTCTACAGCGTTTTTTTAGTATTCTATCTACATACTCACATGCATAATGCATATATAATATGTATGTATATACAAACCATAATGGTTAAATAAACAATGCGGAACGTTAATATTAGAACTGCTAGTGGTTATTATTATTCAAATTGGTTAGAACCTATGAGGGTTCCGCACTCAATGCCACAAAGGCCCATGGTGCAAACCCAGGATTCTATCCTAATTCGAAGACGCGCACTCCAGCTTTCGCAAACTGGACAAGTTTAGACCAAGGCGTGGAGGTCAACTGATTTACATTAATAGACCGATAGTTAAAGATCTGAAAACGAGTAAAATTGAACGCCGGAGAGCCGCACACAAAATGAAGGCAGTGATCATCTTCCTCAAGGCAGTTCTTACAGACTACATTCTGAGATAAGCCCATACGATGGAGATGACCCTTAAAACGACCATGACCCGTAAGAATCGCAGCCAAGATTCTCAACTGGTCAACTAAGGATAAAGCATACTTCGTAGACCTCAAATTGGGTTCACTAATGAAGCACTTCGCTGACGGTTAAGTTTCTAATCGTGTTTTGCAAATAAACCTTTAATTTGTTATAGACAGGTGAAATAGGATTCTCACGTCATGTGTGTGAAGTTAGCCCGAAAAAAGACTTTTCGAATGTATCCTTACTAAAACTCAAAAGGGTCTCAGCTATCAGCACGAAAATAATAAAATTTGAAGTAAAACGAAAATCCATCCCGAAAAATTTCATATATAAAAAATTTTGATAATAAAAATTAAAATGATTTAGTATTTTATAGTTTATAAAAAGATTTTTTAATTTACTTTTATTTTAAACTAACTCAATAATATTAGTTACCTCTAATTAAATAATTACGACCTCCTATGCACATGCGATGGCGAGAAAAACCACTTAAAGAATTAGTTCCATATATGGTTTGAGCTATCGAAAAACGCTCATTTGCCTATAATTGTTTCTTAGTTCACACGACCGAGCAAATAGCGCAGTGGTGAAAGCTGCGACGTTTGGATCGGGAGGTACCCGGGATTTTCCAAAGGGATTTTTCATCTCCCGATTACGATCGGTGATTAAATTGAAAACATCTATGACCCTCTGTTGGAATGTTGAACTCATGGGCTGACCGATCTTCCATGTCACTGTGGTATACTGTACTTGTGTGAATGGGATGAATGGATTGAATGAATCTTAGTGTGTTCGCTCAATTTTTTTTTTTTAGAGTACACGGATTGATAGATATAGCGGCATTTAAATGACCTTTCTCGCCATCGCATGAACATATAGGGGAGCTTACCAAGAAGCGTTTAAAGTCCCACATCTCGATCTTACTAAGATCCGAGAGGTCGTTCAAAGGGGAAGTTCCCATAAATTTTGTTCTGCTGTACGCTAGACTAGGACAGGTGCAGAGCAGATGGAGCACATTTTCCTCCTCCTCCTCCTCACCACAGCTGCGACAGAAATCGTGGGCTGGGATACCCAGTCTGCTCGCATGTATCCCAATGAGACAATGTCCCGTTATAGCTCCCACGACCATACCAATATGGTTCCGTCGAAGCCATATAAGTTGGCCTGATCTGGACCGGTCTAGTCCAGGCCAGATCTGCCTGGTTATTATACACGAACTGGCGTCAGACCATCTGACGTTCGTTTCTTTTATGGCTTCTTCCTGAAGCAGCAGTTTATATGAAGCAAGCGGTATCTTTATATCCCGCCTGCTTTGGGTTATTAGGTGTGCTGTACCCTTGCGGGCCAACTCATCTGCCATTATATTCCCTGCGATATTGAAATGCCCTGGCACCCACGCCAAGCGGATGTTGAACTGATCAGCCATCTCATTTAAAGATGCCAGACAGTTCTGGGCTACCTTCGACGTCAGGGAGTATGATTGTAGCATTTTAATAGCTGGCAGGCATTCCGTAAAATTGCGAATATCCCTCGTAGATATTACATTATACTTCAACCAGTCCATGCCTTCTATTATCGCGATCAGTTCAGCTTGAAAAACGCTGCAAAAGTCGGGAAAACGAAAAGAGAGGTTAACCCCTAGTGCCTCACAGAATACCCCGCAGCCAACCCCTCTATCCCTTTTTGAGCCATCCGTAAAGAAGCTTAGCGCCTCATTGTCCATAACCGTTTCGTTCACCCATTTCTCTCTGGTGGGAAACTCAGTTTGGAATATCATCTCAACAGATGGCAAAGGAATAGCATAGTCGGAAGCTTCCGGAATACCCCTGTTGCATAAGAGAGACGACTGCCCTATATTGTTACAGGTCCACATATATATGCATTTGAGCCGAATGGCTGAGCAAGATGCAAGCTGCTCGGCCGCAATATCCAAGGGAGTAAGATGAAAGAGAATCTCCAGGGTTTGAGTAGGTGCGTCCTGAGAGCCCCACTTATACACAAGCAGGCCCTTCTTTGGACTTTCATCAATAGTTTAAGGTTGGCCATAATTTTTAACGCTGGCCACCAGACGACAACCCCATACAGCAGTATAGGTTTGACCACTGAGACGTAGAGCCAGTGTACTATGTGGGGCTCCATACCCCTTCTCTTTCCAATGGCATGTTTGCAGGAGTAGAGCGCTATAGTAGCTTTCTTTACTCTCTCTACGATGTTTGGTTTCCAGCTTAGCTTGCTGTCGAAAAGTAGTCCGAGGTATTTCGCTCTATCCGTAAAGATCAAGCGAGTACCATTTAATGTTGGCGGGTCACACTGAGGAAGTTTGTGCTTCCTGGTAAAGAGGACCAGCTCCGTTTTCTGTGGGTTTGCGTTCAGTCTGCAGCCGCGTGCCCACTCAGAGAGGTAGCCAAGCGCTCACTCAGCGTACTAGGATATTTACCGAAGACCGCAATAGCAACGTCATCCGCGTAAGCAACTACCTTGAAGCCCTGCCTTTCCAGGTTTAGTAACAGCTCATTTATGACCAATTTCCAAAGAAGGGGGGATAGAACCCCACCTTGAGGTGTCCCTCTGCTCACGTATATGCCGGCAGACGTCTCACCTAGATAAGCTGTCACGATCCTGCCTCTAAGCATTTGATCTATCCAGCCTCTGAGTGACCCGCCTACCTCCAGACACACAAGGGCCCGAGTGATTGCCCCCGGTCTGACGTTGCTACAGGCCCCCTCTATATCCAAGAAGGTAACCATTGAATATTCCTTATATTCAAGTGATTTCTCAATCGGACCTGTAAGGGAGTGGAGAGCTGTTTCCACCGATCGTCCCTTACAGTATGCGTGTTGAGATCCCGACAGCTCTCCCGGCTTGATTGAGCCTCTAATGTAAGCCTCTATTTGTCTTACCAGTGATTTTAACAGAAAAGAGGATAAGCTTATAGGCCTAAAGTCTTTGGGATAGCAGTGAGAGCTTTTTGCCGCCTTAGGTATAAATATTACTTTTACTTCAGTCCATTTGCTAGGAATGTGACAGAGTTCTAGTCTGCCTTTGAAGATAACTTCCAGCCAGGGTAGGGTTAAGTCAATAGTTCGCTGGATATCCGCAGGGATAATGCCATCAGGTCCTGCCGACTTGTATGGCTTAAAACTGTTTACTGGCCAAAGGATATTCCGCCTATTTACTATATGACTTACGGAGTCTACACCCCTATTTATCAGCCTCCGAGGTCTCCTGTATGTTGCCACAGTAGTGCGTCCAGGCCCTTGTTTTGGCTGCTTTTAGCTCGTACTTGTAGGTTTTAAGGACCTCCTTATAACAGTCCTAATCTGCAGCAACATTTGTGTTCCTCGCTTTCTTGAACAATCTCCTGCATTTTATACGAGTACCTTGGAGTTTCCTCGACCACCAGGGTGGGCGAGAGTTACCCAAAGGCCTACTGATAGGACCTGCACCTAACGTGGCTTTGTTAAAAACATCAGATAGCTTGGTTGCTAGAACATCAAGCTCCTGTGTAGATGCAGGTGGGTTTGGAACCGATACCGGTAATAAATTACCCAGAATGGTTCTAAAGCAATCAAAATCAGTTTTCTTCCTATTTCTGATGGATGGTTTTTTAGTGGGTTTTGTATCCACTTCGTACTGGAGATAACAATGGTCAGGAAAGGTCTTCGGACACTTTCCAGTTCATTACCTTCTCCTTAATAAAATCTGAGACAAGTGTGATGTTTAGCACTTCTTGTGTATTTTTAATAATAAAGGTTAGCTTGCGCCCGATATTACATATATTTAGGGTAGTACTTAAAATAAAATCAAGGAGTAACTCACCTCGCCTGTTGATATTTGTACTTCCCCAGATTGAGTGATGCATATTAGCATCACTGCCCATGCTGACTCCGATTTTTCGTCTTTGAGCCTCTGTTATTGCACTACCCAACTTACCTGGTGGTATATTTTCCTCCTCATATGGTAGGTAGGCCGATATAAGCCAGAGATTTTGCGCACCCATCTCGATGCTACCTACCACTGCATCAGTTTTGCTGTAATTTAGTAGTATAAAAATGTTCAGATTATTTCTAGCGAGAATGCTGAAACGTATCTTACCTTCATTTTTCGCATCTAGTATTTTATATTTGGAAGTTCTGAGGCCCAGCACTCGGTCTCCACTGATCCAAGGCTCCTGTACCAGAACCACATCAATGGACTCAGATTTCATTTTGAGCAGAAGGGCCGCCGAGGCGGCTTTACAGTGGTGGAGGTTGATTTGAAGGATCTTAAGCATTAGCTAGTACTTACCTTAACCACTGTTGAGTCAGACTCCTCCTCTGACGGCTATTCGTCCATTTGGAGCGCACAGTGCAGCCCCATTGATCTCGACATCTCTGAGTCCAGGGATAGTGTCTCCTTGGTTTCGAGGGGCCAGCCTCATTTATGGTTATGCCCCTTTTGTGCTTTGGTGGCCGGGCCTAAAGACCAATGTCTCCAAAGCACTAGGTACCGGTTTTTTAAGAATACCTGTCTCGTTTTCCTTATTATCTTTGATATTCATAATAGGTCCCACGAGTAGCGGAGAAAATTTCCAGGCTAACTTCACATCCGTTCTCACGTCTGTTGGAACATAAACTATGATTTATAAATCGAAACTAGAGTAGGCACTATTTTTACTACTAGCGTTAGCCCGATGAACCTATAATAGATTTTCTATTTTTGAATTTATTTTAATTTGGAATTATAGTTATCCTTTTACGTGGCTCTTTTGGCTTTGGTTTGATGTACAATAATACGTCGGCTTCTGACCATAGAAAGACTGTTAGAAATCGAAAAAAATAAAAAATGTACCTATATGTAATTTCAATGCAACCACTTTGAATTAGGGCCGCGGAAAGTAAATCACCCACCTAATTAGGAAAATTATTTTAACCTGCTAAAATTGGGAATCAACGGATAGTATTAATTATCAGAGAAGATTCTGCCGAGTCTTAATTTACTTAACAATTTTTATTACTACAAAAAATATCGTTGGATGCCTTAATTGAAAATCTTTGCTTTTATTTTGTACCAACAAACGGTTTTGCAATCGTTATTCTATTTTCTAGTTTATTTTGGGGTTATCGACCGAATTCCCAAAAGGAATTTATACAGGGAATGATACCCATACAACATTTTATCTTCTACGTTCTTAAAAGAAATTCAAATTCATTCGATGATAGATGACGTGCGACAAATCATAAATTCATTTTCAATTTTTAACATATCCGCTTCCTTTCCCTAGACAGAATACAAAGTACATATAAACAATGAGCAATATCGAACTTTTAAATGTGTACTGTTTCAGACATCTGTGATATAATCAAATAATAAATAAATTATGAAATTTTAATTTCATGATTTGTATACATACACCATCTGTCGAATTTACATATATACATTATACATATAGACCTACATATGAAAATGATTCGACATTCTAAATAAGTTATTGAAATGTCAACGGGAAAAATTCCAAGAATATACTTTTTATTACATTTCGACGACATTCAACAGGTAGGTACTATGATTTTTATCTCTCGACATCACAAACTGTTACATAAAAAATAAATAAATAAATAATAAAAATATGTAGACTCATTTTATGTTTCGTGTATGTATTTTATAAGGGATTAATTAAACAAAACTCATCGCGTCACGTTTTTTTGTTGTTGAACTTGAAACTCGAGCCTCATTGTAGCACTTTGGCATTTCGGGGGAAATATTAACGCAGCCCTATTTGATATTACTTATTTTTAACTGAATATAAATCCTTATTTCTTGATATAACGACGAAACAAAACAAAAAATCCACCTTTATGCAAATTTTATGTTATTGATTTTTACTGTTTTGTTCTAGGTAAATATTTTACATTCATTTTGTCTGTATTCCTCACACACATTAAGTGAGTGATTTCCAGAATTTCGATATATTCATAAAAAAAAATACATAAAATTTCAGTAAATAAGAGAATTGTATCGAACAAAATCGAGAAGCATCGAATCGATTCACCCTTATTCCATGAAAAATAAATTGAACAAAACTTTTTCCATACAGTTCCTATTTATATTTATGTCCACAAGCAAGCTACAGTTATTACAATCAAGCTTTAAACTTTTAGTTGGATAATAAAGTGTACAATAAATTTACCTTTAAACAATAACAAAATACATATATGAGAAGAAGTCCGATAAAGGATGGAAACCAACAATAAAAATAAAAAACAAAAAATTATGATGAAAATCCCAAAAATAAAAATGAAAAATTTACCGGCTATACACATTTGGTAATCTTATACCGTCGTTAGAAATACAAAATACCATTAATATTTGATAAAGGAACGGAATCTTTATAACCGAGAAAATAGCAACAAAAACCATTTCTTAACGAAGGTACTAATATTTTCTTTCTTCATTCACATACATACATACATACAAACATTATAAGTGTGTACGTACATACATACTCGTATATATAAAACAAAAATTCGCAAATCCCCTTTGTTCTATGTGCGTAACGTGTATACGATGATAATCAAAACTTTAGCTTTTGGATTAAAGAACTGTAAGCGGAACAAGAGGGAAATAAAATTAAAATCCTTTTTAATTGTCAGCCGAAAAGTTTTTTTCTTTGAACTACATTTTTGTGATGATTTATTAGAATTAGAGTTCCATCAAAAAATAAAAAATATCGAAGGCGTAAAAAGTTTTTGCCGAGATTATCCGCTTGTTTGTATAATCCTTCCAAAAATTAAAATTTTCCGATTATTTTTCAACGACAATTTCTTTGTTTTTTTAATTTTAAAGATAAATATTTAATGAATTAATTATATAGTTTGTGCTTAAGTCAATTTACAATAACAACAAACAAACAAACAAACAAAAAATTTTCGAAGCCTGATTTATCTATCGTACTTTAACAAAACAATTTGTTTTTTTCGTTTTTCGGGAATTGTAGCATTTTCTTAAACGTACTGAAAACGAACAAAAATTATGTTTCAGCGAAAATAATTAATTTGGTTTTCATTCGATTGGTGTGTTGGTGGATGGTGGTGTGTTACGTGGGTGTTATATTTTCAATACATTTTCACGTAATGTTCTGTTTTGTATTATACATTAAAACCAAGTGATTATTCGATGATAAAATATTTGCCTTTATTACCCGCTTTTTTTGTAAGTATGTATGTAAGTATTATATAGCAAATTTGTAGGCACTTTAGGTTATATGTTGTGGGTTGTACATTTTATTATTTAAACGTGAATTTCTTAAAGATATTTAAATTTAGTATTATATAATAAATACGAAAATGGAGCAATTGGAAATGTTTCTTTGTCTGCCGAAACAGTCACGTACTGCTAATCAAGTACGTACAAATGAACTTCTAGACACAAAAGTTTAGCCAGCAATAAGCTTTGCAATATGACAACTGGACATCGATTTTCTATATCACCAATTGATTATATGTATGCTCTCATGATCCAAATGTCGATGTTGTGGGTTTGAACTAAATGTTGATGGTTTTCATATGTTAAAAATTAAATCATGTTTGTAATATATCCTTGATCAATTTTTATGTAATTTTTAAACTCTATTGAAATTATCAAATACATGTTAACAACCGATTAACACTTCCATTCTCTTAGTCGTGTCACTTCATTCAACAAGATTATTGTCACGTCCAAGCATGGGCGTTTACGCGTCATCTATTATTTTCTACATTGACGAGTAGACAAACCGACACGTCAACATCGTAGACAATGTCGATAATGTAGATAATTCTTATAGTGGTTTTGTCAATTAGTTCTAAACTAAAGGGTGACCAAATTTCTTTAGGAACAATGCGTTATTGCGGTGATAGTTTTATAGAATGTCCGTCAATTCATTTAAATCTCTTTTCAATAAGACCGGAATTTAAAACTAATCGTGCTCAAATAACATGAATCTACTTCAGCGTCACGTTTATCCATTGCAAAATTCTTAAATTGACCCAAAACAACGATATATAGCGTTATATAGAGTGGGGCCCTCTTTATAACTGTGGAACGCTATAGAACAGCTCCCAGAAAAATCGAAAAAAAACGGCTCACAAAAAATCAGGCAAAAAGGTCCGGGGAACTTTAACTATGAATAATTCGGGGAACTTTGACTATGACAATGCCATAAAATTTAACACACCTCACGCCATGGTAAAATCGAGTTCAGGAAGGCTATAAGTGCTACCGAGTTATTAAAAAGCCAAATCGTTCAGATAAACAACACTTGTTCATGTATATAAAAGCCAACCATTTTCCTATTATTCTTGCAGGATTGTACTGTCCACCAAAAAGGTTCATAATAGGTGGTGACTTCAAAACGAAAAATACTCACTGGGGTTCTAGATTCACTACAACTAAAGGGAAAGAATTACTGATTGCCATTAAAGAAAATCAATGTGAATCCATTTCAACTGGAAAACCAACTGACCCAAAAAAAATACCTGACCTGATCTTTTTTTCTATGCCCAAAAGTATTTCTTGACTCTGCTTATTTTACCATCGTCGTACATTTTCATTGCTGCTACATCCCTCTTTTATACTTGGCAATTAATTGGAAAAATTTGAAAATTTTAATAGAAGCTGAGTTGAACTAATTTGTAAGATGAAATTAAAATTGAAATTGATGAAATCTGAATAGAGAAAAATGAAAATTTAACAGAATCTGAATTGAATTAATTTGTAAGAAATTAAATTAAATTTGTTTTTAGTTTTAATCAAGACTTAAACTCAGCTATTTGTTATACTTTCAGTTTCTATTGGGAAATTTTTTATTTGGACGTTATTCATGTACTGACTTAAACTTAAAACTTGTATGGCCAGTGGTCAATATTGTGGCCCGCCTAGAAAATCGCATCAACCATCATTGAGTGGAACGGAAGTTAATTTTTAAGAACTTAAGGAGGAGGAATAGCCAGATTTTTTACTTTTTCGAAATACTGCTTGGAATGTCATCGCATTAAATGTTGCACCTGGCACTATGCAGTTTAGTTAAGTTTCAAACGATATTAATGTTGGGACATTTTGGGTTTAACTCTCATCTTCTGTTAAACAATTTTCCCAAGTTTCTCAATTCAATTGGAGAGAATAAAAGATTTGCATAACATCAAATACACAAAGGGTGGTGGGCGAGGTAGTAGAGTGAATGACTATGGACTCGTAGACCTAGGTTCGAGTCCCATTAGTGGCGGTATTATTTTAGTTTAATTTATTCTGTATTCAAATTGCTTCAACACACAGCTTCTGTAAACATTTTCGGTGGTCTAGTAAGCAAAGTCAGTGACTTTGGAATTATGGATCTAAGTTCGATTTTCGATCGAGCCAAACATTTTTTGATTTAATTTCTCCTGTCAAATTTGGCGAATGAAATAAAATTACTCAAATCCAACTCAGCTTCTGTTCAAAACTTCAATATTCTCCATGTAAAAGTGGCAAGTATAGAAGATGGGTATGGGATGCGTAATGAGCGGTAATGAAATTGTACGGCGATGGTCAAATAAGCTAAGCAGCGTCCATTGCCGTTGCTAAAATTTCAATTTATGTATTCAAATTACAGCTATATACGATAGGAATATCCCTATTTATATAAGTATGGCGGCGGCTCGGTGGTAAAAGAAGCTGTGTGATTTGATATTAATCATGAATAGTTCAAGCCGTAGTATATATATTTTTAATTTAATTATCAGCAAATTGGTCATTTTAAATCAAAAATTTTTTCGATTTTTTTTAAATTTAATGTGTGCGATGTTCGCTAAATTTTTTTTCCCTGAATCGAGGTTTGAACACTGCAAATCTTATTACACTGCTTACTTTACCACCTCACCATTTCCATATATAGATTTGACGCTATACTCATCCTTTATATTTGCCAATTGAAGGGAGAAATTAAATAAATTAAATTACAAATTATTTAATGCCAAGCCGAGGATTGAACTCAAGTTGACAATTCCAAATGCAACGAATCTGCTTACGTTTTTTCTTTTAAAATTAATACTAGCTTGAGAAAAAGAATAATAACGAGAGATTTATTAGTTTAAAGCATTCTAAAATAAACAAATTAGGACAACTTTAGGATACTTCACACCCTTGAAAATGGGTGTAAATAACCATAAATGGTTATAAGTTTCTAATCTAATCTACCGGGAAAATACGAAGGAACTTTTTCCCCCACCCGATATTTGTTAATAATTATATAATTACAGGATATGTAGGTCCATTCAGTATTGAACTTTCATTGTATTACATTTTATGTAAAAGTTAAGCCCTTAATTCTCTTGTGATGACCAGAGAAACTTATAACTCTTATAAGTAGTTAAACTATATTGCTGTATTTGGTAATTTACGACAGTGTCTTAGTTGCGGTAAAGTAAGTTTAGTGGATATCAAGTATATTGAGCAAAATTTTAACTAGTTTTAGCCTAAAAATCGAAATAAATAACCCCAAAAATTACAAATTTCTTATTGGACTACTATTTAAAACTTTTGAAAATTGAATGAAATTATTTTATAAAAGAATAATCTTAGTTTAAGCAGACGGTTGAAAGAAATAGATCATGCTTTACGAAAGAGGCAGCACGATCAACGAATATTAGTACTGGGCATTTGTCGCTAGTTTTAGCTAGGGGCATCTTCACTATTTTTACACTATATTTTAGTGGCATCTAGAGTGATTTTAGTCATCAGTCAGATGCGCAACTTAACTCATTTAAGCTAAAGCTACATGTTTTGTCTTTTCTTTTAGATTATTTTAAAATTTTGAAAATAAAAAGTATACATTTGTTTCTTTGTGATGACTAGTTGGCTAGGCTTGTAACGGCTATGGGCTGCTATGGTGATACATAGTAAATTTTACTAATTAGGCCATTAGATAATCAGTGGGGCCTTTTGAATTGTTATCTATATCCGCTACAGACGGTAGTATCTAGAATTGAATGAACTCTTGGTGTCCGAGTACTTTATAGACTGTCATCTATGATCATTTAGTAGAACTCCACGAATATTTAGTTTAGCCAATTTACAAAAGGACGGGCTCTTAATAAAAATAAATAAAAATCATGTGCCATTTTTAATTAAAGTGACCATATATACGAGTATGTTTTCACTTCAAAAATCAATTATCATATGTGTACATGTACATATGTAAATTGTAAATGTATTATTTTAATAAAATTATTTTACTAAATTATTATTATTATTATTTTATTATTTTACCTATACCTGAACTTGAACTAATCCCACAAACGGCGTGAAATTTGACTACAATTTACTATCATAAGGTGATAACAAAATAAAGGGATTTGGGTCACTGAATATTTATTCCTGTAGCGGCCAGGATATTTATTATAATCGTGAACCTGCGTACCCGAGTATGGATTTAAATTGTAGGATTTCAAATATTTTAAAAAGAGGCGTTTTTTGTGTCGTTTTAGTTGATTTGACTTCCTAGGATTAAAATCAATACTCGTGAACCCGACTGAATTGTAATGTAGCATGAAGGTCTAAATTACCGATAGTTCTTTTTTTTAAGATAAAAAAGTGAAAAGCCATTGTCTTATTAAAATAAATAATAATAAACTTAAAAAAAGTAAAATTAATACAATTTAAACTTAAAATTTTAAAATTAAAAATAAGTTTTCAAATTATTTTTTGAGTTAAAGTGTTCAATAAATTAAAATAAAATTGATTGGATTATTGTCACTGTTCAATTCTATTCTATAAATTAGAGCGATAGCTATACATTTATAAATGGTAAAACCAATAGGAGAGGAAAATACAATACAAATATGTTATACTATAAAATTGTCAAATTGGTTGCAAACTTTTCAAAAATAAGCAAAATTATAAAAAAAAAGATGAACCACAACATCAATTTTAAAAAAAGATATTTTTGATTTTATCATGTTTACTTCTATTTTGTTTCTCTTACGTTCTATTATACGTTGAATGAATCAGCCAATAGTTAGTAGAATGATGTTCTAGCATAAAAAATAGATGATTAAGCAATTTCCTGTGCTTAAAACATAAATTGAGATGTTTTCCCAATCTTAAACGGAATCAATGATGCCAAGAAGAGCGTTACCAATAAATGCAGGTTCAACATTTCACAAAGCCAAGCATAGTGTTCGTTTTATTAATATGCAACCGTTTGATAAGCCTATGTTGAAATCGTTTTCGATGGCAGTAATCTTGCGGACTCTCCACAATTCTATATGTTTTCAAGTAATTAAAGGATTCTGTTAGCGATAAAAGTATTTGTTCTTAATGTTGACGTACATTCAGTTTTGTTGATGTCTTTTTGGAGTTTGGCAGCATCGTGTTTGTTTGTCATCCTGTTTTTCAATAAATATGACTTTACAATTTTGGTTATTCGATCTTAATCCAGGGCATAATGTGTGGTTCTTGAGGAATACCAGAAGTCACTTTAAAATAACATTGGATTTCCAATTATTTCATATTGTAAACGGTTTGCAAAATAGAACACTACGCTCTGAAATACTTTATGATGTCAGACACAGAAACAAATGGTTTACTAACACCCGTGTAAGCTACATATCTTTATGATGTTTTTCTATCTCATTTATTATTTTGCTCGTGAATTCAACGCCAATTCTCCGGCAATATAAACTTGTAGAAAGACGAGAAACAACATTGAAAAACCATGTAAGAAAAGGGGAGAAAATTACAAAATTTCGTCTTCTTTAAAATAACAGACGAAATCAGAGAAACACTCCCAAAAAAGATGTTTTTTTCCATGACTTTCATCTTTCTGCTAGAAACAACACACGTTCAAAACTTTTTAATATTATGGCACTTTTGACAGATTTTATTTTGATTAAAATTAAAGGTTGCGCACTTTTCAAATCTATTAAATATTAGGTGCGTTTTTATATTAACAACTTTAAGTTCTATAAGAGCATCGGGAATAATACTGGGAATTTTTATTTAGTTTAACCAATATATTTAATTTAAGTTCTATTTATTTGAATAAATTTCAACTTCTAACTATATTTTTTGACGTCTATTGTGAAATAATACAGGTATCAAGCATAAAACAATGAAAAATATTTGTTTAAAATATTTCCTTTTAAAATTTCCCTTATTTTTCGAGTTCGTGTACTATGAATTTATCGTGAACTTGAAAAAACCAATGTTTTATCCAGAACATTGAAAAATAAAGTTAAATTTTATTTTATTTCGATAATAGTGAATTAAAATGTGTAGTTTAACATTAAATGTATCTTATTTATTGATAAAAAATTAAATTCATTTGAATTTTACTGAAAAAATGAGAAAATTCTTATCCAGAACTTCATTCCAATAAGAAAATTTTTGAATTAAAAAATACGACTATTGTAACACTTTTTGACATTTTTTATTTTGTTTTGAATTGAAAAATTTGGTTTTGGTAGTTAGTGGACTCGCTTACATCATAGTAGTTTTTATTCGTGCTATATTTTCAAGATGACCTAATCTACAAAGTTTCGTAGAATCTAACTCAACCTTAAGGAAAACAAAAAGAATGTGAATTGAGGACGATTTGTTATAGCCTAAACGCAGATAATTCTTTATGTTTCGTTAGCGTAACACAGACAAAATTTCACATTACCATAAATAATATGTACATGCGTAAATATATATAAATAGAAATCACTGATCTATACTAATTTTGTCTGTGGTTCGTAAGGAATGCAAAATATTAAAATATGTGTGTTCGAATTATCTGCATATAACTGAAGCATTCCAGAATGAGTACGCGGCCATCTAGTTTTTTCCAACTTGTTTCATTAGAGTGATCACGCCTAGAATCAATATATTCGTGTCCAAAATATTCAGCTATTGACAAATTGCGTTAGATGTTAACAATTTTGTTAACATTTATCTAAAATATTGAGCATTTCCAGTATGTTTAGAGCAGTATGTTTAAGTTTTCTAAATTGACTTTCTGGCTAGTTTTTCATTTGGTTTGAAAGCTTGAGTATCACTCAGAAATGGCAAATTTAAGTTGATGGTCTTGTCTTTTCGGTATTCCGTAAAACGGAATTTCTTTTAAATTCGAACTACTTTATATAGATTAACTCATATGCCTCGTGATCAAAACATCTAAGTAAAATTGCCACAATTTTTTTCTCATGGATATGATAGGATGCATGATCTAATAGAATTATGATCTTAAAATAGAAATTTGTGGCTAACAAATCCCATAAACTGCTCATCTGTAACTGAAATGTATTCCTTCTACAACACTAATACGATATTTGTAATATTATTTACAATTATTATTTAATTATTATTTACAATCAAAAAATTTAATTGGCCACCCATTTTGCTATTATGTTATGAAACGGTCGATCGAGTTTGTAAAGTAAAAACATCGGAAAATAAACGTCAAAACTCAAAATTGTATATTAATTTTTGGTGTCTTAACGTAAACAATCAGAAGCGCCATAGGAAAGAGGTGGGGCCTGAAGCCGGAGCTGGTACACTGGCTATTTACTGCCGTAGTAAGACCTGTACTTATGTATGGGGTGAGCGTGTGGTGGCCAGCTCTTGATAAAGTAACCTACAAGAAGGGGATCGAGAAGATGCAAAGAACGGCCTGCATGCTTATAAGCGGGGCGCTGAGGACAACACCAACACGTGCCTTAGAGGTTATATTTCACCTTCTCCCCGTCGATATTTATGATAAGCAGATGGCGGCGATTACGGCCACCCGACTATCAGCCATATCCCAGTGGAAATGTCTTCAGACAGGACACTCGACGATAATTAGATCGCTAAGGAAGGAACTGGGCGAATCTAGACTATACCTTACACCAACATTTTGCTTCAAGAAAAGGTTCTACCTGCCCTTCAAGAGAATCTTGAAGGTGCGGGTTGGATTCCCTGGTCACAGCAGCGTGTACCAACCAGAGGTGATAGCGATTGAGGAGGTCTTGAATTGGTTGAGACATAATGTGGTATCCCCGATTGATATCGCAATTTATTATGGACAGTCAGGCGGAAATCAAGGGTGGCGTTGGCTTGCCACTTGTCTCTGAATGAGATGAGTGAGCATTTCAATTGGGGATACTCACAGGACACTGCCTGCCTACTTCGAGAACATGTGAGTAGGCTAGGTTTTTGCAGAAGTTGTATGGATGAGGAGGAGAAAGACACATAAATATATGGGTAGATTCTTAATGGACTGCCTCTCTGATCTCGAAAACTGTAAGGTGCGAGATATGTATATCACGCTACATAAGTAGCTCAAACTGGTTCACATAAGGGTAATAGGAAAATTAGATCCTGTGGTATCACAACGGACCGTCACTAGTCTAAGTCTTGGCAATGGACCGTCACCGGTCTAATTCAGCATAACCTAACCTAACCTAACCTTACCTTACGTAAACAATATGAACATAAAAATTAAGTTTTTCCTAAATTTTAATTACAAATAAAAATTGTGTCAAATAAGAATATTTAATGGAGACCATTTCTTCCATGTCACTGTACAGGGTGTCATGGAGCTATGCAATGCGCAGGTGGTATACTGTACTTGTGTGAATGGGTTGAATGAATGTTAGCGTGAATGTGGGTATACCGTGGGCCCATTAGTGGCATTGAGTGCTGGAGTAAAATCCGCCCAATTTTAATTTTTTATTTTAATGGAGACAAATTTAATTAAAAATCAATGAGAATTTTTTATTTTTTAATATCGTTGATTAAAGGCATTGCCACATGCAGTTGTAATTTCGACCGATTCGGTAGAAAATTCAAAAGCACACGCCACATGAGCAAAACATTAATACTACCGATTTTTACAAAATTGTTTTTTTGTTTTTAACAAAAGTATAACCTCACATACTCACAACGAAAATAAATATCCCCGATCATTTGTTTCATAATTTGTATTGGCAAGCGTTCGGAACCGAAGAATTTATACCATTTAAGTAAAAAATCGGTTGTAGGTCGATTTATCAAAAAAATCCTGTATTTGGAGTATTTAGAAATGTGCTTCATAAATTGTTATAAAAATGTAACGAACATCTTCAAGTGAAGCCGAAACTCCTACCCCTAAATAAATATTATTTGAATCATTAATAAATGGATTTGTTTTGAGATGGGCAACATAATTTTTTTTTCATTTTTTCAACGGTTGAAAATTGTTAAATGCAACGAGATGTTTCTGTTTGCATAATGTAGACTTGTGGTTCCTCGCTTTGAAATAATCGATTAAATTTATTAATCAGGCCTAAAATATGTTTTAAAAATTATAAAAACAGTCCAAATTGGGGATTATTTAAAGTTCAGATACTTTTTTGCGATAAATGCTACTTTTGGATATCTTCGTGTGTAAGCCACCGGGTTTGGGAGGCAGCATTTTACGAGTTCAAAATAGCTTAAAACTGGGCAAATAACTCAATTCTTTTTGGACTATTTTGAATAACTGAATAATATACAAAACAATTTCACGGACTACATATAGGCTTAACAAAATGATCATCACTTTTGATCATCACTAAATTTCATTTCTGTACAAAATTCCATTTTATAATTCCGAAATTGGTTTGAAATAATTCAAAATAACTTAAGGCTCTACTTTACCTAGAACAAAAATTAAAATTTATGTCGATATTTAAATGCCAAAACATGCGTCTAAAATAAAATTTGAAATAGTGTAAATCTCCGCTATCGAAAATTACAAACTATTCCATGAAAAAAATTGTTTTTTTGAAATTTATGACATCTAATTAAAAAGGGATGAACTAAAAAATGCACGATATTTAGTTGATTCCTAAACCATTTTTACATCGAAGATACATTTTTGTCAATAAATTGATTTGTCATCTTATCGATAAAAAATAGTTTTCAATGGAATTTTCAATTTTCTCGCTTATTAGAATGAATTTTTATAAAAACGTGTGTTAATCGCTAGATAATATCTTCCTAAACGTACCCATATATGAAACTTTTACAGATTAGTGGAAAAATATTTTGATAAATTTCATCATTCATTATAGCGAATTTTAAAAAAAACGTATGTTACTCACTTTCAAATATATTTAACTTTGCTATAAAATTCAAATTAAGTCAATGCCTAAGTTTATGTTTTCGCAAATTGAGTAAAGTAGAGCCTTAAATGAAAAATATGTAAATTTAAAAACTGATCGTCGACATTTTTGTCATGTGGCAACGCCTTTAATGTGACTCCTATGATGTAATACATTTGGGCAATTGGATTTATAAATTTTTTAAAAATTATTTTGTATATATTTAATTGACTTCGATATTAGTATGACGTTGTTTATATGAACGTATGCAGATCAGCTGCTATATAGAATTCATTTTGTTCAGTTTGAAATTCGCTAAGGTGTGTTAAGAAAATAATCGAGCACCGCAGAAAATGAAATTATTTCAGTAATTTTAAGTTTTACTATATCTTTCTAGCTTGAAATATTCTTTCGTCAATTTTTAGAACAATTCGGATGTATTTTTTAAACATAGTTGGTAATTTCAGTTTCAAAAAATGTTTATTCTAATTAACCTATTATTTTCCTTGCAGGTATGGGTTCATCGTTAATTATATCATATTTGGTAATTTGGTAAGCTTATCGATTTAAACCTTAGAAGAGATTCCTGTCATAATGCAAGTAATATATTTTAATATTTTTAATCTAATTTTGCTCTTATATTCATTCATGAGCATAATTACATATTATGAACTTATTATATTGTATCTGTTATGTATATACATATGTATGTATATGAGATGATGAAAAGATTTAAATTACCATGAACATTTTATTGTGTTGTTAGTTTTTAAGCTTTTGTAATAGAAATTTATTACAACATGTAAAGCTTATTAAAAGTGCGTGTATTTATATAAGATGGAGGTATAAATATATACATACATATAAAGTGTATGTTTAAGGTATTATACTATATTTTTAATAAAATTATCACCGTGCTCTTTCATGGAGAATTGTAGTATTCACTTTCGAAATTTATACTGTACTAAATTAAAATGTACATTTTCCAATTTTAAAGATTCCTTAAAAGAGTCGTGGAGATTTCTATTTATAGCAATTTTCTAATTTTTTTTCTTAAGAAAATCGCCATGAATTGTGGGTATGCAGCATTAATTATCTGATGACATTGTGTTATGTGAATGTCTTTCAAAATGATAAGCAGTAATTAAATACAAATGTCTCATTGTTATGATGGGGGATAATTAAACCACTTAAAATTAATTTCGTTCCCTCTTTTTACAAATCTTTGCCTAACAACAGAATAAAATAACAATCTAATAAAATAACAATCTACCTACCCGAACAATGGAATACAGATGACTGATCCTTTTTTAGTTTGGTTATTGTTTGTGTTCACAACTCATTCGTATAAAATATTTAACAGTGTGAATTTACATAAATATACGCGGTTATGTAAACTGGGTGAATCTTAACGATTACAATTACAAATATTAATTATTTTCACTAGACGTTTAAGTCATAATCCCGAGGATTTTCGTTCAATTTCATAAACAAGAAATAACAGAATAATAACAAAGTTAAATATGTTCGAAATGAAATTATATGAAAAGTATATATTCTTGTTTTGCCAAACATATACATACAACATACTAACCAGCAGAACAACGAAATGAACTTTTCATTTACATTTTCTTCGTCTATTATTATGCTTCCAATTTAGTAAAATTCTACTATGTACAATCATACTATGTTATGTGGTACGGAACACGTCACAAAGAAGAGGATTATATAAAAAAAAAATCTTCCAAAAGGCTTTGTTATATTTGTTTGTTTTCAGACAATTCGCTGTTTGGTTGACATTTATATGTTTCTAAAAACAAAACTTTTTTTATTTTAATGTATTATGTTGAGCTTTTTTTATGTTTGTCTATTTAGTTGGCTTGATTGTTTTGTCTATTGTTACGCGATATAAGATAATAGTGTACATTTGAAATTTTTATTTTTATTTATATATTATTTTTCAAAAACCTTGAATTCCTTTTAAAGACTTATCTATTATATAGCATTGAAAATAATTAACGTTGAAAATTTAACTTTAATTACTTAAGTGGAAGATGTAGAATAAAATTATTTTTTTCTATATAAAAAAATATAATGTCAATCACATTCCTTACGGCTTTTGTAGAATTATATAAATGAACAGAAAGCAGTTAAATTTTGTTTGTAAATGGTATGAGAGAAAACTATTCAGAAGATTGTTTTGTCTATTGGAATTTAATTCAAACCGTTAAATAATTCGATGAACAATAGACATTGCAACCAATCGAACAAGTTTTAAATATCTTTTCCTTTTACCTCTAGATTAAGGGATAAAATAAACCCATGCTTATAGGAAATCACAACTCTATAATATCCTAAATATAGAAATGGGAAAATAGGACCGGTTTGTTGTCCACCACTAGATACAAAGGGTAAAATCCGTGGAGTATTCGTAGGAGTAATATATATAGAACAATTAGGAGGGTATGAAGTATCCCTCTATTGGTTACTAGGTAATGTACTGTTGTCAGTAATTCTAGAGTTTCTAACATTTCAATTTGTTGAGATGGTGGATGCATTCGATGAAGTATTATCTTCAATAATAAGGCATTTCCTCCAATATGTATGATATGAAATTCTACAACAAGAAGCATTTGCTTCGGTGTATAGGAGCAAAAGCTACCACTCTACCTACTTCAAGTTTTAGTATAAATGCTACATTGTACTGATACCATAAGCCGGTAATGTTCAACTTTTTAAAAACTGCAGGTTACTTCGACTATTCCAAAGCATTTGACGGGCTACAACCGTATACAAAATTTACAATTAATGCGACACTTAAGACCGTCCCTCTAAAAGTTTGGGCAAACGGTTTTTTCTTCCATTTCAATTTCCTTTAAAAAGTTTTCAATGGCGACACATTTATTTATGAACTCATGGCAGCAATTCTATTTCTGGAAATAGCCATCTTTACTAAAGATTGGACAAGCGAGTTGTTCTTACATTTATTTACATTGAAAAGTTTGAGAAAACGTATATTTATGTATGTAGCGGCAATTCCAATTTTCAACAAATTATCAGCGCTGATCAATAATATCTCAAGATCAATCACTAAGAGAAGATAGCCGTCCCTTCAACGGATTGGTTACCAACATTTTTTTCTATAGATCTAAATTAATTTTTTATCTCACTGTCAAAAAAGTCTGGGATAGAGGTAATTTTAATTTTTCTTGGAATGAAAGTGTAGAATAAATTTAAGGTAAGATACGCATACGCTATATAGAATGGTTTAAATATTAACAGTAACAGCGTCCATGTATGTTTTATAGATTTTGAGGTTACTTGAGAAATATATGAGTTCAGCAACAGCTGTGAGCAAATCATATCTAACAAACCGTCTGTAATATTTATCAATTGCAAATGACAAATCAAACGTTATTAAAGTGACATCTGGTATTCCTCAAGGATCACATATTGGTTCATAGATCTTTATTGTGTTCATCGATGGAACAGTCAAGTTAATAAAACACTCAAATATTCTAATATTTGCCAATGACGTAAAAGTTACGACGAAATATTCTAATATTTGCCGATGACATAATAATTACGGCATATCAAATAAATGACACAGAAGTTCCTAGAGTACGCGAGAGTTTGCTACATCAAAATGCATGTCGAATGGAAAAAAATAATTGGTTGTGGAATGTGGGAAGAAATTCATATAATGTTTTAAAAAGCAAGCGACACCAAGTAGGGAACTATCCACAACTTAAAAATTCAACAAACACAAACCAACCAATTAAAGAACGGGCTACTATGAAATAAAAACAACGCCCTAATTTATTTATTGTAATTTCGGCCCGTTTGTATTTAGTTTTGATTCATTTGCAATAGATCGCTTTTGTTCAAATTTAAAAAAGAACCGTCTTAAAACCAAATCGGAAAGCAAGATTTGGGCTAGGAAATGGATAAATCACCTTGCACAAAAAAACCTTTTATTTCGTAAAGTTTGATCAGAAATTATATGTCGTCGTTATTCCACAGTTTTATATTCATAGTGTGTCTCAATCAACATCAATAATAAAATGAATAATCATCAATTGACTATTTCCTCGCGCAGTGTGAGATTTAAATCCTCTCGGCCATCATTACGCCGGTGCTGATAATTTTATTGGTTTTTGGGTTTGCCGCTACATAAATGAATGTATCGGCGGTTATTTGTGTAGCGGCGGATCCGACGATTAACAAATTATTAGCGGTGGCATGGAACTCAATCACAATAAGAAAAGCGCCCCCCCTGCAAAAGCTTGCATGATTCTGTTTCCATTTTAACTTCTTTTTCGCGAACGCACCACATTTATCACACCTTCATTTTTATTAATGTGAGATAGATAAAATTAGCATTAAACTTGCATTAAACAACATATTCCAGATCTTATCTATAGCTGACGGCGCTCATCGTACCATGGAGGATTATCACGTTTGGTTGAATCTTTCACGTTCGAAGCAAGATGACGTCGTAACATTTATCAGCGTTAGATACCGTCTGTATCAAATTCGTCTAGCCAGTTGATAATATCCAGGTGCTGCATGAATCCATTTGCATTTATTTTCTTAATGTATTCAAAACAAAAAGTGATAATGTTTATGATACACTAAAGACAATTAACTCATTGACGACTATCAAATACAATTGGCCCAATAAATAAACACTCGGTGTCAGATGTTATGTTAAATGGTAGAACATATAGTCAACTTCATTGTGATATGTTCATTGGATATATGATGAGGATACGTCATCGTTCAATCGATATGTATGTATGTATATGCATATATGTGTGTTTCAGCCACATCCATTTGTACAAATTGGTTCGCCTGGAGATGGAGATAATTCAACTTTCGCATTGCCAAATGACTTTTTAAGTATATACAAGATACAAGAAAGTTTCAGGTAATAAGTTAAGAACCAAATGTTTTGATTTGAAGTACACCAAAAATTCTGTGTTGGGCTAAGTTATTTTTGTTGTGTCAATGCAAGGCATTGGACAAATAAAATATCACGAATTTTAGTGTTCCAGAATCGGTCCCATTAAATTTAAATTCGAACAAGTTTCGTGAAATTTTATATTACCATGATTCTAAACTGTAACCGTGGCCAATTTCTTAAATAATAGGATTAATCCTAATTGAGAAGAAATAGTCAAATGCTTGTCGGGTTAGATTATTCGCTATTGTTGGTTAAGCTTGAGATTAAAAATTTAAACCTTCACTAATTTGATTCGAAGTTTGTAAATTTTAATTCAAGTTGTTTCACATTTCACATTGTTTTGAATAAAATATTTAAATATAATTAAGATTTGGAGCTTCCATATATAGTAGATAAAATCACAAGTTACAAATGTCCACAATTCCAAATTTTACAAGAGGCAGTAGGTACAAAGTGAAATACAGCCGCTCAACTTGTCATATCTTGATGCTGGATTTGAATAAATTTAAATAAACAAAGAATTAGTGAAAAGAACTTGTACGAAAATTTATTGCGATATTAGATTAGGAGTATGTACCCCAAAAGCATGTTAAAAAGTGCTATAATAAAATTTAATGTTCTCTGTTGTTTCCTGTTTCACTAATTTATCAGGTTTGTTCTTGTTTTCCTCTTCAAATCGCTTGATGGCGGTTGTTATATTTTCCGAAGATAATGCCTCATCTTCATTCCCAACACTTTCTAAATCAGCAACGCCATCCCGTTTCATTTGATTTCTCGATCTTGATTCCTTTACGAACATTTTTTTAGTGGTCGACATTTTTTAAATTAGATTTTCCGATTTATTTCACTCCAAACTAAACAAATAGAAAAAATTATTGTTTCTGCGGCCAAACAAATGGGCAGACCAAACCAATTTCAGCTTGCTCAAGTTTTAAAATTTGTAGTTTTTCGGTAAGGTGTGTATAGTGCGCGTTTATTGTTACTATTCATAGGAAGCCCATTTTTGTTAAGATTCGCTTTTTCTACTAATGGACGATTACGCCTCTTTTCAAATCGAATTTCTTGGAATGAATCAAATTAACATTATTATTTCTGTTAATTATTTTTTTGACAGCGCATCGCATCAAACAATTCTATTTTTTCGGAGAACAGGGAATGGTCAAATTGCCTAGTAAACTTTTCATTGAGCAATAGTCAATTGAGCTTTTCTTAACGCTTGTGAAGTTCATCCTAAATTAGAATTTAACCAACAAAAATCGAAAATAAATGACATTTAGGCGAACATTAAATTATTTGTATATAGCTATTTATTGTATTTATTATTATTATTACATTCAAATAGTTGTAAGTGCTCAACCATATATAAAACTAAAAGTTTAAAACTAATAGTCCCATCATTCCGCACCTTTTGAAAAGCCAATGGCTTTCACATGGTCAAATTGAGGTTTCAGTAAATTTATATTTTAGGATGTTCACAAGAAATGGCGTTTCTTAAGATTTTCACTATTTATCACAAATCTCACCATATTTTTTCGATAGGCCTGAACTAGCACTACAATCATGCCACACTGTTTGAAAAGGTAATGGCTTTCACATGGTAAAATTGAGGTTTCAGTAAATTTACATTTAAAAATTTTCTTAAGAAATTGCGTATCTTAAGATTTTCACTGTTTCTCACAAATCTCACTATGATTTTTCGATAGGCCTGAACTAGCACTACAATAATGCCGAACCTTTTGAAGAGCTAATGGCTTTCACATGATAAAATTGAGGTTTCAGTAAATTTACATTTTAGGATTTTCTTAAGAAATTTCGTATTAATTTATTATTTGCCTAAATGATGACTGTCTTTTATAATACACTACTATTTGACAAATACATTCTCAAATATTTAATTTTAGTATAAACTTCACAAAACATATATGGTGTGTGAAGTTTGTACTAAGTTAAAAATATTTTTTATTATTTTATTTAGTACTAATTTAGCTCTAACTTCACTCGTATCACAAGGATTTTCTTATGTAACCGTAAAAGAAAATTAATGTTTTTTTTTGCATGATTTTGTTCTCTACAAAATTAAATTATCCCAAAAATTAATATAAAATAAAATTGAAATGAAATATTTTGTAGTAACTGTATAAGACTAATATGGATATACATAAACATAAGTATATTTGTAATAAGAAGAAAAACGGAACAATAAAATGAAAAGTCTTTGTTAGAATCGGTTTTTTATGAATTCATTTTGGTTTTTGCCCTAAATTTTCTTTTTTTTTCCCTCGTTCTGTGGATTCTACTATGTTCGTGTATTGGTATTGTTGTAGTAAAATTATTCCAAACAAAGAAAATCTATGTATTTATAAGAAGAAAACTGGAGGAAAATCCCGAAAAATAATACTCAACTCTATCTATATGTAAGTAACGAAAAGGTCATATTAGGAAAAGGTGAATCAGAATACGAATTAAGCGTTATATAGCCAACACTATATTATTATATATAAAATGAGCTTTCAGTTTCACGAATACCTTATATACATGGGCCGTTTCCTATCGCAGCAACTAAAAAAATAAAATAAATGTTTGGGTTGAATTTTGCGTAAAGGATATACAGTTAAAATTTTATCTTGTGCTTAAGATAAAAATTATCATTGTTTTGTTGTTGTTTTATTTAACTCTTGGTTCAAAATAATTCAATTAAACATTTTTTGTTGAATAAGAAATTTTAAAATGTACTCAAACTCGAAAACGGTCGTTTTATATTAGTTACATTCATATTAAGTCTAAATAATCTAATTAATTTAAAGACGAAACAAAATCGAATACTGTACTGTGTTTGAGCTATTTTGTTAACTTTGGAGCATCAATATTTAGTAATTATGCGCAATTTAAATTATAATTCGCGTTCTTTCTCTCGAAGATGTTAGGGGTCGATATTTCACTATTCGGTGCCGTACATATATAAATAGGTTAATTTATACTGTGTGTAGGACAGTGTTCTTGTAAGAACGCTAAATACGAGATGGAACGCTTCTAATTTTTAAAAACTTAAAGGCTCACTTTGGTTTAATCTGCCATTCGTTCACTCTATATACAGACCATCCTTATGCTATTTAAAAGATTTTCAAATTAATTTACATTTAAATTCCTCCGTACTCATGAATGTATCAACAATTTTCACAAGAGGTTTGGGCAATTTAAATCGGTTGATATATTTATACTATGGCCTAAAATCATAATTAGAGTTGGCAAATTGAAGATGAAATCAAATTTATACTTTTGAATACAATTTTTTTCAATTTGAATCTTTGATAATTCGAGTATTTCTGAAAAATATAAAAGTTTAGAGTTGTGGCATATTCATTCAATAAGGACTAAGAAGAGATGGAAGGTGAGTCATAGAAAAAACGCGACAATTTCATAGATAGCAAAAACTGTCCTATACATATTTATGCTCTTAAAATACATATATTACATTGAATTACAGTATATTTGAAAATACTCGCCACAGATTATCTATTGCTAGGTTTCTACAAACTAACAATGGAAAATGAAAATAACTTCTGAACGGTACACTGCACAAACTCGAAAAACATGGTTCAAATGACGGAGAATTTTTTAATTTATGGCCGTTAAATTTGAGCTAAATGTTAAAAGCAAGTAAATTTTCAACTGACCAACCTTCAAAAAAACCATGATAAATAAATTAAAAAATTAATTAAATGTCAATATTTTACTACTTCAAACTATTATTTATTCTTAGTACGTATCAGTGTATCAGTTATATCATCAGTTTTTTTTATTTTTATTTTCATTTAAATATTAATTACAAGGGCATTTAAAAATTAAAATTGTGTTGTGGCTCAGTATTTTGTTCAATATCAATGTGATCTTCTTCGCTTGAATGGGCAGCAAACTACGATGTGTTGGTATGTTCAAATAATGTAGGTGTGGCTTCAGTTTGCCGATGAATTTCGATTTATTATGGGTGTTTGCGAGAAATGCGTTTTGAGAAATTGTGCACGTCATATTGCTCTCTACTTCGATGTTTGCTGAAATTTTTTCAATAACTCTTCTCTTTTATTCTTCTCCTTTCGTAGTGGCATAGTCCGGATAACCATCAAACAGTACCGTTGTGTTTCTGCCATAATGTGTTAAAACATAATCACTATAAATTTTTAGAATCGTGCCATATGTCGCTGGCTTTGGCCATACTGAAGCAGATGGTCTCCATCTACAACATATTTGCTATTTGTTGGAAAATGGTCCCTACCAATGTCAGCTCTTTTAAATATGGTTTGATGCTCGATTTTGTTCCCTTTCGTAGGAGACCATCGTTGAAAAGAGAAGGTGGAGCTGAAGCCAATTCATATTTAAAATAGGCCTGCATCTTTTTCAAACTTTTGACGACACCAACAATTCGATGAAATAACTGCAGCGAGTTTATAATGAAAGTTCCGTTATTTATTTGTTTTATGCAGCAGCATTTCACCTTTATCCAAAGCATATCACAGGTGATGTTGGAATGAGCAACAAATCCAGTTGACAAACTGATAAGATCATCAGCCCGATTCCGAAATGGGTTATGTTTTTAAAGCCATGAAATAAATGTGTTTTTATCTAGTTTCTCTTGCTTTTCTACTGCCTCGGAGTTCAACATGTTGTTCGGCAGTAATTTATGATTGTCCTGTAAAAGTTTGTATCGCGCAATCCATTTTAAAATGGTGTCATCGGCAATGCCTCGTCCTCGAAATAATCCTCCTATAGTCTTCATTGATCGCATAAGTGATTGTTCTATGCACATGTCCGTTCAAATACCGCTCCATTGCACACTTTTACTTCTTATCGAAAAGTATTTCTCTGGACAATTTTTGTACTCTTCATCGGTCAGCTTGGCTCAAAACCCCTTCATTCCTTATAAATATAAATGAGCAGATTTTTCATATAAGTTAGGACCAGTAGAATGGAAATATGGCAACATTTTTCGAACAGATTCCATATGCATCTGCCAGTCAGCTCAGCTCAGATATACTGCAGCACAATCATAACTTGCTCAAAATATTGGAGTCAAAGTTTTCATGTTCTGTTTGTTGTTCTTAGTCTGTTGATGTTACTTTTAAAGCAGCTCTCCAGGTCGCGTACTATTTCCGAATCATGACACATATCTGGTGACATGATGTTTTCTATCAGTTTCTGATACGTTTCCATGACTTCAGCATTGTCCACAATCAAATAATTTAATGCTGATACCGTCAGTATAAATGTGCTCGCAAAGCACGCGAAAAAGCATGTCCGGTAATAATTCTCCTAGTCCGCTATCTTTCTCAGATATATTACTGCTTTGCTTCGCAGACTTAACCACTTCGATTGTCTTCATAAAGAGTGGTTCATCAAAAGTAACTATGCACATCTGCCCATGTTTCTTGCTTTCGCAGGCGGCATAAATTAAATCTGAGTATAAAGTCGTCAAGTCACTCGCACTTAAATTGATGAACGGCACTGGTACTATTTGTGGAACTTCAAACGAACCTTGGAAAATTAAAAAAGTTTCTTATAATTAAAGCAATTATGAGATGAATTATAAATCTTACCAGAACTATTAACTGCTTGCACATATCCATTCCATCTTGGTACATTTTCTAAGTTATTAAATCTAGCCAAACAAATTAAATCTAAAGACATGTTTGTAAGTAAACCGTGCACGTTATGTGTACCTGCAGTTACATATTTCCTCAATTATAATTTTTCTTAATCCTGATGAGTCAGGTTTTCTATATACGAGTATATATGTATAATCATGTTATGTTTTTGTTTGATATTTTGTGTTATTGATGTTCGTTGTATCTTTTCAAACAATTTAACCGCTGTATCAGGTGCAATGCATTAACTCCCACCTAAACCATGAAATGTGTCTAAGTCTTCTAAAATACATACTACATATATTAACATCAAGATTGTTAAATACAAATGGCATAAATTCATTTTTTCCACGTTTACGTCTGCAAACTCTGTTGCGCATTTGATGTAATTGGCAACCTCATTGCATGATGCAGTTAAACCTATTGAATTCAATAGGTGGATTATATGCCTCGAACCAACTTTACAATGAAGGTAAACTGATAATCCAAACAGCGCTGGTGATTTTGGTCTGCATCCGTATATCATATTCATTGATTGAGAAACTGCATCGTTTTATTAAAGAGTTTCCGTTAATATCTTGATAGTCGTTGGGACAAACTGTTCACCACCATTTTTGATATCATCGAATGTTAGATACTGTTGTATCATAAATTTGGGTTTGAAAGTCTTCTTTGATAATTGCTGCTGCTGCTTTGACAGTTCTAATGCGCTCTTCTTCAATAGAACAGAACTACATTTGTATGAGTCCCAATGTGTACTAACAATTCTTCGGGTAACATGCCCTTTAAAGTTTAAAATAATTTATAAGCAGGCCCGTCAAGTAGTAGTAACCGTACAAATCTACATCATTGCCACTGAATTCCCTTAGTTTTTCTTTCAGATCGCGTAATGCAAATTGACATTCATTACTTTGTTTTATGAAGGCACACAAAGCTTTAAAACCTGCACGACAGTCGTCATTTATTGGTTTTACTCTGGACGGATTAGTGGTCACTTCGCTAAATTTGCAGTAGCATTTAAGATGATATCGCACATTTTGTGTCCACAAATTAATTGACATCTATTGAAGATACTTTCCCATGCGTTATTGCGTTTACAATAAAGATCCAGGATAGTTTGTTGCATTTCGGTTGATTTCACAACACTAACTGGCTTGTTAACCGGCTAACCTGCTTACATTCTTGGAGTCAATCTCTTGAATCACTTCGCCACAAAATAAACAAGTTATTTTAAAATCAAATGCTGGCACACATAACATTTTTTGCTGGCTGCAAGCTGATGATAATGGTCCTGTCATGGGAAATTACTATAAGTATCTGATATATTCATTTATATTAATTAATTAGTCTTACATTGCTCACCCGCTCTTTTGCAAGCAACAATACTACTTTTCCATGTAGTTTTTCCGACATTATAAATAGTTATAATAAAATCAGGGTCAAGCAAAATTATGTTTAAACCTAATTCAATAATTTTACAAAACTCAAAACAGTGATTCGTTTTGTTAAAGCTTTTGACCATCATATTTACAGGCTCATTATCACTATAATCTATTCTGTGGACGTCCAGATGTAACAAAAGCAATACATGCCCTCAAAAGTTTCATTTAGCTACCTTTAATTGAATTGATTCTAGTATGGATCCGTCGATGTTATGATGCAAGATGTCGCCAATAAACATACTTTTAAGTAGTCCCCGCCTGTTTTTTAATGTCAGGGTATCTCATGGTTGTACGGCCAATTGTCTTTCCCGGTTATGTGTCGTATACAATTCTTCTGGATGTTTTCATGTGTGTGAATTTATAAGTCATAAGTGTGACTTCAAAGATTGACTGCATATTCCACTTGACATAGGCAAACTATAGGATTTTATTTGTCTCTTTGACAAAGTCTGTATACAACACATCAACCTGCTTGTGATTTTCAATGCCCTTAATAATGGGGCTGGTGAACTCAATAAGGTTAGTTGTAGCTTAGATCTTTTTGGCATATATTCATGTTGACATATGATATGTATCTAGGGACTACCGCTTTAAATTAAATGCATATTACTAGTTGAAATAATTTTGAGACTTTCATCAAAGTGACGTTATATGTATACCTCTATATCAAATGAAATATCAGTCCTTGCTACAGTTTTGAATATTGGTGTCACTCTGGTTATTTTCTATTTCACTAATTTCAGTGATTGATTGAATAGTAGGTATAGATGGTTTAATCCAAATTTGTATAGTCTCTTAGTAAATAGGCTGGTATGCCATCTGAACCATATCCCTCTCCAAATCTTTCTAGAGCTATATGAATGTTTTCGGTTGTAATCGTAAACGTCTTCTTGCTTGTAAACTAACTGAAACGGTTCTCGAAACATGTTTGTTATAATTTGAAGATTACATGATTTCTGTTCTTTGAATGTATATTATGATCTAAAATAGCTCCAAAAGTGTTTTGAAGCTATTTTAGATCAAAATTTCTAGATTAGAAATCTATTCCTTCCTTGTTTGTTCTTGAATACAAGAAATTTAATTCTTATAGTTTGTCTGGTAGTAACTTTGAACATTTTGGTTATAAATTGTAAATTTATAGTGCTAAGTTGACAATATAGAGTGCTAAATAATTTCAATTTCAAAACTTAGGCCCTGGTTCATTCACTAAATTTATAAATTCTATAGCTCTAATTTCACTGAAATTATTTATGGGGAATATGGACTTATCTTCCTATGTTTAACCAAAGCCATCTTAATAAATCAGGCCTCCATGTTCAAAACGAACTTTTATTGGTGAGTCTAAAATAACAAAAATAATCGCTCTCTTCATACATTTTATATGGAGAGACATGATTTTCGTTTATAGAAATATTTGAATGAAAAGTAACTCAAAATTATAATTTTTTGAAATCAATTGAAACTATAAACATTGGTTTTCACCTGACTTGATGGATTTTTCCGTGGGGTTTTCCATTTTATTGTATTAATTAAAGGAAAATAAGATACTTTATTCTCTAATAAAGCTCAAATAGAGATGCTGTTGTCATCAACACTTCAGCCGATTTGGAAATTGCTTAAACACAAAACTGCACAGAACAACATATTTTTTAAACCAGGTAAGAGTGAACACAAACTTGTAAATAAAACACGTAATGATCATATATTTCAAATTCATGCTGATTTCTTAATTTTATTGATTAATTGTAATTTTATTATGTTTGAAAAAATTGTATATCGTATAGCTGCATTTTTTTGTTATGTTATTATTGATTTTAATGGTACACATCAATTTGACAGATGAAGTTGATAAATGGAAGAGTATGAATAAGTATTATACGTGCGTAGATTATTTGTCTGATCATAATGAAAACCTTATAAATGTTTTATACTTAAATATTAGAAGTATTCGGAACAAATTAAATGATGTAGAAATCCTAATCAATGCCTTACCATCCTGTACAGATGTAGTTGTTCTAACTGAAACATGGTTACGTGAGTTTGATAGTCAATTCTATAATATATTGGGATTTGAGTCATTTCATTCTACTAGAGATGATGGTTATGGTGGATGTAGCATACTAGTTAGAAAGCAGCACTGTCCTATTTTAATACGAGAAGAAGAAGAAAATAAATATCATTTTATTGTTGTACGTTTATCCAAAATAAATGTTAATATTATAGCTACGTATAGACCACCTAACACAAATGTTGTGAACTTCATTACTAAATGCGAGACATTCTTATCCGATTTTCGAAATAGTATTGTTTTTGGCGATTTTAATATAAATCTCTTGGATACAAAAGACAGTTCTACTATAGATTATGTCGAAATGTTAACTTGTAACGGATATTATATAGTCAATGAAGTTAAAGAATTGTATGCAACTCGAGTTAGTAATTCCATTGGTACTATTATAGATCACGTACTTACAGATATTTCCACGTTAAAATATGAATTTCACTTGGATTCATTTTCAAGATCAGATCATAAATTAATTTATTTTAGATTTGAACATACTAAGAAAGAAATTTTAAATAAAGTACCGCAATTTTTTGATGTCATTGACTATAAAAAGGTAGACAGTGATGGTATCTGGAATAGTTTAGACAATTGTATAAATTTTGATGATCTTTCTAAAGAAATGGCAACCTTGATTACTAGATGCAGCCGTAAAGTAAAAAGAAAATCAGCTAAGAAATTTAAAAGAAGTTGGATGTCTGATGAGATTTTTAATCTAATTAGATTAAGAGAAAAATTTCATAAGCTGAATTTGAAGTGCCCTTCTCAATATTGCGACGATCGTTATAAATATTATAAAAACCTCTGTAAAGAACGAATTAAACTGGCTAAAAGCGAACATTATCGTAAAATTTTTGATGATAACCTTTCCAACCCAAGATTACTGTGGAAGTGCTTTAACAATGAAATACTTAATAAACCAATGGAGTGTTCTAATTTTGAGTTAGAATTTAATAATAAAAGTATCACAAATGATTTGCATATTGCCAATTCGTTCAACAAATACTTTGTAAATGTAGTCCATGACACTGTTCAACACTTAAGACTTCCAAACGACATCGAGTTTAGTTATATACAATACAATATTATTGAGCCATTAGATTTAGAAAACGTAGAAACGCTAGAAATCTTAAACATTATAAATAATCTAAAAAAACGGTCGACAACTGGACATGACAATGTATCAAATAGATTTATCATAAAAAACTCTAATAAATTAATAAGTATATTAACAAAACTATCGAACAAAGCAATAAAAGATAATACAGTTTCAAGTTGCTTAAAGCTAGCAAAAGTAGTACCCATACATAAGAAGGGATCAAAAACCGACATATCAAATTATAGACCGATATCGATACCAACATCTTTAGCAAAGATTTTTGAAAATATTATTTATGGTAGAATGGAGAAATTTCTTCAAACTAACAATATAATAGCAGATTGTCAATTTGGTTTTACAAAAAACTCTAATACTACAGCAGCATGCCTGAATTTAACCAATAACATTAGTACTGAAATTGATAAAGGAAAGCATGTATCTGTAATTTTCCTAGACTTAAGCAAAGCATTTGATACAGTTAACCATAGATTACTATTGCTCAAATTGAAAAAAATGAATATCGGCGATATTTATCTTAAATTGTTTGAAAATTATTTAAACGATAGAACCCAATTTGTTCAAGTTGGTGGTACTCGTAGTGAAATCAAATCGTTTGGTATTGGAGTTCCTCAGGGGTCAATCTTAGGCCCACTTCTGTTCAAAATTTTCATTAATGACATTATATTTCTGAAACTATGTGGAATAATTCAAATTTATGCCGATGATATCGCCATTGTGTATAGTGGTATCGATACTACAAGTATGTTTCAGAAAATGCAGTCCGATATGGTTACTTTAAACGAGTGGTTCCATAAAAATTTATTGGTGTTAAATATTAGCAAAACTAAGTACATAATTTTCAAGACAAGAGCTTTAGATGAAAATGAAATTGTTTTGCATAAACTAAAATGCAATAATCATGTTATTGAAAGGGTTAGTTCATTCTTATATCTAGGATTAGTCATTGACCAAAAATTAATACTTTCATACATTTTTGTCTTATATAAATCTAGAACCATTTTACCAAGGAAGTTTCTAATTAATATCTACTTTGCTTACATACATAGTCAATTAGTATATCTTAATCCTATCTGGAGTGGCACACATAACAATTTGTTGGAAAACCTTTTCATTTTGCAAAAAAAAGCGGTCAAGTCTTGCTTGAAATTGCCATTGAAGACTCCTACTAATAAAATATTTGGTAAGTTCATGTCGCTGAATATGATAATTCATAATGAGCTTATAATAGTAACTCATAAGGTCGTTACGAATACAATCCGAAATAATTATGTTACTTTAAGGTCTGACAACGTTCATGATTATGAAATTAGGCGAAGATCCCATATTAGAAGGCCAAAATTTACATCAACTGTATCTGATAGCAATGTCATGTACAGAGGCTTGGCGTTGTACAACACTTTACCTACCGTGCTAAGGCATGATACTGATCTAGCTTCATTTAAGATGAAACTAAAGCAGTATATACTTAGTAATGTTAGTGTTATTATACCGCGAAAATATTGATAATATTTGTAAATTCATACAAACATATTTATGCATTCTTCTCTTCCATTTCTCAACTGAAAGTGTGTTGTTGCAGTTTTGTCGTATGAATGTGCAGCTGTGGGATAATACCGTGTTCAAGGAAATTTCAAGTTTGTGTTTATTCTTATAAGAGTTAATTAAGTTATTATATATATGTTATACCATATCATTGAGTAAATTGAATTTCGTAGTTTGATTTGTTTTGTTTTTTTTTTTTTTTATATTCAAATAATTATAACAGATTTAATCTAATTTAATAGTTTATAAATTTTTTTCTTATTTTCTTTTTTTTAAGTTAAAATAGTGTAAGCTTTACATAGCGCCGCCAGGTTCATAATCTCTTTTCTGCATAACGATTCAAAGAATCGAGGCAGACAATTACGTGTTTTTCTTATTAATTATTAGAGTGCACATACATTATGTATTGTAATTTAAAATATGTAAATTGTTAATAATAATAAATCTAATAAAGTAAAAAAAAAAAAAAAAAAAAAAAAAAAAAAAATAGAAATAGAATAAAAATTTGTAAGAAAGGGACATTGTGTACATAACCAACAAAATAATTTATTCCCATCAAACAAATAAACCAAAAGAAGAAAACATTAATGTTTTTTTTTAAAATGGAACAAACATAATGATCATAAAACAACGCAAAAAACGAGAAAAAATATATGGACACAATTTTTTATTTCATAGCAACAACAAAAAGTAATCGCATGAAAAATAATATTGAGAGCGTGATCAAATTGTCCCTCTCCTAATCCTAATTGACATATTGTATATAAATTATGTAACCTTTTAAGTAACCTTCAAAACAAAACACAACATTTTATCATTTATTTGATCGATACGATCAATATTTTTATTTTGGTTTAATGAGAAATTTCCCAGCGTTTATCCGATTAATCTCCTAAATTTTAATTTATCGTAGTTATCATAATTTTTATACATATTTTTCGATGTTTAGATTTTGAATCGAACTATTTTTTTTCTGTGTTGGAGTGAATGCAGTATATTGAAAGAGAGTATTAGAATATATCAGATATATACAAATTTAAAAGCGCAAATAAATTAAATTAATGACAATTTTATAATCATAAAAATTATGTTTAATTAATATAATTTCGAAAAATAACCCTGGCCATCACCTAATTCAATTCTTTATCTATTACTTTATGTAATAAAATATTAAAAGCTCTCACTATTAATAGTTGAACAATTCAAAATAAGTTTGTATGTTTTGCCATGGGATTGCATAGACTTCTTTGTAAATTACACATTTTTTGGTTAAATAAAAAAAGCTCGTTTGAAAATATCGCTCAACATGGAGGCTTGGTTTAACCAAAGCCTTTAACGCACATTTTTCAAAAATAAGTGTAACTACATATTTCCAAATTGATCGAAACCTTTCACAAATTGAATAAAAATATTTTCGACTTCGAATTATTTTTGATATATTTATTAGAGTGCCATTATGTTTATAAATTGTTAGAAGTAATTACAAATTTAATATTTTGCAAGTAGAATAAGACTTTTTTCGGAGTGAATATAAGTTTTTTCAACAAAAATTATTATTTTTTGTAAATGAAGTGCTTTCCATTTTAAGAACGCTACGAATGTAGAAAGGAATCATTTGGAAATAGACACAATTAATGGAATTTTATTAGTTATCTAAGTATGAGTATGTATGTAGTAGTTATAATTACCTTTTGCAAAAACCGTAATTACTCTATATTTGATGAAATCAATGAAAAGTATTGTACCTAAAAACATACACATTAATGTGTAGTATCATTATGTATTTAAAGTTAAGTAACTGACTGAATTTGATAGTTTTTATATCTGTTTATTTTTACTTTTTATTAATTATCATGTTTGTAAGAACTGTGATTTGAATTTGAAATAAATTTGCAATTGTTCATAATATATAAACCTCCTCGTATCATAAGACTTTTTCTTGAGCTGATTTATAAAATTTATAAATTTTCATATAGCAGAGCTGTCATCAATTAATAAACTTTTCATAATACATTTTAATTTTAAATTGTTAGTGACACTCCAAGGTAAAACTCATGATTTTTGCATCATAAAAAATAACTTTTCAAAAATGAGATTTTACGTCGAATGCAGATCATAGAAAAATAAAAATTTGTTCTTTAATTAAAGTAGCCATATGATTACAAATATTAAAACTTCAATATCCTGTTCTAAGGATAATTGTGAAACAAAAAGCTCATCGTTTCATAAAAGGACTTTTAAGTCAGATCGAAATCAAATCAAATATTCACACTTAATTTTTAATTAAAGAAGCCGACGATTACAAATATCAAAATTTGTATTTCTTTTTTGACAAATACGAAAATATTTTCACAAAGCTCCGTTTGTCATAAAAGAAGTTTTATATCAGATCGGAAGCAAATATTTGTTTTTTAATTATAAAGGCACTATAGAAAATTACAAAAATTGAATGAAAATATTGTGAAACTTATTTTGAAAAAGCTCTACTTTTCATAAAATTGCTTTTAACGGAAATCGGGGATAAATAAAATATTTTCACTTGTGTTTTAATTAAAGAACCAGATAAGTGATTGCAAATATCAAAAAGTGTGTACTTCTAATGAAACAGTATTGTAAAACCTTTTTTCAAAAAACTTAACTTGTCGGCTTGGAATCTATGTAACAAATACATATTTTTTTTGCTCATTAATAAAAGAAGCCTGTAATTAAAATTATCAAAAATTTAATTAAGAAGACATTTTTTACAAAAAGCTCATATTTTCATAATGGCACGTTCATGTCAGATCGGACTCAATTAAAATGTTTACCCTTATGCTTTAATTAAAATTTTTAAAATTTAAATTTCCAATTGTAAGAGACTGTGAAACCTATATTCTCAAAAAGCTCAGATTTTCATTAAAAAAAATTAATGTCGAATTGGAATCAATTAAAATAAATACACTTATTATTTAATTTAGAGAAACAGACATGTAATTACTAAATAGTTACAAAATATTTCTTCAAAAATTCCATTTTTTCACAAAGGAGCTGTTATGTTGGATCGTAATTGAATAAAAAATGTACACGCGTTATTTAATTACAAAAGGAGATGTTCATTGAGTTTAACAAAAAGCATATCTTTTATAAATTTCAAATATAAATTTTCAAAGTGAAAGGGCTACTTTTTTTCAAGAAGCTCTGCTTTTAATAAATATCTTTTTTGTTGCAGCAGAATCAATTAGAATAATTACACTTGATCTTTAATTTAGAAGAAAATCATTATGGTTATCAAACATTTAATTTCCAATTTGAAGGGCAGACATGAAACTTTTTTCAAAAAGCTGATTGTTTCATAAAATAACTTTTACGTTGGATCGGAAACAAATATTTGTTCTCTTTAAATAAACAGATAATTGAAAAATCAAATAGTTGATTTCCAATTCAAAGGACATTAATGTGAAACTTATTTTCAAAAGCTCAACTTTTCAAGAAATAGCTTTTATGTTAGGTCAGAGTGAAATGAAATATTTACACTTGTTTTTTAATTATAGAAGCACGTGATTACAAATACCTAAACTTTTAGGACAATTGTAAAATCTTTCTTAAAAGTTCATTTTATTATAAATAAAACGTTCATATCGGATCGGAAACAAATAAAATATTTACACTGGTTCTGTAATAGCAGAAGCCAGATGAATAAAATGATAAAAAATTTACAATTAAACGTTTTTCAAAAAACAGAAAAGATCAACTTTTCATAAAATACGATTTTTGTCATCAAATAAATATTTACAATAAATTTGCCCTATTTAAAGTCGCAGTTATAGTTATAAATAACAAATATTTGTTTTTCAATTTTTCATAAAGCTATTAATGAAATAACTTTCAGTTAAAATATTTACACTTGTCGTTTAAAAGGAGGAAATAATTTACAAATATCAAAAATGTGATTTACAAATGTGAAAGTTATTTGCCTAAAGCTCATTTTTTCATAAAATAACTTTTATGTTGGATCAGAATCTATTAAAATGCTTTATTCAACTCTATTCAATTATTTTGGTCTACATATGTCGGAAACTTATAACCGATATTGATCCAAAATTTGAACCATTGCGGTTACTTTACTTGGCGAAAAACAGGGTAGAAGAAAACGAAAATTGAATTGGAGCTCATTATGTTGATATTTAAGTTCACCTGCCGTTAAGTTTAACTGGAAATTTGCTAAAAATGTATAAAAATGTAGTAGATTTTATAGCATACACATTCGAATAAGGTGCGGGTTTATTCCCTCAAATTTATGACTCAGAACAAAAAAGAATAAACTAGATAGCTAAACTAAATAAACTATAGTGATAGAATTAGTGCTAAAAAGATTTATATGTGCCAAATTGCACTTGGATGCAAAATTATGGGGCTAAAATAAATTTGGTAGTGCTAAATCTGGCACTGAAAGTGCTAAATTAGCAACCCTGAACATCAGGTTTAAAGTTTTGACTCGGTCATTTTTTATATCACAAATTTGGGACAGTTTTGAATCGAACATTGTTTCGATGACTAGGCACTCCATATCCCAATCATCATTAAAAGGAGAGATCATCAGTAGTGCCTCTTTTTATGTGTCATGACTCCAACTAATTGATGGTAGATTTTAATCCATGAGCATATAGCGCAGTGGTTAAAGCTACGACGTTTGGATCGGGAGATACCAGGTTCAATGGAATGAATGGGTGGAATGAGTGTGTGAGAATGTAAGGCAAAACTATGGACCAATAATGTGTCTATGCCACGTCCTTCCTAAAAAAAAAAAAAACAATATTTTGTGTACGTACGAATTATTAACCAATTTATTAAACATATCTAACGTTTCAATACAACAAGTCCAATTAAACTTCATATTTTGTATAAACGAAATGCCTCCATCAGCAACATTAATCGGAATACTAATGATTCCTTCAAAAATTTTTGCCAAACAAATAGATCTTTTAAGGTTATGATGTATATTAAAATCGTAAGAATTGTATATTAGGTTTGAGCAATGTGGTCGATACATATACATGTAGAATTTATATGTTAAGTACCCACTATCCAGTTTCGTTTTTCATTAAGGATAAAGGCTTAATTTAAATTCTCAGCAAAACTAAAAATTTATATAAATGTAAACGAACGAAGCACGCAATTCATTATTCGCACGGTTAGAGATTGAGCAACAAATATACTCAAGAGCAATATATTTTGTTTGGGTTGAAAATCGAAATTTGTTCACCCATAAAATTAGAAAATTTTAAATTAACTTCATGAAGTTTTTGTTACTAAAAAATATTTGTTTTTATCGAAATACAAGCAAACAAAATAAATTACCCAGAGTTATTATTTGATACACGTGAAAGTGATTAGAATAAGCCGAAGAACATATTAATAATTTATTGTAAGTATTCTTGCACGAGGACGAGACAAAATAACAATTTGCTTTGATGTTTTGCGTTTCGTTGAATTTTATAAAAATTATAATATGTATTTCATTTTAATTGACAATAAAAATATGAACCGCACCACCCTACGACAAAGTCATAAAAATGTGTCGCACGAGTCATGTGTCTTGATTAATAAATCGTCTAATAAATTAATTAAATCGATTATTGTACGCATAATAGTGTGTGGTGACATTTATTAGAAAATTAATAAAAATTTACAACATTTAACTGTATATACATACTCGTACATGTATAAATAATTTAATCCGGCTTATCAGTATATCAACTTTACAATTGTTGTTGTGCAATCCAAACCACGAGCAAAATAAATCGATATATCGACAAACATATACACACACATACTCTTTTTTTGTAATACGCGACTATTCTCAAGTATCTCGCGCATACACATTCTATTGACAAAGGCAAATCAAATTCAAATTAATTTTCTATTTTATCTTTTAATTTTCGTCGATAACAGAAACCAACAACAAAATCTTTTTTTTGATATAAAATCCGATTTTCTATCTCTGAACTAATTTCTAAACGTTGTGATAAGATAAAATAATTATTTTTAACTAAATTATATGTACATATAATAAATAAAACTAATATAAGGTTACACCAACAACAAAAACATCAAAATCGACAGCCCCAACCAAACAATAAAAATATATAAATTTTGATCCCTTTTATTTATATAAGCTTATTTAGGTATGTACACATTATGGATTGAGTTTATAAATAATAAATATATTTTTTTTTGTTTATATCACTAATTAAATATTTATTAAAATCAATAATAGTTGTAACACCTAATAAGATTATGTTCACAAGACAAAAAAAAAAAATTACCCGTTGTCTCATGCATAATAAAAAAAAATTTAATTTCTAACTATAGGAATTGAAAAGTTTTACGATTTAAGCTTCTTGTTGTATGGTTTCGGTTTTATTTTATGGATGCTTCATCTTTTCCCTAGAAAAGTTTAGATTTTTCTTTTGAATTCAAATGAGGTGAAGTTATACGTATGTAGGTATATTAGGACGAAATTTATTTATGTTTCAAAGATTTTCGTATTCCTTTGTTTACTTATATCAATCTAAATAGATCGATTTTTTTCCATGCAATTTAAATTTGACCCGAGGTTATTTTGTGCGTAATTTAAAACCTTTGAAATTTTATTTTTCATTAAACATATTACAACATTTTATGGAGACGAATGAAGAATTGATTTTTTTTGTAACTATGAGAGGTGGCAACCCTGTTATATTGTTGAAATATAGCTGAGTTCAGCTCTATTCTGTATTTCATCGTATACACATGTTTAACTTTAATTGATTCCGTTTTGCTGCTGCTGCGAAGTATTTAAAAGGTTATGAGCCCAGGCGTGTAAATTGTGTATTAAGATGGATGACGAAGAAAAATATGTGATCAAACAATTTGAAGAACGTCAGTTCGACAACTGGTTTTTCCGCCTGAACATTTTTTTGGAGGAAACAAGTGTCGAAAAATGGCTAGAAGAAGAAGCCATCGCAGCGAAAATTGCAGTTGGTGTCGACGTGGAAAAAAAACAACAAGGAGGATTGTATATGTGCAAGGTGCATATAACTCGACGTGTTGCGGATTCACATTTGGAATATCCGAAGGACCGCGTTGGCGATGATAAATTCATTGAAAGCAATTTTCGAACGTGCAAGTGTGGCGACCGAAAGTGGTGTCAGAAATCGTATGTAACCTCATATTTTCTTGCATTCGACAAACTAATACGTTAATTTAAAGCATGTGGCGCTGAGACAAATGATCGAATGTTGGTTGTGTCGCTCATGATTACGTTACCGAAGCGATATGACATGGTCGTGACAGCATTGGAGCGGATCGAACCATCTAAATTGACGACGGGATTCGTGCGTTCATGCCTGTTGGGCGAGGAAAGCAAAATTTCAAGTGGTCGTCCGAATGGTGATTCAGACAACGTCGCCATGTATGACAGTGGTGCTTCGAAGCAACTTAAGTGCTATTTCTGCAAAAATCCTGGTCATTGAAGGAACGCAAATCCGAAATTGAATCAATGGACGAACTCTGATAGTGGTATTTGTGGCTAATGCTGGTGATTTTGCGCTACAGTGTGAAATGCAGATGACCATTCGTTTCATTGTTGACTCGGGTGCTTCAGAGCACATGGCGAATGATTGTCGTCATTGGTATTACGAAGAATGGTGCGTCGATCACAGAAACAAAATGTGGTACAATTCTGGGAACTATCATCGTCAATGGTACAGAGCGTCAGTGCACGGTCACGAATGTTTTGTTTATCGAAAATCTAAAATACAATTTGCTATCTGTGAGTCGTTTAGAGCGCTGCATGCCAATTGATTTTTGACAATGGTTTGATCCGTATTACAAAGGATTATTTGGATATGGCGGCGACGAATGTCAAATTTCTGCTGGTACATATGCTCCACTGTTGGTCGTACCCACAAGAAGCACACGTATAGTTTAAGCATGTGAAGTTATCCCAGTTTTTCATCCCAAAAAAAAAAAAATAAAACATTGATCAGACAATACAATTTCATCCCATCCCAGTTTTTTTCATTTATGTATAACAAATAACATTAAATAATTTTTTTTAAATATTCTATCCCATCCCAGTTTTTTAAATAATTTTTTTGATTATCTTTTACAATTTTTAATACATACTCGTTATGTATGGTATAAAATAAATGTATATGGAGTATATGGACTACACTACTATCTCCTAAAATCTTGAAGGGCCAAAAACTTTGAGATATGTTTTGAGATGGTTAGGTTAGGCTAGGTTAGGTGGCCGCTTTTTATTGCACACTGAGACCGGCGACGGTCCGTTGTGATACCACATTTTTATCACACACACACATTAATTCAACTCATTCACCCTCATTCACACATTTACAGTGTACCACATAGTATAGTGACATGGAAGGTGGTTCGGCCCATGAGTTCTAAATTCCAACTGTGATAGATACTCGTAGATGTTCAGTTAAATTAATCATCTCCCTGTAATCGGCATTCACATCCCGCCGAATCCCGGGATTCGAAACCGGTACCTGCCGATCCAAACGTCACAGCTTTAACCACTGCGCTATTTGTGATGGTTAAGGTAAGGACTAATTTTTGGTGTAGTGAACAGATCAAGTCTATGCTCCAAATTTTGGCTATCGGCCAATTTCTAATGGGCCCATATAAAAAATGAACTACACTACTATCTCCTAAAAATTTGAAGGGCCAAAATCTTTGAGAAATGCTTTGAGATGGTTAAGGTTAGGACAAAAATTCTGAAAATACTGGTTAAATATTAAAATTATTTTTCATTTCACAACCCAACGTCAATTCAATTTTTTTTTGTAAGTTACAAGGAGATATTTGCTAAATCGAATAAAAAAATAGAAATAAAAATTACCCAGCAAACATCTTGCAATTAGTTAATTGCGCCCAACACTGTTATCACAACCTGTGTAGGTATGTGAAATGGTTGCAACAGAGTTGCCACAATCAGTATTACTACGTGAAAAATTTACCAGGTTTAGCAACAATTTTTGGCAGAAAACTATAGTTGTGAGCTGGTTGTCACATTGAAATATCTACAACTGATTCGCCGCCACATCTAATTGCATGTCACAACTATTTTAATCAACTCTAATTTGATATAACTGATTCGCAAAACATATTCGTACATGCATGTCATAACGAGTATAGTAACCATTAAGAACCACCACCAATTGGTTCGCAAAATTAGTTTGAATCATCATTTAAAATTAATTGTGAAATAGTTTGCACAACTGGATGCAATCAAAATTTGAGAACTGCTATATACTAATGGTTCGCATGACAAGTTATGAAATGAAATAAAAATCCATTTTACTATAGAAAAAGTCATTTTGTTGAAAGTATGTTTCATAAACGAACTACAAGTTTGTTTCTTCATTTTTTGAAAAAAAAACAATTAAGTTCACTAAACATCAGCGCACAAACATCAAAATATTCAAACCTAAAACAGATAAAGGGTTGGAAACTGCAATTAAACCTACCACTAATCACAATGCCCGGTTGGATAAAAACCCACTAACCACTGGTTAGTAAACCATCTCCAGTATCTCCAGTCATCTCCATCATTTCGTTTCACAACATAATTTTCATGGTTAGTTTACTAATTGTCGATATTGAATATTGCATACACACCCTGTGTGTATTTATGTTCTATGTTGTTTTCTGTGTGTTTCTTGTATGTTTTTGTATTTGTTTTGTGTTCATTTCTTTCCAAATTTGGATTTTCTATTTTATTGTCAGGGATGGGCAAGATAGAATACGCCGTGTAATCTACGTGGTTGTCGACGCGTAAAATATTACGTAGATTACTTGGTAATATTTATTTGTTGACGTCGACAATTAAGACAATGTCAAAAACTAAATTTCAAATTTTAATATTACGGATAATGTCAAGCATATGTGGTTTGATGTTCCCGGTGAGATTCAACACAACTTCCGATGTGACTTTGGCAGTAATATTATTCCATTCAGAACATATGTATATTTAAAGCAATATTATCGTATCCGCCATTCTGTTTTTCACTATTGCCAAATATTTTGGATAAACCGAAAACCGGTCTGCTTAAATACTTTGAGATAACATTGATTTGGATTAGTCTCGTACCAATTTATCAGGCCAAAACTTCACTGCTGAATCGTGTCCAAAAACCTGGCTCCAGTTGCAGTTTTGACATAGGCCACCAATCCACTTGAGGCCTCGCGCTTTTGGGGCTCGCTAAATTGATCTAATATAACATTTCTTTTCCTAATTTTGTGTGATCGGTTGTAGTATTCTGTTGGGCCCTTCACAACAAAATTTATTAACTCCGAATTAAAAGCATTTAGTCAATGTTTTGATTTGGTGATATATTTTATTTTTTAAGGAATTAACTACAAATCATTGGCCCCTCATACTTTTTGCGTGGGCCCTTCTTCACCCAGAAATATAAAAAACTACGTATATCTGCGTACTTCCAACGAAGAATACAAAATTTCTTTTTACTTTATACCAAGTACTAATTTTAAAATTAAATTTTTCAAACCAACAAAGTACCACGGGCACCTACTGCGTACGAGAACAAATACCACCGAGCTTCAAACGTCCCGAGTCCTCTCGCCGCTGCATTCCCTAAGCAACTATAAGAATGGCACTTGAGGCACGCAATATTTGATTAAATATGTAAGTTAATCTTATTCCGCCACTGCCTGGCTCTTGAGTTCACAACTACAAATCGCTTAATATCATAATACATTTTGCAAATTTATCTTACTTGATGTGTTAATATTTAGTGAAAGGATTGTCATATTTTTTGCAAGATATACAATTTTGGTTCTGCTAACCGCTTTCAAATCTAATTGCACGCCCATCAAAATATAAATGTGGTCAAAAGCGGATAAGTTCTGGTTACCTGAACGATTTGGTTTTTTGTAACCCGGTAACTCTATGGGCTTTCCTGAACTGGCATTCTTCTTACCATGGAATGAAATATACTAGATTATATGCACAGTCATATTCAGAGGTCCTCGGATTATTTTTAATGGAAGGTATTGTAAAGAGTTTTATCAGGGTTTTAGCATGTTTCCGATTTTTGTGAGCTGCTCTTCTACGAGACCTTCTTCTGTATCGGATTGACCCTAACAAAATTTGGTTCACTTAGTTTCGTACTAATTCACAAAATCATTCCATTGTCTACATTATCGACGTTGACTACATTTTGTCGACACGTTAACGTAGAAAATAATAGATGACGCGTAAACGCCCATCCCTGCTTATTGTGTGCACATGGTACAAACTATTTAAAATTATTATATTTTTGTTATAGAAACTGTTTGAATATATGAAAAATTATTGTGTGGGGAAAAATGATTGTAAGTTAAAAACTGATTGTAATTTTTGAACACAATAATTTTTCAAAAATAATTCTCCTGGCTTAAATAATTAATTAAATTACATCCAAATGAAATTTAAAAAAATTGGCTATTGAGTTTTTTTATTTTCATATTCTCAACGCAAGTAACAAATTAACCAAAATTTAAATAATTAATCACCTTTTGACTAATTAATTTAACCCAAAGATTTAACAAGCGGTTAGGTGTTGTGAAACGCTTTTTCCTCTAACAGTCGGTTAAATCAGGTTAGCCTGTTAATATGTTCGTGTAACTGGGCATGAGCTTGGTATTTATTGGGATCAATGCCATGAAGTCGGTCTTAAAAATAATTTTCAAGTTATTGACAAACCTTTAAATATTTGATTCAATTTATACCTTACCTGTATACCTATACACCCATATATTACCTATTTATCAAAGCTCCAGAAATAAATTTTGGATGATACTATTTCACATTTATGAAATCGCATATAATCATTCAAGTCATTATGTTATAGTTAAATAAATAAATCTGAATTGTCGTATGAAAGCTTGAATCTGTATAGAAGATTCCTTCAGCCAATTGATATTAAAAGGCTGTTTCATAATCGATCTACAATTTTGTTTCATTATAGTAGTTTTGAGCTCAACCGTATAGCGTAAAAATCAATCGTCCAACTTGGTTCAACCAATTATTTTCGCCAAATTGGTTGTTACAATCTTCGGGAGCTGTTGTGATCTACGGTTTACCACATTCAAACATCGTCGAAAATAGTTGTGCCAACATTCTAAGCACTATTTCATAATTCGAAATGCTAGTTGGGAAGGTCATTATTTTATAATTTATAAAATATAATTTTTATTGAAGTAAATCACGAGCTGTCTGTTGTTCCCGATATTTCTTTCCGTTGGTGATATTATTTTAGCTTCAAACGTATTTATCCGATTTTTATGAAAAAATCGAAGATAAATAGACCTTGCTGAGCGTTGAAAAACTGCTGCGGCTACTGTTTGATTCTACGAATTTTGCAATTTTTTGTATTGTTTATTATTGTTTTAAAAATCTTGTTGATCAGAGGTTCAAACATTTGACATTACCTATTGATTTGATTGATGAAACTGCTAGCCTAAACATAATGGAATCTTCTTTACAAGCGAAAAGTAAAATATGGCGGAATCAAGAATTTACTAAGCAGCAGAATGAAAAACAAATTTTAAATTTTCCCCACCAATGGGGATTCAAGCTATTTATATTCTCAAGTATATCTGATTTCTCGATATCTACGAAAAATCCCGCAATTGAGATAGATTTCCTATCATAATTAAATAATACAATCCGCCCATGACCATTCCAGCCTAGATACCCTTATCGGCAGATATAAAGTATTACTAAGATCAAAAAATTGGTATATTCAAATATGTTACCATCTACTCGACATGTTTGTTGTTAACTCATGGCTTCTGACGCTGATGAAAAACAACGCTGATTAGAGGGATATATGCTAAGTTTAGACTTTAAACTTCAATTAGGCGAAGTGTTATGTAAATTCGTCATATGTAGACCATTTCTCCGTCATATGTAGACCATTTCTCGGCAGCGAAAGCGTTTTTATTATGATAAAATATTCATCTGGCAGCTCATCAAAAGTTTGAAATGTCACGAAAAATATGTGAGAGGTACGATTTAAATTTAATTATTTCAGTAATTTATATTTTAATTAAATTGGTGGAATTAAAACTAGGTGCGTAAATCAAGAAATACACAATTCATATCAGTGAACAATGGAGTGGATTGCCTGCTCAGATGAGGTAGGCATGTGATAGAGGACGGTTTACTAAACCTGACGTAATTTTGTTAGAATTATTTAATATAGTCCCGTAAAGTAATGATGGAGTGGATTGCCGGGACAGATGAGTAAGGTATGTGAAGAAGCGGATGTCGTGAAGCAACTCATTTAGGTAATCGTTAGTTTGCCATCGTAAATTTCGGGGATGGAAATTGGGCCATCTTCACATACATGTATTCATATATTTAATATTTAATTCTTCTTTTTCACATGCTCTTTCCTCTTAAGCTTAGCGTCAAGAATAAAGGCTAGATATTTCACCGTATTTGCATAGGCAATTTACTGTCTACCAAAATGGCTGCTATGACTGCCAAAACAGTTATTTGTAAGAAAACTGAAGAAAAAATACATTGGCTATAGATAAATGCTATAGTAGCCACAAAACTTTTACAGCTTTTTAAGTTTTACATTTTTTAATGTTCAATTTTATGCATATTCCGCGATGAAATAGCTATAAGCAACTGCAATGTATAAAAAAAGTACGAGAAATTAATTTTAAAAATCGGTTATCACTTTAGACAAACTCTATGGAACTCTAGATATATCCTATCTGTATCCGAGCTTGAGATAACTGATATTTCACTGTAAGATTAGGTATTTTGAATTTGACTCATAGTTTAAAATAGTTTTCCTTAATTAATCAAATAAACTTCCATTAAAATAAGTGTTTACCAATTGATTATTTTTAAAATAAAATTGGTATACATATTCAAAAAGACTTTTGCTCACTGTACGGAACCTTTGGCGAATGAGGTGTATACCTGGCCGAATTTTTGTATGACTTAAAACCAATAAACGTACTTGTTTGTTTCCCTAATGTGCCACTTTTTGGAACAATAAACTTTCAGTCTCATCTCATTTGGTGGATTATGAGAAGCGGGTGTGAAATCAACTAAGACAATATAAAAATTTCGGGAATCATAACGCTGCCAATAAGAAAACCTAATTTTCTTGTAAACCAACTATTATTAAGGCTTGCTTAAATTTCAGTTCTAAATATTTATCCAATATTATATGATTCGGTATAGCTAGACAATGGGACCCAATATTCACTGAAATGGGTGGTACTATTGAGTTACTTGATTAAAACGAAGGTGACTCTATTTCTACCACCTTGCACTGGCATGCCTGCCTTTCAAGTAAGAAACGTTTAAAAAGAAGCCAGGTGATATAGTCAGGTCTTGAAGAAACTTGTATAACAGAAAAATTGGAAAAAACAAACTAAAAATTAGTTAAAATTATTTTTAAGTTATGAATGAAGATAACCCTTAAAATTATGTATATATGTACATAAATTATTTAAATTACTGTCATGTTAACTAGTTTTTCAATAAACTACAGAATTACGCTTTATATGTCTATGTATATAGAGATAATCTAAACGAATTGGAGACGTCTGATTGTGGCTACAGTTTTGTTGCAGTAATCAGTTTAAAAATGTATATCATTGTTACGGGTGGGCCATCTCTCGGTTTAAATTTGAACCACCGGTTATTTCGAATCTGGCAATACTAATGTCATTCTATTCTGTCATAAAATTCAGTATATTATCTCCACTGAACTAAATGAATCGATTTACGCTTGAGCAACGTTGGGATTTATTGGAAATTTAGTTCCAAAACAAAGACTATTGGTCGGAAATTGCACGAAAATGTCGTGCAACATTTGGTCGCAGAGAAGGACCAACATTGCCCGGTATACGCAAGTTTATTGTTAAAGTTCGTGAAACTGGTTTCATTGTTGATGCGCCAAGACGTGAGCGTGCTCGTACAGTGCGTACACCCGAAAATATCGAAGCTGTGGCTGAGAGTGTGCGTGACAATCCATCACCGTTCTCAAGAATTGGACGTTTCACGCACCAGTTTAAGGCGAATTTTACGAAAATATCTCGGTATGACGCCTTACAAAGTTCAATTGGTTCAGGAGTTGAAGCCGCATGACCATCCGCTTCGTTTTCACTTCGCTAGATGGGCCAACGAGAAACTGCACAATGATGTCGATTTTGCCAAAAAAATCATCTTTTCGGATGAAGCTCATTTTCATCTTGATGGGTACGTTAATAAGCAAAATTGTGGTATTTGGGGCTCAGAAAATCCACACGTGGACTTACAGAAGCCAATGCACCCATTACGATTGACTGTTTGGTGCGGCTTATGGAGCGGAAGCATCATTGGCCCATATTTCTTTCAAAATGAGGACGGCGCAACCATTACGGTCAACCTATCGCACGGATATGGTGCAACTTGCCACACATCTCATGCTACAATCGATTTATTGCGTCAAACGTTTGATGACCGTTTAATTAGCCGAAATGGTGATGTTAATTGGCCGACAAGAAGCTGCGATTTAACACCATTAGACTATATCTTAAAGTTAATTAAAGAGGTTATATAGTTTCTTATACGAGCACATACGTATATTGATTCGAATTAAATAGTAAATTTCATGCATTGAACTGGAAAAATCTGTGTCCCAAATAAATATTGATTCTTTGAATACTGTATGTAGTATGTATGTTCATACATACATACATACTAAATACTGTATGTACATTAAAAATAGTTACCTTTACTAAACAAATATTACTTTTTAATTTGTTTGTTATTGTTTAATAGTATAACCCCAAACTAAAAGGTCATATATAGTACGTATCGTAGAGTGACGTAACATAATGACAACAAACAATAACTACTCTACCTATATTTGTGGTCTCGTATTAATTCGGCAGATTAATGTTTTCGAAACAATAATGTTTTATAATCTCTATCCGGTTTTGTACATTCACACAACACATAATATATTTTATGTATACGGCTAAATAGTAATGTGATGAGATATACAAACACATAATTTGGAAACCCATTTAAACCATCATTTTCTATTTGAGTATACGAATTTTGTATGTATGTGGAAGATTTTTCCGTTTATGGTTAGTAAATGCTTAAATACATAAATTATACATACTCGTATATACGTACCTATTTGTATGTAACAACATTATCCAGTATCCTGCAGTCAAGTTTATGTCTATTAATCGGTTTTAAACGAAAGTTAATTGGGTATGATTACTTTAGTTGAGTGATTTGTTACATTTTTCTATGTTGGAATTACAAATATGTACGTCAAATTTAGAACCAATTAATTAATATATTAATTAATTATAAGATCAAACGCCCATTTTAGATATATGACATTTGAGAAAGTTTTTTAAACACGCACAATATTTGAAACGAACATATCCATTTCATATTCAAGCGAAATAATTTTCCCCATCACAATGTACATATTGATAAAAAGTATGACAAGTTTCATTCTTCATTCCAAAAAACTTTAGTTGATTTCGAAGAAAAAAATCAATTTTTTGGTGATTTAATTTTTTATTTTCTCTGTATGTATTCTTAACATAAAAACAAAAGAAAACTTTTCGGGGCAAGCAGCATACCATTATCAAGTAGATAACCCTCTTAAAAAATAACATCTGAGAAAAATATTAAATGTTATGTATTCGTATATAACACAAATACCATACAAATATGTAAATATGTAATCGACCTAAAATTGCCGTAGACTATAATATAGTCTTATGGTTATGGCACGTTTAATAAAATGTACATACTTAGTTGTTTACCGACTTTAATTCGACATCCCTTCGGAATTGGTAAGCCTTTTACGTACAATCAGTGAGTATGAATCAGTAGTTTCGTTGCCAACGTTATGAAAAATATCAACAACAAAAAACAGTGGTGACCGGTAGGATGTTAGCACGAAAAGTTAGCACAAGAATCCCACTGGTAGCACTAGTAGTTTGTAGCACGGATATTTGGTTTGTTGTACTTAATCTGTGTTAATTTTAAATAAAAATAAAGGAATGTTCAGTATTCGAATTTTAAATTATTAGAAATGGTATAATTTGTCATTTTTACGAATTTTACGAATTTAATTTTGTAAATTCTGCGAATTTAAGATAGTCAGAAATTTTCTAGTTTTACCACATAAGAAATTATGAATCTATGAAATTTGATAAACTCTTCAATTTGTTAAGCTTTGTATTGCATTGAAATTCTTTAGAACTTAATCTAAATTCACAAATTTCTAAACACATATCTGGATTCCAAAACTTGGAAAGGTTATAAAAGTAAGTACTAAGTAAGTAGTATCAAAAAAAGTTGATAAAATCGGTTAGGTAGTTGCATACAACTGAGCACTATAAACTACATGTTATTTCTAAATATATATCTCGTCTTTGTTTTTTTTTATGTAATCAGTTCTGAGGCTCAACTCTTTCGCTATTAGCTTTTAACATTATTAACACTATTTATATATTATTATTAATGACGTCGGAGATAGAGAAATGTTAAAGATGTGCTGCTCGTAATGAAGAGATGCAAAGTGATACGTCTATCGTAACGCCAACAAACCAAAAACTTTGTAACAGAGTGATTTATATAAAAGTATTCACTATACTCTCAATTTCAACCATCGTTTCACCAACAAATTACATTTCACCAAAAATGCGATAAATTTTGTCACGTTCATAAAAGAATTTTTCACAAAATTATTATCATTATTAGGGTAATAGCAATTTTTAAGGTTCAATTGATTGATTGTGACGTTTAATATTTTGAGGAGAATTGCGGGTACAAAACAGAATTTATAATAAAAAGCTAATAAATCAATCAGAGTATATGACATAAAAAATTTAAGAATTTTTTTTAAGAAAGCTGCGGGAAATAAGAAAAAAAAATTGTTTTCGATTTACCTCGCGTATACCATAAAAAAACCTCATAAATTAATTATCTCATTTTCATTTTGGCAAGATCATTGAAATATTGATATATTATATTATTTTGATACGTGTTTAATCAATTTCCCACGCATTGTTAAATCACGAATTCATATAAATATTATTAAATAATGAATATACAAAACATACCTATTTACATTTTTTATGTAAATTTTTTTTTTGTGTTTTATGTAAATGTTCTAACAAAATTATTCTATAATACAAAATAATGCCCGAGCAAATCAAACAAAAATAATTTTTATAATATACGAGATTCATTTATTTTATATTAAATTTGCATAAAAAAATAAAAATATTTTATATATGCACAGAGAGAAGAAAATATATAATTTTTTTGGGATGCTGTTGTTATTGGAAAATTAAAATATTTTTGTTTTGCATAAAATAAATATTTAAATTTAATTTTTAATATTTATGTGTTCGAAAATTTTATAATACACACATACATTAAAATATTAATTGGGAGAATATAAATTTAATGTGATCTGTAATAATCAATTGCAATTATGGCCTTTTACGTAATTATGCAGCCAAATAGATGCATAAATTGTAATAAATAATCGCCCAAACTATAATCCAGTGAATTGGATATTTTGCAATTGATTATAAATCTTTTTTGCACTAATTCTATCACTAGTTTATCAAGTTTAGCTATCTAGTTTATTCTTTTTTGTTACGAGTCATAAATTTGAGGGAATAAACCCACCTTATTCGAATATGTATGCTATAAAATCTACTACATTTTTAACAAATTTACAGTTAAACATAACGTTCTTGTCTAGGTTTATTTCATCATTAGATAGTGGTTTTTATTCGAGCGAAGTTGGCACTTAAACACGAAGGAACACTTAAATAGCCGGCATAAAATAAATTTTATGAAAAATGAGCTTTTGGCAAATAACTTTCACATTTGTAAATTACATTCGTGATATTTATAACTAACTGCGAGTTTAATTAGGAAATATTTATTTGAGCGCATTTTATGAAAAGCGGAGCTTTTTTTTTAAACAATTTTCAATTGTCCTTCCAATTAGAAGTTACGGTTTTTATCATTTTATTCATCTGGCTTCTGCTATTACAGAACTAGTGTAAATATTTAATTTGTTTCCGATCCGATATGAACGTTTTACTTATGAACTTTTAAGAAATGTTTTACAATTGTCCTAAAAGTTTAGGTATTTGTAATCATGTGCTTCTATAATTAAAAAACGAGTGTAAATATTTTATTTCACTCTGATCTAATATAAAAGCGATTTCTTGAAAAATTGAGCTTTTGAAAATAAATTTCACATTATTGTCCTTTGAAAGTTGATTCCCACTTTTTGATTTTTCAATTATCTGTTTATTTAAAGAGAACAAATAATTGTTTCCGATCCAAGATAAAAGTTATTTTATGAAACAATGAGCTTTTGAAAAAAATTTCATGTCTGTCATTCAAATTGGAATTTAAATGTTTAACAACCATAATGATTTGCTTTTAAATTAAAGAACAAGCGTAATTGTTCTAATTTTTTCTGCTGCAACATAAAAGATAATTATTAAAAGCAGAGTTTTTTGAAAAAAAGTGGCTCTTTCACTTCGAACATTTATATTAGAAATTTGCGACCATCGTATTATTTGCTTAAAGTACAAAGTGGATTTTTAACAATTGACTCCATTCAAAGCCATCTTAATATATAAAGCCTCCATGTTGAGCGATATTTTCAAACGAGCTTTTTTTATTTAACCAAAAAATGAGTAATTTACAAAGAAGTCTATGCAATCCCATGGCAAAACATACAAACTTATTTTGAATTGTTCAACTATTAATAGTGAGAGCTTTTAATATTTTATTACATAAAGTAATAGATAAAGAATTGAATTAGGTTATGGCCAGCGTTATTTTTCGAAATTATATTAATTAAACATAATTTTTCATTAATTTAATTTATTTAAATTGTCATTAATTTAATTTATTTGCGCTTTTAAATTTGTATATATCTGATATATTCTAATACTCTCTTTCAATATACTGCATTCACTCCAACACAGAAATAAAATAGTTCGATTCAAAATCTAAACATCGAAAAATATGTATAAAAATTATGATAACTACGATAAATTAAAATTTAGGAGATTAATCGGATAAACGCTGGGAAATTTCTCATTAAACCGAAATAAAAATATTGATCGTATCGATCAAATAAATGATAAAATGTTGTGTTTTGTTTTGAAGGTTACAAAAGGTTACATAATTTATATACAATATGTCAATTAGGATTAGGAGAGGGACAATTTGATCACGCTCTCAATATTATTTTTTATGCGATTACTTTTTGTTGTTGCTATGAAATAAAAAATTGGGTTCATATATTTTTTCTCGTTTTTTGCGTTGTTTTATGATCATTATGTTTGTTCCATTTTAAAAAAAAACATTGATGTTTTCTTCTTTTGGGTTATTTGTTTGATGGGAATAAATTATTTTGTTGGTTATGTACACAATGTCCCTTTCTTACAAATTTGTATTCTATTTCTATTTGAGCTTTATTAGAGAATAAAGTATCTTATTTTCCTTTAATTAATACAATAAAATGGAGAACCCCACGGAAAAATCCTTCAAGTCAGGTGAAAACCAATGTTTATAGTTTCAATTGATTTCAAAAAATTATAACTTTGAGTTACTTTTCATTCAAATATTTCTATAAACGAAAATCATGTCTCTCCATATTAAATGTATGAAGAGAGCGATTATTTTTGTCATTTTAGACTCCCTAATAAAAATTCGTTTTAAACATGGAGGCTTGATTTATTATAATGGCTTTGCTCCATTCAAGCGAAAACTTAATTTATAAAAGATGAACTTTTTGTTAAAAACTTTCACAACTGTCCCAATTGGAAATTAATACTCGTAATTTAGTATTTGTTGATCATCTCCTTTTGTAATTAAGTACGATCCAACATAAAAGCTCCTTTGTGAAAAAATGAACTTTTTGAAGAAATATTTTGCAGTGTTTCTATTTTGTAATTACATGTCTATTTCTCTAAATTAAATAATAAGTGTATTTATTTTAATTGATTCCAATTCGACATTAAATTTTTTTTAATGAAAATCTAAGCTTTTTGAGAATGTAGGTTTCACAGTCTCTTACAATTGGAAATTAAAATTTTTAAAATTACGCTTAAGGGTAAATATTTTAACTGAGTCCGATCTGACACGAACGTTCTATTATGAAAATATGAGCTTTTTATAAAAATTGTCTTCTTAATTAAATTTTTGATAATTTTAATTACAAGCTTCTTTTATCAAAGAGCAAATAAAAATATGTAGTTTGTTAGATAGATTCCAATCCGACAAGTTAAGTTTTTTGAAAAAAGATTTTACAATGTTGTTCCATTAGAAGTACACACTTTTTGATATTTGTAATCACTTATCTGGTTTTTTAATTAAAACACAAGTGAAAATATTTTATTTATCCCCGATTTCCTTTAAAAGCTACATATTTTATGAAAAGTAGAGCTTTTTCAAATTAAGTTTTACAATATTGTCATTCAATTTATGTAATTATATGTAATGCCTTTATAATTAAAATACAAATATTTGCTTCCGATCTGATATAAAACTTCTTTTATGACAAACGGAGCTTTGTGAAAATATTTTCCTATTTGTCCTTCCAATCTGGAATACATATTTTATAAATTTTCATAACTTTTCCTTCTGAATTATTTTCTACTGGTATTATGACTCTAAGGCATATTTCTCTGAACTTTCGATAGTTTCCCATATCTAAGGAGGTAAAATTATTTAAGTATATCTCAAAAGCCGAAAGAAATGTTAAATATTTTTAAAGAAATCCAATAGTTACTAGTATAAATTATTTGATTCTTTCAAAGGAATTCAGAACACGTTTTATTACAAATTTAAGTGGTTTTGGAAAGTTTTTAGTAAGATTAAGAAATTATCATAAAACTATTTATTTGTGAAAATATTTCTTATATCAATTTAAGTGCTTTTGAAATGTTAACTGCGGTGTTAACTTAAGAAAGTTAATTAATTAATTATTTAATTGAAAGAAGTTTACTGTTCTAGTTAAGATTAGTTGAAATTGAATTTGAAAACCAACAAAATACCATAACATTGACATATTCGTATTGTAAAATGAAAAAGTTCATAATTATTTAAATACGACTTTGAGATCATCAGTTGCTTGCGGATATTTAGAATATTTTACAGCTAAAAAAATAATTCAGATAAGAATACTGAGAATTGAATATTGTGATTATTTTTTATTTACCTTTGAAAATTTAATTTATTTTATGAATTAAAAAGTCAATTTAAATGTAAAAATGGATTATTCAATTTATTATACTACATCCGGCAACATAGGTATCGGCAACTTCTTTTAATTTATCTCTAAAACAACTAACGACGTAGGTTTTAATATAGACCTGTTGTCTTAGAGACATAGGGAAGCAATTTGTTCGAGTTATTCAACTTTAGATGATTTTTGTCTCTTATCGGTGTACATTTTGTATCCTATGTTTCTATCTGTCGTTTTCGGTATCTAAAATTATGGATAAAAAATCCTGGTATTTTTGACATTTTTACTTTCGTTTTCTATATTTTGCTTAATTTATGAAGTTTTATTATTGTAAATTACGTTTCATGTACCTATCTTTAAACATAATAAGTATATGCATATTCGCACTTTAAAACATAAATAAATAAAATAATATTAATGAATTAAAAATATCTTACATGGAGTCAAGAAAAAGGAAACTCTCCAATGAGAGTTATGTAGTTTTTTTCAAATAAAAAAAAACTTATTGTAAAAAAAAATTGACTCAGTATCAAACCCTAAGAAAAATGAAGCCAGGTGGGCATATTACTATTGATTACAATGCTGAAGCTCAGCTGAGAAATATTAAAAAAATATATACATATAAAATTAACCTTTTAAAACTAAAAAATAGTTCATATAATCTAGTATTATACAACGGCACCTCAAAATTTTGTTAATTCTTCTATTTCGTTCTTTGGTTTCTTTAGTGCACTACAAGAAATGTACTTCGATAATGGGGATTCAGGATGCACTCCTAACAAATACCACGGAGAAGCCAACCCACCGAGTTTTTTTTTAATGTAAATTAATTATTTACTTATTTTGTTATTTAAATAAATATATGTAGATTAGAAAATGTAAATCGATTTTTTAAAATTTATATGTTTATGCTTGAATTATCTCGGAATTGTACTGCATCTGCATAATCCCTTGTGTTTGGTTCATATTCATTACGGATTTCTATGGTTCCAAAATCTATGAAATTTTATATCGACACACAAATACTATGCATTACGCAGCATGCGCAAACGGTCTAAACACATCTTTTAATCTAAAATTCTAGTGTTTTAAAATGCGAGTGATGCGAGCTTTTGAATATGCATGATTGATAAATTTGGCCTTTGTACGGCGTCAAAATTCCGATGGGGTTCATCATAGACTTAAACCCTGCAACACGCAATAGAAAATAACTTTCCGGAGGAAAAATAGCTTTTCTATATAGGGTCCTAATTATTAGAACTCGCTGGTCATGTACGGAGCACGGGTATCCGACACACAAATTAATAATCTAACAATTTGGGTCGCAAACCGCCTGCATTTGAATGGAATAATCTAATTTTTGGTTTATGTACTGGACTTTCTGGTTGGGAGACATTTCATTTTAATGTGACATCCATCAATTAAGTCTGAAAATAAAATAAAATATAGGTAAATATTAAAAAAAAAATCACTATAGCATTACCTCTCGTGATTAGTATATGTAGCTGTTTCAGAACTTCTTTTTGAAGATCTAGGTACTTTTTTGCCAATTTAGCAACTTCTCATATAGCAATAATCATTGCCAAATTGTTTAACTTTCATTGAAACATTTTCCTAAACGCACAAAATTTAAATAATTCTAAATGCCATTTGTCATTTATGACAAATGCAGTTACTAGCCAATTGGCACGGTACGTGAGGTAAATGTGTTCTTAAATTGTAATTTACTGTACTAAACGATTTACCCGAGTTCGCAGCAATCTTAGAAATTTTTAGTTCTGAAATGAAAAAAATTATGGTGGCAACACTGGTGCCTGGATTTTCTTGGACCCTACCGACACACTAGGAAAACCAATACTTGTATTTCGATATACTTATGGATCATTTTTCCAAATTCTTTTTGACCAAACGGCCCAAGCAAGGATGATCATGATCAGAGTATAGTGAACACCATATACTGGTCCAGTTAAGTTTCCGTGACAGTAGCATGATAACATTTTGTGCTAGGGTTCTGGTTGTGAGAATGTCTAGGTGCCCTGAATTCCTCATCACCGGTAGATCGTTTCCCGATCATTGACAAACCGGTAGATCGTTTCCCTGATCAATGCAATGCGTAAGGCATCAGGTGCTCCACAACCCTAACAAAATATGTTTGCCGGCAAATCACAAACAGGAAACGTAGGCCCGCTTCTCTTGCAGTTCCAACAAACAAGCAATCTAGATTGCGATGACGTAAATTTAGGTTGTTGTGAAAATTATCCCCGAATTGCTGCTATTACAACCTTTTGTGAGTAATCATCGTACATACATAGATGGAAATTGATGATAACGAACTTCCCATAACGATCTGTAACTTAATTAATCTTCGCATTTTTTCAACTATTTCCCACTCGCGGATAAAGGAGTAAGAAGGGGCTGATAGCCAACTCATAAATGCCATAATAAAATTCAATAAAGGTTTCATTATGCTTTTGCTTCCGGTTATCGATACTTTGATTCATTTGCAGAATGTTGCAATAATGTTCCCACGCCATACCCTTCAGGAAAATATATGAATTCCACTCACAAATTGAATTTCCGAAATGATAATTAGTATTAGCAAGATGCTCAACTTGGAAAATAAATTTTTCAACCGACGTGTCAGTCCCATTGAAACTAAGTTGTGTGAACTCATTTTTGAGGCGATGTGAATTAGTGCTCGAGGTGAGATATAGGTAACACAGTATTTTGGGTAGATTGGGCTGGTTATTCAAAATGGCTGGCTACTTGATGGTTGAATGAATAATGAGGTATTCTAGTCAGGGATGTTGCTACATGAATAGTTATTGGAAAACTTATGATGATTTGAGGATTTGTTTTGTGGTATATTGACTTGTACATTTCGCGATGAAGAATTTCTTGTCAAGATGAGAAGGTGTGGCGTTAGAAATCAATTTCGGTACATTGGCCAACTGAATGAGAATTTCAGATGGGTCAATCTAACAAATAATTAATTAATTAATAAGTTTACTAATTTAATTAAGTAAAAGTTTAATTATTACCCTAAATGTTGATAAAAAGTTACGGCTACTCATCAAAATTAAAAGTTGAAATAAAGAGTTGATCGAAAACAATAGTACGACATTTTTAGACGGGCGTTCAACAAGCGATAATGATCGCAGTCGATCGAACTCAATAGTAGGGACCTAGTATAGCATATTAATTTTTCTGTGGAACTCGAATTGGAGAAAACTATTTTTGTTGACGTTCCATTAGAATATCCATATGGCGTGAACTTTTTTCCAATAATCTACCGGAGATTTTGTTTGATTATGTCTGGCTAGCTGTTGCCAATTTGAAACAATGCTAGAAAGGATTGATACATTAAGTCAAATCCATTTCGAATCAATATTGTACATTTTTTGATATTAGATTTGAAGAATTCGCTATATTTAAATGAATAATTCTGGATGGTGAATACAAATAAAAAACAGAATTTATTATTTATTATTAAGATATAGCATTGAAAAGCTTTCTTCGGTGTACTTTCTAGAGCTTTTACTGTGATTTTTTTTTGTGAGTGCACTGAATTTATATAGAGTCATGATATTGTAGTTATACATAATAGATTTGTTTACACTGATTTGCCGCTTTATAAATTCTTCCCCTACTGTACCAACAACTTTATGAACTAAAAATTATTGGACGCAAATGTTATATTTTAATTTTTTTTGTTGGTTTCTGCTTACTTATATCTTGTCTTTAGATTTTAATATCATTATAAAAATAACCGAAAGTTTGGGGTTTGTGTACCTTCCTTTTTTTATCGACCTCCTGCTCCCAACAAAACGAAAAAAAAAAATGAAATATATTTTTAGGGATTTTCTTTTCACCATAATATATTTATTTAAATAAATTAATGAAATTTTTATTAATTTATTAGTTATGTATAACAAAAAAAACTGTAATGATTATTAAAAACTGGCAACAGCAATGTAAAGCTCAAAATATTACAGAATATGTTATACATTATTTTTTGTTGGTGCTTTTCTTATCTATTAAATTATTTATTTGTTGGTTTTAGGATTTAGTACTTGGTTTGGTTTATTTTTGGATTATGGATGAGTCAATTTATGTTTGTTCTGTATATTTATGGTAACATGATATTTTGATGAGTTTATAATTCTATTTTTGTAAGTGTTTATATCATATGTTAAGCGCTCTATATAGTTGATGGATTATGGTATAATATGTGACACAATATATTTATATGTTGACATTTTTACAGGTATGTAAGTTGATATTTTTTGGGAGTTTTGGAAGGAGCTTAAGAGACACAGTATACATGTGTTAAAACTGGTTATGGTATGTGATTTGTGTTTTGCGGTGCATATAAATAAAATTGTTCCAGAATTTTTATTACATATGTATATGGTATGGCAAATGATTTATACTTGTTGAAATTGATAAATTGATACGGAAGGAGCGTGTGCGTAATAATAGGCAAATTGCTATATACGCGCAATTTAAAAATATGGAATAAAAATCATAAATCGTAATTTCCAGGAAATGGCATGAAAATAAAATAAAAATGAAAAATTATTTGAATTACATGTATGTGTACGAGTATGTGGGTGGCTACAGCACCCAACCGATTGAGTATACGATTGTTTACCGTTCGTGTAAATGAAAATGTTATAAATATTTTCAAATGCTATATTCATATATTCTATTCATGATATACCTTTATTGAATGTTATCTAAGCACACCATATCGAACCCACTGCATAATCCTGTACATATATTTATTTTGAAATAGGACAACAAACATTGTTCACATAAGCAATTTTTGTTTTCTCGTACCTCTACATATAAATATTCTACTCCTATTAATTCCAGTTTTGTTGTCCTTTGATGATAAAAGGATTTTGATATGATTCTGTCGTTTTTAATTCAGCAGCAAAAAATATGCATACACGTACGTAAAAAAAATGAGGTAAATAAGGTTAACCATATTATGAGAAATTGTATATAAACCATTAAATTACATTTTTTATATTCAGTAGGATGTACTGTATGATTTTTATACACAGAGACTTAGAAATATAATCTTGATAGGTTAAACCTGTTGATCCTTTCTTTATATGTGCAACTATATGTAGAATTGAATTTCAATGATATTAGAAACCAAGCTCGGTCGTTTTTTTTATTTTTAGGAAATCCTATTTTGTGGTAGCTTTATATGTGACTAATACGATTTTTCATGACTCTTTCGTTAGATTATCCGAAACATTTTTTGGATGAATAGTTATATAATATATAGTTATATGATTTTATTATTTATGAGATTGACGTTAAAGGCTGAAACATAATATTTATATTGATTTTTAAGACTTATTACTTCATACAAAATGATAATAAAAGAGGTAGGTGATATTTGTCTTCAAATCTTAAAAAATATTAGTTATATAAAGACTTAGGATCAGTTTACATTAAATCTAATTCTTTCCATTGTTTCTTATATCCAATTTATGAATTAACGACCGTCGCATAGAATAACAAAATTTGTGGATATAACTTTCTTGTTTTAGCTAGAAGAGGTTAAGGGCCATTCGATAACCAGAGAGTATGGAGAGGGTATCATATTTTAATTTAAGTTTACTGTGAAGATCGAAAAGGCTTAGTTAGGTAATATAGGATATATTCGTAGTCATACATGCTAACCGTTTTCTTAAACATATAGGTAATTTTATTTAAGTAAAGACCTGTATTTCAAATTGAATGAGATATTTTTAATTTTGACCAAATTTTGTAAATAAAAGTAATAGGAAAATTCATAGTTATCATTAGAGACGAGTTAAGGGAAATACTACATGCATGTACTATGAATTCCAAAATTATTTGTGCGCAATATAATTTAGCTAATCGTTTTTGAGAAACATAATATTTATTGATTCACCTGTGTTTTAAATCACACTTTATTTATTTTAAACTTTTTAAATAACAAATAAAAAAATTCATTTTTTTTAAATAAAACTAATCCCAAGTAATAATCGACGGCAAATCGTTCATCACACCAAAAATGATGCTTTGGCGACGTCATGAAAACTGAAAAATCACATAAAATAGTTGTAAATATGCAATTTTCTAAAAATGGACTTTATGGACTTGAGCGAACAATATTTGGTGTCCTATATTGTTTTCTTAGATAACATTCAATAAAGGTATCTCATGAACTACCTTAGTAATTGATTTACGTGACTATTGGTTCGCGGTCTTAGAATAATTTTAAAGTAAAATTACAATTAATCGATATAGCTGGTAAAAGTAAAATAATTGAAAAAGTTTAACGGACATTTAGGATGGTATTTTGTTATTTCGAAAGATGTTTTACTTTTAAAGGCATGAAGTTGCTATGTTTACCGGTCAATAAAGGGAAATTAAATTCTATTCACGATATATGTAGATGCATTAAACAAGTTTGAAAATTACAGATTAAACGCGCTCTTCTGGCCACATAATTTTGAACATTTTTACATTGGTCCAGTTAACACATAATGTATAAGTGCATTTTTTGTTAGTTTGCTCACGATAAAGCAATACCGCTCATAACAAAGCAAATTGTATAAATGCTTAACACAGAACAATAATGTTTTATGTACAGTAATGAAATTCCATTCCACAAAGTAAGTTATTTATAAAAGATGGCCATTTTATTGCTAAAATGGTATTAACAACAAGTTGGTTCCAGTGAAGGTATATCCTTTTCTTGTTTAATATTTGTGTTTTTCTACCTATAATGAAAATTTATTGTTAAAGGCCATCAATCGTTTGTTTCCCTATTTTACAATTTTATGCAATACTTTTTGGTTGTGAAAATATTTAATGTAGTAAAACTAGTTAATATGAAATTGATTTATTTAATGATTTAGTTGGTATACATATAATGCAGATATCTTTTATTTGTATTTTTCGAATGACAGCAAACATTAATTTTAATAAAATTCCATAAAAATCATATTTGCTAAATTAACTTAACACTCTTATAAAACGTCTTGACGTGGAATCTAAACAATTTTTTATAACGTCAATATCAATTTGACTCCAAACGTCTACAACGGCATATGTCATTTTATCGGTCCTTCCAAGTTCATATGGAATAGTTCTCTTTATGTACGCCCATATGTTCACAATGACGTTTAAATCGGGAGTGTTGTTAAAACATGATGTCTTTATGTATCGGAGCATTGTGAAATATATTAAAAATATGTCAACAAGACATATGTAGGAGACTGAAGGAAAAGGGCATAAAAGCATGCGTCACGCAAAAAAACCCTATATTAAAACAAAATCTATTTTTTCTTTGGAGGCCGAAATTTTATGTACGCCCAAAAAATCAAAACGGATGGTTACAGTTCCAACTCGGCACTCTCATTGAAATGCGATCTTTATTTGGTTGTTATGGCAAATTTAATTTACATATTTGAATTTTCCACATTGCATCTGTCTTGCAGATTGGACTCAATAGAAATACGAGTAGCTGGTGTATAGTAATTTAAACGTTATTATTGAAAGCTTTAAGTATTATACGAACATCAAAATCTTCAGCATACCATTTCTTTATTGTCCTTTCCCACATTCTATATAATAAATAGACGCATGGAATTATATAATGATGAAGCTTTATTTTCTTATTACAGCAATACATGATTATCTTTACCGTATATTTTCGACCTACACACATGAACACATACTCGTAAAAAACCCAAACGAAAGGACTAATTTCATGAAATTCAATTATCACTTCCCCAGTAAAGTATTATTTCGGGTTAAATTTTTTTTGTTATTTGTTTTTACTTTTTACGACATGTTCCGGAACTTAATTTTTTTAAATACGGTTTTATTCGATCGTAATAATAAATGAATTTAATTTTTATTATACTGAAGTCGGTTGTATATATGATATAAAATGACTTAATATGTTTATACCGATATAACAGTGACGATATACATATGTATATATAGGTATAGTCAGTCACCCTTAACAAAGTTGTAAAAATTAAAAATTTTATGAACTTTAAGCAAATTTAATGGTGTTTTTACAATAGAGATTGATAATTTTATATGACGTGCTGATGGGGGTGAGAAAATTAATTGGATTTTCCCTATGTAATTGTTGGTGTTAAATAAACGATCAAATGTGTGCGTTTTGTTTATTGGCAATTATTTATTATTGATTACAATATGAATTTTTTGGATCAGCAGTTGCGCGAATCCGCTCAATTTCGTTTAGGAAATAAAATTGTGAAAGGTGAAGTACCCCGGTAACTACTAGTTGGAAAAAATTAAATCAATAACACAATTAAATTTCATAAAATATTAGAAATCTTATGATTTGGGCCGTGGGTAAAAGCCAACGTTACTTTAATTTTAACAGTGTATTCTTAAAATTCATGGCCCCTGTGGTCGAGTGGCACTTATATGTTTCTTAAACCTAAATTGCACGAACATGTTTTCCAAGAATAACACCACAGTAACACCACCTTTGTGGTCATAGGAGGCTAAGGTTGGATCGCTGGGCTGACGACTCGGCTATACGTTGGTCTACGGTGGATATGACCTCAGAAATCATCGACCTGGATTTCTTCTTGGGCTGCTGATAAAGAAGGCTGTTTTGTTGGCTCAGGAACTAAACCGTTGAAGCCAAATTGTTGACTCAGTAAGCGGTCGCCAGTAATGGCTCCTTACTAAGTCATTTCTTTATTTACGTATTTCATTAATACGAAAATCCGAATATTAAAACTCATTTCATAGATAATCCTAAAAAAATGTACGATGCCAGTGTAGAGAACATTATACAACTATTACGGTTAATTCGCCAAAATGTCATATAAAAAAGATGAAAATTTCATTTCGCGTAGTAATTATTTTATTTAGTAATTTATCAAAATTCGTAAATAAATTCGACATTTTTAAATAAATAACCCTATTAATTATGCGCTTGAACTGTCAAGGCTACACTATCATTATAATATCCTTAGAAATTTGTATGATTATGTTTGTCTTGGTCTCATAGTAAATAAAGTTAATAGAATTATAAAATCTGCAGTTGTCAGTCTTGTACAGTAAAAGAATTGCTCTTAAATTAAAAATATATTAAATTAAAAAATTAATTTGGTTTGTGTGAGCAAATAATAAATTATATTTGAATATACTACTTGGAGAATAATTTTACCTACATCCACTTATATTACAATATTTAGGTACTTAGTTACACAGTTAGAATATACAATATTATAATAATGTATGTACTTGGAAAAGTATTAAAAAAAAATATTTACTAGCAGAATTATTAGAATTACCTGGAAAATTAATATATTAGGTTCTGAACTAGCGAAGCACTAATGATAGTAATGATACAGTTATTCTTGAAACCTAAATAATTATTTTTAGATTTTTTCTGCTCTGCCTTTTGTTATACTTAACTATATGATGTTCATTCCCATAGCAATAAAAACACAGCGTTGACGTCAGATAGTGTCACAGTTACATTTAGATTAAATTTGTGTTATATAAGAGCCACCTATATAAACAGAGCCCTAATGTGAAAAATTGAGCTATTTTTAGAGGTACTAAAATTGACGAAAAAAACATAAAGTACATTCCAATAAAAGCTGTATGATTTGAATAAATCCCAAATTAATTTCATTTCAATTTCAAACTTTGGTTTTAAGATTATAAATGGAACACCATGACTATCACATTTCTCCTGGCACGATTCTATTTTATTTTGGTAAAGTTTTGCTACATATTTGGGCATAATTATGGTTGGAAACCAATTATGCAGCTGTTATTGGAACTCCCTGTGGATGATATGTTTTAAGTTGTCAACATCCAAAACCAACACAAATGTATTTGTGTTGGTTTTGAGTATATACGAGTACATATTTCTTATTTATATATTATAAAAACGCATTAACACTTAAATCTATTTTGCACTTTTTGCTTCATGGTATCTACCAAAATCTTCTATTAACAAGTCCAACTATGCACATATGCTTACATAGACTATTGCTACAAGCGACTTTTTTCGGCGTTACTGTTGGTGCAATAGACGGCAATGTTGTGTTTAATTTCATTTTTTTATGTGCTTGTGCACAACAAAAAAGTCAAAAAATGGTCGTATTTTCGTATGTATTAGTGTTGTTTTTTTAAATACTATTCAAATAGATCTTCATATTATTATTTAACGTTGCCGTTTGTCATATTCCATTAGGTTAAGTTAGGTAAGGGTCCTAAAGGACTAGAATAGACACAAAATTGGTTCGTACCTGTACCAAATTCGACCTATATCTTCACTCGTTGAACCATCCTGAGGTTACCAAGGAGCGTTGAAAGTTCATGACATCGATTTTACTAATATCCGGCAGGTTGTCCAAAGGAGAAGTACCCATAAATTTTGTTCTGCTGTACGCTAGACTAGGACAGTTGTAGAGCAGATGGAGCATATTTTGCTCCTCCTCCTCATCACCGCAGGGGCCCCCAGTCTGCTTGCATGTACGCCGATAAAACAATGTCCCGTTATAGCTCCCACGACCATATCAATATAGTGCCGTTGAAGCGATATCAATTGGTCTTATCTGGACCGGTCAACTTCAGGCCAGATCTGCTTGGTTATTACACACGAACTAACGTTCGACCATCTGACGTTCGTTTCTTTAATGGCTTCTTCCTGAAGCTGAGTTTATATGAAGAATCCAGCCTGCTTTGGGATATAAGGCGTGCTGTACTCTTGCGGGCCAGCTCATCTGCCTTTACATTCCCTGCGATATTGATTTATTCCGTGGCACCCACGTCAAGCGGATGTTGAACTGATCAGTTATCTCATTTAAAGATGCCAGCCACTTCTGGGCTACAGTCGACGTTAGGGAGTATGATTGTAGCGTTATAATAGCAGCCTGACTGTCCGTAAAAATCCGTATTATCGCAATAATCTCAACTCAAAAAACACTGCAAAAGTCGGGAAGATGGAAAGAGAGGTTGACCCCTAGTGCCTCACAGAATACCTCGCAACTAACCCGTCTATCCCTTTTTGAGCCATCCGTGAAGAAGGTTATTGCCTCATTGTCCATTAGCGTCTCATGCACCCAGTCCTCTCTGGTGGGAATCTTAGTTTGGAAACTCACCTCAACAGATGGCGAAGGTATAGTGTAGTCTGTAGTTTCCAGAATACCCCTGTTTCATAAGATGGATGAGTGCCCTATATTGTTACAGATCCACATAGTTAGGGACCTGAGCCGAATGGCTGCGCAAGATGCAAGCTGCTCGGCCACAATGTCCAAGGGAGTTAGATGAAAGAGAATTTCCAGAGCTTGAGTAGGTGTGCTTCTGAGAGCCTACTTATACACAAGCAGGCCGTTCTTTGGACTTTCATCAATAGTTTAAGGTTGACCATAATTTTTAATGCTGTTCACCAAACGACCACCCCATACGAGACGTAGAGCCAGTGTACTATGTGGGGCTCTATACCCCATCTCTTTCCAATGGCATTTTTATAGGAGTAGAGCGCTATAGTAACTTTCTGATGTTTAGATATTTTGTTTCCAGCTTAGCTTGCTAACTAAAAGTAGTCGTAGGTATTTCGCTCTATTCGTAAAAATCAAGTACCATTTAATATTGGCGAGTCACACTGAGGAAGTTTGTGCTTCCTGATAAAAAGGAACAGCTCCGTTTTATATGGGTCTGCGTTCAGTCCGCAACTGCGTGCATACTCATGTGCATGCGCTCTTTCAGCGTACGAGGACATTTACCGAAGACCGCAATAGCAACATCATCCGGGTAAGCGATCACCTTGAAACCTTGCCCTTCCAGGGTTAGTAACAGGTCATTTATTACCAAGTTTCAAAGAAGGAGGGAAAAAACTCCACCTTGCCGTGTCCCTCTGCTCACGTATCTGCCGGCAGACATCCCACCCAAATGAGCAGTCACGATCAACCGTCAACCCCCAGACACTCAATGGCCCGAGTGATTGCCCCCGGTCTGCCGTTGCTAAAGGCCCCCTCTATATCCAAGAAAGATACTATTGAATATTCCTTATATTCAAGAGATTTCAAGTGGAGAGCTGTTTCCACCGATCGTCCCTTACAGTATGCGTGTTGAGATCCCGACAGCTCGCCCGGCTTGATTGAGCCTCCAATGTAAGCCTCTATTTGTCTATCCAGTGATTTTAACAGAAAAGAGTATAATCTTATAGGCTAAAGTCTTTGGGATAGCAGTGAAAGCTTTTTCCCGCCTTAGGTATAAATATTACTTTTACTTCAGGCCATTACCTAGGAATATGTGATAGAGTCCTAAGCTGCCTTTGAAGATAACTTCCAGCCAGGGTAGGGTTAAGTTAATAGTTCGCTATCTCGTGAATCCAATTTGAATTTATTCTATTGCGATCTCAGCCTATTAGTATAACTAAATTGTACTCTACCCCTTTTTCCCGATTTCGCTACAAAGTAACGAAGCAGAAATATGTGGTGATACATTTTCAAATGTACAAAAGGAAATAGAATAATGTTTTATTTGAGCATGCAATCAATCGCAATAGAAAAAGTGAAATTAAAAATTGTAAAATTGTGATATTTAATTATTAAAAAGTCGAAAGGATGACAATGGTCGTGTTTTTAATTCAAAAACTTTCTTATTGGAATGAAGTTCTGGATAAGAATTTGCTCATTTTTTCACTAAAATCCAAATGAATTTAATTTTTTATCAATAAATAAGATACATTTAATGTTAAACTACACGTTTTAATTCACTATTATCGGAATAAAATAAAATTTAACTTTATTTTCCAATGCTCTGGATAAAACATTGGTTTTTTCAAGTTCGCGATAAATTCATAGTACACAGTACACATTGTTTTATGCTTGATACCTGTATTATTTCACAATAGACGTCAAAAAATATAGCTAGAAGTTGAAATTTATTCAAATAAATAGAACTTAAATTAAATATATTGGTTAAACTAAATAAAATTTCCCAGTATTATTCCCGATGTTCTTATAGAACTTGAAGTTCTGTTAATAAAAAAACTCACCTAATATATGTTTTAATTATTTATTTTACCTACACATTCAAATTAATTCCTTTTTATATAAATATGATAAATTCACATTTAATTTTGATTTAATCTTTATTAAATTAATATAAGATTTAAGGTTCTGACTTTCAGATATGTGCTTCTTCAATATAGAATAAATTTCATAAAGTGATAATCGAAATGAAAGATTTAACTTTTCATTGATTCTTATGGGATAATGCAAAAAGTAGTTCCTCTAGAAAAAGCTCGACGAAAAACATGGGTGATCCATCTATATATACGGCTGTATATATAGATGGCTCTGGTTATATTCTAAACAAATTGTTTTCTTTTTTCTAACTTTTACACTATCTCGAAAGGTCTGGTTCGTTTAAGACGGTGTACTATTTCTGCGCTACTTAAGGGCATTCTCGTCCCATTACATGTTGTTTTTTTCTGAAGCTGAGGTAATTTGAAAAGGAGTCCTCTTTAAGGTGCCTGCGTGGATATCTTAATACCTGACGTACTAGGCTGAAACAACGATGTTCCTAAATGTCTTATTATATGAAAGTTGAATTTTATTTCAATCCGAGAGAGTTTTTCTGTTTCTGCCATTGTTATATTTAAACTGTGTTGGATGTATATACTGAATACACATGGTTTCTACATAGTTGCAACGTTGGAATGTAATCACTACAATAAAATATGCTGTAGCAACAATTTCTGATATCATGTCTTACTTGTTTTCCACTCACCGTAGTAAACTTGAAAAGTTCGATACATTTTCATCACAATTCTTCGTAACACTGTTTTTTTATCATAAAAAGAATCGGCTATTGAATAGTGCCGAGTTTCTAGATGACACCTGTTAAATAAGCGGCCTGAACATTATACTGAAAATGCCGCGAAGTTCAAAATGAAAACTAAGTTCAGCTTATAGCTCGGATAAGCGGGGATCTGTGCTCGTTTTTCTGTCTGTTTAGACAATTTCGTTTTGAACCAGATCAAAATTAAAAAAAAAAATCATTTTCAACACTTTTTCGAGAACGACCTATATTTCTTTCGGAAGATAATTTTGTTGAAATTAGTATATGGTTATGAAGTTGAATATTTGGAGATTTCACCCGTAACATTAAGCATTTTATATTTCATCTGTTCCTGCAAATTGTACGCAGGTTCTTAAATAATTAATAATTACGTTCGACCTGACACCATTATAGTTAATAAGTTCAACAATTTTGTTGGTAGTTAATTATCTATCTAACTTTTCCCGTTATTCTATTTCGATACAATTTTAATTTCTGTAAAATTTTGTTGTTTAGATAATAATTTCGGAATATGTTAAAAAAACCGGATGCAATATTGGTATAAAATCTAGGTAAGTGGTTAAAATGAGTTGTCGACTTTTTTCCTTCCTTCCTTTTATTTATTTTGATAAAAAATCGTTCAAAAAGGTGGCTCCATAAATCTCAAGAAGACAAAGTAAATCATATTATTGAACAAACCTGTAAAACACCCAAATACACATGATACAATTCGTAAGTCGAATGGACTTGGATTTGAGTGGATTTGAAATTTGGTTTAAAAATTCCAACGGGACGAACTAACCAAGCAGTTGGCAATTGCAATATACAGTGATACACAAAAGAATTCAAAGTTCACATTTGTATGTAAAAAACTGTTTTCTAGTATGTAAATTCATAAATTTTGTTGATATTTTGAAACGTAATTTAAGGGCCACAGCCGAAAAATTGGACTCCAGAATCAGTTTTGACTCCAACAAGATAATGATCCCATATTACAGCTTATTATATATATTTTAGATATTATCCTTTATGAACTGCTTATAGGTATTATTGTTAAGGAATGGCTTTTTTATAATATTCGTGGGCTGAACTGATAAAAAGAATAAGTCAACATAAAGTGACTACATAGTAAACATATGCTAAAGGCAAAGTTAGTGGAAGAATGGCAGAATATCGATACTCATTATCTTAATAATTTAGCAGAGTCAATACCTTGGTAACTTAAAACCATTATTGATGGGCGGAGCTACCACACAAAATACTGAAATCGAATTCAGTATTATTTGTACGAATAATTTTGTGTATGGAATTTGGGTGTTAAGTTCTTTAGTTTTCTTCATTTTTTGTTATAAATTAAGGAGTTTTTCCGTTTTCCTGAATCGTGAATGGAAGTATGGAAATGTAACAAAATCATTGTAAGAAAAAAAATTTATATAATTTAATGAATTTAGATACTATAGAAAATTGGTTTTTACCCAAATGTGAACGTTATACGGATACTTTCGTGTATCACTGTACATATTACAAATTATAATAACGACGAAAGCAAAACCTTCATTCAAGGCATTTTTATTGTTGTACTAAAATTAATGTTATTTTCTAAGTTAATTATAATTGTTGGTTTCTCCTTATTTTACCAATAAAATAAAAGTTTGCTGATGTAAACTTTTCATAACATATATTTTATAATTAAAATGGTAAATGTATTCCACAGCAACAGGGTTACTAACATTTTAAATTAATCGCATTGCAGCAGAAGAGAAAATTATGTAAACGCTTAATGCAATTTATAATTTAATTTCTTTGTACATATTTATTTTACTAGTAATTATTACCGAGTTAACCATAAATCTTCCTTTTATTTTTTATGTTTAAAAAATGTGCTATAAAATGGTTTAATTAAACATTAGATGTATTTGCCTAATTTAATTTATTTATGTGTGCTAATGATTTCTATTTCTATTTGCAGGTATATTGATGCGTTTAAAATGATTGTCACAGAAACTTGGTGAGATTATGTATATACATAATTAGAAAAGATTAATTTTCATTTTTATTATATTAACATTTTACAAAATTTATATTTTTCAATAAGTAAATAATTTATTCTCAATACAATTATTATTATTAGATCTCAACCAAATTAAGGCATGAGTAATCTTACATTAGATACAAATTCGTGCATTTGATTCAATTGCAAGGACAAACTTAAATAATTCAGTCTGATATAAACATGTTTATACTATGGAAAAGCATAATACATTAGTGAACTGAGTAGTAGGCGGCTTAACTTTTGCTTAACGTCCCACGTTGCTTAACGTCCCACTGCACAATTTTGTGAATTCACCTGTTAATTCGTACGTATATTGGAATAAAATCAGCAATGGATTCATTCCAGAACTAACCAACTATACCACATTAATATTATATGAAATTGTTGTGGCTTGGGAATAGTAATAAAATAGATTAAAATTAAACCTAATTAGAAACGCAAACTAGTACCTAATAACGACTATAAAATGACGGTTCACATTCTTAATAAAACTTTCACAAATGATGATATATTATGCAAAAGTATTTGCATACCTTTAATGTTCTACTCTTTAATAAACATCACAAGTACAATGATAAAAGGCAAACAAAATAACAACATAAACTTAATCTTAAACTAATGAATCATCTTTATGTGAACACAACGGAGGCTGGTTATATATGCGAACCTGAAGGCATTTTTTTCTACTATGCTTCTATTTATTCAAACGGGAGCAATACAAAAAAATTTATGTTTAACTGTTTTTTGCTGTATGTATACATACTGCTGAAATTAAAATTTGAAAAAAAGTATATATGTATGAACTGTTTGAGAAAGAAACCATAATTAAAAACACAAAAAATAATTTGAGTTTTTATATGAATTTCTCTCGTCCCATCCTATTATGTATCTTTTCGAGAAGTGGTTGGAATTAAGCGAAATACAATAGAAATAAATTCATTAATTTTTTTTTGTTTTATGTTACTTTAGACTTTTGTGATTTAATTTTTTTTCTTTTCGAAAATATTTCAATTACACAAAATAAATAAAAAAAAATGTTTGTTGAAAAATTTTAATTTTTTACAATTCTTCAAATTCGAATGTCTTAAGAATTTGTTTTTTTAATAACAATAATATTTCAGATTTAATGATTTAACCATGACTGGTTTATTTTTGTATGTTTGAAAATGAAAGCAAAAATTCATTAAAAATTCTTAAGGGCACAGTTCAACGACATGGTTTTCGTAATTAATTTACAGCGCGATTACAGACTTGTGGCGGAACGCATTTTTAGATCTTCTTCGCCTACTGCTCGGCTATTACTCCTCAATAAACCAAATTATCGGCCTATTAAATATAAAATGAATTATGTTTTATGCCAGATTCGATCATTTTTAGATCTGCAGGATATTTCAATCACAAAAGTGGGACTTTTACCAAATTACTATTGAAAGAAGACTTTATGAATTTATAATTAATTTTTATAATTAATCAACGTTGTTTCAAGAAATCAATTTTTGAACATGTTTATGAGCAATTTCAATAGTAAATCAAAAATTATTTATAATAACAAAAGTGCACGACCCATTTTTTTGCAGAACCAGAATAAACGCAATATAATTGAAAAATTCGTTTTAATCCTCTTAAGGATGATGTAAAAAGAAATTGGAAAAATAGCGATTTCTGATACGCTATGTATACACTGTGTCTCAGTTGGTATAGTCCAACCGATTATAGTAGTGCTGTTAACTAAGTTATTTTCATGGAAAAATATCCACAACGCATATAGGTGCTATATAGAATTAAAGAAATCGTATTTTATCGAATTATCAAATAATGACTTTAATTTAACTTTATTTAACTAAACTAAAATAAAAACATTTAAATAGTAAATTGTAAAATTTATAAATAATTTTGAAAATGATTTAATACCATTATAACATTTTGTAAATTGAATAATGTTTTGAACCTATCAAACAACTGCTCTCGAATTTCAATTTCCACACTATAGACATCACCTTTCAAACATACCTACACATAAAAATCTAAAGGTGTTAGATCCGAGATTTGTGGCTATCAAGTGGGCAGTATCCACACTATTGACATAAAATAAATTTGGGCAAATCGCGTAGACCTCACATGCTTGCTTTCTATTGAGCTGTTCTTATGCATTTCTCCTCTTTATTTTTCTTTCTGTAATTTCACCAAATTCTCACACAGGCACACATGCACGTATAGTAAGTAACTTGCATACCAAATTTTAATCGATCTTTCCAAGCACTCACATAGCACTGATATAATATAATTTTTCGTATATTTCTACTAAAATTTTGTGTTATAACACACGGAAAATAATCTTAGATCATTGTTAATCAATTTTTAATGTGTTTTACTATGTGAATGATTGGCAAGGTCGACTAAAACGGTCAGAGTAGAGTAGTTTTTGTGATTTTTTTTTGAAAAATGGAAAATCAGTAGGAACGATTATGTTCCCTCGTTTCATAATATTAAGCGACAGATGAGTTCTTTTTTTTCCGAAATTCGGTTGCTAATAATTTTAGTACATGGGACAGGATTGTAGTGGAATGATGTCGGTGGTTTATTAACGGTTGGATCTCTTTCCAACTGCATTCAAAACCAAACCAGGACCTTCATTTTTATAAATAAGACAACTTTCTGTGATCGTTTTCAATGGTTTGGTGATGTAGTGCTTGCCTATTTGGATAATAGTTTGCGTATTCAATTCATAAGTAAAATGCATGTCGATGAGTTCTTCGCAGGTGTATGACGGCATATTATTATTTCCAAAAATTTAAAGATATTTATTTGGGAAAATATAATTCCCAAATGGTAAGCGCCGATTTTGGTTTTGTCTAAACAATAATAAGTCCGTTAAATGGAATATGTACATAATATCAAAAGCCAACAATTATATGACACTCAGATATTATTTTTGAGAAATTAACCACAATTTATGTGACTAAATCAGGTTTTTAATTTTATTTTATAAACTTGAAAAATTAACATCTGCGTGAGTAGGGTACCTATATATGGTAGTACGTCAATCCTGCGAATTCTGAAATACAAATCAGAGAAAACAACAATTTAACGAAAATGACAGTACACAGGAAACAATTATTCTCAGAAAACAGATTTCTGTGAAATACAATTTAGAGAAAACGACAATTCAGCAATGTGGCAGCTCTGAAAAAACGATAACTAAATTCATTTTCTTAGAATTTATTACTACATTTTGCAAAACGTTTAATTTTATTTTTTATATATGTTTTGTTCGTTTTGAATTTCGTTATTTTGATTGCAATTTTTTGCTTGTTTATCGAGTAATAATAATACATTTTTTTCCCACCTTCTCGAGTAGAATCATATATTTTTAAGTTATGTACAAATAAATAATGGAAATTTAATTATTTTCTTTACTTTGGTCATTAAACCATAAAATTATATGATACTCTATGTAAATATAATAACAAACTATCTAAATTATTAAATGACCAAGTCGAGAAGGTTTTTCATTGATCACAGAGTTATACCAGAGCCACCTATATATACAGAGCCCTAAGGTTAAAAATTGAGCTTTTCTAGAGGAACTAAAATTGACGAAAAAAACATTTTTTCCAAACAAAACATATGAAAAATTAAATTTTTTTTGGTGCGATATTTTTCAATGAAAATGTCGATGGATTAAATATTTTAACATTGAAATAGAATCTACAATTATCATTTTATAATTGATTAAAAAGCTGATCAATGGAGTTGTCTAATTTTTGTTATATTTATTAATAAAATTTATAGTAAAAAAAGCAATTCTCCATTAAATTGATATAAATACACACAAATACCAGCGCAATAAAATTAAACTGCACGACGAAAAGAGAAAACAGTAAAAATGTGGTTGTGTTTCCTTATGAATTATATTTTTGTGAATAAAATAAAATACTTAAAGGGTATTTCAATAAAAGCTGCATGCTGCATTATTTTGTTTGAATAAATCTCAAACTAATTTCTCTTCAATTTCAACGTAGGGTCTCTTTTAAATTTTACGCTAATTCGTGAATCCAGGGGCCCTACTATCACTTTCGACAACGATTTTCGACGACGGTCGTTTTCCTATAGTAGGCAAAGGAAGAAAAAGGTAGACAATAGTAAATTTATAATATTGTTTTCCTTTTTCTTCCTTTGCCTTCTATAAGAAAACGACCGTCGTCGAAAATCGTTTTCGAAAGTGATAGTAGGGTCCCAGTTTTGATTTTTTCTATTGCGATCTCTGCCTTTTCGAATAGTTTTGTACTCTATCCCTTTCCCGATTTCTCTACAAGGTAACGAAATAGAAGTATGTGGTGATACATTATCAAATGTATAAAAGGAAATAGAATAATGCTTTATTCGAGCATGCTGCGATCGTAATAGAAAAAGTGAAATTAAAAAAAGAAAAAGTGTGAGATTTAATTTTTAAAAAAGAGACAAAATCATCGATCGAAAGGATGACAATATATGTTTTATTTATTCATTTTACCTACACATTCAAATAAATTCATGTTTACATAAATATGATAAATTCATATTTAATTTTGATATAATCTTTATTAAATCAAAGCCATCTTAGTAAATCAAGCCTCCATGTTCAAAACGAACTTTTTTTAGTGAGTCTAAAATGACAAAAATAATCGCTCTCTTCATACATTTTATATGGAGAGACATGATTTTCGTTTATAGAAATATTTGAATGAAAAGTAACTCAAAATTATAATTTTTTGAAATCAATTGAAACTATAAACATTGGTTTTCACCTGACTTGAAGGATTTTTCCGTGGGGTTTTACATTTTATTGTATTAATTAAAGGAAAATATGATACTTTATTCTCTAATAAAGCTCAAATAGAAATAGAAAAAAAATTTGTAAGAAAGGGACATTATGTACATAACCAACAAAATAATTTATTCCCATCAAACAAATAAACCAAAAGAAGAAAACATCAATGAATTTTTAAAAAATGGAACAAACATAATGATCATAAAACAACGCAAAAAACGAGAAAAAATATATGAACACAATTTTTTATTTCATAGCAACAACCAAAAGTAATCGCATAAAAAATAATATTGAGAGCGTGATCAATTTACCCTCTCCTAATCCTAATTGACATATTGTATATAAATTATGTAACCTTTTGTAACCTTCAAAACAAAACACAACATTTTATCATTTATTTGATCGATACGATCAATATTTTTATTTCGGTTTAATGAGAAATTTCCCAGCGTTTATCCGATTAATCTCCTAAATTTTAATTTATCGTAGTTATCATAATTTTTATACATATTTTTCGATGTTTAGATTTTGAATCGAACTATTTTATTTCTGTGTTGGAATGAATGCAGTATATTGAAAGAGAGTATTAGAATATATCAGATATATATTTGTATATATACAAATTTAAAAGCGCAAATAAATTAAATTAATGACAATTTTATAATCATAAAAATTATGTTTAATTAATATAATTTCGAAAAATAACCCTGGCCATCACCTAATTCAATTCTTTATCTATTATTTTATGTAATAAAATATTAAAAGCTCTCACTATTAATAGTTGACCAATTCAAAATAAGTTTGTATGTTTTGCCATGGGATTGCATAGACTTCTTTGTAAATTACACAATTTTTGGTTAAATAAAAAAAGCTCGTTTGAAAATATCGCTCAACATGGAGGCTTTATATATTAAGATGGCTTTGATTAAATTCATATAAGATTTAAGGTTCTGACTTTCAGATATGTGCTTCTTCAATATAGAATAAATTCCATAAAGTGATAATCGAAATGAAAGATTTAACTTTTCATCAATGAAAAGTAGCTCGAAAATGGTCATTTTTACATTGATTCTTATGGGATAATGCAAAAAGTAGTTCCTCTAGAAAAAGCTCGGCAAAAAACATGGCTGATCCTTACGGCTCTGTATATATAGGTGGCTCTGGTTTATACTCATGCCATAATTCATAGCGGCTTTCGCTTTGTATCTTTACCCAAAGCTTCAAAAACTTTATATAAAGATCGCGTAACTGCATGTGTTGGAGTGAACGACAAAGTCAAAATAATTGTTATCTTCAATACAGTGTCAGATTTGATGTTGAAATTTTGGTAAAAATATATTATCCCTCACTGTAATTGGTATGGTTCAACTAATAGACCGTCTTCTTGGTTCTTGACAGGCTTAACACGGTAAGCACACTATGCATCACACAGAGTGCGGAACAAAATATAAGTATAATGCACTCTTGGTGTGAGACTGATGACAATCATCATTTGGTTTGAAAAGATACTTTCTTAAGAAGCACATTTTCTGGGATTGAACAATAAATCTGATCTGATATGATTGGAATGTTCGACCAAGCACTAAGCAGGATCTCCCGGAGATGGCCGTGCCTCACCGAACACCCGTTTACACATAACATAAAAAGCATTTGGATAGGTTCAGTTAGTATGATAGAAATTGACTCGATTACAGACACCTGGTATAGCCAATAGTTAGTACCACAGGACGATACAATTTAATCTAGTTTTATAATTTTTAACAGCATCACTGGGCTCTGAAATAAAATTTATTTGTTTGCTGGATCAAACTTAGATACTCCTGAAAATTCAACTCAAATTAGTTATGATTTATTTTATTTTGCATTCCAACCTTTAATTAGTTAATTTAAATTTAAGTTTAACTGGCGTAAACCCTGAAATTGACTTCAATTTATTATTATTAATTCCATATATTTGCTGTGATAGACACTGTAATGAATGTTAATTAGTTTAGTACCTCTTTTGCCAACCCTCGTTATATACTCGTACATATACACATTTACCACCTATTCATACTCCATTTACCTATTCAGTCAACTCACTTTCTTCATCCCTAACATTCAACTAACAATTAACTACCACAAGACCAAACTTTAGGAGTAAAGCTACTGTTGACATCGATAGTTGTCGATCCAAATGTACTTTTATAATTTATTGAAACAAAAACTGGGCTCTGTAATAAAGTTTTTTAGTTTGCTGGATCAGACTTCTAAGATACTTCTGAATACACTATTTGAAAATTATTTTTACAGTTTACACTCATTTTTTGCCAATTAAATATCGACATCAATTTTGATTTTTGTTCTAGGTAAAGTAGAGCCTTAAATTAACTATGATTATAGGAGAATAAATTAAAGCAGATAAAAGCGATAAGAATATCACTATTTAATATTTATATGTATGGCGGTGGCTTGGTGGTAAAAGAAGCTGTGTGATTCGTTCTTAATCATGACTAGTTCAAGCCTCAATATATATTTTTAATTTAATTGTAAATTGGTCATTTTCAAATCAAAAAGAGATTTTTTTTAAATTTAATGAGAAATGATGGATATGCTGTGGATGACCGCTAAAAATGTTTTTACCCTTAATCGAGGTTCGAACACTGCAACATACACGATTCCAAATCCATGACACCGCTTACTTTACCACCTAACCATTTCCATATATAGATAATCTTCCTTTATATTTGCCCATTGAAGGGAGAAATTAAATAAATTAAATTAAAAATTATTTAATGCCAAACCCAGGGTTGAACTCACGTGCACAATTAAAAATGCAACGACTCTGCTTACTGGACTACCGGCGTATATAAATTTGTGCTATACAAATCTTTTATGTTTGCCAATTCAATAGAGAAAATTGAAAATTTCAGCAAGCGGAATGCACAATTAATTACGGTCATACACAAGAAATGGCTCTTATACTTGCAGAAATTGAATGTTGATATTTTAACAGAAGCTGTGTTGAACCAATTTTACAGAAGAAATTAAATTAAACATTTTTTGGCGCTGACGAGTCTTGAACTCAAGTCCACGATTTCAAGAGCATTGACTCTGCTTACTCGACCATCGGCGTATAAAAATTTGGTGCTGAACAACGATAGACATGGCACAACTGATAGAAATCTTTACAAAAAGGTTATAACCTTCATTAAAAATGATCAGGAGAAATTTAACGATGACCGTGCCATAAAATTTAACACACCCCACTCCATGGTAAAGCGAATTCGAGTTCAGGAAGGCTATGAGTGCTACCGAGTTATTAAAAAGCCAAATCGTTGAGATAACCAACACTTGTTCGATAAAATATGTGTCAGACGGATAACAAAATTTTCACAAAAATTTAGTGTGTTTTGATGGAAGACGAAACGTACATGAAATCGGTTTTGAAACAATTAAATAGGTAAAAAATTGGATCTTACCAAAATTCTTCAACACGATTCAGCAGTAAAGTTTTGGTCATATAGCTCGTTCACACGGCTCTAATTCCAATAGAAGCAATAAATTAGCACGTGATTAATCAAATTAATGTTATCTCAAAGAGTCCACAGGTTTTCGATGTATCGAAAAATTTTGGGCTATAGTGGAAAGAGTTCTGAAGTGCAAAAGTCACACCCGGCAGTTAATAGGGAGCATCAAACAACATGTGCGTGATTTTATCCGTAATAACGAAATTTTGTTTAAACGTATGGAAACTTTATTATCATTCGAAAGAACATTACTTGCCATTTATTTTTAAAGATTACTTCTTTCAAATGATGGCCACAACTGCGATGGTCCTTTCTCAAAATCCAATTTTTAATGACGCGTTCGAGAAAATCGAATGGTATGTGGCGAATGACACCAGTAATGTTGGCTTCCAATGCCTCAAATCAAGCTGGTTTATTCACATACGAAACATATTCACATATGTAGAGTTTGGGCTTTGCGTAGCCCCATAAAGAAAATGGTTGAGACTGAAATTAATTGCTCGCCAACATGATTTTTCAATAAGTACATTGTTTACGCACACCAAATCGTCTATTTAGTCGCGTATCATCCAATACTGTAAAATGGGATTCAAACTTTTCGATGGTATTAGGCCGATTATATCAACCATAACTTGGTCTAAGCGCACGAAACGCATTCCTCACAGAACGCTGATTTTCGTAATAAAGCTGAACAATTTGTAGACGCTATGCTAGGCTCAGTCTTTTTATGATGAAATGGCAAACAATACTGAATAAATAAAACACGACAAAATCACGTCTATAGATAACGCTTTTACAAAATACTCCTGCGAACTGGCGCATTCGATTTCAAATCGCTAAAATATCGTAGGTTGTTGACATTATTTTAATTGTCGACATTGACAAAAAACACTGCCATGTAATCAACGTTATATTTTACGTGTTGAAAACCGTGTAGATTACATGGCGTAATCTACCTCGCCCATCCCTGATATTAATACAAATCAACACAACAAATCAAAAAACGCATTAACCATTTATATAAAAGTTTAACACAGAGAAAGATGCACAAGAGGTCCTACGACTGTGACCGACTATTTTCTGGGATTGAACAATAAATGAATATAAATCATTTTCAAGCGAATATAGAGACCTGGTGCTGGCCTTGAGGGTAGCTATACTTTGTTATTGCCATAGAACTATACGGTATAAATTCTCGTTCTTTTTGTAAGTCTAACTCATAGTTTTCACAAGTTGGCGAAAAACGTGAAGTAGACCTATTTAACATTCCTGAAAGCCTGGGATACAACAAAAAGTTTGTTAAACCTAAAATAAATATAATAATACATACATAGAAGAATGAGCCGATAAATAAACAATTTATATTTTTTATCAGCAATCTTTACAGATTGGTTTTATAAACCAAAAACCACACACACATAATTCTCGTATAATGTCCTCGAATAATGATGATAATCGATTAATAAGATATATGATCTAAAGACTGATAAATTAAATATTCTTTAGATTAAAAAAAAATGTACTGTAAATTTTAAATCAATTACTACTTAGAAGATTATATGCCAATAAATCTTAATACGTACATATAAAGCATATACACACATACACACAACACCGTAAAGAAAAGAAATATAATTCCTTTTAAATTAATTGATTTTTTATATTTTTATGTCATAATTTGTATTATAAATTTTTATTTTTATTTACTTCAATTGGGAAAAAAATTGAACTGAAATTAGGTGTGTGTGTGTGTGTATGTATTATATACGGAAACATAAAAAAATCAATGTGAAATCCGCAAAATTTTTCAATTTTCTTGCCTTTTATAAGATTTTTGGTTGATCTGCCGAAAATTTATAAAAAAAAACGGGAAAAGATGGTCGTAGACGAATCGAAAATTCTTTAAATATATATGTTCAAGGAAAATTGAAATAAAAAAACTCTATGGAGGTAAAAATACATATATTATAGGAAATCCATATTTAGATTTAACGTATTTTTTAATAAATATATAGTAAAAAGCTTATATGTATATAAAATAAATAAGAAAAGATAAATAAATCCTTATACAAATAAGAATGTATAGTGCTTTGTATTTATTTATACAAAACGAGTATTTGAAAGGAAATCACACAAGCTATTTCGGGATTTTTTTTTTATCAAGACGTTTACACCCAATATCTTTGATTTTAACTTTTAACGTTGAAAATGTCAGTTTCTGTCATACGCACATACACTTCTTATAGAATATATTATGTCACTCATGTAAATTTGAACGTGTAGTTAATGGAATTAAATGAAATCTGAAAACAGAACGATAAACTGAACTGAGCCGTACTTTTGGTCAATTTTGTTTTACCGTGTACCAAATTTTTCACTTTTTCGTTTTAGTTTTATGTCATTTAATTTTATACAACAACAATTGGTATACATATTTGAAAAATTGGAATCATAATTATCTGTCGAAATCGCTTAAGTCGACATGAACATTGAGCAAAACGAATTTTTATTTAAGCGATAATTTCGTATTCATTTTAAGAACATAATTTTACAATTCATTAAAAAGGAACTTAAGCTAAAGTAGCTTACACCAAATATACTTACACATAATAACGATTAAGGCGTATATTTTAAATTTTAGATTTTGATTTTTTTGAAACGTTCGAGACGTATTCAAATTTTGTGTCTTGCGTAGAAAGAACTTATTATAACACAAACAATTACGATTGAGATGGTTTATTGGAGGTAGGTATTATTCTTTAAAATTGCATTAGTTCCGAACTAGTTTATTTGAAGCGTTTGACGTTATTTTTAAGTACATAAAATGTATTAATTGTGTTTTTCACAAGTACTGTTTTTTTACATACGCAGATGACATATGCGTGATTGGACTGAATAGCAACGGACTGAAGGAAATACTTGATTCACCTGAAGAGTTTTCAGCTTCAGTTTGATTCCCCAGGTGGATGAGTTCAAAAACAAATTACATAAGCTCTGAGTATAGAGATAATAGAATACTAGATTTTAGTAGCGGCCACTACAAGTTCGAGGGAGAAAGGAGATTAAAATATTTTTAAGCTCTCTTATCACTCACGATAACGGTGTGAGTGAGGATGTAATTGTGCGACCGGCAGCTGGCAGCCGTGCATTGTTTCCTCTAAGGCCACTGATAAAATCTGTAGACAACTATCAAGTTCCGTAAAGCTAAAGCTTCATAAAGCGTTTGATCAGACCCATTGTTATGTATGGATAGGAAAGTTGGGCGCTGACGGATGAGAACGAGAGATGGTTCCTTACATTTGAAAAGGGAATCATCCGATTTTTTGCTACATTTTCATAAAATTCGATATTATAACTGTCAAAAATAACTCTTTAAAATGCCATATCATATGCCATATAAATAAAATATAAATATTCTTGTACCTATACATTTAATTATTAATTAATTCAATTATTTTTTTTTCTGAAACAATTATCTGTGGATGCAAAACGTACCTGAAAAATTTCCAGTCGTTAAGAATTATAGTTCTAAAGTTATGAGCTAGTCACATGTTGGACTGGGGTGATACCATATGGGTTCCACTTAACGTTTTATATAGGGAACTCTAAAATAGGCATAATGTAAGATTTTTGCAGTTGCAGATGTTCGTCGATAATCCATAACCAGATTTTAACAATACTACTTTGGTGGTGCAAGAATGTTGTGCAAATGAAAAATATCATTCAATTAGAATATGTTATTAATCTCCGAATCAAGTGTTCTGCGTAGGAATATATTACCATCGTTATCCCATAATAATTTGAAATTATTGACATGTGGCAGTTTTTTAGGTCCATTGTACATCAAGGATTGAGATTTAGTGAAGTGCTACATAATGCATTATATAACGCCTATAACTTAGACGACGAGCACGATTTCCAAAACATCTTGAACTTAGATAAAATGTCATTTCTTAACGTAGCAAAATTAAAGTAACAACAAATGAATTTCGTAACATTCCTTTAGACTTTGGGTTATGATGCATTTTTTTATTACAGTTATATTCACAAGCATTAAATTACTATTAATCATTAACATGGAATCCAGAATCAAATTAGAAACATCAGGAACATTCACAGGCCAACCACAGATTATAATGTTGTTTGAATTTCTTTTTGGAGGTTAATGTCAAACTGTGCCTCCATTTTGTAAATTCTTGTTGCTTGAATTTCTCCTCAATTCGATTTACGTTCATTAATAATCCCTTAATGTCATCAAAATCGGAACAAAATTAATTCATAGATTTGTCTAAATCTTCCAGAATTGTTAATTTTTGCTGAACATTCTTTACAGCAATATCAAATAAACTCGGATTATCAAATAAATTTGGAATTGTAACAACAGGATCATCATTGTCTAATATCGGTTTTCTCGAATTAGAGCGGCAACCATGTTGTAGAGCAATTTGTTTGCGGAATGCCTTGGAAGAGTAAATCCGAAATATTATCATACCTATTTTGAAATGCTTTTCAAACCTCGCACATTTAACACCAAGAAATTTTTCACGATTTACACTTTTATTACAAATGGCAGATTTATCTTTTAAATTTCATCAAAGTTGAATAATTTTTTATTATCACAACAACAAAATTTATTGTATTAACGACATGACCGGTATACCAACGTATAGGTTAAAGAAGGAACGTGTTAAATTAATAAGGTCTGTAAAGGTTGAAGAAGGTTTATTTTAAAATTAACCCATCTTTTTGATGTAAAAAAAGGTTAGAAATATGAATTAGAGCGTCAAACCAATAGATATAGATTTAATCTATTAGTTCCAAATTTGAAAAGTTTCGATTTCCAAACAAACGATTTAGTGAATTCGTTTTCAACAGAATATGAAAAGAATGAAGAAGAACAATTTGAAATTGGAGAATCTGACCATTTGAATAATGTACTGAGATACAGAACTCTTGGCAGTTGAAATTGAAAACAATTTACAAAATTTCAAGAAAATGTAAACATAGTAGGCTTAACTATGGAAAACCATATGAAACAAAATCTGGATAACGGCTGATAGGAAATGTATTTCGTTAGAAAATGTAGAAATCGTTAACAAACGAATATATGGTTTGATCTCGTATACTTACGACAGATATTTTTGATATTGTTTTGGTGAAACTGAAAGTTTTTTCAAAAGTGTCGGTACAAAGAAGTTATATATATAGTCGTGGAACTGCAACGCCTAACAATAGGATCTCTATAGTGAAAAAATAAATGCTGTTACAGTGAAAGTTTACTAGCTGCCGAAAATCCATCACGCAATCAGAGAAATTCCAGTCAGAAGTATTTATTCGCGGATTTTACATTGGGAAAAAATATAGTATTTCAAAATTTTCAAAAATATTTAAAGAATAATATTTTATAGTTTATGAATACATATCTTATTTTGATGGCGCCACAAATATTTGTCATTGTTTTATGTGACGTGCAATACTAGCAAGATGTGGCGGAAACGTCATTTCTCGACATAATATGCCATTTTTTGGAGCATTTGCATATATTTGAAAACAATACATAAACATGGTAAATCTTTTACATTGTGTATACAGCGACAAATGTGCAGGTGAAAATAAAAACTCGAATTATATTACAAAGATTAAACATAAGTTCTTCATACCTATCGCATGGAGTATGCCTGAGATCATTATATGTAATAGACAGAATAAATAAAAAAACTGGTATCAGTTTATTGAAAAATGTTGCACTACAAAAACATTTCACATCATAGATATTTCTATGATGTGAAAATTCCTTTAGCTAATTGAACAATGTACAATTTAGTTATTCGGCATTTCCAATACCCACTTTATTTACAGCGAAAGCTGTTATACTCCATTGAGTATAACAGCTTTCGTTGTAAATAAAGTGGGTTTTGGAATTGCCGAATAACTAAATTGTAAATTGTTCAGTTAGCTAAAGCAATTTTCTTTCGGTATCATATTATGATATAACAGTGTATGGTAATCCTGAAGTATTATTTTTAGTAATCGCTTAAGCTGGTTTTTAAGAAATTCTTAAAATTCTAAAGGAATTTAATTATATTGTATTATTTGCTTAATACTCTTATTTTAGGTAAATAAATTATCGAAAAATGTTATTTTTTATGAAATGTTAAATTTAGTTAGATGTATTTTGTTTTTCCAAAAAGTAAGTAAAATTAATATAGACGATTAGCCTTTATGACCACAGGTTTGACTTATTGACGTGATGTTTTAAAACAGACAATAACAGAAGGCTATGTTACATTTTTTCAGTCAGTTGGATAGATATAACTTATTTGTAGCTGTGATGAAAAAAGAAAACATTAGCGTGCATCAAATAATAGTGATGGACAATACGACCAAAACTTATTTAAACAAACTGATGTTAACATATATATATTTGTCAAGTATCATGATTGCTATAGTAGACTTACATCATTAAAGATCCAATGTATCATATTTTATCTTTACCACGGAGCTATTTCTATGTAATAAACAAGTTCAAAGCTTTGAATTACGTTTACTAAAAGGTATTAAAGCTGGCTAACTTGGCATGTAGTAATGTAATTGACTGCTGATGATCTCCTCGATAATCTCAAAGAGAAAACAAAAATTTAATTGAGTAACGGATCTTCACATTATAATTTGGGCACCCTTCTACCGAAATGAGTTAATTTTGTTCGAGTTTATATATATAACTTAAGATATTTAAGTATTTAAAATTACGTGGTGGTGTGAATCAACACACTTCAAACAAATTTACAACGGTGAATATTTCAAGTATTATGAAATCACTTTCATCTTTGATATTTTCTATTTCCTCGCTAAAATCATTTTTTTGTTTTGTTTTAGATACTCGTCCCTCATATACATTTTCATCTTTACACTTTACTGGAAAGAATAAAATAAAATAAAAGATCCTAAGGTAAATCATAAACATTTTCTTGTTGTTGTTTTGATATATGTACATACTTTTTCGAAGAAACGGAAACAAAAATTCCTTCCCATCTCAGGTGTTTTTTTTTGTTAATGCACGCGCGGTAAGAAAAATTGTTTGAGGTATTTTCATTTTTCACATAAATGAAATATAAAATAACAGTAAAGAACAAAAATAACCGTTAAACGTTAAAATCATTTATTGGGATATTTTTATGCTGTTTTTATGGCTTCAACGTGCAATTGTTGCCAATAAATTAAAATTACCGCCAATCTCTTAATTGTACAGAAAATCTCTTAGAATTTTTAAAATAAGGCGATTTTAGAATTATGATTATGTTTACGTTAGAATTATCTTGCCTATATAGAGATATTTGAAGTTGGGATGCAAGAAAATTTTGGGAGCTTAAAAGACGCATACGTCCTATGATAACTTCAGCGATATCACAACATCCATGTAAACTAAATCTAGATCCTCAACCAAATCTATGTACAATATTATATTTTACAAACCAGGTTGTATAAGCAAAGTATATCATGCGATCTTTGCTTTACACACTACACTATATACAACGCAAACACATAATAAAGATATAAATTCTTGTAAGAATTAACTTCTTAGAATCACCTCATTAATATAAAGATGTAATATAAATGGAATAAGAATGCTCAATACACAGAAAAATTTAATGAAGTACAACACCTCATTCACCTTGTATAAAAAAGTGTATCAGTAAAAAGTACACATATGATTTTCAAATGTCATTTTATTGAAAATTATGTTTGTTTGCCATGTGACATGTTTATAACTTATATGTATACCACGGCTGTTGTGTATAATTTATAATAAATACCAAAATATGTATGTAAATATATTAAATTTCCAGGTAATTCAGTGATAATTCGCCAAGGAAGTACTTTTCCAGGAAGGTATATACATATATATATATATATATATATATATATATATATATATATATATATATATATATATATATATATATATATATATATATATATATATATATATATATATATATATGTATACCTATATAATTTTTTCTCCTAGTCCCAGGTAACTGTGTAACCGAGTATTAGAATATTATTAAAATTTATATACTCTCCAGGTAGTAAACGTTTAGCAAACACAATTTATTTTGTACAAGAAAACAAACAATTCTAATTTTATTTAATATATGTAATGTATTTTTAATTTAATATAATCTAAAATGAACTTTATATTGTAGATTTCACCTGCCATTCTACAACTTGACAATTGACGGCTAACTAAAAAATCTAAAAACACTATTAAATCTAATAGTAATAGTAATTGAGTACTATATACTATATATAGTTATTATTCAATATTTAAATGCTAATGATTTGAATTGGGATGAAATTTTAACTAATACATTTTATAAATCAAATAGACAAATGTTAATCTTGCTTTAAGATAAGGAAGCTAGTAAATTTTACATAATATACCCTAAAACTGAGTACGTACAACCAGGTTTACAATTAATATTGTATTAGAACATATTTCATATAATAAACCAAAAGATCGTGAATTGTGCTTGTGTTTAATTATAATTACAATAAAGTGATATACAACTATATTAAATAAAATAAGTGTTTTTATTTAGAATTATGTTACATCAGAATGTGGATTCTGACAGGCAAACGGCAAAAATAATTGACGGGGTTGCACCTGACGCACGACCGCAGAAAATTGAACTACGTGTCCTAGTGTCTCTTGACGCTGCCATATATGAATATAAAAATTTGTATAGAAAAATGAAAAGCGGATTTTACTAAAATAAAACCTACCCATTGACGTTTAAAATAAAACTATCTATCCATTGACGTATATTAACACACGCAGCCACCTAATTTCGAATACAACAAAAACAACACAAACTTCAAATGGATCGTTCTTTTCAATAATAATTTTTCCGCGAGAGGAGCTTAGCCTACTTTTACAATCGTCAATAGACAAACTTTAAACACGATATTAGAATTCTAATTATATCTAACATTTTGAATTTTATGATAATCGGTTAAGAAATACCGGTCCAGTCGGTTAATAAATACCAAATTTCGTTTATAAAATATATAAAAAAAACAAGCAAACCAAAGTTTAATGAATTTCGAGTGTTATGCGATGCGGCGGTAGGTCTAAAACTTCTAGTATACCATGGCTGTTGTGTATATTTGATAATATATAACAAAATATGTATGTAAATTTCCAGGTAATTCAGTGATAATTCGCCAAGGAAGTACTTTTCCAGGAAGGTATCCGCAGGCAAACAGTCTCTAACTAATGTATATGTACATATGTGTTGGTATGTATACCTATATAATATGTTCTCGTAGTCCCAGGTAACTGTGTAACCTAGTATTAGAATATTAGTAAGTAATATATATACCTATAATTTTGCGGATTTATATTTCACTTAATCGAAATTTTGAACATTTGAAACCGAATTTTACAATTTGGAATTATACATTTTAATTTTAATTATCAGAATTTGGAAAATGCTGCAATTGCAACATACATTAGGTTGATAATTTTACATGAGATAACCAAAATCGATGTTTTCAAATTAAAATTTCAAAGAAATTTTACAATTTTGAATTTGACCTGCCAATTCAATTGAATAACATTTCGAATTTTAAAACTTCTTAAAATTATATGTATTAACCGCCACTCAGACGCAGTTGCTTATAGACAAATTTTGTATGGTACAATACATTATTCATATTACGATGACCCAACTAAAAATTAAAAATACATTTTTCAAATTTTTACAAATATCGAAAACTATTTATTATCAATTTATTCCGATGTGAACCACTAATTTTAAGAGTTTATCGATTGTTTCGTTTGATATTTATGAAACGGTATATGAACACGTACGTGTTGGTGTTAGCTGAAGTTTCAGAAAAAATTGGTATTTCTAAATTTCGATATACATACATATATCAATTTTTTTGATACGATTTAATTCATACTACTCAAGTTATCAGAAAAATTTCAGCAGAAATAAATCTGCATTATCGACATATATTATGGTTCAGTAGAAAAATTTCAGTAGAAATTTCCCAGCAGGAAAAGATATACATTTTCGACATAATAAATAGCATCATTCATTACCTTGGTTGTTATAGTATTTTCAAGCGATTTTGGAGCGGTTCTATTCCAAATATAAACCGGCACAAAGTAATTTCCAAAGTCGGAGCAGAAAAAAGCCGAAACGAAAATATTTTGCGACTGAATCCAAACACGGGAAAAAATTTCGATTCGATACCCTTATTGAAAGTATTAATAATTCGAAATTGTTGTTTTCATGAACAGTTTTTCCAACTCGAACTGTTCGAGCCAGTCAAGCAAAATGGTCAGTGAATATCTAAAACAATTTCATAGGATACCAAGTTGATCAATTTTAGGATTAATCGATTTTGTACTCTTCGGATGTTTTACATATTTAGTTAGCTAAATAATAATTTTAAAATTAATAAAACTCAAAAATGAAATTGACATTTGAAGAGAATTTTTACCGAGCAAATATCGCAGTGGCTAAAGTTGCGACGTTTAGATCGAGAGGTAGCGGGTTCGATCCCAACAAAGGCGGGAATGCAAAAGAGGTTTTACATCTCCCGATTATGATCGGTGATTAAATTGAAAACATCTATATGACCCTGTGGTGGAATGTTGATCTCAGGGTAGCATGCAGCTATGCAGTGAGCAGATGGCCAATTTAAAGACGAGCTTGTAGCCGTGTACAAAATGGGGATACTGTTCAGCTTTCAAAGGAAAAGAAATCCACTAGCTGAACAGTCCCATTTAATGTACATATGTATATGTTGGTATTTACTTGTAAAATTTTTGTTTATATTTGAAAATTTTCAATATTTCGAATTCAAATCAAAATGAATCATCTACAAACTGCGTGATAAATGCTCATTTTTAAAAATTGTTTAGACTTATTTTTGGAATTTATCCTTCTGTACGAAAAAGGAAGTAAGGCTGTACACACGGTATTTCGGTAAGCTAAATTGGTCGGTGGAACCGGTTAACCGGTTACCGGTAATGCAATCCCTATCTTGCTACCATACATACATAAATATCTGACATAATGTTTTTTTGTATATAGTAATATAAATTTAACATATACAAATATTTTGTTAGTGGCGTATACTCAATTAATCATGAATATTTAACCTTTTCCAAGTATTAGCAATTCACATTTTAAACTGTTTTTCAAAATATTCATAAACTCATTTAACCCTTTAATTTTAAATTCTGAACATCAGCTAAATGCACATTTTACAGAAAACCAAATTATAATATTCGCAAATTAATTTGTGATATTTTACAATTTATTAAAACTATTCGTTTAAACTTTTGCAAAGTCCTGTATTTTTTAAAATTTAAATAATTATATTTGCATTAGATTACCAAGTGTTGGGTGTGTTTCATGGGTAGGCGTTGACCGTTTATAGCCAATTAACCATTGGTTTATATTCCAGTGTTGGAACTATATAGAAATCATCAACTGTCTCTAGTTTACATCCTCCTCCTTGCGCTACCACCTGGGCAACGTTGGTTTTGCATGACCAATATATCACAACGGCTGAACTTCTAGAGGCGAATGTAATAACACTATAAACAACAAACCGCAATGGATAAAACAAAGACGGAAAGTAATACCCTAGGTGGCAGACCTGATGTTCAGGAAAATTCACTCTCTTCGGAGGACGATGCCATGGATTCTAGGAGGGCTTAACATTGCTAAAACATTCTAATGATATCCAAAATAAGCTAAAGGGTATCAACGATCAATTGAGTAACGGGGAACAATTTTCATTCCAAAGGAGCTCTATGACGCTCAGATCTCCAATGAAGAATATCAAATTCAACCAATTCTGAGTACACCAGCAAATATTATAAACAGACTGTTGAACAAATTTCAAAAATGAAGAAGCTAATCGCATAGCTAAGCACCAAAGTTGCTGAGCTTAAGAGAGAAAACTCTACAGTAAAAGAAAAGATTAAATAAACAAAGCTGAGGATTCAGCACGAGTTAAAAATCAATCTGTCTTCTAACCATATTCAGCCATCAACCATTCAACATGCTCATTGAAATAATTCCAACTGGTTGCTGCAGCAATTTCTAGTTTTTCAACAGAATAATGGATTCAATCCTCTGAGTCAAGAGGGATATTGCACAGATGAAGAAGAAAACAAAGCTGGCAGTGCTGATAAAAAAAACGTAGGCCCACAAAAATGAAAGCGCCTCCAAAACATACTACACAAAGCTTAAACAATAACACTGAACAGAAAAACCAAAAAAATACCACTGCCTCCATCCATTAACGTGAGCAACATCAACAATTTCGAACTCTTTCGACAAAAAATAATAAAAACCACTTGTGAACCTACCAATTTTAAGGAGCTTTCGAACAGCGACATTAAAATTACAGTTCAAAATGAAAATGACTACAGAAATGTCAAAAAACTATTGGAATAATTAAAAAATCAACCCAGCAACCAACTAGAAAATATCGAATATCACCACACCTATCAACTGAAGAGTGAAAAGGCTTATAAAGTGGTTGTCAGAGGCCTACCATCAGGAAACACTATCCATTGTTTTACATCGGTTTAAAACAAAAAGACAACAATAAAGAAGTATTCAACATCAAGAAACTTGCATACTGTACAGTTAAAATTGAGCCGCCTAGCAAGACAAGGGGCATTCCACAATTCACGAATTGTCAACAACTCGGATATACCAATAGTTTTTGCTATTGTCAAACCAAATGCGTGAAATGTGCTGAAGATCACCACACAACAAAATGCAAAAAACAACCAGCTAGCGCATCTTCATGTGATCTTTGTCATCAAGAAGGACATACTGCAAATTATAAAGGATGCCCTGTATATCTGAGTAAAATTAAAAGTCAACCGAGTAATAGAACAAGCGTAGCACAGCGATTACAAACCAAAGCAGCTAAACCTCAAACAACAATTACACCATCCACAGTTGGATTATCTTATGCGCAAATCACCAAATCAGTTGATGAATTAAACCATCACAAAAACACAGAAGTTAATAACGAGCCTACTAACATTGAAATCATTAAAATGTTCAGTCAAATTCAACAGACACTTGGTCACTTAGCAGAGAGGGTGGCAAAACTGGAAATTAATTTCTAAAGTAAAAAAGTCTGTATACACAAAAATGATAGGACAGGTGCAAACCAGATGGACCACGCTTTCCTCCGCCTCCTCATCACCGCAGCTACGGCAGAAATCATGGGCAGGGACATCCAGTCTACTCGCATATATCCCAATGAGACAATGTTCCATTATAGCTCCCACGAACATACCAATATGGTGCCATCCCTGGCACCCACGTCAAGCGGATGTTGAACTGATCAGCCATCTCATTTAAAGATGCCAGACTGTTTTGGGCTACCTTCGACGTCAGGGAGCATGATTGTAGCGTTTTAATAGCAGCCAGGCTGTCCGTTAAAATGCGAATATCCCTTGTATATATGTATTACATTATACTTCAACCAGTCCATGACTTCCATTATCGCGATAAGTTCATCTTGAAAAACACTGCAAAAGTCGGGAAGACGAAAAGAGAGGTTCACCCTAGTGCCTCACAGAATACCCCGCAGCCAACCCCTATATCCCTTTTTTAGCCATCCGTGAAGAAGCTTATATGGATTTGAGCCTAATGGCTGTGGAAGATGCAAGCTGCTCGGCCGCAATATCCAAGGGAGTAAGATGAAAGAGAATCTCCAGAGCTTGAGTAGGTATGCTCCTAATAGTCCCACTTATACACAAGCAGGCCGTTCTTTGGACTTTCATCAAGAGTTTCATGTTCGCCATAATTTTTAACGCTGGTACCAAACGACAACCCCATACAGTAGGATAGGTTTGACCATTGAAACGTAGAGCCAGTGTACTATGTGGGGCTCCATACCCCATCTCTTTCCAATAGCATTTTTGCAAGAGTAGAGCCCTATAGTAGCTTTCTTTACTCTTTCTTTAAGATGTTTGGTTTCCAGCTTAGCTTGCTGCCCAAAAGAAGTCCGAGGTATTTCGCTGTATCAAAGTAAAGTAAGAATGAAGCGAGTACCATTTAATATTGGCGGGTCACACTGAGGAAGTTTGTGCTTCCTGGTAAAGAGGACCAGCTCCGTTTTTTGTTGGTTTGCGTTCAGCCCGCAACCGCGTGGCCACTCAGAGAGGTAGCCAAGTGCGCATTTTATTGGTATGGCTACTACAATCTTAAACATTAATAATTCGTTTAATTCATTAGTAAGGTGATATTAGTACTTATGAGATAAGCATAAACTTGTGTGGGTTTGCTACACCAGATTGCCAAAAGAAAATGTCTATAAATATTATTTTCATTACGATATAACGCAGATGACAATACCACCAAATTTTATAATTTCGTTATTGCTTTAATTTCATCATGTTTGAATGTTTATACGTGTTTGATTTTAATTGAAACGAATTAAATTACCAATTACATTTTTTTATCACATGCTGTGTGGTGTCACACACGTTATATCTGATTTATGTATACGTATATTAGTATACAATTTTTGAAAAATGTCGAATGTCAAAACCATATATGTATGTAACAGATATATGATAACATATATATCGAATAAAAATGAAATGTTATAATATGTTATCAACATATTGTTGTTGTAGGCTAATGAAATTGAGGAATTACAACTTTAATTAATTTTCAAAATATTTCCATTCATATACGAGTAGAATAGTAGAGTCTAGGCCATACGTAATATGTACACGTAATATTAGAAATTAGTTAATTGAAAACAGTATCCCGATGGGTAATAATTCATCATCGTATATAAATATGTATGCCTATATCATCTCACTGTAATTATGTATATATGTACATACATTTATGTATTTGAAATTATTTGAGGGACATCAGGTAACTTATTTATGTACATAATGTATGGTTAAATACGTTTATTTTTTTGGTTGGTACATTTAATGATTTCGGATTGCCAAAACGTGATGATATTACATAACCTTAATATTTTATTCGTTGATTGTATCCAATGATAAGATTTTTGTCTCGACTCTATGTACATACTTATAATACAATATATGGCCAACAAAAATCGTTTGGAGATGGATATCGCACAAAAATATTATGTCATAAAAGATAAAAGCTTTACAATTCATGCCATAATAATTGTGATGAACAAAATAAATTTTATTTTTTTAATTCAATTTCAATTAATTAGAGCGAGTTTTTGCTTTTCGGAATTGTGCGATGAATTTGAACGTTATACATAATTTAATTTGAATTTTTTTTTTGTACAAAATTCGAACGAATTCATAATTGTATGAACCAAATAATAACCATGTACATAGGCTGAAGCATCGCGCATGAATTGTTCACATTGTTTTCTCACATTTATCAGTTTCTCCTCGTTTCTGTGCCTTAAGTGGTACAATTTTTCATTTGTTTATTTGCAGAATCTATATTACATATATAATCAGATATCATTAATAAAACATTTTATTTAGTATTTTTTTGGGTTTCATATAGAAGAGATTTGAAACCCCCAATTTATTCACTATGAGTGCGATAGGTATGTTAACTTGTGTGTGTATATCTAATGTACTAAGTTCATTAAATGTATGATGAGAACTTTGCCCGAAAATAAAACCGTTGAGTTTCATTTTTTTAAAAATCTTATCTTAAATTAATTACGATTGTAACCTAATTCTATCAAATATGTACATCAAAAATATAGTTTTAATGCCAGATGGTTTTTTTTGTTATATATAAATGGAAATGAATTAATGTTATCATGAATTTCATGGTAAAAGTATATGTATGACTATGGTTTGGATGATGTATATTCGTAAATTTGATCTTTATGTTGTCGTCTCTTTTTTGGTTGAACTAGATATGGTTATATACTACCATAAATTAAATTATGTTATGATAAAGATGATGGTCGATGCTAGCTATATATTATATTTTGGTGAAATTTTGTCGACGGACGTAATAAATTATTGATGATTGCAACCCATATTTTTTAATAATAAATTGCTTGTGAAGATTTTTATGAATGGCAGTTTCGAGAAAGGATATCGATTATTATTATCGTAGTTCATAAAACTCAGTTATCATTGCATCATTTCATAATTATTTAGAACAGTGTTTCTCGAAGTTGAATATATTTTGAACACATCTATGTATAGAGAGCTATTTTTTGTTTAATTTAAACAGAAACTTAATCGCTTATGAATTTTGACCATAATGCAAATTTTAAACGAATCTTAAATCTAAACAATTTTTAGAAAAAAACTATTTTTTTCAAGTTCAATTATGCTGAACAAGTCCCAAATTTATAATTTCAAATTCTAGAAACCTCATTTTAAGCAACTTCGTTTGACTGAACAATTCAAGTTACTTAAATTGTAAGCTATTACCATATTTATGTTTCTTAATGTACATATACATATGTACATACATACATACCTGAAAAACAATTTACAATTTGAGTATTATAAAAAAACCGGTGAGTGACTGAGGGCCTAGTAATTGCCTCAAGGATAATAGAATAACCGCGATTTGAGCGACCGTTTTGCTGATCGTAATAAGACAATTACTATAGCATATTTATATTACGAAAAAATGACTTTTTAAAGAAAATTTGGCTGGCCTTTAAATGATTTGGAATAACCTTGATTTGTAAGACATTTAGCGAAGTTTTGTGACTAAGATCATGAGCTATCGCGATGTACATCATTCTCTCACCATTATCGGTCGCAGTTTCATGACGGGAGTACGGACCTATGTTTTCCCACAAGTCGGTCTGATTTCTGCCAGCTCTAGCATTAAGAAAAAATTAAATAAAATCATAATAAAAATTATGAAAACAACTGTGTCAACATCGACGCAGTACTTGTTGCAGGTAGTGGACACTTTACTGACCTGCTTGATGTTCATAATGCGCCACAGTCTATTGTTAAGTCACCTCAAATGCAGACTGCGGTTCGGAATAAGTTTTTCGGGCTCCTGAAACTAGATATTACTGACGCAAAAACAATTTATGCGCGGATATTTTGAAAGTGTTGAAGTGTCTGATAATGGCACTGTTATGATGGGCAATACAAATCGTGTGAAACTGTGAAGATATTGTAGAAAGGTGTAAAACCTAATTTATATGTCATGCGATGCACATGTCTCGAAATGGTAATCTGAATTCAAACATTTCCAAGAATGTTTTAATGTTGAAACATACAAAATATTAAAATTATCATCAACCGGACGGTTAGAACAATGGGTTGCGTTTCAGCATTTTTCAGCTAAAATCGGATGCCGTCATGGCCCAAATCATCTACAGCGAAATGATCGACGAAAACCTGATTTATTTTAAAATTGACAGATAAATAGTTCATAACTAATCTATATATTATATAACTTTGTCAAATCGGACATGATTGATTGGTGATAGTATGTTGGCCGAATTTTTAAATTCAAATAATATTTTAAATATCAGATGCTGAATGTAACGAGTAATACATTCATTATGATTTTGATGGTTTTAACAGAGACGGTGGTTTGGAACTGAGTTCAAAAATGATATCAAAATTCTTATTAATTGTGTTTCTGTATTAGAATCGGAAATTAAACAATATATGCCGCAATGTAGAATTTAAATCTAAAATATATTTAATAAATGTGGTATTTAAACATAAAATCAATAAAATTCCGATGTTTACAAAAAAAAATTCACCACACCCAATAATCCTATATAGATTTAACAAATCTGAACATCCGTTCTGAAAAAAATGGATTCATTATTATTCCAGACACAATAATTTGACAAAATATTATTTCACTTTTATAACTTGTTCTCCAACATTTTCCTAAAAAATGTGTGCCTTAGAAAATATGTATGTACATAATATATCCTTAAACATACCACGCTCCGGCCCCGTAATACAATTCTTTATTATTACATTTCACTATTTTTTCATCTTTGTATATACGACTATTGAAATGAGAAAAAAATTATTCGAACAGTTTTATTCCCTATAAATTACCTTATTGTATGTGAGAATATTAAAACTGAATCAACAAGCTGATTCTAATATCAGTGGATTTTTATTTATTTATATTTTTTGTTGTTGGTGTTTTGCCAACACAAATGCAAATACAATATAATTTTGTGTAATCAGGCAAAAAGGAAGCATGAAAATTAGCATTTTCAATTACAATATGTCCCTCTTTTTATACATTATGCATTAATTCAAATCTGTACGAATGGGAATGTTTTCAGCATAAATAAAAAACAAACCTTATATGATACCTAAAGTCAGTATAGCTAGACCAAAGATAGCAGAAGTTCATTGTTATGTCAATTACATGTATATGTATGTATGTACATATATTGTGCATGAGTTATGAATAGAGCGAACGAGATTTAAAATATGTATTTCCACGAATATTCTAATCTCATTTATGTACATATATGCACCCTCGTGTGCTTATATGAAATTAAGATATTTATTGTTGTGTACCTCATTACAAAATTTTCGACTAAATCGCCGAATTTTCTAAATGATGGATTAGCTTATTCGGCCATTGAATGTTAGGACTACATAGTATCAATCAAATAAATTATGATTCAAATAAATGATAACTAGAACGAAAATGTCCGCCAATTATTGTTCGCCTAATGGTTAATAGCATAACTAAAATCTATAACCCAAAATCTCTAAATTTGTGAAACTTTAGTATAATAACTATTACTTTATAAATGTATTTATTAAATCCTTCAAAATATAGTTTAATATGGTAAACATGTTTGAAATTAATTATTTGTTATGGCCATTTTTGTTTTTTGTGGTAGTTCTAATCGCCACGATATTTTTTATTTTCCGAAATCATGTTTTGGAATAAAAAACTAACTGACTTTTCGAATTAATTTCCTCCACATATTGATGTGTATCAACTTCAAACTAATGCCAAGAATTCAAGCTGTATTGATAATGCTCCCACGATTTCAAATTTACAAAATTGGCCCTTTAAACTCGATGTTCACAAAAGAGGTGATAATTTTAGACTTTTACAAAGTGGAACTAGTAGTAAAGTGTTTGAAAAGGTAAAGTACTTTATGTAAGTGTAACGAAAAACAGTTATAAAATTCAACGTGACAAATCGAAATCCAACCTGAAGAAGCGCGTAGATGAACTGGAAGTTCAATGCAAAATGCAATCGATATTCATGGAACTCCATGTCTGGAAAGTTAAACAAGTGAGGAACAGGTTCTCTCTAACAAATTCGTCTATATATGTATGTGTAATTCATCAGACGACGAATAAAAAATTATCTTAACATAAAAAAAATTCGACGCTACTAAGTTGGATATGTCACTATGTCAGAGAACAATAAAGAATGTATTCGTTCTTAGTGAAAATTTCAATCATGCGAGAAGAAAGCTTTTGTTTCAAATCAGAAACTTAAAACCACAGTGCAACTTTAAATTTTTGTTGATTCGCAATGGAAATACATTCTTGATATTCTTGAGAAGAACTGTTTAGAAAAATAAACTGAGAATAAGTATAGATAATATACAAAAACAAATAAATCAAACACAAACTTCACTAAATTAGCAATCATGGTTATTAGGGGATCATGAAATGATGTACTCCGCGAAACGAATTCTTCCACCGATTATCAGATCAGATTATTTCGAATTGTACTCACTTAATTGTTATACATAATTACTGATTCTAAAATCATAAAGCCTTTCTAGCCCGTGAAAATAATATTCTATCTAATATGTCTTATGAGTATAACTCTATATTTAATATAAAGAATATTCTATCGAATTATCTCATGAGTAAGCATCTAAATAACCTTAAACTGAAGTACAAATTAAAAGCTTTTGCTAGAAAGGTTAAATCGGAATGTGGATAGGCGAAATAGCCACATTATCAACAACAAGTTGAGCTATGTAATTCAAATCAAAAACGACAGTGGCAGGTGCTCGGGTCTTCTCAGAGAAAAATTAAAATAAATTAACTTATTAATTGAAATTCAGTCAACTTTATGATTGATGTTTTTGTTATGTCGGAGAGATCAGAAAGAACAGAGAAATCACCTATCCGGTAATTTTTTCTCTTAAACATATTTTATCTGTCATCGAAAAGATTATGTTTTGTGTTTTTTTAGTATCAGAGCCAAACAAAATATTTTTGATTTTTGAGGTTAAAAAAGGTTTACGCAAAGAAGTTAAAGTACTTTTTTAATTTAATTAAATTTCCATTAAATTTGAAATATTTATTAGTTTTTTCCACCTAAATTATTGTTTTATGTCTTACCTGAATGCTCAACAGTAGTTTTATGTTTGTATGTAACAGAAACACTGAAATATGTAACTTTTTAGAGAAAAAAGATCCAAACCAAGAATTATCCGAGTGTGAAAAAACGACTTAAGCTCGGTACACGAGACCGGATACAAAATTCGTACTATGAAGTTGAAAATATTTCAACTCAAAAAAAAGAAAAAGGGGCGTGTTTTTTGTCATTTTAGATGATTTGATTGGGAGAGGTATGGGATTTAAATTCCTAGGATTTGAATCCGGTCTCGCGAACCAAACTTTAAAAAAATAATTTTTTCTCCGCAGATATAAAAAAAAGGCTTTCTGATGAATTTGAAATACGTTCATTTATTGCTTTGCTAAAAAATATATAATCATGCTCATAAGACATAACTAAAACCAAAGGTAAACCATTCTTTTTCCGATATGTCACACATATTTAATTTGTGAAGACCAAACCGCTGTCATCTGTTTTAAATTTTTTTTCATTAAAACGGTTGGAACCTACTGCGGTTCCGTACTCAATGGCCTTGCAATCTTAGCAAACTGTAAAAGTTTGAACCAAGGAATGGATACTAAACTTGATTTACGTTCAAAGATCCGGAAGAGAACACTTGGGATCTAGCTCAGACAAAGGCGGGAAAGTGGCAGAGGTAGTGTAAGCAGTGGTCCTCTTCCTCTAGGCAGTCGTCACAAAGACTATCATGTGCTAGTCCCATGCGTTGGAGATGAACCTTGAAATGTCCAGAATTCTGAGTTGGTTCTTTTTTAGGGATAATACATAATTAGTGAACCTCAGGTTGGGGTCAATAATGAAAGTTTCGCCTTTCGACAGCTAGGCGTAGAACGCCACTTCAGTCCCATTTGAAGTAGAGCGAACTTCTTAGTAGCGTTTTAGCACCGTTGAAGGATAGAGGAATTGCTGGTTCGGGGCCAACAAATTTACTACGCGAACCAGCTTTCGCTAAAAAAGTCAGCAACCTCATTTCCCTCAATGCCACAATGAGCAGGCACCCACATGATCCTTACTCTCGCATTAGAGCAAAGGAGATTAATGTAGTGCTTGCAATCTTAGACTAGATTGGACATAGTAAAACGATTAATGAGGGCATTAAGCACGGCTTTCCTATCTGTGCAGATAAAAATATCCTTCCCTAAATTAATAAACTTAAAAGCCTTAATCGCACTATGGGTAAGTGCAATTAATTCAGCTTGAAAAATCGTGCAGTGTTTGTCCAGACTACCCGAGAATCTTAGCTCATACTTAGGACATTAAAATCGAAACCCTGCACTAACTTCCGAACGAGAGCCATCCGCAAAAAAAAACTATCGACTCAAATAGCTGTCTATAGAAATCCTGAGATATAGCCACCATTCTCTCGAAGGGAAAACGACGGAGAGCCACCATTCTCTCGAAGGGAAAACGACGGAGAATGAATTGGTGATGTTAAATTCAGGCAATAGCCTGTCATTCACCATTTCCAGCTCCGGAATATGTGACTTATACTTATTAAGAATCTGTCTATGCCCCGTACAAGTCCCAAAGACATTCCAAGCCCCAATGCACTTTAGTCGATACGCAGCATAATACGTAATACCAAGAATGTAGGACTGCAATTCGGGCAGATGTAGAATAGACTCCATAGCAAGAAGTGGAGCAGACGACATAGTCCAGGTTATAGCCCTAAAGGCTGTCGTCTGCAAACCATCCAGCCTTGCTACCGAAGACGTCAGTTCCACAACCGGCCACCAAACAACTGAAGCATACGATAGTAAAGGTTAAACCAGTGATTTATAGATGAAAGACATTATTTTAGGGGTCAGACCCTAGGAATTGCCAACGGCCCTTCTGCATTGCCAAACGACAGCAATGGATTTAGAATCAAGGTGAAACTTCCAGGAAAGTTTACCATCTAGAATGACACCTAGGTGTTTAACTTGCTCTGTCCTTGTGATCGCTCTACCAAAGAAAGTGGGAACAGACAGATTAGCACTGTCTCTACGCCTCGTAAAGGCAACCAGATCAGTCTTTGAGGGATTCACGAACAACGCCTTTTCAAGACACCAAACTTCTATCATATTAAGGGCGTTCTACGTCAGATCAGATAAGACGTTTAGGTATTTACCAGAAACTATCAAAACAAGATCATCCGCGTAACTTTGCACGAAAAACCTAGATCGCTGAAATTTATTAAGTAGTTCATCGATAACCATGAGTTACAGCAAGGATGAGAGAACGCTTGCTTACAGGCACCCCTTGGCTACTTTGACGGACACGGTTGAGCCATTCAGCTCCATCTCAATTATCCGAGACTTAAGTATGGAATCAATGAATTTAACAATGGTTTGATCAATATTAAAATTGGTACACGCACTTGTGATCGTGGAAAACGAAAAACTCTTAAAAGCTACCGCAATGTCCAGGAAGGTACCTACTAGAAACTCTTTGTAGTTAAGTGATCTTTCGATCCTAGTTACGAGTTCATGTAGAGCAGTTTCGCAAGACTTGCCAGCTCTGTAAGCATGTTGCGTATTACTGAGAGGGGAGATAGTTTAATAATTATCTGTCGATGATTCTCTCTAAAGCTTTAAGAAAAATGGAGGTCAGACTAATGGGCCTAAAAGCCTTAGGGTTAGTATAATCCGACTTGCCAGCTTTAGGTATGAATACTACTCTACTCCCGCCCCAGGCGCGCGGTTCTGTGGTAAAATCAATGCAGGCTTGGAACAGATTGAGCAGGTAAGTGCTGATGTGTAGAAAATCATTTGATTTGAAAGGTGCAAACGAGAAAACCCTCCAGCGTAAAACATCAGTAGTGATCAGCCTACGGGCTAAGTTCTAATCCGGAGCACAGACAAAAATGTCTGGTGGCTCGGAGGCAACCACATCCGAATCAACAATGTCACATCCAGGAAAGTGGACAGACAATAGTAGCCCACCGACTTCTCGCCTGCACGAGGTTAGTTTACCGGAGGGTAAACGAAGATTATCGAGTCTACACGTAGCATTCTTAGCCAGAGTTTTGTTAAGTCTGGCGAGAACAGATAAGCTATCAATTTCCTCACAGAAATTTTTCCACGTGGCCCTCTGCGCGATCCTAGGCTTTTTTTATAGGCTTTTTGAACTACCAAAAATCGATTCCAATTCGAAATGAGATTCGTTGTTTTGGCTTTATTTTTGATTTTACCGCTGTCATAGTTAAACAAAATTAAGTTGTTCTTCAAACCGGGGCTCGGTTTTCGTGAACCTTGGAATAGCAAAAATACCTCGAGCTACTCCTACCACACATAATTTGCAATATATTTGTGTAATTCTTGAAATAGTTTGTTTAGATGTTTCTGATTTCATTATCACATTTCTACGTCATAGAAATAGATCAATATATTGGATTATTTGTATGTGATTTTGTAAAGATTTTACCTTTATGATGATAGTTATACCTTATGAAGCTAACTATCTATTTGATAATAGCTTGAAAAAACAAAATAGTCAAAAAAATACGATCGGGGAATGCAATTTTTTGTAACTATTGGTTACTTTTGGTAACTATGATGAACAATATGATACATAGTGTATGTAATAAAGCAAAATGATTTGTAGTATTTCCTTGATCGTATTTTTATGTTTAAAAATATTGATATTTTTCTACGACGTAGAGTTGTGATAACATAATACAGATCGAAGGCATTAACGAAAACTGTAAACCATGAACGTACCATGTTATTGAATGCACAATGCTTCGTGTGCCAATCGAAATAAAAAGCGCATAAAAATATTAAAAAACTAAAATTTATTCACCACAACTTTGACAAATCCTTAATTTAATTTTTGTATAATTTGCACAAATGAACAAACATGTATGTATAAGCAAATGTTTTATAAAACCTTTGCTCATTTTAATGTTTATAAGATTTCAATTTCAATTGGTAAATGTCACAAATTTTAACTGGTTCCAATTAGCACAGCAAAACAGTTAAAAAGTGAGGATTTTTATTTTATTTTTACCACAGTTAAAATATTTAACTTTTTATGCGCTTTTTATTTCGATTGGCACGCACACTAAGTAACCGAACGGAAATAGATCGATTTCTCCGAATGAGTGGTCATTTGGAACGAGGACGAAAAGTGATCTCTTTTAACATTATAAAATGTGGTGTTTCTCAGAATTGTGATTATGATAATATTTCCGGCATATTTGGAAGTAATTGGAATGGAACTAGGCTATTTCTTAAGCGATTAGTTTAAAATTACCATTAGTTTGATTGAGTTATCTCCCAAAATCTAATCTCCAGAGAATTCAAGTTTTCAATTTATAAACCACTTGTTAAGATTTCAGATATAACTGCCTCCTTTTGTTGCTCTTTTGATTAGGCTTCCGGTGAACTGAAACTGGAATGACTGAAACCATAAACATATATTTAAATCTTAAAACCAATAAATGAAAAATTCTTTGTCGATATATACATACAAACATACATGTTATACAGAAAAAAAATAACAATAATACAAAAATAAATAATTTTATTTGCGTTGTATTTGTTGTTCTAGAGCTTCTTATTTATCTAAAATCAAACAAAAAAAAAGTTAATTTCCTTTTAGCACCCTCAAAATTTATAAAATAAATTTTCAAATAGCAAACCAAAAACACCAACAAAAAAAATTTAAATAAGAATTATAAAAATTTAATTATTCAAAAGATTTTCTCAATAGAATATATGTACATAGAGAAGGCAAATAATAATAAAAAAAAATAATAACAACAAAAAAAATCAATAAAATGATAATTGAAAAAGATATTTTTATTTTATCTTTTATTAACAACACTACGCTATCGACAGTATACAGACAAATGAACAAATACGTATAATTAACAAGTATTTTGCCAATTAACCTTGTTAAAAATTTAGATTTTAGGTTTTTGGAGATTATTTTTTGGGTTAGCAAATAATTTATTATTGGCGTGGAAATTTTGAGACCACCTAAGAAATTGTTTGTTTACGATTTTTCCGTAGTATTTTTCCGTACAATACAAACGATTTACCTGAATCACAAACACTGTAAAACTTCGTAGGACAATTATTATTTTGGAAATTTAGCGCAATTTTATTCCTAGCAAAGATTTAATTAATGTAATTTTCAAACTAAACTTTATATTAAATTATAGCGATTCATAATTATATATCGAAATCAATCTTCTAACTCATATTAAGGAATAAAAGATCGAGTTCAATTTTAGTCGAAAGAAGCATCAAATTTCGAAAGTAATTCAAGGTTAGAAGTATCAGATTTAAACGTTCCTAATATTCTACTTAAACTACTCCTTTTGGATATAAGCTCGACCATTTTACGGTTTATCTCAATAACGATCACGCAAAAGAAGACTTATAATAATCATATGAACATGTATAACCACCGCATGCAATTTAGCGTAAAATTTTTGGTCTAATTTATTACGAACGGGACGTAGGACGTTAAGGACTTTGTGTTGAGCGTATAATTATCATCGACTAATCTATAGATAAATTCCTATGTCCCATTATAGGCTTTAATTAGAACCTTTAAAGGTATTTCATTTCAGTTAGAAAACTAATGGAATAACGCTTGTGAAAGCTGTAAAACAACTATCAATCTGAACTGATTGGTTCGGTTTGGCTGGTTTGATTTTAATAAGATCATTTTACAATTTTGGGTTTGTTAATATAATACGCAGATATTTTCCTTTTTTACGATGAAACTTAAGGTTCATGTCACGTAAACTCAATGAGGCGATTATCGAAAGTTCCAATTTCGTTCAAATTCTGATATAATCGGTTTTCCGAAATTCGCCCTATCGGCATTTAGCTTTCAATAACAATAAAAGCATTTACATGTTTGAAGGTTTGCTCGCTTCAACTAATGTCGAACTGTTAGTTATAATTTATTATAATTAATTCAATTCCAATTCTAATTTCTTTATTTTCTAATTTATTTAATTAAAATTAATTTATTTAGTATGATTTTGTCACCACCACTTTTGTTTCTTGTTATTTGCACCCCATGACGCGTTGCGTTGTCTTGACTGACCAAAAATCGAGAATGCTATGGCTGAATATATTTGTGTTTTTGTTTATGTGACGCCGCCTTCGTGCTCGTTTTTGATGCAGGAACACATGCGCCGGCGACGGTCGACATTGCACTTTAAGTTGAGTGCATGTGGATTTGCATCATCGAACTTTGTTAGTTCGAATGATGTTGGTTAGATGGTGCCATGCTTCACTATAAATGTTTTTAATAGTGGTGGTTCAGCTATTGGATGTGTGATGGGGTTAGTGAACGCTCAATTCAAATAAGTTGAATTATATTTGTATTTCACTAATTGTTTGTTGTAGCAGTATCGAATATCGGTAAGTCAAATATTCGAGCTGCTACAAGCTCGAAAGTCACATTGCCAAATGTCATTCTACCTATATATGTAGGTTTAATAAATTATTCCTTGACGGATTCGAATGTTAAAAAAATCAATTACAACCGATATGCTTTGCATTAAGTTCGAGTTCAACCTAGGTTAGGGTAGGTTTTGGTGGCACTCCAAACAGCCATACTAAACAATTATTTATTCTCTAACACAATTATCTACTCATAGAAACGATTATTAAACTTTTAACAAAGCGTTGTCTATTTACACCGACTATATTTACACCGTGTATTTACACCGTATATTTCTGACGTGCATCTTACTGAGGGCCGTTTTATACTTTAAGAGGAGTGTCTCTAGATATTTTACTCTGTTTAGCGTGTACAGGTAGAGCAAATATTGAGTACTTTAATGTCCTATGTACCGTTGAAATATCCTGGCAACCATGTTAGGTGGATGTCAAACTGATCTGTCATCTCGATAAGAGATGAGAAGCAGTTCTGAACTACTTTGGACGTGAGGAGATGCAATTTAATTATTTTAATGGCACTCTGCCTGTCCGTAAAAATGCGAATATTGCTCGCCAATATTACATTGTGCCTCAATCAGTCTACAGCTTGCGTTAGTCTCGCAAAAATTTCTCACAAAACACCCCGTCACAGATTCTCCGCTCCTTTTTTGAACCATCCATGAGGAAGTTTATAACTCTCGAATTTAGACCTATATCCGTCAGCTAGCCCTCTCTGGAGGGGATCACACTCAGGAACTATACATCTAAGGATAGTGCCGGAATAGTGTAGTCGGTAGTTTTGGGAATCTCTTTGTTATACAGAATAGATGAGTGTTCTGCTTTATTACAGGGCCACGCAGAGAGGCAGATTTCAGTCTGATAGCAGTGCATGCTGTCAAATATTTGCCTAGTATATCTAAAGAGGTAGAGATGTGGAATCTCCAATACATGCCAGATGTGCTTCTTAGTTCACCGCTGATCCACAGTCAGGCTGTTCTCTGAATTTTAGTCTGATGCTTTTGGTTGGCACTTTAGCCTGGAGCAAGTCGCTAGAGTCGAATCTCACATAATAGGTTTGGACTGACTACCGCATTATACAGCCAGTGTATGGTGCTAGGCTTCAGCTCCCACTCCTTTTTGATGGCAGACTTGTACGAGTAAAGCACTATCTTTCTTCACTCTTTCCAGTTTATTGGGTTACCAATCTAATGTATTATCCAGAATAAGACCTAAATATTTCACTTTATTTGTGAAGGTCAAGCTGACACCTTTAAAAGCAGATGGGTCAATACGAGGAAGTTTGTGTTGCTTGTAGGAGAGTAGCAGTTTAGTTTTGTGTGGGTCTGTATTTACTAAGAATGTTAGGATATTGACCAGAGGCACCAATAGCAACAATATCCGCATAGGCAACCATTTTGATGCCACTAACCTCCAATCTCTGCAACAGGTTGTTTATAAACTAATTCTAAATTAGGGGAGATGATGGTGTACCTCTACTTACAAATCTTCTTGAAAAGGACTGACTCTCTCAGACTGGCATTTATGATCCTGCCTCTTAGCATCTATCAAGTCCCTAAGTGATCCATCCACTCCCAGATCTGTAGGTGCCCGAGTTATTGCCGCTGGCATCATGTTACTAAAGTCACCCTCTATCTCCAAAAAGGTTACCATTGCAAACTCTTATTTTTTCGAAAGATTCTTCGATGAGGTTTATAGGGGATTAGATTCGTCTCACAGACACAGATTTTCTTTTGCAAAACGAATGTTGAGATTTCGCCAAATTTCCCGACACTGATTTAAGCTTCTATCCAGTATTTTACCTTCATTTCGGTTCATTGTTTAGGAATGTGGTATAAGTTTATGCTACTTTTAAAGATAATTCAGCTTCCAAACAGAACGAAAATGAGTCTTTAGTAGGAGCTCCAAAGAATTCCGAATTATTAGTAGTCCATATATGATCCTGTAGGCTAAGACATCTCTGAAGACTCCTGGAATTTATAGTCTCCCACAGTATATGCTCCAGGATCTAATCTCTAATAGTACAGCAGCTGTTATTTTCCTGGTTCATTCAAAAAATTCTTCCACTCTTGACGGGTTTGTTGAACCTCCTTGGACCGTTAATTTTATCCTTAGCTAAGAGGACTAAAACCTAACATAGCTTTGTTAAAAGCGTAAGATGGTTTGTCTACTATGGTATATCAGGTTCCTGTGTTAATTCGGGAGAATTTAGTACCGGAACTGGTAGTGAGTTACCCAGAATAGCTCTATCGGCATTCCAGTCAGTTTTCCGTTTGTTCCTGTAGATTGGACTTTTGGGAAATTCCATGTCCATTGAAAATTGTAGATAGCAATGATCAGGTTTTCCGACTCTTTGCAGTTTGAGAGATTATTCATCATGAAATTTGAAACAACTGTGATATTTGATACCTGCCTGCTACCTACATAGTAGTACTTGTAATTCTTCTGGTATATTTTTTTATTGTTTTCTTTATAACGAACGCCCGTGACACAATTGCTCTATAACAGTCATGCACAGCAGGAATGAAATTATGTTTAGATTTCTTAAGGCTATAGTTAGTCCATGATTATAGTTGCTTCGAAATCGTATATCTGATCATTTTAACTTCGAAATCGTATCTCAACATTCGTGTGTGAAATTTAGTCAGGTCACAGGCTAGTCAGATCATGATTCCAATCTGGATTGAAATTAGCTAAAAATATTTCACTGACGGATATACTGAAAAATCGAGTATTGTTGAATATTATTGAATGTAATTGTAAGTATGTACGAGTACATGTATATCTGATTCTTGTAAAGTAGTAAACCACAATGAACCAAATTCGCCGGGTATATTGGATTGGAAATTGGAATGCAATGAATAATTTAGTTATTTTTCGCCAATTTATTTCACACATATTCATCAAATTATGTATAATATGCCAGTGGTGGTGATTTAAAACCTAATGTATTATTAATGTTGTTATAATTCCTGGCTGTGTAACGATGTTCGTCCATTACAAAAACACAAAAAATACTTATGCAATTTACTATAACTTTTTTTTAATGATTTAATTAAAAATTAAATTAATTTCAATTAAATTTATGGTAAATATTCTCTTCTAGATGTCGTCTCGTATACTATACAACTATGTAGAATTCTAACAAAATATTTTCATTTTAATTTAATTGTTACAATTTTGCCATAAGCAACAATAAATATATCAGGTCAACTTGTTTTACGATGGAATAAGGATGTATATGAATGGGGTTGCTATAGTATATCTATAGTGAGGTGAGCATGATGATGATGATAATAAAATTAAAAATTGTTTGTACAAATTTATATAAAAATGAACAAATTTGTTATTACGAAAAGGTTTAAAAATTGGCATGAGTTACTATACAACTACTCATCGTTCTCATTTATTGATTATTTGAGTTGTAAAATAAAAGTGTTGTTTTAAAGATTTCGTCTGTTAATTGGGTTGTATGCGATCACACCAGTATCATATATTTAGACAAATTCACCACATTTTAAAGAGTTCTTTCTTTGTGAAAACAAACTTTTCCACATTAATTAAATTCTAACAATTTTCTTAAGAAGAATCTAATTTTTCAACTTTTAAAGATTTTGGCAAACATTTTCAATTTTTCTAACTAATTAAACATAATTCGCGTACGTATTTCCCAATCCAGCAGTTTTGTTACATATTAGTTTGAAAAAGATTAAAAATAATTCTTTACCTAAAATTTTTTTTTTTATTTATTTTGTGCTAATTGATTTCTTTCTTTTCTTTTTAAGTATGAGGAGGAGGATTATGAAGTTCGAAAAATTATTAATAATTTTATGTTATGAGAACAGTTATATTTTTTGGATTATCGTTTCTGCACTTGGGAGGAACGAGTTAGGAGGCACGTTGGAGTAATTTTATTCATCGAGTTGGAATATTGAATGCTTAAGACATGATTGGCACCAACACAGAGAATATATATATAGATAATGATTGTGTATTGCTAGAATTTGAGGAATTGATGTCAAGTAAATTAAGGGAATATCACACGTCTGCGACTAACTTTTAGATGGGATCACATCTTACAAAAAGTCGCATGCTTCAATGACATAGAATTTTATTTAATTGACATTTGCATATCCAACTCTTTCATCTTATACTGTTGTATCCCGCCAGTCTGTAGGGTCTGCCGAATGGAAAACTGCAATCATCCAAGGTTAGGGCGTAATAACTGTGTTGTATAATAACAGGTGTAATAAGTAGTACTTTCAAATGCATGGACGCATTTCAATATACCAATCGCAGAACGTACTGTAATATTCAGGTAACTTTACAAACTTACTGACAAATCATGATAATATGGTTTTATATTATACAAAAACATTACGAAAGTTACAAAAGCTGGCGTTCAAGCACTCGACAATACTTTATGGATTGCAATCAAATTTTACATGTAACGCTCTTTTGCTGGATACCCCCAGTAGTAGGCGCATTTCATGACACCAAGTGATCCGAATCTGATCATATCTTTAATGCAAACACACATTTTCACCCAAAATTGTTTTTGGATTAAAATGTGTGTTTGGTTTGCATGGAAAGTGTGATCTTAATTGGATCACTTGTTTCCATGAAATGCGTCTACTATAAAAGAATGAATTGAGACTGGATATAAATGTTACTGGATACGCAATTCTTATTTATTGCAGGTACAAAGGGGGAATATTTAACCGAAAATTAGACCCAAAACGGTGGCTTTGGAAATATTTGTTCCGGATCACATCAATTTAATGGCTGCTCTTGAATTACTAAGCGAATCAAACGATCCAAACATAAAAGTAGCAACATTGCGATAGTATCGGAATATTTTCAATTCAGATTTCAAAGTTGGGTTTTAGTTTTCCAAAAAGGGTCAATACGAGAAATGTCATAGTTCAAAAAATTTAAACTCTTTATATACCTGAACAGTGGTACTCTTAATTCGAAATTGTAGAGCCAAAAAGTGCATGCAGTATGATTGCATAATAACTCAAAAACTTTTGAACTATTTCATTCTATGAGAATATGATTAATAAACTTAGACATTTGCATAATAAAATTAAGGAATGAATCAAAGTGAAAAACACTTACAACACTTACTTACAAAAGTAATTAGTCTTTAGTCTTTGAAAATCAACTTTTGAACTAAAAATTAAACCGCGGATGCTCAAAATATTGTGAGTCTGAACCCAATGGTCACGATATGAATATCGTGTTTTTCATAATTTCATGGCACACAAGGGAAGCGACAACCAGAATTTGTACGTTTTCTTACCATGTGTGGCGATTTGTTTTTTAGGTGCCATTATTACTTTCACAAACAACTTTAGAGGACTATTTCAACTTTAAAAAGTTTTAGTAAAAAGCAGAATAGATATAGAATTTAGATATATTTCTATCGTAAGAATACGTGATGAACGTTGATCATGTTAAATACAAATTTATTATGATTCTCACCTCACCTCCCACCGTGACATCTAGAGTCGCGCAATTCAAATTTTGGTATTATGATTCTAGCTTTTATTTTGGTGAGCGACGTACGCAGCGCTATGCGCCATATATGATATTTTAGTTTCTTTAAGTTGGTAGCTGTTATTGTTTTGAGTAGTTTTGGTATTTGGCGTTTAACTTTTTGTGTATTTAAACCATTGTTTTTGTGTTTTTTAAATTGGCCGTTATAAATTACAGCCATGCGGCTCATAGAAATATTTTATTTGATAAATGAGGTAATATTGACTAAAAACAATATCATTTTTTATTAATCCACGTTTTTGATAGAATGTATTTGCCCCTATTTCATTACAAAATTACATTTGGCATTTCTAGTGTGAAATATCAAAAGTCAAAACCTAACCAATTTAACGATTGATTGAGTTCCGGGTAATTATAAAATTTAGGAAAGTTTATTGACTTAGAAAATGTTTTGTAATTAACTGTAATGATTTATCTATGTATTCTTAAGAGTTTGTTTTTTGAAAAAATTACAAAATTATATTTCACAACTCAGCCGAACGAATTTTTGTTGGTGAAAATGATTCTGGTTTTTACATTCCATTAGCAGTATCACTGACAATATGAGCTTTTCTTAAATAATTCAATAACTGTGCTAAAATATTTTACAGAAATTAGTTATATAGAATAAGATTTCGAAATTTCATTTGCATTTTTATTTATTTTCTTACATTTAATATTTATAAATTATTGAATACAATTTTATTAAAAAATCCCCAATTTATTGATTTTAAATTGTTACATTAAAAAAATATGTTTTTGTTATAAGACTGGTACATTTATTATACGAGTATAAAACAATATTTTACATATGTACATGTATACATATGTATATGTAGACAGGAATAGATGAACTCTAATAATCCATAACACATTCCCCTAAGATTAAAATAATCCCAAACATTATGTTATAAACTTATAAAATAATAGTTTTAATTAGTTCATATACATTTGTTTAAAATGTAAATAGTTGATAGTTTAATTATAAAGCAACAAAACAATAATAATACAATATACGAGTATGTAATTAGAAAATAATTGTTTAACAATTTTTAATTGAAATTTCTTTAATTGATCTCAACTTTCATAAAGCATACAATTTTGAAATTTGTATGTATACGTGTAGCCAGTTAATTACATTTATTAATCCAACTTTTATTTATTTATAAAGTTATTATTATTGCTAGCGATTTAATAATAGTACGAGATATACACTTAAAAAGCTATTGACCAGTCAAACTTTAAGAAGTTTTCATTCTGTTTTGTTTAATTCATCTGTGAAATGTATCGCCAAAGCTGAAGGAAATGTCAAAATACACAACAAGCTATTATTTATTTTTTATGTAGAAATAAATCTACTAATTTGACTTAAAATGAACATAGCAAAGACAATAAATTAAATCATAAAACATAAAATTTTGACATTGCAGAGGTAAAATAAAAAATTAAAGCATTTCATGAAGAAGCAAAATGTTGTATCAGCCTAAAGGTCTAAACCTATCTTTGTTTAGGGTAAAGTTGAATTTTATTGTAACTTTTGCACATCTTGTTGAATATTTAGCTAGCAGAATATTTGGTAAACATAGCACAATATGAATAACCTGTAAACAATTAAATTTCTGCTGAATACCTTTATTTTACTATTCCCAAGTATCGATGTACATCATGTAGTCCAGTAAAATATTACTAATAAACGAATAGTTCAAAAGCTCAGGTCAAATTCATAATGTCGTAAAGTTGGGGCTTGTAGGTTTTACGGGCAGAAAGATACGACGGTAATTGCTGCACATTTTGATGAAATGATTATTCCAGCCATTTTTCCGCGTTAAGGCTCTACTTTACTCAATTTGCGAAAACATGTGTATCTTACAAATCGTTTTATGGCCACATAAACTTCGGCATTGCCTTAATTTTTTTTTATAGCAAAGTTAAATATATTTGCCACCGAGCAACACACGTTTTTTTTTTTAAGTTCGCTATAGTTTTCCCGTATTTGCGTCTCAAAGTTGATGAATTTTTGACAAAAACCATTCACTCACAAACCAATTTTATCAATATTTTGCCACTAACCTGTAAAAGTTTTATATATGGATACGTTCAGGAAGATATTATCTAGCGATTAACACACGTTTTTATAAAAATTCGTTCTAATAAGCGAGAAAATTGAAAATTTAATTGAAAACTCTTTTATATCGATAAGCTGACAATCAATTTATTGAAAAAAATGTATCTTCGAAGTAAAAATGGTTTAGGAATCAACTAAATATCGTGTATTTTTTAGTTCATCCCTTTTTAATTAGATGTCATAAGTGGCAAAAAAACAATTTTTTCATGGAATATTTTGTAATTTTAGATAGCTGAGATTTACACTATTTCAAATTTTATTTTAGACGCATTTTTGGCATTTAAATATCGACATCAATATTGATTTTTGTTCTAGGTAAAGTAGAGCCTTAAGTGGCGTATGTATTTTGTTCAAGTTGTGATCGAATACGATTATATTAAACGATCTTGATCGTCTTCAGGTCATAAATGTGTCCACTCCATCCTTTGATAAAACTCAACATGGAATTGGCTCTAGCGACACATTAGTCGATATCCTTTATAAATCTTAGATTTTGACTATCAACAAAAGTGACCTCTAGGTCTTTGATAGAAATTTTCCATTCATTTCATATGGTTTTATAGCTGGGCTTCACCATCGGATGAAATGATTTAATACAATATTATATTTATGTACGATTGATTTAATTAACGAAGATTTAACTCGCACTAAGTCACAAGATTATCGATCTTCGGTTCTATAAATGTTTAGGTCATCTGCATACATGATTATTACAGTTTACAAAGGCTTACACCATTACTACGTCAACAATATGGCTTCACTGGTTTCGATCCTGAGGTTGGTTTTCATACTGTCCTATAGACAACCTAAAGAAGCCAAGTTGTTCTATGCACCGAGGAGCCATCGTTGCCTACGTATGCGGGTAGAATATGCTAGCTCTCCTTTAGCAGATCGCTGCACATTTCGCTCGCATACATTACGATACTAAAATGTAGTATCACTTTAGTGACGCTATAGATAAGCATCGAGAAGATCTAAGACCCAACATGGAAACCTTGCCGAACTTCAGATGATGCTTGATAAATATTAATGTACTAAGTACGGTACATTAAAAATTATTTAAACCGTGGGTGAAATCGTTCAAATGTTTTACAATGCCTAATACCGCCAGACGACTTCTTTGTTGTTTGTTAACACCAATCAATAATTTAAATATCAATTGAGATTACCAGATTATGCCTCATACAAGTCAAAACCTGTTCAATGTGGTACACGCTGCAATAATCGGGGAGACGAACAGAAATATATCCACATTCAGTTTATCACAGATGACTTCAAGTCCTACTTTACCGACTAGCTTAGAGCCATCCAGTAAAAACAGAATAGATTCGGTTTCCGATAGCAACCCGCTCCTCCAAGATTCTCTTGAATAGTAAATGGGCAGAATCTAATATGTATCTCTTCACATTAGTGTATTATGGACAAGCTATTTGGATGACGCTTTAGATGAAAACATTATTTATAGTCCGAAAGATCTTATGAACAATTTTATATATTAACCTCAGTAGAGGAATATTGAATGAGTTGAAACGTGAATAGTAAACCACAATAAATGGGGGTACAAAAGAAAATTTAAAGCAACGAACGTGAGGATGACGAAGGTAGCATAATATTGTAAAAAACAGGATACTCTAACAGTCTAACCCATGTGCAGACGAATTTATGACAATGTTTGATATTTAACATTTTAATTTTTTTATGCTGGAGACTATTTTTTTTAAATTACAAAACTATTCTAAATTTTTTTTGCCAAACGACATTATTCGAAATTTCTCATCACATATTGCCTGTTGGTTTTTCCTTTGAAAATATGAAAACCATTAGGTTTAGACCATTGCCAATTCCAAACAAAACAGCAAGTTTTGACAGCAAACCAAATTTAATTGAAAAAAGAAAGGATCAGCTAAGGTAGAATTGGGCTCTCGTCAATCTAACTATCATTTTAAATCGGTTGTCATTCAAATAAGAATGAATATAATGTACACACCATACCTACTATGTTAAGATACAACGAACCGAAGCTTATATCGGTAGTTTGACACAAGGCTGACATCCTTTCCTAAGTCATCGAATAATTATAATTAAAGAGAAAAAAATCCGGAAAATGCAGCAGTTTAACTTCAAAGTGAGTCACTTTTGTTACTGCCCATTTTTGAAAATATTGGTGTTGATTCAATGTATAAATATTCTATCTGGCTTTCCTTCTAATTTTCTATGATGCAAAAGCTCGATTCCAATTATTTTACAAAACAATAATTTAAACTACTAACTCTATCGCGGTTTGAACACAACCATTTCATCTCGAATTTATACCAAATAGTTAACCTACTAGAATATTCTATAATATTCGAGAGTTTTCTACACTATTCCTGAATAGTTTAGTCATATATTTATACATCTACGCTAGTCTCTCTACACAAATAGAGATGTCACCACAATCGTAACAATGTTTATTGTCGGTGCTGATCTTTGGAATACCACTCAGTGGTGATTTTGTTACGTATTCAGATTAGCTTCTTTTCTAAATGTGCGAATGGGCGGTTCTGATTGTCTATTTCAAAAGTAAATTTCATATTTTCATGATAATTATGATTCGATCGAAAAGGATTAATTACATAATATTTCTTTAAAATAGTTGATTAACATGTGAATTTTGGAACACAGTTATCAAATAAATGTGTTTTTTATCATATATCATAATCTGATAACCAAACATTCCGAAGATTGAGAAACTTCACCACTATTTTAACGAAATTTTTTAAACGTTTAGCTATTCTTTAATTGATGCATCATATATAGGGAAGAGGGAGGGGGAGAAGGAATATATACATATGCTTTGTTATTAATAAAATTGTTCACACATTTGCCATTTTCACACAACCACCACTCATGTTTTTTAATTTTACTAAATTTCCATACCACTAATTGCTGGTTAGTGGTTAGAGTAATCCGCTGCCACCAATTTTTGTTGTATATAGGGGGATATGAATGGTCATAACATGTATAATATTGTATATTTAATAATAATTAAAAAGTTTAGCTTATGTCTGTAGTTTTAGTTATTTATTTAATAATTTTTAAATATTTTAATTGTTTTTAAATCGATTGGTTGATTGGTTGATCGGTTGATTTTTTCTTTCATTTTAACTAACACCAACACAACAATCAACGGCAAACGTCATTTATAATTTTTCATTCGTGATTTTTTCTTGTTGTGTTTGTGTATATTTGAAATTTTGTGTTAATTTATACAATAAAATATTTCCATCTCTTTCTCTTTTTAGTAACCAACACAGAGACAAAAAAAAATCAAATTTTGTAGCATTTTTTCAGACGTGAGAAATTAATTTGACCTGTAAGAACTCCACATTTATTAGAGACTGTTCGGCTAGTGGATTTATTCTCTTTTAACAGCTGGACAGTAGCTCTATTTTATTCACACAGCTCCAGGGTTCAGTCTTTTAATTGGCTATCTCATCTGCAACAGTGCATAAGCTCCATGTTAGTATACACATGAACGATGGGTCGGCACAGGGGTTCTACATTCCACCAGAGGGTCATAGATGTTTTTGGTCATTGATGTTTTTAATTTGATCATCAATCGTAATCGGGAGATGAAGAATTGCTCGCTTTTGTGTTGCTCTGCGCTAATTAAGCGTGTCTGATTGTTCGAATATAACAGATTTTGTACTTTATGATTAGACTAAATTGGGTGCTACTTTTAGATATTTCTCCGTCGCCAAATGCGATAAAATATCGGATGCTGGCTTAAAAATTATTGCTAGAAGATGCTATATGTTATGCTATTTAAATTTAATAGGATGTGAAGCTGTTAGTTTGCAACTCAGATAAGCCGTAATTTGACACGTATGTAAAATTTGTGTTAAAAATCTGGTCATCTAAAGCCACAAAAACAATTTCCAAACTAACACCGTAATGCTTGCACCATGGGCATTTGTGGCGCTGAGCCCGGAATCCTCATGGATTCCCACCATTTTGTAATAATAACACCATAATGACATACATACCACGATGTCATTGGTTCTAATTATCCGAAAATTAATTTAGTATTTAAAAAAGTAGGGGATTAGAAGGGTAACAATTCGCAAAAGTCATTCAATCGAAATACATGATTATATCTAATTTGGTGTCATAAACCTCCCAATCTCGTGCTTTTAAAATTGAAATATTTTTTGGTTAGCTTAGACCCATAATGACAAATTGGAATATTCGGCATTATGGTGTTATTGTCCTCCAAGACATAATTTAAATAAAGAATATTATAAAAAGTTATTAAACCCGCTAGGATTTAATTTTATTGTCGGAGGTGATTTTAATGCAAAAAATACTTTGGGGGGTCAAGATTAACAACTCCAAAGGGTAGAGAACTATACGCTGCAGGTCGAGCTTACAATTGTGAATTTCTTTCAGGACGAAAACCAACGTACTGACACATGGAAAACTCCGGATCTAATTGATTTCTACATTACATGAGGTATATTCGATAACCACATTTTTCTAGAACATAGCCCGTCATTATGACTGTTAGTCCCACGATTGCTAAGAAGGAAAATCCACCTGACTAAGAAATAACAGGACCAGTTGGGAATTATTTAGAAAATTGGTTGAAGACAACACCGATCTTCTTATTAATCAATAATATACAACAAGCAGCATGGAATAGCACCCCTGTAATCCAAAACAAGGAGCGTAATCATTTCACTTATCCAGTCGAGATTAGGGAGTTCGTTAATGAAAAACGGAAAACATGGCAGAACATTGCCGAGCACCACAAAGCAAAATAATTTTTAAATACCTCTGCAATAAGCTTAAGCAAAGTATTAGAGAACTAAAAAATGAATCGGCCACCCGTTATCTTCGTAGACTTACAGACAATAAAGAAACTAAGTATTCTCTATGGAAAGCTACAAAAGCATTAAAAAGACCAAATCATCAAATACCGCCAATAAAAAATGATGAGGGAAATTGGGTAACAAGTCCCAAACAGAAAGCAGCACTGTTCGCATCTCATCTTTAAGAAACGTTCCAACCATATGCTAGACAATCAGCGGATGAAAATATAATACCAGTGCACAAGGAGGATTGTAGGGAAATACCACATGTAACTCAACGAGAGTTGAAAGATGAAATTAACCTTAACATAAATACGAAAAAATCTTCTGGCTGTGATTTAATTATAGGTGAAATAGTGAGGGCACTTCCTGAGAAAAGGGTGCGAAATCTTCTTCATATAATCAACGCTTCATTTCGACTGAAATATGTACCTCTGCAATGGAAAGTAGCAGAAATAATTATGATACCAAAGCCGAACAAACCATCTAATCAAAAAAAGTTATATGGGCCAATTTCTCTGCTTCCAGTACTGTCGAAAATCCTGGCATCCTGGATTGGAATATAAACTGCAACCAGATTTGCCGAACGGATACTTTCAGATATTGAAATCTTACATTGATAACAGATTTTTTCGAATTAGATGTGAAGAAGAATTTTCCTAGCTACAGAGGGGATCTGCACGGGTCCCCCAAGGTAGCGTGCTGGGGCCAGTCTTGTATTTACGTTACACAAGTGACTTACCAAACACAAGCGGGACAACAATAGCAACATTCGCGGACGATAATGCAATTTTAGCTACTGGTTAAAGTAGATAAAGTAGACGAAGCAACCAGAAAACTGCAACGGGCTACAAACCAACTAAGTAACTGAACCAAAAAATGGCGCATTAAGCTAAATAAAGAAAAATCAACGCACGTTAACTTCACCAATCAAATAGTTAACTGGATACCAATTGAACTAAATTCCAAACAAGTTCCTTATACTAACACAGCCAAGTATATTGTCATGACTCTCGATGCTAATTAAATAGAAAGAGCACATTAAAAAGAGAAAGGAGGAACTACACATTAAATATAGAAATATGTATTGGCAAATTGGAAGATATTCAGCTGTCAATACCTAATAAGTTGCTACTATACCAACAAGTTTTAAAACCTATATATGAACTTATGGTATTCAGCTTTGCGGCTGTGCTAAGAAAACCAATATTAAAATAATATAATCTTTTCCAAATAAAGTGTTACGTGGAACAGTAAACGCACCTTGGTATATAACCTACATAGGGACCTCCGGATGGAAAACGTCAGCGAAGAGATAACAATTCATGCAAAGAAACACATACAACGGCTTGGGAAACATCAAACTGTTGAGTTACGTGGCATGCTGAGTAACACAAATGGAGTACGAAGGCTCCAAAGAAAGAAACCGTTGCAATTGGGAAGACCACAATAGGGCGGCCAAATTTTTAGAGACTAACTAATGGGTTATATCTCTGCAAAATGAACATAAGAATGATAGACAAATTACTAGATGATAAAAAACAAATTATGGTGTGTTGTTCTAGGGATTTCCCAAGAAATTTAAGAATTTTATTTTATTGACATTGTACATGAGTTGTAGGAAATTCAGAGAATCGGTTAAATTATAAGATATATGGGTTTATCCGAATGAACTTCTTACTTGCACATCTAAACATTTTTAGGATTTAGGACAAACTTTGTGATGTTTATGCAATTCAAGTGTATTAATTTGACTAGTTTTAAGTTTATCTTCCCTAGTTGACATTAATGTCAGAATTTTAAAAAATTAAATCTAATTTTGTGAACATTCAAATATGATTCTTAATTTCTAGAGATAGATTATGAAAATATTTTAATTAAAATGCATCGAAAGGGATTATAAGACTGACGCCATCCGTATCGCATTAAACATAAAGAATACGGGAATGGCGTTACTTGAGCCAGAAATATTAGTGTTGAATTTTTCAACTATACATGCTGAATATAACGGGTCTTCGATAAGTTGGTTTGTGCGTCTAGCATAAAATCTAAACGCCATTGGTTTTAATACAGTCGACATTTAGAGGCAGTACAGTACAAATTTACACTAATATATGGTGGCTCCACTGCATTGTCAGCAAAATATCTGTCTCAAGTAACGCCATTCCTACTATTACCAATAGTCTACGTTGTCTACGATATCAACGTTGTCTTCGAGTTGTCGACACGTCAACGTACAAAATAATAGATGACGCGTAAATGCCCATCCCTGGCAGTGATAGCTTTTGTTATACGCATATATAATTATAAAACGTCCCTGAGAGGGCTGATTTACCGGATGTGGTTTAAAAGCAAAATGATTATTGTATTATAAAATTATATAATTAATTATAGTTTAATTCCATATCTGTTAGACCATTAAATCGTTTAGTCTGGCATTATTACGATCATATTATTAAAACATTTTCTTTAATACAGCAAAATTATTTCTAAGAAGGCGATTAAATTACGCACCAAGCAAAAATAATTAATAATTACGCGGAAGAAGGCAATATTCGACCCATGTTGTTGGGTGGGTTGGCATTAGGTCTTATAAATATTCAATTTTTATTACTCGTATATATGTACATACATATGTTATATATTTTGATTATTATTTTTTTTGTTAGCTTGGCCTCGGCATAACTTTTTAATTATTATTCTTTATTGCATTGAAAAGAACGAACAGCAAATCAGCCTACATACCATTGAAATATTTTCAACTGAGGGAGTACAGCAGAGTAGCTGCTTTATCTTATACAATATAAATTTATAAAAATAATCATTCTGCCTGTTTATTTCTTATATTATAAACCAAGATGTTCGAATAACAATTGCTGGGAGATGCGAGTAAAAAATAAAATAAATTGAATAATAAAAAAAATCATGATAATAAAAATGTTCTAGACCCAAAAATATATTATAACAACAAATGATAAACTGTAGGTTTAGAAAAATACTTTACTTTATATCTTGTCATAATTGTGTATGTTGTGTGTTGTTGTCGGTTCAACATTATTTTAAGTACGATATATATACAGAACCAACCAAAAATACAAATAAAAAAAAAGCGGCAAAAAATAAGAATAACAACAACCTCACCAAAAGTTTTAAAAATAAAAGATACTAAAAAAAAATGATTCTGTTATTTATTCTAATTCTTAATATAAATACATTTAGGAAATAACTTTTTTAATGAAAATATTTTTTTTTATTTTATTTTCAGATATTGATTTTCAGATAAAATAACTTTCTTGAAATAATAACAAATATATAACAGTATAGTAAAATGAAGGGAAGACATCTTAGACGACGTTTTAGTCTTCAACCGTCTTTTATGAAAGATGATAGTCCAGAAGATAAACATAAAAGAGATAAGTATGTAAATTTTATTTTGTTTCTTCTTTTTCCCGTTTTATATACCTACATACATACGTATATTATAGAAATTAAAAAAGTTTAATTTCATAAATTATATTATTTTTAATATTTTAATTAAAATAAATTTCTTTCGTTGCTATTTTTTTGGGGCGCTGTGGGACTAGTTGTATCTTAAAAATTATTATAATTCTTTTGTCATTGCACATAATCTATGTTTATTTTAATTACGAATACATAATACGTACTCGTATACAAAGAAATTTTTAATATTTAAAGATTCTTTTGGGATTAGTTTGCTTCTTATATGACAGATTATTTAATTTATACAAAGATCTATTTATGGTGCACACGTTGAATTATATATTTATTTACTATAAATGTTTGTAACTATAAAGAGAACATCGTATACGAGTATATGTGCCTTTGACAGAATTCAATTTTATTCCATATTAAGAGTCTGTTCTTTATAAATTGCACAAAGAGTTACAATGCGTAGATTCTAGCATCTTTTAATGTACTGGTTGAAGTTGAAAATATAAAGGTATTAATATTTTATGCTATATGTTTCCTATTTGTACAGTTAATCAAGAGATACAAATTGCTTATGTTAAGGCCAAAAGCTTTGGTGGTATATTTAAATAATATTTTTTAAGTGCAAAATGTTCACTCAATGATTGTACAAAATTGTATAAGGCTATGACAGGCGTACGGTAAATGAACTCTCACTATGGATTCTATTTTTAATTTTTGTATGGAACCGTAACAAGCAAATGTTATATCTATGATTGATTGAGATTCAGCCTTTAACCATGTAAGTACCTTAGGAACCACCTAAGTACGTAGGTTCTTATATATCTCAGCTGCAAGATTATGGGATTTATAACGATTTTATGTAATCGCCAGTCTATTAAAAGACCCTTTTCAAAGTAGTACTTAGACTGTGTCCGAAACCTGTAATAAATATTTTTTAGTACAGAAACTTAATATTTATATGCAAAAACCTCATACACCCAAATTATTATAGTCTATCGCTATCATAATTTTTGACAGATCCGTGCAAATAAATTATATCATTGTGTTGTGGGCCGAGCAATAGAAAAAAATGTGTATATGTACATATAAAATGGCGGATGGATCGGAATTTTATGATGTTTTTGGCATGATACTATATACATATACCTATTTATATGAACACATACGGCACACACTGAATTTATGTAAAGTGAAATAATTAAAATATAAATAAAAATTATTAAAAGTCTGAATTTAAACTTAAATCCAATTTTTTAATTTAACTTTTCATAAACTATCCCATTCTCTGCCTACAGGAACAGGCATTTTCCTGAATAATTTCGTTTAGATGTTGATGAATTTCAAACACACAGCATGCAACTACGGTCTTTACCCAATTTTCAATTTCACGTTTAAAAAAAACATATAACGTGGGGAAAAGGTATTTGAGGTGGGGAGATCTATAACACATTTCGGACGGCATATAATAAAAAATTGTGAATGTAGGGGAATAATTTTCAAATAATGTCAAAATTCTGTACTAAAAATATTTATTATTTATATTAATTTTTGACATTTGTTTGAGAATTATTCCCCTACATTCAAAATTTTTTATTATGCTGTCCGAAATATGTAATAAATCTCCCCAACTCATAAGTTTTTTCCCCACGTCATATATGTCAATTTTTGTTTTCATAACCTGAACTTTTTTGTGACAACTAATAAATTGCACAGAAAATTTAAAATAATTAATTAATTAAAATAATGGATTCAATAATCCTTTTAATGGTTCTTTATTATAATTGTATTTGTATACAACAACGGTTAAATAACAGGATGTTGTTGTATAATTCCGAGAGTTATTCGATTACCAGTGATTTACTAGACATCGGTCGAAAATTTGGCAGACGTGCTAGGACATCGGTCTTTAATGATTGCGTTGCTGGTGCAATCGATGGGACATACACAATATCCTTGTTTAAACGCTTAGATGTTGAAGGCGTCAGATCCACGGCAGAATTTAGCAATGTTGGCGTAAGATCAGCGGAGACTCTGAAAATGGTTTCCCGATCAAACATACTCGTATTAAAAGTGTGGTTAGCAATTGTAATTGAATATCCTGGGAGGCTGCTAGCCACAATCAATCGGTGGGTTTAAGTTATGCAGTGTTTGCCCATACTCGTGAATTAAGGAGAACCATTTCCAGTTTTCCGCTGAATCCGCGTCATCCTCAGTTCCAATCCCAGTGCCCACCAACACAAATAACAATTACTAAAAGTAAAATAATATGTATTTTATAACATTAATAATTATCTACATTATTTTACCTTACTTTATATTTGTTGAACAAATAATTCCAATTCAACCGTATTTGTTCTATGGAAAAATTTTCGAGACCTGCCGTCTTCTGTACTGCCCTGAAAAATAAAATTTTTATTCACGCGAACAACAAAGAAAAATTACTAATAATTACAGCCATACGTCGCCTCTTTTATAAAAATTCGTCTTAAAAAGACCAGCATGCTGAATCCTGGCTTTAATTAGTCTCTTCGTATCCTCATCCGACACTAAAAATATTTTTAAAAAAACAGAAATCATTAAAGGATAATTTTAAGGTTACGATTTTTATCACATTTCAATTATACTTACTTTTTTTATATTTGTCTGCCATATACATTTTGTACAATTTGGAACTTCATTATTATCATATTTGTGTGATTCCCCTTTAAAGTTGAAAACGTCAAAATTGGAGTGGACAGATAATTAGGGACACGGTCACGTTGTATTTCTGTAAATGTTCTTAAATTTTGAGTGTTTAAAATGTAAAATTCTTATTCATTAAATCCGTAATACTGTTTTTTATTAATATTTATTAATAAAAAAAATTGTATTCTTTAAAAATGGGATGCGGGGTTTATTGTTCACCGGAAGAGAGACGGTTAATTTAAAATTTGCGAACTGAAGGAAAATCGTACCGCGAAACTACACTAATGCACCGCTCAAAATCATGTAAAGGACTAAAGGACAAAAATCCCAGAATAAACGGGGTGTAAGGCGAGTTACAATGCCTCAAACGGATCGTCGCGTTTTTAAAATCGTCAAGAAGGACTTTTTCTTGACATCTACTACTATTAAGAAAGAGCTTTCACTAATTTTCTGACCTTGGTATTCAAAAATGGCGAAAAGTATTGTGGAGCGACGAAACAAAAATTAATCTTTTTGGTTCTGATGGCAAACAATATGTTCGAAGACGGCTTTTCATATTATGGTGTTGGCCATATTTATTGGATCAAGGAAAACATGGATCAGGACATTTACGTGGAAAATATCCTACACAATGTCATGCTCCCGTACGCTGAATATAACATGCCCCTTCGATGGTTGTACATGTAGGAGAACGACCCAAAACACACCTCAAGGAAGGCTAAACAGTTTTTTGTGAACAAAAAAATCAATGTCAGGACCAGCGCAATCCCCAGATCTCAATCCAATTGAGCATCTTTGGAAATAAACGGAATAAAATATAGTATTATACATGAAAATATTATACGTGAAAATATTATTTTTTAGGTTTTTTTTTCGGTGTCCCTAATTTTCTGACCACCACGTATAATTATGTAATAATCAATTATTCGATGGCTGTCAAAAATTATCATAGTAATGACTCGAATAATTTGGGTGTGTTCGGTATATTCAAATAAAAGCCAAACATTAATATTAACAATTTTTTATCACAGGTTTCGGACACAGTCTTAGTTTTAAATTTAATGCGAGAATTCAAGACTAAGGCCATTTCCATACACTGTTAGTTTTACAATTTTTCATTTATCTAAAATTTCCGATTTTGGTCAATTCATTAAATCCATTCGATTTTATGATTTAGCAATAAATAAACAATTTAAACAGATGCCGCTTAGATAGGCTGAATTTACGGTTCAGCTTATAAATCCTCCAGAATTTGAGACGTAATTTCTACAATTTTTTAAACTCAATCCAACCTTGTAGTGAATTTTAATACCAAATCTTGAGAATATACTTAAATATCAGTTTTTTGAAATTTTTTGATAACATATAAAAATTTAAAATAATTAGTTTAGAATGGCTGCTTCGGCACACTTAGACAGGTGTGATAACAATTAGTTCAAAATATCATTAGACTTCAATATGTATCTCAGCAAACCACAAATCATATATTTAATCGGGTTCTATAAGGAGTATAGAACCCGATTAAATATATAGAATTTCGCATGACTTGTTTATATGACGTAGTCATATAATTTTTATTGTATGTGGTAGTTTTATTGTAAATTTTATTATTTATTTTAATGAGCGAAATATGGTTTTTGAAAAAAGCCATAAAAAACTTGTAGTTTAATTTGTTTTGTTATCTGGTGCCGGCCTTTACATTTTTTATATTTCAATTTAAATATTTTAAGTTTATATTGATTGATAAATGATTGTTTGTTAATAACTCCATTAATAATAAATATCTCATAATACGAACCGCATTAACCATTTGTGCTAGTACCCTATGCGAGTATAGTTTTTTTTTCCGATATAGACGAATTAATTTTGGTTGATATTATATTTTTTTACAAACTTTTAAAATTTTATTTTCTACAAGTTTTTAAAATTTTCCATTTTAATAATCTTTTAGCACCGAAATTAAAAGAAATTTTTTTGAAGTACTCTAATTATTGCAACATAATGTCGGAGGTATTATGTAGTGTGATAGAGTGAGACACAATAATACTTTTCGTATTTTATAATGCTACAATGTACTCACATTGTGACTTCATGGTATTTGAATCCATGGTATTACCGAACACGATAGAGTTAGATTTATAGTCTATCGATATGTATCTGATAGTTATGTTCATATATTTGTATCAATATTAAGTCATGAAAATAGGTAGTCAACACGCATATATTTATATAGTAAAAATAATAGATCAAAGTTCTACTGTTGAGCATAGAAAAATTTTGGTAATCCGTCAATATTTATATATTTAAAAAGATGGAAAAGGTTTCTTTAGGATTGATGACTTCATGTCCCTTCCAGATCTTCTATTTTAATGAATGTCTAAGCTGTGTAACCTAGAGTTTTGAATTTCGCTCTCATTAGTAGATAAGTCTCACAGTTTTAAAGGTTAGCTTCAACATTTTTATTTAGATAATTTATCTACCTTAGAGCACCTTGTTTAATATTAAATTAGTGAATTCATGATTTTCCTAACGAATTAATCAAAGAAGTCATAACGGATGTCATTAATATTTTATTTATTTTATATATATTTAAAGAAATCGGCTTATAAGATTTCAAAGAATAGAATTTATAATAAAACCAAAACAAAGAAGCTGTTTGTTAAATTAAAACAAAATTTAAAATTATAAAATAATGTTTTCAAGCTGTCATATTTTGAATTAAGTAAGTTCTAAAAAAATTTTAAAATCATAAAAAGTAACTTTTCAAGCTTTTTTTTATAGCTGTCTGTGTCTGGATAAATTGAAATCAAATTGATGATCCGCAATGTTGAATGATTTGGCCAATCTATTAATAGGATTGTTCTTCCCGTAATTTGTGGAATGGTGTTCAAGATCCAGAAAACGAAGCCGCCTCCTCGGAACATGAATTGAGATGTTTTCGGTGATGTACGGTACTTCTTGTACAATCTCTGTCACACTCATCATTGCTTGCTGGCCTGAATAATTTTCTGAGATTGATTTATTTATGTTTTGTTTGATTCCGATGAAGAATAACTTCATATTATGTTACTGATATTTTTATTAAAATTAGTTTGAACCATTTTGATAAATGTGACTGAATCAAGAGACAATATGGCGATCGAGTAGGTTGTGTATTTTGCTGCTAAATTTTGTGTGATTAAGTTTGCGAAACTTATGGGACAATAAACAATGTCATATAATTTCAAAAAAGTATTCGATATTGTAAAAACAAACAATTAATAATTACTAAATATACTTAAAACATTTGTGAATCAAATACGGTCGCATAGTATTATCAATCCATAAACATAATACTGTTTCATAATTCTTGTCAAGTACTTGTTCATTTCAAAATAATATAAAATAATGAACAAAAAACCATCTTGAGCTTACAAATAATTACACCAAAACCAGAAAAATTCTGCAATACTGTATTTCCGAATTTAGGAATGATATTAAAAGTATATTTATACCGATATCAAAGCAAATAATAGTGTTCTGGATAATTGAAACACGCAAATCGAAACTGTAACGTCGGAAATCAACTATATAAAACAAAAAACACTCGAACTAGATATACTAATAACTGGTATACCTGGCAACGTGCAAAAAGATGATATCATTAACAAATTGGATACAATTCTTAACTTTGAGTCGCAAAATATTGAATCATCATATGTAAGAACAATAAAAATCAAGCGAAGCGGGCGTAGCGAAAAGGGAACTTATAGCGCAATAACACGGTGGTTAATCAACGTAATGTACCGGTTAAATATATTGGTGCTCATAATGTAATCATGGATCAAATTCGGGCTACAGGACCATTTTATCTGAAACAACTGAATCCCAACTCAGCTAGAGTTTCCTAAAAAGAAACCAACCAATTCTCTATTGCTGGTTTCGTCATAGTCTTAACATCAAAATAAATAAATATGACAAACCTGTTAGCATACGAACCTTAGCTGACGTTATCAACATCAACAAATAACATGTTAATTTGCCAAAACAGGAATTAATATTATTGTAGAGTATCTACTTTAAAACTCAGAGATCGCTGCACAATTTGTAATTGTTTAATAAAAATTAAACAATGAGTTTAAATAATAAAACACAAAAAAATATATTACAAGTTTCGATGGGGCCTTATTAATGAAATATTATTTTTTACTAGTCTATTTACCAGTTGTAGTCACGTAGGCATTGTGAAATTGTCTGGTTCTTTGAGATAGACTTTCGTTTACGTGCGCGATCTTGGGTGGACGTTGAGGCATCGGTTACCGCCGTTTTGATGGTTTCCCACTGTTTTTGAATGGCGTCAAGAAGTTTATCCTCCAAGATTCCCGATAAAGTTGTCTCGAAGGCGGTCCTGGTAACTTCGTTGTTCATTGTTACTGTGTTCCAATGAGTGATACGATGAAAACGGTAATTATACGTGGTGGAGAGGTTAAATTTTAATTTAGCAACTACCAGTAAGTGGTCCGAATCGATATTGGCTCCACGTTTGGTTCTGATGTCATTGAGGCTAGAACAATGCCTTTGGGACAAGGGGATGTGGTCGATTTGGTTGAATATTGTTCCGTCGTTAGATTTCCAAGTGGCTTTATGGATGGTGACAAATTTGAAATTTTTGTTCAAGAACAAAACGCAACTAAAAAAAACATATTTCCCTTTTTGACTGATGTTTCAAACATTATTTATGTGTTTAATCTAACAGGTATCCAGTATGTGGTCCGAGTCGATATTGGCTCCACGTTTGGTTCTGATGTCATTGAGGCTAGAAAAATGCCTTTGGGACTAGGGGATGTGGTCGATTTGGTTGACCATTGCTCCGTCGTTAGATTTCCAAGTGGCTTTCTGGATGCGTTTATGTGGGAAGTAGCGATCACCAAGTTGTAGAGCAAAGCTAGTTCCGTGGTGCGCGTCCCGTTGTTGTTCGAGGTAGGGTGCACGGAGTTTGGGCCGATGGTACTACGATAAGTGCTGCCTGCACTGTGTAACGAACAGGCCTCCATTTTGTTGACCTGTTGTTAACAGAAATTTTTGACCAATTCAGAAATTTCCCTTCACGCGGTCGTTTTGCCTGCTGCTCAGCCTGGGTGGGCTCTTATTGGTGAAATTCTCGAATTGGTGTGGATCTGACCGCAATAGTAAAATGCAAACAAGAAAAGGAGGATCATTGCAACCAAACTTACCAAAATATACTCACATCAGGTTCAGTTCCCCATAAAACGGAGATCTCAAATTACGACATTTTTAAATTACTTAAACGAAACGCAAATATTTACACAATAAAGTTAACATAATTTAGATTTATTAATACTAAAAATAAAAAATAAAAAAAAAATTTAGTGAAAATATAAACAAATAATCACTGATATAATTTAAGTAAATTAATAAATAATTAATAGACAAAATTTCTTAATTAATTGCATTGGTTTATAAACTAATCCTAACTTCGAATGCGCATCGATGATAATTAATAATTTTAATTATAAAATATAACAAAAAAAAATTAAGAATAATAAATGACTTACAATAATTTGTATTTAATTATTTACAATAATGGACGAATGCAGCCATGATGTTAATGACGTCAATGATGATGTTGATGTGATGAAACAAAATTGGTTTGATATGCAATGGTAACGCATATTATGCACCGAAACAGATGATGATTGATGAGTATAATACGAAAGCAAAGTATCTGTATATGTTTATATATTCGGACGACGCTTGGACGAATTAGAATTTAAATATACATAATTTTTTTTTTTTTAATAGCAATTTACGTTTAATTGAACAGTATGGTATGGTATCAATGAATTGAATTCAATTTTATTATTATTATGAAAATACGTCCATTACTTGAACGTCCGAAATATTATGCATTAAGCAATTTAATTTTTTTTTTCTTTTTAAACTTTTTGAACCACCATGACACATTTAGTCCGTCATCATAATGACCACCATTATAAATTATTAATGTTATTTTTATTTAGGTACATAAATATAAATTGTTTTCAGTTTTAATATTTTAAATATATTCATATACAATGTAATCACTATAATTTTATAATTTATCTTAACATTTAGAAATTTTTTATATACAGTTTAATTTCAATTTACAGAACGAATAATTATTTTTTATACATATTTGCGTTTCCAACACATTTTCATTTTTTTTCGTTTACACATTTTCATTTTATTTTTTTACAATAGCAAATTATCGAAAATTCCGTACATCACAATTTATAGATTTACTTTTCTACCATCTACTATTATTTTTTTTTAAAATTCATTTCAAAATTTACTTCCTTTCTCCTCCGCTGCCGTCCAAATTCCGCCCTATTTATCTGATCTCAAACAATAACCACACGCATACCATTAGAATTAAAATCTCAAAGCTCGTCTTTTTTTATTTTTATTTTATTTTATTGTTCTATTGCGATTTCCCGCCAAAATCATCAAAAGGTAATTGTGTACTAAAACTTAGTTAACACGTTCGCTGTAAGGGCAAAAACTGGACGCCTTACAACTGGGAGCATTGAAGTCGCCCAAAACAATTTTAATGTCGCATGTTGCGGAATTTTGCTCTAGACGGTTTCAAGCTCGTCGTAGAAAGCATCTTTGATTTATTCCGCCTTATGTTCAGTAGGAGCATGAACGTTCACAAATGTGATGTTAAAGTGACACCCATTAAACCTGAGTGTACAAATCAGATTGTTGACAGGGATGAAATCAGTCACGAATTGACTAATTAACCAAGAAACCAACGCCGAATTCATGTTTATTCATGTTATTGCTGCGGCAGAGAGTTAGTCCGTAGCGACTGTAATCGGCGATGCCGTTGCCGATTAGTCCTGTTTCTTGCTATGAGGTCGAGCTTATACTTAGATGTTTGTTCCAAGAGTTGATCGAGGCTCTTCGGTCGATTTAGGCTAAGTACGTTCCATGTTCCACATTTAAAATCGTTGTCTTTATATCGTGTCGTTGTTGAGAATCCAAAAATATCCGAGGCTCATGTTGAGGTTTTGTAACAATAGAATTTGACAGGCTGGGTTGTTACCTCAACGCTAACCCTATTTAGGAGGAACCACATTTTAGTCTACCCCTGTAACGGAGTAGTTTCACGAAGAGAGGACTTGCTGAAGTTGTACGCAGTTACGGCAAATGAAGCGAGTATTGTGTTTATCTGGCTGCGCGTTCACAGCAGCCTGACCACCGACGTAGGTCGAACAACAAAAAACAAACTCCGGGAAATTTTTGTTCAAGAACAAAACGCAACTAACAAAAACATATTTCCCTTTTTGACTGATGTTTCAAACATTATTTATGTGTTTAATCCAACAGGTATCATAACCACGGTTCCAATCTGTTAATCAAAAATCAGAAGTTTGACTTGTGGGTAGGTGTTTCGGAATGCCTGTTGTATATACTTTGCATAGAAAATTAGAAGTGGTCAATCCCTGGGGTCGGCAATATAAATAACGTGCAACATACATATATAAAAAATGTTACACCGAAATTCAATAAAGAAAACTTTTAAACAAAAACAGCAGATTGACATGCAGATATAGACGTTTCGGAAGTTTAATTTCTTATATAAATTTTGTTTCAATATTCCCTATATATTACCAAGTTAATAACGCCGATCCCCTGGATTCCAAGTCTTTAAAATCGACTGTCCGATACACCCATCCGCATGTCAATCTTATATTTTTGTTTAATTGATTTCTTCATTCAATCTATAGTTGCAACATATCCGTATATCTGTTTAACAGATTTATTCATAATGCACGATATTTACATCGACAACCTCAGGGATTGACCACTTAAAATTTTTTGTGCAAAGTCTATAAAATTGACAATCCGAGGCACTTACTCGCATGTCAATCTTCTGAATTTGGTTTAATACATTCCCTCATTGAATTTTGGAGTAATATTCGTTATGTCTATTGCACGTTACTTATTATATATCTTTGACCTAACGGATTGACTACCTTAAATTTCCAAGTCTATAAATATTTATATAGACTTGAAAATTTGAGGTGGTCAATCCCTGAGATCAAAGATATAAATAACGTGCAACAGTCTATTCAAAACATTCGCATATCTTGTTTGTTCAGGTATATTGAACATTTTTTATATCGCCGACCCAAGGGATTGCCCACTTCATTTTCTATGTAAAGTCAATAGGGATTCCAAAATACCTACCGCATGTAATTTATCTAATTTCTGTTTAATAGATTTCTTCATTGAATTTTATTGCAACATTCGTTACGTATGTTGCACGTTATTTTTCACCTACTTCTTTGAATTTTCTATGCAAAGTCTATGCTTCAAATTTTCTATGCGAATTCTTTACAATAGGCTGGCCAATACAGTAGACCATCCGCATGTCAATGTTTTGATTTTGTTTAACAAGTAATTTGTATCACAATATAATGCAACCATTTGGCAAAGGCATTTCAACAGCTATTTCGATATTTTTCATACGGGGCAGAAATATACATTTTACTCTCATGTTCTTTCTTGATCCCGTGTGGAGATCCTACAATATAGTGGTGGCAGGTCTTAAATATATGTCTGTCACGTCGTGCTGATTACGCGTAATTTTGATTATGTTAGTCTTGGACGTGATTATTAATGAGTAGATATTATTCAACAAGTTAATAATTTTATATAGAGTAATTAATTGTCTTGGAGATTACAATTACATACCCTCGCAAATTGGCGACCACCGAAAAAAGGCTATAAAATAATTAGCTAGCCAATATTATACGATTTTAAAATAATATACATATAATCTCTCGAAATATACGGATCGGAAAGCATAAAACTAATTAAATTACTCAACAAAGAGGACAAATATTTGAACAACAAATTAAACGGAATAGGTTATTGTATTAGCAACAAATTTTTGTATCCGGAAAATATAGTTGGCGGAAGCGAGAAGTGATTATGATCTTTTTGATCAAGCACTTTGCTATCTGTCCTTATGCTTACCTCGCAAGTTTCACGCAATTTAAACAGTCATTAATGAGACGTCTCAGTGATGGTGGCCGATGAGATTGATGATGTTTTATCAAATACCATTCACAAATCATATCCAATTGCACATTGGATAAGATTTGTGAATGGTATTTGCATAGTCGACGAACAAAAAATTTGTTAATGTATAGGAGCTAGCTTATCATGAAATACCCCTACTTCTCTTGATTACGAATTCCTAGAGATGAATCTAATTGTGCTTCGGATTATGATGGTATATCAGTTAAATTAGTAAAAAGTTGGCCCCAACCATTATACTGCTGTTGACAGCATAAATAAACACATGGAACAATAAATCTATATTTCCATCATAAAACTACCTTATGTAAGACAACTAACTATCGTCCAGTATCAAAACTTCCAATATTAGTATAATTTATGAACAAATTATACTTCTTAAGTTGATGGAGCATCTCAACAAAAATTAAATAATTCACCCTTGCCAGTATGGCGCGAAAGCAAAATAATATTACTGATTGTGCATTTGATTGTGTAAATCACGAAATTCTTGTTTTTCTAGGAACTTTTTATGTACTGAATTGGTGGAAATGTATTCAAATTAATAGAAAATTACTTAACTAATTTGTTAAAATAGGAAATTATGAATCTGAAAAATTATGTGACTCGTGTGGTGTTCGACAAGGTTCAAATCTCGGTCCTACCCTATTTCTTATTTACATTATTGATATCATTCATCTCGGCTTAGGTATTCAATTGTTGGCCGATGATGCCGTTTTTATATATAGATCGACATCCTTTAGGCAATTGCAAAATGATTTAGAGTATAATCTTATGAAGATGAATAATTGGCTGTCCAACAACTGTTTAACATTAAATTTAAGTAAAACCAATTTTCTAATATTTAGCCTTAAAAATAAACTCCGTGTACTAAATTTCTAAATGTTTGTTGTTTCTTGGAATATTTTGTTGTTCATATCACTATCAAGTATTACTTATACATATACTGTTATTCATTAAAACTACAAATCTAAAGTCTATTGTTACGATAAAGGAACAAAGGTGTATTTCTTTTATCTTGTAATTTTATAGTCAATTCAAATATTCTACATGTTATTCAGTATAGTTAGATTTAGATAGAGATTTCTAATGACATATGGATCAATCAAAAGACCACTTTATGACGTCTGGAGCACCTTATGCCTAATGTTAGTGGAAACCTAAAAAAACCTTTATTAAACATAATAGAAAAAAATAATATCCTTATGACTTCGTTTGAATCGAAAAACTAATCTACGGTGTTTTACTGGCAAGCGTCTAACCCGGGGACTGAATTGTGATGTCTAAAATCCAAGCTAACTAACTTGGGGTCGACATGTGATCAAATAATATATGACTTAAGGTTTACTGGGATATAGTGTCAAAGTTAAATTAAATTTTGAAATTCTATAAAGTTTAGACCTGTTATTGTACTCTAAACTAATTAATTTATATCACTTGTGTGCAGAGAAGAACTCTTCTGACTCCCATTTGAAAAATACTGGCCTAAACGTCTAACCAAACAATATTTTTAACAGCATATCAGTTACCACGCGATGAAAGGTAATTCCCTCAGGTTTACCTTTATTTGTATAAATCTCATTAATGCTCATAGCCATACAAAAAACATACATTCAATTTCTAATGTCAAATTCAATTATTTAGAAAACCCGATTGCAAGTGCACTAATTAGATTCACTTAATTCAAAATACAAATAAGCAAGAACAACACCAATTCTAAAAAAAAAATTCTGATGTGATATGGCTTTATCATACAGACGTTATATAAGGAGATTCATTTTTCATTGCTCAGCAAATATATCAGGATTTTCAGGAGACAATTACTCTTAAATTTCTAAAAAAAACATCTGAATGTACTCGTAATATAGACACAGTCCTTTTATATAATATCGTTATAAAAATACTATGCAAATTAATAAGTTTAAGTTTTCGTTGACAGAAAATTCACCACGGATACAGATTTAAAAAATTCAGCAAACATATGAAAAAAATCAAATCAAATCTGAGAAACAATTTTTTTCGATTACAATACTTTATCCTTCCTACGTAAGCATGATAAAGTAAAAAATTTTCAGATTTAATTTCCAGATGAAAAAATTGGGCCCATTAAATTCGAAGTTCGTTAAACCCCGGTATCCATTAATACGAGGTGTACTATGGTTTAATTACTACATATTTCTGGTTTCTCTAATAAAAAAAACTATAGGTTTCGTTGCAAGAATTTTGTGGAATATACATTCAGAAAAAGTTAGTTGCAAATTTAGAGTGTTCAGTTTGAATATAAAAGTGCCACCCAATCGAGCTTTTAACATGAGCTAATAGTTCGTTACATTTTCTATTCCTTGGATAATTAATCGTAAGGCGATAAATTTCTACCGGTACATGTAACAACTGAAAAAGTGATTAAGATAACACTATACGCTAACGGGTTCTCTAATTCTAATATAAATATCTCAACTTAAGCCTAAAACATATAAAAAAAATTAATAAAGGATACGAGAAAATATGATTGATTAGAATTTAATATCATTAATTACTATTCAGTTATGTGCTTCTCATTTACCAAATTAGAATTCCTAAACTTTTTTTATGTTATTTTTTGTATAAACTCTTAATCATACATATATTATGTTGCTTTCGTTGTGCGTTACTTATTTATACATATATGTATGTATATCTAAAATAAAAAACATATTTATGAAGCCATGAAAAATATACTGGAATATTATGGTTTTGTTGTGTGATTTTGATTTGTTGTTATTTAATATTTATGATAATCAACATTGTATTATGTTATTTCTTACAAAATAATTTTTTCATCATATACAGGTCATTAACACTATATACGTATGTACTATATGGACTTTGGACAGTGAATCGTGTTTATCAAATTTTTTGTTAGTTTATTATTATATTATGTATGTTTGATTTGTATAGAAATTCGCAAATGGTGTTGTGTCCCAGATTCCCTAATACAATGTACAATCTCGGCGTAATTTTTAGGGTGCTCATTTAGCTGAGTAATCAATTGTTTACGACAAGCGTTTGTGACATATCATGATGTATATTGTATGTCTTGTATGTATGTACTCATATAAATAACAACAACAGGATACAAACCCAATTGTTCTTTTCTTCACATGTGTATACTTATATAGAAAAAGATTATGGCTTGAAAATCATACATCCTCATTGTATTTATAACACGCCATAAAAATAGCAAATTTACAGTTCAATGCACCCCAATACGATTTTAAATTGATTGCTATATATAAAAAATAGTTAAATTACCGATACATTTTCTAAAGCAATATCATATCTTATAAAATATGTATTTTTAACAATGCGCAAGTTCTAGAATTTTATCCAACATCTTTATTGCCGTTATAGCCTATACCCAAAATAATAAATTTTTTTTAGAATGTCGCGTATAATTTTACAAACGACAATTTTTTCTAATTCCAGTGGAGGTTTAGACGGTGATATGTTGATTTTACGTATGAAATGAATATTCAATAGTTCAGAGTAAAATATATTTCAACATCAGTGTGAACGAAAAATTCAAATTAACTTAAAAATCGTGATTTAACATTTTATATAGTAGCTATGTATAGTAAGATTTTACAGAAGTTAGAACGAATACTTGACTGAAATAAAGAATTACCGAGTAACATTAATTAATATATTTGTTTTAAATATTTCAATAAATTCTAAATTTACAAAATTAATTTAAAACAATTTAATTCACATTTATAGATTTTTATAATGAGAAAATCAAGAATTAATATTAAATTCAGGTGTTTGAGGAATTTAATTTAAGAATTTATGAACTTCGTACACACATAACTTTTTATTTTTATACATAGGTAATTAAAACAAATGTAATAATTTGATAATTAAATAATAAATCTGGAGTCTGGAAATTACGAAAATGATAGAAATTTAGAAGCTTAGTGATTTACAAATGAATTCCATTTTTTTTTATAAAATTTCATATTTTTGTACTTCGTAATTTCGGATTCGATAAGCATGATTATGATTTACTTCTTAAATACAAAATTTATTTTTAATTCAGATATCTAAATTCTTCGAGTTTACCAAATTGTCTATTTCGTAAATTTCCGAATTTTTTAAATTTTATAATCTAATTTTAACAGTATGTTAGAAACTATATCCAACAGATCTTGTTGTGGAGGCGCTAAAATCTGGGTCTTCAAAGCAATTCTGTGTCCAATGCATTGGCATGTAAAGGGTGTTTTTTCTAGAGTTACACAAGTTTAATCATCATAAAACAAAGAAATGTATTTTTAATATCAACGAAACGGGCTTTATTGGATAGATAATTTTATGGCATTAATGTTTAAATATGATTTCATTCATGTGGCCGCCACGGCTGGCGCGTACAAGGCGCAATCTGGAACACCAATTTTCCCAAACTATTCGCAGCATTTGCGGCCGTATTTCGCCAATAACTCTTCGAATGTTGATTTCCAGGTGTTCAATTGTCTCTGGTTTATCGACGTAGACAAGTGACTTTACATAACTTCAAAGAAAATAATCCAATGGGGCTAAATCACATGATCTTGGTGGCCATTTAATTGGACCATTACGCGAAATTATTCTTCCATCAAAAGTTCCTTCGAGTAAATCAATTGTAGCGCGTGCTGTATGGCATGTGGCTCCGTCCTGTTGGAACCATATGTTAGCAAGATTAATGCCAACAAATCGAGGTACGAAAAAATGTTTAATCAGGTCCCTATACCGCTTACCGTTAACTGTAACATTTAGACCATCATCATTTTTAAAGACATATGAACCAACGACTCCGCCAGCCCATGAAACGCACCAAACAGTAATTTTCTGTGGATGTAATAGCGTTTCGACAAAAGCTTGTGGATTATCCTCACTCCAAATGCAACAATTCTGCTTATTTACTTATTCAACCAAAAATGGGCTTCATCGGAGAACGAAATTTTGAATGGAAATTCAACATCAATATCAATTTGTGCTTCATCCCATTCGGCGAATTGGCGGGGCATACGAAGGTCGTTTGTCTTTAATTCCTGCACAAGTAGAATCTAGAAAGCTTTTAAGCCAAGTTCGTAAAATGTTCCATAAAGTGGAAGGACACAACCCCAGTGGCTGAGAACGACAACAAATTGACATTATCATTAAGAGTAAACGTGGTCGAAAAATGTCTATTGTTATTCGAATTAGCCGCTCTGAAGGACGATTATGTACGCCATAAAATGGACGAAATGCACGATAAGGTTGACAAACAGAACCATTATTTTAATTAAAAAAATCAACAATTTACAAGCGTTGCTCAAAGTCTATCCATAATAAAATGTCAAACCAAACTAAACAAAAAGCAACTAGCAGCTGTTAAATGGGTTATCAAATAAAGCAGTGTTGCCAACTCAAAGTTGTGAATTTCTAAATAAAACATCCTTTTGTTGTAATTTTGACTGGTTCTTTTTGTAGTTTTGTTTTATTGTATCTGTTATTGTTTCGGTGTGTATCAATACTTCCTGTCATACCATACTTTATCAAAAGCTTGAGCAACATGATTCTCTCCAAATCCGCCCTTATGCTTTGGTATAATTTTTTTGATATCAAATTGAGCAACATCTTAACATGCTTACATCATGGTTCTTTCCAAATCCGAACTGATGGTCTGGTATAATTTTTTTTTCACACAAAATTGGGACAGTAAGAGCTTACTTGTGTTTCATCTTTCCTATGTTTTGGAATCATTATAATTGAACTGATCTCTTCATCACATGTTCACCGAACAAGCAGTATGTGCTGTGAGTAGTCCCACGATCGTTCTTAGTTCACGTCCTCGTATAGGGAGATTAATGTATTGGAGCGTTTCAAGTTCAACTTAGGCCAGATTTGTCTTGCTACGCTAAATGTGAGGGTGTTAGTCGACCTTTCGTTTGCTAAGGCCACTGCTGTCTTGAGCACTGTAATGCTCCTCCTCAGGCTAACCCTTTCCGATAGCAGTTAGAGAGTTGGACTATTGTACATACTATCTCAGGCTATCCGGATGTTTGAATGTTCATTCATCTCATTTAGAGAAGAGTGGCAACCTAACGCCACCCTAGACGTCAGAGAAACTGATTCCAGCGACTTGATTGCCGCCTGACTGTCCACATTAGTTGCAATATTTCGTTTAACATAACAATCAATCAAATAAACTTTGCATGTAAGACGATAATAACTAATAAAATTCATCTGCCGCCGCCTCTCTTACACATTATACGCGACAAAACATAGAACATCATCACTGCATTGCATACCTCCATGTCACTGTACAGGGTGACATGGAGCTATGCAATGCGCAGGTGGTATACTGTACTTGTGTGAATGGGATGAATGGGTTGAATGAATGTTAGTGTGAATGTGGGTATTGCACCGTGGGCCCATTAGTGGGCTTGAGTGCTGCAGTAAAATCCGCCCAATTTTAATTAAAAATTTTAGAACATCATTCGCTATAAACATATAACTTTTGACACGCATTGAAATATGTATGTGATACTAGCACCACTAGTGTCATTTGTTTGAAATATTGCTTTTCAAAAGTTTAGTAAAACAAAAAGCCTACATACAGTTTACACTACATATCTGAAACATGAATATAATTCAATAGAAAAAAATATTAAAAGCTATTGGGAGTTTGGGACTGTCATTTTTTGATATTCAATTTTTATTGACATTTTTTTCAATTATCTGAGTATTTTCCCTAATGTCAGTTTCAACCTTATACCAAAAAGTTTTTTTTAATGAAATATAGAGTTTGGCCTAATGCATCAACAAATTAAGTCAAAATCCATCCATAAGATCTTTATTTACTTCCACCTTTGTATACACTTACAAACACAAAAATGTATAAAGGGGCGGCAAACATTCTTAATTTAAACCGAAACTTTCAAATTTTAAATTATCAGAATTTGTCAATATTAAGATTTTCAGAATTTTGCAATCAATATTGAATGATAATAATAACTATGTACATACATATATGTTAGTGAATTTAAAATTATTTTGTGTGCACAACCCCAGCAATTTGAAGGAATTCAGAAAACTAAAATTTTGTACCATTTAAAGTTTTATTATTAGGTTTTATAGCAAACTAATAAATGTTTTGAATTTAAGAGGTATTCATATAGTTGTTGTAACTATAGTAAAACTATAGTGAACAGTAAATTATTATATAGTAATCAAACATCCAAATCATGTTTCAGGTTATCGATAAAAACGAAGTAAAATTCAATTTTTTTTTTATTTTAAATAATTATTATTTATGGTGCTGGTACTAAAATTTTAGTCCGCTTTAGTCATAAAACTTACACTTATCTCTTTTATAAAAATAGTGTCATGATATTAAATTATAAATCATAAAAATTTCGTATTTTGTTCTAATACCCTGGATGGACTACATATATAGTTCTCAAATATATTAAAAAATAAATACATACTTATATAACTATAATTCGATACGGCTTAAACTCAAAAATCAGAAATTCATGTGTATAGACGTAGAAAGATGTAAGTGTATAATAGTATATACGACTCGAAAGCTAAGTGCCAATAAAATTCTCAAGCTTTTATTAGAAAATTAAATGTTATTTAACGGTATACTATGGCGATTAAATTCTCAATCTATAGTTTCTATATACATACATACATACATAATATAAAAATAATATAGTTTAATATAATTTAAAAAACTGTAATGTTTGTACATAAGTACAGCCAATCACCAGAAAATATAATATATTGTGTATATGCAGTTTGAAACTTTATTAAAAAATTACTATCATTATCATTTTGTCCCTGACATCTACAAAATTTTATATTTTCACACTTCAAGGAGCAGACAATTTTCATCTATAGCTTATGTGCTCTATAAATACAATACTGGTACTCGTATATTGGATATATTAGAAGAGAAATATGTACGAGAAAAAAGTTTTGATAACAAAAACTATCTTTTATTTTGTTAGTATCCTGAAAATTAATTCCATTTTTTTTTTGCTTCATTTTCCAATTTTGATAGTTATTTATAGTTTCGAGTTTATTATTTTTTTTTTGGTATGTTCAAAACATGTCAAAAAAATATGGATAAAAAAAAATTGTTTTAACTTTGATGGAATATTCTAGTTTATCTCGAAACTATTTCTGTTATATGTAAATAGCATAAGGGAAATTATATAAATTGAAATTAAATTGAAACAAGACATTAACATTCCAGGTTCTTGCTTGATTTTTTCTTTATGCTTGTCTTGATAAATTCTCTAATTCATAAAATTATGCTTTTTGTACATCAAATGCAGAATTTGTTGTTTATCGCTGTGAGTATTATACATTCTTTATAGTGATTAATGATTTGTTTTGGCAATTTTAAGGGGTGTGTATCCATGCTTTTATTAACTGCAGATATTGGATAGACATTTTCAGTTATCTGTCACAAAATGTATTACACTTTACAAGTCTTTGTCACTTTAAATAGTATTCATAATATTTTTTGCTTTATCATAAAAAATAAATTCTGAGAAACAATTTTTTTTCACTTCAAGTTTTTTAATCGGAAAAAATAATTTCTCAGATTTAATTTTTTTCACATGGCATTGATTCGCTGAACTCAAATTGTTCTTTTTCATATTTGAAAAATTCTTTCGTTGAAATTTCAATTTTGATTAGGAAGTAAACGTACCACTTTAAAAATCATTCCAATTTCTAAAAATACTCGGCCATACTCGCTCAATTTTAACGATATTAAACTACCAAGGAGCATCATTTTAGATAATCAGTACGAATATGGTCGTGTTTTAACTAGTTAAAATATCTCGTGAAAAGTAAAAATATTAAATTTTGATTTGTAGTTAATTTTATTAACTATTATAGTGACATGGAAGGTGGGTCGGCCCATGAGTTCTAAATTCCAACGGTCATAGATGTTTTACAGTTAGATTAATCATCTCCCCGTAATCGGAATGAGATGAAAAATCCCGTTTTGCATCCCACCTTTGTTGAGATTCGAACCCGGTACCTATTGCTATCATACAAATAAAGAATTTCGATAACTAAATATTGATTTTTAATAAAAATGATAACAACTTAAATTGAGCTTATAACTTTTATTTGCCATTTTTCCACAAAGAAACAACTGAATGTCAAATACACAATTTTTATCAACAGTGCACATTTGTGATTGTTTCCAGCTCATGAACCAAATTTAACATTTTTATTCACCTCAATTTTTCTCCTTTTATGTAGCATTTTAGGCCATGTTGAAACACAAAATAAAATGAATATCATTCGAAACTATTTAACTATCCAAGTTTAACCTCCGATGGTTTCCAGTGAAGGAGAGAAGGATCATTCACTGTTACAATGACAATTTTCATCAGACGTTTCGTATTCCAACAGGATTTTTTGTTCTAACGTTTGGGACAACCTAGAAGATCTATCTTAATCGCAGAAGCACACTTCAAACTTAGCAAATTGTAAAAAATGAACCAAAGAATGGATAATCTAAAAACCAGACAGCTGTAAAGATAGTGTAAGCAGTCGTCCACTCCCTCCAGACAGTCGTTCACTTCCTCCAAAAAGTCGTTACAAACAGAATCTTCAGCTAGTCTCATATAGTCATGAGGATGAACCTTGAAACATCCATGGCTAGTAATAAGTGCGACCAGAATTCTGAATTGGTTTTTCATTAACGATATCACATATTTAGTGAACTTCAAGTTGCGTTCAATAATGAACCGTTTCGCCTTTCGCACAGCTAGAAGTATAACGCCACTTCAGCCCCAATTCAAGTGGAGCGAACTTCTTTAGAGCGTTTACTAACCACCAGTCACAGATAGACTCAGACATCTGGCTTTAGCAATTCTGAGAGAGTCACTATTCTCTCAAAGGAAAAACGACGGAGAATGAATTAGTGAAGATAAGTTCAGGCAAAAGCCATTCACCATTTTAGCTTCCTGAATATGTGATACTTATTAATAATATGCCTCGTACATTTCCCGAAGGCATTCCATGCCTCAATATACCTCTGTCGAAACACAGCAGAACCATGAATGAAAGACTACAATCCAGACAAGCATGGACTGGACTCCATAGCAAAAAGATGAGTAGAAAACAACCACAGTTATAGTCCAACAGGCTGTCATCTGCAGTCTTGCTACAGAAGACATTAGTTTCACAACCGGCCTCCATATAACTGATGTATACAACGTAATGAGTAAAGGTAAAACCAGTAATATGTAGACGAACGACATCATTTTGAGGGTCAGTCCCCAATAATTGAAATTCTGCATTACCACAAAATTGCAATTTTACAGCTTCTAGTCAAGGTAACATTTCCAGGAGTTTACCATCTAAAATGACACCTAGGTGCTTGATGTACTCCGTCCTTGTGATCGCCCTTCCAAAGAGAGTCTTTATCTCTCTGGTAAATACAACAAGTTAAACATCGTTTTTGTCTTGCACAAACAATTTCTCAATTTGGCCAAATTAATTTAGCGAATTATTTAGTGTTTCAAGTCCGGTTCACGAGACCGGATTCAAAATTCATACTACGAAGTTGAAAATATATTAGCTCAAGAAGAGTAAGGAGTTGTTTTTCGTTATTTTAGTTGATTTTAGCCGGCCTCGTGAACACGGCTTCATGATTTTAATTTTGTATTGATAAAAGAGACTAACAAATTATTTTTTACTTTATGTAGAAAAGAGATTAAAATAGTAAATAAAAGAGAATATAAATATTTGTCTTGTTTCGTGTTATAATCGGTTACCATCGGCCTATTCGTTTTTGTTTATTAAGTTTAATTTCTTTCTGATACTTGGCCGTCGTTTAAGCGTTACAGGATCGAGGGAATTTTTCTCTTTCGCAAGAATTTTGATGCTCTTGTGGGATAAAAAGGGGTGAGAGAAAAATGCGGGAATATCGAAATCGAATATTTCAGAAAGGTTGCAATTTAAATATCCCAGTTTATCGACCAATAAACTGTATTATCTAGGTGAAATCGAACAGTTCGACATAAAATGAAAATATCACGTTTATAGACATTTGTATTGAAAAATGTTTAACAATATTACAGGTTAATAGTGATAATTGCAAAGCATTGCAAGTTTTAAATATCTATGTAACATCAATTTACATAACATTAATCACAACAAATTTAAGTTAAAGGACGAGCGGAAGCATATTCCTTTCCAATTATCTGAAACCGTTGCTTCCAAAAGAGCCTTAAAAATTAAAGTTTCCAAACATAATTAAATTAGTTAGTTGAATTTACATTGTCGTTGCCACATTACAATGCTGATGCCGAGTACATATTTTCTATGGTAATTAACATGTGAACCGAACAAAAAAAAAATAGCAGGCTTGTTAAAGAAACGTTAACACTGTGTGAATTCAAACCAACATTGAGAATTCAAGATAAAAACTGTTCGAGCTTAGTGAGTATCATTATTTATTATGTACGGCACGTAATCATAATCCTTACAAAAAATAAACTTAAATGCTGGAAAAAACAAGTGAAAATACAAAGTTTAGTGGTGGGAAAAATGTAGCAAATTTAGTTCTCTTTTGTGGGAAAAAAAGAAAAAGTATAGTTCGGACGTGGGATTTTAATTTTTATACCCTGGCAAAACTTCGCATATTCGTGTTCGCTGATTTTTATTTTCCCCGATTTATTCAAATCGGATAGTTTTTGTAGAGCAATCGTCTATTCGGACTCGTTTATTTCCTACTTTTCAAAATCGAATAAACTGCGTGTAGACATTTTTATTTTCGACTTGATTTTTCAACCGACCATTGAACCAAAAATCCTGTTGTGGCGGTTAAAAATTGTTTGTCGCGTTTATATCAAGATCAATTTCTTCAAGCACGATTTTGTTGAAAATGTTACGATATACTGAACATATTAAATACAACGGTAACCATAATAATTGTTTGCGTACATAATAACACGAAATGACTAAATAACAAATAAAGTTAAGATATGTGAAAATGATATAAAAATAGATTCAGGCTGGATATATAATATAGATTCAACCTGCGTCTAAAGCTAGACTCTACTATGACTGCGGACCAATACTAGGGTAAAAGTAGCCTTTTAATTTAACCTATATTTAAAAGTAGAGTAATCTTTAAAATAGACAACAACAATGAAAATCTGCTTTTACCGTAGCAAATGTTTTCTATGAGTATTGATTCACAGCCTGAGTTGTAAAGGTTCTATTCCATGGACTGATTGACTGACTCAGTCAATTTAAAGCAAGAAAAGAAATTATATTTTGTAGTTGTACAAATGAAACAAAAAAATTTTCTCAGTAAAAAAATATTTGAGTTTTAGCAGTGTGAACTGCCATAAAAAGTATCAAATCGAATACTTTTTATGGCAGTCAAACAAACAACGCATACCTAAAATTTGCGCATGGAAGAGAATTTTATTATAAAGTTTGTGTATGGAAAAGAATTTCACTATAAAAATAATTTTTGAATGAAAGAAAATTGTAAACATCAATTTCAATCAAAGTTGCCATTTTGTAAATGTCAGTTTCTTCTTTATAAAAACAATTTTGAAACTTCAAATTTGGTATGGTACTAAACTACGCTGTTAAATTATTTTGCAAAAAAAAGAAAACGTATATTTGTTGTCTTTGTTACTCTAATGTAATTTTGTTGCTATCATCTTTTCAGTCAAATCAGTCAATCAGTCCATGGAATAGTACCTTTAACGATAAAGTTTACACAATACGAGTATTAAACTTCCTCCAAATCTCTAGATTCGCGTATGATTATTTAAATAGTTGTGTTCTTAACGATAAAAAATTCGATTTATTTTTAGTACCTATCCCATCATTTACGCCCCATCGCACAAAAAATTTTAGATTCGATTTTAAATTTAGAAAAGCGTATACACTAAGCCAAACTATCATTAATATATAGTTTGTAAAACTATAAATAAAAGTACCATATTAGTAATACATATATATGTATAAAGTAATAATAAATTAAAAAGTTTAATTATATCAAAATACATAAAACTAAAAATAAAGTTTTTACTTCAACTACACACAAAATCATAACGACACCAAGGATAACTATAGAACTAGTCGTATACTCTACATCTTCAATATCAATTCAATAAATGTATTATGTATACTTGTTTTGTTGTTGTTTTAGCAATATTTTTTGTATGAAACGAAACTGTGTACACACACACACACAAAACTAATAATTATAATTAGAAAAACAAAAATAATTAATTTAATTAATTATAAAATTGTAAGTTTTTTTAATCTAATAAATTATAATTAAATTTATTTGTTTATTTTATAATTTATAGTTTTATAGTAAGGCTTTGAAATCTTTTATTTAGTTTTTAGAAATCGTGCCTCATGTATATAATATACCGATTGAAAAATCGTTAAACATGTTTTGGAAAATGTTCCAAGGTTACATGATTTACTCGTATTGCGTTAATGTTATTTTATAAGATTTAACTTGATTTCACAAAACTATAATTAACTATGTTAATATATTATACATTTTATATGTACATAATCGTACTTAGTTTTGTAGTTTGTGTTATAGTAACAGGTGCTGGTTCTCATTGGTGCTCTGACCCGATCGTACTTAAACCAATTTTGAAAAAAACAGAAATAACTCGGTTTTTGTTTTATGTATGAATATTAAATGCCCTACAAAAAAACCATTTTTAGATAATTAAAAAACAGAATTTTTGGCGGCTTATTTAACAGGGATGAATTTAAAGAGGTGTGATTTTTATATTTTTTTCATAATCGCTACAATTTTACCGAAAACTCGCCCTCTATCATAATTATTCGATAACTACTTTTTATATGACTGTCATAAATACATTAACATGTCCGCGCATTTTTAAAATATTTGACTACAGCTCGTCTTGCACAACGAAAATCGTCTTACATATTAAAATATGACTTGCACAAATTTGTTAGTTGACTTATTTTCCACCATAAAGATTATTTAAATGGGGTTTTTCTGCGAGGTCGTCATGCTATTTTAAAAATGCAAGATATTGCAAGATATATTCAAGACCACAAGGAAATGCACGAGGAAAGAAGGCTATGGCACCAAAAACTTATAGATATTTTAAAAAATAAGTAAATAATTCTATAGTTAGAAAAAATTATATTTAAAGGGGAAAATGAGAAATGAAAGTGAAATAAAATATTGACAATAAAGAAAAAAGGAATTTTAATTAATTTATGGTTTTATTTTTATAATTTATAATAAAGGTTTTCGAAATTAATTCGGTAACTACTTACGGTCGACGCTCGATTTGCCGACTATGCGCAACAGGTTCTTCTAAATTGTTCTCTGCAGTTTCTTCCAAAGTATTAGAATTTACATCACTATCACAATACATAATTGTGTAGTACACAACATGTTCTATAATATTTTTTACTGTACCTAAATCATAATGTTCAGCGAAATGTAAAAGTCAGCGAAATCTACATTTCATTAAACCGAAGGCACTTTCGACCACTATTCGCGTTGACGAGTGTATTTTCTTGCAATTATTCTTGTATGGTGGTACCAGCCAAAAATTGGAAAGATACGTTGAATCTCCCAATAAAAAAGTATTAGTGAATGGTTCACCGAGAGATGCGAGACGAAATAGTGGAGACCGTCTTGGTTCTCGAGCATCATGCATTGAACCAGGCTCCCTACAGTACGTATTGATAAAACGTTTGCTGGAATCTACAACTGCTTGTAGTAGAACACTGGTAGCCATTTCTATTAAAATAGTTTTCCGGATTTACAAATGTTTTTTTTTATTTTAATATGGCTGCCATCTATAGCAACCAGAACTCCAGATATTCCTCCCATTTGTTCGAATGATTCCATATTTTACTGAATGGTTTGATTCCAACGTGGCCACACAATATAATCACTCGAAATAGTGACTACACACGCTGCAACTCTGTTAACGACATTCCAAGTTGTGGAATTACTTAATCCAGAGTTCTCATTTGTCTATATGCAACAGTATTGGCCTCGTACCACAAAATATATGGATTTCTTTTGTGGCCCCAACTTTTGGGTTACCTCCATGATTATGACTTGGACACACATCTGATGATTCATATAACTCTGAAACAAAATAAAATATATTTTTTATATTATATTTTATATAAGTATTTAATTCAGATAATTATAGACGATTTGTTCAATTCATTGGTAATAAGGACCATTATGATTAAAATAAACTTACCTATTAGTGAGTAAACCATTTCTCGATTAAGTCGGAAATGTTTCCTGAACGTCTTATCATTATAAGTATCCAACATTTTCATAAAATCTTCTATTTCGATACGGTTTATAGTAAGAATATTATCTGACTCAGATGAATCTGATGATGAATAATCCGCAATTTGAAAAATGTTGTTAATTAAAGGGCAAATGATCAAATTTGATTTACCTGAACTAATAGTTTTTGAGCCGGTGTTATCATTTTTGTAACTATATGTATAAATGTATTTATTTTATAGTATGTATGTATAAAAAATAAAAGTATTTATATAAAATTTTACGTTAACAGATATTTATTAATTTATTTATTAGTTTTATTATAATATTATTCGCACTTTATTTAAAATTTGATGAAACAAAAATAATTAAAACTTTATATAAATTGACGCTTACTCTTATTTAATTAAACAACCAAAATAAAAACCTTCAAATGTAAAATAAAGGAAAAAATAAAAAATGTGCATCTGGTGTCAGGTATAATCATAATTACAAATATGAATCGAGTTAAATTACTCAAGAAATATTTTGAAACTATTTAACTTGAAATCGTTTATGGCAATGCTCTTCCTGAATTCAGCAATTCCGTTACGGCTTTAAATCAATTAAAGGAAATATGTGGTAGAATAATTTGGAAAAATAAGGATTTCCAAATTTCATTAGATCAACATACATTTCTGGGATTTTCTGACCTTATCGTGGACCAAATGGACTTATGGACACCTTATGGATTTTTTAAATTATTTTTTCAATGATAATATAATTACAAGCATTGTTAAAGAGACCACTTTGTATAGAGTTCAGAAAAATCCAAACATGATTACTTCATTCACAACAAAGGACATTAACAATTTTATAGGAAGTTGCTTATTTACCTCAGTAGCACAACTTCCAAATACGAGGAGCTGAGCTACACAATGGTTAAAGACTCGATGTCTTTAAATAAATTCAAAACATCCATTTCAACAGTAATGAGACGATGCTCCCAAGAACACATCAAGACCATGATCACTTGCACAAAATACGGCCATTGCTCAAAAGCCTTACTAACTTTCAAAAAGTTCCATTGGACGAATGTTTATCGATTGATGAACAAATGTGTTCCACAAAGATTAGGTCATATATGAAGCAATACATGCCGGCTAAACTTCACAAATGAGATTAAAATGTTTGTACTGTGGCACTTCGGCATTTGCATAGAACATAGAAATGTATACTGGTGAAGCAAATGAACATCATAAACGTCCACAATTTTGTTATTTTAATTTTAATATACATATTGAATTTTTATATACTCGTGATAGTTTGTGTAGTAAAGAAAAGTTATTAAAATATAATATCTAATAAAATGTTTACTCGTATTATACTCCTAAATGTTTTCATCTAGAATGCATGGTATATCATATATGATATTATATGAAATACTCGGTTTTCCATGAAAAATAATTTTGTTATCAATTTTTGGTGTTTATTTTCGAAATCAGTGATTAAAAATACATCTAAAAATAATATTTTTTTGGCAAAATGAGACATCATGCAGTAAAAGGTTACGTAAATTTTTCAGCAAAGCCTACTGCACCATTAGTAATTCTATTTGACGTATCATTGACATTATAAACATTGGCTATATGTGCGGTTCCACACTTTAATTCTTTGCTCTTGATTCTTTCTTAATATTTTTTGATTCTACTGATTTCTCGCACCACTACGAAGATAAAATATTTCAAGGCCATTTTGTTTATTCTTCAAGTTGTCAAATTTTTGTCATTATAGAAAAATATTTTACGTGTACACATCGTATTATAACGTCAAAAATCATTTGACACACACATACTTAAACAAAGAAACGCGCAAAGAAATGCGCATAATGTGGACAGGAGGAAAGAATTAAGTGTGGAGAGGCGGTATAAAATCATACTGAGAAATGACAGCAAAGACTACTAAATCGTACAAAGAAAATAGATACCTATTGACGGCTGGCATCAACCAGAAAATCAATTGTATTTTTATCATTAAATATTTTTGCTCCATGAGAAAATTTTCAGATATGTAATTCGAATCAATTCAATAGAAATGTGTACATACATTGTGGCGTAAAAATATTTTCCTTATTAAAGCCGGACATTGATTTCTTGTGTGTGAATATTAATTTGCTTAGATTAGATATATAAAATTCTCACTCAAATGTAACAACTAATTTATTTTAGATTATATACTATTAAAAATTTTGTGCAATGCGTATAAAAAAAGGAAAAATTAAAATATCTTATCTATAATTAATGAATTTTACCGGTATTTATTGTGCTATGTATATATTCATAAATATATAAGGATAATAAATACCCTAAAAATATGTATAGTAAAATGTAAAAAAATTATAAATATTCAGAAAAATGTACCAAAAAAGTAAGGGACTATTTTATTTACATATGTCAAACAACTGTCCCCATTTTTCATTGTGATTTACTTGTGTTTTGACGACCCAAGCTGATGGTATAGCGATGGAGTTGAGGCCTTTTTAAGCACTACTGTGTCACTGTTGAAACTACCACTATATAAATAAATGCGTCGCCCATACTAACATTAGAAAAACATTAAAATCAAATTACAGATATTTTCTCACAGCGATTAAGTTTGGAATCTTGTTGGCCACCAAATATGCCAATGTTAATAATTTTTTGACCGATGGCGAAGCATTTATTTATTTATAGTGGCAATACGAATGGTCAAAAAATTATGAACGCTGGAATAATAATTGACAACAGTGTCCGCAACTTAAATATTGAAAGAAAATAGCCATCTTTTCAACGATTTTACCAGGCCAATAATTTTTTATCGAATTAAATAAATTTTACATATTAATAGGGTAGTTTGGTACCAACTGTAGACTAGTATAAATGTAAAAAATCCTAGGATAACTTCAAGGCAGCCAAATTTCGCTACTTTAAGCTTACCATTCATTTAATACAGTGTGCACAGACTAGAAGGTAATATACAAACTGGTTTCATTTTCGTTTTTTCTCGCGCATCTGTCAAAAATCGACAAACATGGCGGCGTTAGTCATGAAGAAATTTTTTCATTTTATACAATATAAGTATGTTTCTGTTTTGTTAACTGTATTCATTCTAACACAGAAATAAAATAGTTCTATTTAAAATTTAAACATGGAAAAATATGTATAAAAATTATGATAACTACGATAAATTAAAATTTAGAAGATTAATTGGATAAACGCTGGGAATTTTCTCATTAAACCAAAACAAAAATATAGATCATATCGATCAAATTTTTATTTGAGCTTTATTAGAGAATAAAGTATCTTATTTTCTTTTAATTAAAACTCCACGGAAAAATCCGTGAAGTCAGGTAAAACCCAATGTTTATAGTTTCAATTGATTTCAGAAAATAATAATTTCGAGTTACTTTTCATTCAAATATTTCTATAAACCAAAATCATGTCTTTCCATACAAAATGTATGATTATTTTTGCCATTTTAGGTTCTATAATAAAAGTTCATTTTGAGGTAGTACTGTCCTGCGGACGGAATATATGAAGGAACGAAAAAAAACGACAAAAACTAAAATTTTATACGAATTAACAAATGAAAATAACTTAAAATGTGTTTTATAAACTCAATCATATTAATAAAAAAAATTGTGAAATTCAAACACAAAAATTATTTTTGTACGCAGCAATGTATCATCAACTAGCTATTATATTATCAATACCAATATAACTACAAAAGTTATTTACCACCACCATCGTATAATTAAAACTTGCATATTCACTGTAATCTATAAAAGTCTACACACTTGTTATGTACTATTATCATAGACAACTATAGATCATTATTTTGTATGAACGAAAAATACCAATCAGTTTTGTATAAGTAGAATTATTTTATAATTTTTTGTTTTTGTTTTGTTTTTAACGAGCCAAATAGCCGATCGTTTGTCGAAAGAAATGTTCGTAACATTAAACAATTGGAAAAATATAAATGATGAACATGATTATGATCCAAATAAATAAAATATGCATAACATACCTTTTCGTTTCGAAAAGGAAATTAAAGATTATATTGAAATTCATTAAAAAAATTTATATACATATATAATATATAAACTTACATAGGAAATCAAAATTGGCCAAAATTAAGTACAGGTCGATGACCTTGTATTGTTATGAAAAGGATTTTTTTACTAATCGATAGATAGTAAATTGAAAAAACGAAAACAAATGATCGTAAATAAGCGAATTGAAGAGAATTACGAATGAAAAACAAAAATCATACATATACATACTCGTAGTTATGTACATAAATATAATCCAAGTTTGTTGGTGGTAGTGCTAAAATTCAATAGAAATGGGATAAAAATAATTTTATTTTTTGCTTTTTTAGAGTTTGCATTGTTGTCGTTCATGGATTTTTGTATAATTATCAATTTTTATTTGTTGCAGCAACAATAATCTTACCGCTCTAAACTTGTTTAGTAATCAGACGAAAAGTCCGTGTTGGACTGGATTGTACAATAGGACAAATTATAGGTGAAAGACGATTGAATTTCCTCTTTGCATATTATTATTAATTTTATTACATTAAAAATCTGTAAAATAAAATTGGTTAAGTATCGATAAATTCTACCTCGCACAGTATGATCAGCATAAAATACATATATATATATATATATATATATATATATATATATATATATATATATATATATATATATATATATATATATATATATATATATATATATACATATATACTTATATATATCTCGTAAAGTTACTCCAACAAAACCATAGAGAAGAAATCGCCGAAATCATCGGTTACTTAGTTTTATCATATTTTTTTCTAGTCTCCAATCTAGTCATAAATTAGTAGAATAGAAAAGAAATAAACAAAACGTTTGTATACTTATATAAATAAAAAAATATGTAATTACGTGTGTGTGTTATTTTTTTCTAATTACCAAACCCGTCTAAAGATGCAAGCCGGAGCAAAAACTAGCATAATTTTCCCAAGAATATGGAAACGATATATTGATGACATGTATTCAGTTTATGAAAACAGCAAACAGGAATAATAAATAAAGACGAAGTATTTTCCTTTAAGTAAAGACCTATACACAAAAATTATTATCTTTCAATTTTTTTAATTTATAAAAACAATGTCATAAAATTGCATTTAATGAAAATTGGATGCATATGTTAGTAAAAATTTGGAAACAAAAGGAATAAAAATAAATAGAAATTGGGAAACAGGAAAAGAAAGCCCCAAAAAACAATTAAGTATTTTCGATAATATATGTGCATATATACACATACATATATATATATATATATATATATATATATATATATATATATATATATATATATATATATATATATATATATATATATATATATATATATATATACATATATATATATATATATATATATATATATATATATATATATATATATATATATATATATATATATATATATATATATATATATATATATAAGTATATATATATATATATATATATATATATATATATATATGTATATATATATATATACATATATATATATATATATATATATATATATATATATATATATATATATGTATATATATATATACATATATATATATATATATATATATATATATATATATATATATATGTATATATATATATATATATATATATATATATATATATATATATATATATATATATATATATATATATATATATATGTATATATATATTTTTTTAATGAATTTCAATATAATCTTTAATTTCCTTTTCGAAACGAAAAGGTATGTTATGCATATTTTATTTATTTGGATCATAATCATGTTCATCATTTATATTTTTCCAATTGTTTAATGTTACGAACATTTCTTTCGACAAACGATCGGCTATTTGGCTCGTTAAAAACAAAACAAAAACAAAAAATTATAAATGTTTAGTTCTTTTTATTTTGTGTAATTTTTGGTAACGCCTTCCTACTGTCGATCTTTATATTTTTTTGTATAGAAAAATTTCTACTTATACAAAACTAGAATGATAGAAAGAGGCATATAAAAATTATTATACTATCTCGTAAAGTTACTCCAACAAAACTTAAAAAAATACATTTTTTTTTTTCTTGGTATATTTCTCTCATACAAATAAAGCTTCTATTAGTATATCTTCTTTGCTATTATATGAAAGTTGTATATCGACCTTTAGGTATGAGTGTATTTAATCGTATTAAGGAATACATAGGCTATATTTGAATATTGCTGAATCTTTTATTTTACTATCCGTTATGTTTTCAAGGCTCACAGAACACTTCTATCGCTGTTGTCCAATTCATTTCCCATTATTAAAATTTTTTAACTGCAGGATAAAATAAAAATGCGATTAGTTTGTCTAGTTTGAAAAACAAGTACAATTATGTCTGTGAACGTCATTTTCCGAGCGGTTATATAGGTGCACACCGCCATTTAACGAGAAAAACAGTGCTTGTTTTGAATATTGTTGAAAATAATGAAGCTAATGAATTATCACATGACAAACAACCATTTGCAGCTAAATAAAAAATGAAAACCAGTGAAATTGGTACTAGCTCCTTGCTGTATATGCCAACAGAACTTTCAACAAAAATAACACAAACAGATCCACTGGATGAGGAAGTGGAATTTTTAAATATTATCAACCAGCTAAATTGTTTGTACTACAAGTCGGCGAGTGCGTATAAGTATTTATAATCAACTTTTGAATTAAAACTGCCATCAGTTTCGTCTATATACAAATTGTCACCAATCAAGTATATCTCTCATATTTTGCACAAGCTAAGTTGTTAACAAAAAGTTATTTTTAAATATGCAACAGATAAGATGGAGGGCTATTGCGATAATGGGAAACAAAGAACAAACTAATTGGCTACTTCGGCGATGTTCTTTACGTGCTATTAAGTGCTACGTGGTTTAGGCAATTGGAAACATGTGCTTAATTATGTGACAAACTTTCAAAATTAATAATTGACAATATAAAATTATGTGAAGAAATATTAAATTTAGAGGTAATGTTAACCTGTAATCAGGCTACAACCGACGTGGCAGTATATAAAAAATTTGGTGTTGAACCGGAGAAGCCATTCATTTTCATACTTGTGGGTGATAAAATTTGTTTTGTACAGTATGATCCGTTTTTGCATTTAGAATACGGAACGACTGATTTTAATGTGGTAAAAAAAATGTATGATCAGGAACAAAATCAAAAGATTAAAATGTTACATAAATTAACCAAAGCCCATATGGAACCAAACAACTTGCAAAAAATAAGTGTTAAGCTGGCTGTTCTAGTGTTAAGTAATACGGTTTCCAGTGCCTTACGAACTACACTGAAAACAACAACATCGATTTTTAATCATTATTTACAGAATGTAATACCGACAGCGAAGTTATTAGACTTTTCAAAATATTTAAAAAATTTATATATAAGCGAAAATTCTTTTAAATTTACAAAGGACTGGAATTAACAATATCCGCTCAATTAGCATTAATGCAATACTTAAATTCTATATTTGGCTTGAGTTTATATTAACTGGAGAAACTAACCAAGACAGTTTAGAAATTTTTTTTCGCAGTATTAAGAGGCAAAGGCGGATATACAACTACATGTCATCCAGTTACGAAATTGGAGTGCACTACGCCAATATCATAGTCACAAAATTTTTATTTAACTCAATTCATTCAAAGTGTTTACCGGATGAAAAATGTCAAACTGTTTACCGGATTCGAAAAAATTCTAGATGGTCAGAGCCAAAGAAAAATAGAAAGGATAAATAATAATAATATAAACGACGCAATTAAGAGCCGGGAGGGGGAGAGTATTGATCCCCATAACAAGTAAAGATTAAAACATAAAAAAAAAAATTGTTTTTGTTATTGTTAGAAAGAGAAAACGAAATAAAAAATATATGTTTCTCCTATTTCATTTGCCATCATCAAACAACTCTGAAATATTTTAACATATGCAACGGTGGTGCATAAAAGATGTTCCTCTTGGTATTTATTCTCTATGATAAAGCTTTAAAATCCCATTTTATTTATTGAAATTAATTTACAAATTTTTTGCCGAACCAAAAGTTATATAAAAATACAACCATCACAATTAAAAATTGTGGTATATGCATCCATGTGGTATGTTATACTCGTATACATCCCACTCTCGCCATGTAGTAATGACCATTCCGCGTGATTAATTTAAAGCCGGCATTTAAATAAATTTTGTGTATAAAATAAATTAAATAACGAATAATTTTGATTTTTTTAACTGATACAAATTATAAAAAACAAAAATTTAACAGTTCAATAAATCCTCCTTTTTTATTTTGCATTCTCTCATCTCAGGTTTGGATCATTTTGATATAAATAAGATACAAAATTATAAAACAATATAGAAGATTGCAAAGAAATGATTTTTTTTACAAAATGAAATCGAAAAAATAATTTAATTTCCATTTTTTCCGCATGATTGTAGGTGAATTCATTTACAATGCTTTTACTGCGATGTATAAAGTTGAATGTTTCAATTTAATTAAATGTATACGAGAATAACAAAATTGAAATAAAATTAATTTATTAATGTAAATAAAATTAAAAAATAAAAATTTTTATAATTGATATTTTTTAATGCTGTGTTGAGTAACGTGTCATTAGTAAAATAGTAAATATATACATCAGTATTGTTAACGTTGGACAGCTTTCACCTGCGCTATTTGATTATAAATGAAAATTGTACCAACTTTTTTTACATTATTATCTTCTGCTTGATATAATGTAATCCCAGTAGTATGAAGCATTTTTAATTAAATTTTATTTTTCTGTATTATTTATGCAGATTTAATTATTATTGTGTGTGCGCATGCAGCTTAAAGATATTCGAGTTCAGTGTTAATAAAAGTGTCGGGGCTTAGTACCGCCCACATATAAACAAAAATGGTCAAAACCACAATTTACTCTAAACTAATCCTTTAGTCAATTCATCTAGAAGACTGCAAGTATTTATGTATTAAAAAAAACTCGTGTCAAGCTTTAAACCCTGAACTACCTCAGAGTGGGTCAGGTTTAAAAGGTAACTATTCAGATTTCAGACTATTTCGGTTATAAAAAAACTAACACAAACTTAGTATAATATAATTATAATGTATTTATTACATATTGTTGTGTACATTCATTTCTTATTTATTAGCCAAGCACAAAACGTATTTTGTACTTAGATACCATACGGAGGACGGCGTGAATAGCGCGGTTTGTATAATACATTTGTGTTGGTTTTGGGGAGCCTATATAGTATATCTAAAAGACAGAATTTATAGATGAGTAGGTATAGAGGTGGTAAACTGAGATAAAATGAAACAAAGAGTTGGCCGTCGAACAAAAATTCGAACAGCTCATCTATTCCGCTCAAGAATGAGCCTGTGGATGTGCTGGATTGAGATAAGGTGGAATCAAGAGCTCTCGTGAGCAAACTGTGAATCTATTCGCCCAAAAATGAGTAAGTGTAGATGCTGAACCTTGACTGAAATAGTACATTAAAATCAATTAATAGGATACGAGGAATTATAATCTCTCTCCCTCTGACCAAGAGAGGAGGCTTTTGGAAGAAGCCCTGGCTGTCGTAGATAGACCTACAGTTTCAGACCAGCGTATATCTCTTCGATGTGATCTTAAGAGATCGATTGAAAACTCAAGCGTTGATTGAATATCCTTTTCTGAGTATACACACACGCTTTTTAAGACATTATGTTGTCAATTCATTTTCATGGTCATTTAAATATTTAACACCAAACAGGATAATAAATCGACTAGCTGATTCTGTGGTGCTATCTCACATTAAGAGATAAAAAACTGTGAGATAATAAATTGTCGTAGCTTACGTGGATGAGTAACGTCACATCGCTTATTGATGTTAATGAAAAAGACCACAACATTCTTCCGACTTGCTTTTACTAGTGGCAAAAGCAAACAAATGCCATTTTGGTAAACAAAAACAATCAGTATCAGTAAATTAATTATTTTCATACGGAGAAGTAGTGTTTCTGCGTAATATTGAATTTACATGTTGAACATTATGGGATAATTTTATTGCTAGTGCAGGAATCGATAGTGGTTTATCGATATAATCAAGTGGTTTCAGATACCCCCATAAAAAGTAATCTAACGGCGTCAGATCACAAGATCTTGGAGGCTAATTCACGGGTCCCTTTCTTGATATGATTTTCTCATTCAAATTTTCTTTCAATAAATCGATGGTTTGGCCTGCTGTGTGGCACATTGCACCATCCTGTTGAAACCACAAGTCGGCTACATCAATATCTTGAATTTTTTGCAATACAAATTCATTGATCATTGCTCTGTAGTTTGCGCCACTGAGATTGATAACGGCGACGGGCTGATTTATTGCGGCTTCACGTACACTTTCAGCTACATCAGCAATATTCACATCGACTTGTACGCACTCTAGTCGTCTGATGAATATCGAATGATAAAAAAGTGGTTCGAAATATGTTGATTGTTTCGCGAATAGTTCGTTCAGTTGGACGATTCACTGAACACTGATTTTTGAAATAAATTTCCACAGTTTGTAAACGTTGTTCTCGTGTAAGTCTACTCATGGTGAAATGTCATTGAATACTGAACACAAATGTCATATGAGCATGACAGTTGTCACGCATTAATCCCAATGAGAATCACCATTGGAAAAGTACCTCCTATTGGTTCACTCTTAATATACAGGGTGAGTTTTTTTTTAAAAATGGAAAGCTTTTCTGGCGTAAACGGTTCTAGATAGAGGGAACAATTCTTGTAATAAAAATTGATGAGTGTCGAGGAGATCATCTAGTAGAGGTCTTGATTGAGCTTGATATTCATTTATTCCGTAGATATACAGCAAAGTTTTTTTTAGAACCTATATTTTTGATTGCATTGTTGAATTTAGTACATAAATATAAAACTTTTTCCTCACAGGCATTTTTTGTAAAGTACATATTTATATGGATTAATAAATATGGGCTTAATTGACTAAGGCAGAATAGTTTTCTCTTAGGTTTACACTGTTCCATTTGGTCAACAAATAAAAATAAATAACATCAAGTGTGTTTGAATTTAATTGTTAATTAGATGATGAAATTTTAATCGCATCACTTATTTACGATTATTTTTACAAATAAAAGCATAAAGCCGTCAATACAAAATTAAAATACTGTTGATTTTTCTTAAAAAGATTTGGTTTAGTTTCTTTTTGATTTGTTTTTGTGAATATAAAGGTTGTTTCAATGATAGTTGCATGATGTATTTTTGGAATACAATATAAAATATTTCATTATTTCCAAATAATATATTATATATAGAACCGCAGGATCATCTCAACTTTTCTCGTACGATTCAATTTTTCTCGTTTCCTCCATTATAATTTCGCATAATTATGATTGGACACATCTAGTGTAGCTTTTGGAACTCTCTATGTTTTATTTTTTTATTCTTCCGACTCAATCAACTAAATTAATGATTTTGCGTGTAAACGTTAACTACGAATCTGATTTTCAGATAGATACATAATTGTTTTTCAATATTGTTTTGATTCATAAAAATTAATTTATTTATTATCATTCAATACAGGTTTGATAAAAAAATGTGGCAGACTAGGTGACTCTGGTTTAATACAATCTTTGTTTGCAATATTAACTTAATTTAATTTCAATTTTGATGGTTAGATTTCATTACACCACTTAATTATAATTATATATAAAATTACATACAACAAAAAAGAAGTTTTCATAAAAAGGGGTTGTGCGAATTAAGAATTATTTTTTCTCATTAATGATTTGAGTTCTAATAAAAAATAAATTAACTTTATTATAACAAGTTTATTAACCCATTAACAAAATTAATTTTGAACACTGAATAATTCAATTTGGTATTACATTAACCTTTAAATAATGGATAAGATTCTTCGAAAAGGGGCAACCGCATATTTTAATCTGAAATGTTAAAGTCTTTTTTATTAAGCAAACGAGCTTTTAATTTTAAATTTTATAAATAAGAATAATTATTGGAAGGTTGTATGATCCATTTATACATAAACTTTTGATTTTGAGCAGAAGATATAAAATAAGGCAGGAAGTTCTTGAAAATTATACTATCTTACAACCCGCATTACAATTTATAAAATGTTTAATCTTTTTCGCTTAATCTAATAAACTCTAATTCACATTTATTGTTCCTCCTGTGATTTCACGCTGCTATCTAACGCTAATGTTAGTTTTTATGACATAGTAGTCAAATATTGAACCCGCAAAGACGTCAAACCTAACCTTTCTATGCAGTATTGCCAGCTAATATTTTATCACAATAAAGTCCAATTTTAGAATCGGAATTGCTGTGCCTTATTCGATTATATGTACCATTTTCAAGCTTTTGTTGATTTCGATTTCGGAATTTTCATCGGAAATTATTACAGGTTTCACCTCGTAATAATACTACATCACCAACAACAAGCTTGTGAAATTAATATTTTTGTCATTCAACATTGTAGATTTATGTTTCTAATCGAACAATTGGTTTCTGGCTACTTGCCATGAATTTTGTAATCTGAATTTTAAATCAATTATGTAGTCACTATACCTATAGAGAATTTCAGTGTTTTTTTTAATGGAAGTTGGAATGTATGGAATTTTTCCGATTAGCAATTCGAATGACATGAAGCGTGTAGATGTATGGGGAGTACAAATATACGCAAATATTTCATATACTAACCAAGTATCTCAATAGAATTAATCGTTTATTGTAAAAGTTCTGAGATATTCTTGTATTATGCGGTGTGGTCTTTCAAGGGATCCGTTAGTTTGTGGATGTTATAGGCGGAACAGTTTATTTGTTTCGTTTAAAAATATTTCGTTGTTTTTAAAAAGTTCGGTCATAAAATTAGAACCTTGTGGTCGGTAAATATAGTTTCGGGTAAGCCGTGTTGACACACAAAGTATTCTGAGAATAAATTTGCTGGAATTGGAATAGCTTGAGAAAACTTTCGGAAATCATCTTAAATAGTGAAGATTTATTAATTATGCAAATATAAAGAAAGATTTATTAGGCCAACTAAGTATAAAAATATCGAAAAATAACGGATTTATGATCGAATTGAATAATGAATTGTTACCCGTATAAGTATGGTCGAAAGTCACGAACTGCCCAAATGATTGCGAGTAACTCTTTTTTTATTGTAGGGTAATTTTTCTTTACTACAATCAAGACAGGTCTTTGGCATTTTTAAATATAGCGCGCGTTAAGATATTCTGCAATCTTTGCGGAATTATATGAATAAATTGTCGGCAATAACCGGAAAGTCCAAGAGGAGATGATACTTCCGTGATATTTGTAGGGATATGAAACTTTAAAATTGGATTCACTAAATTAGTATCGGGTTTGGTTCAATCACGTGTGATTATATGGACCAAATATATTACATCGGTTCTAAAACGGTTGCATTTGCGACTGATCTAGTTTCATATTGAATTTTCTAAAATACGATAATACATATATTTCTGTCATTATGATCAAGGAGATTCACACCGTAAACAACACCATCAAGATAAACAAAACACTTGATTCCATTTAATCCGCAAAATAAACGGTTATTCAATCAATGGAAAGTGTTAGGTGCACCTTTCAGACCAAATAGCATTCTTAGGAAATAGTAATTTCCCGTGTCCTTGGAATTCATTAAAATTTGATATAATAGATGGATCCATCAGTTAAATTTAGACAAGAAAAAAAATTGATTGGTTTAGTTGGTCGAGAATTTCGGACACATTTGGTAATGAGAAAACTGTCCTAATAGTAATTTCAGTAAGTCATCACAAAATTATATCACTAATCTCCATTCTCATCATCGGATGATATTCTTTGGGTACACTTAATAATGGAAAATTCCACGATGATGCGTTCGTTTTATTATACAACATCTTTTTTATTTGAGAATTAATTTAATTTTTGAAAACTTCTGGTAATCGATACGGGTTTTTATTTATAGGTTGACTATTTGGTATGATATCTACATAACTACACATATGTATCATGGTAAGTTTCATTGGTCGCATTTAATGAACCTCCTGGTAAGAAAATACGTCCTGAAAATCCCAACATATTTCCAAAATTGTGAATTTCTCTTCATCGTTCAGATGTGAGATAATTACTTCCGATTCTAACAGTTTTAATCGGTTGGAAATATTAGTTGAGAATGAAAAATATTAACCTGATCAAGTTACTGAAAATTTGATTTTATGTCTTTAAGAATAACCTTTCGTTATTGTTTAATATTTGATTTAATCAAAACTAAGATATTCGTATTCCCTTTTATTATACCTTGTATTTGAAGTTTTATGTTAGGAAAAACTACAGTATCGTATTTAATGACATTTATCTTAATTAAGCTAATATCTGCGCCTGTATCAACTAAAGTAATTAGTTTTTTCATTTGGTAAGATATCAATGATAATTTCAACGAAATCTAAAAAGAATTCCGAATTTCCGAAATTTGATTTGTGTAAACTTGTGAGTTAACACAAGAATTATTGTTTTGTTGACATTTGTAACAATTTTCGATCAAATGACCATTTCTTTGACAATATCTGCAAAACAGTTGATTATTGTTTTCAGTTTCGCGATTGACCTTATTTTTGGTATGAATTGTTAGATCTATAATTTAAGTTGGAACTGAAATATTGTTTTGGAAAATAAGTTTCATAAATTTAAGTTTTTCGTTTTTTGTGAGAGACTTCTACACCAAATCACCGGCTAAACTGAATTTCTGATATTCGAGGAATTGGACACTAAAAGTTGGAATTAATTTACACATTGGTTGAGCCATTTTAACTACTGCGTTAGTTTTAGGTACACTTTTAGTACGTATTGTTTGTTGTACTGAGTTTATTATTCCGCTGATTATATGTTACTGTTCAAACATAACTTTTAAAATGTAATTGATGTACATAATGTTATGAGTCATCAACAATGAGCAAAATTTCCGCTGCCACATAGTAGTTTAATTAACATCTCGAATACAAATTATCTAAATTTAGGAGCTGAATCCGTTTTTATAACCGTTTGACGAAAATAGATCATTATAGCACAGCTGCATAATTTTGATAACAATAATACATATTGTAACGTAAATTTATTATTTTTATATAGGCTTCTATGTATACAATATCTTTAAGCAATAAGCGGTTTTGCTTAAGATACCCTTGATAAATGTCTGAAGTAATGAACGAAAAATTCACCAGGTTTAGGAATGTAAAAGGTGTTCAGAAAAACTATTTAGCGTATTTACATACTACTGAAGTTAGCAGAAAATAACAGCAGAAAAAAATATGCATTATCGACAAATATTATGGTTTAGTAGAAACATTTCAGTAGAAATTTTCCAGCAGAAAAAATATACATTTTCGGCATAATTCATATTTATTTGTTTGAAATTACTACAATTACTTTAGAAACTAGAATTATTGTTTTCATAAAAATATTTTTGTGATTTTCTGGTTTCATTCAAATTAATTTTTAGAATTGCACAATACACTCATTTATAATTTTTCATGTAGGCAGAAATTTAATTAACATTAAGATTTAGGTAGAGATGTTCCGTGATGCATATCTGGACATATTTTCATGCCGCATATCTGGTAAATTATGTGTGATCAGGTTGCAAATAATTAAAATCTCCACCCATCTTTTATTCATATGAAATGGCCCATATCCCAAAATTCGGATAGCTGGCACTTTTGATTTGTCGTGTTACCTGGCTATTAGTTTGGGTTACCATCCCAATAGAGAACTTCTATGCTTCGTATCAGGTCATATTTTATGTGGGATCAGGTTGAAAATAATTAAAATCCCCACCCATCAATCTTTTGGTTTGAGAAACATATTTTCCGTTTGTGTAATAGCCTTAACCGTCTGAACATCTGGTGCAATAATTGCTATTAAGCTTTTATAAAATTTGGACGTTCAAAGATTGCAGTATGGTCTTTCCCAAATGGATTCGTGTCGATTTCAGGGGCCGAGTAACTATCCGAAGTAAAGTCTTCATCAAACGAATTTTCGTGATTCATGTCAGACGAATATTCAGAAGGTTCATACAAATTCATTTGATTTACCAAAACACCGAATCGAAACATGCACTCCTCAGCCCTGTGATTCCGAGCAACACATTTTCCAAACTAGTAAGAACTTTCGTTTTATTTTCTCGCAGCATTTATCGTGAGCTAGTGAATCAAGACAAGCCATTATTTTATAATAAATAAATCTGTAATTTCGATTCTTTAAAATGTTTTACGATCACACCACCAACATTTTTTTTCAAATGTGCATAACACAAACGAATTTTAATCATTTTTCCCATATCATTAGTTTTTTTGTTTTGTACCCAATCATGACACAAATTTACATAATCTATAAGTTCTAAATTATTCCATGAAATCGAAATAGCATTTAATGATGCCTTGCTATTATCCGAAACGGCATGTGAAAATATTGGCCAAGTAAAACTAGAATGCTTTCGAATTTCATTTTTAAAAAATCTAGAAACATTTTTATGCATAAAGACGTTTGCAAAGTTGTCAACATTTCTCCAAAGGGAATGTTAAAACCGGTTTTGCCATCAATATGTTTCAGATTTATTACATCGGCATAATACATCACCTGCTTATTCAAATCACGCGGGGCACGAACAATCGTTCGTATTTGTTTGCTTCAACTTCGCAAGTAAATTAATTTGATTTTTTGCCAACGAATAAATTAAGAATGGATTAGTCATTAGGAAATGTAAATAATTGTGTTTAGCTACTTTGATTTCTAAGTCAATGAAATCGTCCACATGATCATCTGTAGACAACAAAACAAAGATGGGTGGTGATTTTAATTATTTTCAACCTGATCCCACATAAAATATGATCTGATTCGAAGCATAGAAGTCCCACCAGAATTTCCGAGTATGGGCCATTTCATATGAATAAAAGATGGGAAGAGATTTTAATTATGTTCAATCGGATCTCACATAAAATATGACCTGATACGAAGCATAGAATTTCTCTATGGGGATGGTAACCCAAACTAATAGCCACGTAACACGACAAACCAAAAGTGCCAGCTACCAGAATTTTTGAATATGGGACATTCCATATAAATAATAATTATAGATGAATTATTTTTCATTAATCTTGTGTTTACATTTTAAAATTTGTTGAAATGTAATTAATAGTTTAAAAAAATTCAAATTTATAATTTCATATCTTACATAAATAATTTTAATTTTAATTTTTATAAGTTAAATTTTCATAAGTTATACTATTAAACTACGTCGATAAAGCAGATTTTTTTTCTGCTAACTTCAGTAAGGTCTTATTAGCTATTTTGGTATTATGTTAAAGTAACAACAATGTATCGAACCGCATTCACTGAATTATTCATTAATGGTATTCGTTGTTTTCGTAAAATATTTTTGACGCTTAGTTTTGCTAATCCATTTAGTACTAGGAAATTGTAAACCTCTATTTCACTACTGTTCATGACATAGTTTTCATTTAGTTTAATATAGTGGTTCTGCTAATTTTCATGTTCCAACCTTAAATTAATTCGGAGAAGTTACATTTATTCCAAATTTTTTAAACAAGAACTTTATTGACTATTAGTATTATTTATTTTAGCATCTATACCATAAATTTGAATGATGTACAATATGTACTGTATGTAATTTATATTATAAAAAACGAATAACAACCCGATAACTTTCGACACATTACGGTTATCCCTTGTCAAACAATTGTTTCAAGTCATGCCCACATCATCAACTTCAACAATCCATCATTTAATAAAAATAAAAAATCTGTAGATTTAATATTGCCATTCAACATTAATTTAAAAAAAAAAGAAGAAGCTTTTAACCAAATTTTTTTCCCAAAATCGTCAGGTTGATATGTTTTCATTTTTCATTTTTAATTTTTCATCTTGAATGGACGAAAAGTTAATTTTCCAAACGAAACTTTGAGTCAGACAGATAATTTATCCCGTTCAACTCATTGAATATCCATTTAGTTACATTTATAACAACACACAAGATTTATGGCAAAAACGATTATAAAATTAATTCTTATATCAAAACGTTTTTATCACTATGTACATACGTATATCTCATCGCATCACATAATATGATTTTACCAAATTTTCCTTTTTTCCTTGGTTTATTTATTTTTGTGCTGTGTACTCTGCTGTGTTCAAAAGGTGTACGCGTAGGTGGTATAGATTGATATATATTTATATATACATATATATTATCCAATTTAGAGCTTATAGAAGTTTGGTATTTTATTGGATAATAGAAGATAAAAAGGTTTAACGACCTCGTAAAATTACATTTCCAAATTATTTTAAGATATTGCCTTTTGCGTTTTATGTGATTTAAAACAAAATGTGTGTATTAAAGACAACATTACGTGGAAGATTTAGCAGTGAAACGTTTATAAGTTAGTTAAAATTTATTTCTTTAATAATACCTATACACCATCAATAATATACAGAAACCATCTGTCAATATGATAAATGTATTTTCGAAACTTCAGGTGTTCCCCTCATCACATTAAAAAAAAATTATAGTTCCCTATTTATAGCACAAAATACACTTTATACAATTTTTCATTCTTCCGCTTTTTAATATTAATTTCCTTTACACGTAATCTAATTCTCACGCATCCCAACACGAAGCGAACATTGGTACCGGTGTACGTATGTATTTATATATATATGTGCTTGTATGTATAGTCTCAAAATATGATTGTCATCTTTGTTTCGTAAAATAATGGCACGAAGAAGGTGAAAAACGAAGAAAACTTTTTAATGACTGTATTATCTTTTTATAAATTGGATTTTTTAATTTTAACTTTCTTATTTTGTTCCGAAGATTTGTTTATTTTTATTTTATTTGTTAGAACAACAGTGTGCGACATTCCTGTAAGGCAAATTGACATGTTGGATTAGAGAACAATATAAATTTGAATTTATTTATTGTACGTATGTATGTGTATATGTACTTGCGTATGCGTACATTTTGGAGGGAAATAATATATGAATATATGTATAGTATATCATCAAATGGTTGAAAGAAACACTGTACAATCAATAACCAAGTCCATCTGGGTCAGTACTTTTTTGGCACACAATAATTAATATATAAAAAAATTAATCTTCCGAAATCTAGCGCGATCATTGTCATTTCCTAAAACTTAATTAATTTAGAAACTCAGACATATTTTCAACTGTATAGCCACCATAAAATTCTTAAGAATCATTTATCACTTTCTAACAAAAACAAAAAAAAACCTAAAACGAAAATCAAGTCGATTATTCCAAATAGCGTGACAAAAAATTACTTTTCATCATCGTCGTCATGAACCAACAACACTAACAAAATTTCATTAACAACAAATCATTCAAACTTCAGCCAGTCAATCCCTCATCCAACAACTCCAACGATGAAAATAATAATAAAATCGCTTAATTAAATATCCTGGTGGATATATAGAAGCTCCCAGTTTATGTTATAAACGAATCTTGTAATTAAGGAATTTAATAATCTTTAATTATCCAGATTAATTTAATCTAATAGTAGGATTTAGTAAATAGGAAAACAAAATAATTATTACGGCACTTTTAATCTTAATTTGTCGAGTCTCGTGTGTGTTATAATAGAATATTCTTAGAGCAGGTCATTAAAGTCATTCTTAGTTGCGACTAAATTTAGTAGCAAATTGGACACGTGCTTTTTATAAATATTATTTTATTGGCTGAGTTATAAAAAATACAAATTCATAATTTGATAAATTTCAAAATTTGCACGACAAAGCTTGTGTAAAATGAATATTAAGCCAAATTAAGATTAATTAACAAGCCTAAAGTATCCTATTTGAGTTATGGATATCCATTCTTATTTTTTGTGTTCTTTTATCACTCTTTTAATTTTATATATAAATAAAACACTTATTAGTTTTTTATTTTTTGGTTTTGTTTTTAAATTTTCTTCCCTTTTGTGATAATATAATTATTTGTTTTTTGAAAGATCGATTTCGGAATGACTCCTTCTTCGGTTTCTTAAAAATTACTCTAGAGTAATTTTTAAGAAACCGAAGAAGGATTCATTCCGAAATCGGAATGTCAAAAATGATAAATGGTTAATAACAACCCATGTCAAAGAGTTTGGACTCAGGTTCTAAGAGTACATGAAACAGTTAAATAAATTTCTCGTTTAAAAACTCAATAGGTATCCTTATCCCCGCCTCAGAAATACTTTTTGAGTTTTTTGTTATGATAACGTAATATTTGTATACGTAATATTTATTTACAACTTGTCAAGCTTAAATTCTAATTATTGGAATAGAATTAAAATAATACGTAAACTGGCTTGTGTTTTAGCTTAAATGGTTTGAACAATTGGACTTTGTATACAGTAAGAGCAGTGTTTTTCTCAGAAACCCAGAAAGGCTTCACTTAGGGGCAAGTGCTATGTGAAAGGTATAGGAGCGAGAGTGAAAATATATTAGTGATCTTGGATGACCTTGAATTTTTCGTTGCAGGTAATTTTTTTAAATTAGGAAGGAGAGCTTTTGAGAAAAACAGTTAACAGTATTTAAAAAAATGTTAATATCTTATATAGGAGATAATTTGGTTGAAACCGCGAAAATGTTGAAAAAAGTGGAATTTTTCGATGCATTATGTAACTTTGTATGCTGGATTCGGATTAAGAAGGAAGAAAATCTTGTTGAGACAACGAAAATAGAGCGCTATGTGCACCAGCTTCAGCTTTCCTCGTTGCTCTTTCTTAATCCGGTAGACCATGTCGTTTTTCTTTGTGCTGATGGTGTACGGTCCTTCCCATGAAGGTTGCAGCTTCGATGGTAAACCCTTCTTCCGTTATGGGTTTTAAAACCATACTAAATCTCCTTCTTTCAAACTACTGTTATTTACGCGCACATCACTCCGAGCCTTCATTCGGTTACCTGACATTCGTATTCTGTCCCGTGCAACTGCTTCTGAGTTCGATGGACGATCTTTCCGCTGATCCACTACTACTCCCCTGAGATGTTCATCCCTAAGATGACTTCATCCACTTTATTTGCGATCAGTACTTCTATGGCCGTTCGTAATATCAACCCATTCACTGGTTGTACTCTTCCCTTGATAAGATCTTCTCGTACAAATATTCCAGCTGCTTCTCTTCAAAACCTGGGTTATAACATAACTCTGCCCGTCAACCTCACCTTTAACTGTTAAACCGTCTCCGCCTCATCCCAATCTTGTATAACAGCTGACTCTCCGTAGTTCAACTGCTTCTTCATGCTCCTGTTCTTCTTTCTTGTTCGCGATTTTCTCACTATCCGATCCTCGACCATCTTATTTCCCGGCTTGATATTTGTTGCATAAGAGATAGCGATCTTGCTCGTCTCCGTCTTACTTCTCTCCCGACATATGACCCATCTTGTCACATGCCAAACATTTTATTCTACTGTCACCTTCACTTAAATCTTGGCGGCTACCACTCGATGTTCGTTCTCACATCCATCTCGGCCCGTCGCACTCCAAGTGACGGTTTTATGATAGTGTGTGCAGCCTCGTGTATTAACGCACAACATAACTGCTTTGCGCGTCTCTGGATCCCGTATTCCAACAATGAACGCGTCCATTTTAATTCTCCTGATGTAATCGTGAGACGTATTTGCCAAATACCCTAGCCGCTCGACCGCCGATGTATATTCTTGAAGAGTCTCTCCGATCTTTTGATATCTAATTTTTAACTCCATACGATACATTTCTCGTTTATGGTCGCTTCCGTACTTTCGATCAAGCACCTTCATTATTTCGTTGTAATTATTACGGTCATGTTCCGGAATAGTCTGCAATGTCTCAGTCGCTTTCCCATTAAGAGCTATTATTAGCGCTGTTCCCTATCTGCGTCATTCCAACCATTTTGATTGACCGTTGATTCAAATTGAAATTTGAAAACCGAAAATGATGTTGTGCCATCAATTATCGGAGACTTAAATTTCATCGAAGTTCCTATAGCTGGCCTTGTTTTGTTAACTTTGAGGAATAGAAGTTCTTTCTCAAATCATACAACTTTATCTTCTAAATTTTGCACTTGTTCACACCTATCGAGAACTTTCTATTCCAACCCTTGGATGTTCTTTTGTAATTTCAATTCGCTCTACTTTTTCAATTTGCTCTACTTCATGTAGATTTGCATACATCTCTTGAAATTTCTCGTCCATTTTGTAATTTATTTCACACACTGACTGTTTAAATTCCGTCATGTCTTGCTTATTTGATTTTGTTTAATCTCTTGTATTTCTTGATTTGACCGATTCATTTTCTTGTTTTAATTGATTACTGGACTGTTCCATTTTATGATTTAATTCTCCGATTGACTTTTCAACAGACTTTCCAAACGAACAGCCATCATCACAGCTATTAACTGCGTCATATCAGAATTTCCAGTTTGCACTGGTATTGATTCAACCACTGCACCCTCATCCTCTGCTGCATGATTGGAAAACGTTGATTCGTCAAAATTGTAACTAACCGGATCAATACCATCCATTTCCAATGCTTGAAGTAATCGTTGCTTCAATACATTTTTCTGACCGGCCGTTGACAAACCATCCGCTCCAACTCCTCTTTTAAATCGGAGATCTTTAATTCGTCTACAATCATCTTTTAATTCACAATCCCACCGCTGTCACCAATTGTTACGTTTTACCCCTGTCAAACAAGGTTCGATCACTGGATTGTGAATAATACAAACGATGTAAATTCTAGATGACACTAAATTTATTTATTTTCGAATAATTATACACTACTCAACACTAATTTCCTTAATTCACTTAATTATTTAACTGGACAATAATTAATTTATAAAACTGCATTTGACGTCATAAACTCTTAACTTTCACTTATTCCTTTATATTACTAGCACTATCACGGTTAAAACACAACTAATTTACTCCTAAAATTTTATCGCGTATTTATACCAAATATTCTAAGCTTCTAGAATATTTCGAAATGTTCGAGAGTATCTAGACTATTCCTGAATAGTCTAGACACATCTACTAAAAGCAGTTTCACATTTACGGTAGTGTCTCTACTCAAATAGAGATGTCGCCACCATCATAACAATATGATAGTTGTATGTAGTATAGGTAATAAAAATTACTTGGTAATGTTAAATAAAAATGTATAATCCGCCTTACACGAATTTAAAACGACGGATTATATAAGTTTGGTACCGAAAAGTTATTCTGGTTTACAGGATTAAAAGGTTCCGGCATATACCAGTTCCGATCTTTTCCCATTGTCAAATTTTCCTTGTATGTTCTGTATGCACATAACAAAGCATTGCTTTTTTGCTTATGCCAAATACCAAATTAAAGTGTTCTTCATTTTAGTATAGTACTGGTAAATCGGTAATTTATCGATAAGTTAAACATTTATTTTGATTTATTGGTTTTAACTCGGATTCGATTTTTTTTTTATGTTAATGTTTATATTGAAATAAATAATTTTTTGTATCTATATGGGCAGTAGACCTGGTTACGGATTAGCTTTATATATTAAATAGAGTATAAACTATAAATTTATTGGTGTGGATGATCCAATTTATACATTTTATGTACATAGAAATTCAGTTAAATGAATTTTGTAACAATACTTTTTGTGGAATTAATCGTGCAATACAGACATTGAAAAATTATTCAAAAAAAATGAATACATTAAATGATAAATAGTGTGATAATATTATAGTGTTCCTATTATTAGAAACACTTATCTTTAGTTCAAAAATTATACAAATTTGCTACTAAATTTTGGTAACTTAAATATCGATTTCCGATATCCCAAATCACAGTCGCCAATAATGATAGTCAGTGCATGCTCTTTTTGGATTAAACAAAATCCATTTGACACTTTTAAATAAATTTTAGGGCCATATGGTTTTGTTGATTTATTGCCTAACTTTATTAGGATTTATTTCAGTAATGAGTGGCAATTTATTACAATAAAGTACATTGTATGTGGAATACCTCTAGAAAATGTTTGGTGATCACTTTTTTATGTTAATGAAATGGCTAGGTCGTACATATCTGCTACTTCAGTGCACTTCTTTCTTTTAGGCAATATATTAATTTATTGAATTTAATAATATTAAAATAGTCCTCTCAAGAGGATTCCTCTACTTTTGTCGATAGTAAAACGTTAAACCGGAATATAATATAGGAATTACAAATATTTGTGATATTGACATGATGAATGTAACCAAATTGTTGATTTCATCCCTAAAAATATAATTGGATTTATACTTCGTTATATCAATTAATTTAAGCTTTTGTATATAATACAAAAAAATATTACATTTAATTGGCTTACACATATAACAGAACGCTATTGTAAATTGGTTTGTACTTTGAATCTGAATAATTCAATTTAAATAAATCAATGAAAATATAGCCAAAAATAAAATTCTTATACAATAGAATTATTAAACGTCGATTAGAAACGCTTCTCTTTAGTAACACTGCCAATCATCCCCATATTACAATATCCTAGACCTGAAAATGTAAATGCAACAAATGTGAATCAGATGCATTCATATCCATCGCGTAGAAGTCTCACAAAAACAAAGTTTTACGAACATGTAAAATATGATGAAAATCTCACTAAAATGGTGAGACTCTCAGTGCGCTGGATATTATTTTTATTTATTTTTCATTTTAGTATTCTGCGTAGAACTATCGAACTGCTGCAAAGTGAAGGGAAACAACAAAATATACTTGATTATACTTTTTGAACCGCTTAAGGCTCTACTTTACTCAATTTGCGAAAACATGTGAATCTTACAAATCGTTTTATGGCCACATAAACTTCGGCATTGCCTTAATTTTTTTTTTTATAGCTAAGTTAAATATATTTGCAACCGAGCAACACACGCTTTTTTTAAGTTCGCTATAGTTTTCCCGTATTTGCGTCTCAAAGTTGATGAATTTTTGACAAAAACCATTCACTCACAAACCAAATTTATCAATATTTTGCCACTAACCTGTAAAAGTTTTATATTTGCGTACGTTCAGGAAGATATTATCTAGCGATTATTAACACACGTTTTTATAAAAATTCGTTCTAATAAGCGAGAAAATTGAAAATTTAATTGAAAACTATTTTATATCGTTAAGCTGACAAATCAATTTATTGACAAAAATGTATCTTCGATGTAAAAATGGTTTAGGAATTAACTAAATATCGTGTATTTTTTAGTTCGTCCCTTTTTAATTAGATGGCATAAGTGGCAAAAAACAATTTTTTCATGGAATATTTTGTAATTTTCCATAGCGGAGATTTACACTATTTCAAATTTTATTTTAGACGCATGTTTTGGCATTTAAATATCGACATCAATCTTGATTTTTAATCTAGGTAAAGGAGAGCCTTAAGGCCCTACTTTACGTACAAATCGTTTTATGGTCACATAAACTTTAGTATTGACTTAATTTTTTTTTATATTGTAGCAAAGTTAAATATATTTGCAAGCGAGTAATGGGGGTTTTACATTCACCGATATTTTGAAAATTAGGTCATCTTGTAAAAAAATGAGAAACAACTTTGAAAAATAATTAAAAAAAAAACGAGACAGAACTTCATCTTTTTGAAAATAAACAGACGAAACCATAGAAACAAACCCAAAATTATGGTGTCTTTTATAGTGCAAGGCAAACCCAGTCATGTTTTTACTAAAAAAAAGACGTCATTATTTCGCTATAAAATGCAAATACGCACGTTCAAAAGTAGTGAAATAATATCTACGCTTAAAGTTATTTAATATTATAGTTAATTTTGACAATTTTTTAGTTTGTTTTGATTTGAAAAATATGCGTTTGGTAGTTTTTTATAATTTTTAAATACGTATTTAATTTTTTAATCTTGTAAAAACAAATTGCGTAAATTGCTACAAAGTATCATTATCTTCATTTCAAAATCATGAACTTTTCCTAACATCAAATTTTTGGCATACATTTTTCCTACAATCTACTATACCACAGTGGCAATTCCTGGGGTCTGACCCCTAAAATGATGTTATTCGTCTACAAATCACTGGTTTTACCCTTACTGTCGTATGCAGCAGTTGTATGGTGGCCAGTTGTGAAACTGACATCTTCTGTAGCAAGGCTGGATGGACTGCAGATGACAGCCTGTGGGGCTATAACCGGGGCTATGTCGTCTACTCCCATTCTTGCTATGGAGTCTATTCTATGCTTGCCCGAATTGCAGTCTTACATTCTAGGTATGGCGTGCTATGCTGCGTTTTGACTGAGGTGCGTTGGGGCATGGAATACCTTCGGGACTTGTACAGGGCATAGACAGATTCTTAATAAGTTTAAATTACATATTCCGGAGGTTGAAATGGTGAATGACACGCTTTTGCCCGAATTTAACATCACCGATTCATTCTCCGTCTTTTTCCCTTCGAGAGAACTGTGGCTCTCTCAGGATTTCTATAGACAGTTGTCTGAGTCGATAGTTTTTTTCGCGGATGGCTCTCGATCAGAAGTTAGTGCAGGGTTTGGTTTCTTTTGTCCAAAGTATGGGCTCAGATTCTCGGGTAGTCTGGGCAAACACTGCACGGTTTTTGAAGCTGAATTAATAGCACTTACCCATAGTGCAATTGAGGCGTTTAAGTTTAGTAATTTTATCAAGGATATTACTATCTGCACGGATAGTAAAGCCGTGCTCAATACCCTTAAAAACCCTTTGACTACATTAAAACTGGTCAAAGAGTGCAAACACTTCATTAATCTCATTTGCTCCAATTCGAAAGTGAGGGTCATGTGGGTGCATGTGCTCATGTGCTCATTGTGGCGTTGTGGGAAATAAGGTTGCTGACTTGTTAGCGAAAGCTGGATCATGCAGTCAATTCTGTGGTCCAGAGCCAGCAATTCCTCTTTCTTTCAATGGTGGTAAGGATGCTATTAAGAAGTTCGCTTTACTTGAACTAGCGCAGAAGTGGCGTTCTACACCTAGTTATCGTAAGGCAAAACGGTTCATCATCGGACCCAACGTAAGGGTCACTAAATATGTGTTATCCTTAAAAAAGAGCCAACTCAGAATTCTGGTTGCTCTTATTACGGGCCATGGACGTTTCAAGGTTCATCTCCAACGCATGGGACTAGCTCAAGATGATCTTTGTGACGATTGTCTGGAGGAAGTGGACGACTGCCTACACTACCTTTGCTGCTGTCCGGCCTTTGCCGAAGCTAGATCCCTAGGGGTCTCGTACGGATCTTTGAACGTAGATCAGTTACTATCCATCTCTTGGTTCAAACTTTTATAGTTTGCTAAGGCTGCAGTGCGCTTATGCGAGTTAGGATAGATCCTCAAGGTTTGCACCATGGGCCCACTGTGGCATTGAGTGCGGAACCTCTATAGGTTCCAACCGTTTAAAAAAAAAAAAAAATACCATAGTGGAGACAATTGTTTTGTCTCGCTTGCTTAATAGTAATTTTTATTCATGCTATCTTGCTTCAAGATGACCTAATCTGCAAAATTACGTTGAATATAAATCAGCCATAACACTCGCTTTTTTTTTAATTCGCTATAGTTTTCTCGTAATAACGTCTCAAAGTTGATGAATTTTTGACAAAAACCATTTACTCACAAACCAAATTTATCAATATTCCACTAATTTATAAAAGTTTTATATTTTGGAAAATTGAAAATTTAATTTTAATTTTATATCGATAAGTTGACAAATCAATTTATTGAAAAAAATGTGTCTTCGTTGTAAAAATGGTTTAGGATTCAACTAAATATCGTGTATTTTTTAGTTCGTCCCTTTTTAATTAGATGTCATAAGTGGCAAAAAAAACATTTTTTCATGGTAATTTTCGATAACAGAGATTTACACTATTTGTTATGAATTTTAGACGCATTTTTTGGCATTTAAATATCGACATCAATTTTGATTTTTGTTCTAGGTAAAGTAGAGCCTTAAAGACGGCTTTTAATATTTTTTTTAAATGAATGAGTTTATATTCAATCTGTGTATTTGTTAATTGACTGAACAAAAAGAAGCATTTTTAGCCTCACTCTTGTTTGTATTGTCTATCACAACCACTCAGGAGGCCCTAACACCCTGCTTTCGTAATGCAACGTAAAGTTTTTCTTGTGCGAGAACATATAGTTTTTAAAATGTACGGCATCCCAGAAAAGTGTCTTTCTTTAGTATTTCTTGATACATAGACCAAATGCCACAGTTTCAGAAGAAACTGGTGCGTACCAGTAACAAATATCGTCCAATCGAAAATTTGAAGATAACTTAGTACATTAAAATACTGAAAATTATATTGTGGTTCGGATCTTTCTAATAAATATGAGCACAAACATCATTTTCAGACCAAAACTTATTCCAAATTGTGTCGTTTCGAAGAAAAATCACGTTACTGAGAGGAGCACTTTAGTAATGAGATTATTAGAACAGTAAAGTTTTAGCAGCAAGGGAAGTTTTAGTTTTTCGAAAAAAAAGTTGCGATGAATAGTAGCGGTTGAAGAAGTGGCAGTTGCATTTAATTTTTTTTGTTTTCATTCTTGTTCTGTATGGGAAATTCGAAAATAGTCGCTAGAAGAGCTACTAACTCACTTGGGATTTTTTATATTAAAAGAATTTTAAACTTAATACAATTTAGAGTAACATGTAGAACATGATTGAAAGATAAACATTGACTAAATTCTAATTATAGAAGCTCATCAGAATTATAAGTATTGGCATCTATTTTATTTTTATTTATTTATGCGTCATTGTAGTTAACTATTAAGAATGACTATTCCCTCGAGTGCGCCATTTTGTAATATTATATCTAACTGTCAAGAATAGCTATTCTAGCCACACCTAGCATTTAATATTTATTATAACAACTACATTTACTTTTTTAAAAGTCATTTAAAATAAATTATCAACATTCTTACTTAATGGGAACATCGAGCCTATTTTTGGAAATAGTAAGTTCTGATTTTAATATTAGTATCCTTTATATTGGAAAAAACTTGCTCTCAAACATACATGCTTCCAAAAAAACATATAATGCTTTTATCGGAGCATATCCGTGAAGCGCAGGCTACTTTTCTAGAGGCAATAACTCATAAAAGTCCAATAAAGATACTAGGAAACAGTTTAATTTTTATTGTATATCTGATGGCAACTCTATATTGAGGAATCAACACTTATGTTGAACATTCCTATAGTCTACCGAAGAGTATTTATTTTAACTGAATATATTGATTCGACAGAATAGGTTAGGTTAGGTTAGGTAAGAGTGGCCGTCCTAAAGGAAATCCTACAGAATAATAAAACAACAAATTCAAAATTGTTTTTGTTTTAAAAGATTTTGATTTTAGCCTTCAAACTGTATGATCTTTTCATTTCTTTAACAAAAAATCTTCATTTGGAGCACAAGTATAAACCCATAGGCAATTTTTTTTGTTAAATATTAAAAAACAATATATTATTATTTATGTTATTATAGACTTTTCATTAAATAAAAGGAATAATTCAGCTATTACGCTGGCTCGGTCACGTTCTGAATGCGGAGGCGGAAGGAATTATACATCGATAGACGCAGAGGTCGTTACAGGCGACAATGACTCCACGTTGTAGAGAACGATTTACCTTCTTCAGTTTGACTATAGGACAGTATGAAGACCAATCTCAAGATCGAAACCGCTGGAGTCACATTGTTGACACAGTAAGGGGTCAGAAATGGCCTTTAACAATTGCTTATTATTATTATTATTGGAGGGTATCATCGCATGATAAGTAAAAGCAATCTTCTATCCAGTGCGTGTAATTCTTTTTGTTACACAGAAATCTATGTAATTGAATATTTTCTTTCTATCTGTAGGGGAGCAAGTGGGATGTCCAGTTGTTTGTATTTCGGGACAGTCAATCTTGAACTCCAATATAATGCCCAGGTGGTTAAAATAATCGATATGGGACATTCCCCCATTCATAAATATTTCATTTATTATTTGATCAAGATTTCATTCCTAAAGTGCTTTTCATATAATAGCTTGATGTCTATATTTTGCTTAACGAGAACGATTTCTACGCCAGCTTTGTGTTTTGAAAGACATACTTTGTGTTGCTCTTACGTTTTAAATCCACATATATATCCGTCACCATTTGTAATTTCTGAGGTGACTTTTGCACAATTTCGAACTTCATGAAATATACAAATAACTCAAACTTCAATCGTCGTACAATAGGTTTTTGTGCCGTATTCTTGTATTTAATAGTACTGGTTCTCTTCTTAGATTCTACAATAGTTATTTTGCGTTGTAGTAAATATTTCAGCTTATAATATATGCTGCTCTAATATATGCACAAGTGGAACATTCGTTAAGACACCTTTTACCAAATGATACAAATGTTTTATTAGCGACGTGTATTATTACTATCATTTTCGAATAGTTATATTTTTGTTTCATTAACATTATCTGTTTTGAATGAGCCACTATGACATTTTGAATCAGTGAAACCGTCGATTATATTGATAAGTTCGTTATTAGATACCTCCCTTAAATAAATTAATGGTGACTGGTCGTTTTTTAATATTTTTACTGTGCCATCGCGGCCAGAGACCTCTAAGGTAGGAAATCTGTTACGGAGAGATATTTGGTAACTTTGGCACTGCGTTCATTATTTATGTTTTTATTAAACGTTGCTAGTAGTAATTATGCTGGTAAAACATTCATTTTTTCGCTTATGCTATTTTGATTTTCATTAAACGGCGGTATTACTAATCTTGCCGTTGTAGCAATTTCCTCCTCATGTATTTTTATTAAGGTCCTTTTGTTGAACTATATATACCATCATCAATATTGAGATTTTTATTATACCAACAATAGGAATATATTTTGTCTGTGCACGAAATAGAAAATAATCCAAAAATTATAAGCAATCAATTTTATTGATTTAATACGGATCTAGTGGTTAAGAAATTCCATTAAATTTACGCTTAATAAGTCACCTAGAAATAATAAAATTAAACAAAAAAAAAAAAAAAAATGAAAACAGAAAATTGATTTTCTCAACATGTACTCCATGGTTGTTTTGCAGCTTTTATTTATTTATTTCGTATTTTTAATTAATTTACGTTTAGTTTTTGTTTGTTTAAGTGTTTCTCATTGTACAAAATACCAACATCTAATTCAATTAAAGATACTGCGGTTTACTGGTTTGTTAATTTAATTTTGTTTTCCTCTGTTACTGGCGGATACCATAAACACAATACTACATACATGTATGTATAGGGGAGATACGTATTTTGTGCCGATTGAATTTATTATGTCTTTTAGTATATTTTGAGTTCGTCATTATCAATTGCAATCAATGCAAAATATTTTAATTGGCTTATTATATTATTTACATCTTTTATTGTCTAATGGGAATAGCTGAGCATACTCTATTGTATATAGTAAGACATACATTATATGGAGTTTCAAAATGAATACATAAAAGTAAATGAAAATCCATCAACATCAACCGCCAATTCTTATTATTTTACTAAACATAAAAATATTTTTCATTTATCCTACGTTTGTTCGAACAATAAGCGCCACAATCCACCTAACGACGACTTTATTAATAAATTTTTATGAATAAGTATTATTATAAGATTATTACAATCAATAACGATGAAATCTACCTACACTGAAGAAATCAATATAAAAATTGTCTAGAGAATTTTAAATCGTCGTCATCTCTCTGGTATAAATTTTTGTATTCAAATATGTATACATATAGGTATAGATGTGGTGAGTCTCTTACATAAGACTTATAATGTGTATATAATAAGAACTTTATGAACTGAAAGCTCTTAATTTATTATTAGGAATATAAAGATGACTGTAAAGTTATCTCGATTCATAATAATAAACTTTGGCAATATAAAGTTATAAGATTGATTGATTTTTTTCAAAATAGAAAATTTAACAATATATATTTTTTTGTTATTTGACATGCACAAGAAAACGTAAAACCACAAATCAACATATATACAGATTAGTTAAGAGAACAAAATTTTTAGAAGCCGAATATTTGTTTGTACTATCTTGGTTACCCTATAGAATAGAAACAAACCACCTCCATTTAGCGTAGGAGAATATATTGTATATATATCAGAATCATCTAGTATAAATATTAAATAAATATATAATATGTATATATATATTATATATACAAAAGACAAAGAAGTAGGTTACATACATAAAGGGAGTTTATTTAGAGTTAATACCGTATGGTATATATATATGTATATAAAGATATAAATATAAGTATATAAATATATACTCCAAATTGTTTATAAGCGCGGAATAGTCCAGTGGTGATCTCCACTTTTTGGACGGTACAGTTGCTCTATCGTAAATATGTTGGTACTATTCACAGAAAGAAATGTGGCTTAAAATATGATCGCGATAATGAATAAAAAAACAAATAGAAATAAAACAGAAATTTGTTTACCTATTCCGCGGCTTAAATTTATTTCGGGATGAAATTTCCCTTTTTAATTATGTTGCAAATAATTGTATTTGTTTTTATTCGGCAATTACAATGCGAAACACAAAAAAAAATAATTACACGATAATTTTAATATTTTAATGATTTTATGATCACGTCCAACAACAGAATGCTGTTCGTACAAGGCGCAATCTGGAACACCAATTTTCACAAACTTTTCGCAACATTTGCTGCTGTATTTCGCCAATAACTCTTCGAATATTGATTGCCAGGTGTTCAATTGTCTCTGGTTTATCGACGTAGACAAGTGACTTTACATAACCCCAAAGAAAATAATCCAATGGTGTTAAATCACACGACCTTGGTGGTCAATTAATTGAACCATTACGCGAAATTATTCTTTCATCAAAAGTTTCTTTGAGTAAATCAATTGTAGCGCGCACTGTGTAGCATGTGGCTCCGTCCTGTTGGAATCACATGTCTGCAAAATTAATGCCAGCTAATCGGGGTACGAAAAAAATTGTAATCATGTCCCTATACCGCTCACCATTGACAGTAACATTCTGACCATCATCGTTTTTGAAGACATATGAACCAATGAAAAATGGACCAAAAATTCTGCTTATTTACGTACCCATTCAACCAAAAATGGATTTCATCGGAGAACAAAATTTTGAATGGAAATTCATCATCAATATCAATTTGTGCTTCAGCCCATTCGCCGAATTGGCGGCGCATACAATGGTCGGTTGCTTTTAATTCCTGCACAAGTTGAATCTTGAAAACTTTTGAGCCAAGATCCTTTTGTAAAATCTTCCATCAAGCGGAAGGAGATAACTCCATTTGATTTAGATCTTCTTCAATGCTTTCCTGTACACCGACTACACATCTTCAGTGCGCACTGTTCGGCGTCTCACGGGATGCACATTATCATTAAGAGTAAACGTGGTTCGAAAACGATCTATTGTTATTCGAATTAGCCGGTCTGAAGGAAGATTATGTACGCCATAAAATGGACGAAGTCCACGATACGTTTGACGAACAGAACCAATATTTTGATAAAAAAATTAAACAATTTGCAAGCGTTGCTCTGATGTTAGTCTATCCATAAACAAATGTCAAACCATACTTAACAAAAAGCAATTATCAGCTGTTAAATGGGTTGTCCAATAAAGCATTGTTTTCAACTCAAAGTTGTGTACCATAGGCCAAATTCTACGGCGAATATTTACGTAGCGAATATTTTGGTAGGTAATTCTGCTAGAAATATTTATTTTATTCTGGCGGTTAAGGTAATTCAGGTCTCATAACACACACTAAATATGTTTACAGAATAAATTCAAAAATATAGGAATAGATTTCTGATTAAAATATTATCTCACTTGATAAACTTACAAACGAATCGCAGATCATTTTGCTGACATTAGTTGTCATCTATTCAAGATGTTCCAGAATGAGTAACCCTCAATTAAAGGATATCCATATTCTTTTTGCTACAACATTATGTATTATACCACTAGTATTGTTTTGGATTCTTAAAAAAATTGGTTTAACTTTCTTGAAATGTTTATAAATCATATTTTGTATAATGTGGATGCTCTCATCAAGTAGTTTAAGTTCAAATCTCTCAAATGCTCTTTATATAGTTGCGTCAATAGTCACAACGAAGTTTACGTACAAATTGAGTTATGTATATACATATATCGAATATTGCTATACTCTTACGAGCGAGAAGCGATTCTTTATTTTATTTTTCGGTGTGAGATAGAATAAATGTGATTGACCATAAAATAATTCTAATTGACTGAGATTGCAATGTCGTATAAGCGTTGTAACGTACCGTTCGTTCATGCTTGCTACTCTTTTGATCCCGGGAGCTTAGTCTGGGCGGGTACATAGTTTAGCAACCAACACTGTTACATAACTTTTAACTAATCATGTGCAAAAAAATAAATTAACCCATAAACACCAGTTCAAATCTACTCCCATCAGTTCAATCCATACAACCATAAAAAAAAGTTCATCACCAACTTATTGAGTTATTCCCTTCCCCTCCTTCCGCGATCCTCTTATCGAATTATCGCATCAACCCGAAAATAAAACATACGAAATATACTTTTAAATAAATAATTTGTAAATAATTTTTATTATTATTTTTTTTATTATAGATATAAATAACAGAAATGATACCAACACAATGGCCTTTAAAACTGTTTAAAATAAAAAATTAACTATGTATAAAAAAATTAAAAAAATTAAAGTTGTACTCCAGCACTCAATGCCACTAATGGGCCCACGGTGCAATACCCACATTCACACTAATTCATTCAACCCATTCATCCCATTCAAACAAAGTACAGTATACCACCTGCGCATTGCATAGCTCCATGTCACCCTGTACAGTGACATGGAAGATGGGTCGGCCCATGAGTTCTACATTCCAACAGAGGGTCATAGATGTTTTCAATTTAATTTTAATCACCGATCGTAATTGGGAGATGAAAAATCCCTTTGCATCCCCCCGCTTCTGTTAGGATTCGAACCCGGCACCTCCCGATCCAAACGTCGCAGCTTTAACCACTGCGCTATTTGCTCGGTAACTATGTATACTTTTGTAATAAATAAATAACGTAAAGTTTAAAGTACTGCCAACGAGGTGCAACAGTATAGTAATTCTATTGACCTTAAACCATAAAGAAAAACTTATGATCTCACGCTACACTAATCCATACATAGCGACCCAGATCGCGCGATTTTATTCTTATAACAGGAAAGCAAAATTTATTCAGACGAAAGGAAAATTTATTTATAAAAAGAAAATATACAATACTAGTATGTAGTCACCCAATGTCTGCCAAGCGAACGTTGAGGATCCTGAAAAGCAAGATTCATTGCACAAGCAAAAGCTAATGAGAAATATAAATTTTCCTTGTTCTGCTCAATTCGTTTCACTCTTTTGAGATTACTAATTTATAATATTTTTTTTCAACAAAAGCCATAGAAAACACTTAACACAATATATGTATATATATTTAAATAAATAAATAAATTCCTAATGAATTCCTAATATATTCAATCACACTATACATTGTCACTGTAATTGCTGGTGTGTATAACACCTATCCGCTGGTTGAGCAGACCGTTTAAAAGCAAAGCTGCTGTATACGATCGCGTAGTGACGTCAGTTTAAGTCAAGGACGATAACTGCTCACACGTGTAATACGGTAATTTTATGTGGCTGCTTAAGAGGCCGCTTCGAATTTCATGGAGTGTTGGTCAGTAGATTTTAGTATATTTTTTTTTCTTTCTTATTTTTTTTCAATGCTGACGGAGGACTGATTCTCACACAGATACGTTAAGTTCCCCTGGTAATCGAATGACTGAGTGACCACGACAGTATTATAGCTCATCAGCTGTTAAATTTAAATTTCCCAAGCCGGGCAATTATAACAAATAACAAGTTATTAGTACTAAATTGTATTATATGTATCAGTAATACAGGCTGTCATACAAGAAGACCAACGTTACAGCGTGGTAGTGTGCAAATTTATTTGATAAAATAAAGATGTAAACTCGCTCTCACCCATCTCTGCAAAATTCCAGTGCAGGTCTTAAAATATTTGGTAAATGTAACTCGATACATAGAACTGATGGCGCATTTATTTATTTAAATGATAACTTATAGAACAGCTCTAATGGATTTATTTATGTTATTAGTGCTAACATTTTACAAGTAGTTTTTGATATTAATTCGATTTTATTTTCGATCCTTTGAACACATCTGTTGTTATCGATGAAATCAATAATCTGGGATCAAATAAAAATTGTACTAATCAGTGGGATATCAATATCAATCTTTTTGTGTTTACCTTCATCTTTAGATGATTGTATGTTTATGATGAAGCCTAATGGTCTGCTGCAGTCAAACAATACTACAACGTGAGTCGTGACTTGACTTTAGTTTCGTATCCGATATTCATAAGCTACCTTTATATATTTTTTGTTTTGTTATTACATTTTATAGGTATATAACCACTGGATTGTTGCAACCCACAGAATGTAAATTTAATAAAATAATTAAATCTATGTATAGTTTTCAATTTTTAATATTTTAAAATTTGTATTGTTTATCATTTTATATTTTTAAATTCCGATTTTTATCTATAATTGTGAATTATTAAATTTCGGATGTTTCAACTCATTGCATTAACATCGGTCCTCGACTCAAAAATGCCAGGATCTAATAATCAATCTTTACCATACATACCATACATACCATTCACCATACCATAAATATCAAACATATTTAATTATAAAAGTTCTCATAAAGGGTTTTCTATTAATAGGTTTCATTTTGATATTTAAAAAAACGAGTAGTTAAATCACAAGATCTCGGTGGCCAATTGTGACCACCTCTTCGAGAAATAACACGGCCAGGAAATTTTTCTTGCAAAATTGCGATTGTTTCGATGCTTGTGTGGCACGTAGCGCCGTCTTGCTGAAAATAAACGTCGTCCACATCAATATGTTCCAATTCCGGCCACAAAAAATTATTAATCATAGCTCGGTAGCGCAATCCATTCACCGCAACAGTTGCACCAGCCTCATATTCGAAAAAGTATGGTCCACCAAACAGTGGCACGTTGAGGATGGAGAGGCTTTTCAACAATCATTTTTGGATTTTCTGAGCCCCAAATGCGACAATTCTGCTTATTAATGTCGCCTCCAAGATGAAAATGGGCCTCATTACTCAAGATGATTTTTCGATGAAAATCCGGATCAGTTTGATGCATTTGAAGGACCCAATCAGCGAAGATACGACGTTTATAGTGATCGACCGGCTTGAGTTTTGCGTTAACTGAACTTTAAAAGCCTTAAGACCTAAGTCTATGCAAAATACGGTGTAGTGTCGTTTTTCTAATTAGAATGTCTAATTCCAAAGATCAACGGGGAATCGACAAACCTGGATTTTCTTCAATACTACGGGCTACAGCAGCAATATTCAGTTGTTCTTGAGCGACGCACACGGTTTCGATTCTTCACATCACATACTTGTCCCAACAGCTCAAAATTTTCCACCCGTTTCACTATTGCCGGCTAAGAAGGTGCTTCACGATGACTAAAAAGTGCTTTAGTTTTGCAAACTATGACTGCAAAATTTTCACCATTTTTGTAGTGAATTTTAACAATTTCAATGCGTTGTTGAAACATGTATCGCACCATTTTTAGTAATGGCGTAGTTTTTACTTGTCAAATGTCAAAAGATGACAGCTTCAAAATTTACAGCTGCCCAAATAGCAGGCTATTCAAAATGAAACCTCTAATTGGAAAACTCTATATTTAATATCATTTTGTAGCTTAAGTCGATATCACTAAGTCATGCTAAATAAATACGGTAATCATTTATTAACCTTCTCTAGAATTTTTTTTTTTATTACTGGCTTCTAATGTGATCCATTTTGAAGATAAATATACCATACAAAATTGCGCAATAATCTATGAAGATTTTACATTTCCGAATATGATTATCATTTTAGAAGATATTGTTATTTCATGTTGAGTACGCCTAAACGTTAGAATGATCTTTCTTTCTCACGTTATAACAAATTATACCCAGTTTCATTGCTAGCCGTGACTTTTTCTTGTACTCCTCTGATTTGCACGCTGAAAATTGATGTTGCATATTGAAAATGGGTAAACACCTCAGTTTTTCTACGCCACTGCAAATTGTTTTATTTTAATAGCGCTTTATCAAATGTAATGATTTTAAGCCGTTGGTTTCTTCCTATATTTGTCGGATAAGCGCCAATTTCAAATTTAGCATTTGTATTTATGTTGTACTTTTGCGTTTAAGGACATCCATTACGGCATGTAGTTCGATGATTCTTCGTAACATTATTGTGTAATGAATTTTTCTTGTTCCAGACTGTTCTCTATCACAAAATTGATTTGACACTTCCCAATTGTTATGCTATTTGTTTTGATATTTTGCTGGACATGTTTTTAAATATTTCAAAAATAGAAATTAACAGTTTTATTTACAACATCTTTCTGTTAGAATAAAAGCATTTGTTTATCTAAAATGAGGGATAAAGAAAAAATAAACAGTAAAATATACATCAAGCATGATTCCATAATACTGTAATATTTTTCCACTCTATTCATAAATATAGGTGTTATAATAGCTCTATAAAACATAAAATTCACGGTAATTACTTTTGAAACTACTTAATTTACCATTTTCCTCCCCCGTCTTACATCTGTGTCTGTTGTTTGAAAGCGGCAATCCGCTTTAAAGGTTGTAAATAATGAAAAAATAAAACCAATAATAACTGAAGCTTATAGGGTGGGAAATGTAGAAAAATACAGAAAATGTTTCAATTTTCTTCTTTCACTCAAGTACTTCAGGCTTCTTTTTATCTTTATCGTTTCTTTGTTTCTGCTGCTGTTGTGGAAAAGTTAAAAATTTTCTTTCACAAAAAATGTTCGTTTTACCTTATCAAATTTTCATGTCGTTATTTTTCTTTGTGTTTCGCTGTGTTATTATTTCATTTTTTTTTTGTTGATCTGTTTAATAGATAATATTATTAAAAAATTTAAATAAGAAATTGTTTTCTTTCATTTTGAATTATTTAAAAATATGTACCTGCTTTGGCAGACGATATCACCCGAGCAAAATGCGTTTTAATATAATCCAGTATCATAGTTGTTCGCTCTGTCACTGGCTAATATACTATGGAATTCTGAAATTTGGATTTTTGTATCCTCCTAACTTCACTTGAAAAAAATATTCGGATTTTTTGTAATACCAAGCAATGTTACCTAGATTTGGAAAATGTATCAAATTTAGTACCATTTTTTTACCTTTTGTACCAAATCGACTCCATCCCCAAGTATAATAAAACTGATTTCATGAGCGACTTTTTTCAGCAATAATGTCAGCAATAAAATGAAGAAAAAAAAAATTGGAAACCAAATTTCGTTATTTTCCGATTTTTTTGGCCCTTCGAAAAAAAATTTATGTTTTCAGCTATAAATGTCAGAAAAATAGAAAAAAATTCGGACACCAAAATAGTTGGATCTACTATTAATTGATATAGGATATAAAAAAATTAAATAGAGAAAACACAAAATCTTTTTTATTGCACTTCAAAGAAAATATTTATTTACACTAAAAATTATTAAAACTAGTCAATCAGATTTCAGATATCAGACTCAATCAAAATTTAAATCAATTTAGTTTTGATTTGTTTATTCAGTGCATATGCAGTTGTTGTAACTTTCTCAACAAAATTCGTTTAATGAAGATGAATTTTCGGCAATAAAGTAACCCTATTAATGAAATTCAAAAGCTCCATCTGTAAATTTAAATGTAGCAGCAAATTTGATTAAGCCTTCTTCAGGTATATATGTACTCGTATATACCGGTAGTATCACTATAAGTATCACTATCTTGTTTGAAAAGCGTTCTAGTAAACATAATGTTCCCAATTGTCTTGTTTTCAAGGTGATTTTAATTAAATTTAGCGTGGAGATAGCTCTTTCCGCAGCTGCACTACTGTGCGGTAAAGAGAGCAGTGTTAGCATATAATCACCCAATTCACAAAACATAGGAAATTCTAAATTATTTTTAAGTTTAAGCCAGCTTTGAACAGCGCCTGTACAATTTATTTTTGAGAGTAATTACGTATTTCCAACCGCCACTGGTCGTTTAAAATTTCAATTGAATTTCAATTTTTAGTTTTTTTTGGAAAGGATAGTTTTTTACCAATAGTAGAATTAATGGCATATTACCCGAAACAATTTCAGAAACATAGCGATACTTCAAAATTTCCAACTTACTGTCATCTAACTGAAATCTATTTTTTATTTGGCAGCAGAGGTCTACGTAAAATGCAATTATATTTCTTTTAACTTTTTCGACTTTCCACTTATTTTCTATTGAAAAAGACTCGTCCAATTTTTGAAAACATAATGAAAAAAATATTATTTCAAGATGATTCTTAGATTCATTCAGATCGATTTTAGCTAAACTGATAAAAAAATTTAAAATATCTAAATAGACGTTTTTAATAGTGGAGAATTTCTGGGTTTTTACGTCGTTAACTTTCTTTAATATATATGTTAAAAATATTATAATTTAAATTTCTTGCGGCTAAGTAATTCTAGAATGTCGTGCGCGTTCCGATCTTTAGTTCAAAGCAATATAAAATAAAATAATGCTTCAGCGCCTCCCACTCCTCAAGAATCCTTAAAACTACTGCCTCATGTGACAGCCACCCGGTTTTACAAAGTCTTAAAATTTTGTAAATTAAAATCTTCCTGAAATTTTGAAAGCTCGTTCAACCGTTTAGGACTGTGAGAGAAATTTAAATATTTTTAATACTGATTATAAATATTGTTTAATATTTTTCTCGACCGACTCAGGAAAGTTTTTTAACGCGTAATTAATCCATAGTGCTATAGAATGGCACGTACAACCCAAAAAAAAAAAATATATCGCTTTTAATTTCTTCAAATTTGGCCTTAACGCTATTTAAATTTCCAGCCATAACTGACGCGTTATCTGTAGCTATTCCTATTATGTTTTCAACATTTATGTTGTATTTAAAGAAGTGATTTAGAATTGGAATATCTCCTCTGCCGTGGATTCAGTAAGTACAATCATGCCTAAAAAAGTATCGGTTACTTTTTCAGCTTTTTTATCAAAATATCTACAAATTATTGCAAGACATTTTTCTGAACTGAGGTTAGTGGTTTCGTCAACAGTGATGGGCATTTACGCGTCATCTATTAATTTCTACGTCGACGTGTCGACAACTCGTAACAATGTAGACAACGTCGAGAATGGTGGATTGGATTTATTACACTATTTAGTTCAAAACTACAGTGATCCTATTTTTGTAATGTGAATTTGATACTTTGATATGACTGTAAAAATTATATGTAGAATAAATGTTTCGGATTTATGAGTAATATCTGATAATATCGAGAAGCTGTTAGATACTTTATACAACAATATATGAATCAATAAAATTGTACAAATCTAAATCTTTTATAGTGGTATATCTGCAAATGCCAACTTATGATTAAAAAGTAACATTGGGTTCGTATTGTTGGGTATTGAGTACCCGGGTACTCTCACTTCTGGTTTTTTGAGTACCCGAATACCCGTGTAATTACGACGGGTATCTCTGAACCGTGTTTTTAAATTGAACAGCTTTTAATACGTGTATATCCAAGTCAAAATAACAAAGGAATGACCGTCGACAACACAAAATTTTCTGATTTTCATTCAAACTTCGAATAGAAAATTTAAATGTTGAGAGAGCCATTAATTGTATCAAATTAAAATAATGGTGGTACACACGAAATCAAATATTGGAAAATTTAGAACTATGGTTCTTCTAAAAAATCCAACATCAACAGCCAACGAATAGGTTTTCATTTTTAGTGGCGAAAAATATATTCACAACAAATAAAAGTCGTTAGGCGTTTCTCGCTCAGATCGGTGTGGGCAGTTTGTTTGCTGTTCGTTAGTTCCTAATCAGATTGATAAGATCTAATTTTTCGATTTGCCAAAATCTCCACCGATTTCTCAGATTGATTTTAGTTTTATTAACTCATGTAATGTGAATCGCACATGCGTCTAAATTTCTAAATTTTTTGCAATTTCTTTGCGCGCAACTAGTGATCTTGATTATGCTTTAGAAAGGATTTCACGTATAGTAAAGTTAATTTTGGACGAAAAATGTATAAATGCGAACTCAAAATATCTTAGCCAAAATATGTCAATCAAGTAACGCGTTCATTCCATACGCAGCTGATTTGCGGTTGTCGTTGTCAAATGAATATGCCTGGCAACTCAAAAAATACGAAGACGTGTTAAAAATTTTGATGTGTACATCACGTGACTTTATCACCCAAACGTGTCTAGACGGAGGTTAAGTTTTAGATTTTAGATTTAATATTCTAATAGATTTACATTCTACCACTGAACCACCGATACTATACAAATTCTTCTTAAAATTTAGTTCTAGTAAAATCTATAACCAGCTATGAGATAAGAGTATTTAAGAGTACGGCCATTTGGGCCGAAAAAATGTTAGAATCTTGTATTGTCATCGGAGTTAATCCTGCATGCAAAATTTCAACTCAATTGGGCTATCGCAAGTGGTTGAAAAATTGATTACAAGATTTGACAAAGACTTATAAAAGTTGGCTATAATAAAGAACAATCATATGACATAGTGCTCTCGATCGCACTCTAAAAGGTAAGGTCCAAAGATAGATATACCATCTATCTTTTTGCAACTTCCTGACAAATGTTAACATTGTCGAAAAATTGATTGCAAATTTCGATGACTAAAAAGTAGAAAATAAAATATATTTAAAAAAACTATTTCATAAACCACGCTTATATTTGCTTTGAAAAGGCTTTGAAAAGTAGAAAATAAAATTTTTCTTCCTTACTCCTGTCAAGGTATATTTATAACAAGTAAAAATTTAAGAAGAACAAGAAGAAATATAAGCGTGGGGCGCTCCTTCTGAATGTATGTATATACTATCTCTCAATATATCATTTTTACGTTAATACTGTTATGCTCCGTTAATACTAAAAAAATCTATTCTTAGGATACATCAGAATAGACTGTTCCATTAGTGTTACTAAAAGATTTTACTAAGACTTTATTCGTGTGTCTAGTAGTCTTAAATTACTAATGCCGTAAAGGAGCGCCCCACGCTTATATTTTGAGTCATGTTAATTTTAAATTTCTACTTGTTATAAATATACCTTGATAGGGGTAAGGAAGAAACATTTTATTTTCTACTTTTTAAAGCCTTTTCAAAGCAAATATAAGCGTGGTTTTTAAAAAGTTTTTTTTAAATATATATTTTTATAATAAAAACACTATTCAAATGATTATTTAACTAATAATTTTCGTAATTCATGAAAATATGTAGTATAGTGCCTATAAAAATACGTTCCATTTGATATATCACATGCCATAATCCAAATTAAAAATGTTAATCCATCATCCAGCATCTATTGGTTCAAGCGATTTTATCCAGAAATTTCTTTTCTCTGTTCTATTTCTACAAAACTCCACGAATTTTTGGTGAAAAAAAGTTTCATATATATTTTGTATGCTAACTCTTCAAAATAAAATTTGTTACTTGGAAGTTTTGTGAAAAATCATCTGGACCAAAGATGCTTAGATCTGGATGGTGGATCAAAATTTTTAATTTGAGTCATGTGACATATCAAATCAAACGTATTTTTATAACCAATCTAGTGGTATAGATTTATTGATCAATTACGAAAATAATTATTTAATATTTTTAAATTTAAAAACTAAATTAAGATTAACATCATCTAAATTGTTAATTTTGACGGCTCTAATAAATTTGCATTTGTCAGTAGCATCGTCCTGATATTCCTGAGATATTTGGTGAGCAACGGAAAATTAACCTTCTTGTAGACACGTATGTGTGATAAAATCATGTGGTGCACATATCAGAATTTTTTCATATACCGTCATTAACGCGGTCCTTTTATTAAACACAAAAAATAGGGCGTTGGAATTGAAAATGCTAAAATTATTGTAGGTTATTGATGTTGTTTACATTACGCTGACATTGTCTACATGACGATAAATGTTGCCAGGTAATCTACGTAATACTTTACGTGTCGACAACCGCGTAGATGACTTGGCGTAGTCTACTTCGCCCATCCCTGTTCGTCAATAATAATCGAAAAATTTTGGTTCCGAAGAATCTTGGTTATCTTTTGGGCAGAATATGGGCCAATTAATATATCCAGTAGCTTTTGTGCGGCCACATTTTATTTGTTGTGCTTGTGAGTTGGGCGCAACAGTTTGAATTAATTTTGTTAGACTGTCCATCAATATATGTAAATGGTAAACTATGTTGAATACAGTATATAAGGCATGTCATTTCTCCTGCTTATTCTTCATGGATTTTTGTCTTACAAAAGAAACATCTAATTGTTCCATTTCCTTCGATACTTTTAATTTTTCCAGATGTTTCTTAGAAAATTGGCCATGCCGTTTAATGTGTGTTGATCTTTTTACAATAGTTTTTTTACACAATTTACAAAATGCCTCTCCATTGATGTTCTTCAACCAGGTAAATTTTAGTTCCCATTCATACATAAAATATTACGTCGAAATATACGTAAATGAATATGTTTTACAAATTCTATAAATAAAAATGAAAATTCGTCACCCACCCATTTTTTTCGATTGGCTTAAAATATCGCAGCATTTCATCGATGTATATGTACAAAAACCACTTAGAAAAATTGTTGTAAATTAATTTGTGTATGTATAAAATAATTTGAAACTATAATCGAAAATAAAAAAGGTTTAAGTTTACACAACTCGTGAGTGTCGTACATTGCATAAAAACCACACATTTAATTTTGCCTTTTGATGAAAACCGTTATTTAACCATAAATCGATTAGATCAAAATCTTTGGATTAATATACAGGATGGGCCAAATAAGACCTACCAATGTAAAACACGTATAACTCTTTTAATAATAGTTTTTTTTTTTTATATATTAAATACATTTCATGGAAATTTAGGGGGACTATGTATGAAATATGACATCAGATAAATGTCCACCATTTTGCTCGATACAAACATATGGTTTTAACATTTCCATTTAAGCGGTTATGTCAATAAGCAAAACTGTAGATTGTGGGGCTCTGAAAATCCAAGGGCAACACACCAGCATCAGTTACATACATCCAGATGGACTGTTTGGTGTGGTGTTATGATTGACAACTTTTTGTGGCCAATGGTGGAGCAGCATCCTAATTTGTGGTTCCAACAAGATGGAGGATGATGCCTCTGCAAGGCAAACTATGCGAGAAATTTTTGGCGAACGCTGATTTCAAAAAACTCAGATTTCCCTTGGCCACCTCGCTCGTCAGATTTAACTGCGCCCGACTTTTTTTTATGGGGATATTTAAAAGACAAAGTGTATATCAATAAGCCACAGACAATTAGACAGCTAAAGCAGACTATTCGAGACGAAATACTGAGCCTGCAACCAGAAACATTACGTGGTGTTATGGGAAACGTGCTTAAAAGTGCTTATGTTTGTATCGAGCAAAATGGTGGACGTTTGTCTGATGTCATATTTCATACATAGTCCCCCTAAATTTCCATGAAATGTATTTAATATATAAAAAAAAAACTATTATTAAAAGAATTATACGTGTTTTACATTGGTAGGTCTTATTTGGCCCACCCTGTAGATAGAGTTGGTGGTATATTCGAAACTCACTGCTACTGTAGAAACAGCCGGTATATCAATTCAATCGATAAATACAAAACTGCTGGTATATCCAAATCCGAAAACGGTGCAGATTGATTTTCTGGTAAAACAATTTGCAGCCGAACTTAAATAGAAATTTTAATTAAATTTACACTTCATATAATCGAACAACAAACGTCGCAGTAACATAACCACAATACAATATTGATTACAAATAATCACTTGTAAATATAATAAATTAACAACCGATAAAAAAATAACAATGATTTTCGCTCACCTAATTTTATTTTATTTTTATAATCTTAAAATTCTAATATAATTTTGACATAGCCACAGTACCACATCGACCAACACAAAAAAATTTAAAACAGTAAATCACCTTTTCCTAAGCCCATTAGCTACAAACATGGTAAAAAACCATTAAACGGATCAAAAGTGAATTAGAAAAAATTGTACCAAAAATTGAAAAGCGAATTAGATTGTACCAAAATCAAAAGGTACGTACCCAAATTTTTGGATCTTTAAAAAGCACCAAATTTGGTACAATTGTGCTAAAGTGGTAGCACTGAATTACCAAGTAGAGGGAATACGATTTTTTGTTGTGATGTTATTCGTCGAACCGAAATGAACAATACTATTCCTCAAATATTATTATTTAGAATTCGCATGGATAAAGGGTTTTATATTTATGATACATGTGTAATTGAAAATTACACGATATCTCAATTGTAAAGTCATATTTGTTTAGCCTAAAACACTCATCCTATAATTGTTAGTAAATTGTTTTCCGTGTAAAATTAAATTAAAACATTTGTAATTATTGCCAACTGAATAAAGAAGAGTTCATCCAATTATCGTCGAAAATAAATGTACTTGTATACTTAGTATTTGGCAAATAAAATCACGTTTAGTCAAATTGGCGATCGATTTGGTAATGGAGCTTTGCAGCGACATTGTATCAACGGGAGGAAGATTAAACAACTAGTCAAATCTTGAGTGTGCGACTGCTCTCTAGTTCTCATTCTGTCCATAGCCGTCTATACTACTTTTTCAGTTTTAATCTGAATTTGAATCAATGAATATTTTTGTAATACAAAAATTAGCAATTACGTATACTTTTTTGTAGTTTATTAAAACTTACTACACTATGATTATCTTCCTAATGTTCTTTAAATGTTGCCCATTTTTGATCCTTTGATGTCATATTTCTATATTCGTCAATATCGTCATAATGCGCATTAAGCAATCCACATTATTCTGCATTATACAGCTTTTAAGTTATCAACAGTGAAAAATATGTGATTAAAATCCAATATTAGGTTTGGTTAGTTTTTAATACGAAATCTCCGGATTTTTTTTATCCGCATTTACATCAGTGAACACTAGGTGCAATCATTGACAACAATCAGATGACCTACTATGAGGCACAATGTCAAAACACAACGTGACACCCCATAAAAATGTGTCTTTTGTATATTATGGTCATAAAAAACACGAATTTCAATAACTTCATCTGACGTACGATCAAAATAATTTGATAAATCAAATTCGGATTCCTATATGACATATTTTGATTTTAGTTATTATATCGCTATGTACATAATTATGTACATGTTCATTCACTTGGTTATACAGAAATACATAAAGCTAAAAATAAAAATGTATAAATAAAATAAATTGGTAAATTGTTGTAAATCCATATACAAAATACTACGGATTTTGGAACCGAATTTCTTTTGATTTTGGAAATACTTGCTTGTCTTCTCAGTGGCGTAGAGAAGGAGAGGGGGTTGTGAGGCTTCTCTTCCAGAATATTTAGAAACGTCAGGAGGATCTCTTTCAAATGAACAGCGGTTTTGAAATTTTTTAAGGTATATATATGATGAGCAGGTGATTTGTTAGTTTTCATTGGGGTGTTTGAAGACTTAGCGATAGGTCACTCCACTGTGTCAAAAACTGTTATACATATCAAAATATCTCAAATTTTTTATTCATTCAAACCTGAGTTTATACTCGAAGAGAATGCTCATGCTAAGATATCGATACGCGGTTGGATGTATTAATATAGACAATGAAATGGCTCAAGTTTCGCGAAATTTGAAATTATTATAAATGAAATTTGAATTAAACTAACATTATATTAAAGCTAAACCCTCCCTTACCAAATATCTGGCTACGCCACTATATCTTGTAATATTGATTTGAAGCATCACTGTTAGTGCATTTGTTTGATGTTGTGTTTATAAAATATATGTTAGAAATTAATTGTTGTAATTGAAAATTGTATTGTAATTGTAAATGAAATTCTGCGGGAATATGGATAACTACAGAGCCATTACTAATGGAATAAGGTTATTTTTAACAAACTGCTATTAAATTCGAATTTTACAATGAAGACGCAAGTTCTTGGAACGATTTCATATAATATCTGGATCATTGGCATTATTTTCATTACATTCCATTAATGTAAATCCAGATATACATATATAGTCACAAACAATAATGAAGCTTGGTTAAAATGAGATTAATGTATGTTAATAACGCAGTTCTGCAGTAAGGCCTATTACTTTCGAAAAATAATATTTTATTTCTTTTGAGTATAGCTTGTACCACCTCACCTATAAACTACAATACAGTCGAGAAATTAAAGCTGTATAAAAGTCAGATAATGCAAAAAAAATGTAACACAGTAAATTTGTAAACATGTGCAAATGTGCAAAACACTTGATACAACATACAAATGTGCAAAACACTTGATAGAACATACAATAAACTTAATTAAACTCACACTTAAAAAATAACTGTATGGTGTGGTTTTCATGCTGGTGGTTTCAATGGGCCGTTTTTTTCGTTGAATGAAATGACCGTCACGTTACAGTCAATGGAGATCGCTATAGACAGATTGGAACGTTATTTCTTTGGTCAATTGCATGAGCTAGACATTTATGATGTGTGGTTTCAACAAGGCTGTGGGACATGCCACACAGCGGGTGTAATAATCGACTTACGGTAATCTAAATTCGATGAACGTGTTATATCCAGAAATGGTCCTGTCGATTGGCCGCCTATAGATGTGTGATTTAACACCTCTAGGCTTTTTTATGGGGGTACGTTAAATTATTCGTCATCGAAAATTAGGTCCAATGACTTGACACCTGCAAACTTGCCCGTGGTGGACATATGAACGATTTCGAATTCCAATAATAAAATCTTCGAGAAATCTCAGATGGTTTAGGTTTTTGTTAAAAAAAAGGTGGTCAAATCCTTTTTGGAAAACCCTTTATATGTATGTATGTGTTGGTATTTATTTATTTATTAAAAAGTTTGGTTTGAGCCTTAAACTTTAACTTTTTCGGCACGTAAAAATGACTTGACATCCCCAGTGAGATATGGGTTTGTAACTAAAATAAAAACTTCTTTACTGGTAAGGTGGCAAGATATTCCCAGTTTTGGGTATTTTTTTAAATCTATATAGAGAAAGATAGAGAAAGGCAATTTATTAGGACTAACTTTTTAATAAAAATAAAAAGTGTTATTCTATCGCTGTGTGCGACGATTTTGCAGGCCCCTTAAAACGTCAAATTTCTCTGAGAGAGAAATAGAGTTCTCTGAGTTTCAAGGACCATCAAGTTTCGAAAAGTTTACTTAAAAAGTCAGCTGCCAACTATTTTCTGAACCAAAAAATGAAAATTGCTTTAGGTATTCAAATATTTCGAAACTATCAGTTGTGAGGGAATATAAAAAAGCAAATGTAATCTACCAAATGTTTAATGATTTATTCAATATTGGCTTATAGTTATCTAAAATCTTTTATAGCCTTAACCTTTAATTATCTTAATTGTCATTAGTGCCTCTGGGGTAATTGAATATGGACCAAGCGGTGATTCTTTTAAAACATTTAGAAATTCTTGCTAAAACGGAATACATTATGGGCGATAATTTATATTTCATGTAGGCTGTTGAACTGAGAACTCCGTCATTTCAATTTTAAATTATTTATCAAAAACAATATTGATGAATAATTGTTTTCCATTAGGAACTGTCAATTAATCTTTAATTTTCTAAAATATGAAATTTCATAGAAAATTTATTGCAGCATTCATCTGTTGAATTTCGTGTCCTTTGTAAAATGGTTTGGTACTTTAAATATGCGTGGTTAAAATATTTTAGAAAGCTAAAATTATAACCATTATTATTTTCAAATTTAATTTCCAGAATTCATTGGAATTATACTATTTGGAGATTTTATTATTGAATTGAAAAATTAAAAATATTTCATAAATTCCATTCGAACTTAGAATTTATAATCTGCTATCTAACATTTAAGAATTATTAGAACTTTAATACTATTGCGATTCTGAGACTTTTAAATTTTGAAAATTTTCTTATGAATTATCGAATATTTTCAAATTTAATAAAATTAATTTTTAAGTTAAAAATTAAGAAAGGAGAAAATAAAACTTTAGAATTAAAAGACTGAATTTCTGTAATTAAGATTTTAAATTTGGAAATTATAATTTCTACAACGCTGCAAAATTCAAATTTTTTGAAATTAACATAAATTATGTAAAAAAATTTTAATTTTTAAAAATTATGTAAACTGAGATATTACAAAATACATTGATTTTGTAGAATTTAGCATTAAAAATATTCAATCTAGAACATTTGGATTTTTAGTTTCCGGAAGATTACACACTAAACTTTAAAAATTAGAAAACGCCATGCATATTAATATTTTGGCTTTTAAAATTTATTGTTACGAATTTCGGACTCTGGTAAGGATTCGTAAGGGATTTTGCAATAAAAACACTCTATTTATTTAACATTGTACAATTTATTCGAGATTAAATTACAACACTATTCAGCACATTCAGCTCTTTACAATCTAACTGGTTCACTATAGAACACTTTACTATTTCTCACTTGTTTACTGATCACTGGTTGAATTGAAACTGATCTCTCTGCAACCTGGTCGCGTTTATATACCCGTTCAATGCAACTCTCGAACTTTCCATATTGCGTAGTTGCATCAAAATTGTACAAGTATGCGTGTATTTAATTAGTTGTTCGAGAAAATTTTGTGACGTAATTATCTCAATTTGCACATAATTTGCATTCTCTCTCTGTCTCGCCGCGCCTTGGCTCATTGCTCCTCTATGGTTTTTGTTCACTCCTTGCTTCTTGAACATTGTGGTGATTTACTGAATAATAATGATCATTCTAACTTTGCGACTCATTGCATCAACCTCGGTCGTTTGAACTAAATATCCAAAATATCCGAAGCAACGATGCGATTGAGTTTAACGTTAGGCATAATCGTCACATTATAATATGAATTATGAATGACATCATTTAGAAAGAATTTTTCAAGAATTATATCTTAATTAAAATTAAAATTGTTTTTTTCTAAAATGAATACCAACCATATACATACATCCCCATTAATTAGAGACTGTTCTGCTAGAGAATTTATTGTCCTTTGAAAGCTGAACAGTATCCCTATTTTATACACCGCTACAGGTCCATCTATTAATTGATCATCTGCACACTTAATCAACGATCGTAATCGGGAGACAAAAATTCCTTTTGCATCCCATGTCTCTGTTGGGATTCGAACCCGGGACCTCCCGATCCAAACGTCGCAGCTTCAGCCACTGCGCTATTTGCTCGGTAATTGTTATATTTACACTTTAAATTTAGTTATATTGAAAATTCGGTTTAGATTTTGTTTTTTTTAAATCATAATTTTCAAATTATTTGAACTAGGGACATAATTTTCCAAAGAAGACTAGTACTTACCAAAACAGTACGGCTGGCAGCGATATTACTAATAATTAAAAAAATTAGTTTAATCTTGTTAGAACGTTTGATGAGCAGCGTGAAGCGAATTATTTTTCACCTTAACCTAAAAATCACATTTCGATCACTGACCATACAAATTTTAAGTGTAAGTCAGTACGTGAATAGCGTCAAAATAAAAAATTTTATTTTCCCTATAAAAACGGAAACTAAGCAAAGTCATTGACATTCGTTTCGTGGGACGTGAGGTCAAGTCTCGGTTATAGGGTGAAACATTTTTACATTTAATTTCTTTTTTCAAATTAATTCAACTCAGCTTTTGCTAAAATTTTTAGGTTTTTCAATTCAAATTGTAAGTATAAAATATGGGTATAGCAATAATAAAATTATACGGCGATGGTCAAATAAGCAAAGTCATTGACATTCGTTTAATTTTCAAGTTTCGGTAGAGTCAAGATGTTTTTTAATTTAGTCGCAAATGGGTGTTACTTTTATTAAGTCGTTCTTACCGGTTACAAAATTTTAAATAATTCCAAAAATTCGAAAAAAATTTATATAAATTTTTAGATATAATAATTTTAAAAACGTTAGAAATATTTTTCTAAAAATCTTAAATTTCTTAAAAATCTTAAATCTTAAATTTTAAAAATTTATTAGTTTTCATAGAAATATTAATTTTTTTCGCAAATTTGAAATTTTCAATGCGATTGTGAATTGTATTTTTTTAAGAATTTTTGATAGTTTTAATATAGCAGATTTAAGATAATTAAAAAATATTAACTCTAAAATTCTAAATGCTGCTGAAAATATAATTCATTAAATATAATTTTTTTTGAAATTATAAGAATTTTGTCAACACATTAAATGATTTTTAACAGATTTAAAATATTGCAGTGCTAAAAAACTCGAATTTCAAATAGTTTTTAATATTTGAAATTTTTTTAAACTACAATTCTTAGGGAATGTTTAATTAAATATACGAATTTGTAAATTGAATTGCTTGGATTTGTCTTTAAAATATTCCGATAAACAGTTTTCCTAATTAGTTTTTAATGCCATAACTCACTTGATTTTTATTCATTTTCTTTAAATGGCGTCTCCTTTAACATAATTGTAACTTTAACTCATTTCGTTTGCAAATTTGATTCAAACACATCGAAACTGTATAAATTGCACTACAATTTTCATTATTTTTTAATTTAAAATTTTAAATTATACTCTAAATAATGTAGTCGAATCTAAGTTCCTAGCTCGATGTCTTTAGAGAGATTAATTCTATTTAAATATTGTCATTTTTGAAGAGCATTGAAATAGTAAAAGTCTTAAGCACTTTTGAACGATAGTATAATATGTATATGGCTCAAATGGTGATTGACCCAGTGAGGTCATAAAATGGTCATTATCATGATCGTACCAGAATACTTTTAGATTGAAATAAAATACAGCCTTTTGTAATTCAATGAACGTTTTATGAACTGATTATTTATACACAGATTGCACCGAAACAAATGCAATTTCATATGAAAAAGTTTTTGTGGAACCGCCAACCGGCATAAATAAATTTTATGTTGCACAGATCTGATTAAAATAAAACATTAATAACCAACAACAAATTATCTCTTTGGGAAATTAAATCTGCAAAACAGAAAAAAAAAAAATTCGCATCGCTTTTTCATTATAATACTTTGGGTTGGTTGGATGATACTTGAGAGCATTGATGAATTGAGATATTAGTTAATAAAAGTTATTTTATACCGAACCGCGAAGGGTGTTTTTTTTTTTGGTTTTTTAAATTATGAACTAATAATTTGCAGATTTATCAATTTTATACAGCAAGGTTGGAAACAATTTTCCACTTCTATAATTTCTTGGGGTGTTGTATTATTTTCAAGGTGACGTAAAGTAGACATTTTGTTCGAATAAATAAAATTATAAAAGTTTTAATTGCTTTATAACGATGATTTATTAAGGTTGATTGTGACTTTGCATAATTATAAGCGGTGGGTTTAGAACATTTATTTTTCTGGTATTCAAACCTCCTCCTATATCATACTCGTATACGGTAGTCGTGAAAACGGTGACTTAATGAAACGATGTTTTCACCATCACACACTTTTTGTTAGTATGATTTATTAATATTTAATTTATTAAAGCAAAAATTATTCGTTTTACGTGGAGTTTGGTTCATGTGAAATAAAAATAGGTTTAGGGGTAAACATATTTCAAGTAACAAAGAGAGGGTAGGGCGTTCCTATGGCACAAAACACATATTTTAGATAAAACATTACATTACCTTTAGAACATTCAAAATTGTATAATTTACCTGGGTTTAATACTTATTTGTTTGTATTTCGTTTCAGAGTTTTGCTGCCATCTGAGGAGCATATTAGTTCGTCAAATGTAAAACATAAAATTGTTGTAATGGGATCTGCTAAAGTTGGGAAAAGTTCGATAATATCACAATTTTTATACAATAGATTTTCACCGAAATATAAACGAACGGTAGAGGAAATGCACCAGGGGAATTTTTCAGTGGGCGGTGTTAATTTAACGTTAGATATTTTGGATACATCCGGAGCGTATGAGGTAAGTTTGATTTACAATATTTATCTTTTTTGAGTTAAGAACTCATCTTGTTGCCAACAGTTTTCGTTGCATATTACTGGTCTTAAATATTAATTTTTAGGAACTAAAAACTACATTCATATATTGGATCAGAATAACATATTATTCAAAATAAATGTAAAGGCCTTTTGAAAAATTAAAATTAATATCGTGTCAAATTTGTCAAATACCAGCCAACTGCCTAACACCTCGCCATAACGAACAACCATAATAAAACAGATTACCTTTATTTGTTTATTATTCAACCAAAAAAAAAAAAAAAAATCGACACAAAATATAATAAATTTGAATTTTCCCCTAGTTATTTTCCAATTTTTCATGTTTTTTTTTGTGTGCCGAACGAATTTTCCTTTTCCTTTTGTGTCGCCAATATTATTGTGTTTGCGTTATTTATTTTAAACTTTTCACAAAATTATCATTTTTATTCTCGTTTGTGTCTATTAAAAATAATTTGTTGATGAAATGATGATGATAAGGACAACTAAACCATTAACATGTGTATGAGTGTGTGTGTGTCTATATACTATATTCTATATACATACCTACCTCAACCCAGTTCCACACTCATACTATACTCGATCGAATAAAAAATTAAATTTTATTACCTATTTCAATCAAAATTTCGGAATACATATGTATACATAAATATGGAACGAAAAAGTTCAAATTTTTTAATGACATTACTTCTGTACGAGTATATGAATGTACATATACTAAATTATAGGTTAGGTGTTGGGTAAGGGATGGATGGAAAAACAAGGTTAATTAAGGTCTTGCCATTTTCTTAGAAGAGGGCAAATATTTTAAATTTTTATTGTTGTTAAAGGAAAATTTTTATAAAATTTTTGTTGTGCTGTATTTTTAATTGATTTGGGAAATTGAAGCGAAAGTTCAAACATTTTCGGATGTTTTGGTAATTTAATTTGTTGTGTCAGCAAACAGATGAGGTAATTTAAAGCATAAAAGTCAAAAGTTTATTCAAACAAATACTGATTTGAAATGTTTTAAAAAATTTAGAAAAGGGAAATATGTATTCCGCACTATATAGCAAAAAGTTTTATTTTTGATTACCATTGACCAGACAATTGAATATACTGTTCAAATTCTTTTTCTGTTCCAATTAAGAAATTCTTAGATGGACTACTATCCGAGTTTTGGCCTACTTCAACACGTCAACATCATCAGGTAATAAATTTACAATAACATTAGATTATATTGATCTTGGCACTTCAACAGAATGTTGTAGCAGTGATGAATAGGCACTTTACCATCGCCAATATTCAGAAGTCAGTTTAATAAATCTAATGCAGCGATAACCATGAAATTTTTGTCTTTTTTTCGAATTGTTTGAAAATACTACTCCAACTCTTGCCTCGAGAAATTGATTTGATTTATATACGTACCGCTGTATTAAAACACAACCACATCTATTTATTTAATTTATTTATTTAATTAATTAATTTTTTAAAATTTATTTATACTTTTCATTGTGGCGGTCTCGTGCACCATAGTGTATCTGCATAACCACGTTGTCTTCAATCGTTAAACTATACAATCACTTTCTGTCACGCTGAATTTTGCAATTTTGCGTTGTTAACTTAAGTATAGAGCGACCAAATGATAGTGAATTGGAGTTAGTATTTAAGCGAGGTTCGGAATAAATCGGTGATCGTACACTCTTGATTGTTGTGGGAGCTGGGAATTCCCTGTTGGCTTACATTGTTCCTGGGAACGCATTTATGCACCGAATACGCGAAATCTTTCCATTTCAATGTATTTTGAAATGTTTCCAGACTCAGTGTTTTCAATGAATTTGGGCGAACTTCAATTCGAAATAATTCAAATGCATAAACAATTATTAGTTTTTGGGTTTCGTATTACATCTACCATGTTTTGCTTAACTATTTGTGTTTTGATAGTGGTTTAAATGAAACTAACCTCTAAACCGATTGCCGAAAATTATAAAAAAAATTTCGGGAAATAGGAAATAGAAAACCTTTCAAATTCGTAGGAATTCCCGCCCGAGAATTCCTGGGAATGACCCTCTAATAAAAGCATGGAGAAGTTTTGAATGTAACCGTATTTAATCGCCGATAGTTTTACACAGTCTTCAATCTTTCTTCATGACCATATGTAGTGGACAAGAACCGGAGGGCAAATGAAGGTTGAAGGTTATAACCTTTTGTAAAAATTTCTATCAGTTGTGCCATGTAAAGATTTCTATCGTTGTTTAGCACCGACTTTTAATACGCTGATGGTCGAGTAAGCAGAGTCAATGCTCTTGAAATCGTGGACTCGAGTTCAAGACTCGTCAGCGCTAATACTTTTTGTATTAAATTTCTGCTGTAAAATTGGTTCAACACAGCTACTGTTGAAATCTACATTCAATTTCTGCAAGTATAAGAGCCATCTCTTATGTATGACCGAAATGAAAATATACGGTAATGGTCAAATAAGCATAGTCCATTCCTGTTGCTAAAGTTCTAAATTTTCTCTGTTCAATTCTCGTCAGCGTGTCAATACTTTTTTAATTTAATTTCTTCGGCAAGTATAAGAGGTATCTCTTGCGTATGACCATAATGAAAATGTAAGAGCCATCTCTTGTGTATGACCGTAATGAATCGTCCATTCCTGTTGCTAACATTTTACATTTTCTCTATTGAATTGGCAAACATAATAGATTTGTATAGCACCAAATTTATATACGCCGGTGGTCCAGTAATCAGAGTCGTTACATTTAGAATTGTGAACTTGAGTTCAAGCCTCGGTTTGGCATTAAATAATTTTTAATTTAATTTATTTAATCTGTCCCTTCAATTGGCAAATATAAAGGATGACTATATCGGTAAATCTATATATGGAAATGGTGAGGTGGTAAAGTAAGCGGTGTTATAGGATTTGGAATCGTTGATGTTGTGCAGTGTTCGAACCTCGATTAAGGGTAAAAAATTCGCTTTTTGATTTAAAAATCACCAATTTGCAATTAAATTAAAAATATAAATTGAGGCTTGAACTAGTCATGATGACAATTCACAGCTTCTTTTACCATCGAGCCACCGCTATACATATAAATAGTGATATTCCTATCGTTTATAGCTGCCATTTGAATAAAAAATTGAAAATTTTAGCAACGGCAATGGACTCTGCTTATTTGACCATCGTCGTACAATTTCATTACCGCTCTATCGGTACCTCTATCTATACCCCATCTTGCTACTTGCCCAGAATATTGCAGTTTTGAACAGAAGCTGAGTTGTATTTGAGTAATTTTATTTCACCATCACCAATTTGACAGGAGAAATTAAATCAAAAAATGTTTGGCTCGATCGAGAATCGAACTTAGATCCATATATCTAAAGTCACTGACTTTGCTTACTGGTCCACCGTCACAAATCTTTTATATCTGTCATTTGAATAGAAAATATTTAAAATTTTAGCAAAGGCAATGGACTCTGCATTTATTATTTCACCATCGGCTATATTATATGTATATAGCCATTTTGTAGACATGTCCACTCACAATTTGAATACAGAAGAAATTAAATTAAAATAATACCGCCGCTAATGGGACTCGAACCTTGGACTACGAATCCAAAGTCAAGCACTCTACTACCTCGCCCACCATCGTATATGTATTTGATGTTATGCAAATCTTTTATATTTTCCAATTGAGTTGAGAAACTTGGAAAATTTTTTAACAGAAGGGGAGTCGAACCAAAAATGTGCCCAACATTAATATCGTTTCAAATTTAACTGAACTGCATAGTGCCAGGTGCAACATTTAATGCGATGACATTCCAAGCAGTGTATTTCGAAGAAGTTAAAAATCTGACAAGATATTCCTCCTTATGTTCTTAAAAATTATAAAACTTCCGTTCCAGTCAATGATGCTCGATGCGATTTTCTAGGCGGGCCACAATATCGACCACTGACCATACAAGTTATAACTTTATGTCATTTCATGAATAACGTCCAAATAAAAAATTTCCCTATAGAAACTGAAAGTATAACAAATAGCTGAGTTTAAGTCTCGATTAAAACTAAAAACCAATTTAATTTTATTTGTTACAAATTAATTCAATTCAGATTCTGTTAAATTTTCATTTTTCTCTATTCAAATGGTGAGTATATTTATCAGTAATGAAATTTAATGGCAGTGGTCAAGTAAGCAGAGTAATGGGCGTTTGATTAGTGGACGTGAGTTCAAGCGGCATTCGGGCTAACGTTTTTTTTATGTTAATTTCATCTTACAAATTAGTTCAATTCAGTTTTAATTACAATTTTCAATTTTTTACAATTCATTGCCAAGTATAAAAGAGGGATGTAGCGAAATACTTTTGGTTATAAAAAAATCAATCATATTGGTTTTCTAGTTGAAATGGATTCACATCCATTTTCTTTAATTGCAATCAGTATTACTTTTCCTTTAGTTGTAGTTAAGCTAAAACCCCAGTAAGTATTCTTCGTATTGAAGTTACAACCTATTATGAAGCCTTTCCCAGACGCTTGAAGAACTCTGAGAATTGTTTGTTTTTAATAGAATGTCTTGGTAATAATAGGAAAATTGTCGATTTTTATATACATGAACAAGTGCTGGTTATCTGAACGATTTTGCTTTTTAATAACTTGGTAGCACTTATAGCCTTCCTGAACTCGAATTCGTTTTACCATGAAGTGGGGTGAATTGAATTGGCTAATTTAGAACTAATTGACAAAAGCACTCTAGGAATTGTCTACATTATCGACGTTGTCTACGTTGTTGACGTTATCTACGGGGTGTCAACACGTCCATGTAGAAAATAATATATGACGCGTAAACGACCATCACGGACGGTCAGTTAACTTTCTAGACTGGCTTTCCATTTATCTGGAAACACACGTGATTCTATCAGCGTGGGGACAGGGCAATATTATACAATACTTTTAAACGATACGACAAATTCGTTATCACATCCAAAACCAATTTTTCTATCCATGTTAATCTAAATAAATAAAAACGAATTTCGAAATGAGTATTTGAAATATATACTCGTATATAAACGTATGTACATAGGTTGACAGACACTTTATTTTCACGCAATATTGATTTGGTTTATATAATTTTTGTGTTTTCTAATTTAAAATTATCGATATTGGTTAGCATACATAGAATATAAGGTATGAATGACGGCGACGATACCGATTGGCTGTTATTTTTATGTATATTGCCGACGAGGGAGTTTTTTTTTATATTCTATTTTCAGTTCAATGAATATAATTTGGACATTTTTTTTTCAATTTAAACGATAACCAAATTTAAATTATTTTTTATGTTATGTATTATTATTTCTCTCAGTGATTTCATAATCGATACGCATATATAGGATAATCGATGAAATTTGATAGCTCGCAGCTATATCTGAACGTGATAAAAAATATATAACATATTATAGCACGGATCCAAATTATCTATATGTGTATGTGTATGCGTGTGAAATTCTATAGTATTAAATTGATCGAACGACATATCCCTTGACTACAGTAAATTTTTGATATTTTAATTAAAATATTTTATGGTATTCAATTCATACATCTTACCATTTACATAAATACGCATGTATACGCGTACTGTAAGGATTTTATACTCATCAAAATTTTCTACCAAGTTGATTTTCTATTTAAATTTCTGCAAAACGGAAAAAATTAAAAAGAAAACGGCTTAAATTGAGATATATAAATCCTTTTTGAATGAAACCAAATATTTGTAAAAAAAGGAAATATATTTCCTTCTTCCTATGAAATTTATAAAAATATATACAAAGTAGTTTTATGTACGAGTATAATAAATAAGTATATAACACAGTCGAATTTCATTGATTCCATGTTAATAATAACGACACGATATCCACAAACATTTTTTACTTCTTGCTTTCTACTTATTTTCCCTACATTTTCCGATTTCAAAACCTAAACACAATATTGTTTTTGTTGTATTTCTACTGTCTTATCTCTTATGTCGACAAACGAGGTTACACAACACACGCAATAGAAATGAAAATCGCGAGTTAAAATTGTATATGTACGATTGTGCTATACCATCACCATTCAATTCAATTCAAATATAATAAAAAATAAATTTAAATGAGATTAATAAAAAAAATTAATTTAAATCGCGCTTTTTACAAGAACGAACGAAGATGACATTATTAAAGTTGAAATATTAAAATTTTTTTTTTGTTCATCACGACATCTCAATATACATAAGTAATTTTTGTTTTCACATGATTTTCATAAGAAATTTTAATTTTATTTTATTTTAAGATTTTCGTTTTTATTTTAGATTAAATGTTTGAGGGATTATTTTATTAGGAATAATCTCAAATAAAATGTCGTGTATGGTAAATAAATTTTGGCTTATTATTTAACAGGATGCTTATATATACATATGTATCACTAATGACATTCGATTTTACAGTATAAACTTTTGGAGTTGGTACCAACAATAAGCCTTCAATGTATTTATTTTACTAAATGGGCACGAACAATTTGTTAGTTCACAACATTCTTTTAAACGTTTCATTAATTTTTGTCTACAATAAAAAACAGTCAATCATTCGAAATAAATAATCAATTAGTAATTGAGATGAGAAACCTCGAACAGTATATCACTTACTTACAAGTGAATTAGATTTAAATAGCTTGAAAAGAAGAAAACGAATTGTCTACTTTGCCTATCAATAGTGAGAGACTAAAGCCCAAATAGTTTTAGAAGTTCATTTAAAATTAAACTTGAAATTTAAATCAATCAAACGTCTATGTACGATGATCAAACGTCTATGTACGAATGATTCAATAAGATATGTACGATTTGTTTCTTATTCAAGAAAACGCAAAATAATTACAAATATAATTTCAATGTATATACGAGTACATATATTTATTGTAATATAAAAGTTAAGCTTGGGAATTATGTATGGAATACGATATCAGGCAAATGTCCTCTTCGGATTCTTTTACATAATACCCTTCGTTTTTGGATGTTTTCCATCATTTTTTGACATAATTTCGTGAATTTATTTCTGCAATACAGTCGTTTGTGGCTTGTTTGCGTAAATTTCCCCTTTCAAACAGCCGCAAACGAAAAAATCCAACGTCGTTAAATTGCAAAATCGAAGCAACCTCACAACACCACCAAATCATGCGATAGTCCCAGTAGAAACTCTGGATCAGATTGTCATGAATCGCGATCTAGATTTGCGATGAACCACTTTGTTGTGAAACAACTACTGACTGCTCCAAAGAATGCCTAAATATTCAAAATAAATAATCTAAGTTAAGGCGAAAACAAATTGTAATAAGAAACGAGCACAAATTTTATAATAAATTGTAAACAGTAGTACCCTAAATAATAATAATTTAAGTAAATTGAATGATCAACATAATAATATAAAATTGCAAAACGCAGTTTGGCAATTAATATTAACATATTAATATGTGTCAATTTATAAAAACTAAAAATAAGTCAATAACAAAAATTGACATATAATTTTTAGTATATATAGTTCAGAAAATTCAATCAAAAAAGATAGATACATAATTAGTCAATCATATATATATAGTCAGTCAAGTTCATTGTAATTAAAAGAATTCAAGAATTAAATAGTTAAATAAAACTTTAAACATAGTGTTCTAATTTCTAACAAGAGTAACCACCACATTTCAAGTAAGTATATAATTATTGATATCGTCATCAGTGGCAAGCGGATATCAATAACCACCAAAACTCTAATCATCAACTAACAAAAAGGGCACCGTTCTTTTCGACATTGGTGAACGAAGAAAGAAGAGTGTTTCAGCGCTCAACTTCCCTAGTGGCAGGTGTCGATAAAAAACTAACTTACTACTAACATTCTAAACTACATTTCTCTAGAGTAATTGGATTAGACCAAATACTCCAACTTTAACGACTTCCGACAACAATTCTGCGAATAATTACAAAATAAAATTCGTATACAGCATATACAACACATACGCATTGACCATTACAATATTAACACACATTCACGTATCATAGCTTCAACAAATACAATATTGACATTTAGCGTGGTTCGTTGTAATAAAACACGCAATTAGATTATTGTTAAATATATTTATAATTTATAAATTATGCACTAACTATGCTATGATATAAATTAATTTTATAAAATGGATGTATTAATAATTTTATTAATATTTCGTTCGCCACAGACTTCCGCGCGCTTGAAAAGCTTCTACGAATATGAAAAGTCATTAAAAAATAGGAAAATAACAAATGGCTGTTGGTGGTGGAATTCGTATATTCTATGCGTTCGTAAATACGATAATATTGTTTGATACATATGTGTGTGGAGGATGGCGCAATGTTTCACTATAATGTTTATAGTTGATGGTTCGGCTATTGGATGTGTGATGGGGTTAGTGAACGCTTAATTCAAATAAGTTGATTTATATTTGAATTTCACTATTTTGTTTGTTGTGGCAGTTTCGAATTTCGGTGAGTCGAATCTTCGAGCTGCTACAGTACCCCCTCTCCAGATGAGAAACCATAGGTTTTGAGACGTTATACGTTGAACCGGACGGTTTTGTAACGTTTGCTGGCTGATATTTGATCAGCTGAGTTGAGAATACCGTACGCCGGTTTCAATCGGTCGATTGCGATTGAGTGGTGCTTGTCTTTAATTGAGACAATGAATTGCTTGCGTAAGCGGCGTATAACTCTGTATGGTCCATCGTATGGAAATTGTAATCCAGTACGAACTTTATCAACCCTGACAAAAACGTAATCGCAATTGTTGAGCGATTTTGGAACGAATATATTGGTTTGATTCGTTGGTCTTGTCGTCGTGGGGATAAGATTTTGCATGGTGGTGCGGAATTGGTCGATGACTGTGTCGGTTGTGGCTGGAGACGGTAGAGGATGTTCGACGAAGAACTCACCGGGTAGCTTGATGGTTTGTCCGTAAACCATTTCGGCTATTGGATGTGTGATGGGGCTAGTGAACGCTTAATTCAAATAAGTTGATTTATATTTGAATTTCACTATTTTGTTTGTTGTGGCAGTTTCGAATTTCGGTGAGTCGAATATTCGAGCTGCTACAGACACTGCCTAACTCATATATATATAGAACAGTTTATACGCTACATACGCACATAATAACCAAACATATGTCTTTAAATATAATATTGCATATCTTAACATATATCAATGTATCGTGTAAGTCCATCCTTTTTAATTCAGGACATATAATGTTCTGTCCCGCAAAGTTTTAATATATATATACATATATCAAACTCGAAACATTTTTTCCAATTTTGGTGTTTTTCCGGAGTGTTTTTCGTGATAACTCTTCGTTCTAGTTTCACAGACATAGCTGGTCGGCGTTTGTATGCTAAGCTAGTCGTTATTTACGACTCCTAGCATATTTTGTAACTGTTTTTGAATCGTTGGGTATCTATAATTTGCAATAGATTGTGCTTGTAATTTGAAGCAGCGTTCTGAACAAGTACAATTTTGTCTTCTTGATTTGTTGGTTATACAAAATTCCAATGCGCTCATATTTGCAGATGATATTAAAATTTTGCAACAAAATGAATAATCTAATATATTCCTATCTAGGGAATATGTAGATATGCCAACAAAAATGGTACGATTGTGTAGAATGACAATGACACAGTCTCAATGCTGTGTTAAAGTTGAGAACAGGCTAACAAGAATTTTTGCAGTAAGCTCGGGTGTTCGGCAGGGAGATGCTCTGTCCCCGATACTCCTTAATCTCATGTTGGAGTACATTTTTCGTAAGACTGAAACACCTCAGCGCAACATCTTATATCGCCAGTCCAATCAGGTGCTTGCATATGCCGATGACATATGCGTGCTTGAACTGAATAGCAACGGAGTGAAGGAAATACTTGATCCGCTTGTGGAGTTTTCAGCTTCTGTTGGATTCCAGATCAATGAGTCAAAAACGAAATACATGATCTTTGGTTTTAGGGACAAGTTTTAGTAGTGGCCACTACACGTTTGAAGGAGCTAGGAGGTTCAAATATTTGGGCTCTCTTATCACTCACGATAACAGTGTGGGTGAGATTATTAAAGTGCGGCTGACAGCCGAGCTTTGTATCCTCCAAGGCCACTGCTAAAATCTAAACATCTATCAAGTGCCGTGAAGCTGAAGCTTTACAAAGCGTTGATCAGGCCCGTTGTTATGTTTGGATATGACAGTTGGGCGCTGACCGATGACTACGAGAGATGTCTCCTAACATTTGAGAAAAGGGTCATGTGTGTGGTTTACGGCCCAAACGTGAAATATATGGCGCATACCGAGCTGTGTACAATATCGAGATCAGAGATCTGATGAAGATTCCCGATATTGTGCATGAAAAAAGATCTCAGTGAGTACGCTGACTCGGTCACGTTCTGCGTGCTGATCCGGAACGAATTGTGCAGTGATCTCTGAAAGTTTGAAAGGAAAGCCACCATATGGTAGGTGCAGAGGTCGTTGCAGGCGACGGTGACTCCACGGTGCAGAGAACGACTTGGCTTCTGCAGGTTATCTAAGACGGTATGAAGACCAAGCCCAGGATCGAAACCGTTGGAGCCAGATTGTTGACGCAGTAAGGGGCCAGTAATGCCCTTTAAACCCTGTTTTATTATTATTAACATTTTGCATACTACCAAGTAATATTGACTATCGATCAGGAAGTCTCATTTATTAAAAATATTACGTTTAATATAATTTATAATTAATTTATCAAACGATCGGCTAGTGATTTCAAATACAAATCTACATTTTTAACGCTATACTTTGCCTATGTAAGATCTCAAGTAGAGTACGCGGCAATTATATGGAGTCCTTATTGTTCTATCCATATCCATAGCAATAGAAATGAAATCATTCAAAAAAATTTCTCTTGTTTCTACTAAAGAAAACTGACTGGGCTTATGACTGTGATATACCTTATCATGAAAATGTGGCACGCTTACCTCCGTATAAGACAAGATGCCACAACGATAGAAACTGTACCCTAGAAAATAGAAACTTTATGTTGAATGCTGCCTTTATAGGAAACGTTCTTCTTAACCATATTGATTCACTGTTCATTACTGAAAACATCTCAATTCATGTTTCAGTTAGAGAGAAGGCTAAATTTTCATTGATTTTTGGATCTTGAACACAATTCCACTAATGACGATGGGAACAACCTATTAATAGATTGGCAAAATAATTTAACATTGCAGAACTACAATTTGGTTTTAACTTACAAGAAAAAACTGAAGTAAGTAATTCAAGTAATCGCAGCAATCGATGCATTTATTTTTGTATAATTTAAAGAAGTCGATTTAGTAGATAAAAAAAGATTTAAAAAAAAACAAAAAACAACATAAATGTTTGATAAATTAATCAAAAATTTTAATTTAAAAAATAAAATAAAGCTATATCAGTAAGTAAGTATGTAGCTCTGCAAATTTTATTTGAAGCTGTCGTGATTTGAAATAAAAATTTTAACAATTAAAAAGTATTACTTTATCAGGAAACTTCTCAATACTTTGGTCTTTCCTTTCCTCGTTCAACGTCTCAACTAATTTGTTGACCGTATATCTCTCAGATTGAGATTTTAAAGCGATGTCGATTTTAACTTTTCTCGTCTTATTATTTAAATGCGACTGAATTCGGTTTTTAAATGTTCTTTAGCATAACTGTTTGTTCGGCCCTCCTATCCGTTGTCAAATCGATTGCATAAGCTAGATATGAACGCAGATATCCTACACGTTGCATTCTTGGCGCAAGAATTGATCATTCGAAAATGAACGGTACATCTGCTTCATTATTAAAATGTAAACAGTAAAATTAGGAGAATTTTATGAGAAAAGAAAATTAACCTGAAGGACACCAATTTTCTAAATAAATATATTTAGAAAACGAAAAATCCTAAATAAGATTTAAACGAAATCAATTCCAAAACAATATAATACGTAACAGGTAAGTATTATACCGCGATAGTTCTAACATTTCGAGTGATCTTTTTCGAATACATGGTGTGTTTTTAAATAAATGTAATGTCTTTATCTCGTAAATGGTGTCAGATAGGAGAAAAATACTTGTAATAAAATTGATGAGTATCGATAGGACTGTCTAGTCGGGTTAATTCATTTGTTTCGTAAATATACAATAAAGGTTGTTTCTTTTAAATAGGAGAATTTAACAAACGGCGCAAAACATATTTTGTGGCTGCAAACATTACCACCAAAAATAATAAATTGGCATCACGAATATTATTTGAACGACATACATAAATATTTTGGCGACACACATCAGTATCTAAATTAATAATTTGGCAATAATAATGTGGTATTTTAGAACAAATTTATGAAAAACAAAATAAATCTTTGCAGTAGCTAACTGAAAGAATATTCGTAACAAACATTAGCGCCAAAAAGATAAATAGGTAACCAAAAAAAAATATTTGGGTAAACGTTTAAGATTAAAAGCCCAAAGTGTGTGTTGTGAAAAAATGGATAGTAGCCTTGCGTGTCACTTTACACTCGACTGTTGCATCTTTATTGTGTACAATAGAATAATTTTAATAACTACTAAACAGCTCCATTTTATTTAAGGTTGTTATTAATTAGAAATATGTATATAAATAAGTAGAACAAATATTAAACATACGAAAAAATTATTAAACTTTCGATAACTAGTGCTAATCGGCTCCTATACTCCCGGCATTTTGTTCATGAAGAATTTTTTTTGAATATTCATAACCAAATATGGTATTTGTTGCGAATTTAAATTTTCTGTTTCCAATTGTGGTCTTTCTAAACCCATATTTCGATGTCAAACAATTATTTTTTGTGTTCCAATTGAATAGTTCGAATTAATTGGTGACAAATGCAAATTTATTTATAAAAAATAAACTGATAAATAAAAAATAAAGTGCTCTACTTATTTTATGTACGTTAAATATTAATTTTTTGAGGCCGGTTTATTCCCAGAAAAAACCACATTTGGAGAAATAAATACTTTTTCAAACCGCATTTGGAGAAATAAATACTTTTTCATATTAAACTACAAAAAAATGCTTTGCGAGATTTTACTTTTAAAAATCTAGATTTTATGATAGATTTACCCCTACTTTACTAATACCGGCAAGTACTATTGTCATTTAAAATAAAAGTAACACTGCCATTTGAATATCAAGAAATAGTATTTATTATCATTTTAAGTAATTTTGATAGGCAACCGACAATTTTTCATGTATAAGTTTTAATTGATTTAAATGTATTTGCTATTTTATGCGATTACCATTTAATTTCAAATATTTTTCTATTCGCCTCACAAAATTAAAATGTACCGCTTAATTGGAACATTGTAGAAGTAAGAGTATAAATACACTTTAAAAAGGTTTTTCGTAGCAACCGCAGTCAAAAGAATAAGTTCTATAATTCGAAACAAACGAATTTCAAGATCTTCAAAAACCCCCATTAGACGGCCTCCTGAACACTCACCAATTTTTATTTTAAGTATGGTTTTCCTATCTAGCACCGTTTACAAGATGAAAGCATTGAAGTTAAAAAAAAATCCCATCCTGTAGACGGCATAATACTGCCACTATTAACCGAATAAGGTTGAAAAGACAAAATGTTCCCTTCGACTAGTAGGAGCTACGAACTAATGTAATTTGATCTGAACTTTTTTAGTATCTGTATAGCGTGAATTGTGTGAATTTCACTGAATTATTTTAAAGAAATCACGCAATCCTCTTTGCTGAATTTTTATACTATCAAAATTAGGCCTTCATCCATCCATGATTTTAATAGCGATTGAAAAATTAATTTGCACTTCTTTGTGCAGTTCGCCGCCCTCGTTAGCACAGTGCCGCCCTCGTTAGCACAGTAAGTAGCGTCCTTGCTTTGTTATTCGAGGGTCTCGGGTTCGATTCCCGGTGATGACCAAAAATCACGGTTGGGTGTTTTTAATGTGTAAGTATTTGTGTTTGTCCGGGTATTGCACCGTGGGCCCATGCGGCATTGAGTGCTGGAATTATCCGCCCAACTTTAATTTTAAAATTTTTTGTGCAGTTTTATACTAAATGGAGTTGGGCGACACGTCCTAGACGGAGTTCACTGCATCAGCTTAATATAGCTAATAGCTTTCAAAATTTTAGTAACTATGACTTGATATTGGTTTGCTGTTCTAAGTCTTCGTTTTTCAGCTATTCACAGTCAAACCGTTTTGTGTGTTGTTTTAATAATTTTTCTGACTTGCCCAATAGTTGCAGCTTGACAGTGACTAAACGATGATCGCTGAGGACCGGTTATACGTAGTAAGGATAAAGTATTGTAATTGAAAAAAAGTTTGCTTCTCTGTGTGTCCGTGATCAATCATTCTACCAATGAAATCTTAAAATCTACTGCAGGTGTTTAAAAGATTTTTTATTAAAATAATATCTTGTTTTGAAATGCACATCTGACTTGTGGTAGAAGAAACCCGAGATATTCAAATATCAACATAAATTGGAATTTTGTTTCACAAGTAGTTGTGGAGTTTTGTAGAAATAGATTAGAGAATAGAAAGATGTGTAAAAAATCAGTTGGACCACAAGTGCTGGTGATGGATCAACAGTTTTAATTTGGGTGTTGTGTTGTGATATATCAAATGAAACGTATGTAATAAGTATTCTGGTAGTACATTTTTTTGATCATTTATAAGAATTATTGATTTGCATAGTAGTTTTATATGTAAAATTTAAATAAAGTTTAAGATTTTAACGAGATAATACAAAAGAAGTTTGGTCTAAATTAAATTCAGATGGTTTTTAGAAATTTTAATTATTCTCAATTACTAATTTTAACAGCCCTAATAAATTCCTATTTGACAGAGAGTAGTTGTCTCCTGAAAATTCTGAGATATTTCATGAGCAACGATAACTTAATCTCCTTTAATACACGTCATACATAATTTTTTTTTATATATGTACATATACAGGTATAATAATTCTACTTCGTTTGCCATTACCACTAAATCTGCTTCGTTTATTTCGTCGTCCACAATTAATTCTTGAATATTATCCCTTGTTGTTTCATCAAATCCATCGCCTTTAACTGCGTGCCCCATGTCTCACTATGTTTCTATATTCATCCTCTATTGGTTTAGTAACAGTTTCCTGAACGGCTAGTTCCAGCAATAGTGCCGGTAGCATTGACGAATTTTTTTAAGAGACCGTAAGTTAACCGTAACATTTGCTGACTCCATCTTCTCTAATATTAACTCAAATGATTTGCGTATTTAGTATGCTTTGAAATTTGCTACTTTATCCCTTGGTCTAACGGCTATAATAGTGACTTTGTGTTGGCGGTAAAAATGCGACTTGAACATTAAGATGACTTCAATCAATTGAATGTGATGGCGCAATATCTAAAAGTAGTAAAACTTTAAATGCTATAGTTCTTTTTTTTAAATAATTTTCTACGTCAGGAACAAAGCAATACTGAAACCAATCATTAAATAAACCATATCCATGCTTTTGTATTGGCTCTCCAATGCACTGGAAGGTTGTTTTTGTTGAATCCTTTCATAGATCTTGAATTTAATGATCGGTTAATAAACATTGGCTTGGTCATAAAATAACCAGACGCATTACTGCACAGCGCTAATGTTATTCAGTCTTTAGAAACCTTAAATCCAGGAGCTATTTTTTCGTTTTTCGAAATAAAAGTTTGTGAAGGCAATTTTTTTCTACCACAAACCGGTCTCACCAACGTTGAATATTTGATCTGGTAAATAATCATGTTCTTTAATAATTTTTGCGAACTCTGCTGGATAGTTATCTGCTGCATCTGCGGATGCTCTTTCACCCTGTATTTTTAAATAGTGTAATGCATGTCTTTTTTCAAACTATCCATTGCTAGCCACAAATTGACGATTGCCCCATTTCCTTTAAATAATTAAGTTTTTTTAATGCTTTCTGTTTAACTACATTCGCATCTAAGGGATATCGTTTTTTCGTCATATCTTCTATCCACACCATAAGCGATTGTTCCATTTTCTCCATTATCTTTGTTCTCGGACGAGCAGTTATTTTTGGGAATACAAAGGATCTAGATGCTACCGAACTTCTAATGTTTCCTTCGTTTTGTTTAATAGTTCTTAATGATGACTCATTTAACTTAAAATTTCTAGCAATATCAGCTATCCTCTCTTGATTTTGAAGACGATCCAAAATTTCTATTTGATGATAAATAATGGTGATAAATTTTCGTTTTAACGGCGTTCTTTTTTTTCATTTGGCATTTTTAGGGCTTAAATTACAATATATAATTGATTTAAGCTATAAATAAGGTTTATAAGAAACTTACTGAGTATATGTAATGTATTCACCTTGATTTTCATAAATTAAATTTGTTTATAAACTTATAAAAACTCTTCTCTATCTTTTAAGTTTTTAAAACCTTTTTTTAAATGAAAATAATAAATGTTTGAAAAAAGTTGCGTTATAAGAAAATTTTCGCATTTTGCGAAACGCGTTGTAGGGAATACAGATGTTGCAGATGTACCGCTTGGAAGGAGGTATTTTTTTTTTAAATTGGGCGGATTACTCCAGCATTCAATGCCACTAATGGGCCCACGGTGCAATAATCGGACAAACACATATACTTACACATGAAAATCACCCAACCGTGAATTTTTTTGGTCACAACCGGGAATCGAACGCGAGACCCTCTTATCACAAAGCAAGCACGCTCCTTACTGTGTTAACGAGGGCTGTTGTAGGAGGGTTACCTGTACTTGTATCAATAACTTTCAATCAATAAATAATATTTTAATTTTTAAACTTCCTACAGATTTCAAAACTAAATTCACATTATGTTTTCCACCACACACATATACAATTAATTATATGTAAAATTCAATTAACATCTCTCATCATCGGTTTTGAAATTTACTACATAAATAATTAATTAAATTATAGGATTATGTTTCTACTAAGAATTTATTTTTTGTTAGTACATTTATAGCTTTAATACGTTATAATATAATTTTGTTTTGTTACATACACAAATAACCTAAAATGAATTTATAGTCACTTTAGGAGTTTAATTGTCTAAAAATCACTTTAGTACATTTTGCAAACTTTATAATACCAACAACAACAATTATTGATAATAGCGTAAACAAATAATAGCAAACAACAACATTTTCCTAACTAAAATAATAAAGTTTAGGGGTGCGAAGGGAATTCTCTGCTATTTTTCCAGTTAAATAATGAATCATTTGTGATAAGAGTTTTTTTTACGTTTTATCACAATGAATTTTTTATTTATTTATGGCATAACACAGCGAAAAATGTTAAGCGTTTGATAAGAGACGGTTGTTAGAGTTTATTTTTTTTGGTATGTCTAGGTATTGTTGTTGTTCTGTATTCAGTTAAATAAATGGTTTTTATGTTTTGTAAATAATGTATACCGCAACCTGTTGTGTATGTTCGCGAAAATTGTTAAAATGTTAGCGCCTTTGCAAAGTAATATGTATAATTGAAAAGATTTCACGTAAATTATAATAATGTGATCCTTTTTATTGTATAGGAAATTTTTGAATTTATTATAAATTTGTAAGTTTTAAAAAATCAAATTCTATATTTACAGTTTCCGGCAATGAGAGCACTATCAATATCATCTGCGGATGCATTTATATTAGTCTATGATGTTACCGATGAAGGTTCATTTGAAGAAATGAAAGCGATACGGCAACAAATACATGAAATAAAAAATACAACAGCAGTGCCAATTGTTGTGGTTGGCAATAAAACGGATTTGGTGGACGATGACCCGGATTTAAAACAGGTAATATTAAAAATGATTATCCGTTTATGTCAACGAAAGACTGATTCTTAACTGGTTCAGTTAGCCAGTCTGGTTTAGGTTTGTTTCATTAATACGAAATCGAATGAATCAAATGAATGCTGAACACCAAGAACATTATTACATTACATATAAATAGTTATGCTCACCATCCATTGGAATGGATACGTGAATTAATGGGATCAAAACTGATTGATGAATTAATAGCTTTATTTTTTTAAAATTATTTAAATAAATATAAAAAATGCGTCGAATGAATTTGAGGTCGCTATATATCTTCGTCTGCTCACAAGTAGGTCGTCATTTTCCCGGCCCTTTATCAATCCCGGGATTCAGAATAAAAAAAAAAAACGGGATCCCGTGGTATTTTACTAAAAGACGTTTTTTACTATTGTAATAACTTACCTTTGTTACCTTAACATAATAACAAATATCATTTTAACATAAATGGCTTATTATTGTTACTTAGCTGTTACTTAGTAACAGCAAATAATTATATTCAGGAAAAAAAATTAATTTCAAATTATTATAACTCGTTAAATGCTCTAATCTTGCTCTAAAAAATAACTTTTTAAAATCACATCACATTGCATTAACTGTTTTATCACTTAGAGAAGCCCGCCTCTTAGCGAGGAATTTCCTGCAATGGAAAAAAACTCTCTACTATCGCGGAGGACTGTCGGCTTTATTGATTTTAAACTACATCAAATTGGTTATATTAGGCGTTGTTTAGTCGGTGCATTCGTAAATGTTTAACTTTTTTAACACTGTTTTGCCAATAATTCTAATTAGCATTGGCAGGATCGTTGAAAAAGATCGTTAATCGATTGTTAGTGTTCAGAAGAAATAAAAATTGATGTTTACTTTGACCTTTTGATGAAAGTTTTTGAATCAGCCAAGTTTCATAATAGGGTAAATCCGTGTCGAATCGTATTTTTTCGTTAGCCTTAATTTTTCAAATAAATTATTTTAAATTATATTTATATTTAATAAAAAGGTAAATAATTTATTTATTACATAGTTCAAAATTACGAGTGTGGTAAAAAAATATAATCGATACAAGTATGTATATCGATGAAAAATTTGACAGGTGGTTCATCAGTATACAAGAATGTAATTATTAATCCAAATCCCAAGAAATTTCGTTCCGGGAAATACCGGAAATGACCCCCTACACACAAGGAATGTAAGTACCCTCACCATGCAGCTGTAGTTATTGGGTTGCCTGTTAAATTGCGGTGATCTGGATTCATCGCTCAAAGCTATGCGGATGATGCCGTTTTAACAGTTTCTCACAAATACCTCAATGCCTTATCTGATTTGAAACAGCACGCATAATCCGGTTATACAACAATATCAAATTAATGGCGTACTATTACAACAAGTATTCGAAATCAAAGACTTTGGAATTACTTTCGTTGAAAACATGTGGTTTAAAATTAAAAAATTAAAGTTGGGCGGATCACTCCAGCACTCAATGCCACAAAATAGGCCCACGGTGCAATACCCAGGCAAACACACATACTTACACATTAAAAACACCCAACCGTGAATTTTTGGTCACCATCGGGAATCAAACCCTAGACCTTCGAATACCAAAGCAAGAATGCTACTTATTGTGCTAACGAGGGCGGCAACGTGTGGTTTACTAAGCACATTGAACGATGCCTCGCTAGAGCAAATTCTATGTTTGGTTTTATTAAGCGCTGGACAGGGCATATTTATGACCTCGAAACAATTAAGATCGCGTATTACACCTATGTCAGATTCCTTCTTGAATATGCCGTCAACGTTTGGTGACCTTTTTACAACGAGCATATCCGAATCATTGAGAATATCCTAAAACAGATTATACCGTGGGATTACAACCACGATAACCATGATGTACCATACCACTGGGTTGGAAATTTTCAGCATGACAACACTGCAAAACAGGCGGGAGAATCTAAAATCTTCGTTTGTTCGCAACATCTTACATGACCATATACATATGTACTGGAATCAATTAAAATACCTTTACCTTTACCTTAAGTAAGGTACATTTTAAACGAAGGTGGAAGCAATATTATACTCCGACCTGATTCATTTTTTTTTAAATTTTTAAGTCTAATTTGCAGATTTCTCTCAAAATAAATAAATAAACGCCATTAGTATGACAAAAGAATGGTGTCTTGAAAATAGGTTGCACGTTTCCCCAAGCTAGAATGATTTTGTTGTCATTACTGGTCGTATAAGTAGTGCTAATTCATCTCTTCCCTCTTTTGTGGGGAGAGCAATTACATGGCCAGAATACGCCACGCACCTTGGTCTAGATGGTAACTTTCTTGTAAATTGATTTTATAATCAAGCTGCAGCATTTTTGGCAACGCCGTAACACTATGGCAATTCTTGGGAGTTGCATTCTTAAAATGATGTCCTTTATATGCAAATTGGTGGTTTTATCTTTCTATCCTATGCATCAGTTGTAGCTGACCGATTGTACAATTAACGACTTCTGTTATGGACTGTAGATTAAAGCTTGTAGGGCTATTACTATTATTATTTTATTATTATTTTTGGTTGGATCTATTTCCCGCAGCCCACAATAATTTTTGCTATATGGAATGATATATTAAATTCTTTCGGGGCAAAAAAAATTATCTACGATCAAAATATTTTGATTTAAAATCATAAATATGACGTTTTCGTCATTTATCACTTACATACCTATACAACTACAAACAATGATTATTTCATTTTGGTCGACCGTGTGTTTTTAGTCGTTTATATGTAGTGTGTACTGTGTTGGCATTTTGAAACTGGATAATTGCGCAATATGTCGTGTAAGGCAAAAATATGATTGTATAATCACATGATTGTGTCGTCTATGGGCTCCATTAAGAACAATCATTAGGTGGAGAGAATTAGAACAAATGCCTTAACTTCTGTTTTCTTCACATACAACAAAATATGAAAAAATTTCAAAATCACACAATCATTATCCGCAATCATACAATCAGGACCATATACTGTCAATCAGGAGGCATAATATACACTCCATATCCCATAGTAGTATCATATCATGCAACGTGACTCTACTCTCGTCACGTAGAAACAAAAATAGTATACTTGAAGTCGATTCAAGCGGACACGCGTAATACGCCACTGTGCAGTACGCTTCTGCTATAGACAGGAAGTTACTCTCTTTCCCAAATGATCTATAACAAATAATTATTTTATGGGGTTTTGATATTTTGTGAAATATTCTGTTGCAAGAGAAAATGATTAAAATAAATATATATATGTATATTGAAATTCATTGAATCACTCACTTTAGATATGCCAAATAAATGTCCAATCTTTATTGTTTCAAAATTAACTATTTCAATTGCTACGTCCATTTTAAGCGGGCTTATTGCAATAATTTTGAAGAAAATTAAAATTTCTTTGAAAAGCCAAATCAAGTGAAAATGATTGATTTCGTTGAAAATTTTATAAATTTTACCAGAATGATAACTCACTGAGTCATTGAACTATATAGAAGTATATAAAATTTAAAGATTAGTAAAGTACAAATCCAACGAGATACATTTTATTATAACTTATAAAATCTATCTGTTAAAAAAGATTTTAAAAAACATTATTTCTATCACAAAATCCTTTTGCTATCTAGAATAAACCAACGTTTATATCTCGCATATATATTACGGTTGTGATAATTAAAAATAAAAATACCAATTACTAATCCTTTCCATGAGGTTGACAATTTAAAATAAAATACATAAACTGTATACTATTATTTTATCACGTTCGCATTAAAAAATAACCCAGTTTCCAAACAAAATATAAATGTTATCATAGCACATAACAAATTATTTTAAATTTAAATAAATAAAATAGGTAATTATTACTTGGCAAATAGCATATTTATTCAATTATAATTTTTTTTTATTATTTCAATTATTATTATGTTAAATAAAAAGGTGCTGCTATAATAAATTTATGGGTATACATAACCAACTATAATTTGGTTTGAGTCGTGGATAAACTTTTTTTTAGTACTTGTGTAGCGAAGAAACAAACAAAACTTTACAAAAGCATATTATGGTCTAATTTTTATTTTTATTTTGATTTTAGGTCGATAGAGAAACAACCGAATCAACATGCACAGTAGATTGGGAAAATGGATTCGTTGAGTGTTCAGCGAAAACTAGTGAAAATATAACAAAAATATTTAAAGAGCTTTTAGTACAAGCAAAAATAACATATAATTTGAGTCCAGCATTACGCCGCCGGCGACAATCGTTACCACCGCAACAAGGTGGTCCGCATGGTACACCACAAAATTCACCGTTTGCAGCCGCACATATACCATCGGCCGCCCAATTGCAACATTTACAACAGATACAGGAACGAAACTTGGGTGGCAAACGGAATTCATGTGTTATTTCTTAATAACATTTTTTTTTGTATTTTTTTTTAATCGCGTCTTAATCTATAATTAAAAATTAAAAATTTTTATTATACATATATACATACATTAATATTGTAAATAAGATGATTTTATTTTATAAATTACAGAAATTTAAGATGTTATGTTCCAAAGCAAAAGAAAATCGATTTTATTATATTCACCACAGTCTATTCAAATTTCTTGTTTATTAGAACAAGTGGTGATTGTAGAAATAAAATGCAACGAGAAGGAACATTGCGACAAATATTGGTAATGAACTAAACCTAAAATTCAACGTTCTGCATTATATATTTGGCGGGAATTTGATGGTTGTGGTTAATTGGCTGTACCTCAAACCGGCTTCGAAGTTGTGGTCGATTGTTCGAATGCAGGAGTATTCTGAACCTTTGGTTCAGTGAGAGGAGCTGGACTAATAATTTTAATATGTTGGCAGAGGTATTAGATGGATTAATGAAATCGCCATGCTATCGTAATGTTTCACTGTACACCATCTCAGCAGAACTAGAATTAGAATCATCCCTATACATACTTCGTGGTTCCAATAATACTGTCGGTAAAATTCTTATTTAGTCTGGTCGGTCGTGGCACTTAGTTACTGCTTTCACAGTGCGATGTCCCCTTTCGTTTGAATATTGAATGTTATTGCTTTGTTCTGTTTAAACCACATAAGTCCTGCGTGTTCAACAAACAACGCGGATTCGAACTGCTGTCCCTAATCGATGACGCTATATTGGAGTGTTGAATCTAGCAATGCAACCACTGTATACCGTTAGAGAGTCGACCAACCCTACATGTATTTCATAAAATCTATTTGAGGCTAAAGGAAACTGTTTTAACGGTAATTTAACGTGTCTACTACCACATATTAACGTGTCATATGTTCGCGTTCAAAGTTTAATATCCCTCTTCATATATGACCAATCATACTTTCGTGCCACTAGCTTAACGGTAGCTCAAAAACTTGCTTGGGAGATTGATCAGGAATAAATGTCCTAATTACTCCGGTCGACGTATCGCAAATAATTTGCCTATCTCACCCAAAAAGATGTATATTAACGAGTTTCTTTTAAAATAAATAAATTTTTTTTATATCGAGTAGTGTGAAGGTTTGGAGCTCCTGAATATCTGGTTGATGCTCTGTAAATTGTCGAACTTCCAATATGTATCTAAATTGATTTATAGACAAACAGGCAGCCAATAATTCTCTGTCATATACACTGTACCGCTTTTGCTTATCTGTTAGCTTAACCGGAAAAAATCTTAACGGCATAAATTATTCATCAATCGAATTGTTCAAGAACCGCGCACGTCGACCGTTATAGCAATCGGTGCATTGCGCTGATTGATGGACTTGGGTTGCAGCGTCAGAAAGCTGCTGTTTTACAATAGTCATACTTTGATTTTCATTTTATCGCTTTTCTTGGTATCCTTGAGGAATTCATTAAGTAAGATTTGGTTAGGTTACCGGCTTCATTCGAATCAAAATGTGGTGTAAAAATGTAGCATGCCTAGAAAACGTCTAAAATATGAAATGTTTCTGATAGCCCTTTCAGGCATCCGAGAAACTTAATATCCCAACTCGATTAAATGCTCGAATTGCTCTTTAGCTGCAGGCTAAATCTATATGAAACTTGGGCATTGTCGGGAGGGGCTAACGTTACTATATGACGGTTATGAGTTTATGTTTAATTAACAATGGTTATATTTCTAATATTTCTAACCATATAAAAAACGACAGTCAAAGAAGATTACGGACCAGTGATCAGGTAGCTTACCCACAGCGAATAGGATCGTAACTGGATTTATAAGACGCCTGCCTTTAATGTCTACGAGTATTCCGAATTTTTGGAGGAAGTCGGCGCATAAGATAGGTCTCGAAACGTGTTAATAGGACTATTGTTTGCAGATAACGATATTATGCTCAGGGGTTGGTGGCTCAAAAGAAATATTCGCCCCAGTATCTGCCAAAAAATGGCGTTTACTCAAGGGATCTAATATGTACAAACGACTTTTATTATGCACCAAATCACATCAACAGCATCACATCAGTATTATCAGCATAACCATCAGTACTATCAACATCACCTTCAATATTCTACAAGTCTTTGTAAACACTCAAAGCCCAGCTATGTAGAATTTCCATTCGACTACGTGGACATTTTTTTGATTCAAATCTTCGTTCTATATGGATAATATCTACACCAAATTAACCATTCGTCTACTTCTGGTTTACTAACTATTTTTGATAAGTAAAAACCCATAGCCATATCTTCCGATTTGTATTGATCTCTTGTTATTATAATTTTTCTAACGGATGACTCGTCCATTCCCTTGTCACGGCCTATTTTAGCAAATGATGCACTTTCTTCGTGACGTTTTTTGATGTTTAATTTTTGCTCTAAAGTGAGCCATTTTCGTTTTTTGCTTAAAGAATCACTTTGACATTTTCTTTTTGTACTCATACTACACTTTTAATTACGATTAATTTTATTTCAAAATGACTTTACAGTTACAAATCGCTTTACAAATCACAAACGTCAAATGATTACATATTTTATTCGTGCATATTGGGGGAATCCCCGAAAAATATAACATTGCCGCAAAAATAAACCGAAACATGGATAAAATCGAGAGATTGATCAGAATTTTTTTTGCCAATCGCAGCCCGACTATACGAGGTATTGCTGTTTTGTAATAGTATAGACCACACGTAGTGTGATTTTAGTCGAATTTTAGGTTTATAATGGTTAGATGTTTAATGGCCATTTTAAGTTCGGCTGCATCTCGTCATCTTATATCAATTATTAAAAGTATATCAGTCAAATCAATTGTACGGAATAAATAAAACCTACTCACAACTACGAATACTGTACGTACTGGATAATCGATAGTTGGTCTTCGTTGCAAATTTCTACAATCACCATCGGCTAAATTAAATTAAGTCAATTTATCTTACTGTAATATTGGCTTTTTATGGTTAAACATACAAAAACAAAAAAAATGTCATTTACAAATTAACAATAAATACAATGTTAAATAAATCAGAAATTATTATTAAAAGATCAAATTTTAACCTAAATTAATTAATGTTTATATAAATATATAATAATAAAAACTAAATATTTATATTTAAAATATATCTAGTAGATTGGAGTGTATTTGTTATACATAATACAAGTTGAATGTGAAAATTAATCAATATCAGAGATTCGAAATATTTACATAGATCATATCGGTTGAACATTTAAAAAAAATATATCAATTAATCATAATATGTATAAAACACTCCAAATCTATATAGCATATAATAATTAATAAAAAATATAATTTAAATAATAAACAAAAGAATAATGTGTGATAATTTATAGTAGGGAATTTTCCGGTAAACTTTACGCGGTTTAAATACAATGGGTTATAATTAATAGTATGATGTGTAAAACAAAAATTGGCGATGTATAGAGAGTAATTAATTAATAGTAGTATACATGATATAAAATATTATTTAAAATTAATTTTTTTCTATATACATACATACATATATACTATTTTACATATATTTTTTTTGGTGTTTGGAAATATAATGAATTAATTTTGTTTAGTTGATGATTATTAATTAAGAATTAATATATTTACATATATATATACTTAAATATATAATTTTTTAATATAATATATATTTTATGTGTAGACTTTTAGAGAATATATATAATATAATATATAAAATATATAATATATGGGTTATGTAATAAAAATTAACTTTAAATAAAAAAAAAACATATTAAACAATTCTTATGCGCATTATGGAAATGAATAATTATAACAAATTAAATTAAATCTATATATTTAATTAAAAACGAAAGGCTAGATATGTTTTTTACGTGAGGTTTTGTATTAAAGGATTTTGATTTTTTTTTGTAAATTTTATTTATATTTATTATTCATGAATTTTAACAATTTAAAATTTGTTTATATGCGGTATAAGCATTGAGCATTATACAAGAGTGATAATTTTGGTACAATAATTTGATTAAAGAGTCAACCATAGAAAAAATATGAACATAAAAAAAAATAAGAATTTTATCGAAACCAATTTTTTTTCTTTTTTTTTGACATTCAAACCTAGAAACATAATAATTCTTATGTGGCAGCGTTTGTTTTGTTTACATTTTTTATTATTGAATAACTATTCATTCTTTGTGTATCACATGAGTATTTCGAATAAAACATTAATTTTTCAATTAAATCAGTTTAGGTTTCAAATTAAACGTGTGTTAATAAATATTGTTAACTATGTCCTATTATTTCCTTAAACTCAAATTTTAATAAATAATTTCTTAAACTATGATGAAATCTAATCAAATTGTAACAGCAAAACAATAAAATTTTCAATATTTTATTTATTATCACACTTAATAAAAATTATTCATACAATTTTAAAAAATTATTTATATTTGATTAACAATTAAATAGAAATATAATTAAATATATACATATGTATGAAAAAATAATCATAAGATAGAAATATTAAAATGGCTACCACCGCATGAAAATATTATTCCCTTTTGTTTTCCTTAAAATATCAAATAAAACATCTGTTTTGCCATCTCTCTTATTTTTTCTTATGTTTGGGCGAAAAATTTCACACCTAATTTTTTTTATGTGACAGATGAAATTTAACGAAGTTTCGTTGGATTTTTTACGTTACGTTATTTCTTCCATGGGCGAATACACAGAAAAGCCATTTATCGCATTCTTATTTTTTTCTACGTTATTTTCCTAATTTTTTTATGTCATCCCTGGTTACCACTTAAGATTTAATTTATACTAATTTTATGGCTACCCGATCAGAAAGAGAATACCCACACACTTTAATATATTTCTTTCCTTGTTTGCACTTTATTCAAAAAAGAAAATCAGAAATTCGAAAACAAATCATCAATTGTATTCAGGCGTGGCCAAACTTTTCTTAGACTGTGTCCGAAACCTGTGATAAACAATCGTGAATTAATTTTTTGACATTTACTTGAAAATACCGAACACAGTCAAATTATTCGAGTCTATTACTATGATAATTTTTGACAGCTATCGAATAATTTGTGTAGGTACATATGTGCAACGTGTGATTTATACATACCTACATAATAATACATCCTAAAATTATTAATACATATAATAATAACAACGTGGCATTAAAAGGATTATCGGATCCATTATTTTAATGTTAATTTTTTTTTAATTTTCTGTGCAATTTATTTGTTGTCACAAAAAGTTTGAGGTTATGAAAACTAAAATGATACATATGACGTGGGGAAAAAACTTATGAGGGGCGGGGAGATTTATTACACATTTCATTCAGACAGCATAATAAAAAATCGTGAATGTAGGGGAATAATTTTCAAACAAATGTTTAAAAATTAATTCACGATTTTTTATCACAGGTTTCGGACACAGTCTTAGTGAAAATCGACATAACCTAAATATTAGAATATACGGTCAACCAAAATATAGACAATTATTTGTTTCTGCAATACACATTATTTATTTGTTTTACTAATAATAAAAGCTCTAAAAGATCACCCGATCGCTGTAGATGGATACCACTGGTATATATGGCCGTTTGAGTACCACTGGTATTTATTCATAAAAAACAAACCAAATTATGAATAAATCAGATGTAAAACAAAATAATCAGAGGCCCTACTATGACTTTCTTTGCCTTTTTCTTTCTTTGCCTACTATAGATAAACGATAGCCATCGCAAATAGTATGCGAAAGTCATAGTATGGCCCAAGGCCAAGACTACAAAGAATTTCGGTTTGCGATGATTGTTTTTTATTTAAGGTCCCGTAAGTGTTGTAGCGCTGTTTGTATTTCGATTATATTTCATTCGTTGTTCTTCACAAGTATAGTAACTTCACTTTTTTAGTTGGAATAAAATTATCACATTTGTTGAAATACAAACCAAAGGCTAGTCTCAGAGATAAATATTATTTATGTACATAAATAATTGCTATATTATAGTATCAATCCCGATTGCATTTACTAGATTCCGTTTGGTTCTTTGTAGTTTTATAATATTCAATAACTTCATTGATGGTTTCCATCTTATACGAGTATAGTCTCGTAACTTATTCGAAATAAGGCGTTTTAAACAATTTGGTTCAGTAATCAATCACACCCAGTGCAGGATTCTTTGCGCCATTTAATTGTAATTTCCTCTTTTAGTTCACCATACAGTTTGTATTTCAAACTACGTACTAAATTATAATTTTCATTCCCAGTTCATCGGGGTAGAGGTTGAACTGTTTCTTTGAGGTGCTTCTCGAAAAGATCAACTTTTTGTTTACCGATTCAAGCCCATAGTTATCGTTATCATACACATTTCAAAACATTGGACACTCTTTGTACTTGTAGTCTTTTGATTCTTTTCTCACCTTCAGAGAACGATATATTCTTTTTGTTTTGACAGTATTCTAAATATCTGGATGTTTATGCTGCAAGACTGCAATTATGTTGTTACTTTCACATGAATGTACCCTATTTTTCTGGCACGGAATTGGTCCATTACTTGTTGTCGGTGTTGGTTGCTCAATATATTCTGGCGGTCTCTACGATCTGTAAACCGTAAGATAATTTTTGCACACAGACGAAGGAGTTGAATTTTTGAAATTGTTCGATACAATTAATTGGCACTCTTGCTAAACATCAGGAAAAGAAACATATATTTCTCGAAAAAATCTTAAAAAAGATGGACTATTCCTAACCTATCGTAAAAAATGGCAAAATACCAGCCACAAATTAACTCCAGATCAGGTAGAATAATTTAAAACAGTAGTTTAGCGCAGATTGATAATCATATTGATATCCTGGATGTAAACGAAACTACAAAAAATGTAAGTAGGCTGTTCGTTAAGAAGAAATCCTTGTTTTATAAATTTTCATCAATATATAAATGAATATAAATTAACAAAACTTTAATAAGTCAGCTGAAAAAAGTATTTTAGAAATGTCAACAAAACCAAAAATATGTATTCTATCATTTGATGAAGTATGTATAAAGAAAGATTTTAAGATTAACGTTTATTATGCATATAGTTGAAGGGTTTTGTGATGATGGACGGGAATGGAAATCGTAGTGAGCAACGTTATATGCTTCGTGGATTGGTGGATGACTGGAAGTTAGGCCGCTCAAATGTTTAGTAACACTGTTGCAAGTGCAATAAAAATTTGAAAGCAAAGCCGGAGATGCTTGGTAATTTTCTCGAAAATGTCATACCTACCAGTCATTTCATCCAAAGATTTAACGATTTATTCGGTTGCATGAATTGCAGAAATTTTGTTGTGCCAAATTGGTGTGCACTTCGCGAATATTGTTGAGAGAAAAATCACATTGGATTCTTCATTTCGAAATTACATTTTCGACGAACCAACTAATATAGATTTAGGTTGGAGTAGCTTTAAAATGGAGTATGAAAACAGCCTGAAAATGGAATATTCTACAATTGGAAACATCGTGACTACCGAGACTGAAGTATTAAGGACAACGCAATAATTTATTTTGCGGGCTATTGTATATTTAAGAAATTGCCAAGAGTGTAAGACAAAATTGTTAAAAAGAGATGAAATCTTTATTTCAGAATAATACATTTTTTAAAAGAAACGAGATATTTTCCAAACTCAAAGCTTCTTCAGAAGAGTTTTGTCGAATTGCACGGTTATTAGTAACAATTTTAGAGCAGTATGACCATTTAAAATGTATTTTATCAAATTTGACAATATTTTTGCCAACAAAAATTGACAACATGCCTTCAAATATTGCAGTTATGTTCACTTTTTTATTCTTATCTTATATTAAAATATTTTTATTGTTTTAAATAATGAGTTTTCTAAAATAAAATGTCATTCAAAAACTAAACGAACGCTCAGAAATATAAAACACAAATTCAGAAATAGTGCACAAATCAGATTTTTTTAATTAAAATAATTTAAATTTTGTGTTTAATGAAATCATAAATTAATAAAGATCCTGACTTATCCTTAAAATAAAAATGAAATTATTGTAAATTGTCGCGAAATCTGCGAACTCTACGAGATCCACCATATGGTAGGCGAGAGATCGTTGCAAGCGACGATGTAGAGAACGACTTGGCTTCTTCAGATCGTCTAGGACAATATGAAGACCAAGCTCAGGATCGAAACCGCAATAGAAATTCAGTATAAATTAAATTGTTTTGGAATTTCTAATGTCATTTTATTATACCAAAATTATCACTCTTGTATAATGCTCAAATGGTGTACGTGTGAATCTCGTTTGGGCGGCTGGTACTACAAGCTGGCTTGTAGCACCATGCAACGTTCTCGATAATATAATGTCGGGATTCCTGAAAGAAGCATAACATTTTAGTTGAATCCTTACAAAACGTTCAGTTCCTCAAATTTTATAGTAAATCAATGTTGATTGTTTTGATAGAGATTAGAGTTATATTTTATATAATAGTGGTGTAACTATAAATTACGATCATCTTGTGCTAATGTTTTTGGCCTCTTTTGGATCAGTTGCTCAGAATGCTGTTAACAATTGTTTATTGACATTAACGTTTTAAGAATAGTTTTACCTATAGCTCACAAATTTGTACGCGATTTTTTTATTTCATTTGATTCTTTTATGATTTTAATTCAACAAAAGTTTGGTCGATTTGACCAAACATACATGTATGTAAAAATCCCTTTAATTATGATAAAAACATGGTATAGGATACACCTTAAAACTCAAATAAAAAATGTTAAAAGCGCATACCTCATAAATTATAAAAATATATTTAGAACCTAACGTCGTCGCCGCCTTCGGTGACTAGTCGTCGTAGCATTGTAGGACTTATTTTAATTTATGTTCGTTAACTCCTCGTGTACTGATGATCAGAATGGCTCTACTTCAAAAAGTTAGGTTTTACTGGATACTACAGAAATCTCTGGAGTATCGTTGAAATCTGTGGAGTATCATCGAACGTTGAGAGAAATATTTCGTATAAGAATTGTTAGTGGATTTTTCAAATTTTGAAATCACTCATATTGATCTATTGAGATATCCATTTGCCGTTCGTTCCAAAATGCTTGGCTTAGAACATCATAATCGCAATTTCCATCATTCGTTGAAACAGAAGAAATATGTAATGGAAGAAAAGTATAAACTGAATTCACAGTTTCCAAACAGGATTGGCTGGAACGAGTAATTTAATTTTATTGCAGCTATCGGTTAATGTTGTATCGGACGATGGAGTAAATCAACAAATCTTTCCCAAAGTCATCGTAATAATTTTGTTCATCTTAGTTCTAAGCAGAGACAGATTGCATCTATTTCCGAAAGACTACAGGAATCTGTTTTAGCCTTTCTGAAACTTAAACGAGTTGAATCTAGCTGTGTATATACAAAACACAATAATTTATTCTAGCGTGTGATTTTCCATAGCTACCTTGCATGTGTGTATGAACATCTTTGTATATGCTATGGGGCATTACGTAATTTACCCCAATGAGAATTAATGAAACAAGAAGAAATTGAAATGAAGTAACCGAACACAACCAGCAATCTAATTTTGCATGTTTCTTGTTTGAATCTTATCCACAAGCTACTTAGTGACTCGACTGATTAAATTGCCGACATTTCTAGATGGTTGATTATTTTATTCAGTCTTTCATAGGTGAAGCATCAATAAAATAAGCTATGATTCTGTTTATGATTGTAAAATCCAAAATATGTAAGCATTCTAATTGCTATCCAACCCAAATAAAATAATAACTTAAACAAAAAGCAACGTGATGTAGCCGCCTGATGGTCAATAGCATAACTAACCCATCAATTTAGAAACGTCAATTTTGTATCAAATTAATTGTAAGGCACAAACAAATTAGTAATCAAGTCCCAATTGTGGGGCACGATGACGAATCGATACATTTGGATCCTTTTCAATAATACGCATTACAGCTACCACCGCCTGCTCAGTGCGCGCCTTATCATGTCTTACAAGAACCGTATTATTATTTAAAGTAAACGTGGTGCGACAGCGAGCCATAGTTAATTGAATGAACTTCTCTGATGCACGATTTTGTCGACCTTAAAATGGAAGTAGCGCGCGATGAGTTTCACGAACTGAACCATTATTTTCAAAGTAAATTTGAACAATTTGCAAACGTTGCTCTGGCGTAAGTATATTCATTATGAAATGGCAAACCAAACTTATCAAAAAACAACTGTCATCTGTCAAATCGGCTGTTACTGAAAAAAGTGTAGCCTACTTAAAGTTTCGATACCTCGAAATGAAACATTTAGTAAAAACTACTTACTGGGAAAAATTCGTTTATATAGAGAAAACTTAGAGAAATTCAAAATTTTCGGTATCTGTAATTCTGAATATTTGCAACGATTTGATGGACGTAGACATTTTTTGTTTTTTAAGTGGTTTAGTTTCATTGCCAACATGAAGTCTTTTTATAGCATTTTACAGGTTCTCGAAATTGGCATAATATTCTTGATGGATTAATTAAATTTAAAACAATGATTTTTTATGGCTCTTAAACAATTTTTTTAAATTTGAACGGATGAAATTTCTGTAAAATTAGAATATTTTATGTTTGCCAAGGCGACCTCGTATTAAATTGAATTATTTTGAAACAACTAGATTGAGTTTTGAAGGCTTTTTATTTTGACATCTGTGGTACCATTCCAAAACTACCATAGCACCAATTAGTTATCATAAAGATAGGTTTATATGATTACTCAGAAATATTTTCGATATGACTTCTATTTATAACGAATTTAGCAAGTACTGTAGAGGTTGTATCATATTAAACAAACGAGCACACAAAGCCATTGAGTTATACATTTTCCCAACGAGGGAAGCTGACATTGATCACGTTTTTTGCTCACAATCAAAACCTTTATCGATATCATACTTCTGTTACGGTGGAATTAAATATCTTGTTTATTGTCTGTACGAAATTGGACGAGAAATCATTATAGATCGTGTGTTGAAAATTATTAATAAATTTGTTATGTATGGATTTGACATATTTTGGTATCTTTGGTGTCACAATTTGTTAACAAATTTCAATAAAATTACCAATAAATTGTATATTAGAAACCGAACTGATTATTGATAATACCAATTGTTACAATAATGATAATACAATATTCTATATCTAATTGGTAAATTCCTGAACATCGTTTATTGTAGCAAAATTACAATTCAGCTCATTCAAATTCTAATTTTGCTACAATATAAACTATGTTTTCGAATTATGTATACAGCACAGTTTGTAATTTAGGTATATATAGTGCAGTATTCTATCAGTTTATTGCTTCGATCGTTTGGTATAAAATAGACAAAAAAATTCGTATACATTTATAACATAAAATTTATATTTGAATGTATGTATGTATACAATCCATGTATAGATTTCGTTGAGATTTGTATTACCTATACGATACCCATGGTTATTAATTCTAGTGTGGCGGAAGGAGAATCTCAAAATAAAAACTGATCAGCTTTCGGAGGTGAACTAAATCATAATAAGAAATGAGCTCAATAGCAACTCTTTCGATTGAAAATGATATAGCTTCAACCTTCAATTTTTTCGAACTAACACTTTTACATTTATTAATTAAATAACTTTTTAATAATTAAAATATATTTACAATAATTAATTAAATCCAATTAAATTCAAATCAAAACTGTTTCATATAATAATTAGAATTGAAATAAGACATAATACATAAAATAGGACTATACAACTGAAGATATACTTTGATAGAAAATATTTGAATTTTATGGATTCTGGCTTTTCTTAATATGGCGTAATTATCCCCCGAAAATTAGTAAATCAATGGTGAGCTCGAAAGTCAAATTGAAAATAAGTAATTTGGTGAATCTAACAAATTTGAAATTAAATTGGGTAATGGTGATTGAATAAAGTTAAAAAAAAATAACTTTACCGGGATCAACTGAACTGGATTTTTCCGAACAAAAAAAAAAAATAAAATAAAACTATTTTTTAATTTAAACTGTGTTAAAATTGGCTTTTGGCCTTAAAGCTCACAACATTGTCTATAATTTGATAGGAATCAATTTGGCGGGTCTTTTGGCAAAATTAATATTAATATTGATTTCCATACTGAGAAAGTGAGAAATGCTAAAATAAAATTAATTTTGATTTACCTAGAGACCATTTACAGCTTTCAAGGCGCGTACATGATACTAAAAAAAATTTCTGATGCACAAAAATTCACCACGAAGTTAGCTGTATGAAGTTGAAATATTCACTACTCGAAATATAATTTCATCAGTGTAGCCTTTGTTAATAACGAAAATATTATGACTTTTGAGTGAAAACTTTTGTTTAACTATACTCAAAATGACAATTCTCTGTTTATTTACAAATAAACAAGCAACAAAATAGCAAAACAAGTATAATATTCAGTTTTGTTAATATGGCTGGCCTGGTGAAATTTTATTCGAGTTGAGCATATTTCAACTCAGATAGCTAACTTCGTGGTGAATTTTTCTGCACCAGAAATTTTTTTTTTGGTATCGTGGTGCGTTCACAATTTAAACTTGAATTTTTAGTAACATTCCCCGTAGGAAATAACAAAATTTAAAATCGTAATTTGAACACACCGATTATTACGATTTTTAAGCATCACTATCACAAGTCTCAGAGTAGAGATTTTCTCAATAAGAAGTTCTACCAAAATTCCATAATCGAGTTTAATTCTGCTGATTTTGGTTATTAATTTCAAGACGCTCTGGCATTGTTCGTCGCACTCTAATAAATATATAAATTTCAACACTTTACTCTGTACATTCTCTATAGCATTTTGAATTGCATCGTCCTAAACTTAATCACGAACTGTACCTAAATTTAAATGGAATTTGATTTGATACTAACTTCATTCAATTCTGAAAAATACGTTCCGTTAAAGTTTCATCAGTTTTAGAATTTGAGTTGAATTAATTTTAATAAACTTAATATTATTTATAATATTCCGTTTAAACAATCTGATTTATTTCACGAATTAAATTGTTTAAATTGTTAATTAAATTAAATTTTGTTTTAAATTGTTTTCTAATCCCGGTGTGATAATTATTATCCTGACCCTGATTATAAACTTAAGATTCACTAATTATTGAACTTATGTTGCACCGTTACAAATGATTACTCATAAATGGATTGAGGATGGTTTCAAGTCCTAGCTATTCTTTGGGTAACCAATAAAAATCCCACAACAGAAAAAACGGGCAACGCAGCGAAACAATATATTTGAGATGAGTGGATGATGTTGATGGAATATCATGAGGAGTGTCGAGCTAGGTGCGTATCACAAAATGGTGGCACTGTGTCAACCAGGCTAAGGATGTTCAATTTTGGAAAATTATCAATTCAGTTAAGAAATCTGCAAAAACAACGCAAGATCCTGTATGTCGTTTAATTGCTAAACACACACAAAATCAATCAATAGATGTTTCGGGTTCCTAGCCTTCGAGTAGCTCTTTATCTCGTCGTTACAAAAGTGGTTAATTGATTTAATTAATCTTTAATTAATCGAGAAAGCCATGGAATAAATTAAAAATTGTTTATTAATTGTAAAAATATGTGAGTATAAGTAACTCAAAACCAATAATAATTGTTTATAATAATTAATAACTAACTGGGAAAAATAAGGGAAAATCTTTAGTCAACTATAATACCCACCTCTTTCTTCTTAGTAAAATAGTCCGATCTACTGATGACTCATTCTATTCCAACAATGTTTCTGATATGGAAATGTTTCTTGCTATTCGTAACATTCAATTGGTCCAGCGTTCCATTGTTTTAACCAAAACTTTTAAAAGTGCATTTTGTTTTAAACGAGTTTTTCTTAATTGTTTAAAACGACTTTTTCTTTTTGAAAAGAACATTGACAAATCCTAATAATGATAGAATGATACAAAATTGTTCATAGTAAAAACCAAGAACGTAAAAAACCGTTCAAATTTATCAGTGCGATGACTTTCCCGATAACAAAATCCTCAGAAAACGTGATATCGTTTCGGTTTCTTCATTAATGGGTCTAGGTGTTTTAAAACAATAATAGTCAAATCAAATTTATGGTGTCGCCCATAGGGGATTTTAATTACGAAAACACTACAGTTTTATTCAACATGTTTCAAACCATCGGGCTGCTGCTTCGTTTTCCAATTTCTTGATTGCAGCTGCCTAAACCAAAAAGTTATAACATTACATGGTAAATTTAAATGTTTCAATAAACAAAAACATTATTCAAAACAAGTTACAGCGTCCGGTAAGTTAGGCATTTTAACATCGTTAACCCTTTCACAACTGATATTTTACATATTTCTGAATGGAACGAACAAAAGTCGATATAGAAATTCATTTACCATACATACCAAACTCGGCTATCGATACAGTTCACAGTTTATTTTTTGTACAGACGCTCAATAAAAAAGAAATCGTCGGGATGGGCGTGTTAGACTACGCCAAATCATCTACGCGGTTGTCGACACGTATAGTTTTCAGATTACCTGGCAATATTTATCGTCATGTAGACAATGGGTGCATTCAGGTCGGCCAACAGTTGGCAACATGTTGAGTAAATTTAACACGATAAGTTTTGCATGCATTCGATTTATCGCAAATTTCATGCAAAGTGATAGATCGTATGTCATTTGTTCCATCAGTAAATTTCCGATGCCACAACCTACAATAATTTTAGCATTTTTAGGAGACAATACTACTAATGATTTGACAGAGGTCAAAGAACCGCCAAAACTAACAATTGCGAATAATTAATTTTATAAAATAATAATAATAATTTCTAAAAAGTCACCTGGACGTAATTTAGAAAAACCTTTTATATTAACTCATAATTAACAATTTATAATAATTTTCGTTTCATTTGATATATCACATGACAAAAACCAAATTAAACATTTTGATCCATCATCCAGTATTTGTGGTCCTGGCGATTTTTTACAAAACTTTGTGTCCTCTAATCCATTTTACAAAGTTCCACGAATAATTTTGAAATAAAATTCCAACTACATATATAAAATGTTTTATGAAGATTTTAAATACAAAAAATAATTTGAAATTGGAATTTTCTTTCACAACTACTCGTGGAGTTTTGTAGAAATATATTAGGGGAAAGAACGTTTTGGAAAATATTCGCCAGAACCATAGATGCTGGATGATGGGTCGACATTTTTAATTTGGGTTATTTCATGTGATATATCAAATGAAACGTATTTTTATAAGCAATATAGTGATATATATTTTTTGATCAGTTATAAAAATTATTAATTAAATATTCGACTGCGTTTTATTATTTAAAAATTAAATATTTGGTGAGCAACGAAAAATTTACCTATTCACGTTTGTGTGATAAGGTAATGTGATGCACACATCAGAATTCTTAGCACGACTTTGAATTTTTGGAGATGTCAGGCAAATTTATCGACAACGGCAAATCAGCTGCGTCTGGAATGAACGTGTTACTTAATTGACGTATTTTGGCTAATCCATTTTGAGTTCTAGTTTATAAATTTTTCGTAAAAAATTAACTTTACTATATTCGGCATAACTTTTTTGAATGAATTATTGCCATTCTCATATGTTTTTTTGGTCATACATATTCACCTGGAATACTTATTGGCAATAAATTCACAAAAGCTTAATTAATTGAATTTCGTTACCCCCTTTTTAAATAATGGCGTTTTGAAAATTATTATACTTGAAAAAATTGTTGGCGTTGTCAATCAAATTCGTATCCGTTAAATTCTTCCTAAAGCATTACCAAGATCGCAAGTTGTGTGCAATTAGGGCTCGTGAATACCCGAATATAGTACCCGGGTGTTCGGTAGTGATCAAATCGAATTCCCAGGGTTACCCAATTAAATATTTTTGAATATAATAGATTTGTAATTTAATTATTTCAATATAACCTAAATTGCAACAATAGAGCTATGTTCCTTATTTAAATCTGTAAATAGCATTGTTTTATGTATCTGTAATTCGTTCGATCTGATCAGTACGAACACGAATTATTTATATGAATTAATGAAACGAAAATCCATCTGAGAAATCGGTGTACATTTTGGCAAATCGAATAATTCGAACTAATCAATCCGATAAAGAACTAACGAATAGGAAACAAACGGCCCATATCTGAGCCGAGAAGTGTCTAGCGACTTTTATCTGTTGTAAATATATTTTTCGCCACTAAAAATACCTGTTCGTTGGCTGTTGATGTAGGATTTTTTATAAGGAGCACTTCTAAATAGTCCAATATTTGATCATTATTTTGTTTTGATAAAATTAGATGCTCTCTCAACTTTTAAATTTTCTATTCGAAGCTTGATTGATGGTTAATTCAAACACCACATCAGAAAATTTTATGTTGTCCACGATCATCCTCTTGTTATTTTGACTCGGATATAAAAGTATTAAAAGATGTGGAGACAGATCTTCCGTGGTAACTTTGTATGAATTATTTAAAAACACGTTTCGGAGATACTCATCGTAATTACCCGGGAATTCGGGTACTCAAAAAAACAGAAAAATATCCAGATACTCCGACAATACGACCCCTATATGTGCGATTTTAATGATAAGTTGGCATAATTCAAATTTATTTTTGCTTATCGTCAATTCCAAGTGTCTCCACTATGTTATGTTATATAGTTGGACTATTCTTTTTGAAAAGTATGGGCATAATCTAGACGTTCATTTATTTGGTCAGACGCCAATTTTCGCCACACAATATTATATAGATGATCAATGAATAGGATATCTAACTCATATTTACAAGAAAATAACACATATTTATAATTCTGTGCTACATTCTGTATATGTACCTAGATCTGCTACTAGAACTCGGGTGTAAGTAACTCATGAATGTTTGCAATATAATGTGGTGATATAATGGCCATCTTAAGTATATTTTTGGTCGTTTTTCTAATATCCTCAGTATATTGAGCTTCATCGTTAATTTTTCCATCAATCCTATCAATATTTGCATTGCTTCTGCAGTTGTGTAACTATCTATTTCAATCATTTTTAAAAATTTCAAATAAACTGTCGCTTTGTCTTAAATTTTATTCGTTAACTTTTTGATCAATCATGGCTGCTCTGATGTTCGGGGCAAATGGCTTCCAAAATTGAGTAAATTTTGATGAAAGATTCTATGCAGTCTAAGTGTGGTCTAACTCACATCTTGCGGCATTACCCATGAATCTCCTCCAGTTTATTAATAAGTTACTGCAGTGAAATGCGTATTTCTAAAATATTTATAAGTATATTTGAGATGTTCTTTTCTACCTCGGACCTCGAAATCGTGCCCTAATAAATTTAACTGTTTGCTTTATAATTCTACATATTTTTTTAGTGTGGAATATAGTCTCCCGATTGAAGAATTTCCAGTGGAGTTATATGGTGTTTTAACGTGTAAATGGATATGAGTTCAATATGAAATGAAATTGTTACGTTTAATTGTTGCACGATTTCCATTCCAATGAGACATAGAAAATAGTTGTGGAATTTGAAAAGAATGAACTGTAGTGGTTGAGCTTTTTAAAATGTATTTAATCCATTTAGAACTACCACTTGGTCGACAACGATGCTATTGAGCAAAGTAGCGATGGTTAAAGGTTTGATTTATTGAATACATTTTTTATTGATTATGTCTGGACTAATGGATGATTTAGTAGATCCCGTATCTATTACAAATTTCTTAGTTGCTAAATGTTAGGTTTATATATGGAAAACCTCATACTCGATTTTCATTATGGTAGATGTTTCTTCTGGAGTATTTCCTATATATTGATGGACCTTTTCCTCGTAATTTTCGTTTTATATACGTTTTATAGGGATTGATAGCAATATGGTATAATTCTTTTGATTGGAATATTGATGGTCCATTCGAGTTAAAGTTATATCGAGTTGAATTATTAATAATTTGAGGTTTTTGTTGAGCATATGTGGGTTGGCTGTATTTGTTAGTAATTAGGTTTAGGTAAATGGTCGATGGTTAAAGTATTGTTTAGTATCACGCGGTGGATAAAAATTACTATTTTGATTATAAAATTGATGTGTATGGGGAGTGTTCATGTCATAAACTAGGTTTGTATGTTTGTGAACGAGGTGGTATTGTCGGTTTCATGTAATTTTAAATACTTCGTCGTGTACCAAATACTTTATTTCTCATATAAACGGTATTCTGCTCTTTCCAGCAATAATTCCTTGATGTCGGTAGGTCGGTGTGGCTCATGGCTCTGACCATTCAATCGAGTGGATCTTTAAGGTTTAACACAAAACTGTCAATCTCATTTTTTCATACCGTTTTGATTTAAAATTAATTTCATTATTATCGTTGGTATTTAAGAGCGTACGTACGATTACCGTCGTACAGTGGTATGTCTTTAATCGCGTCTGGTATTCTTAATAACTGGAGAGTTTTCTCCATTTTGTTAATCTGATGGTCGTCGTCTGTCATGCTTATTTTGTCAGTTTTTTTAATATTTCAATTTAAATTGTATTTAATAATAGTTTTGAATTGTATCGATTTTTATAGGAATTTTAGAATAAACAAGAATTTTTGGCAAAGTAAAGGATTATTATCAATCATCTATTGGTAGCAGTGTCGATAGTTTTCCGATTTATGTATATTTTTTTAACTGTTTAGGTAATTATTGTGGCACTAGGAACACTTTTGTTTATTCACTTTGCAGTTTATTTGGTTTTCGCAGTGGACAGATATTTACAAATATACACTACCAACTGCGCTAATTACAGTTTTCCCTAAATAATTAATTTATTTTTTATTAGATCTGGAATTTTTTCCAAAAAAGGTAATGCCGTTTTGAGTAAAATATTTATAACTTGGGTATGTAACTATATACATTGTTCCCAAGTTGCTTTTTTTAAGAAACTTGCAAAAAGGGTCTGACTTATATTTATAAAAATAAATAAATAACTCTACTATCCTATCGTGGAAAATGAATGAAAGATTCAAGCCATTGCTATAGCCGGTCTATAGCACTCATTACTCTTGGTCTTTAAAATTTGAAAGTTTTGTTTATTTCGAGATTTGTAAAAACTGAGTTGTTTTTTTCGAATTGCCATCACTACTAAAATTTTAAATAATATTGTTAATATTTTGTTGATATATATTTGATAGTTTTTAGAAATTTCTAAAGTACCTACATATTTTAAAATTGAAAAAAAAAAAGATTATTTTAAATAAAATAAACTATAAAATTAAGATGAACACTCTCCATTTATCACACCAAATAATAGTTTCATTTCGAATAGTATACAATACATTTATATGTGTGTGCGTGTGTATATGGGCTGTGGATTTAATTAAATACTTTTTAATCGCAAATTTATACATATTTAATACAAGATTACCAAGAATTTCATCTGTTGCATTTTTTAATTAAATAAAATGATAATAATTTTTTTAAACTATACATACATAATTATATAAATTCTTAAATTTATATTTAAACATAAAAAATAAAACATTTAAATTAAAAACGGATAAAACCAATTTAGAGAACACAAGTGGTAAATTAATTGTTATCCTATATTGCATACAATTTTTTTTTATCTAACTAAAAAACGGTTTCTAATGATATAGAAACTCAGGAATTTACATTTTTAAATCAAAAATAAAATTTTAATTTATGTGAAATTAAATAAATAAAACCATAAAATGCTATACACAATACATTTATATAATAAAAAATAAAACAAATATATTAAAAATATAATAATTATAAATAAAAAATAAAAAACCATTTACTTATGATTGAAATAAATAAGCATTATTACGAGTTCACAAAATCAAAACTCATACTAAATTTATATACTATTAAATAAACAAATAAATGCTATATAATTAATCTTAAAATAAATTAAAGAATAATTAACAAATTAGATCATATTTTTGGAAAATGTATAATTTTTTTCAAATTCTAAAATGTGTCATAAAATGTTGTTGGCCCTGCTATTGAGATAATTTTTAACATGGACTATAGTATAGTAGATGCGTTCAATCTGAGCTACCATTAATTGATTTTATTATCTAAAATAATAATTTCATTTAAAAAAAATTATATAGAGACACATGATAAAATTATATAGAGACAAATTAAAATACTAATTGAATATTATTGTCATCAAACTTAAATTAAAATAAAATATGTAACTAATTGGTTTTTGGTTAGAACAGAAAATCGGTCAAGAGACGATATCCGATATACAGCCATTCCACGTGAAATCAGACAAAAAAAAGACATTTACGGAGACAAGGTATCTAATTTTTTTGAAATTCGGGGAAGTGGTAGATATAGATAAAAAAAAATATAATTTGAGTAAAAGCTCGGTGGGGTCAAAATACGCGGAGTTCCGTTATAATTTGTTTTTGTCGGAAACTCAAATGTTCACATCTTTCAATTCGTGTATCTTAAGTATTCCTTGTCCGATTTTCACGTGTAATAGCTCGTTGAAGAGACAATTGTACATATTTTCAAGTAACCGTTTTCAACTTTGGTGTTAATGTACAATATATCGTTTTAATTTCAGTTTAAAATAGTCTTTTGCTGAAAAATCAAACTGCTCCCCCTTTCATTTTTATTTTTTTATTTTAGAACAAAACGTCATAACAAGTTAGGGTGAAATTTAACATTTCAGTACAATTATTAATTCTAAACTACGAAATTTATGTTTTGGTTCTTACTTTTACAGTTTTATCCAATAAAGTTAATTTATTTACGAATTATTTTAATTTAAAATTATAAAAATTATCAGAATTGGTAAATCGACGCGCTGTGATGTGGTTGTTACCATTGGGAACAAAACAATGATAATCGTGTGTTCTTCTGATGGCTTTTACTGAATCAAATTTTTTTGCTGGTGATCGTGCCACCCTTCTGTACTCTTGATTTGTACAAAATCTAAAAGTAATGTTTGATTCATTTGTTGTAGCCCAATCGAAAAGTTGTTGTGCTGTCGTTATTTGATCAGCGTATGGTCACTGAAGGATGGCTTTCGTGGCATTTCGTTTCGATTTTTAACTTCCTCTGACATAGAAATGATTAAAATTGTATATAAATATTTAATCGTACCAAAAAGGTACGGTGAATAATGTATTAATTACCAAAAGTAAGTTAATAAATATTTTATTAATAAAATAGCGGAAGGACGCCATTTTATGTATAATCAAACTTTATCGACAAACTCTTTAATGTATACGGTAGTTAACAGCTTTAAATTACGTAAAGTATGGTTCTATAAAAAAAAATATTTTTGCTGGGTATAACTTGTACAACAGCTAGATAGAAGGTCAAATCTTCAAACAAATTTCTCTGACAAGAAATCTTATGTAAGTTCAAAATTATTTAAAAAGCAATGTATGCAGTTCCTTAACGTAAAATATGAATATTCGTTTCTTCACTCTTTTTCACGATTGTTACCAATCGACTCTATATTAGTCCTATAATTAATTTTATTTGTTTATTTTAATTTCTTACCTATAATTTATTTAAATCAAAAACAATAACTAATGTGTGTTGGTAAATGAGGTTAAGAAAGCCATAAAAATAATTATGGATAGTGTATCTGGACTACGTTTATTTTGGCCAGAATAAAGGACTGGTATGATGGATGCCTATTCCAAACTGGGTTGAGCGCTGCAGAATTAACTCGAATGAATCCAATTCATGGTATATCTAATTCAGCTACCGGAGTTGGAAGAATTAACCAGACCGAAGTTAGTCTGATGAGTGCCATCCGAACCATTCCACCAGCTCCTCGCCTTATGAGAAACACCGTATTACAAGATCCCAGACCAAGGCAGCCTGTCAATTAAATTTAGCAGGACCAACATCGGCGATTACTAAAACATAATTATCAAGAACAGAGTTAAAAATCGGCGTTACCAATACATGAAATTATACATACACGACGGAATTGGGGGTGCCTTCAAACAAAATGCCACGAAAGCCTACGCTGATCAAATAATGACAGCACAACAACTTTTCGATTGGGCTACAACAAATGAATCAAACATTACTTTTAGATTTTGTACAAATCAAGAGTACAGAAGGCACAATCACTAGCAAAAAAATTTGATTCAGTAAAAGCCATCAGAAGAGCTCACGATTATCATTGCTTTGTTCCCAATGGTAACAACCACATCACAGCGCGTCGATTTACCAATTCTGATCATTTTTATAATTTTAAATTAAAATAATTCGTAAATAAATTAACTTTATTGGATAAAACTGTAAAAGTAAGAACCAAAACATAAATTTCGTAGTTTAGAATTAATAATTGTACTGAAATGTTAAATTCCACCCTAACTTAATAAATAAATATGAAAGGGGGAGCAGTTTGATTTTTCAGCAAAAGCCTATTTAAAACTGAAATTAAAACGATATATTGTACATTAACACCAAAGTTGAAAACGGTTACTTGAAAGTATGTACAATTGTCTTTCCAACGAGCTATTACACGTGAAAATCGGACAAGCAATACTTAAGATACACGAATTTAAAGATGTGAACATTTGAGTTTCCGACAAAAACAATTTAAAACGGAACTCCGCGTATTATGACGTGAAAGTTGGACAAGGAATACTTAAGATACACGAATTTAAAGATGTGAACATTTGAGTTTCCGACAAAAACAATTTAAAACGGAACTCCGCGTATTATGACCCCACCGAGTTTTTACACAAATTATATATTTTTTTATCTATATCTACCATTTCCCCGAATTTCAAAAAAATTGGACACCTTGCCTCCGGATGGGTGTCTGATTTCGCGTAGAATGGCTGTATAATTTTATGATTCACTGTATATAAGTATGGACATACATAGTTGAGATCGTGTATTAAAATTAAAAACCTAAAGGTAGATGCCCATCGAAGAGTAAATCAATCTAGAAATCGTCGAGTAAATACTAACTGTTTAGGATTTTTCGACGATGCATAATCGAATATGCATATTCTTTACCGCTTCGTGCACTGGTTGAGATCCATTATATCAAGAACTAAACTCAATTCGTAAAAAATACTTTCATGTTAAATTCTTCCCAACAGAATTATTTGGTTTCGAGGGAAAAAGAAAACATCGAGAGTTACCTTTTAGTTGATGGTTATCTTGAATGTTATTTCAATACATTTTCGGTGACTTCTTATTCCACGTAAACCAATTACCAGCTGTGGAGAATTTTGTATGATACAAAAGAAAATGATATTAGGAAATATTCTAGGATCTCAAATTTCAAGTTCTGATTATTTTTGTCAAATGTAGGAATCGCCACAATATAACCAAATTAAACACGATATGATACACATCTCTAAAGAATTAGAAGACAAATTTAAGACGAGCTACACTAATTGGCACTCTACTAGAAAGTCAACATATTGGCCGACAGATGTCAATAAAACATGTGAGCTACTTGATTTTTTTCTAACGACGAAGCGCCCGATAACCTACATTGACATTGAAGAGGATTATGCCTCACTCACCCATGCTGCTTATCCTAAGCGACCAGATAATCTTAAAAGAGTGCAATGCTGAATAAACAAATAGATATACAGATTGCGAAAAATTGAAATAAACGTCGAGTTCAAAAATGTATAACCGACATAAACAGTCGGCATGGAATAATGCATGCGAGATAATAATCCAGCGACACAAAAGAGAAATACAGGACACTAAAAATGATACAATCAAGTCAGAAAAGACCGATTTGAGCCGTAAGAAAGTGAACAAGGAAGTAGAAGAAACTGAAGATCAAGAAATCACTTTAAAGTCCAGTTGTATTAAACAGAAACCGAAAAAAGGCTAAATAAATTAACCAAACTAATAAACGCTGCTTTAAGAATCAAATATGTAACAAATGTATGGAGCTCGCAATGGTTTTTATGTTACCTAAGCCAGGAAAATCAACCAACGAAATAACATTTCATTGGCAAAAATCGCTATTACTGATCATGTCAAAATTATTCAAAAACTTTCTACGAAAACAAATAAATCCAATTTTTCGGCATCTAGATTTTCTGGATTAATCATAGAAAGTATTACAGCCACAATTTTATCAACTCATATTACAGAAGGACACTTTCGTGTTAAACAGGAAGGATCACACTATGAAGTCAAAGAAATCAATGCTGGAGTAATACAGGGAAGTGCATTGTGACCTTACCACATGCTAGGTTAGGTTAGGTTAGGTTATGGTGGCCGTCCTAAAGGACTAGCATAGACACAAAATTGGTCCGTAGCTGTACCACATTCGAGTTTTCTCCTCTTCACTCGCTGAACCATCGTGAGCTTACCAAGAAGCGTTTAAAGTCCCGGATCCCGATCTTACTAAGATCCGTGAGGTCGTTCAAAGGGGAAGTCCCCATAAATTTTGTTCTGCTGTACGCTAGACCAATATGGTGTCGTCGAAGCGATATCAGTTGGTCTGATCTAGACCGGTCAAGACCAGGCCAGATCTGCCTGGTTATTACACACGAACTGGCGTTAGACCATCTGACGTTCGTTTCTTTTATAGCTTCTTCCAGAAGCAACATTTTACATGAAGCAAGCGGTATCTTTATATCCCGCCTGCTTTGGGTTATTAGGCGTGCTGTACCCTTGCGGGCCAACTCATCTGCCTTTACATTCCCTGCGATATTGAAATGCCCTGGCACCCACGTCAAGCGGATGTTGAACTGATCAGCCATCTCATTTAAAGATGCCAGACAGTTCTGGGCTACTTTCGACGTCAGGGAGTATGATTGTAGCGTTTTAATAGCAGCCATGCTGTCCGTAAAAATGCGAATATCCCTCGTAGATATTACATTATACTTCAACCAGTCCATGACTTCCATTATCGCGATCAGTTCAGCTTGAAAAACGCTGCAAAAGTCGGGAAGACGAAAAGAGAGGTTAACCCCTAGTGCCTAACAGAATACCCCGCAGCCAACCCCTTTATCCCTTTTTGAGCCATCCGTGAAGAAGCTTAGCGCCTCATTGTCCATAACCGTTTCGTTCACCCAGTCCTCTCTGGTGGGAAACTCAGTTTGGAATCTCACCTCAGCAGATGGCAAGGGAATAGCGTAGTCGGTAGCTTCCGGAATACGCCTGTTGCATAGGATAGACGAGTGCCCTGCATTGTTACAGGTCCACATAGATATGGATTTGAGCCGAATGGCTGTCCAAGATGCAAGCTGCTCGGCCGCAATATCCAATGGAGTAAGATGAAAGAGAATCTCCAGAGCTTGAGTAGGTGTGCTCCTGAGAGCCCCACTTATACACAAGCAGGCCGTTCTTTGGACTTTCATCAATAGTTTAAGGTTGGCCATAATTTTTAACGCTGGCCACCAGACGACAACCCCATACAGCAGTATAGGTTTGACCACTGAAACGTAGAGCCAGTGTACTATGTGGGGCTCCATACCCCATCTCTTTCCAATGGCATTTTTGCAGGAGTAGAGCGCTATAGTAGCTTTCTTTACTCTCTCTACGATGTTTGGTTTCCAGCTTAGCTTGCTATCCAAAAGAAGTCCGAGGTATTTTGCTCTATCCGTAAAGATCAAGCGAGTACCATTTAATGTTGGCGGGTCACACTGAGGAAGCTTGTGCTTCCTGGTAAAGAGGACCAGCTCTGTTTTCTGTGGGTTTGCGTTCAGTCCGCAGCCGCGTGCCCACTCAGAAAGGTAGCCAAGCGCGCACTGCATGCGCTCACTCAGCGTACTAGGATATTTACCGAAGACCGCAATAGCAACGTCATCCGCGTAAGCAACCACCTTGAAGCCTTGCCCTTCCAGGTTTAGTAACAGGTCATTTATGACCAAGTTCCAAAGAAGGGGGGATAAAACCCCACCTTGAGGTGTCCCTCTGCTCACGTATCTGGCAGCAGACGTCCCACCCAGATAAGCTGTCACGATCCTGCCTCTAAGCATATGAGATCATATACCACATGCTAACTCAGCAAAATATCTAGATTTTAAACTGCTATGAAATGTACAAATCAAGAACAAATGCGAAGAGCTCAGACTTAAACACAGAAAATTGTATTGGCTCTTGATAAGAAACTTCCAATTGTCAATTAATAATACACGAATGCTACATAGGCAAATAGTGAAACAAATATGGATGTATCATTCAGCTCGGTTTACTACACCGATCAACCTAAATATGATTTAACCATTCCAACTCAAGGTACTATGAGGTAATACCCCTTGATATGTTCGTATAATAAAGAACTTTATAGGGACCTTCGAATGGAAATAGCCTCCAACGATGTAAGAAAAGCTGCACGGAAGCATAAAAAGGAGCTGCATAACCACCCAAGCGTCGAGGCCAACTGCTCGACCACTGGGAAATACTAATGGGGAAATCCTAGTTAACAAACAGCAGCTATTTGTTGAAAAAGAAATGTTGTTAGTCTTAAATGACTAGGTACGAGAACCATAGTAAAAAATAAATTTAGAAAGCGATGATGTAGCAAATACACTCATCAATATGGTTTTGTTAAATAGTTGGTAACTAGTGAACAACGTTAGTTGTTTGATCAACCAAAGGCATACAAATAAAACAAATTCGCTTCGGTATGTTTTGAATCAGAAACACCAATCATTAGATGAAGATGATACTGATAGATGAATATTTTGCGAACAAATGATTAAATTATTGAATAGAAACTTGCTCCTACTATAGTGTATCCGTTATTCAGTTTAATTGGTGAATGGAAACTATGGAAGCTTAGGAAATCGGGGAAAAGACGTTTTTATTTGGAGCTTAATGATACTCTGCTTCATTTTCAGTAGGATGGGCATCCACATGCAGTACCCTTTCATAAATCCAAAAAAAGATACCCAACAATTAAAAGGTAACCATCGATAGCGACCAAAGAGCTTTTGTTGTAACATATATATCGGTAATTTCAGTTGGACCCAGCTTCATATATCCTATAAAGGCAGTTCGAACAAGTTCCTCGCTTGTTAAATCGTCCTACAAAATCAATATACAAATTGAATTACAAAGTTAAATTTGGGTTACAACTATCGTTTAGAGTTTCAATTAAATTGGGTTGAGTTGTCAGGTTTTAAATTGGCTCCTAAATGACAATATTATATCAAACCAATTGATTTGGGATACAAACACTTTAATAGCTCTTAATTCTATACAGAAATTACTTTCGAAAAATGTGGAAATGATACGCTTCAGCAGCTTTTAGGTACACACCTACTAATAAAGTTGGAATGTTAAGTACTTTAAAGAATTATTTAATAAAGAAATATAAGGGAGTTTAATTGTTGTCATGTCTACTAGTAAAGTATATTCGTAGAAACAACTATAATGAACACTTATAATACTTCAATTTATCTAATATTTGTTCTTTTTGCCTTTAATATAGGTTAATCATTTATTCTATAAATAAAACATAATAAAAATACAAAATAGTTAGCTAACCCAGCAGAATGAATTTAAAATTTATATTAGCTGCTAAGCTTCATTCTAAACAATAAAAATTAAATGTTGCTTTTAACTACTTTCATATAATCTTTAACTTGACTTATACTGTGATTAATTGTTATAAATAAAATGTTACCTATACCTTTTCCTTAAATCACTTGAAAAATAACATTATGTACACAATTTCACGGAGGCAGTTACTTCTTACTCGTACTACTCGCGAAATTAAGATAAAATACATAAGAAATTAATTAATTATATTTTAACTTGGAAAAGTTTTGATTTTTTGTATTCCGTTTTCGTTCTGCTTTAATAAATTGTAAACGCCAAAATACTTGTTGTTTTCATGCCCGTCTGTAACTGGTCATTTAAGCGGAAAGAAAACTCAAAAACGAAAAATAAAAACAGATTGAACAGACGCTTTGCAAACTTAAAAATTTTCTCAATAACAACAACAACAACAACAAAAATACAAATAATTAATTTATAATTTGTCAACTAACTGAAAAAAGAAATAGAAATTAAAATTTAATTATAAATATATAAATATATATAAAATATTTATGTATATATATATATATATATATATATATATATATATATATATATATATATATATATATATATATATATATATATATATATATATATATCTTTTTTTCTTTTAATTAAACTGTCTCCTGTTGTGATCCAAATCAAAAATGGTGAATAAAATTATTTTTGTGGCTCCGAAAATAATTTTATTCAATGTCTTTATCTAAATTTTCTATAAACGACACCAAATATATTAAAATAAAATAAAAAATTAAATTATTGTAAATTTTTTGTTTTTATAATTTTTAATTGTACTTAATCTGAAAATGAAATTATTAAAAAAAATCAAACATGAAAATCTTCTTAATAAAAATAATTTTGAGATGGAAAATTAATAAATTGGAAATGTTTTTATTTAGTTTTTGTTTCTACATACACGGTTACATATTATGAGCCATGTATTCGTCAATGACAGTAATGTACAAACAAAGAATATTTATTTTATGAAAAGCGCACACGAGAACAAGCAATCATTGTCATTGGTGACAGCGGCGGGATACACGACATTTCAGACTGATGATAAATTGTGTAACAGTGCGGATTGCTGCTAAAACATAGCGTACGTGTGGGTAATTGTGGTATTAGTGGAATTGTACAGTTAATCATCGTAATTTAGTAGGATTGCAATTCATCAGTGAAGGTTACGGTAAAATACATCGGGTGGCGTATATCATATAACCTTCGAGCATAAAGATATATAGAGAGAGTGTAAAACTTAAAATGTATGAAAAGAGAATAAGAAAATCGTACTACAACTTCTGTCAGAAAAATTTTTTTTTTTGTTTATTTCATGTTTTATGTTTGTGTGTTTTAACATCGAAATAAAATTAAAAATTATAAGTGAAAAATATAAGATGGCTAAATTAATTAAGTGTTGTGTGACAAATTGCTCCAATACGAAGCAAATTAATAGAAAAAAAAACAATTATAAAAAGTGTTTAATTAACTTTTTTAGGTAAGTGTTAAGTGCATATTTTTTCAAAATTTTTCGATCGCAATTTAATTCACACGAATGAAAATTAAAAATAATTGTGCAGTTTTAAAGTGTATTTAATCCTTATTATGGCCACCCATTTTAGTTCAAATCAGTTTTAGTTTTCTATCAAAAAAATTAAAACTAAACTGTTTGTATACCAAAAATAGAACAAAATTACGCGGCCATTTTGCTTTTTTTGATGTTTATATAAAAACGTTCATAGCCGGCGAAACTATTTTTTATTGTGGGTTTTTTTTTCTGTTGTTAAAATGCGTGAAAATTTTTATTTTAATTTATTTTAAATTTTATTTTAAAACTTTTATTCTTCTCGTGTAAACGGGATATAAGATTAATCATCCCTTTAAAAAAATATTAAAATTAAATTATATTATCTAAAATAAAATGGGTGGAATTATTTTCTACAAGTATATTGTAAAAAATATTTATCAATTTTGTATTGTGGTACATAATTATGTACATTATAAATATTCATAAATTTCTAAAAATCCAATTTTTTTTAACCCTATGAAAAATTAAATAATTTTATGTACGACTGTGGCAATAAACAAAAAAAAAATGAGAGAAATAAAAAAAAAAATATGTTTTGACAGAAGTTGTAGTACGCTCAAAATATATTATCCTACCCGGTTGCATATAACGGACTACATAAATATATTATTTTCGTAAACCGTGCTGACCTTACAGTTCATCTATAACGCTATTGAGCGTGGCAATAGGCGTTGTTTGCTATAATATTCGTTAATTTCTCGAATTATATAACGTGTTTGAATCGAATCATCTGGATTACTGTGAGTACATTTTTATGATTTTCTTCAACAATATAAATTTATATTGCAATTATGACTGATAAAGAGGTGAAACGGCTTAAGAGTACTATTAAAATTATCCTCAAGTTTATCGATGAACTGCAAGATTTTGTTGGTAATAATTTAATAACGGCAAAAGCCAAAAAAATTCGACTTTGTCTAGATGAATTAGTCGTCAAGCGAAATGAATTTATAAAGTTTCAGACAAGTTTACAATCACTTGATGAAAATGAGCTCGAATCAGATGCACGTGCTACAGTTGATAGATCATATTTTTATTTGAGACCTGCACTTGAAGACAGACTAGATCGATTAAAGGCAGAGAATAAGATGAAGAGCATCCATATAAGGTTGAAGATTTAAATTTAACGCCTAAACTACCTGACATGAAAATTGATCATTTTATTGGAGATATAACAAAATGGAGGTCGTTTTTGGAGTCATTTGACACACATGTGCACAATAATACACGGTTATCCGATTTAACCAAATTTCAATACCTAAAAAATTCATTAGAAGATAATGCCGCCAAGGTGATAAACAATTTGGACTTCATTTCGTCGAACTACGAACAAGCTCGCCAACTTTTAGTAGATAGATTTGATAAGGTAAACTACATAGTCGAAGAACATATTCGCGCGTTATTCAACTTGAAATCGATTGAACAATTAACATCACAAAATTGACTGGATCTACTTGATCTACTTGATGAAGCTAATTCATATTTACGTTCACTTAAAAACCTTGGCCGCCCAACTGACTACTGGGATGATATGATTATTTATTTGTTAACCTCAAAATTTGATAGCTACACAAAGGCGAAATGGAGGGAACAAACGCCCATTAATGCTCTTCCTACTTTAGAAGACATTTCCAAATTCATCAAAAGTCATTCAATAGAAGGTCAATTTCGTGATGATGCTTCAATGTCAAGAGGGCACCAGGGTATCAATCAACGTGCACTGCATAATTCTGCTCTAGGTGTCAAATTAAGATCATCGAGTTCATTTAAATCACAACCAAGATCATATTCAAATGCCACTTTCCATGTAAATCATCGATTTTCTTGCGTGCATTGTAAACGAGATGGACATACTATTATGCGCTGCAATCAATTTTCTGCAATGTCGGTCAACGATCGTATTAAAACTGTAAAAGCAATTCATTTATGCGAGAATTGTTTCAGATTAAATCATGACATTAGCAACTGCCCGAATCAAGATGTTTGTCGACATTGTAAATTGAAATATCACTCGTTACTGCATATCATACCTTCAGACAAGTCCTCATCATCATCTCACAACCCACTTACAACGAATATATCCACAATACCCACGAATTCGACGACACCGCAAACGTCTTCATCAACTGTTCTTCATGCACAACCCGCTGCATTGGCTACCATTACGGCAAATTTTAGTTTCCAGTTATAGTGGAGTCGTTGTAACTGCCCGAGTTAAACTGGGTCCCAATTAAATTTTATCACCAAGTCGTTAGTGTCTAAGCTTGGTATCCATCCAACAGAGGCATGTCAATTCAAGGTATTAGAGGCTCATCGCTATCTTCAGCTGGGTCTGCATTGCTAACAATTACATCTAAAATCAATGGATATTCTACGAAGCTTGAAGCTCAAATACTCAGCAAAATAAGTAATAATCAACCGGCTTTCAACGTTGATATTTCGCAATGGAACAATCCAAAGAATATTCAATTAGCTGATCCAAGATTTTATTCGTGCCATCAAATAGATATGCTGATTGGTGCTGAATCATTCTTCGAACTACAATCGGTGGGCCAATTTAAGCTAGGCCCTGGTCTACCACTGTTATAAAAAACTCAGCTTGGATGGATGGTATCCGGTGGCATAAATATGCCCACTAGAAGTGATAGTTTGTGTCATCTCGCCGAGCTCAACTCGCCTGAATGCTTAAATAAATTGCTGCAGCGGTTTTGGGAAGTTGATGAAATGGAAAGTCACTCGGATAGTTCCGACAATTATTGCGAACAACATTTCATATCAACTCATGAGCGAAACGAACATGGTCGTTTTGTGGTACGCTTACCATTCTCTCATCCGAAACGGATTCTGGGAATATCCTCAGAGATGGCATTAAGGCGATTCATTCATCTGGAGAGTCGATTGGAGAATGATATAAAACTGTGAAGCGCGTATAATCAATTCATGTCAGAATATGTCGAATTAGGACATATGTCGGTGGAAGTAAATCCATCTCGTGACCACTTCTATTTGCCGCATCATTGCGTTTTCAAGCCGGATTCTTCTTCCACCGTGTTACGTGTCGTCTTCGATGGTTCGGCCAAAACAACAAACGGCGAATCGCTGAATTCATTATTGCAAAATGGGCCAGTGGTGCAACACAAATTATCAGATCCTTCTGCGCTTCAGAACTCATAAGGTCGCGATCAGTGCTGATATATCGAAAATGTATCGGCAAATTTTGATTCATTCACATGATCACAAATATCAATACATAATTTGAATTGAATCTCTCATGCAAGACCCGGTTCAAACCGATAAGTTGCAAACCGTTACATATGGAACTACGTCCGCTGGAGCTGATTCCATAACCGACGCTGTAAATCTAAGACTTTCCGTTTCTACAATTCTACAAAATGCTGGAATGCCTTTAAGAAAATGGTGCTCAACCGAAGAAAGTGTGTTAGACGGTATTTTGTTAGCTGATCGAGAAAATATCTTATTTTTTGAGGAAACGGAATTCATAAAAACTTTAGGTCTCTACTGGCATTCCACAAAGGACTGCTTGCGAATTAAAGTCTCACCATTGACTGATTCTATCAAAGTGACTAAAAGGAAGATTGTGTTCGAATTGGTGAAAATTTATGATCCTATAAAGCTTATTTCTCCAGTGGTCATGGTTGGAAAATGCATCATGCAAGAACTCTGGAAACTGAAATATGACTGAAATACAATCATACTGTAGACGTATAAGGACATTAAAGAAGACACCGAAATCAACATCTAAATTCTATAGTTTTTATTCACATATAGGCCAACGTAAATATCTAGATACATTTCTTAAAAAGAATCGAGGTTCCTTACACGAAAGACGTGTTTTAATTTTTCATGGAAACAACACAAAACCGAATAGCGCCGATACTTCTACAAGCGTTTATCGAAGAAATTAAAGGTTTGTAAGAAAACCCTCTTATTACCAGTAATCGTAAGGTTAGGTTAGGTAAGGGTGGCCGTCCTAAAGGATAAACATAGACACAAAACTGGTCCGTAGCTGTACCACATTGATCCAGCCTCTGAGTGACCCGTCTACCCCCAGACACGCAATAGCCCAAGTGATTGCCCCTGGTCTGACGTTTCTAAAGGCCCCTTCTATATCCAAGAAGGTTGCCATTGAATATTCCTTATATTTAAGTAATTTCTCAGTCGGGCCTATAAGGGAGTTGAGTGGTGTGTCCACCGATCGTCCCTTACAGTATGCGTGTTGAGATTCCGACAGCTCGCCCGGCTTGACAGTAATCGTAAAGTCGAATTTAAAATTTGATCGTTTATATGTGTTGGCATCTTATATTACAAATAATCTACCTCTCGGCCTCACAAATGTCGTCGCCCCCAGGTTCACGTGCGTCATGAATGGATAGGTAAAAGTTACCTAGGTGTGGGGCGGGTCACGCAAAATGACGGCAGATAGACCGGTTTACGGAGTTACGCGCCCCTTGCCAACAATCTACCTGGCCGGGGGCTCATTTAACAAAGCCCAGTCGCAAACGAAGCCCTCAGGATACCTGGCGACCTCCAGTTATAAGTAGCCTTACCTGCGTATACGGATCTCAGCGCAGGTGGACATTGTTCCGATACTCGTAGGACCACTATGTCTAAACTAAATAAAAATATAAATCAAACCGAGATAGGTACTCTCCAAAGGCCGGAAATATCGAGGGAGAACTCGAACCGTAAAGGTGGGGCTCCCTCAACAACACCAGAGGGAGGCGACTACAAGGCACCAAAGCCAGGGACAAGCGGAACCCAAGGGAAATCCATCACTGCCGCCGCAGGATTGATTAACGTCCTTTCGTCTAAGCAGCGCTAAAGGAATAGACACTCGGCGTTCAGGATTCTGGACAAGTGGGCTCCAAACCCTGAGGGGCAGCTCACGGCGGAGGAAAGAGAATTTGTGGTTTTGGCCAAGAAAACGATCGGCAGCGCTAGCTCGGAGAGGGATCATGTGTCGAAATGACAGCGGGCCCAGGACGAGCTGGAAGCGGTCTACACAAAACAGGCCAAACTACATGATAAGGGGATTCACAAGGCACCTAATAAACACAAGTCGTTCTGCGATATTGTGAAGGAGCGTGTGTTGGTTAGCAGTCATTGACAATAGTCACGGCAGCATCACTGGGGAAAAATGAAGATTATTGTACAACGCAAGTACAACTGCAAGGGTGCGTTAAGCTAACGGCGTGCTCAGATGCCAGATCGAATGAACTCTAAAATACAGGCAGTAGCGGAGTTAGGGGAGGTTAGGCAAGACGCGAGGCTAGCGACTGTAAGCTGGGAAGAGATACATAGTAGGCTAGCCCAGAGGAGATATTAAAAATAATTAGGATCAGTAATCCTGGTCTTCCGACTGAAAATTGGAAGATAGTAAGGCAAGAGGACGCCAAGCGGGGCTCTAGATTATTTACGACGGTTATCAATAAAGAGTCCCTGGCTCTTCTTGCCATGAACCTTGGATACACAGTAATAGGATCCATGGCCTTAGAATGAAGGGGGATAACCTAATATACTCAAGTAATTCTGGGCAAATTAGATCATACGTTCTTGGGAAAAATAATTTAAATATGTTTTTACTCTCTCAATACAGCAATGGTGACATAATTGCGGTACCCTAGAGGTTGGCGACAGCCATCATGGACCGGGACGAGCAGGTTCCACTGGATAACCTAGGAACCTGGTTCTCGAAGCCGAAAAAAACGGATTGGGGTGCTCTACCTTCTACCTATCTCTTTGTTATTGTTGTAATCTCTGTATTATTTATAAAATCTAATAGTGAATCGAATTATTTTTGTTTGTTTTATTGATTGTAATATTATAATTTAAAAATTTTTTAACTGTGGTTCAACATATAATGTCTAATCATATTTGTATTCGTCCCTAACTCTCAGAAAATAAATGATAAATGGTGCACATGGCACCCCAGGAAAAAAGAAGTACAAAACAGGCAAGTTTGTTTGGACAGAAAAAGCACAAAACGCTTTCATTGTGTTAAAAAAGTTATTAACTTCTACTCCGGTATTAGTGAACCCTACATATGACCAACCGTTTCATATTCGCTGCGACGCTAGCACGGAAGGAGTATAGGTGTCGTTCTTTATCAAATGAATGACGAAAAAAACGAACGACCTATAGCTTATATGTCGCAAAAGTTAAACAAAGCGCAGCGTAATTATTCAGTAAGAGAACTGGAGTTTCTAGCTGCAATTCTTGCAATGAAAAAATTCCGGCCGTATGTTGAGGGCATGCGTGATCTTAGTGGAAGATTAGCACGTTGGAGTCTAAAACTCCAAGATTTTAATTTCATATAGTAAAACATCAAAAGGTAGTGCGAACATAGTTGCTGATATGCTTTCCCGGTTATACTGTAACACCAAGGTAGAACATCTATCTATCAAGCATGGTAAAAGTATCCGCAAAAATTAATCTGATTTGGAATCTGATGCTTTCAAGGAAAAGGAATATGTGGATTTGTGTATGAAAATTGAAAAGGACCCAATAAATTTCCAGCTTTCCGGGATGATAATGAACGAATTTATATCCGGCTTGAGCCTAAACTGAAACAAAATTTAACGGATATACCTCCGTGGAAACTGTGGATACCACATATGAAGTTGGAAACACTGCGTAGATATTATTTCTGGTCGGGTATGGGAAAACACGTAAGATAGTATATAAGCAAGTATTACATATGCAAGATGACGAAAGGACCTAACCGTACCCTAAAACCACCATTAGTTAAAATGTTTAAAATCGAGAAACCATGGTAACGAGTATATGTGGATTTGCTAGGACCCTATCCGCGTTCAACACAAGGTATTACTATGATCCTGATTATCCTTGACCATTTGATAAAATTTGTCATCCTACGACCGTTGAGTAGAGGCACATCACAGCAAATAGTGGACTTTAAAATCGCAATATACTCACCCCAATCCAATTTATCAGAGAGAGTTAACCGATCACTGTTAGCAGAAATACGGTCATATATTCACGAAAACCATACGCATTGGGACAAACATTTACATGAAATAGTGTCAGCCTGAGAAATAGAATTCATGAGACTATCAAAAATTCTCCACATTTCTTATTGTTTGGATACCATAAAATAAATCATGCATCAGATTATAGATTATTACAAGAGCTTGGAGGTATATCGGAGGGAGAAATAATGTTACTACTGCCGGCAAGATTATCGGTGATTCACGATCAAGTTTAAAGGAATATCGAAACGACATATATAAAGTCTTCAAATAGATACAATTTAAGATCCAGGACAACTTTTTTCAATGTTGGACAGGCTGTCTATGTGAGAACTCAGTCGCAAAGCGATGCTGCAAAAAAATGTTGTGCTAAATTTGCTCCACAATTTGTGAAAGGAAAAATTATAGAAAATATTGGAAATGTGAACTATAAGGTTGAGGCCAGTAATGGTCAGATACTGGGTGTATTTCATGGAAAAGACATTCAAGCCTGACATAAATAAATAAAATATAATTATAAAACTCTTTGTTTCATAGCGCTCCTATCACAAATAATACAACAACATCAGCCAGTTGTTTTCAGCTTCTACAAGTTTTACTTTACAAGTAAGCTGTAGCACCTGCCCTATTACGGCTGCATAGTTGTAACTATTCAATTACACTCAGAACAATAAACGATCATGAGCGTAACGATGAATGGCAATTGAGTAACTAGATGATGCTAAACAAAGGACTATATTCGGTCAATGACCTTAAATTTTTAATATTTCTTGTAAACAACTTGTTTTCTATGTACATTACCAAGTGATAGTGTAGATTGTGTATTTGATTTATGTAAAGAAAACTGTTCCAAGTATCAAAATTAATTTAAAGGTCAACATTCTTCAAATTTCTTTTTAACGAGAAACTTGTACAACAACCGAAGGACACTAACCGTTCACTAGAGCAGCAACCAAGTGATAAAGCCGAGTCCAATTGCGTACTATGTGATAAGTCGGATACAAATGATATATTAGCCTGTGACAGCTGTAATAAATGGTTTCATTTTGAGTGCGTTGGTGTGACACCAGCGAAAGCCAATCAAACTTTAACAATACACTCGAAGCAAACTAAAGAGCCTGTTCCAACCAAGTGCAGCACCCGCACCAACGACATTGGATTAACTACTTATCCGATACAAGCGATTTCTCAAGTACACACTAAAGATAAGCGAAATAATCACAACGTAGAGAAACACGCGAGGGTGTCATCTATCAATGACATCATCGAGTCACCGAAAACAAGTAACATTACGAGGTCTTGAAGAAGCAAGAAACATGGCCAATAAACGGGATCTAAAGTATTTAGTTCAAAAGTACGCATTACTCGACGAGTTGACTTCGTCAGCAATATCGGTAGTGAGTCATATTATTTCAAGATCAAGAGCTGAAGACTGGGTAACAACTCAAAACACAATACATAAAGTTATGTTTGAAGATAATCCGGAAATATATGATCCAGATCAAATAGGCCAGAAAATACGACCGCTGCGGAAAACCGCCGCCATTCTACACTATTAACGTGGCTGGGGGTTCAAAACCATGGTTCTACCCGCTTAAATATTCAGCCACCAGTTCAAGTACATAGGTTAGAAACCTTAATCAAGTTTTCACTCTCGGTCCAAAATCTGTGTGACAATATGATCGCGTCAAAATTAAACGAATATTTAAATAATCCAACACTATTACAGGGCCTCGAAGAAAAATTACCAACGAATTTGAAATGAACAGTCACGCCATCGCTTACAACAAAAGCTGTCCGGACCGGAATTGGGTACAATTTCCGAAGAGCCTAGCAATAGCTCTTCGAGTACACCCAAAAAGCCCAGCTCGGCATCGGGAACTACGCCTGAAATGGCCGCTAAAAAGCCGCGAATCAGTAGCCGATGCAAATGTTAAAAAATTCTGCGTGCGGAAAATGAACGCAGCCGTTACTCTTAATGAGGATAATCTGCGTTTTTACGTAAAGAGCTTGGTAGTCGAATTCTCGAGATGGCTAAACCTTCCAGATTTGTACCGCAATTGCTAGGTTGCTATCTGGCTGATGGTGTCATCATTTGCAAAGCGAGCAATGATGAGACGTACGTTTGGTTCTGTGGGGAGGTCAACAGAACAAGGACGTCTGGGAGGGTTGTCAAGGTTGGTGAGCCCAATCGGTTGTGTTCAGGGTTGACCAAAAGCCATTCGAACACATTACTGGGTCCGGATTATCGCTACAATACGTCCTTGAGAGGATCCGTTTTCGGGTTATCTCTCTAACCGTACCTCATTAATGGCGCGGTTTCTGGTTTAGATTCGAAGTTCGGCAGGAGTTTTCTAAATTCCACCGTCCTTAAAACCAGAGCGTGCATTTATGTTTCTATAATGATATTGATGCCGCTCGTAGTAATGAGTGCAGCACGGCTCATCTAGCGGCGGTTCGAATACCAATAATATAGGATTCTTACTGTTCATTTACTCCTCTGAGTTAGAGATTCTCAATATTGGTTGTGAGTCAACTTTTATCAACTCTGTTCGTAAAAAAGTGATTGATCTATCACAGATCTCGATTTGCAGGCAACTGCACTAACGAAAGCAATCCCGACTGCATTTGAAAAGTCGTGCCCTTATTAACAACCAAAAGAAGCTTAACAAACCCTTCTGGTGTTCTGAACTTAAAAAGTTAAGGAAGAGTGTTGTGCGTAAAATTAAAAATAAAGCCAAAAAACGAATCTCGATTTTTGGTAACTCAAAAAGCCTATACAAAAAGCCTATGATTCGTGCGTGGAAAAACTTCTGTGAGGATGTTCATAGCTTATCTGTTCTCGCCAGACTTAACAAAACTCTGGCTCAGAATGCAGGAGCAGGAGTAGAGTAGTTTTCGTACCTAAAGATGGCAATTCAGATTATACTGACCTCTACTTTTCTTAAAACTTTATAGAGGATCATCGACAGATTTATTAAGGATAACTATTTAACAACCTCCCCACTCAGTAACATACAACATGCTTACAGAGCTGGCAAGTCCTGCGAAACTGCGCTCTACATGAACTCGTAACTAGAATCGAAAGATCACTTAATTACAAAATGTTTCTAGTAGCTACCTTCCTGGACATTGCGGGAGCTTTTGATAGCATTTCGTTTTCTTCGATCACGAGTGCGTGTACCAATTTTAATATTAATCAAACCATTGTTTGATTCATCGACTCAATGCTCAAGTCCCTTATAATTGAGACTGAGTTAGATGACCAATCAGGGTCTGTCAAAGTAGCCAAAGGCTGTCCGCAAGGCGGAGTACTCTCACCCTTGCTGAATTACTTGTTAAATTGCAGTGATCTGGATTTATCGTGTAAAGCTACGCGGATGATCTCGTTTTGAAAGTTTCTGGGAAATACCTGAACGTCTTATCTGATCTTATGCAGAACGCCCTTAATATAGTGGAAGTTTGGTGTCTTGAAAAAGGGTTGCACGTCAATCCCTCGAAAACTGATCTGGTTGTATTTTACAGACGTAGAGACAGTGCTAATATATCTGTTCCCAGACAGAGTACGTGAAACACCAATAGGCGTTATTCTAGATAGTAAACTCTCTTGATTATAAGCTCTATAAGCCATTGCTATCGTTTCGTAATGCAGAAGAGCCTTTGGCAATTCCTGGGGTCTGAGCCCCAAAATGATGTTATTCATCTACAAATCACTGGCTTTACCTTTACTGTCGTATGCAGCAGTTGTATGGTGGCCAGTTGTGAAACTGACATCGTCCGTAGCAAGGCTTGATGGACTGCAGATGACAGCCTGTAGGGCTATAACCGGGGCTATGTCACCAACTCCCCTTCTGCTATGGAGCCAATTCTATGCTTGTCCGAATTGCAGTTTTACATTCTTGAAAACCCTTTTACGACATCTAAACTGGTCAAAGAATACAAACACTTCATTAATCTCCTTTGCTCTAATTCGAGAGTAAGGGTGATGTGGGTGCCTGCTCATTGTGGCATTGTGGGAAATGACGTTGCTGACCTTTTAGCGAACCAGCAATTCCTCCATCCTTCAACAGTGGTAAGGGTGCTATTAAGAAGTTTTTTTTTTTTCTAAAACACCTTTATTGGTATGGCTACTACAATCTTAAACATTATTACTTCGTTTAAGTCATTAGTAAGGTTGACATTAATACTTATGAGATAAGCATAAACTTGTGTGGGTTTGCTGCACCAGGGTCCAGTTCCCCTGAGGTATGATGATATTCATTCGGTTAGCTCATTGGTTCGTTTGAGCCGCCTTACTTCGTTTGTACTATCCAGTAGTTGTACGGCCTCAACGTTGGTGTGGATGAGAAGTCTGTTTTCATGTTTGATGGCACATTCGCGGATGACGTCATCTATCAATTGTATTTGTAAATCATTGTGTATTTCCCTGTTAGTCACAAATCGGTAAGTGTTGCTGACCATTCGAAGAAATTTATTTTGGCTACGTTGGATAATGTCTCTATTGGACTTATGAGTACAATCCCATAACTGCGCACCATAAATCCATATTGGTTTGAAGATGGTCTGGTAAATTAGTATTTTGCAATACAGGTTTATTTTGGATTGATGCCCAATTAGCCAGTACATTTGACGTTGTTTTAATCGGATCTGTTCAGCTTATTGACTCTCTCAGATGTTAAGTCGTTAACCCCTTCGGCTCTAGTGTAACTGGATGAAATACTCTTTATGATAAAAAAATCAAGTAGATCTGGTATTTTACCTATGTATCCGTTGGTCAATACGTTGGCCCTCCTGGAGACAGATATTCGCATTTATTTTAATGAATGGCATTGAACAGAGCATTTCCTTTTCCAGGGGATATTATCCTGAAACCCCAAGCTGAATGTTTTATATTGCAGTTCACTCCAATAATAAATCTTGGACCTAGTTTATTGAAGACGTTATTAAATTGTAACTTCGTTGGTGTATGCCGTAACACTGCCGCAATATTTAGATCTGCGCCATTATATTGGATTGAGATAACCGTTGCTTGCATATAGCTTTCCCGAATATCCTCTTGTTGATTATGTTTGATATTATTTTTAATTAAAACTGCTGAACCACCTCTAACTCTTTCCCTAGGATGGGTTGTCTAGTAGGAATTGAATCACTTTATTCTAATAAAACTTTTGCTAGAGAAGTGCGTTTCTGAAATCAGCGCAATATCTATATTGTTTGTATGGAGAAATATTTCCAGTTCCTGGGGTCGTTGGTTGAGCCCATTGGCGTTCCAAGTTACAACGCGTAGGAACGAGTTAATCATTTTTGTGTATGCTGACTTTTTTACTTGGCGGATAGAAATGATTTTCCAGTTTTGCCACCCTTTCTGCGCAGAAGTGGCGTTCTACTCCTAGCTGTGTTCGTCATTGAACCCAACGTGAGAGTCACTAAATATGTGTTATCCTTAAAAAAGAGCCAGCTCAGAATTCTGGTTGCACTTATTAAGGGCCATGGACATTTCAAGGTCCATCTCTAACGCATGGGACTAGCTCAGGATGATCTTTGTGACGGCTGAGAAAGTGGACGACTGTCTACTGATCTGTCAAGTGTTCGCGTACGAATCTTTGAACGGAGGCATTGAGTGCGGAACCTCTGTAGGTACCAACCGCTTTAATAAAATAAAAAAATCTTGCTCAGTGAATGGGTATATTATCAAAACATATCTTTAACCTAAACTCTATTTGAAATCATGCATTAATCATTAAGTAGTATTTTTGAAATGAGTTCGTTGGTAATTAAAACTTAGGTTATCTCGTACAAATCTCTACAATTTCGATAGAAGCACGAGAAAAAATAAAATTAATTTGTACAAATACATAAATGTATACGAGTACATTACATTTCTGTGGCACAGCAATCAATTTAATCAATACACATCTTTCTTCGTCATATTATTTATAGTTATAGCTGTTAAATTACTGGAGCGAACATCTATAAAATGGATCTTAATATTTATCTGAAAATAGTATTTTAACACGAGTGTGTATGAATATAAAAACATTTCAAATACCAAACCTTTTTATGACTTGATTATAATTTTAATTGATTTTTGTTAGTTAATTAATATTTATTTAACTTACCGTATAATAATATTTATAGTTGAACTTCGCGTTTCCTCGCATAACAAATTGTATATTTAAAATAATCCATTACTTATTTATGTTTTATTATAATTAAAATTTAATATTTATACATTTATTTGATTATTGGTTTTAATTAATATTAAAACTTATTATTTATTTGTTTAAATAAATTATTTTGATATATGTATTATATTATGGTATGTATATAACTATATAAATGTAATGTACAAATATCGCAATAAAGAAAATTAAGAAACAAAAGACAAATATAAATGTATACGTACATATATTAAATTAATTCAAAATGGCGAGAAAATAATTATTTACAATCTTGTATCATAAAATAAATTAATTAAATTCTTTAAAATATGTTCCAGTTTCAAAAATCACATTTTTCATAAAATTTTATTTTGTTTTTTTATTTTAAATAAATTTAAAATTTTTAGTGTAATAATTTATAATATATTTATTATTATAAATTTAGATTAGTACAATTATTATTATTTTTAAGATATAAATCCTTCGTTGATTTTTAATTTAATTTTAGGGTTTACGTTAATTTACTTAGTATCTATTTAATAAATGTTAATTAATTATTTATAGTTATAATTTAGTAAATATACTAGCGTTTAAAATTTAAATTTAGCATAATTGTTGTTTATTCAATTAAGCTATATCTGTATTTTATTTTTAAATTCATTTATATTTACATAAAAATATAATATATAAATGCTTAAATTAATTTAAGTTTTCATTTTGGTTTCGTTAAATTTGAATTTATTTTATTTTTCTTAGAGTGGTGTAGATAGTAGTTTTTGTTTATTTTGGAAATTAGTGGTATGAAGATTACATATGATTACATTATTTAAATTGTAATTGTGGAATGGCATTGGATGTTACGTTGAAGCTTACGAAATTTTTATGAATTTTAAATCTGGTGCAAGGGATTATATTTGATTGAAAGTGGCAACATAATTTAACTTAAAAAATTAAAGTGAAACAACTATCTCTTGATCATAAAGGTATTAATTTATTGTTGAATCAAAATATCCGATCACTAGCCAAAAAAACCAAGGCTATTTTCGATCGTTCTTGTTGAAATTTTGTTAATTTAATATTTCAGTTTATATTCTTTAATCACAGGATGGTTGTCAAAAAATAAAATTATGCTAACGTAACGCAAATAATTACAGTGACACTAAACCCCTATACAAATGAACTTACGAGGCGGATTGAAAATGAAGCTACCTAGCGCTAGATGGCAGCACAAACACAAAATTTTTTTGTTTTTTAGAAATTGCGATCTTTCAAACGTCAGCTGTTACAATTTCACTCAAATTCATCGATTAGTTTATTTGTTGTAGCCGTTTGAAGTAAGCAACTTTTGTGTTTCTTGAAAAATGGAAAAAAACGAATTTCGAGCAGTGATTAAACACTATTATTTGAAAGGGAAAACGGCGAAAGAGACAAAAGAAAAGCTCGATAAACATTACGGTGAGTCAGCTCCGTCAGATTACATGGTAAAATATTGGATTGCTGAATTTAAACGCGGCCGAAGAAGCACTGCAACAATACCATCAACAGGAAGGCCAAAAGAGGTGGTTACTGAAGAAAATATCAAGAAAATCCTCGATATCGTTATGAATGATCGCCGAGTCAAGTTGCGTGAGATTGTTGAAATGGTAAACATATAATGTGAACGTGTGTTCATGAATTTTGCATAAACATTTTAAACAGGATCCACAGTCACGGGAAAGTATTATCGTGCATTATTGGATCAATTGGTTGATGCAATCAAGGAAAAACGACCGCATTTAAAGAAGAAAATAGTGATCTTTCTTCAAGACAACGCACCGGTTCACACAGCATTAGATACGATGCTAAAATTACATGAAATACACTTCGAATTGGTTGATCATCCACCTTATAGTCCAGATTTAGCTCCTAGTGATTTTTTCCTGTTTCCAAACTTGAAAAAATGGCTCGCAGGACAAAGATTCATCTGAAACGAAGAAGTGATTACCGAAACTAACGCCTATTTTGAGGGGTTCCCGAAATCGTATTATTCAGATGGTATAAAAAAGTTGGAATGTCGTCTTACTAAGTGTGTCGAAGTAAGAGGAGACTATGTTGAGAAATAAATGGTTTTTGGCAAATGTTGAGAAATAAATGGTTTTTGTTTTTTTATAATATTATTCCTAAAAATGAAATTCTGTAAATTTTAAAAAAAAATTTAGATTGTTCTTTTAGTTTTCAAAAAACTAGCAAGTCTTGCAAGAGTATGATCAAAAAAATAACAGAAATTGCTCTGGCTCTGCTATAATATTTATGACTGGTGGAATTTTATTGCATTCTTTCACTTTACGAGCCATCAGATTAAAACTCTAAAATTTGAAAAATTATGTAAGATCTACAGATTACCCAACAGGATAATCTTTAGGATAACTAAACTTTCAACTTAAAGACGAATCGCATTTTACGATTAAGATAATAATGGCATGATTATCACTCACTAGTTTTTTCACCTCATTGCCCTCATTGACTTCAGATTTTAGGTAGACCAGTATAATATGTTTTTTTTGAGGGGCGGGGGGGGGGCTGGTGCGGGTGGGGTTTATTTAATGTTTTAAATAAACAATTATTACAATCTGATCACCTGGACTAATGAGCAATTTTATTCTAACTTAATTTACTATGTTGTATTAATCTATGGCTTCTTCCCACTGGTGTTCCATAGTGTCTGATAAATTGAATTAAACCACATCGTTATTGTGGATTTTAGATCATAATTACGATGTTTACACTAGCAATTACACCAGTTCAAAAGGTTTAGTTCGTTTGAATCTGCGTACAATATCTGTGTTGGTTAACAGCTTAGTTGCCTCAGGTATTAACATGTTGTTCCAGCCTTTGTCTATGTCTCAGTGCATTTACTTTGAAACAGTGTCCACTTTAAGGTCCCTATGAAGGTCTCTGTTTCTAACATACCATGGTGCATAAACGATGTTCCTTAGTACTTTGTTTTGAAATCTTTGGATGTTTTCTACGTTGCTCTGTTTGGTACAACCCCAAAGTTGGATACCATAAGTTCAAACCGATTTTAATATTTGTTTATATAATAGAAGTTTGTTGTATGTTGATAGAGCAGAGCTCCTTCCTATCAGCCAATACATCTTTCTATATTTAAGCCCTAGTTCTTTGCTTTTCTTCTGACGTGTGCTTTCCATTGTAGGTTTGCATCTAGTTTTATGCCAATATGTTCGAGTCGTTTGTTTGTAAAATTGATGTGAACTGATTTAGTTTCGTTAAGTTTAATTCGCCATCTGTTGGTTCAGTTATGTATTTGAGTAATAGCTAACTGTGAATTTTGAGTTGATTGCCGTGTCGCCACAGGGTTGTTTTCTAATACAAGGAGATCATTAGTCTATCTATATAGGACCGGACCTAATACACTGCCCTGCGGTACTCCTGCCTTGATCTCTTTTAATTCAGAATAGGAATCGTTTAATTTTACTCTAAAGAATCTATCTTTCAAGTATGATTCTAATATTGTAGTGAATTGCATTGGTAGTACAGTTCTTAACTTATTGTTAGTCCTTCGTGCCAAACATTATCAAAGACCTGTGTAACGTCTAAGAATATCGTTTAGCAGACTTTTTTCTCCTCTAATGCTCTTTCAATAATATTAGTTATTCTGTGTACTTGATTTAATGTTGAGTGTTGTTTGCGAAAACCGAACTAATGATTTGGAATCAGGTTTTTCCTCTCAATTATCGAATGTAGCCTTTTTAATAATATCTTCTCAAATAGTTTAGACATAACTGCTAATAACGATATTGGCCTATAAGATCCAGTTTGTGTGGTGGTTTCCCAGGTTTAGGAATCATAATTACTTCTGCAATTTTTCACAGGGTGGGTACTTATTTCAATCGAAAGGCAGCATTTATAATATTGATGAGCTTTAATAAAGCTTTCCTTCGTAGTTCTTTGAAAATTTCTGCTGTGATAAGGTCATAACCCGGCGCTTTTTCGGATTCATATTTGTTTTTATCTCTTTATCACTTTTCTGTACAACCACTCCAGTTATTATTTCAGTTTCCAATGATTGGTCATCATGTGGTTCAAATATTTTTTCCAGGTATTCAGCAAAACTTCGTACTTTATCTTCGTTATTTATGGCCATTTGTTATCTTCTGTTCTGATTGGAGGAATCTGCATTATTGGCTTTTTAATCCTTCTGGTTGCTCTCCAGAGAGAATAATCAGTACTAGTATCACTAGATAGTTTTCTGAGGTAGTTACTGATAGCTTCGTCTTTCAGATCTTTGATTTCCATTTTAAGTAGCTGAGTCAGATTGTTTAGCTTAGTTTTATCTTGAGGGGCTCTAGTTTGTTGCCATATTCTCCTTGCCCTTCTTTTTTCTGCCAAGAGCTCTCTAATTTCTCTGGGGTAGTTGTTTCTCTTAATTTCCTTTTTACGTCACATATGAACTTCTTTTTCTAATTGCTCCTTACTCCTTAGTTAATTTTTCTTTCTAAAGACAGTCTAAAGTATTCCCAATTTGTGTGCTTATATATTAAACTAGGATAGCTTTCTTTTTGAATGATCCTTTCACTTAATGTCAAAAGTATTGGGGAGTGATCAGAGGTTAAGTTAAGACTTTCATCTATATGTATATAATTAACAGATATATTCTTCACTATAAAGAAATCAATCAGATCTGGTATTTTATTTGGATCAGTTGGCCAGTAGGTCGGTTTACCATTTGATAAGGCTTCGCAACCGTATTTTCTGATTTTCACTGAGGAGTTCTTTACATTAAGTTGTTGTCAGTCTAGAACCCCAGTGGATATTTTTTGTATTAAAATCTCCTCCAATTACAAATCTTTTCCCTAGTTTACTGAAAAATTCGAGATAATCATTTTCTTTTAGAGAGTATTTCAGTGGCAGTAAATTCTAATAACATTAATAGAGTTATTTTTGGTCTTGATATTGACAGCTGCTGCTAGTATTTGTTCTGTTTCATACTTTAATTCCTCGAAATGATTAATACTACTTCTAATTATAACAGGACTACCTCTTTTAGCAGTATTGCCCGGGTGAATAGTGTGATAGGTTTTATAATTTCTAAATTTGATAATTGATTGTCTAATGAAGTGAGTTTCAGAGTTAAGACAGTATTCGATTTTCTCTGCGACTAGAACCATTTGCAATTAATTTTGGTGCTGCTGGAGTCCATTGGCATTCCAGCATAAAATTCTTAAGTCGTTAGACATGGTTTTGTTTAGGGGTGGCTCCCTTAGTGCTGTATTCTAGTAACTGTATTCGCTGATCAAAAGTATTAAGTTTACTTATTATCAGCTTAAGCGTTTGATTTATGTCGTCTGTTTGAGGAGTTTTTTGTCTGTTTTCGTTACTCATCATTACTTGAGCGCAAGTTTTTTTGCCCACTTCTGCTTGAGAGGTTATCGACGATTTACTCTCGCCTTAACTCTCCTTTAAATGATTTTGGCCTGTTTATTCCAACAGTTTGCTTCTTTATTACATTTGTATTTTTAGCATGTATGTTTTTATTTTTGATGTTTTGCAATTCAATAGCAACGCTGCATCCTCTGTAGTTAGCTGGATATTAGGCTGCACATCTGTGGATTTGACACAATCTCTAGTATGGTGTTTACCTGGACATTTGACACACCTGGGTTCTTTGTTACAGTATTTCTGAGTATATCCTTATGCCTGACATTTTTTACATTGTGGTATAAGCCTAGATCTTTTTAAGGGCTCAATATTGACTTTGAATCCCAAGCCATACTTGGTCTGATGTATTTCTTCAATATCATCATCTGCGCTGAATGAAAGCATACATGTCCAGAGGCAGATATAATATATGCCTCTTTTAAAAATCAAACAATCCTTGCAAGAGTATGATAATATATACAGTGGTGGCTTTAGCACATCTCGTTATGTTCCGGAGTTTGTCATGTACCGCAGAACTGGACATTTTTTTTAGGAATATCATAAAAATGGTAAAACCATCCGGCGTAGAAAATCAGTAGTTCACCAGAAATTCGTAATTCAGTCAAAAATGATTGTTAAATAGCTATTAGTAGTAGAAGTAACAGTTCGAAAAAAGTTTGATGAGACATTTAGCCTAAAAATTAGCCCTAATAGCTAACTGTGAATTTTGAGTTGATTGCCGTGTCGCCACAGGGTTGTTTTCTAATACAAGGAGATCATTAGTCTATCTATATAGGACCGGACCTAATACACTGCCCTGCGGTACTCCTGCCTTGATCTCTTTTAATTCAGAATAGGAATCGTTTAATTTTACTCTAAAGAATCTATCTTTCAAGTATGATTCTAATATTGTAGTGAATTGCATTGGTAGTACAGTTCTTAACTTATTGTTAGTCCTTCGTGCCAAACTTTATCAAAGACCTGTGTAACGTCTAAGAATATCGTTTAGCAGACTTTTTTCTCCTCTAATGCTCTTTCATTAATATTAGTTATTCTGTGTACTTGATTTAATGTTGAGTGTTGTTTGCGAAAACCGAACTAATGATTTGGAATCAGGTTTTTCCTCTCAATTATCGAATGTAGCCTTTTTAATAATATCTTCTCAAATAGTTTAGACATAACTGCTAATAACGATATTGGCCTATAAGATCCAGTTTGTGTGGTGGTTTCCCAGGTTTAGGAATCATAATTACTTCTGCAATTTTTCACAGGGTGGGTACTTATTTCAATCGAAAGGCAGCATTTATAATATTGATGAGCTTTAATAAAGCTTTCCTTCGTAGTTCTTTTAAAATTTCTGCTGTGATAAGGTCATAACCCGGCGCTTTTTCGGATTCATATTTGTTTTTATCTCTTTATCACTTTTCTGTACAACCACTCCAGTTATTATTTCAGTTTCCAATGATTGGTCATCATGTGGTTCAAATATTTTTTCCAGGTATTCAGCAAAACTTCGTACTTTATCTTCGTTATTTATGGCCATTTGTTATCTTCTGTTCTGATTGGAGGAATCTGCATTATTGGCTTTTTAATCCTTCTGGTTGCTCTCCAGAGAGAATAATCAGTACTAGTATCACTAGATAGTTTTCTGAGGTAGTTACTGATAGCTTCGTCTTTCAGATCTTTGATTTCCATTTTAAGTAGCTGAGTCAGATTGTTTAGCTTAGTTTTATCTTGAGGGGCTCTAGTTTGTTGCCATATTCTCCTTGCCCTTCTTTTTTCTGCCAAGAGCTCTCTAATTTCTCTGGGGTAGTTGTTTCTCTTAATTTCCTTTTTACGTCACATATGAACTTCTTTTTCTAATTGCTCCTTACTCCTTAGTTAATTTTTCTTTCTAAAGACAGTCTAAAGTATTCCCAATTTGTGTGCTTATATATTAAACTAGGATAGCTTTCTTTTTGAATGATCCTTTCACTTAATGTCAAAAGTATTGGGAAGTGATCAGAGGTTAAGTTAAGACTTTCGATTTCATCTATATGTATATAATTAACAGATATATTCTTCACTATAAAGAAATCAATCAGATCTGGTATTTTATTTGGATCAGTTGGCCAGTAGGTCGGTTTACCATTTGATAAGGCTTCGCAACCGTATTTTCTGATTTTCACTGAGGAGTTCTTTACATTAAGTTGTTGTCAGTCTAGAACCCCAGTGGATATTTTTTGTATTAAAATCTCCTCCAATTACAAATCTTTTCCCTAGTTTACTGAAAAATTCGAGATAATCATTTTCTTTTAGAGAGTATTTCAGTGGCAGTAAATTCTAATAACATTAATAGAGTTATTTTTGGTCTTGATATTGACAGCTGCTGCTAGTATTTGTTCTGTTTCATACTTTAATTCCTCGAAATGATTAATACTACTTCTAATTATAACAGGACTACCTCTTTTAGCAGTATTGCCCGGGTGAATAGTGTGATAGGTTTTATAATTTCTAAATTTGATAATTGATTGTCTAATGAAGTGAGTTTCAGAGTTAAGACAGTATTCGATTTTCTCTGCGACTAGAACCATTTGCAATTAATTTTGGTGCTGCTGGAGTCCATTGGCATTCCAGCATAAAATTCTTAAGTCGTTAGACATGGTTTTGTTTAGGGGTGGCTCCCTTAGTGCTGTATTCTAGTAACTGTATTCGCTGATCAAAAGTATTAAGTTTACTTATTATCAGCTTAAGCGTTTGATTTATGTCGTCTGTTTGAGGAGTTTTTTGTCTGTTTTCGTTACTCATCATTACTTGAGCGCAAGTTTTTTTGCCCACTTCTGCTTGAGAGGTTATCGACGATTTACTCTCGCCTTAACTCTCCTTTAAATGATTTTGGCCTGTTTATTCCAACAGTTTGCTTCTTTATTACATTTGTATTTTTAGCATGTATGTTTTTATTTTTGATGTTTTGCAATTCAATAGCAACGCTGCATCCTCTGTAGTTAGCTGGATATTAGGCTGCACATCTGTGGATTTGACACAATCTCTAGTATGGTGTTTACCTGGACATTTGACACACCTGGGTTCTTTGTTACAGTATTTCTGAGTATATCCTTATGCCTGACATTTTTTACATTGTGGTATAAGCCTAGATCTTTTTAAGGGCTCAATATTGACTTTGAATCCCAAGCCATACTTGGTCTGATGTATTTCTTCAATATCATCATCTGCGCTGAATGAAAGCATACATGTCCAGAGGCAGATATAATATATGCCTCTTTTAAAAATCAAACAATCCTTGCAAGAGTATGATAATATATACAGTGGTGGCTTTAGCACATCTCGTTATGTGCCGGAGTTTGTCATGTACCGCAGAACTGGACATTTTTTTTAGGAATATCATAAAAATGGTAAAACCATCCGGCGTAGAAAATCAGTAGTTCACCAGAAATTCGTAATTCAGTCAAAAATGATTGTTAAATAGCTATTAGTAGTAGAAGTAACAGTTCGAAAAAAGTTTGATGAGACATTTAGCCTAAAAAAGATCATTAAGGCCAGAATGTTTTTGAAACGAAATTTAAATATTTCGGGTCTGGTGAGAACCATTATATATACTGCGTTTATCAAAGCATGACCCCAGATACACGGTATTTGGTGTTAAAGTGAAGGTTTATGCACGAAAATCGTGAACACATTTTGGTTGAAATATCAACTCAATTGAGAATTCCTCGAACGATGTAAAAAACTTTGTTAAAACCTGAAAAAAATAAAAAATTTAACAGAAATATAGGAACAGTTCGAAAAGGATGAGATTCATGTTAGTTGCTGCCAAGCCTTGGATGAAAGTTTCCTTGTCAACTGCAGAAGCAGTAAACAGAGAGAAAGTTTTCTATCGAAATATTAATAAAATTTACTGAAAACTGAAATTAAGAATTTTCTCCAAATGAACTAATTCTGTGGTCAACCAAATAACGTATGTGAAATTTGTCCTAAATCTGTCCTAAAAAACAACAAAAACAATATAGTCTTATATGTGTTAGTGTGCAAAGCAAAATGTCTCGATATAACGAATTTTATCATAAGTACAATCAAATTTGTTACGACGAACACATGATTTTCTGTATTTTCTTGGGAAAATTCTAGGAGGCGGAGACCATAATGACACATATACCAAGATATCTTAAGGTCTTATGTATATCGATTATATATCTAAATAATTATTATTAAGCTATCTTGGTACATATATGCGTCATTATGGTGTCCGCTTCCTAGGATTTTCCCAAGAAAATTATGAAAAATCATATAATCGATATACATAAGGTCATACCAAACTTGGTTGTCCTAATCCCCATAATCCCCTACTTTTTCTAAAATTGAAATATTTTTCGGATAGCTTAGACCTTAAGACATCTTGGTATATGCATCATTATGGTGTCCGCTTCCTAGGATTAACCCACAAAAATTCAGGAAATCATGTATATTTCCTAGTAAATTTTGTTGTCCTGTAGATAAAATTCGTTATATCGAGAACCTTACGATGAAAATATTTTTGGGCAATTTTTTTTTTTGGACGAAATGTAACGGATCGTTCTCAAGATGAAGCTTAATGAAGTCTTCTCTTTAGTCAAATATCTGGTGCTGAATGTAGTGGAATTGTAACTGGTCGAATATACTGGTCTCCCAAATAATTCAAATTCAAACATTTGTACTAAATTTATTGCATTAATGCGTTCCTTTCCAACCAGTGAGATTTATGAAATGGAACCCAATATACAGGAAGAAAACGAAGAAGAAATCGATTATAGTTCTGCTATTAATTTAAATGGCTAAATTGTTACATAAATTATACTTCATATATTTTAAAAAAAAAATGTTTTACCCGATGCATCAAATGTCAGATAATGCACTTCCAAAAAAATTGACCAAATCACTTGGCTATGGCACAACGTGGCTATGTTAACATTTGCAGTTGAGCGTTTGTGCGCAACAAATTTTGCCATATTCTAGCACATCGATAGATATGATTGTTATCCTCATATCATTATTTTCCAAATTTTCCAACCTCTATATATGTATCTACCACACACGAATTTATAACAATCCATCATACCACTAGTCAGGGACTCTCAAAATAGTGCTATATTGGATTGGAAATGAAATGAATCACTATAAAATTTTGTGATGCTGTTTATTATTCAATCATATATGTATTCATATACTGATTTTATGAATAACGAACAATATGTAAATTATTGTACTAGTTTTATTATCACTATAGAAATGTACGAGTACACTATTATTGTTTACATTATTTATTTAGGAATTTCACTGCATGTATGTACATATAAAAAAAAGTTATATAAATCGAACATAAATATAACATATGAAAATGTTTTGATGGATTTATTGTATGTACATGAAATGATGAAATATCTACATATCACATACACACACACACACACACGGTATTGTTTGAATAAATTTAACTTTGGCATGAAAAACACATAGCAAAAAAAAAAAAATTCAATTACGAGTATGTACGTATACTATTTATAATCAACCCACTTCATTCGAGTACCTTATTCTGTCACAGGTATACCATTATTGTATACAGTTTCACGCATTTCATATCATAATTATTAATTCGAAGCATAAAGATTATAATAAATATATAATCTGATTTCCCAAATTTTCCATTCATTTTCATTCGAATGTATACACCAAACGCGGATTTATATGGATTTCTATTTAAATTTTATTTTTATTTTATGTTCGAGTTTCGATTGATCATCAAGAATAACAAAAATATTATTTTGTAAAGAACAAATTCAATATTTATATTGTTATTTGGATAAATTGGAGTGGAAACTGAAAATGTTTTATTTATTTATATTTTTTTATATAACCGAGGCCGAGAGGAAAATTATTTATTTTAGGCTAAAAATATGTGCTATGTTGTTATCGTTGACAATAACATGGTAAACTTTCGTATACTTTTCTACTATTGGTTTATATGTATATACTCATATATTTAGCATAAATTGCAGATTTAAGCTTGTACATAGAACATATTTTAAATAAATTAAATATTTTATATAAATTTTGGTTGGTCTTTATCAATTAATGTCGGTTTATTTCGATAAGACGGAAATATACGCCGTTTATTTAAATATAAAAAGGGAATTATCACGAACTAATGGTTTCACAGAGGCACGTTTAAAAGAAGCAAAATTTTTAAAATTATAATGATTGTTTTGGAATTTTAATAAAATTAAGTTTACACTCGATTTAAATTTTTGCAGGTTCTAGAAAAATAAAAATAACTCTAATTTCTCATATTAAGCCACCCTGAAAACTGAAAATAAATCTGAAGAGCACGGGTAATTTATGGTAGCAAGGGCTACTTCCCTATATGCATATATGTTCATGGTATTCGGGTTTGAGAAGCTAATGTGTTAAGAAATTTCATTGTGAAATAAAAAATTGTATGGGAACGTCAGGATCAATTCCCTGGACAAATCACCCAATACATTATTTTCACCCATATGCTATAGTTTTTTTTTTGCATACAGTAGACCCGCGTTAACATGAACGCCGTATTCCGTGAACTCCGGGTAACGTGAACAATTTTTTAATTTCATGTACTACCCCGGTAACCTGAACAATTGGATGGCTCAATAACGAGAATTAAATTTTGTACACTCTCGCATGTCCAATTCTACACATAAAACTTATTATATATGTACACGGCGTTGCCATATGTGGAGTTTTTCCTGCAAATCGCAGATGTTTTTTAATGTTAATTGTTCAAACATTGTTTAGATGCGAATTCAACTAAACGTCAATCTGAATCAAATCTTGATGGAAGTTCCATCAGGTACAGGTTCCCCGTAAATTTGCAATAATTCAATAATTATGTAACTAATTTCGGTATCACTTTTTTTTAATCATTTTTGTGTATAGAAATCTAAAAAGCAAAGCGAGAGAGGAGCTTTTTTTAAATTATTATATTGGTTGGAACCCATACGGATTCCGCCCTCAATGCCGGGACGGCCCATGATGCAAATCCAGGATTCTATCCTAATACGCAGAAGCGCTCTGCAGCCCTATCAAACTGTACATGTTCGAACCAAGGTATGAAGGACAACTAATCTACATTAATAGAACTACAGCTGAAACCCTGAAGCCGAATAATATTGAAAGCTGGACCACTGCACACAAAGTGCAAGCTGTCATCATCTTCCTCAAGACAGTCATCACAAATAACGTCCTGAGATAATCCCATTCGATGGAGATGCCCCTTAAATCGACCTTAACCCATAAGAATCGCGACCAAGATTCTTAGCTGGTCCTTTTTCAAAGATAGAGCTTATTAAGTAGATTTCAAATTGGGCTCGCTAATGAAGTACTTCACCAAACGACAACTAAAAGTAGCAAGCCACTGTATTCTTAGATTTTTCAAAGCGTGGCTCTTTATAACTTTCTTGACGTAGTTAAAAGATAATGGAGCCGCGGGTTCAGGTCCAAATATAGTTAGCTGAGAACCGGATTTGGCTAAACAATCCGCGATCTCATTCCCTTCGATGTCACAATGTGTTGGCACCCACATTACCGTAACGGTATTGTTGAAGCACAGAGGATTAATGAAGCGTTTGCAATCCTTGACAAGTTTGGAGACAGTCAATGGATTTTTCAATGAATTGAAAATCAGCTTTGAAATCAGTGCACAGAATAATGTTTGTGTTTTTAACAGCAAAGTTCAAAGCTTCCATAACACAATACGTCAGCGTTATGAGTTCCGCTTGGAAAACAGTGCAGTGCAAACCAAGCTTGCCAAAGGATCTCTGATTGGACCATGCATGGACAGTAGATTCCAAATCCAGCACTGAGGCTAGAATTTCGAAAAAATCCTCCGAAAACCACAAATCGCTCGAAGGATAAACCACCTTGAATTAGTTGGAGAAGTCGTATTCTTGTAGTGATCTATCGTTAACCATATCGATTTCTGGTAAAAATGAAATGTAGTTTTTAAAGATTAGTTTATGTCCCACGATAGAACCGAAAACATTCCAGGCCCCAATGCACCTAAAGCGAAACGCTGCAGAACAAACAGTGCCATGAATAAAGGTGTGTAAGTGGGGCAAGGAAAGAATGCACACCATAGCAAGTAGTGGAGGACATAGCTCCAGTAACAAGCCGTGGATTGAAGGCTATTAAATTTAGCAGTAGAAGCCTTTAGATTAACAACTGGCCACCACACAACAGATGCGGAAGATAATATCGGTAAGACCAGCGATTTATAAATAAAAAACAACATCCTGGGTGTTGGAACCCAGGATTTCCCAAAAGCCCTTCTGCATTGCCAAAATATGGCAGTAGGTTTTTGTACTTTGGAGTCAAGATGAGGTTTCCAGGAAAGTTTGCTATCTAAGATAACGCCAAGGTGTTTGACCTGGTTACATCTGGTAATCGGTCTCCCAAAAAGAAATGGAATGGATAGATCCAGGCCACTCCTGCGCCTAGTAAAGACAATTAAATCTGTCATAGGCGGGTTGACATGCAGACCCTTCTCAATGCACCATGCTTCCACAGTATCTAAGGCCTGCTGCATTAAGTCGGATAAAATATTCACGTGTTTGCCTGAAACTGTTAAGACAAGATCATAGCTCTGTGCAATGAAGCCAGATTGCTGCAGCTTAACCAGTAAACCGTTAATGACCAAAACCCACAGTAGAGGCGAGAGCACACCCCTTGGCAACCTTGACAGAGACTGCAAAGGCATCCAGTTCAGTCTCTACTGTGCGAGACTTGAGCATGGATTCAATCCATTTGACAATGGTGTGATTAATACCAAAATTATTACAGGCATTAGTAATCAAGATAAACGAGGTGCTATCAAAAGCTCCCGCTATATCGAGGAAAGCTCCTACTAGAAACTCCTTGTTATGGAGGGATCTTTCAATCCTAGTTACAAGTTCACGTAGGGCCGTTTCACAGGACTTACCAACTCTGTAAGCCTGTTGCATGTTACTGAGCGGGAAGGTAATTAAGTGCTTGTCCCTAATATATCTGTCGACGATTATTTCTAAGGCTTTAAAAAAAGTTGAAGACAGACTAATAGGTCGAAAAGACTTGGGATCCGTATAATCGGATTTGCCGGTCTTCGGAATAAAAACGACTCTACTCGTGCTCGAGGATTTAGGAACAGCGCAGAAAGCAATACACGCCTGGAATAATTTATCAGACGGTCCTGAATGATAGGAAAGGCGTGCTGTAATCAGCCGGGAAAATACCATCAGGCCCACCAGCCTTATAAGATGCAAAGGAAAATAGACTCCAGCGTAGAACATAGAGATTGATTAGCTTGTAAGCCATGTCCCAATCAGCAGCCACAAAAGGAGTTTTAGAGGATGCGGTAGTAACATCATCTGACGGAGAGGAGCTTATTCGAGTATTTGGGAAAGTAACCCATTGTTAAGTACGTGGATTTAAAAAAGTCCTAACAACTTTGCTTATTGCACAATATGCAATTTAAAATTGAAAGCATCAGCCGGTGTGACAGATTGAAAACTACACGCTAAGACATTTAAACACGAAACACGAGCGAAGGCTGTTATTTTAAACACCTCAACGAGCTATAAATTTACTGAAGATGAAATTCAACTCGCGGCTTTTTGTGCAGAAAGCAATTTACCATTTTTGATGATGGATAAATTAATTCCGCTTTTGAAGAAGTTACTTCCTGACTCGGACATCTTAAAATAGGTAGCGTATGCCAGAACGAAAACAACGTCTGTGGTAAACAGTGTGATTGGTGAAGCACAAATTGACGAATTATGCGATTTGATGAAAAAAAATTTTCTTTATGTGCGAATGAATCCACTGATACCGGCTACTAAAATGTTTTCACTAGTCGTTAGAATTGAACACTAATCGAAAATAAGGGATAGTTTTTGCATTTTAGCAAGTTTACAAATTCGAACGCAGCTTCAATTTATTCCAATTTAATATTAATTATAAGAAAAATATGATCGGATTTGCAGCAGATGGTGCCCCAGCGATGACGGGTTCACACCATTCTGTAGCTACTCTTTTAAAGAAGGGTTGTCCAAATTTAACTTCAAATGCAGATGTCGCTCACTTGCTGTGCGTAAGCCACGTAATTCGATGTATCCCTAGATATGTAGAGGAATGTACTCTCGTAACATTTATACATTTATACAAAATAGTTCAAAATGAGTTGATCTTTTTGCGGAGTTTTAAATCATGTTAGATTACAAACCGAGAAATGCGCCATCCTTCACAAACCAGATGGCTGTCATTGGAAGGCACTGTTAACCAAATTCTGAGCCGATTTAACTAGTAAACTATTTTTATCCACGAAGACATTCAAAAATTAGAATCATCCCAGCAAATTATCGACACTGCATAATCTGAAATTTGACATGACTGAAATTTATTTAAAGTTTCTGAAATATGTTTTGGGAATGGTAAATAAATTAAATAGATTGTTTTAATGCGAGGAGCCCCAAGTGCATACCAAGCAAAGCCAAATCAATAGACTTAATTATTTTTGATTGTTTTATGAAACTGGAATTCATTGCACTCGAAAAGTTTAAGACTCTTGAATTGCCCATTTCACCTGCCAATAAGTATATTAAGGATTTATAAAGTATTTATTTAGGTGCAGAGGTTTTGATGGTACTTGATTCAGGTAGCTTATCTGAAGTAGATGAAATCGATTTTAGAAAGTATTGTTTGGATTTTTATGTGGATTTATGTAACGCTTAATTAAAAAATTTGATTTTCACAAGGAATTTTTAAAATCGATTGAACATACAATCCTGTTCAATTACGAAAATATGTGAGTTTATGCCACATATTAAAAACAGTGATAGCTACCAAGATCTGGATGATGAATGACGGGAATTACGTTTCTTAAACTTTGAAAACGTGAATTTAAAGGAAGATAATAAGATTGAACAATTCTGGGACGTTATTTTACAATTAAAAAGAGCAGATGGGACGAAATGCTTTCCTAAATTACGCAAATTGATAATGGCAGTTTTAACAATTCCGGTAGCCACTGCCAACGTGGAGCGAATATTCTCTCAGATCAATTTAAATAAAACAAAACTAAGAAATAAATAGGAGGTTCCAACATTAGTAGGAATTTTAAGAACATAAAAAAGGGAAATGCAGGTTCATTAGATTTTCAAGTTACAAATAAAATGTTTAAAAAAAGGAATTATTTAATGTATCAAAAAAATTAAAATAATAAAGTCTGATAATACCACAATGTAATAACAAATAGTTACGAATATACGCATGCATTTAGTACATACTTTGATTTTAATTGACAAGACGTCAAATTTTATTGTTTTTTTTTTACAATGTGATTTTGTGAATTTAAATGTGATTTTATTAGTAAAATTAAATTACTAAATAATATTATTTATAGTTTTTATTATCCTTCAATAAAGGCGAATTTATAAGACTTGCTTTTTAATTTTTGGAATTAGTGCTGATTTTTTTCGTTTAATCCCATATAGCTCGTCAGTTTTTTTGTTAGAAATGAAGGATTTATGTATTTATCAAAATTGTTTATTTATATATTTATTGTTTTTCAATAAATATAATATGGCAACGCTGTATGTACATATATTTTCGTACGATTCGGGGATTCCCAATCTGTTCTTCTCTTCGTAATTTTAATCCAGTAAACCTGAAAATACGATTCGGGGATTCCCAATTTGTTTTTTTTTCATGATTTGTATCGAGCAAAGGTGAAATGCATCAGTAAGAGAAAATACTTTGTGTGGTAAGCTAGTGCAGTTTATAAAAAGTTGTTTGTGCTTTATGTATATTGTATGTGCTATAAGTGGCGATATGCTTAAAGAAAAAGCTACACTTTTTCATAGTCCAATAAATGAAAACGAAACCACTTTCCAAGCAAGTGATGGATGGCTACAACGTTTTAAAATTTGTTTTGGTGTGCGGTTTCTGAAAATTACTGGGGAAAAGTTGTCCTCTCAACCTGAGCATGTGGAGCCATTTAAAAGAAAATTGCAAGCCAAAATGATTGAACTTGATCTGTTTGTAAACCAACTTTTACCAGAAAAAACTTTTGTTTCGTCATTAGAAAAAACGTACCTGGAAGAAAAAGTAAAAACAACGCATTACTTTTCTAGCATGTACTAATGCAAATGGTTTCCATAAATTACGACCGTTGGTAATTGGAAAAACGAAAAATCCACGTTCATTTAAAAAATTTCGGTCATCTACAAACATTTTAAAACTGCGTGGATGACAGTTGTAATTAAGACTGGATCCATAAATCATTTGTACCACAGGTAAAAAATTGTTTAAGCCAATGAACGCAAATTAAACTTTTTATCAATTAGGTACGAACATTTTTAAAAAGCAAACATCTGCCAGTAAAAGCTCTTTTATTGTTGGATAATGCTCTATTTCATCCACCTGAAAACAAGTTAAAATCAGACGATAGAAGAATAACAAAACTTTATTACCGTATTATTACTAGTTTATTAGCTTCAATAGTGGGTAATGAAAATGATATATCGCATTCGCTAAAAAAGATAAACTTTAAAGATGCTATTCTTTGTTTAACTGCTGCTTGGGAAAGACTTGAGCAAAGTACCATCGCAAAATGTTGAAAAAACATATTAAATTTTATTGGAGATAAGGACGATTTAGATGACGATGTTCATTTAAGTGTTTTTGAGAAATTTCCGGAATGCTGAAATTACCTCAGCAATAGACCAAACTATCAAAATTCTTCATATCATTTATCTTCAGGTTCGCGTAGCATTGGTTTTTCTAATACATATTTTAAATTATCCTTACAAAATTTAATAGGATTAGTGCACTGTTGCAGAAGTCAATGCCTGGAATGCAGATATGCAAATTGAAGTAAATGAAGTAGTTGACAGCGACAGTGACACTATTCTCGAGCCGAAAGAAAAAATTCGACCGAAGGAAGCAATTGAAATTTTCAATGAGGCTTTACAATGGGCAGAAGAAGACAGGGTGAATTTAAAAGAAATAATAGTTTTGCGAAATTTGAGAGACAGGTCCATTTAAAGAAGCTTGGAAACAAACAAACGCCAAACAAGAATTACTGAATTTTTTCCTTAATAATAAATTTAACTGCCTAACAGTATTTTGTATTCTGATATGTGTAAATGTAATTCTTCGACACCATAATTTGGTTAGGAATATTTCAGTAAATTGTGCTAGTTTCACTATTTTGTATTTAAGAAATAAAATTAAATACACAAAACTGTTGCAAAAGCCTCAAATATGCTATAATCAACAACACTAAAGTTCTTATTCAGAAGAAGATTAGAATGGTGGAACTGTTCCTATGTATGTAGTAAAAATTTGTTCTGAGATATGCGCAGATTTCATTAATCGGAATATTGACAAGGAATTAATATAAATATAATGAAAATATGAAACATTATAATTTTAATGACTGTGATTTGAAATAAGGAAACTAACTAAACAATTAAGACGAGTACATGTTTTTTATTCTAAAAACAGAGCCTCGTTTTCTTTTTAGCCGGAATGTCCAACCAAGCAGGCTTCGCTTTAATTTGTTATTAGTGTGTGTGCCAAACGATACAAAAAACCGATAAAAAGTTAAAAAAAACTCTATTTATTCACCACAAAAATTTTAACTAGTCTCGGATTTTGTACGCTATAAAATGCAAGTTTTTTGTTGGTACTTTGACAGAACCTCAATAAATTTTTGACTCTACAATTGAACAAGCATTTTCAAAAATAAAAGCAATAGCTACAAATTTATTGGGTTCAACAAGAGAACAGAATTTGGTGGAAGTTATAAGGGATAGTATGATTTCAGTGCCATCTACGGGCTTTTCACGTTTCATAATGGACGATATGAACGTACATTTTTAGAGGTGATTTTCTATGTTTAACCTTTACCGGTCGGTACGTTTTTACAGATAACTTTTGCCGGTCCGATTGTTTATTATGAAGGAACTTGGTCATTTCTTAACTGATTATGATGAAATTCAAAATGGAAAGGGGCTTCTAAAATTATATTTGGAAGAAGATGTGGAATAAAGAAAATTAGGAAGGAATTTGGCTATAATAAATAGCCGATTTAAAGCTAAAATAAATAACCGATTATAATGAAAATTTAATGGAATTGTTTAAGAAACACCCGAGTATACCTTCGGACATACCGAATTTCATTATAACCGGTTAAGAATAACAAAGTTTAATCCAACTGGCAATATTCCAGAACTTGTAAAATTTATTTTAGAATTCCATTTACATCGTACTTGCTAAATGTCATTATAATCTATTAAGAAATAACAAAGTTTCTTCATAATTGGCCATATCCCAGACCTTCATGTAAAAATTATTTTAGTATCCCGTTTTCATCGTTCTTGCTGAATTTATGAATATCGGTTAGTTCATTGACGTGCAAAAACAAAAACAATGATAACAAAACAACCAAAACTACAATAGACAACAGTTTTATTGTATTTTTCATTATTTTTTCGTTAAGAAAAATGTCTTGGTTTTTTTACATTTTTAATAATAAAACAACATCAGCAACTGAAAATCTGCAAATAGAGAAATAACAAATGAAAAAATGAGCCCTCCCAATATAACGCTAAGAGGTAATCTTGTATTGTTAATAGCAACTAAAAATTAATTTTGTGGAATTTTAAAAGATTAAAAACAGAGTATGCTTCATAAATCTCAGTATTAGATTCGATACTCTAGATAGTTCCGAAGTTAAATTTCAATTTTTCAAGATTTTAAAATCAAAATACATAACACTCTCATTGATGCAAGTATTTTGTACAACAACAAAACGATATATAAAATAAATATCGCACATTCACACGGGTCCTGTTTGTGTGATAAAAAAAACAAAAATAAATTCGTCTAAGGTTAATGCAATGAGTGAATCTTATGTAGAACCTTGTTTACCAGGAAAACGTCGTAAGCGCGTAAAAAATCCAGAGAATTGGAAGAAACCATTGAAAGCGCGGAGAATGACAATTTTACACATGATTTTAATGATTTGGAAGCGATTCAATAATAATAAATATTATATTATTTTCAATAACAGTATATTATCAATAACAGTAACAGTAACACGCAGTCTCAATGCTGTGTTAAAGTTGAGAACAGGCTATCGACAAGTTTTGTAGTTAACTCGGGTGTTCGGCAGGGAGATGCTCTGTCCCCGATACTCTTTAATCTCATCTTGGAGTACATCTTTCGTAAAACTGAAACACCGCAGCGTAACATCTTATATCGCCAGTCCAATCAGGTGCTTGCATATGCAGATGACATATGCGTGATTGGACTGAATAGCAACGGAGTGAAAGAAATACTTGATCCGCTTGTAGAGTTTTCAGCTTCAGTTGGACTTCAGATCAATGAGTCCAAAACGAAATACCTGATCTCTGGTTTTAGGGACAGTGGCACACCAGATTTTAGTAGTGGCCACCACACGTTTGAGGGAGTGAGGAGGTTCAAATATTTGGGTTCTCTTATCACTCACGATAATAGTGTGGGTGAGGATATTAAAGTGCGGCTGGCAGCTGGCAGCCGTTCTTTGTATCCTCTAAGGCCACTGCTAAAATCTAAACACTTATCAAGTGCCGTGAAGCTGAAGCTTTACAAAGCGTTGATCAGGCCCGTTGTTATGTTTGGATGTGAAAGTTGGGCGCTGACGGATGAATACGAGAGATGGCTCCTAACATTTGAGAGAAGAGTCATGCGTGTGATCTACGGCCCAAAACGCGAAATAGATGGTACCTACCGAGCTCTGTACAATATCGAGATCAGAGATCTGATGAAGATCCCCGATATTGTACATGAAATAAGATCTCAGCGAGTACGCTGGCTCGGTCACGTTCTGCGTGCTGATCCGGAACGAATTGTGCAGCGATCACTGAAAGGAGAGCCACCATATGGTAGGCGCAGAGGTCGTTGCCGGCGACGATGGCTCCACGATGTAGAGAACGACTTGGCCTCTTCAGATTGTCTTAGACAGTATGAAGACCATGCTCAGGATCGAAACCGTTGCAGCCAGGTTGTTGACTCAGTAAGGGGCCAGTAATGGCCTTTAATACTGTTTATTATTATTTATCAATAACAGTATGTTTTTTATTTTCTAGACATACTCCAAGTGACCCTCCAGATTTTTCAACTTGCTCACATAATGGGGAAAAATCTTATCGGTGTTCAAATTTTAAAATGGGTGATATTCGTAATTTCCACGCCCTGTTTTATTTTACAAACAAAAAAATCGAACAGGATACCAGGAGCCATATAAACCTAGACGATCAAGACTTCAAATGGAAGTCGCTTCAAGAAGAGGGATTTGTATAAAATATTATAGTTAAAATAGTTAAAATCAACGGCACGGAAAAATTCAAAATGGAAGTATGTCAAAAAACATTTCTGCGTATATTAAATATTTCGAAGGGTAGGGTGCAAAAGATCGCCAGAAATTATTTTAATACTGGATTATTACCCAAGGAAAAGCGTGACGGAGCTAAACAGCAAACGATATATTCGCAAAAAAGAGCCTATGTAAAACTCTTTATAGAGAAATTAAATTGTTTAGAGTATCATTACTGTCGTGCTAAAAGCACTCGTCAATATTTCCCTTGCCATTTAACAATAAATACAATATTTATACGTATAATAACCAAGTTTCAGAGGATATTGTAAAAGTAAAAAAAACATTCTTTCGCAATATTTTTTGTCAACAATACAACTTTGGCTTTGGGGCCCCATCATCCGACAATTGCTCTCGCTGCAGTCAGTTATTTGAAAATATCAAACGAAAAAAAAATCATCAGGAATAGGTATCATTGCAGATTCAAAAGAGAGTACATAATTTAAAAGCTAAAGCTTTCTTCAAAAAACTTAAAGAATGGTCTTCTGAAATGATTACATTGTCGTACGATTGCCAAAAAAATATGGTAAATCCAAAAATTCACGATCAGATTGCGTATCATAGCCGAAAACTTTATACGTACAATTTTACTGTTGTTAAAGGGTTTTCAAACACAAAAATGACAACAGAAAATGTTTCGAATTTCACGAATTTCATAAAGGGTCAAATTAAATATCATCTGCTGTTCATTACCAGCTAATTTCAAGCGACCTGTCGTCTGTCTCTAAAATAAGGTTTTATGCCGATGGGTGTGATGGTCAAAACCGTAACTCCATAATGGTTGCTATGGTCACATTTTTTCTCATAAATGAAGCTCCTTCAAACATAAAGAGTGTAGAGTTAGTCTTAAAAAAATTCATATATTTATTTAGGCTAATTTAATCATTTAAAATATTTGTTGAAATAAATAAAATAAAAAATTGTAAATGTATAAGAAAAACAATACACATTATTTGTAATAGATGTCACTTCACATCGTTTAGTTTCAATGTAAAAAATATGCATTCGAATTGTTTTCACAATAATGTATTTATCATAATCGTATGCATACATTTAGGCGAATTTACATGAAATTATTTGTCCAAATAAAAAAATATATTTTGTTTTCAGAGATTATTGAAACGTAAAGCAAAATAGTGTTCACTAAGTTCTGTGCTGGGATGTTCTACCATCATATTTTGGATAATCGATAGACATTTGTCATTTTTCACGAACAAAATTGTATTCTATTCCGTAATCAATTCCGCAATTTCTATTGTGATCATTGCCTACTCGATTCAATTTCTATAAATTCGTTCGATAAAATATCACCAATATTTTTATTTTCGATGGCAAGTGAAAAGAGGAAAAAGAGATAGTTTGCAAATTTATTCTAATAGGCTGAGATCGCAATAGAATACCCGAAATTGAAAAAACGCAATGGAGGATGGAGCACAATTTTGCTCGTGAAAACAGAGACACAAACGTTTATCGAATATCGAAAATATGATGGTAGAACATCTCAGCACTGTTTCGTTGCATCGACAAATATAAATAAATTAAATTAATTCTTCTTTGACTTACTATTAATTATTAATTAAAACAAAACATGAATTTTCCAATTTACTTAATTTAACTAGTCTTGATTTTACATTACAATTATCTCCGTAATGTCTAATTATAAATCAATAAAAAAAAATCTTGCAAAGATGTTGTACGCTAATGAAGAAGTGTTCGATATGATTATGCATTACGGGAATCATATAGGGAATCCAACAAGAGGCCGTGAAACTTAATAGGAATTTGTGGTACATGTGCTAGCTGCAGTATTACATGACCCACACACATCAACTCGAAATATTGTACGAGATAGAGAAATATCTCAAACAACTGTATCTTGCGTTTTGAGAGGAAACACGTCCCATGCATACCATCATATATCATTGCTACCGGAATTGTCAGCAAATGATTTTATAAACAGAATTTAAGTTTGTCATTTGAAGAAAATTCAGACTTCGTTCAATATGTTCTGTAGACATACGAAGCTATACATTTAAAAGTGGCGGTAATGTGAATAGGCATAACTTTCATTATTGGAGAATGGCTAGAATATTTGGTTCTCGCCTAATCGGACCGTTTTTCTTTAATGGAACACTTTCGCCCGAGAAATTCATGGAATTTTTAATGGAAGATTGTTCCAATTTATTAGAAGGCAGCCTATCCCGAGAAAGATAAGAAATGTGGCTTCAGTTGGATGGTGCACCTTCTCATTTTGGAAGAGGTTCTCGGGAGCAATTAAATTTAATGATTCCGAATAAATGAATCGGAAGAGGTAGCCCTACTTCTTATCTAAAAAATCTAAAAAATTCGATCCGCCGCGGATTTGCCTTATTATGAAACTTGTTATCGAATTTTGCCGAAATCGAATTTGCACAACAAATCACAACAACACTAATTTGACAGCAGATGTTTTTTATTTTCCGATGGGTTAGTATTATACGTTGCTTAAAGCGTCTCGTGTGGATTAAAAATTATTTTATAATAAATATACGTATAATATTAATAATTTTAAATAAAAATAAATTTAAAATATTCGTCTTTAAATGGCCAGTATTGGTTTTTTTTGCCGATTCGAGTGATGAGGGTTCTCAAGATGAACACCCCTATTCCGTTAGTCGTGTCACTTGTCACTTGTACCGACATACAAATTTTGGTATTCCCTAAGGCAATTGAAGTGACAATCGTCGTTTCAAGTGACAAACATCGTATTCTAGTAGTCGTTATAAAAGTTTCGTGTCACTTGAAATGACATTTCTGGACGCGTAAAATTTTTAAGCGACAGGAGCAAAAATACAGTAAATCGGAAGATAGCAAAACATTTAATTTTATTTTTTTTGATGTATTTCATATTTAGTGAATCAAAATATAATTAATTTAAAATATTTTCATATTTTTAGTTTTTTTCTACTAATTTGTGCGTTGATGGAAAAATATTGAATTATTTAGCTAACCTACAGGATTTTTTATACGTATTTAATTCTTAAAACTTTCACGAAATTACAGAGATTACAATTACTTATTATTTCTCAATAGGTTTTAATAACCATTAACACACCACATAAATATCATGACAAATACAAAACTGACAATTCATGTGTATTTCAAACGCCAATATTCCGTCAAAAATCAGGAAATTATTGGTGCTGCCAGATAATTTAATTTGTCGTGTCACGTCACTGCGGGCGACTAAGAGAATACCAATTTATATTTGAAGTGACGTGACAGTAGTCGTGTCGATTGAAGCGTCGCGACTATCAGAATAGGGGTGGAAGTGACACCGATGACCATAAGAAAGCGTTATTTTCATGAAAATAATTTATTTATGTTTAAATATATAAATATATTTATAATAAAACTTACATTGTAAATGTTTTTATTTCACGATAGCATTAACTAAACAACGATCGTATTTGAAATTCGTCAACTAAATAGCAGTCCAATTTTGCCATGTGCTTTCGGAAAAATTCGATTTGATGTTTTTTTTTAGTTTCATAGGGCCCTGGTTGTGCAAAACGCTTGTAATATTCTCCAAGTCATTTTGTGCGGTTGAGTGTGCATTCGCTTGTTGGGCAATTGTACTTCTTGGAAATTATTTCTTTGATTGTAACGTGACTTAAGCATTCGTTTCTCAGACCGCAACTTTGGATTGCCCTTACGCTTCAAATCCAAATATTCTGGGCAACCTCTGTAGTTTGCTGTGTGATTTTCACCACAATTACTACGGCGTTTTACTGATGGGTCATTTCTCGTTTTATTGCATTTTTTTGGATAATGAAGTTCGCAATAAATAACGCAAACTTCACTCAACGTGCAATAAACTTTTTTTTTTGTGTGACCGTATTCACATGGCACTTGATGCATTGGACTGGTCCGGTTCGCTTTTTGGGTTTCTCTACAGCGATTTTACGATGCAGTAGATATTTCAAGTTATATATACTGAGGTTTCCTTTTTTCTATCTATCTGGCTATAATTCTATACGAAACATCGGTTTAGGAACCTTCTCCCGACTTAAAATGTTTGCAATAGGTTTGGCATGGAAGCCTTGCGCGACGAGAGCCGCATGAATGTTGGTCATCTCTACACTACTCTCCATTCCTTTTAAAGCAATAGTCAACCCTTTTTGAATTTTCAGTTGGTAAGTGTAATATTGCTTTCCGGTCGAAATGGTTTACAAGCGCCCTGAAACCATCAATTTCCAAAGGTTGGATTTTCTTTTCATTGATATTTCCCCTTTTAAGCGGGGCAATATAAAATATTGAGTCAGTTAACTTGTCGATTATATAGACAAGTTCATTATTGGGAACCTTAAATTAATTGGTGGCGGGTTTTCGGTCTCTTTAGCTGTTGTGCCATCGGCGCATATAGAAGCTTGACTAATTTTAAAAATGTAAACTAGACATTTTAATCACTATTTTGTAAAAAAAAGTTCACGTTCATACTTCAAGTGATCAAGATAATATAAATTTAACATCAGTACTAGTACACCAATGCACCAGTTTATCTTATTTTCCTCTTCAATATTTAGTGGTGACAGTAATAATATTTCTACAATAAAGTGAATCACAAGATTCGTGATGAGATAGATCGTACTTGTTACTATAGTTTAACTAATTTTAGCTTTTGTTTGAATTATAGCGCTGTACTTAATTCAAACCTTTTTATAATTTTCTTCCCTTATAAATCCTTAGATTATCGCGGGATTTATTAACTCAGCCGATAAACGACATTCTCTACCCATTCCAAAGAAAAATGGTCTACAAATGAAATTCGCAAGAAATCCGCATTGGTTAAGTCCAATTTAATACCACACGATTTAGTGGAATGAATAAAAAATTTTAAATTTCAATTACTTTTATGTTTACACCCGCAAATATTGCATTTATAAATAAAACCCTTTAAATAAAGAATCAACAATAAATTTGATACTTAATTTCACTAATTACCCTGGCCAGAAAATGTATTCGAAAAAATATTTTTCCGACTAAAAAAAATGCGTTGGTGCGAAAATTAAGATAATTAATTATACACAACAACAAAAAATAAATTACATAAATAATATTTTGAAGTACATGCTATTGTTTGTAGACAAACAATTTAAGCCAAGGATTTTTCGAGGTCATGTATTTAATGGTGTTCATACGTACATACTCTATAATTTACATATATGTATATCTAAGACATGTAATACCTATCTATAGTATATTCACCGTCATTACACTCAACACCTCATTAATTTTCATAAAGAGCACCGTACCGTAAAAGAATAACATAAAAAAGAAAGTGAAAATCTTATAAAATTTTATTTAATTACAAATTATAATTTGACAAATAATTACATTTTGTTATAATATACATTTGCCATAAAATGGTGTTCAAGCGCGCACACACAAGGGAAAAGTCATTGAGATAATGATATAAAAGAGCAACAACAAAAATGATAAGAGAATCTCTTCTGGAAATTTGTCTTATAGGTGTTATGTATTCTTTTGCTTTCACAACGTAATTAATGTAGATGTAACCCATTTTCCTTTTGAAAAAAATTAAAAAAATGTCGAAAAAAATGAAAATCGTTAATTATTCATACATAATCTTCTTGTCAACAACAAACAGTAGAAAGAGAAAAGGTGAATACTCCACGTATCATTTCCATACAAATTTATTCTTATATAAAATATCGAACCACTCAAGACTAATTAACTAATTTTTAATGATTTACTATACACATATTGTGTAGCCCTTATACTATCAAGCCAAGCCTATATGGGTAAGTAAACGTAAAACATTTATGCACAGAATAATTAATTCAATTTTCTTTTAATTCAATTCGATATCTATGTACTGGCACATACTACTAATATGAATATCAATATTCATTTAATTAATACAAAAATTCAATTAAATATATTAGAAATTCTAATATATAAAATGATATAATGAGAGCAGTACCAATAAAAATACACCCTAGAGATAGCGTCAATACAATATTCTATATGGTATAAATGTATATGATGATAAAAATAAACCAAAATTGCAAACGGAATATGTTATTTGAAGTTGAACTATAATACGTATATACACGTACATAATATGGAACATGGAAGTTCCATTTCATTTCATTTCTATGTTTATGTCTTTTCTGTGAGTTTTGAGATATACATATATACAGCATAACTATATGTACCAGTATTTAGTTTATTGAATAAAATTGTCGACCCTTTAACCATCATAAACGATAAATATTCAAAAATAAAGCAAAAAAGGAAAAACTTTTGGAAAGAAGATCAAAACAATTTTGATTTCCATTACACTAAATACTCTACTATCTAAATTTTTATTTTATTTTTGTCTAACAAACCAAAAAATGCTATTATGGAAGATAAAATAAAGAAAACTGAACAGTTCTTTTATCCCTTATAATTTAGATAAAATTATAAAAATGTTCAAAAGGTTATTTCTGTTCATTACATTGATCGAATATATTCAACATTAAATATAACTGTTCTTTGGTAACAAATGATTTAGTGTTTTAGGCTAATTTAAATTTGTCCCAAAGCAATCGCAAAAGTTTATCTATGTTGTTCTTTATGTTGGCAACAATCATTCAGGAAAAAATATCAATATTCGCGAAGAGCCCTTCACTTCACACAATTGACAATTGCAAATGAAAACATATGTGAAACAACAGACTACAACATATCAGACTACCAAGTCGTATTGTAAAATTCGAAGTACAAAGAAATGTAATGAGTAAAAATTTATTTTAAAAACCAGTATATACGGGGTCACCACTCGAAGTGTTCAACTAATTTCACGCTACTGTAGCAACCAAACAGCGCATGATAGCGCGCTAATTTTTTGACAAGCGTCAGTCTGTTATGTTGTTTACAAGCCTACTAACGTATATCATTTTAGGCCGTAGTTAAAAAAAGTTATCGAAATGGAATTCAAACGGAGCAGTGTTAATGCTTTGTATTTACTGGAAAATTGCCAATGTTAGCTACGACCTGTTTGTGTATCGGACCATTACACGAAATAATGAAACTGGTAGCACCAAAGAACGCCATGGAGGTGGACATTCATAAACAGCAACATCGCTAGAAATGGTTCGAAAGGTTATGGCCAGAACTCGACGTAATTCACAACAAAGCGAAGTTCAATTATGGTGAAAACGTGTATATTTATGGTCTGCGTGTAGCATGGGGCGCATATTAACAAATGAACTACGATTGAAGCTCTACAAAATACAAAAAGTGGAAGATTTAATACTTGCACAAAAGGCATTAAGGCCTATCGAAGAGCAAAGGTATTAAAATTCTTGCACGTTGGTGGCGAACTTGATAATTTTGTATCGGTTTATAATTTATTATTTAATTTAGTATTTTGTATAATTTTTTTACAGTTCAGCAATATGTAAACAAACAAAACGATCATGTTCGATTACTTTCCAACTTCAATTCTTCACAACAATGGCCACAATATTCCCCGGACTTAAACCCAATGGATTTTTACATATGGTCCATTTTACATGGAAAAATTTTCGTATATCAAAATCCGACCACACAAAATTTTCAAATTTGTTAATTTGCATCTCAATATTAGAATTGCATAAAATTCAAATCCTAAATTTCAAAATTTCGTCGAAATTAAAATCTAAACGTGTGGAATTGTGGATGAAGTTTTTACTCAATTGGTACCAAATGACTTCATTTATTGTTAGTACACTTTAATTGAAAAGTTCACACGCCTACATAATACAAGCAGGAAGTTTTTACTTTTAATTAAAGTTGGCCGGATTAACGACTCCAGCACTCATGCCACAAACGGACAAACACACATATACTTAAACAATCAAATGATGAATGAGTTGAATGAATGTGTGTGTGTGAATATACATGTGGTATCACAACGGACCATCGCCGGTCTAAGTGTGCTGTAAAAAGCGGCCACTAAAAATAGCGGTCAATAAAAATATATATAAACAATCAAAATCACCCCAACCATGGTTTTAGCTTACCACCGCGAACCGAACCCGACACCCTCGAATAACAAAGCAAGCAGCAACGCTACTTACTGTTCCAACGAGAGCGACGAGATTATACTTAAACTGTATTAACATTTTATTTATGTAAATGTATTAGTGATGATAATAAATAAAATGCATATATTCTAGCAGATCAATTATATTTTATATTTTGTATTTAAAACTTATGTTAGAAATAAAATTATTAAACTCATTAGATAAATTCCATGGACAAAACTATTAAAATTTGGTTTAGATACCAGACATCAGCTTGGCTATTTCATATCCAAAGGGTAGTATTTCACCTTAACTTAAAAAAAATATTCTTGAACAAACAAATTATAAATCCAATACAAAAAAACAGTTTCCGTTCAACAAAAATTAAAAATTATTTAGGACTGTGTCCGAAACCAGTAATAAAAATTTTTTAATACAGAATTTTGACATTATTTGAGAATTATTCCACATTCACAATTTTTTAGTATGCCCCCCGAAATGTGTAATAAATCTCCCCACCTCAAATGTCTTTTCTCCACGTTATATGTTTTTTTTAAACGTCAAATTGAAAATTGCGTAAAGACCGTGGTTGCATGCTGTGTGTTACACAATATACATATGTATTATTGTATTACCGCAAACGATAATATCACCATAGATTGGTTAACTCTGGAAGAACCGGAACCAGAAATTTATCAACATATCAACGAAGTTATTGAGGAAAATGCCTGTTCCTTTAGGCAGAGAATGGGATAGTTTATGAAAAGTTAAATAAAAAAATTGGATTTAAGCTGAAATTCGGACTTTTAATTATTTTTATTTATATTTTTATTATTTCATTTTACATTAATTCAGTGTGTGTGTTATTCATGTGTGTTCATATAAATGAATATCTTTACATATGTAAGTAAAAATCACATGAAGTAAGATCTCAGCGTCGAAACCGTTGGAGCCAAATTGTTGACTCAGTGAGGGGCCAGTAATAGCCTTTAAAAACTGTATATTATTATTATTATTATTATATATATATATATATATATATATATATATATATATATATATATATATATATATATATATATATATATATATATATATATATATAGTATTATCCCACCAAAAACATCATAAAATTCCGATCCATCCGCCATTTTATATGTATGCAATACAAATTTTTTTCTATTGCTCGGCCCACAACACACAATGATATAATTTATTTGCACGGATCTGTCAAAAATTATGATAGCGATAGACTATAATAATTTGGGTGTATCAGGTTTTTGCATATAAATGTCAAAATTCTGTACTAAAAAATATTTATTACAGGTTTCGGACACAGTCTTAATTTATGTACGATTCAAATTATCCCATAATTAAATATGAAAAAAGGGACAGTTTTTGGAAGTCAGCATAAGTGTGTAGTGTTTGGAATAATTTTTAATGTTAATGGCCGTAACCCATTTATTTTTTGATATGCTATTGTGTTGGATATTTTATATGTATTATAAAATGAATACATTATTACTGAAACTGTTCACTTAATATGAAATTCGTCCTTTTTCATACATTATCTCATATTTGAATACGAAATATCCAAGTTAAAAAACTGTTGTACGGTCAAAAATTGGAGAACACAATAGCCCAATAAAACGTTGGGTAAATTTCATTAAAAATTATTCCAAAAACTGCCCATTTCATACGAAATACGTATTTACTATGGTTATAGTTTGTATTGTTTATCAAGAATATCATTATCATGATGCGTAATATGTATAGCGGCCTTTACACGATAAATATTAATGTCATTACATCATTAATTATGATAGTATTGATGTTTTGAAATCCAAAAATTCAGATTTTTATTTACTGAGCATTATTATTAATTTCATCTATTTAACGCGGATAAACAAGAAATGATGCAAAATAATGACATTAATATTGATCGTGTGAAGCAAATCATAATTATTTGGTCTAATCTTGAGTAAACTTTAATATAAAATTCATTGGTTAAACTTATTAATAACAAAATATGTTTCCATCCGAATGTATGGAATTTATTTGTTAGTAGCCGTGTTTCTTAGCGTATGATCTGATCCGGATCAGATCATATCTGCTTTCCTTTCATTTGTATAGCCGCGTTTTATGAAATAAACATAAAGATTGTACTATTTTTTGTTTTTGTATCAAGGTTTTGAACCAAAATGCTACTAGGATCAATATAATGACCTAAAAACAAAAAATAATACAATTTTTGTGTTGATTTCATGAAACGCGGCTATGTAAATGAAAGGAAAGCAGATATGATCTGATCCGGATCAGATCATACGCCAAGAAACACGGCTATTATCACTAATACATTTACTATAAATTAAAAGTTAGTACAGCTTAAGTAAAAACTTCTACATCGTATATAATGTGATTTCCGACGCAACAAAATTGACAATCTTATAATTAAAAATTAATCATTTTATAGTACGAATTTTAAAGCTTTGAATATGGATAATTTGATTTATTGATTTGGATTTTTGATGCAGCCATCAAAATTATATACAATTTAAATTTTAACCAAAAATATTGGCGATATGTCCGATTTTTCTAAATTCATGATTAGTTCACACCTTTTTTAATTCACAAACAATTGAATTAAAAAAAGTCTCAGTTTTTCACACAAAAAGCACTATTTTTAATTTTACCTTTATTAAATCAGATTTTCTTAATTCATGTACCCTTTAAACATATTGTGCCTGCGATTTATGATTTTATTAAATTGCCACTTTCCAAATGACAAACTTAACAACGAGACAAATACTCGATTGTCTAGCAAGCAAGCAATTTTCCAATGTAGTCATTGAACTTTTAGTTACAAACTCCAAAAATGGCTCGCTTCGTTTTTGTTTTTTACGCTACAATCTCACACACAAATAAAAATTGAGAAAAATATACTACGAGCTCGTAAAAATTATCAAAGTAGCCGAATTGCGAATAGCTACTTTATCGAGTATTCATCCCAACTAAATAATCAAGCAACCTTAATTTGGAATAATGAAAACACATCTCAGTCTCAAAAACAAATCCACCAGGAACTTAAAATTCAATCTCAAACGCTTACTTTGATCGTAAAAAAATAGTATAGCTATGTTTACGATGAATTGCACAGAAAATGGCCTACTTATAATCAATCAGCGCGATTAATTGTATTATGTGTTAAAATGAAAAATTATACAATTACCAACGAAACAAGTGCATTGAGGTTTCACTAAAAAATAAAGGAATGCTACATGTAAAATTCGATGAAAATCTCATTTGTTAATAACAATTGGAATTTTTTAATAACAATTGGATAAAGTTCACGAATATGGTGAACTGGAATGGAACTAAGCTACTCCTTAAGTGGTTATAATAGATTGAACAACTAAGTAACATAGAATTGGATTTTAAACGATCATTCTAAAAAAAACATTGTAACTCGAAAATTTCAACTTTTCGGGAAAGGAAGTTATTTTAAAACGTCGCATATTTTTGTTAATTTCTTAAATAAAACGAAATTAGGCAGCCGCACGTTAAAAGGAATATTTTAATAGTTGACATTTGGATCAACAGCTTATCTCCGTCTTGGGATGTTTTGGGTAAAGTTCTGAAATATATGAGAAACGGTAACTAGGCCATTTCTTTTTTCTATCCATTATCACGAAAGCTCATCAGTATATGGTTTTAGATAAGGTTCTGGTACTGGGCTTTAAATGAAATTATTGATTTGATCATATGTGATATTTTTTGAACCTACGTAAAGCGTTTGACCGTATAGAATATAAATCATGGATTACTTCTCCATAAATTGTATTTCAACATGTTCCGTGGCATTGCTTATAATTTCCTTGAAAGCTTTATAATCGGAAAGATGGTTGAATGGACATTCAAACATCTTTCCGATTATAAATATGCAAATATTACAAATATCTAAGCTATATGCAATATTAAAAATGATATTAAAATTTCAAAATACACAAAGTTCTAATTAAAATATCGATTTATAATTCGAATTTTGAAAATAATAAATCTATTTTCTTCCATTTAATTAGATTTTGCAGTAACTCGAGATAAAAATTAAATTTTGAATTTTTGAACCCGAATTTTACAATTCTGAGTAATAAATTTCAATTTATTTTACGGAATTTGAAAAATTTTGAACTTTCTCACATATATTAATTTCAAAAAAATTTCGTTATCAAATGGGGTCAATAGTGTTCTAAATAATTAACAAAATAATTGGACGTGCGATTATTTGGTCAAATTCATTACTATAATTCCGTCTAATTTATTTTTATTTAATTTTTGCATTTACAAAACCTTGTATATTTCATTTATCAAGTAACCCAATTAGCAAATCATGATACGGCTTAAAGTAACAGCCAAAAGGTTTATTTATGAGTTGGTAATTATAAGAAGTCATTTGATGAAAAATCTTTTTTGTGCTACTTTTGGAAATGAAACATTCATTGTAAAATTTCATAGATCGTGAAATTTCAAATATTAATTGAATGTCATTTAAGAAATGGCACTCCAAATATGATAAATACAAATAAAAAAAATGACAATCGCTGTGTTACCAAACTTATGAAAAATCATTTTAAAAAATTTACCCCAATTGGCAAGTATCAAAACTAATAATCTGATAAGCTTTTACCAAAAATATTTTTTGCTTTAACTAAATAATCGTTTGATTTATACAGTGCAATTGTTGTTGTAAATTGTCCAAAGCAATATACCTAATGTCGTTTCAGTTATTATTATTGATATATTGAATGTTAGAATATGTTTCCGTTTCATTTAAAATTTGTTTGTTTGGGAATTAGCCTCCATATACAATGCAATCAAAAACGTAATCAATATGTTAAACTATAGTAATACTGTTTTAGTGTTATGAATGGTTTCAATGTTTGGTTGTGAATTAGTCCAGTTTCATATAATTTAGATTTTAAATATCATCCTATTTAAAGACAAAATTAACAATCTATAACTTATCAGCTTTAAATATCTAATAATAAAACCAGAGATATAGATAAAATCAGAACTAGAAGAAAATAATGCAAAACCATAAATTAAGTTAAACATTAGTTAAACCTAAATTTTCACTGAAGCTTTGGGATTAGGGAAATATCTGGTTATAGGTACATCATTTCTTCTCCGAGAATGTGTATTCTGCTTAAACTAATCTTAAACTAAATTTGTGATTATTTGTTAGAAGTTTTGTCAGGTTTTATTCATATTTCTGTTATGACTCTAAATGTCACTCTGCATTACTTACAATTCCCGCCCAACAACAATAATCATCCAGTAAACATAAAAAAATGTATTAATGAAAATTGATGAGTAAATTTTAATGACCTAAATTCATAGTACAGAGACAATATATATTTGTTTATTCTATAAACAATTTGCTATTTGACTGGATATCAGCTAGACGCTATTTGCATCGTCCTATTCATAACAAATATCAAATAGTTTAATATTTATACATATAGAAGAATATAATTGAATTGTTTATGGATCAACTACATATAATATCTATACGAAGCATATAATTTTCCAATTTATGTATTGTACTGCGCATACCTATGTTTGGTTAGTCTATATACATAATATGTGATGTATAAATGTATGTATGTATGTCCATATTTACATGATAAATCCACAGGTGAGTGTCGAATTGAACAAAAAGTATTTTCATTTTACTTATCGATACTTGGCTGATTGTAGTTATTTGCGAATGTTTGGAATGGACGATTTCTTTTTTTTGTATATATTTTTATCGGATTTTAATAATAGGATTTCTTCTAAATTTATAAATTGATTTTATTTTCTATATAAAATAAAATGAAAATTTACGATTTTTCTGATAATTCAATGAAATCGTCTTTTGTAACTAGAAACAAAATATAGAATCCACTAAGGTCGGTCGTTTCATGTATATATGTATGTACATATTTATATATCGATTGAAAGTAAAATTATTATTATTATAGTTTGATATGGCTGTTATTAAAGTACGATCTTATCTCATCGTTTTCAGTTAAATTTACGTCTAATCCTGCACTCAATTACGTTATAAGTTTTCACTAAATTTTTTTCAATGTTCAAGCGATAACGTACCCAATTCATTACCATAATTTTCCCATTCATTTGATTAAAACCAACACTCTCACAACTGATAATATATTCTGAAAACATATTGTCCTCCATAATTGTATTATAAATGACATATCTCATCGTAATTTATATCTAACATATGTTTTTGTATATACAAAAAACTTCTGACATTATGGACGAATGGAATTGATGCCTTTTTTTTTCTATGTTGGCTTAGAGACGAGTGAAACGTGTACCTTATCTGAATGACAAATTAGATGAATACAAACCCTTTGGGGATATTGTTTTTGGATTTGGTACAAAACCGCAACCGAATCGAATTATAAACATATTACCTGTATGACTATAATTTCAATTCGTCTAGAGTTTTATCAATTATATAAAACCTTTTTCCAATATAACAGCTTAGGTATGTTATATAATTTTTTTTGTCGGTAAAGTCTACATGCTGATGAAACTGATACGAAAACTGTGTAACTTTGTAAATTTGTTATGTAGAGTTAACACCTGCACTAAACGGATAAAACGCACACAAAAAAATCAATTTTAAATTATTTATTATCCACACATGAGCTGATGTGTTGATTCCACATCTATAATAAATTACGCGAAAAATCGTTGTTTACAGTAGAAAAAATTATATTCACAGCGGTATCATGCATCAAACTCTATTGAATTTTCTAGAATAATGCAACTTTCGTTTACATATGTACATACATACAAACATTATAGGGTAATGAACGTTATTTTAAAATAATTCAACCCACCTTACGCTTGTTTCATGTTTGTATAATACCCTGCATACAACATCTCTGTTATACATATCCATATGTGTATCTATATTCTATATATATATATATATATATATAGTTATACAGTATACACCACCATACAACAACTGGAAAATATTACGTTCACAAAACTAGGTTAAATTAATAGGAAAAAATGAAGAAACAATTTAATAAAAATTGCAACTTTTCGTTTCAGTTTTCTGTTTTAGCATTGGCTGCAATTTTACTAGTTGGTCTTTAAATTCGAATTATCTTGCAACTTTTATTTGTTATAACTTTCTATTATATATATATATATATATATATATATATATATATATATATATATATATATATATATACAATGATAAAAATGATTAGAATGCTCAACGAACTTTAAGAAATTTTTATTAGAAAAATTTAAAAAATCGCTTAAATCGCCTTTAAACTTATTAAAATTATAATTTTAAAATGAACATCGTTTTTTAAAGTTGTGCTTTAAATTTCCTGTGGCTCAATTAAGTACGTATTTAGATGATACATAGAAACCGAAACCACAATTATTGTCCAATACATGTAATGTATTTGGCAGTTACTAACATAGTCCGCACTGAGTTATAACATTTTTGTAAATCTATCTCAGGCTATTTACCTAATTCTTAAAAGATTAAAATACCAATATTGAATTTCTAAAAATTCTGCTGTCCCTAAATTCTAGGTTATAAATTTACTTCATAAAACATCTGATTTGACATGAAACTTTTGAGTTGCAAATTCTCTTGCATCACAAATAAATTTATAATTATATGTATACCCCAGAGGGGTATGGTAAGCGACATTTTCCATTTTTTACAGGATAAAAAAGAACCATTGTTTATCCCATTTTATTAGAATAATCGTGCAACATCATTAGAGAAAAATAAAACGAACAAATTAAAATATTCCTATTCAGTGTTTTCAAATAGGTAATCTGAAGCGCTATTACAATGAGGAATATCTTTCTATAATTGATGAAAGCAAGTTGGTATCCACTTCATAGAGCTTTGTAGATCTTTTGGTTTGGGGGAGTTGATAGGTTTCGTTGTACTTGGGATAGTCGGGACATGTTCGGCCCAACAGATAGTGCGCCACGAACAGCGTTTTAAATTCACACTCATAAAACCCACATTAGTAAAATATGTTTTTAATACGATGTGGAAGTTTGTCCTAAAAGTGTCCTAACTTTTAATTATGGTAAATGTTTGTAAATTGGTGATAATATCAAATAAATTGCATACATTACGGCGGAAATATTTTATTTTATGTTTTAATTAAGTAACGCTGTCCAATTAATAAATTACAATTAATAAATACACCAACAAATTTGTATATTAAACGCACACTTAAATATGAAAAAAAAAAAAAAGTAAAATTTGGAAAACATATCACTCATCATAATATTGCATAAAAAATTAAAAAACCATCCCATATGTACATATTTCGTAAGAAGTGGGCAGTTTATTGAATAATTTTTAATGAAAATGGCCGTGACCGCACCTGAGCTGATATTTTTTTGTTAGGCCATTGTGTGGCTCTCGGCTATAGGAGTCATTCTATCCAATGTGATGTAAATTAGTAACCTGTGTGCTGTGCAAAGGAGAGCTATGCCGTGATAATTCTCGCACTCCAAGTTATTTCTCTTTATGAAGGTTGGGCTTGCCGGCCACGTTCCATTCATCAGGCATATATTCGATTCTCCATACTAATCGAATAAGGACAAAAATACAGTTCCATAAAGTATCCCCTCCGAATATCCAGAGCTCTAATTCTTTAATCGTTTAATTCTTTGCATGGCCTTAGTACTCTCTTCTCATGGGAAGGGACCTCAATATAAATTTCCACAGTCTGTATTTGAGGTGACTCAAATATGGATGGAGATATAGCCTGGTTGAATTGACTAACACAGCTGCTTTTTGAATGCGTATTTTCATACCAGATATTCAAACTTAACACATATAATCGAATATAGTTGTTTGTATTCCGTTGCATGATCTATATGCACTATTTTGTTGCAGCTAGCACACATAAGTGGATTATACATATGGGGATATGAAATATCCAAGTTAAAAATCTGTTGTGCGACCAGAAAATGGAGAACACAATGGCATAACAAAAAATATCAGCTCAGGTGCGGTCACGGCCAGTTTCATTAAAAATTATTCCATAAACTGCCTACTTCTTACCAAATTCGTAGTTTTTCGGACTTTTTGGCATATTTGGATATGAAATATATAAGATAAAACGCACAATTGCCTTAAAATTTAATGAATTGTATTTTGGATTGTAATCGGCAAGCTGGTTTTTTTGTGCTTTATTTATAACTTGGCTTACACGAAAAATAATAATTTTTTGATGCAAAATTAACTTTCTTAAAACTAACTTTTGAATGTTAAATAGCCAAGCTGGTTGGTGATATCCAAACCAAATTTTAATTAAATGGCCATGTAATATTTTTAATTAGTTTTTGTAATGTTTAAAATAAACGATAAAATTATTTCTGCCCGAAAGTATACTATTTATTTATTATCAACACTAATACATTTATATAAATAAAAAATTAGTGCAGTTTTAGGAAAAACTTCCTTCGCCTATATAGGCGAGTGAATTTTGTACTAAAAGTGCACTAACTTTAAATGACGTAATTTAGGACAAATTGAGGAAAAACTTCATCCGCACGTTTGTAATAGAGTATTCCCATTTCAGAACCTCGCACTTGAAGTATTTCTGGGATGAATATAGGGTGATTTGAGGTACAATTTTATTTTTGGATCAAAGTAGGGTTATTTCGGTTGGTATAGCGTGCTCTATAGTTTTACAAATCGTTCAGCCCCAACCGTTCCAACCAAGCAACAAATAAGCTTTCCAATTCATACAGGTAATTTCATTCGTTATAAAATCAGTTCTAATCTTGATCCCTATCAATCTCTCAACTAATCTCCGGTCCTATAAGCTGATCAAGAATCGTTATTTCATTTGAATTTCAGCACGAGATTTTATAAATTAGCAATCGGATCGTTAGAATGATCAGCATGCATAAACAGGTTAACTGTATATAAAATATTTATGTACTAGTAATGCCCACAAATATTATAAATATTGAAAATCGGCATTTCAAGCTTTGAACAATTATCAAAATTCCGTGTATCCAAAATTTTCAAAATTAAATTAAACCAATTGTAATTTTAGGATTATATATGCGAAACTTTCAAAAGTCCAAAATAGTTCAAAAGTTTCAAAAATTTCGGATTTGTTCAATTTTATTATTTTTAAAATTGTTAAGTTAAACAAAAATTTAAAATTTAAATTTAATTTTTAAATCTTGAATTATGTAGTACATATAAGTCAAATTCCATTTCCAATTTCACGAATTGCACAACGAAATTCGATTTTAAAAATTTGGCAATTTGGAACTGCGGCAAATACAAAAAAATTATTTTTAAAAATTCAATATTTTTCAACTGTGAAATTTTGAAATTGAATTCAAATTTCAAATTCGGTGGTTGGCTTTCTAAACATCCACTACGAATTTTATATGACAATTCGCTTATTAAAATAAAATTGATTATAGAAAATACAGCCAGACCTTATATGTTAAATAGAAATATGTAGAGTGGATATAGGTACATTTGACAAACCAAACATATTGAAAAATTTGATATTTATTTTTAAATTTTGGTTGCCGTTTTAGAGTTAGCTATTTGATTAGCTGCACATTTGACTAAATTTATGCTTTGATAAATGCTACGACAAAGGCTGTTGTTATATCACTTCCTACTAGATCTTCCATTCTAAGTTCGTTTGAGTTCGTTCTACTAATACTTACTCTACGATATACTTTGTTTGGCGACAAATTAACACTTGGATACGACGAAGTGTTAGTGTAAGCTTTGATACGAATTTTGTCTCGCATATGATTGAATTCGTTATTATATTGTGGCATAAAATAATTTAATTTGTTGATTTAAAAAAAGGAGACATTAACTCAAAAAGAGTTTATTATGATAATATTTGTCGAACATTTATTCTTTGTAAACGAAACAAAAAGAGTGCTGATATTGTTGAAAAGAGTATATCTGGTTACTCTACCAATTCCTATACTTTACTAGAATTTCTATATCGGCAATTTTCTTCTTTGTCCGTTCAATTAGAGAATGAATACCATCAACCTCCATATGTGCGTGTTGAAATACAACGAAATAACCAAAAATAACACGTCGTTAAGATAAAATTTATATTTTGGCTGTACAGATGTCTGTCTGTCCAAAATATAATAAATATTAACTCCTCTTAACTTATTTAACGATGCATCACGGTAAGCAGTGGGTAAATATTTTTACAGATTAATCGTGATCGTTCCCTCAAATAGTGCCTTACTATTATAGGACAGGAGATTGAACATCCTCTCTTATTTGGTCGTCCAGTTTATTTGGTGGTGTGTATTTGCCTTTTTGGTCATAAGACATTAATTGCCATTTTTTAAAATAGTTGCTCTAACAAACAAATCCGATGTATGCATAATGTGTTCAGAAAACATATCTTAGATATATTTATACGAAATAGGGAAACTGTATTGTTGTAATAGGGCTCCTCGCCTTCCAACTTTTAACAGGGTAACACAATTTGAAACAAACCGTCTTTTCCCATCATTATTGATTTCTTCGCGCCAGAAATGTAAAAAAAAATCATTTCTATCTGCATCGGTTAAATTTTCTGTGCATCTTTAATACAAGTTGTGTTATAGGGTTGTTTATATTCTTTGTTGCATTTCTACGTCAGAGGATACGTTTCCGTTCCCGCCTTTTAACCACATTATTAGAAATGCACTCCTTGAAATGAATTTTCGAGACGATTTTAAAAATTGAACAAAGTACCTTTTAATCCAACATGGATTGCTACTCCTTCATCGGCTATACTCTCATTATCCTCCGAAATAATTTCCATTTCCGACACAGGATTTTCTTTTAACTATATAGCCTAGTCTTCAATATCGCGATGCTGAGCAAACCAAATTACAATTAAATTACAACCAAAATATTTACTTAATAACACGATATAAAAAAGAGACTTTTTAGAGATTTTTTGATTTCAGATAAGAATGACTTAGAAGTCTTCTAATAAAACCAGCAAAGCATTAAAAAATATTAGAGCTGTAACAAGTAAGCACTATTAAAAATAGGAATATTATGAAGACGTTGGTGGTTCCAATTTTAAACCATAATTGTACAACTTTAAGATCAAAATTAATCTTGGAGGTCACATCGGCTGAAGCCACATAATTTGATTTTATAGTTGTTGGCTGACTAAAAGTGCCATTTATCTTAACATTCACCGATCTGTTTTCAAGATAGGACCAATTGTTCGATGCGCCTCTAAAACCAACAACCGAAACTACAGATAAAAGACGTTTGTGATCAACCAATTCAAAGGCTTTATAGTAGCATCCACAAACAACCCGGCACAAACTTTATCATAGTTCAGCCATTATAAATGTTATTGAAAAATTCTAACAAAGCTGGCTCGGTTGAATCCGTGCTGGTGAACACTAAGAATTTTAAACCGATATAAATAAATGGTAACTCTATTTTAAACTAGTTTCTCAATGATTTTCAGCATCACAGGCTGGAGAGCAATAGGTCTATATAGTTCCCTTTATGGTTACGGTCTCCAGTTTTAAATAAGGGAATATTCGTCGCTGATTTGAGTCTCTCAGTTACAATCCATTGTATAAAGGAGAGATTGAAAATAAGAGTCATTACAGGACAAACAAACTTTGATATAACTCTCAACATGAAATTACTTAATCCAATATAATCAATTAACTGCTTAGGTTCTACGAATAAAACTTCATTATTAGAAATAGTGGATATAAAAAAAATGTCGGAGCAGTAATCATACGGGAGATCTCTTAAATTATTAGCAACACTTGCAAAATAACAATTCAGCTCATTTCGAAATATCAGAATTGCACGTTAGCAGAGTTTCATCAGACAAAATGTTATTTAAAAAATGTTAACAAAGTTCCAGTTATTCTCAAGTATATCGGATAAAAGTTCTTGGTTGGAGTTTAACGTTATATTTTATACAAGTTCAAAATAAAGGTGCAGGACACTTCCTTAACTTGTAGGCAGGGTTGAATATAACTTGGGGTTTTGTAATCGGAAATCTAATCAAATAAATTTAAACCAAACATAAATTAAGATATTTGCTTTAGCTAAATAAATAAATTCAAAAATATTTTGATTTATTTATTTATTGTGCGTGACACCAGTAATCATTAAATAATTTTTTCATACCGTTTCACGCCAACAGGCAAATTCAACACGATTATCCAATTCGTTAAGTTATTAATAACTTATCGTTCGATAATCCAATTGTTCGAAACACTTTATTAATAAATATTTGAATTGCTATTCAACAGTACCAACATTTTCGGACAGTTTGCATTTTGTTGTACAATTTGTACACTAACTATTATAATAAATTAAGTATTAGTTTTATTTATAATTATTATGCGTAATAGTTTATTTCAAGATTTTACTGCTACCAACACTTTCCATTATCAATTATATTTTGTCTACTAATTCTCAATTTGCCACTTTCACATCATACCCTCATACAGCAGTTACAACGGCTGGTATAGAAAATCAATTCTTACTGTAACTTTACCGCATTTACCGAATAATTTATCTTAAACAAAAATTCGAACTCAAAAAAAAATAACTGATTTAAAAAATGTCTACTAGCTGTTACATTTCAATAAATCGCTATTACACCGTATCATATAAATATGTATTCCCAGAATAGAATCCAATATAATTAAATAGAAATTATTTTGTCATATTTTTTCATTCAGCACGCCCCATGTTGATCTTTAAATTATTTTTAAATTTAAATTATATTTTGGCATACGAGCAGACAAAGTGGAAATATGTACAGGCAATTTATTTCCCGTATTTAAAAAAAAAAAAAATAATGTCTCCAAAATAATATTTCGTAAGTAAGAGTGTGAAATATAAAAATTAAAAAAGCAGAAATTCATAAACCATAAATAAATTAAATTAATATTCTTCAAACAGAAAAAAAAAATGTATATATATTTTGTATAAGAAGGATAATTTTAATAAAAAAATCATTTTATAAAAATTCAATTTTCATTAAATTTGGGAAATATGGTTTTTCCTAATAAATTCGGCTTTTCAATTTAAAAACCAATTTTTATTTTAATGGTGGTATATCGACACAACATGAAATCAGTTTTGGTTGGCTACATTTTGTTAGAATGTTTGCACATTTCCTTTAGTGGCTTAATTTAATTATAGTAAATTAAACCTATACATATATTGATTCGACGATGAAGTTAAATAATGTGGAAATCTTAAATAATTAATTATTATTTTAATTTTGTTATATAAGTACGTGTCTGCCGTAAATTCAAGATAACAAAGTTTATTTAAAAATACATATTTTAATTAAATTATTTAGTATTTTAATTAAACACTATTAGTTTTGCAGTAGTTAATTTATATGGAGAAATAAATTGAAAAATAAATAATTTCTGATTGGTATTTTAAGTTCATTAAATATAAATTCACAAAATTATGATTTTTGAAAATTACTTTGGGAAATTAAAACTAGCTATATACTTTAAAAAAATTAGTAAATTGATTCCAAGCATAATCTATGTAAGTAAAACTACTATAAAACGACCATTTTCCTTTCAAAAAATTAAATTCAAAAATTCCAACTGGTTTAAACAAAATTTAAAATCGAGTTCTTAAAATTTTAATATTTTCTAAGAGAAAAAAGTTAAAGGGTAAGGGTATTTTAAACTCTTTTTTTAAGATTCATTCGATTTTAAAAGTACAATACACGTTTTAAAATACATATATCACTATATTTAAGTAAGTGCCTAATATAATTTTGTGGTAGTTTAAAAAATTCTTAAAGTTGCCAAATACGCATAGTATGAAAAACGAAAATCTAAATAAAGGGTGTTTTTGTAAGCCTGATAGAACTTAAAATTGTAAAAAATAAAACAAAAAATTAAATTTTTATGAAAAATATACTCTAGCAGATCTCAGTATACTCTGGCAAATCATCATGAATAGTCTCACGCTTGAACAACGCTACGAAATTATTAAAATTTACTTTGAAAATCAGTCGTCGATTCGCGCAACTTATTACTTACTTATTACTTACTTCGTGACATAGACACTTTTTTGGTCCATAGCCTTACCTTACCACTCACACAACATTCATTCAACCCATTCATTCATCCCATTCACACAAGTACAGTATACCACCTGCGCATTGCATAGCTCCATGTTACCCTGTACAGTGACATGGAAGATGGGTCGGCCCATCAGTTCTACATTCCAACAGAGGGTGGTAGATGTTTTCAATTTATTCACCGAGCGTAATTGGGAGATGAAATATCGCTTTTGCCTCCCGTCTATGTTGGGATTCGAACCCGGTACCTCCCGATCAAAACGTCGCAGCTTTAACCACTGCGCTATTTGCTCGGTTGTGGCGCACATAATCGTCTATCTGAGCAAGCCATCCGTCGAACTGTGGATAGATTTCGTACCACATACTCTCTAGAGGATGCAATAACATCAACACGTCGAAGGAATGTGCGTACTGAAGAGAATATCGCCGCTGTAAACGAAAGTGTGGAAGAAGATTCAAATTTATCGATTCGTCGTCGTTACGTGCTACGTGCCATACGGCGACCGCAACCATCGACTTATTGAAATCAAAATTTGGCGATAAGTTGTTTCGAGAAATGGACCTGTCAATTGGCCTCCAAAGTCGTGCTATTTGACATCTCTCGATTGTTTCCTATGGGGATACGTGAAGTCACTGGTTTATGCTAATAAACCAGCAACAATTGACTCGTTGATTACAATTTAATTGTTTGTGTTATTTTTTACAATTTCAAGTTCTATCGAACTTAAAAAAACACCCTATACATCGATTTGATTGCATGTTGTAGATTAAATGAATTATTTGGAGGTACGGAACTTAAATATCGACAATATTCAACAATCAGACACTTAAATTCTTGGAACTAATATTATTCTGTAAATCTTAAAATTTCTTAAAATGAGTATGAAGTCATTCAAAACCCGTTTGTACCCAACGCCGTTTGTAGGTATAAAATAAATGGAATATATCGTTTTTTTATTATGCTCTTTTATTTCAAAAAGACAATTTTAATACTTTAAAGAATATATATTTGGCAGTATAGTGCAAAATAGCGTATGTTAAGCACATAAGTACAACGGTAACTTTCTTTTGTTTTAATGACTTCAGTTTCCAAAAGTAAAATCCTATAACATAAAATTTACAATAACTATATACTTTAATCTGTGTGAAAATTGATAAAACCATCTCGTTCTAAACTCAATGTTGAGTTATATTTGATGCAGTACCATCTAGCTCGCGTTTGAGTATGCTTCTTGTTAGACTTCCAGGTGGCTTACCAGAATTTGTTGATTTTTGGTAAACTCGTAAATAATATCTTGCAATATTCCGTGTAGAAGGTCATCCTGTCCATTTGTAAAATAGTTTCCAAGCATTTACTACCGCCAAATTGATCATTAGAGGCCACCACAATTTTTGACCATGTATGGGGCTTACCGTACGGTAATTATTAGCCCTTGATCCCCTCCCGTTGTGGAGCTATAGTTACCAAAAACGTCCGGCTGTGGAACGTCAATTTTTTTCTTTTGCTCTTTGGAAACATCTTTTGACTTTTGCTAATACCTCAAAATCATCGTGATTCAGACATCAGTAATCATTGTCACAATGTTATTATCATTTCATCCAACTAGTAAATTTGTTTATCGTGTTGATAGTATCTCAGATCGGGGAATGGTGCGAAAGATTTATTCGGATAATGCGACAAATCAGCTGCTTGAAGTTAAAAGAATGTTGGAGGACGATAAGGATGCCATTTGGCAAGGTTGTGGTCAGTCGTCTGTTGAGTGGGAGTTTATACCACCCACATCACTAAATTTCGGAGGATTATGGGAAGCATATCTCAAAATCACCAAGCGGCTCATAAAAAATGTCATTGATTGAATATTTAACCACGTTGCAGCCACGGACGGTTTGTCCCGGTATAGGCAAAAATCATAATCACCCTGTTTATATGTTAATTTAACTATAAAGCTTACTCTCATATATCTCTCTTAATTTATATGCACATTGATTGCATAATTTTATTTTACATTTTTTAGTTAGATTAGTCTACATTTGAAATACGGTCAATTAACACAACACAGTGGTGAATAAAATAAAAGTTTTTTTGAAATACAATTACATAATCATTTTTTCATTTGGATTAATTTCGACAACGGTTTTTGGTTTTTTACGTGAAACAAAAACAGATGGTACCTACACAACTTTTATTGTTTATTTGGTGGTTGAGTTCTGGTTAGTAAAGCAGCCATATTCCGTATCCAGAGTCATAATCAATGTGACAAAAACTTCGACATAACCAGGAACATCGTTTGGAAACATTCCGGCTCGTAGTTAATTTTCATCAATGTCGTCATGGTTTGTTTGATAATCAATATCCGGCGGGAGAATTATAATTTCGGCAACTGTTTAACTGTTTGTGACTCATCGATATCATCTATTACAGCATCTAAATTGCTATATATAATTTACCGCAAAACGTCGACAGACATCGGATTCATGTTGTTTCTAAAAAAATATGATAAATAACGATAATGCTCCCACAGTACTCAAATAAATACACCAATATGTATATAAAAGGTCATATTTCAAGATACAATATTGGAAATTGAAAAACCGATTATATAACAAGACATACCTTATAAAAAACTCGTAGTACGTTTAAATTTAATTTTTGATATTTTTGAGTTTTAATAATTTGGCTGATTGTCAAGGCTTAAATTATTAAAAATGTTAAAAACTATTTAAATGGTTTCCTTTGATTCCATAACCACCTAGGTTCACGGATTTGACCACAATAACCCCGGAAAACCAGGAATTGTATGTATGCACTAATATTTAAAGAACATATCGAAGTTCGTTGTAACGATTTCCGCCATCCTCATTACTTTGCGAAACTATTCAACACCAATTAAAAACATTGACTGTCCCAAAAAAAAAACAATTTTTCAAAAGCCCATATTTCATTTTAATAACTACGCTAACCGCAATTGTTGTCAACATGTATTTTTAAATTAATTACTGTAATTCCAAAACTCCTAATGAATAACGGCCAAACCCAAAGGCCCTAAAAATTGAATATTTCCGCGTTATGGTGAAAACTATATGAGGATGCTACATCTCTATTATGACTTCAGGTGGAGTAGACCTCCATTTTGAAATTCATGTTATGAATTGAGTTCCGATTTTCATACAATTTTTTTCCGTCAGAGAAAGGTAAAGTAGAGACAGTGGATTTTTTTTAAATAAATGTTTTTATTAATTTTTAATATATAGTAGTGTTAAATGTATACATATACCACCTTTTCTGATTGTAATATAGATGTTTATCACATTCCGGAATTCTAGTGTTACGAAACAAGCCATTTTGGTCGATTTAATTTCTATCATTTTAAATCTAGTGCGTTGATGGCGCATTTTTCAAAAATCATTTTAATCTTTTTTTTAAATCTCCGAATCCCAAATCTTAAAAATTTCTTTCTGTTCTTCTTTCAAATTTTTTTTTTTCAGCAATTAAAAATCACCCAAGGCCATAAAAATTAATTTTCACGCTTATAGAAAATATTTCACAATTCCACAGAAACTCATGATATGATTTAGTTTTCCACTGGAATTTAAGTTCCAGTTGAATCGGGTGGATACTGAAAGTTATGATAGGAGTGTTAGTACTTGTCATTCAAAAATCGGTGGTCCAACAAATCTTTCAAATGTCTGATATCTTTTTTCAGTAAGATGCCTCTGCTCACTTTTCGCCAGTTGTTCGGCAATATTTAAATGAAACTTTCCTTCAGAGATGAATTTCTTTTTGTGAGGATTTTAGATGGATCGAATGGTCAATACGATTCTCGAAAAGATTTTAGAATTACGAAATCGATTCGCAAACTGTGCGATTTTTGTAAATAAGTACATTGAAAAATCTTTTAGAATCATTCGAAGGAAGATAATTTGTCGGTTTAGAGCAAAATGGAGGGCATTTTAAACATTTATTTAATACAACCTGTGAAATTTTTCCAATTTGTAGAACCTTAACCCGAATCGCCCCAGAAGCATTTTTTTTTGTAAAACCACTAAAAATGCCATTGATACGTCTGCATTGCAACTGGTTAATGAATCCGGATTAACAAAAACTTTCCGATAATCACAGCTGGTTCTATATTTTAAATATAATAGGCTCTATTATGTGAACTTTAATTATAAAAATTCATCATAATATGAAAAGTTTTGGTAATATCGAAACGTTTCTACACATTCTAATGTTAATTATGATGATTTCTGGAGATAATTTTTATGGTTTGGGTTTAATATCTCTCAACACAAAATCTGAAATTATGGCCTATATTTAATTCTCCCCGAGGCCCTAAAATAAATATCTTCAAATTCGAAATTCTCAAATTAAAAATCCTCAGTCTTCAGTTTGGAGAAGAGCTAATCATGTGTTTTGAGAGGCCATACTCAAAATCACCTTCTGGCTTGGTTGGTAAAAGGCTCAGTTTTTTTAAGGGTTTACATTTTGTTGAAGGGGGTTTACTAGGATTTATAGGAATTTCCAACTCTTAAGGAGCGGCTGTATAGAAGCGAGTTATGGTAGTTTTTTTAATATTATTAAACTGAAAAATTATACAGATTTTTTAAACAAAAATGAATTAATGTCTGAGACATTTTTATCTAAATTAGTTTTAACAACAATTTATTTTTTGCCAGCTCTTTAATAATTTCGTACAATTTTCATATATGTACTGAACAGTGTTTAGTTCCACGCTCGTTTCATGTTTTCTTTAAAAATATAATCCGTTATTAAAGCCAGGGTTGGTTTGACTAATCCTATAAAAATAAGATTTATTGAAATGACATTTAAAAACGTCAATGTTGACAAAATGAAATTCACTTTCAAACCCGCTCCAAAAAATCGTATAAAAAGAAAATTGGGAGTACTTCCTGTGAATTTAGTGCTTTGATTTTATGATTAGAGATATGACGCCGATCCCAGTTATAGTTGTAGAAATAAGACCAAATTCTATTTAAATTTTATTTTAAATTAATTTTAATATTAATGCTAGAAATTTATTAAGACAAAAATATTCTGAAATATTATGTTACGGATTGCTCCAATTATGAAAATGGATCATTTCGGATTTTTCACCAAAATGTTCAAACTTTACAAGTACAAAAATTAATTAAGAATCTCTTCCACACATAATTTTTAATTACCGGAGTACCATCCTAATATGATAAAAAAAACTTTAAGGCTCTACTTTACTTAGAACAAAAATCAAAATTGATGTTGATATTTAAATATACAAAAAAACGCGTCTAAAATTAAATCTCAAAGAGTGTAAATCTCCGCTATCGAAAATTACAAAATATTCCATGAAAAAATTGTTTTTTTGCCACTTATGACATCTAATTAAAAAGGGGTGAACTAAAAATTACACGATATTTAGTTGAATCCTAAACCATTATTACATCGAAGACTCATTTTTTCAATAAATTGATTAGTCAACTTATCGATATAAAATAGTTTTTAATTACGTTTCCAATTTTCTCGCTTATTAGAACGAATTTTTATAAAAACCGTTGTTAATCGCTAGATAATATCTTCCTGAACGTACCCATGTATAAAACTTTTACAGATTAGTGGAAAAATATTGATAAATTTGGTTTGTGAATTCTTGTCAAAAATTCATCAAGTTTGAGACGTAGTTACGAGAAAACTTTAGCGAATTTAATAAAAACGTGTATTACTTGCTTGCAAATATATTGTTACGATCGTGGCGACATCTATGTTTGAATAGCGACACTATCGTTAATGTAAAATTGTTATAAAGTAGAACAGTAGAGGTGTCTAGACTAATCTAGACTAATCGAATATTGTACAGATTTCTAGAATGGTTAGAATATTTGGTATAAATACGCGACAAACATTTGGAAGTAAATCAGTGGTGTTTTAACCGTGAGAGTGCTAATAGTAATTAAAAGGAAAGTGTTTATAAAGTAAAATAAAGTGTTATTTAAGTGTTAAATATATAGTGTTGTTAAAGTGTAATAAAATAATTATTGTGAAGTTAAATAATTAGGTTAAATAAGTGAAATAATTGAATTAGTGTTTTGTGTAATAATCAGGAAATAAATAAATTTAGTGTGATCTAGAATTTACATCGTTTGTTTTATTCACAATCCAGTGATCGAATCTTGAATTTGACAAGTCAAAAACGTAACAATATTTAACTTTGCTATAAAAATAAAATTAAGTCAATACCTAAGTTTATATGGCCATAAAACGATTTGTACGATACACAGGTTTTCGCAAATTGAGTAAAGTAGAGCCTTAAACAATAATATTTGATGTATTTGCATTAGAGTTTTGTGACATCTCATGCAACCGCAACATTTTTAAATATTCTAAGAAATAAAATTTCTAAAGATGTTGGTATTGCATATAACTGTTGGCAACACATGAAAAACAATTCAGTACCGCCAGAAAAAACGTTGTTAATCGTCCGACAGAAAGTCTCATAACATACAACCTTTAAATATTCTTTTATGCTCACCACACCAGAATCCCGACACAAGCTAATATATAGAAATTCTTTTATTTCAACGTTTAATTGATCATGTACAACCCATAATTCTAGAATTTATTGTCATCTATATATTACGAATATATGGCATCGAAGACATATAATTTATGTACATATTATGGATCTATATTATGTATATAATATAAGTATATATATTTATGTATGAAGATGTAAGAGCATAAAATAACAAACTTTATGACGACGATACAGTTATCGTATATTAGAGGAATCAGACTAGCAACAACACCATCGGTAACGCATACATAAAAATCTGTAAAATTATGTTAAATGGAATAGTACGCGCATACACAAGAATATAACAATGTGAGTGAATAAACCGAACTGGAAAAGCAAGCACGAATTAAATTTAATGTGCTCTTTTCAATCTCGATGGCAATGGCACAAAAATTTTAAGGATATTTTATAAAACATTTGGATTGGATGCCTGTGATGGTGAATTATACATGTATCCATTTAGAAACTACTATTGTACATGCTTCTGCGTCAATAAAATTTTGTAATCAAACGAATGGTGTTTTAGTTAAACAAACGTATAAATAAGAGACAGAACTGTATGTCCTAAAATTACTTGGCGATAAAAAAAAATCCTATTTATTGTTTTGTATGTAATTCACTTTATTTCTGTTCAGGGACTATTAACTTTTAGAACAAGGTAACGCTAACCGACGAAATGTGTTTAATCATGCCAAACGTATAAATTTATTGTCACAAAACTTTTGTTATTTGGTCGTTGAATAATGTAAACTTTCATAATAATTCGCTTTGGAAAATAAAATAAATTCAAATTACCTGTAAGTGGGCGCGTACCTTACTCGTATATGCTGCAACATAAATTTAAATTTGACTTCAAAACAGCTTATATAGCTTAATACAAAATAATGACATAAAAAATATTGATTACAGCTTAAAATACTTTTATTATTATGTATAATTATTTTGAGTTTCTATCGATGATTAAGACACATTTAAAAATTTATAAATCTGTATGCAATACAGGTGGTTTGTCTAGCTTAAAACTATTTGATACATTCGAATTTTTCGCCGTCGCCAATGTTGTATCAAAATTGGTAGCACTTTCGGTATTCATCCGTTTTATGTTCTCTTTTGAGCGCGAATTAATTATATATCGATCGGACCCGCTACGCGATTTTCCAAATTTTGGGAAAAAACTATTTTCAATTTGTAATTGTGCATTGATATCTTTCCCGGTGGCGCAGGTGCATGCTTTTAAAAAACTTTTCTTAAAATTATCACTTAAAAATGCGTACAGAATTGGATTCATAGCTGAATTACTATAGGCAAGGCAACCGACTAATACAAATATTGTTACTTCTAAACGGGATTGACATATATCAGTCGGTGTGCGGATTAGTGCGACCTGCGATATCCAATAGGGTAACCAGCATAGAACGTACACCGTGATTACGGTTAATACTAATTTCGTCACTTTTTTGTGCGATCGTTTTTTCTCTTTCGATCGGGATTTCGGCCCAACTGTTCTCAATTTCCGTATCACCGAATAGTAAAAACTTAATATTAAACTTAACGGTATGGCAAATCCAAATATTAGCGAGTATAGTGTGAATTGTGTTCCAGAATCGTTATCGGCTTGTGGCCAATAGATGATACATGACATTTTATTCTCTTCTTTGTACACAGCGTCCGCATACAAAAGTACCGGAAGCATCATTAATGCAGACGCAATCCATGCGATACCGCATACAATTTTCGATATAAGCGAAGTGCGAAAGCTGGGTGATGATATTGGATGGCATACAGCTATGTAACGGTCAGCCGACATAATAAATAAAAATATCGAAGATGTAAATTGTGTGATGGACGTTGAAATCATGTACGCCTTGCACATTCCTTTACCGAATGTCCATTCACCAAGATGCATTGTTGTTATCAAGAATGGTATGCCGATTAAAAAACATTCATCGGCAATCGCTAAATTCAGTATATACATATTGGTCACCGTTTGCATTTTACTAAATCTCAGCACTACGTAAATCACTAGTGTATTACCAAATAGGCCTATAATACATACTATCGCGTACAAAATCATCGATATAACATTACCCACGGGCATTTGAATCGATGGACACGGATACAAATAGTTATTATTTAACGATTGCGTTACATTAAACGACTCGTTTAGTTTTGAAAACACCATTGGTGTTGATGATACTGTTGAAACGAGTATCGATGTGAGTGATGTCGTTAAATTGGTCATAATATTTTTATCATTTTCATAATTTGCTTCATTTTCGCCTAATGATTCTAAAATGTTTACTGTCGTTCTTGATGTTTCTATTGTGTATGGTGCGATTGCCGTTGTTGTTGATGTTGTAAAATTTATTTGAGTTAAATTCATGTTGATCTCTCACTTCGTGCTGTTGATCGCTTTCATACATGACATACAATAAAAAAAAATTGGATGGTTGATTTTGCTTTAATTTATCTGCAATTATATAAAATAAAAAAATTAACATTAATTAGAGTTTTGTGAGCGGTTGGTTGACGTAATAATAATATTTTTTGCAAATAATTTGTCTATAACCAACAATTGTACATACGAGTATGTTAAATTTGCCCTAAAAAGCAACAAACATAATTACCGCTTAACTGTGTTATTGTGCAAAGCAGAATGTCTCGATATAACGAATTTTATCGTTAGGGCAACAACATTTGGTAATATCTTATATATAATTATGTCGAATAGATAAAATCCTGAAGCTACACCATAATGACGCATATGCCAAGATGTCTTTGGGTCCCAGTTATTCGAACAATATTTCAATTTTGGAAAAGTAGGGGATTTTGATATGACGGGAAGCTAACGCCTTAATGACGCTTAGACTCAATACCATCTTGGTATATGCGTCATTGTGGTGTCAGTTTCCTAGGATTTTCCCATAATCAGCATACATGATTTTTATACATGTTAATAATTTATCGTAGGTCAGTAGTCTTTATGGTTATGTATGTATTTGTATTGTTATTATTGTCTCGTTAAAAAATTATATTGAATTATGTTTAATTTTAGTATAGTGGTTTCATATAAGTGTTATGGCAATTTTTCCCTGTGTCACTGGGTTATGAGGATAGATAGCTTCGACTGACTTCGGTGGTTTTCCTGGGCATAAATCCACAAACAAGAACTCACACTGCGCTGATTCATCATTGTATTATAATAATATTGTTTTAAAGGCATCGTTGAACAATAAAAGGGGACTGCATTTTTGCTTGCTCAACATCAATGGCGTCTGGAATAAAGTTGATGAGCTTAATTTATTGTTGGATGGGGTGTCTATGGACGTGATCTGTCTGACTGAAAGTAGGATTAGGGTAGATGTACCAAACAGCTTAATAGCAATTAATGATTTTCGATGTTATCTTAATGACCTGTCGCGAAATATAGGGGGCGGTGTTTGCGTCTATATTAAAATCGAATCTTGGTGAATGTATAATCAGCTGTATAAATACAGTTAATTTCGATGTTCTGTTACTGGAGTTAAATATTCATAATCTAAAAATGTTGCTGTGTGTTGTGTACAGGCCACCTAGAGCGAAAGGTACTTCCGACTTGCATAAGCTACTTTTGAATTTTATGAGTTAGTATTGTGACATTATTTTGTGTGGCGATTTCAACTTTGATTGGCTTAAAACTAATACAAAAGTATCTAAATACCGGAACATGCTTAACAGTCTTTCCCTGCACATTGTTAATACATGTGAGCCAACACATTTCCCAGCTCTTTTCTCTCCATCTCTGCTCGATCATATCATAACTAATAATAATAAAATTAAATTTTTAAATCAATTATCCGTGGGATTTACCGATCACGATTTTATCTATTTTTCCTACGATCTTCCCAATCCTTATTTTTGAGACTGATACATTTAATTCTAGAGACTTTAATAATATAAATTGAAACTCGAATTTTGTTTATTTACAATAACATCATTACGACATCGAAATTTCCCCTTTCTTGGAAACATGATAAAATCATTCCACTAAACAAAGTTAATCATCCTAAAACCATGTCAGATTATCGGCCGATAGGTATCCTTCCCGCTCTATCGAAAGTCGTTCAAAAAATCTTACAAGTTCAAATAACTACGTTAATTGAAAAACATAATCTCATCGATAAACACCAATCAGCTTATAGAAAATTTCACAGTAGCAGTAGTGCTGTTCTGAAAATCTCAGACGATATTCTTAGAGAACTTAACGCGAAAAAATGTGTGCTATTATGCCTTTTAGACTTCAGTAAACTACAACAACAATATCATTTTCATATACAGCTAGGAAACTAATTTCTTCTTACCTTACAGATTGGTCACAAACCACAGTATGCAATAATACGTTTTCAAACATTCATATGAGAAATTCAGGTGTTACGCAAGGTTTTGTGCTCGGGCCAGTATTGTTTACTTTATATATCAATGATATTGTAAAATCTATTAAGCACTGTGAATATCATATATATGCCGACGACGTTTTTAAAGAATGTTTTTAATTTTATGAATACTGACCTTCAGAATGTCTTTTTGTGGAGCGCGAATACTGGATTACTTTTGAATGCTCAAAAGACGTAAGCTATTGGTCTAGGATTGCAGGGGAGACCCTTCCCTGAAACTCTGAAACTATCTATTGGTAATACCGTATTGAACTTCTCTCATGTTGTTAAGGATTTAGGGCTCTATTTAGATGAACGTCTTGGTCATATCACGTAGACAATACTTGTAAAAGAATTAACTTTCTGTTGCGGAAGTTATGTACAGCTTTTGCGAATTCAAAATTTAGAAATAAAATGTTTAATGATTATTTGCTTCCTCACTTCGTATTTTGTGCTAGTACAAGGTATAGTATGGATGATTTCGTTTCCAAGAAAGTTTTTCGCATGTTTCATGCTTGTCTTCGTTGTGTGTTTGATCTGAGGAAGTTTGACCATCTATCCAGCTATAAGAAATTGATTTTAGCTTTTCTTTTGAGGAATTTTTTGAAATTCAAATTCTCAAGCATATTCATTTTATTTTAAAGATCATCACAACCGAAGTACTTATCAGAAAAATGAATACCTTTGTCTTCTAACCAGTTGAATAATATTACATTGCCTCGCAACAGAATTAATCGTTTTAATAAGTCATTTTTTGTTCGTGGTGTTCCCCTATGGAATTCTCTCCCCGCTCATGTCAAGGCCTGTTCTTCGTCCAGTGACCTCAGGAAAAAATTGCTAATAAACTTTATGAATAGGTTAAATAAATACAAAGTGTTAGTATTTTATGTTTTAGGTTAAGCTTAAATATTTTAATTTTTAATTTTTCTTTAATTTTGTACTATCTGTAACACATACAAAAAAGTTGTAAAACTTAAATGTGTATTGAATGATTTAAATAAATAATTGTCCTTAACCTCAATTTTTTCCTTAACCTCAATTTTGTCAACCATAATTTTCGGATAGCTTAGATCTAAAAACATCTTGGTTTGTGCGTATCGTATTTATTTATTAATTTATTGATAAATTTTGAGCTATCAGATTAGTGATCAACTCGGGCCCTAATCTTACATATTGACATTTGTGTGTTAGCTTCCTTAGAATTCTAAGGTTCTCAAAAAGACGGGAAAATACCATTTTACGATAAGACTTAGCATCACTTTTATATACATATACAAATATTATGTATTCATATTGAGGTTCTAGAATTGTCTATAAAATAAATTTAGCAATCCAAATTCGGTCTCATCTTCTCGTTAACCATTGGGAGGAAAAAACACGGGGCAAATAATTTATGTGCAAATTTTACAAAATCTTTTAAAATTATCTTTAATTTGGTTTTATTTCATTTTTATACGATGTAAATTGACTTAGTTACGATTTTCAAAAACAAGCTGTTTTAGTTTAAAAATGATGATTATAATATATTTGTTTATTAACGTTAGAGCAGTTTTTATCACCAGTTTATACAAAAAATAAAAATTATCATAATTCAGTCAATTTTCATCGTATAAAAATAACAATAAAGTTTTTTGTTGATATTTTTTATTGATTTTAAATTATTTGCAAAAACATTTTACCTCTTTCTCTCTCAATTGAATGTGTAATGTTTTGATACTTTTTATTGCTATTTCCACAGCGTCAAACTTTTTGGTTCGCTCAAATTAACCAAAACACATTTCAATTTTTCATTCCATCAATCCTTGGCTTAAGCTATGCTGAAAAATATATTTTACTTGGTTTGGTGAAGAACCCATCGAGACTATCCCGACATAGACTATAACACATTATTACTTTTTTAATAAAATTATTGGTTAGGTGAAAATGGTAAAAATCATAAAATAATAATAGATACAACTGTATGTATTCTATGGTGAACAGGATCAAACCAGCATAAATGAAATATAAGTTGAACAACACAAATACATATTTATGAAATTTCTATGAAATTTGATTTTTTTTATGTCTACACCTTCAAATCAAAAGTTGCATGATCTATAGAAAAATCTTATGAAATCAATTACGGATAAAGAATACAGAATCGTGTCTCTGAACAGTAATATATGGAAAATCAACACAACAGACGTTGACACATATAGGGCATTAGATACGAAGCTTACAGAACGAATGGTACACTTATGAAAAAAAAATGATCGACCGATAAAAGTGATGACTAGAGGTCTTCATCCTACCTGTAAAATAGAGGATATAATAGACGATTTATAGGGCAAGGTGTGGAAGACAGAAAACGCAGCAAACATAATTAAAAAAGAAAAACAGGAAACTAATGAAAAGGTCAAAACTAACAGGGGAGGACTCCCATTATTCATGCTTACTTTTAATAATAAAGAAAAAGTAGAAGACATCTTTACCATTAAAGCTATTCTCAATATGAGGGTTAGAATTGAACCATTAAGAAACACCACTGGATTAATACCCCAATGTAGAAAATGCCAAGGCTTTATCGATACCCAGAAATATTGTAACAGAGAGCCTAGAAGACGGCTAGGACAAGCCTGCCAACTGGGGAAAACTACAACCCCTAAATGTGTAAACTGCAAAGAAGATCATCCCGTAAACTACAGAGGATGCGAGATAGCAAAAAACTGCAAAAACTGACGAATAGAAAAACTTTGTTTAAGCAAAACCGTGACATAATTAAGAATTGCTCAAATTGTTTGGAACCAACTTCATTGGGGGAAACTTCAATGCTAAGAATACATACTGGGGATCGAGACTATCAAAAAGACCTGTTTGCAGCAGGGCAAGAATTAAACTGTGAGTTTTATTCTGGAGGTAAACCAACATATTGGCCTACCGCTCATAACAAAATATCAGACTTAATAGACTTCTTTGTAACAAAAGGAGTATCCGAAAACTACGTACTGATAGAAAACAAGCAGCATTTTTTATATTGACTACGCCCCGTAGTCAATATAAAATATCGAAGCGCAATAACTATTCATTGGACATGAGAGATTTGGTTAATGAAAAGCGGAAGGCTCGTAAAACCTGGCAGAGGAATATAGCACAACAAATTAAATCGAGAGTTTATAATTTAAGCAATAAACTGAAGTTGGTAATCAAAAAAATTAAGAACAATTCATCTAGTGAATATTTAACCGGTCTTTCCGGCGACAAAGACACAGACTATTAGCTTTGGAAAGCAGCCAAAGGACATAAATGCCCCAACATTGCAGGTGCCTCGTATCAAAAAGGATGATGGAACTTGGGCAAAAAGTTCTAAAAAACGTGTTTTCTAAATTTGTAAAAAAATTTTTTGACAACTTTGGTTGGAAAAGACTTATCCGGGAAAACTAGGATGGATGGTAATTCCACACTGGTACAACAGAGCTTTAAATATTTGTGTATTTTCCAATGGTGCTACACAAAACATTTTAAACACTTTTGAAGCCTCTTAGCGGTCCCATCGTTGCAATACTTTAAAAGGGTATAAGAATTCCTAAGGTTTATAGTGATTATACAGAAAATACAGATGAATTATGCCACATATTCTCCATTTTCTGACTTCATTACTTTGGTTGCAGGTACAATTATCGTAAGCACGCGTTCCTTTTTTATGCTCAGTATTTCTCGGTTTTAAAAATGAGATGTGAATGTTCTTTGTACTCAAACTTAATAGTTTTCTCCCAAATAGTGTTTTGTAATTGATCGAATGCTGGAAACAGATGTTGTCTGGAAACAAATGATGTGAATGAATAATTTTTGATGACAGAATATTCGGTTTGGTTGGTTGTAATTCATCATTGCAACACACGTTAAAACGAAATGCATCTTTCACTGGATGCCACTGATAGCAAGTAATTTTAGATAGGACGCATCGTCGTTAATATCGACTGAAGTTTTCTCCCTCTGTTCTTCGTCAATTTGTTTTAGCAATTCTAATGAGTACGATGACCATTGAGCTCCGGACATCAGATCATCGACATTAAAATGTTTTAATATTACATGTGCTGCAGCTGGATCGGTTTTCAATAAACTATTCTCTATTATTTGGATGGTTTTAGTTGCAAGGTCCGGTCCCGCTGACATGCCGGAGGTTACTGTTCTTAAACGATAGTGTACTACAGGATCCTTCGGGTTTCGTCTCTACCAAATGCGTTGGTAATCAGTTTCGCTTGGCTCGACTAATATCTGTCAGCTGAAAATACAACTTTAAACATTCTAAAATTTAACAAAATGCTAAATAGTGGTTTATATAAGGTACGGCCAATTAACAACGTATCATTTAATGAAACTCTATATTTGATGATTTAAATGATGCGTCAGAAACTACTCTTATTTCGTGGTAGTGCTCGATAGTTTGAAAACCCTATGGTGGGGTAAATAAGAACATCGATCTAAATTCCTGTTTATTTCACAAATAGGAATTTTTTCGATGTGTCTCAAGTCTTCATATTCGGTCATAAAATGGTGGTAGGCATCTATCTAATTGTGCAACTCGTTTTTCCATATTCTCGAGACGCTTCATTGGACCGCTCATGGTTTTTCCAAATATTGTCGAACAATGAAATGACCATCACTTACAGTTGTATATTTTTGGTAGTGTTCCTCACATTTGGTGTCATCCGTTAACTGAAGTTGGGTAGAAATTTCGTCGACTTCCCAAAATTTCTTTAAAATGTAGTCTAAACTAGCCTCCGCGTGCAATATGGTGCTAGAGTAAACTAGTTTTTGGTGTTGGGTATTGGTAGTTCCAGCAACAACTCAAATAAACAGTGTTTGTTGCGCAATTGGTGTACCTTACTCCCCATAAATCTTCTTGGTGCCTATTATATGGAAGAAATAATCACTTCCGATTAAAATGTCAATAAGACCTGGAGTATGAAAGGTTGGATCAGCCATCGGTAAGTTTTCCAAATGACTCCACATGGTGATGTCAAAAGTGCAGGTAGGTAGCATTGATGTCAATTTGGAAATGATGTAACATTTGAAATAACTAGTGACTGATTCATTAAATCTGGATGATGCAACCAAATTTATATACCCTCGACAAACACCAGCCTTTGTTTGGCCTAAACCAGTAACAGTAAGTTTTGCATGATGACGTGGTAGTCTAAGTCGTTGCGCACAATCTTCGGTAACAAAAAGCATTGCGACCCAGAGACCAGTAATGCTCGACATAACTGCCATTGCCCTTGATTATGTTGCACTTTAATAATAAAGGTTGGTAGTAACGACAACGTACTTGTATTATTGGGCGATTTCTATTATTGGACGATTCCTATTATTGAACGATCTCTTCTATCCAGAAATTTATAAAATTTGGTTAATGATGGAAATTCTGTTTTAGCAGTTTCTCGCATCAATTTGCTTAGTTTCCTCATCAAGTTTATTAAACAAAACATATGTTTGTATCACATGAGCCAGATGTCCTTTGAGTCAGCGTCAGTTCCAAGAGCTCTCAGACCTATTGTCGCATGGTCGGCAGTATCCAACTCCTTCCTTATATGTATTTAATGAATTTGCACAATAAATTGATGACTGTTCCATAAATAATTTTATGAATGAATTCGTAGTTAGGTTTTTCCGATCAAAACGTTTACTTAACTATTTGAAGGCTTCATATTAATTAGCTTCAGTATATCTGCAAAATGTTTAATTAATGTATTTGCTTCGCCCTTTAGAAGTCCCTTCAAATACTGGAATTTTTGTGCTGGTCTTAAAGAATTGTTTTCATGTACTGCTGCATTGAAAATATCATGGAAGGATTGTCACTCTCGATAATCACCCGAAAATATTGTCATGTTACACACAATTTCATTATTAATCCTTTAAGGATGCTTCTACGTCTGATTAACGCTGGTAATTTAGTCATTCTTAACGATGATAATTCACTATTAATGGCTCACTAATGTAAGTTCAGAATAAATATTGCACTATTTACACAAATAACACGCGGTTTAACTGTTTACACTACACGCCGCACCGTTTATTTATGAATTAACAATAAGCTCTGTACAAGCTTCTTAACGGTAAAGACAATTTTTACCACGCTATTTTTGATTTCTGAATTTAGTTTAGGTTCTCAGAATTTATTAGATACCGGTGCGTATAATCCGGCTCGAAGGACCAAAATATGTTCTCGAATGGACTGTATTAATTTATATGAATATCTATTATATGTTATACACTATTGTATCACAGGTTTAATACTTTAGATCACAAATTTATTACGGCTTGACTTACTCGTACATTATATAATATTTCAGTTATCACAGATTAAGTAAATTAAACACCAAACTTATCAGATGATTGCACGATATAAAGAACTTAAACGATATACATAAAATATTTATGTTAATTTAGGTAATGCACCACTTCACTTCTAAAGACATAATGTTTCTATTTATTTTAATACACGACAGCTTAACAACTAATGACCTACAAATTTGTCATTTACATAATATAATATGGCATTACAATTGTACATGAATTTATCTATGTTTATATATACAGTATACCTAATTATGTATAAATGCATCTAGAACAAGTCTTTAGCTACAGATAATTATGTATTTATATTTACTTACATACATGCAAATTTTATTTGTATTATAGGTCAGCCAAAATTTATTTAGAATTGTTAGCGAATGCCCAATTATAACTTAATTACATAGTGAGGTTGAATTATTTGAGATATAAAAGATTATTTGACTAAATTATCCATTAGCAAGCTGTAACAGCTAAATCTATCGCAACTTTCACATAGTTAAGTACAAGTACAGGATTCCAATTTCTTCGTAGAGTTAATCCAACATTTATTTCATTTTTTATTGTGATCCTCCTCCCACTGAAAAAAATATTTTGTCTCTAATTCTCAATAAATATTTTGACTTATGAAAGCTTTAAACAAGGCGCCAATTGAATAATTTTGTTTGAAAACTATTGATAAAATACATATTTCATTTTGGCTAAATTTAATTTTTCCTTTCGCAATAATGATATTGACTAAAATACTGAGCACGCAACAAACAATCTCGTAACATGCTAAATTATAAAGTGTAAACCATCGCTCCATACCAAACAAAGTAAAAGTAATTAGTAAACCATTAATTTCCCCAAACTATACCATATCCATATCGCCCATTGTTTACCATATCATACAAAATCGATAGTGTTTAGTTGCATGTTTGAATATAACTTTTCTAAAAATGGAATATACCTATAAGAAATCCACTTCTTATACTGGCAGTCCAATCAATCACTTACGTTCTTCGATTGGCACAATTTTTAAATTCGCTTTCAAAACGAAATACACCTAATCCTGTGTTTACACGGCACATACGTTCCAGAGAATACCGTGTAAAAAAAAGACACACAGTACATAATGGGAAAAATTAGATTGGTTCAACAACCTCAAAAGACATACAAAAAGTAATAATTCGGTAAAACATACACTAATACTATTCTATACCAATGAATTCTTCAATGTACCATGTCCATTTTATTTCACATATATCATTTTATAATTTTTAAGAAATAAAGCAAAACTTAACAATAAAAAAATTAATATACATACGAGGCGAATTTTTTTGTGCTGCGACGACTGAATATCACTTTCGTCAGTAGAAATGCTTAGTTGTACGTCTATATCTCAACTACGTTTATTGGTAACTGCCTATCAGAAACAGTTTTAGGCACAAGTTTATTTATTTTAATAGCAAATTCGATTATAGTACGTTGTGATCCTACTTTGGAGAATTTTTTCCGCAGCTCCTTGTATCGAGCCATACTTGTATCGGATTGTAGATCTGATTGAAATTTCACAGCTCTTTCGTTTATGTAATCATTTGTCAGAAAATGATCTGACAATTTATTTGCCATTTCAAGGTCATCAAGAATTGAGCTGGTAGTTATTGAAGACAGAATTTCGTCCTCATCAGTGCTATCATTTGCGTCAATGTCTTCTAGTGATACCTCTAATAACTCGTCTTTTTAAGAACTCTGTCAACAATTATTTCGTTTATATCATCAGCGGTAAAAGTATCAAATCCTACCTCCAACTGCTTGTGCGAAAATGATTATTTCTGTACACACTTCATCGACCATATTTCATGTCACAGCAGAATTTTCGCTATTATTGCATTCTGGCCATATGGGCTTCCAACAGTAACTGATCCAAAAATAACTGATCACATACACTCGGGGCACTGTAAATTCATTCACCGTCTTCACCAATGGAATTTATCACAAATTTAACCAATAATCATAATAAAAAAAGTATTTCCAGAAATTTAATTTATAAATTATATAATTTTCTTTTTAGTATTATTATAAACTACCCTTCCCAAAAAAAATGAAATGATCTTAACTAAATTTAACACTAACAAACATAAATTTACTTACAAACTATAACGTACGTTACCCCATACCGTTGCGGATCCGATCGCGAAGATAAAATTGATCAACATTTTTCTACTTGATCATCTATGATAACAAGGGATCACTTATCAAGGTCCCGAAAACTTCGTCGTATTGTTGTTATTGTTGTTTATTTTTTCTGATGACGCCAACGAAACATTCAATAGTCGAGGAAAACAGTGAATGTTTATTTTTATTATGTTTTTTATAAATGAATTTTCATATTTCTATTTACTTATATTTTGCAATTTTATTATATTTTAATAAAAATGTTTATACATAATTAGTTTATCACTTGATTTAATTTTAAATTAATTATATAGGTATTATTATTATTAAAATTGGCCGGAACCCACGAGGATTCCGCACTCAATGCCACAAAGGCCCATGGTGCAAAATTATATAGGTAAATCGTCCCAATTCTTCTTCTTATTATTTTTTTAAATTATTTTACTTTAGTTTGTTTTTTTCCCCCGAAGATCCATCCACTTCGTTCAACAATTCAATTTTTTCTCCGTCTTCTTTGCTTCCATCCATCGTCTCTTTTTTTCTTTTTTCTATTTTATACCAATACCCATTAATCCCATAATTATCCATAATACAAAATTTATAAATACTAATTACATACTAAAATACAGTGTCCCAAATAAATGATTTTATAATAATTTTAGAACAAAAAAAATGTTTCTGAAAAATAGTAAGTGGCATTTGCCACAAATGGTTGAATTAGGGCAGTAATATTAGAAGGCAAAAAAACTATTTTTACATTAGACTGCTCCAAAATTTTGTAACCAGGAGCATTATCTATCATTAACAAAAAAAATTTAAATGGCATACCTTTATCATTCATGTAACGTTTGACTTCTGGAACAAAACAATCGTGGACCCATTCACTAAAAACTGATGAAGTAACCCACGCCTTTTTATTTACCATCCAATGGACTGTAACGAATTTGGACATGGTGGAGTCACTAGTTAATTTAGGTCCCAATGGAAATGCCATTCGTTACTGAAATTGTATATTCATTATTGTAGAGCTTCAGCGTGGTCTTTATTGCCGGCTAAGGCTCAGGGATTGGGGTGGGGTTTGCTGAAGATACAAAAATGCTTGCTTGACCACATTAGGAGGGAAAACTAGGTTACAAACAGAACACATAGAAGAAAGGACCAAGGCAACGGATCAACTTACCTTGAAGACTATGAAATCATACTTAACCGTTCCCCCTATTCTAAAAGCTATTAGCTTCTCATACTGAATACGAGGCGAAAAGCGACAGAAGAGAAAAAAAATATATATATATATCAAATTAAATTTAGAAATAAAAGTATAACGAAAATATGAGAGAAAAAAAATAATAACGTTATAATAAATTTATTAATTTATTTGTAACTTTTCTATTTGTAGTTGTGGTTGTTAGTTTAATCGATATAACTGTTTTCCTGTGCTTTTCAGTTACCGAGCAAAGTAAAGTATAAATGTATATTAGCACATATATTTAAAAATCATGTTACCAAGTAACAATACTTAATCACTAAACATTACGTGTGGCCACTTGACTTATCCACAGTTAATTTTTTTATTAGCATTTGTTATTTTTTTTTCTTTTAAAATAAGGCACCAGTTTACCATTAGATTATAATATTTATTTTATTTTATTTGTATATAGCAATGAACACTAAGTTTATGAATAACAGTTATTTGGTAATATTCGCGCTATTTGCACACACTAGTAACTGTTTCTTAACTTTTATGTTAGGTTTTACGTTTACACAGGTTTTATTATGATAGTAAAATAATTATTTATTTATTTTATTATTTTGTTAATGGTATTATGTTTATAGTTTTATATTAAATTCACTTTTATTTAATTATAGATTTATTTATAATAACTAGTATAACTTAAAACTTATATAATTTATAATTAATAATTAATTATTAAAAAGTAAAATCAATATTGTTTTTGTTTTCTCACTCACAAGCAATGTTTTATTATTCAACACAAAAAAATGTTAATATGCCCGTCTTTATAATTTTATTTCTAAATTATAAATTTTTAGATTTTTAAACATTATTTTATAAAAAAAACAACCGAACTGCCTCTTTACAGCAGAAATAAAAAAAAACTTAATGTTTTAAATTATTTTTTATTTAAATTAAAAATCATCCATTACACAATTTTTTAATGATATGAACTTATTATCACAAAAATGATAGATCGACTGATCATCAAAAATCGACTGCTCGACAAATCGGCTGATTAAGAACTCGATAAGAACAGATCACCGCGTGCTACCAAAAATTGTATAGATAACCACTACAATGGATTGTCCCACCAAAAAAAAATGTTTTTATAAACGTGATAATCCAGTATTGATTCCCCAATCTATTTTCGCGCGAATTTGTCTAACCGGTAATATAAGTGTGCGGTAAAAAAAAATATTAAAAATAATTCCAGGGGTATTAAACCAACTCAAATTGGAACGACCGAAAAACGCGCCGTTACAGGACTAGCAAACTTTTAATATCGACACCTTTCAATGCGTTTTCTTGTGGTCGGAGGTGGAGGTTTTAGTATCCTCCGAACGGAGGTTTTAGTATGCGGTCCCCTTGCGGTACGTTCGGCTTGATATTATTTTCCAGAAAAAGCCCGTCTCATCATCGGTTAAAACTTGGCCACTATTGTACCCACCTTCGGCAATTAATTTGGCCAGCTGAGAAGGGAATTCTTTGGCAGCTGCAATATTTTCAGAAGCTATTACATCTTTAATCTTGCGTTATGAATTGCATGCCTTTCTAGAAATCCTTGCAACCATCCATTACTAGCAAATTTATTTATTTATTTAAATTTATTTTTGTTGTCGTCGGTGGGTTTCGAAGATGTTGATGGTTCCATTTTTTATTTGGTCAGTCATAAGTTCTTAAAGCCTTCTGCTGAACGATATTGGTATCAAGTGGTATACGTTTTTGGGTGTAATCTTATTTCCATGTCAACAGAACCTTTTTCATTTTTTGCACAAACTACACTCAAAGAAAAAACCTAGTGATTTTAACAATCTCCTAGTTTTACAAACAATTTTTTTGTTCCTATACGTCCAACCACGAGTACAAAATAATTCAGAAAAATGAATTTTAAAAAGACACAAACAACAAATAAATTAATAAATGAACTAAAACTTTTGTTTGAACTAAACAAATTGTAGCGAATTTGACAAATGTTTCGTAAATCTGAACAATTAATTTACCAAACATACATATACAAGTTAATTTGTAAAATTCTCAGAAACACCATTAAAAATTGGGTGCCTTACAAAATAATGTGATTTCTACAAAGAATTTTTGTTATTACTACATAAGTTTATGTAAAACAAACTAAATATTTGTGGGAATCAGAAAACATTGTATATGTATATAAAAAAGGGTTTGTGAATTTAACAAACATTTTTTTTTAATAGATCAAAATTATTTATAATAAATAAAGTCTTTGTTAATTGAACAGATTCTTTTGTTTATTTTAAAAAAGTTGCATTAAATAATCAGCGAATTTTGAACTTTAGATCAAACGTTTGTAAATCTTGGAAAACATTTTTGTGAAAATTACCATATATTTGTTAAATTCATAAAATTATTGTTGATTCTATTGTGCACATTTGTATATATATTTGTATATATATATGTATATATATATATATATATATATATATATATATATATATATATATATATATATATATATATATATATATATATATATATATATATATATATATATATATATATATATATATATATATATATATATATATATATATATATATATATACATATATTTATAAACATATAAGTATATATAATATAAGAATTTTTTAAATAGTTAAGATTTTAGGTAAGTCTCTTGAAAATTTATAAAAAAAACTGTTTATTTATGTTTATATTTATAAATTTATATTTATTTATGTATTTTATTTAAAGAATTCATCATTTGTACTCGATATTAATTTACTAATCAGTCTCAATTCATTAGAAACTTTCAATACGTATAAAATATTATAAAACCTATCTATATATTTAATATATTATTACTATCTCTAGTATAGTTGCTGATGGACCAATTAACCAAACTTTCCTCAATTTGTTTCATTATCTGAAGTATTTGTAATGAATTTTACCTATTGGAGAGTTTCCTTTGTTGACCAAATAATGAACTGCCTGTAAATATTTTAAAAAAACATAAAACATTTGCAATTTAATAAATTCAATTGTACAGACCTTGCATTCAGAGGGAAACACCGCACCAATTTTTGTTGACAACTCATCAACCAATGTTGTTGACATTTTCATGTTGCGGGAAATTAAAAAATTAATGATCAGATCAAGTATTGTAATATTGATCGTAAACCGTCGCTTAATTTTTTATTTTGTTAGTAATATTTTAAAAGATGTTTCCCATCAGTCGAGTCCTACAATATTTTTAAAATATCAATATTCGTTTCGTTTAGTGGAGCATTTGAAAGAAGAGTTGAGCAGATTAAATTATACTCTTCATCGACAGTCGATGTGGTTGATGCTGTTAGAAGTTCGCTCTCCCACTCGTTATATTTGTTGTTGAACTTTATTTGTGTTCCTAGACCAAATTTTGATAAAAACTCCGATTTAAATGAGCCATCCATCCATTCCAACGCTTTTAAATCCATGCACAATTCTGCTATATAAGAAACAAATTTAAACATTTTTAACCAAAATAATAAAATCTGAATTTATTGTTTATTGCCTACCTTACTGTCAGCATATTTTCCAATTCCCATTATTGGAAAAGAATTGACAAATACATTTGTAATTGAGTAGAGATGCAAAAAACTGTTATTTTGCACTCACTGTTCCTACCTGTTCCTGTTATTTTAAAATAACAGTGGTAAATACCTGTTCCTAAAATAACAGTTGTTTTTTTTTAGTTACCTGTTCTGAGATATGCGAATTGTATTATAGAACAAGCATGTCTTTATGAATAACAGAGGAAAACAAAGTTGAAAGTTATTTTTTTATATGATTTTTATTCATTCAAAATGTATATGTTTTTTTTTAAATTTCATACATTTTTAATTATATTTAATAAAATATATTAATATATTCAGCAAAATAAATAAAATAATTCAATTCAATAAATTTTAATTATAATTTAATCAGTCTTTTTGGTTTTGATTTAAAAATATAATTTGCTCGACCTTATTTGATTTTAATCGAGATCGTCGGTCGGTTAAAATATTTCCGGCTTTTGAAAACATGCGTTCACAGGGCACTGAAGTTGCCATGGTACATAGCATTTCTTTTGCTAATTGGCTTAAATGTGGATAATTGTGCCTATTTTGTTGCCACCATAAAGAGGGTCTTGACTTCTTTCTAAAAGATCTTCATCTAAATATCGATCAACTTCAAGAACAGCCCTTCATTTTTCTGTGCCTTTAGGTTTGATTTTCGATGCTGTTTCGTCATAAAGGCTCCATATAGATGTTTCATCTATAAGTTTTGGTGGAGTTTCAATCACTTCGATTTGTTTTTCAAAATTTAACTTTGAAGTAACTGCACGTATGGCAAATTCTTTAACTCGTTCCGGCGTTGCATTATTTAAAAATCCTATAGTTTTAAATCGTGGATCTAAGTATGTAGAAATACAAAGCGTGTTTTTGTCCTCAAGCAGCTCGAATCTTTTGTTTATCCCATCTCTAAGTGAGGAAATTAATTTTTCTATTATCTCAGATGGTTCATCTATTTGAATTCTAATTTTGCTCATGTTGTTTTTGAGCCCGTTAACTAAAATTATTACCAGAGAAGCAGATATATATTTTTCTCCGCTGACAATTTTTGTTATGGACTCAAATGGCTTTAAAATTTTCATGATTTGGTTAATTGTTTCCCACTCTACTGGTGTTAAAATTGGTAGGTCTTTATCCAGTAAGGCTAATGTAGTTTTGACCACATCCAGGAGCTCAAAAAATCGCTCGAGCATGTAGAAAGTTGAGTTCCAACGAGTGGTCACATCGAGAATTAACTTTTTAGGCTGAGTAACGTTGCAATTATTTAGTTGGTAATTTAAAAATTTATTATTGGCCGATGAACTTTTCTTAAAATGTACTACTATTTTCCTTACTTTATCGAGCAACGAAACAAATCCTTTCAAACTTTTCTGCACAATCAAATTTACTGTGTGGGCCAAGCATCCAAAATGTTCCCATTCCAAAACGTTTGTTATTGCGGACGTAATATTTGGTGCATTATCGGAGACTGCCAAACAAATTTTATTACTAAGATCAAAATCATCCGTGATTTCTTTTATTTTGCGTGCTAAATTAACGCTTGTATGGCTTTCATTATAGTTGACTCATCCCAAAACTAATGATTGTATACTAAAATTATCATCGATGTAGTGATAAGTGATTCCCAAAAAGCTTTCATTATTGCATGAAGTCCAGCAGTCAGTCGTTAAACTGCATTTGATAATCGATTTTGTAATTTCTTTTATTTCCTGAAATGTTTTTTGATATAAAGCCGGCAACATTGATTTAGAAATCTTCTGTCGATTTGGTAACTCGTACGAAGAACTTAGAGCCTTAACAAAGCCTATGAAGCCGCGATCTTCAACAATACTAAATGGCTGGAAGTCATTTGTGAACATTTTCATCAGTTTACCATCAATATGTAATCTTGCCGGCAACAACATTTTTTTAGCAGGAAAATTTAGAGTGCTTTGATGCATAGCGGTAGTTTTACGTTTAACGCTTTGTCTGGCATTACTCCTTTCATTATTTTGTGTGGCTTCGGTAGTTATAACTAAAGCTTCTGAAGATGATGTAGGGACTGCATCTGGAATTCTAGCGCTAGTTGATAATTCACTCGTAATAGTATCCTTTTCATTATTCTTAAAATTATTATTTGGCTGAGTTAAAAAAAATTGCTTATTAATTTAGCTTTATAAAATATTTTATAGTCCACTTAGCACTTACCACTAATTTTGATTCGATTTCTACAGTTGGATGTTTATTTTTGAAGTGTTTCTTTAAATTTGAATTTGACTATTTATAAGACAATGAGCTCTTGCAAATATTACATTTAGCAAGAACAGCATCAACCACAGTGAAATGTTCCCAAATGGGACTTGTCTTTTTAAAATTTTCACTCATTACTTCATTAAGATAGATAACAAATATACAGAAATTCAATAAAATTATTGATCCTTTAAACTGTTTTCACACTTAATACTGAAAACAATATGCGCATAAATAATCTATCAAACGGTTTTTTGTTTCATCCCAAAAATTGAAAAATAAAAACTACAAAATTTTTCATGCAATTATATAGTGAAACCTATTGCAAATTGTATACAAAAATTAAATCTAACGAAAGGAATAAAAATATGTAGAAAAAATAAGAACAACTTCTATAGAAATGTACTGTATTTCCTAATTTCCTATTATTGTTTTGACGCTCTTAAATCGTTTGTTAATTGTAAATTTTACAAAAGTTTTTGGAAAATCCAAAAATGTACTTAAATAATACAAATTAATTGTATTCGTTACAAAGAAAATTGTGTGTTTTAACGATATTTGAAGTATACTGCGTACAACATCGCCGTTAAAATACCGTCTTTTACACCTATAAATAAATGCTTTTATCAAGCATATTTTGTTACTATTAAGCTATCATTTGTAATATCTTTAGCAAGTTATTTATCAATTATACAGAATACAATGGACTTTCTTTGTAAATTTTCAAAAACTTTTGGTAAATTATTTAAAAAAAAAAAAAAAAATTCTACATCTTGTGTTATTAAACAAGACTTTTATAGTAATGATTCGAGGTTTTTTATATTTTACCTAAACATTTGTTCAATATAATAGTTTAACTAGGTAACTCTTTATATTTATTTATTTGATAAAATATTTTGCCAAATTTTGCAACTTTTAATTAAATCTACAACAAAAATTGATAATTTAACAAGAATTTTGTAAATTAAAAAGGAAATAAGTTAAAGTAACCAATGTTTCTGTTAAAATATGAAATTTTTGTAGCAATAATAAATTTTGTTTCTAAGTAGTTTAACAAAGGGAAATTGTATCTTTTTCCCCCAGTATTTTTTTGAGTGTATGTTTCTCGTATACCAAGAAGACTTAGCACTCACTTTGGTACCAGAAGTCACGGCTTGTATAATCGCTTTTTAATTTTTTTTTAATTGTCCGAATTGTCGCTTCGTTTAAATTCAACGATTTACCAACGCAACAAAGCAAAGGAAAAAAAACAAGGAACAGCTAAATTCGAATTTTTTCCCCCGTAAAAATAAAAACGTGCGTGTAAAAACAGGATGGAAGTTTATTTTTGTCGACCGCGTGTTATTTCAAAATCGTGTAAAAAAAGACCGTGCAAAAACATGGTTAGGTGAATTCGATTAGGGCAGACAAAATATGTTTTATTTTTTTAAATAATTGCTAATAATAATAAGCTAATTTCATGGTGAGCTCATTTCCATTTAGCATATTTTATTAATAATTAATATTAGAAAATGCGAAAGACATCCACTTTCCACATAAAATTGGCAAACACCAAAATAATTTGGCGATTATAACATTTATCACAATTTCGTGATTAACTGATTTTATTATCGTCGTAGGAATAGATTGAAAATTTATAACACTTTGTGTATTCTTTTAAATATACAGATGATTGGATTTTAATTCGTATAATTCACATTACATTTGTTAGTTGTGATTTAGAAAAAGCATAACAAAATTTGTAATATTATTGCCAAATCACAAGATGAAACCGAAAAAACCAAAAATTATACAGAATTCTTAATTTTTTATGAATAAACGAAAGTACACCATACCACAGTATTATACGGTTATATACATATTACATTGTAGATTATGTGTGTGCGGTGTTTTTTTTTTCCATTCAAATTTCCCAAATCAAATTTACTGAACATATACACCACCGTGTTCATATATGAAAGATTAGATTATTGTTGTGTATCATATTTAATTGAATTTCAAATTCAATTTGTGTTTTTTAAATTTGGATCAAAATACATATATTAGTACTTGATTATACGAGTATTAATATAATTTGATTAATAATTTGTTGCTCACTCGAAAATGGTTTTAAATTAATTCGCGGTATTAAGCTGAATTTTACTTCTATTTAATTTATATAACACGAACGATTTAATTATCCTCTCGTGTGTGAGCATACATATTATGTAGACAATTTACTCTTTATATGTTTACATTTTATCAAATCCTAATTGAGTTTCACAAACAACTTTTGAACTTTTTCAATTACCTTCCATAATGAATTAAATGAGAGTGAGGTCATATGTGGATGAATGACCAACCGCATTTTATATCTGTATGTATGTACATACATACACAATCAACAAATAGCTAAAAGCAAGCAAACATACAGCACAATAACAATGAAGACAGTAATAAAAATCTATCTAGTATATATGTTTATTGAAAAGCACATAAAACAAATTTTAAAGTCCCTTTTGAAGCACCGAACATACAAACATAATATAAACTTGAAGTTTTTTCCGATTTAAATTTCCCAGTACTGTCTGTTCCCTATAAAAAAAAATTAAATAAATTATTTTGTGGTCAAACAATACAAACAGCAATAAGACAATTGCTTGATAAATTCCCTCAAGTTCATGTACATAAGTACATAGCATACCAGTATACCACCACACAAAAAATATCAACCGAATTGAATTTATTTCGTTTTTTATGTGCACATTTAATTTATATTTTCATTTCGTATATATGTACATACTCGTACATGAACAAATCGAGACAATTTTCTTGAGATTTTAAATTAATGAATCCCATCTTTAAATTTGTGGTATATAATAAATTCACATGCAATAATAATATACAGTGTTATGAATGTATATAGCGTAATATGAAACTTAGTTTTATTCGATTCCGCTAAATTACAAATTTTGATAATAACACTTCCGGAAATTATTTCCGTGTCACAATTCACATGATATACATTATGTATGCACATTGTACAATATGAGTTGCGCAAATCGTTATGTTTGTTATTATTGTTGCTTTTTCGTTAAAATTTTTCACCTGATTGAAATCACCTTATGTTAAATTGGGAAATTCTCATTACGTACGTTCATAATACATATATTGTATTATGTATGTTTGTGTGTCGAAAATCGAAAAACGTGAGTATATAACAATATTGATAGATTTTGAAATTGAAGTCATGTATGTTTGCTATTCTTGCAACTTAAGCAGATGTATGTATGTCATTTACAAATGATTAACCAAATTTAAAACGTATATAGGTTAATATATTAAAATTAAATTAATTAAAATATTAATTAAATAACATAACTATCATACTCGCCAAACACCGCATATCGGAAGGGCCGAGTTTAGAGAGTCACTCCCGGAGGAATTTTCGGACGGGTATTCCCGGGAATTTGTTGGTTTTCTCTTCCTGTTTCGCGGGATTTTTTTTATGTAAAGGGTATCCCAAAATTAACGAAAAATTTGAATTTCCTGCCATTAGTGTAGTAAAGTGAACAACGTATTTTCATTATTGAAGAATATCTTAAAAATAATGAAAGTTTTTCAACCGCTGTTCGAAAATTTCATACAAAATATGGTCAGAATAGTGTTTTAACTTGATGATGGTTTCAACAAGATGGTGCCATATGCCATACTGCCCGTGAAACAATTCAATTACTGCATGAGACATTTCCTAGTCGTGTACTCTCTCGTTTCGGTGATCAGAATTGACCCCCTAGTTCTTGTGATTTAACACCATTAGATTTCTTTTTATGGGGTTATTTAAAGTCAAAGGTCTATGTCAACAAGCCCACGGATTCAATAATAAAAATCACAATCTGAAGACTAAAAATTGTGTTTTCTATTTAATTCAAATCTTGCGTTAATTTTGGCACACGCTTTATTTCCCGGGATTTGTTTTAAAGATTAGTTTTATTTAAACAACTATCTAAATACAAAAAGCCAAGCAAAACATAATTATTTTTACGCATTTGAATTATTTCGAGTTGAAGTTCGCCCAAATTCGTTGAAAATACTGGAAAAGTCTGGAAAAATTTCAAAAAAGATGGACATGGAGAAAACGATAAATCCCTGCTATGCCCAAATAAAGTTTTAAATTGCAAAGGAACTTCTACAAGCGGATTAAGACAGCATCTAAAAAGTGTGTACAACATCGATCCAAACGAACAAAAAGATAAGTGCAATATTACAGGCTGTACTAGTATTTTGGAATCCCCAAAAGAGAGTGGTAGTGTGGCAAAATTTGGTAAAGTTGAGCAGCTGTCTGGGTCTGTTAAATACTTTAATGAAACGCTAATCCATGGCGGAAATTGTTGCGAGACTTGCTGCTGCTGATGGTTTTTCGATTCACGTCGCTTGTAAAAGTAAATCAATCATTATTATATAATAGTTATATGAAGTTACATTCAAAGTTACTTGAGTGCGGGAATTGAAATGGTTCGAAACATTGTAAATTTTTTTAAATTTTCACCAGTGGCGAAACACTATTTTGCAACATCATGTAAAAAAAAAACATGCAAAAGAGGAAACCAGGGTTAGTTAACACCATCGACGCAATTCGTACGGCATTAATTGATTTGGGATATAATCTACTAATTGAATATCATATCAAAGTCGTATATGATTTGCACATTGCTGGGGTTTCAACCCGTCGAATAGAAACGAAATCTTCAAATGAGCTTTTTGATGTTTTATTAGCGCGAATCAAAGAGCGTCGGTATATCGAGCTTATCTCGTTTCTGAAATTTCTATGTTGCTGATATATTCGTTAGAAACATCAGTTGCCAAATTTGCACGGAATGTTATGAACAAATTATTTGTTGTAGAAAATACATCGGAATCGTATACTCAGGTTACACAGTAAAGGGAGTGTTTGGAGACAACAGCGGAAGATGACGAGCAAGGGAACCGCTAAAGTATAGAAATATCGAATTTAAAGGAAGTGCTGGCCGCAGCGATTACAGATTCGATGATGTCTAAACCTGCCTCTTGTAACGTTCTCCAAAAGAGTACTCTACAAATAGAAATTAAAATTTACGATGCTACCGGTAACACAACAACAAATATAAAGAAACTGTTAGATTGTTCATTATTCAGCAAACATATAGAAAGCGAATGGGCGTACTAAAAAACGATCATTGCTTTCTGATCGCCCCTTAAACGCTCTTGTTCTTAAAAAAATTTAGTATTAAATAGTATTGACTGTTATTGACTAGTATTGACTGTAAAAATTACAGTGGGCATTATATATCGGGAATTCCCAGGATCCCAAGGATAAGACTTCAAAATTCTCGCTTCCCAGGAATCAAACGATCCCGGGAATAGTGACCCTCTAGCCGAGTCCAAATGGGGATTATAAAATATCGCATAAAATATTTTTTATTTCATTACGTCAAATTTTTGCTCGTGTAAAAGTTCGTTGTGTATGAATAAGCCCTATATGCCAAACTTTAACGAAAGCTTGAACGACGTTTAAAAATAATGCGGAACAGTATATTCTTTTCTATAGGACCTTGATTTATAGACTCAAAATAAATTTGATATAAGGTGCTCCAAACAATAGATGATTCAGAACCAATAATTAGAAAACGATTTTTTGATTTGAGTTTTGGGTTTCAATAATTTGGGAATTTAAGAATTTTGATTTTAACTATTTTTAACCAAATCTAATATTATTTTTCAAATTTCTTTATAATTAAACCATTAAACATATGGCTGATTTATATTCAACGTAATTTTGCAGATTAGGTCATCTTGAAGCCAGATAGCATAAATAAAAATTACAATTAAGCAAGCGAGACAAAATAATTGTCCCCACTATGGTATAGTAGATTGTAGGAAAAATGTATGTCAAAAATTTGAGGTTAGGAAAAGTTCATGATTTTGAAATGAAGATAAAGATAGTTTGTAGCAATTTACGCAATTTTCTTTTACAAGATCTAAGCATTAAAAAATTAAATACGTATTTAAAAATTAAAAAAAACTACCAAACGCATATTTTTCAAATCAAAACAAACTAAAAAATGTCAAAATGAACTATAATAATAAATAACTTTGAACGGAGGTATTATTTCACTACTTTTGAATGTGCGTATTTGCATTTTTATAGCGAAATAAATTTTTTTTAATAAAAAGATGACTGGGTTTGCCTTGCACTATAAAAGACACCATACTTTTGGGTTTGTTTCTATGGTTTCGTCTGTTGATTTTCAAAAAGATGAAGTTCTGTCTCGTTTTTTCTTGAATTATTTTTCAATGTTGTTTCTCATTTTTTTACAAGATGACCTAATCTTCAAAATATCGTTGAATGTAAAACCCCCATTAGTTACGTTTTATTCAAAAATTTGGAGTTTTTTTTTATTAACCGTCAGCTTGCTATAAAATAATAATACATAATAATAAAACAGTGTTTAAATGCCATTACTTGCCCCTTATACTGTGTCAACAATCTGGCTCAAACGGTTTCGATCCTCGGCTTGGTCTTCATACTGTCTTAGACTATCTGAAGAAGCCAAGTCGTTCTCTACACTGTGGAGCCATCGTCGCCTGCAACGACCTCTGCCCCTACCATATGGTGGCTCTCCTTTCAAAGATCGCTGCACAATTCGTTCCGGATCAGCACGCAGAATGTGACCGAGCCAGCGTACTCGCTGGGATCTTATTTCATGTACAATATTGGGAATCTTCATCAGATTTCTGATCTCGATTTTGTACAGCTGTCGGTATGTGCTATAAACTAAGTAACACGAAATACTCTATGGTCAAAATTTAGTTTGAGGAATTACCAGATACACATTAACTTGAATATCAGGTGAATCATCAGTTTTATCGGTATTAATTTACTATCAAAAGGTATTGAACAAATTGTCTGCAACAATACTCATTTGGAAGGGCAACGAATATAAGGAAAACTTTGGATATCGTACATTGGTTTTTTGATTTTAGCCTGCTGGCATCTCTAATCTAACAATATCATTAGAAAATTTATGGAAAGAGCAGAAAGGCTGACACATTTTTCATGGTACTATGTTTCTAAAACGGGTCAAAGTAATTTCAAGAGTCATACAATTTGGTGGTGGTAGCACACGAGCAAAGTATGGGAGTAAGTTTAAGATACTCGCGATAATGAAAGCTTTTACGATTGGCACGTATAGCCACACATAAGATAAGAGGCGGGCGCAGCCCCTGATAGGAATCAATGTTTACGTTTAGTCCTTGATTAAATTTACACGTATGTAAAAGGCAGAAATGATAAATGTGATAACTTGTTTGCATCTTATGTACCCGGACAAACGCTACTAAAACGCAATATGACAACGATTGAAATAATTCGAAAGAATAAAACAATTATATCACCGATTCTTCTATGATTCAAAAACAAGCTTTTGGTTTCCTCTACATTCGCTTTTACTAAAATTACAACCTTAGTATACTACATCTCAAAAAGAATAATGTGTATTCTTGCAGAGAATATAATAGACTACAATACAACGAAAGGCCTTGTCGACACGGTTGATAAAAAAATTGCTTGCTATACTAGTAGGCACAAAACAAATAGAGTACTACTAGAGGTGTTCACAAACATATTGGATAATGATTACAGTCAGTAATAAATGCTTTCGTGTTACTCACTATTGTTTGTCCAGAATGGAATACTGAGATGGCTCATATATAGAAAACAACTATTTATTGAAACACTGAGTGAGTCGTTGAACATGCCAATGCTGACTAGAAGTGTGCACCTTCCACGGCCCACAGACTCGCCATCTTATAGCAAATTTAGCATCAAGGGAGATTATTTATTACTTTAAATTACTGTGTTATCCTTTTTTTTAATAAATAAAATTTGACCAAATAAACTTTAGGGTTACTTCTTTTTAGGGACGGAAGAAGATTAAGAAATCTAGAATATTATATAAATTTAATAATTTAACTTAATTCTATACGTTGGAAATGCCAATAAAAAAGTAAATCCGATTCTGAACATTTATCGATCGACTAGGATTTTTGGTGACGTGTAGGAAATTTGCTAATCATTTGTAGATTGTAAAAAGTATAAGTTTTTAATAAAATTATTCAATCTTTTTGGCTCCAAGATAAATTCATAGATTTTATCTTCGATAATTTTGAAAAAAAAAAAACTAAAACATATATTTGATGGTGCCAATGCTTGATGGCAGTTATGATCATTCTCAAATTTTCTTTGGGAATTCTATCTAATATTTTCAAAATTTTAATAATTCTGATATATTAATCTCGTGTGAGAGCCAGTAGTGCGAAGAATACGATAGGTACGAGGAATAAATTCTACAGTTTAAACAATTTTCCAATTTGGTAAACAATTGAAACTGCTCTGAATAAGAAGAAACTTTAAAACTGTAATTTGCTAATCAAAATGTGTAATCAAATTTTTTTTTGTGCAATATGAAATTTAAATCTATATGCAATAATTCTAAATGAAAAACCAACAATTTTTGACCCACGTTCACGGCATATATAAACCGTTCTCGAATCCCGTGTCAAAACAGTCACGGGAGGTCTACAAACAACAGACTCAACAACAAATAGATCTCCATTTTATCACCCTTGTTAACTCGGGTGTTCGGCAGGGAGATGCTCTGTCCCCGATACTCTTTAATCTCATGTTGGAGTACATCTTTCGTAAAACTGAAACACCTCAGCGCAACATCTTATATCGCCAGTCCAATCAAGTGCTTGCATATGCAGATGACATATGCGTGATTGGACTGAATAGCAACGGAGTGAAAGAAATACTTGATCCGCTTGTAGAGTTTTCAGCTTCTGTTGGACTCCAGATCAATGAGTCCAAAACGAAATACCTGATCTCTGGTTTTAGAGACAATGGCACACCAGATTTTAGTAGTGGCCACCACACGTTTGAGGGAGTGAGGAAATTCAAATATTTGGGCTCTCTTATCACTCACGATAACAGTGTGGGTGAGGATATTAAAGTGCGGCTGGCAGCTGGCAGTCGTTCTTTGTATCCTCTAAGGCCACTGCTAAAATCTAAACACTTATCAAGTGCCGTGAAGCTGAAGCTTTACAAAGCGTTGATCAGGCCCGTTGTTATGTTTGGATGTGAAAGTTGGGCGCTGACGGATGAGTACGAGAGATGGCTCCTTACATTTGAGAGAAGAATCATGCGTGTGATTTACGGCCCTAAACGCGAAATAGATGGTACATACCGAGCTCTGTACAATTTCGAGATCAGAGATCTGATGAAGATCCCCGATATTGTACATGAAGTTAGATCTCAGCGAGTACGCTGGCTCGGTCACGTTCTGCGTGCTGATCCGGAACGAATTGTGCAGCGATCTCTGAAAGGAGAGCCACCATATGGTAGGCGCAGAGGTCGTTGCAGGCGACGATGGCTCCACGATGTAGAGAACGACTTGGCCTCTTCAGATTGTCTAAGACAGTATGAAGACCAAGCTCAGGATCGAAACCGTTGGAGCCAGATTGTTGATTCAGTAAGGGGCCAGTAATGGCCTTTAACACTGTTTATTATTATTATTATTTATCACCCTTGTCTGAAGTGCTTCTCGATCTGATGTTTAGTATGCAAGGGTGTTCATAACAAATTACTGCACTCCTATAATGACGCGCAACGAACGATGCTTTCCACGATGGAAGATGAACTTCAAAAATGGACTACTACTACATGAGGACAACTCATCTAATGAACAAATATGAAAATCTAAACGGCACCTTATTGGCCATGGCACTGGTCCAAGTACAGAATGGAAAACAACAACCACATGAAGACATGTCACGTTCACTACGCCATCATCAACGCCCAAGATCCCTGAATTTGTCGGCCCCGCAGAATATTTAATCACGGGTTTGAACAGAAGTTTACTGTGAGATATTCATATTCAATATTTAATTACTTTAATTCGTCATATATATGCATACAAGAGCAATTACCATTTAAATAAGACACCATTAACTGCAATTCGGCAATTCTATATTAGTGTAATTATTTACTAGTGAATTTACTGAATTATGATAATATTGAATCGAAAACTGAATTATTATAATAATTAATCTAAAAGTGAGATTAACATGGTCCATCAAGCCGGATGGAAAATGGAGGATCTATACAAAGCTCAATGTGCTCGTGTTCATCAACTTCGATTTGATCAACTATTAATGCGCACGGCAAAGAGTCATCAAACGTTGACGTCGGTGATTTAATCTTCATCAAAGATGACAACATTCCACCACTAAAATACATCCAAGCAATGATCAAGTACGAGAACGAATGGTTTCACTTCGTGGTTTCACCCGGGAAGGGTTCTTTTAGAAAGACCAATAATAAAACAAGACGCGAAAATAATACAAATCTATTCTCGAATCTCGAATCAATCGACAAAACAAGAGGTGAGAATAATACAAAGGATCCCCGTATCTCGAAGATCGCGTTCACAACAAATGGTTGCTTGACAAAAGCGCGGATTCACAACAAACCGTTGCGCAATACAACCAAAAGGTGAGGATCATATAACCAATTCTCGAATCTCGTGTTACAATTGACCCAACGAAAAATAGTAAATTTACATCAGTGATTAATTTGAAAACTGCAAACAAAACTTGCAGTACCAGAACGGAACGATAAATACCTGCCATCAAACAACCAACCACTAAGTCACAACCTGCGTCAGAGCCAACAACAGTTAAGCAAATATTTCCACCACACAAGCCAATAACAATGTGGAAAGTTATTACCAAAAACCAACCAAAAACAACAATGGTTGTGATTCGGCTATACAATCTAGCGTTCATGTCATGGAAATACAAAGCACAAGATGTTAAATACGTTTACGCTGTAGATTAATAGCCGGTCTCAGAACAACTGATAGAAGCTGAGGGTAGCCATGAACAACACAAGCTGCAACAACCAGAATCCTGAGAGCTGTACGACAGTCACAACAAATAAAACAGACTACTCGGTACTGCAAAATGAAGGGCAAATGAAGAGGCTTTACTGGAAATGAAATTCCTTTAGAGGAATCTTTAGCGGAATCTATTGAATCATCCACCACTATATATCAATTTATACACTTGTCACTAATGAGCAAAAAAAACAATAACAACCACCCGAAGACATGTCATCGCCACAATAACCTCATCCACGCCCAAAATCCCTGAATTTGTCGGCCCCGCAGTATGTTCAATCACGGGTTTGAACATGTGTCACTGTGTGATATTCAATTTCATACTTCTATCATTATATTTTGATAAATGCATTTTGATAGAATGACACAGTCTGTCAAGTGCTTACTGTGGTAAATAATAACTACTAGTTAAACAACCAACAACAACATTTGTTTAAATCACTTTGCAACTTCATGTTATCATACATTATGAAGGAGAGATCATACAGTATGAAAGGGAGATGAACATGAACTGACGATTTAAATTCGACAACTTATTAATAATAATTTAATGATCAATTTTATCAAATTATTGCCATCTCACTGGAACAAACACTTCCAAATAGATAGTCTGGGGTAAAATCCAGGTTTTATGCAGAGGGAATTAATGTTTTATTTTGGGAAAAAATGCTTTATGAAAAGAAAAAGCATAGGTATAAAACAGGGAGAATACAAATGCCGCGTTTAATAGTTACTAACCTCATCCTTTTCACCCGACTTGAAAATCGGATAGCTAAATAAACAATTTTATCAGTCGGGGGAAAAAACATCCGATGAAACAATCGATTACATTAAATATAAAATTAATCGGAAAAGTCAAACTGTCAGCACTGTACTTAGTTGGGATGGGTATAGCACACAATCGTGCCCAGCACTTTTATTAACGTCTAGACAGGGCTACCTACCAACAATATCTTTAATTTATAATATTTGCCACATTTGTGTTCACAGGCGTTCAAACTTATATGAATAAGTAATATCCTAGTTTTTTGCAAAGTAAAATCAAACGCCCCGGTATATTTTTGGTAGCTTTGAATAAAAACGGAAAAGTTTCTTCATGTGGATCATAATCACTTATACATTTCAACATTTTTGCAAAATTGCAATATTTTAATTTATTATTAATATTTGAAAATATTATTTACATTTCTTAAACTCCGTCATGATAAAAATCGTATTCCCCCATGTCATTAAAAAATTCGAATATTTTATTAAGATTACATGCACGCTTATATCATTTAAAATTCTCATCATATCTGGCTCCAATAAAATGATATCATATTATATTTCACAAATATTCAACTATTTTAACTTAATTTTCGACATTTGTTACTTTTAGCCTTAGAATTAGAGTAAAAATTTTTTAAATTCGCGAAAAAATACAAAAAATCTTATTTTCGACATTTGCTACTTTTAGCCTTAGAATTTAATTTAAAATGAACAAAATGTACAGAATTAGAGTAAAAAATCTTTTAAATTCACGAAAAAATTAAAAAAATATTATTTTCGACATTTGTTACTTAGAATTTAATTTAAAATGAACAAAATCAGAGTAAAAAATCTTTTAAATTCACGAAAAAATTTAAAAAAATTTAGTTAAGTTAAAATGAACAAAATGTAGAGAATTAGAGAAAAAAATCTTTTAAATTCACGAAAAAATTAAAAAAAAATTATTTCCGACATTTGTTATTATTTTTTTTTTTTAGTTAAGCGAACAAAGGTGGTCTGGTGAGAAGCTGTCTGGGGGAATCAAGTTGGCACCTGTTGCCAGCTCCGTATCTTGCAGCTTCCACAAGTGTGCGTGTTACCTCCCCGTGGTGACCACCGGGCAACTATTACACCATGTGGTGTACTAGGCGAAAACACGGCGCTAAATAACTGGGCCGGGTTAAGGTATTGATCGTACCGTGCTAATAACCGGCCAGGCTGGGGGCCCAGTCTAAAAAATTAGCCCAGTCTCTAACGGTGTATCCGGATACTTGGCGCCCTCCGGATCATGTAGGCTTACCTGTGTATTGCGGATCTCTGCACAGGTGGACCTCCTTTCTCCGCTACTCGTGGAACCTATTATGGAAGATCCAGATAAAAAACAAGAAGAGACCGGTGCTCTTAAAAAACCGGAATCTAGTACTGCGGAGACATCGGCCTTTAGGCCCGGTCTCCAACGGGCAATTAGGGGCATAAGACCGAATGAGGCTGGCCCCTCGAAACCAAAGGGCAAAGGCATGAATGCTGGCCCTCCATCAGTGTCAAACTATCAGACCAGGAAGAGAGCCTGGCGCATGATCTCTAAGATCTGTAACATTCCTTCCATCCCGAGTTATCTACAACGACCGGATGGTTCATGGACTACATGTAGTGAGGAATCCCTGGAGCTATTACTAGAAACGCACTTCCCGGAGTGCTCGGTACTAGCTCCGGAGGGACCCATGATAAATAGGGGTGTAAACTCCGTAAGCCATATAGTAAGCAGGCGGAATATCCTATGGGCAATAAACAGCTTTAAGCCATACAAGTCGGCAGGGCCTGATGGCATTATCCCTGCGGATATCCAGCGAACTATTGACTTAACCCTGCCCTGGCTGGAAGTTATCTTCAAAGGCAGCCTGGAACTCTGTCACATTCCTAGGAAGTGGACTGAAATAAAAGTAATATTTATACCTAAGGCGGGAAAAAGCTCTCACTGCTATCCCAAAGACTTTAGGCCTATAAGCTTATCTTCTTTTCTGTTGAAAACACTGGAAAGACTAATAGAGGCTCACATTAGAGGCTCAATCAAGCCGGGCGAGCTGTCGGAATCTCAACACGCAAACCGTAAGGGACGATCGGTGGAAACAGCTCTCCACTGCCTTATTGGCCCGATTGAGAAATCACTTCAATATAAAGAATATTCAATGGTAACCTTCTTGGATATAGAGGGGGCCTTTAGCAACGTCAGACCGGGGGCAATCACTGGGGCCCTTGCGTGTCTGGGGGTAGACGGGTCACTCAGAGGCTGGATAGATCATATGCCTAGAGGCAGGATCGTGACAGCTTATCTGGGTGGGACGTCTGCCGCCAGATACGTGAGCAGAGGGACACCTCAAGGTGGGGGTTTATCCCCCCTTCTTTGGAACTTGGTCATAAATGACCTGTTACTAAACCTGGAAGGGCAAGGCTTCAAGGTGGTTGCTTACGCGGATGACGTTGCTATTGCGGTCTTCGGTAAATATCCTAGTACGCTGAGTGAGCGCATGCAGTGCGCGCTTGGCTACCTCTCTGAGTGGGCACGCGGCTGCGGACTGAACGCAAACCCACAGAAAACAGAGCTGGTCCTCTTTACCAGGAAGCACAAGCTTCCTCAGTGTGACCCGCCAACATTAAATGGTACTCGCTTGATCTTTACGGATAGAGCAAAATACCTCGGACTTCTTTTGGATAGCAAGCTAAGCTGGAAACCAAACATCGTAGAGAGAGTAAAAAAAGCTACTATAGCGCTCTACTCAAAAATGCCATTGGAAAGAGATGGGGTATGAAGCCCCACATAGTACACTGGCTCTATGTTTCAGTGGTCAAACCTATACTGCTGTCTGGGGTTGTCGTCTGGTGGCCGGCGTTAAAAATTATGGCCAACCTTAAACTATTGATGAAAGTCCAAAGAACGGCCTGCTTGTGTATAAGTGGGGCTCTCAGGAGCACAGCTACTCAAGCTCTGGAGATTCTCTTTCATCTTACTCCATTGGATATTGCGGCCGAGCAGCTTGCATCTTGCACAGCCATTCGGCTCAAATCCATATCTATGTGGACTTGTAACAATGCAGGGCACTCGTCTGTCCTATGCAACAGGGGTATTCCGTAAGCTACCGACTACGCTATTCCCTTGCCATCTGCTGAGGTGAGATTCCAAACTGAGTTTCCCACCAAAAAGGACTGGGTGAATGAAACGGTTATGGACAATGAGGCGCTAAGCTTCTTCACGGATGGCTCAAAAAGGGATAGAGGGGTTGGCTGCGGGGTATTCTGTGAGGCACTAGGGGTTAACCTCTCTTTTCGTCTTCCCGACTTTTGCAGCGTTTTTCAAGCTGAACTGATCGCGATAATGGAAGTCATGGACTGGTTGAAGTATAATGTAATAGCTACGAGGGATATTCGCATTTTTACGGACAGCATGGCTGCTATTAAAACGCTACAATCATACTCCCTGACGTCGAAAGTAGCCCAGAACTGTCTGGCATCTTTAAATGAGATGGCTGATCAGTTCAACATCCGCTTGACGTGGGTGCCAGGGCATTTCAATATCGCAGGGAATGTAAAGGCAGATGAGTTGGCCCGCAAGGGTACAGCACGCCTAATAACCCAAAGCAGGCGGGATATAAAGATACCGCTTGCTTCATGTAAACTGTTGCTTCTGGAAGAAGCTATAAAAGAAACGAACGTCAGATGGTCTAACGCCAGTTCGTGTGTAATAACCAGGCAGATCTGGCCTGGTCTTGACCGGTCTAGATCAGACCAACTGATATCGCTTCGACGACACCATATTGGCATGGTCGTGGGAGCTATAACGGGACATTGTCTCATTGGGATACATGCGCGCAGACTGGGTGTCCCAGCCCACGATTTCTGCCGCAGCTGTGGTGATGAGGAGGAGGAGGAAAATGTGCTCCATCTGGTCTGCACCTGGCCTGGTCTAGCGTACAGCAGAACAAAATTTATGGGGACTTCCCCTTTGAACGACAACACGGATCTTAGTAAGATCGGGGACTTTAAACGCTTCTTGGTAAGCTCACGATGGTTCAGCGAGTGAAGAGGAGAAAACTCGAATGTGGTACAGCTACGGACCAATTTTGTGTCTATGCTAGTCCTTTAGGACGGCCACCCTTACCTAACCTAAACCTAACCTAAGCGAACAAAATGAGCAGAATTAGATAAAAAATCTTTTAAATTCACGAAAAAATTAAAAAAACTTTATTTTCGACATTTGTTACTTTTAGCCTTAGAATTAGAGTAAAATATCTTTTAAATTCACGAAAATATTCAAAAAATCTTATTTTCGACATTTGTTACTTTTAGCCTTGAATTTAAGTTAAAATGAACAAAATGAGCAGAATTAGACTAAAAACTCATTTAAATTCACGAAAAAATTTAAAAAATGTCCATTTTAACCTAACTAAAAATAACAAATGTCGAAAATAAATTTTTTTGAAGTTTTTCGTGAATTTAAAAGATTTTTTACTCTGATTCTGCTCATTTTGTTCATTTTAAATTAAATTCTAAGACTGTGTCCGAAACCTGTGATAAAAAATCGTGAATTAATTATTTGACATTTACTTGATAACACCGAACACACCCAAATTATTCGAGTCTATTACTATGATAATTTTTGACAGCTATCGAATAATTTGTGTACGCATGTGCAACATATGATTTATACATACATAATAATATATTATAAAATTATTTATACTTATAATAATAATAATAACGCGACATTAAAAGGATTACCGCATCCATTATTTAAATATTAATTTTTTTTAATTTTCTGTGCAATTTATTAGTTGTCACAGAAAATTTGAGGTTAGGAAAACTAAAATTGACATATATTACGTGGTGGAAAAAACTTATTAGGTGGGGAGATTTATAACACATTTCGGACAGCATAATAAAAAATCGTGAATGTAGTGGAATAATTATCAAACAAATGTCAAAAAATTAATTCACGATTTTTTATCACAGGTTTCGGACACAGTCTAAGTAATAAATATCGAAAATAATATTTTTTTAATTTTTTCGTGAATTTAAAAGTTTTTTTACTCTGATTCTGCTCATTTTGTTCATTTTAACTTAAATTCTTAGGCTAAAAGTAACAAATGTCGAAAATTAAATTTTTTGAATTTTTGTTAACTTTAGTTTTAAATTTTTTCGTTATTTCAAATAAACTAATCCCGATGTCATATAGATCCAAATCCATTATTTTCATGGATGATCAAATTACTTATTTATTTATAGAGAAAAAAATATATGAATCTTCTGCAGTCGTATTTACGTGTGAAAATGAAACACCTTTCATACCCTCATTTGAAACAAAAGGAAACTTTAAATAAATTCAGAAGTTCCCACGTATTTTACTTAACCATAATGAACTAAATGAAAGTGGAATCAACATATTAACTAAAGTCATTGCATAGCACACAAGTCCATTACTATATAAAATAGAGAAGCTTTCCATTTTCCCTTTGATGTTGTATATATTGTGTTTTGTGTTCGATTGTATATGTGTACATAGAAGAATGAAAAAGCACAACAGGAAAAATTCTATAATTTGCATATCGTATCTCCCTAAATATATTTACATAAAATATTTTATTTGTTACTTTTTTGGGAAACATAAAGTTTTGATTTGAAATGCTGAAAGCTACAACAACAACCGGATAACATGGAAAAACTATACAAGAGTATGTACATATGTATACGGTAAAAATGATTTGATCATGATAATTTAAAGTTGTTGATGAAATTAGTATAAATCGATGGCCTTTCCCTGCTTTCACCTAGATAAACTTAAAATTTTATTGCCTTTCAGGTTTACGTTTTGTGTGGATTAACCAAAATTTATCTGAACTAGAAAACTAATCTAAAATTTAAATAAATTATTCATTAATACTATTACTGTTATAATTACAATGAAAACACTATTTAATCTTATTATATAGAGGTTGAAATATTTTTTGTTGGTTTATTCTACAGTTCTTCTACTTCCACTTCCTTCTCGCTATATAATCTGATTGAACCTAAATAGAATAGTAGCATAGAAAATGGGTTTTCAGTATTTGCTCATAATACATATATTTGTTTATACATTTGTACGCATATGTTGATTGAAATGTGATTTTGGAAGAACGTATAGGATCCTATTCCCACACATGGTGCAAATATATGTACATATACATATCGACATTAAGCTGGGTGAACCGAAATGGTATGATTAGCTTTAGCAACCACATATTAGATATAAGAATAGATATATGTATATCATGTATGTATGAACATATATGAAATAGCATTATGTAATCGTGTTTGTTTTGTACAACACAAAAACAGAAAGATATTTCAAACATCGAGTAAATAAATATTCTAACAGGTGGTAAACATAATTTAATTCAAATGATGATGTGTCAGTTCTAGTAAAAATTTTGTACCGTGTATATTTACATTAAAAAGGATATGTATTTGAATATTTCATGATTTATTTGGAATATAAGGTTCTTTTCGATTCCTGATTTATACAGGCTTTTGAGAATTATATATTTATGAATGTACGAACGGTTCGAAGGTACATTTATGTGAAAATTCTTAAATTAGGATAATTGGCTATATAATATTGAATGTATGTTTTCTTATGATTAATACAATACCAGAATCTAGGTTCTTGGATGTTGTTAGCCTTTTTTTAATTTAATTTTATTTTATTTATTATTACAAAAATTAAATATGATTTTTCAAAGACATGTATGAATTACATATAAAACCATTAAAACCTAATTAAAAAAGATTTTTAAGCATTTTTTAAAGAGTCTTTAGATAAATTAAAGTGAAATGTATCGCTAATTTCGTTCAACTGTTTGGTCTTTCGGTTGATTGGTTCATTCTCACCATACTCAATTCGATGTTGATCAAGTTTGATTAAATTATTTTGGCGTGTTATCCTGATTGAAATGTATAAGAAGATGCGTTTTCCAGGATATATCGTGAGTCGATGTACCCTAGGAGAACGTTTCCTGTCATTGAAGCGCCCAGTTGTTTTCTTCTAATATCTTTATCTAGTGTGGCAATTTGATACTTATGGCACCTTTCGATGTAAGTATGGTAAGCTTCTGTCATAATACCATCCATCTTTCCGGACGATGAATAGTAAAAATTTCTTTTGTACTCTTTCAATACGACTAATATGCGTTTGTTGATAGGGAGACCACACAGAAACAGGGAATTCTAGTTGGGAGCGGACATAGCCCAAATAAAGATTAAATAGACATTTGATGTACGTTAGTTCCTATGACCAACGTTTAATAAACCATAACGTACAGTTGGCTTTGGCGACTATTATATTGATATGCTTATTGAACGTCATTTTTCTACAAACGTAACTCCCAAATCAGTATTTGTATTTAGCCGCAATTTATTGGCTTCGCACTACCTACTAACTCTGCTTAACATGTTGCAGTTCAGAGGCATCGTCAAGGTTTCTGATAACTTTGAATATTCTTAAGTCGTCGGCATATATTTAAACATCCGAGTTTTGGATAACCCTGGTTACATCGTTGATGAAGAGATGAAAATCCATAGTCCTAGATGAGAGCCTTGTAACACCTCAGAATGTGCTATAATAGAATTTATTTTCTACCACCAATTTCAATATATTGTTGTCTGTTGCATAAGTAAGATGAGATCCATTTGACAAATGCATTGGAAAAACCAAATGTTGACAAGCTATGAATTTCCATTCCATGGTCGATTGAGTTAAAAGCTTTGCTAAAAACTGTGTGTATGGTGTCTACTTGCAGGTAGTCTTCGATGGCTTTAATTATTTTGCTATTAAACTCAGTGAAATTAGTTGAAGTAGACGTTCTTGGTAGAAAGCCGTGTTGGGCTACTGATAAATGACGTGGAATAAGTTTTTTAATTGCGTTGCATATGACTAATTCAAGTAGTTTGGGGATTGATGACAACGATTATATTCCTCTGTCGCATGATGATTTCCATTGCTTTACTATGGTCGTCATTTATAACGAATGGTAGCTATACCAGTGATTCTTTTACATCAAAAATATCAGGATGGTTCGAGAGGAAAAGGTCAATATATCTGCCGTGCATATTGGGAATATTGTTGATTTGATTAAGGTTAAAATTGAAAATGGTAACCATAAAAAATATCGAAAGGAATATTACAGTTGATTTCGGGATCAAAACACCAGGAAGTGTTAGGAAGATTAAAATCTGCTGCAATAAGGAATATATCAGATGGATTATTAAGGTTGATTAGTTCATCTATGGTATCACAGAAGTTTATATATTTTTCCTGAGTGAAATGAGCAGGGATGTAAGCTGTCACTATAAAGATGTTTATTTTAGACAAGCACAATCTAACACATACACACTCAAATGATAATAGTAAAACAATAACAATTTGATTCGGGATGGATTAAACAAAATAAACAAATTAACTAAACTATCTTTTCAGTAAACAGTTTCAAAACACTGAGAAATATCTATTCAAATATAATTTTTCCATATAAAATTGAAATAATGCTCTTACTAAAACGTATTTTGCAAGAATACAAAAAATAACGGAGGTCCAGTTTTTTTATATGTTGTAAAATATTAGTTGTGAAATTCTTAAAAAAAAAAAAAAAATAGGTTTTTGAGAAAATTGAAAAAGAGCATTTTGGCGGGAAATTTAAAGAAGAATGAATTGAACAACATACTACTTTTATATTTTTTTATTAATCGCTAACTTATCTTTAAAATGAGCCCAGAATCATAATTATCGGACAATTATTCTTCTTTTTATTGCAAAAAATACATCATGATTATCATTTTTCTCATAATTTGACATCCTGTATTTTTAACAACAACAATAAAAAATTAAGTATTTCAAAATTTTTTTTTTAATCAAGGCTATGCATTCAAAACATAAAAATCATAAAATTCAAATATGACTTACAAAAATTTGTGATTTCATGTATTTTTCACCATCTACATAAGTTATTAAACTTTGAAATCCCAAAATGAGATTGAGTCTTTCCGATTTTGTTTTTCATGTAATTCAACTTTTCCGCTTTTCTCTAATATGTCTAAACAGCGCTGGGATGTTCTATCATCACTTCGATTCGCTTCGATAGACATTTGTGTCTCTTTTTTTACGAATAAAATTGTGCTCTATTGCATTTTTTGAATTGCGTTTTCTCTATTGCGATCTCAGCCTGTTAGAATAAATTTGCAAACTATCTCTTTTTCCTCTTTTCACTTGCCATCGAAAATAAAAATATTGATGATATTTTATCGAATGAATTTATAGAAATAGAATCGAGTAGGCTATGATCACAATATAAATTGCGAAATAGAATACAATTTTGTTCGTAAAAAAAGAGACACAAATGTCTATCGAAGCGAATCGAAGTGATGATAGAACATCCCAGCACAGAACTAGGGATAAATCGACAAGCAACCACGCTTGTCATATTAGAATAAACAGAAATTATACGATGCTAACACTACCACCAATGTTGACAGCAACATACATTGTCGTAAAGTCGTAAACACTTTTTAAAATCAATTTCTAATTTTATCGGCGTCGAACTATTTCCTGTCGCGTTGCGTTGACACCGTGTTTTTGGCTATGATTTTCGTATACAATTAAAACAAAATCAATAATTAGACATAAGTACATATCAAGTTTGCTTGTTAAGGATTTTTATTAATTTTTCACTAATTCATTCTTGATTCACTGTTCTATTTACTAAAGCGACATCGCCGACAGACAAATGTATATTAGTCGATGTATTTTATCGCTCTATCTCTGGTTCTGTTTATAGGTTAAGAAACAAGCGAAAAAGTTGATTGTTTACATGAAAAAACAATATCAGTGAAAAATAATGATTTTGCGATTTAAAATTCGAGTGCTAAAGCCTACTTTCTACGGTAGTCATACAAAAAAAATACTTTAAAAATATTTTGTTTGACAAGACCTTGACTTCAACTATATGATTTCGCAATAAAATGTAGGATCATACTTTTAAAAATATGTAGAGGTGATCTTACAAGCACGTAATTACTAACTATATTATGTACATGTCATTTAAATACACAACAACACGATTACTAATTAAATCTAACGAATGTAAATAATTATTAATTACGTATATAATTTCCATCATCACAAACAATAGCTTATTTCCTGTCGGGCTCTGTATTTTTCTTCCGTTGTGTTGACAACAACAAATATATATATATATATATATAGTCAAACAGCTACATTTCCATAACAAAGGACAAATGAAACAATTGCAAATTTATTATTTATTTCCCGGAAAATTCTAATATAAATGAAACGTTTTGTTGTTGGTAATAATATTAGACCGAATTGTTTCTCATTCAATGATGAGTGAAAAATATTCGACGAATCAAATATTACTGATTACCTTTCTTATCATTTATTTATATTTGGGGAATTTCCATTTATGGAACGGGCAACGTACACGTAAATTTAATATTTATGTCCGATTGAAGGAATTCAATCAAGACGTTTTGCATGCTATTTATAAATTTTGAAAGGAATGATAATGATTTAATATGATTATTATATATATACATAAGTACATCTATACAAGATTTATGTCTGTGAGCTTAATTTTAATAAATTTGTAATTTGATTAGAAGTAAGGGAGCTCTGTTTTAAATATATCATTATTAGGGTAGTTCCATACATATTTCTTCCAAGTTACATCGCAATACAATTTGATTTATTTAATAAGTTTCATAGAATCTAATTACATATTACAATTATTACTTTTAAACGTAGGAAAGATGATACAAACATTTTCAAAATTTATGTTTCGTAAACTTGAATGAATTCATAGAATTTGTGTTCCAAAGAAAAATTCGCCCTCTAGTATTACCTCAGTTTTTTTCTATGTAGTTTATTAAAATTTTTAAACTGGAAATATGATAATCGATTTGTACCATAACTAATTACGAGTTGATTAATTTATTCTAGCTGAGAGACTTATCAAGGTACAATGGTTTGTTTAAGTTTAAATGGTAAATATTTAGTAAAATAATCAAATTTCAATGAAGCGGTAATCTAATTATAATTATTTGAACCTGTGTGTTAAACCAATAGAATAAACAGAATATAAAACTAACCTAAATCACGCCAGAAATGCCATTTTAGAAAACCCAAATATATTTATATATTTATATTTTTTATACTTGGATTTGATTGTGCCAATTTGTGCCTTTCGCTAAAAAATGTATGCATTGTATACTTGTATGAAACACGAAGGGTTTTCTGACGTGATTATTATATTATACACATTTTGACCAAGTATTCTACATTGGCTAGAATCGGCCATAGAGTATCCAGATAATATCACATTTACGGTTTTCTGGAATAAATGTATTAACGATTTTCAGAAATCTCATCTTTTATTGTGACCATTTAGCATTACCCAAAAAGCACCACGTGCCGGCGGTCATAATTACTTCCCTTTGTTTTACAGTTCTCTGTAAAATTTTTATTAAATTTGTTGTTATTTTGTGTTTTTTTCAATTTTTAGCTTTTTTTCGGACTGTTTTATACTGAACTAATTAATTACTTTTAATTTTCTAAATAAAATAGTGTTGTTGTTTTAAACCAATGTGTTATATTGACAATATGTAAATTGACAATACTCTAAGATATATCCATATTAGATTAACATATCTATGGTATTGGATTATTAGAGTTGCACGTGTAAAGGATATATGTAATAAAGAGCATATAGATTAAGAATTATTTTATGAAGTTAAATAGTGTGTTTTATTCATTTAAATATAAAACCATAACATGGTGTCAAATGTGGAATAACACGGTAAAAATAAATAAGTAAATACTTAATAACGTGTAAAAATAATTTCCCTCAAATAAAACTCAATCTAAGAAAAAAAAAAAAAAAAAGTGAGGTTAAGTCTTTGTTTAATTGAAAAAAAAATAAAAAATCAGAAATTTGTCTCAACAATGGGTGAAGAACTTAAAGAAGCTATTAAACTGTTCACTAAAAGTTGTAATGGCATTAATGAAAACATGGTTAATCAAGGTCTAAAAGCATTACGTGAAGATTTTGATAAAAAACGTGGTTACGATCACAGTACACCAATGCAGCAGGTACCATTCCCGAAGCCACTGGAAACTCAAGGCAATATTGACGAAAATTTTGAATTATTCAAAAGAAATTGGCACGAATGTGACTGCAGCTGGTATTGATAAATGGCCCGTCACGGAAGAAAAAAAGAAAATCAATTTGCTGTTGACACTCGTTGGAGATGAAGCGAAAATTAAATATACGCATTTTTCATTAACCGAAGAGGAAAAAGACACAACGGAAAATGTTTTAAATCTGATTGGAAGTCGTCTAGTGTCAAAAAGGAACGTGTTATACGATAGATATTTGTTCCACACCTGTAGTCAGAATGAAAACGAATCGTTCGATACATATTTGATTCGTTTGCGTAAAATCATCGACGTGTGTAAATACAATCAAGGCGTCACAGCTGATCACTTGTTGCGGGACCGTATAGCATTTGGCATAAGAGATACGAATCTTAAAAAAAATTTCTGTCACATGATCCAGATACTTTAACACTGGATAAGATAATTCAAGAGGTTAAAGTCAGCGAGGTTACGGAGGATCGATTTAAATCCATAATAGGGGACAAATTTACAAATGTCAACAAAGTGATGAATACTAATAAACACAAAGATAATAACGAACCGAAAAAGTGTAAATTTTGTGCGACGTATCATGTGTTTGATAAGAATCTATGTCCCGCGTTTGGAAAAAAGTGCAAATCATGTAACGGGAATAATCATTTCGAAGTGGTGTGTAAAAAGGAAAATAATAATAAAATGGGAAAGAAAAAGGACCTTAAAGCGGTAAAAGAAATAACAATTTCAAATAATAATAATAATAGTGATAGTGAGAGTTCATTTACTATATCTACCGTGATTGAATCGAATAAGGGTAATAGTCGTGCAGATCTAACCTTAAAATTCAATGGAGAATGGCAAAAAGTGACGTGTGATCTGGATTCGGGTGCACAAGCTTGTTTGATTGGGCTTAATCTTTTACGTAAATTGGCTAATAATAATTTTACGTTAAATGATTCTAAAGTGACTTTGGCGGATTATGGTGGTCATCCGATAGAAGTTTTGGGACAAGTGAAGGTACCGTGCCTCCACAATAATAGAAAATATTCAATTATTTTCCACGTGGTCGATAACGCTCACTATGCGTTATTGTCTGAGAACGCGTGTACCATTCTCGGGCTTATTCGTTATGACAAGTGTGTTTTGCGGAATGAACATTCTGTGAATAAAATAACGAATGATGACGATGTAAATCTAAGTGATAAGGATCCGAAGTACAAAAGTCTTATAAATCAAGCCAATCACATCATACAGACGTATAGCGACGTATTCGAGGGTTATGGACACTTACCAGGGGAAGTGGAAATAGAAGTGGATGAAATAGTGAAGCCTGTTATTCAGTCTCCTCGTCGTATACCCATGGCATTACGAGCACAATTAAAAGCCGAATTAGATGGACTTATTAAAGAAGGTATAATTACACCTGAAAAAGCAAACACAAAGTGGGTTAGTAATATATTACTTGTTAAGAAAGCTAACTCATTTAGGATATGTCTTGATCCCATACCTCTAAATGTGGCAATAAAAAGGCCTCATCGTCAGAGTACAACAATTGATGAAATCCTGCCAGAGCTGGGAAAAGCAAAAATATTCTCCACAGTCGATACGACTAAGGGTTTTTGGCAGATGAAATTGACAGAATCGAGCAGTAAATTAACAACTTTTTGGACTCCGTTTGGACGAATGAGATGGTTGCGATGTCCTTTTGGTATATCATCGGCTCCGGAACTGTTTCAGATGAAAATGTATGAAATTGTACATGACTTAAAGGGTATTGAAATACTAGCTGATGACATATTAATTTACTGAATAGGTGATACTATGGCCGAAGCAATAATGGATCATAATGTAAAATTGGAAAAGTTATTAATACGTTTGCGTGAGAATAATTGCAAACTTAACAAAAAGAAATTAAACCTCTGTTGTTCAGAAGTAAAATTTTTTGGACATGTGTTATCAAATAAAGGTCTGAAAGCTGATGAACCGAAAAATTTCATCAATAAAAAATATGCCATCGCCTAAAGAAAAGTCGGATTTGTTAAGATTTCTAGGAATGCTGAACTATTTAGGAAGATATATAAAAAATCTAAGCGCAGAAAGCTCCTTCAAAAAAACACTGTTAAAAGCACCAAAGCGATTGCAGTTAATGCTTATGGTACTTCAGCGCTACAACATTGAACTGAAATTCATCGAGGGTAAAAATAACGTGATTGCTGATACACTATCTAGGGCATCATTAGAAGGTCCAGAGGATTTTAATTATATTAATCAGTCAAACGTTTTTAAAGTAAAAGTAGTTGAAAGCAAGTTTTTCAAAAGTTTTCGGAAAATTAATTTAGTCGAATCACTAAAAATCTCGGATGAAAGAATTGATAACATAAAAACAGAAACCATGAAAGATCAGTCGTTGCAAAAATTAATTCCTTTCATTTGTAATGGATGGCCAAATCGAATACAGGAAGTCCCTGACGATATACGATTATATTATAAATACAAACATGAACTTTCAACACAAAATGGATTGATATTTAGAAATTGTAAAATATTAATTCCTTACAGTCTACGGAAAATTATGGTTGAGAAAGTTCACGTTGCACATAACGGCATAGAGACGTCGATCAAGTTGGCCAAGGATAATATTTGCTGGCCGAATATGTCAACAGAAATAAAAGAAAAAGTTCAAATGTGTGATATCTGCGTGAAGTATTCGAGTTCACAATCTAATCCACCTATGCAATCGCACGAAGTTCCTACATATCCATTCCAGTATATATCAATGGATGTGCTCGCGACAAAATTAAAAGGAAAATCATATAATATGCTTGTTACTGTGGACCACTACTCAGATTTCTTTGAACTATATGTTTTAAGAGATTTAACACCGGGTGCTGTAATAGAACAATGCAAAAGAAATTTTAGTCGTCATGGAATTCCTCAGCGAGTCTGTAATGACAACGTTACTAATTTTGTCAACAGACAATTTAAAGACTTCGAAAGGACGTGGGAATTTGAACACGTTTCGTCATCTTCACATCACCCAAGAGGTAATGGAAAGGCAGAGGCAGCAGTAAAGATAGCTAAGAATCTAATAAAAAAAGCGGAGGAATCTCATCAAGATATTTGGTACTATTTGTTAGGCTGGCGAAATTCACCAAACAAAATTAATTCAAGTCCAGTTCAGAGATTGTTCTCAAGAAAAACGCGATCTGGTGTTCCGGCGTGTAATGAACAATACTTACCAAAAATAATCGACAACGTTCCTGAAAAGATAAAAGCGCAGCATGGAAAAAGCAAATTCTACTTTGATAGAAAAACAAAAATTATTCCAGAATTGGAAATAGGGCAGTCCGTAGCGGTTCAGGTACATCCGCAAAGTGATAAAGAATGGTCACTTGGAGTTATTGAGCAACAGCTCAAAGATCGTTCGTACTTGTTAAATGTAGACGGTACATTCAGACGCAATATCGTTAATATCAAACCGTTTTTGAAAGAAGAACCTACGGATAAAGACGACCAAGGTATACGAGTACCTACATTGGATACCAGAAGCAGCAGTAACTCTTTTAATATACCAGAGGCTCATGAAATTGTAGCTCAACATGGTATTCCCAATTCTACACAACAATTAGCAGGTCGTCCTAAACGAAACATAAAATTACCAAGTCACTTGAGTGATTATCAGCTTTACTAGTAATAGTTTCTTTAATTTAATTTAATTGTTTAAAGCAAATTCCAAAGATTATTTCGTTTAAATACTTATGTACGTAGAGTGAATTTTATAAGTCTTAATGAAGAAAGGGAAGATGTTATATTGACAATATGTAAATTGACAATACTCTAAGATATATCCATATTAGATTAACATATCTATGGTATTGGATTATTAGAGTTGCACGTGTAAAGGATATATGTAATAACGAGCATATAGATTAAGAATTATTTTATGAAGTTAAATAGTGTGTTTTATTCATTTAAATATAAAACCATAACACTATGTTTACTTTGAACTATTTCGGGCTCTTTCTTTTGGTCATCGTATGGATGAGATACTTCATCTTTCCTGAATACATAGGTTATAAAGTGCGGATAATCAATTGAACGAGCATCTAAAGACATAATTTTAAATGAGTTTTCCTCAATTTTTATTGTTTGTGGTATTTCGTCAATATGGTTAACTATTATGTTTATTTGAGACTCAACATCAAATGTTATGAGATGGCTCAACGTTATATCACTGTGATATTGGTTTCCACAAGAACAAAACTTGCCTTCTTTTATTTCTAGCGTCTTGTAGGTTTCGTATATCAAGTTCTATTGTTTTTATTGCAAGGGGTATTATTCGTAGTGTTACAATATTTTATTTTGTCACATATTTGATACATTTATACTTTAGGAATCCACTACACTGTATATCAAAATAATAGTTTAAAATAATTACCTGCGGTGAGGACCAACAAACTACTCACCGTGTTATCTCCAATTACTTTTTTTTTTTTAAATTTGTCAATAATAATTTTTCTCGCATTAGTTTTACTTGTTGTGTGGTGCCGTTTTCATTAAAACAAGTTTTCTAGCAATATTTTCATTGAATTTTTTTTTAATGATGCTCCAATTGAATGGGCGATGCTATTGAATGCACGCATATTGTACATTTAGATAGATGGCGATCTTCTATTATTGATGAATGTATTTGGTAATATTTCTTTACCTTGATATTTTATTTCAAATTTTCTTAGTCTGCTTTACCTGTATGGTTTTTTTTACGCCAATTTTCTTCGATGCCTTGAAATGAATCGTTCAGTTCATTTTTATTTAATTCTTCCTCTTTACAAGGTTGAATAGTCTCTCGTTCTCGTTCATTGTTTAGAGAAGGTTGCATTGTAAATTAATTGTATGAATGTAAATTAATGTATTGTTTTTTTTTATACTTTCAGTTACAATATTTTTTTTTTTTAATATTAAAACCACTTTCCACATCTGAAGAGGTGGAATATACATATGGAGATTTGAACACTGGTACCATAACTCCCCACCAAAGCGGCAAATAATTAAAAAATTTATTTAAATCACTACCCATAGATGGTTCGAAATAAAGATTCTCTATCTACTGAGATCTCCAAATCGTTAAGAAATGGAAACAGACCAATTTCATTTATAATTTCAATATATTACTAAATTCTGTACTGCTGGTTTCAAATCGTGTCTCAGTCTCTCCACAAGATGTTGCTACCATATCTAGCAGTGTGTTACGAGCTAGTTCACAAAAAGTGTTTGGACTTGCTGCTTGAAAGAACTGTAAACATAAGTTTTATAATCGTTTATCTTTTAAAAAAAATGGTCTAAGCTTGGTAAAACATGCAGCACTAAGTATGTAATATTTTGACAAAATGCGATCTGTCCAAACGAACAAAAATTGCCGGTATATCATGAGATATTTTGTCTAATACTTTAAAGGATTGTTTTAAATATTCCTTTATGTGGTTAAAACATGTAAATGAATTAATAAAGGCGAAAAGTAAGGCGGGAGAATCAGAAACAGCAAAAGTTCCAGGGCGCATGATATTTCTGATTGTTTCAATACAAACTATGAATAGCATTAATACTGCAGGAGTTCCTTGGTCAAAAACAGAAAATAGGTTTGTTATCATTTTCATTTTAATGAAGTACTAGTTTTTGTGTCTGTTTGAGAAGATTTAGGAGTTCTTGGTAAAAATGAAAAATAATTTAGAGTATTAAAAATAATTAGAGTAATAGAAAAAAATAATAAACAATAATAATCAACTAATTGGTGCTATTTGTGGAATTAAAAAATATGGAACACATATCCCATTTGCTGTTCCAGCTACTTGACTGCGCCAAGTTTTAAGCCAATAAAAAATTAAACGAGCGGTATGTTATTTGCCATAACATTTCACATACGGGAACGCTAACTCTTATACCACTTAATTTGGAAAACATACAATGTAACTAAATATGTTTCTCTTTTATTTTGTCAATTTTGCTATAAGGGATGGGTCAATAATAGCATTAATACTGCCAATACTATCTATGCTGATGGAAGAATACTGTTTTAAATCATATTTAAATAAATTAATTTGTAATTCTGTTATATAAAAATTATAAAACGGGTTTATTGTTATTATTATTTATTGAATTTTTAAAAAAAATGGTTTCTTTTAATAAAATAAGTGGATATGCACACAGATTCGATTTTCGATTGTGATATATTCTGGATACTGGCCGATTCTGGACAATGTAGAGTATGCACAATTGCGATACTGAGCCAAAATGTGTATTATACTAGTTTGTTTCAATTAGTTCCTTGATAAAGTTGGGTTTTCCAGAAATCATCCATACAACTATTCCAGAAACCCGTAAATGTGATATTTTCTGGATACTCTATGGCCGAATTTAGCTAATATAGAGTATGCAAACGCGATACTGTGCCAAAATGTGTATTACAGTTTGTATCAATTAGTTCCTTGATAGAAGTTGTGTTTTCTGAAAATCTAGACTTGATCATATAACATTTATATTGAGATATATTGCGTATACAGTTGGTCGATTTTGGCCTATTCTAGTCGTAGTAGAGAGTGTGGCAATATAATTTAGTTATGGACAATGTGGGTGAATCGAAATATATTAAAAAATGTCAGTAATATAATAAAGGAAATATATTGAATTTCTGGTATGATAATCACTGTCCCGCTTCCGAGATAGTTAGGTCCCGATTTCTTAATTATAGATCTTTAAATGTAGGTCAATTGTCATCCCTACCCTGGTTTCAGCTGTTACAGTTTGCCAGAGCATCCAAGCGCATTTGCGAATTATGATAGAATCCTCGGTTTGCACCATGGGCCCAGAGTGGCATTGAGTGCGGAACCTGGTTAGGTTCCAGCCAACTTTAATAATAATAATAATGATAATCACGTCAAAACCCCTTTAAATTTCTTAAAGTATACTATGCACAAATTTTTTAGCGAAATGCACAAATTGCCACAATCAAATTCAAGTATAAAAAATATAAAATAATTGGATTTTCTAAAATGGAATTTCTGACATTATGCTCGCCCAAACGAATGCTAATTTGTTAAATAGTCAGACTCATCTTAGGTAGATACGAACTAAACTAATTTAAAGTTTTTCTAAAAGTAAACTCTTGTATCACGTGTTCGACTAATATTTTGAAATTAATATTTCAAATATAGAGTGAAGTACAAAATTACTACCTGTGGAAGTTAAAATACAAAATAAACTACAAAATTCTACTATACCTTATTGTAATTTTCAACAAAAAACATTTCTCGTGCACAATAATTCAACACTTTCTATGCAATTTATAAAACATAATTTTTTCATCAAATCTTCTTTATGAAATTTGCTTTGTGGCTGTTAAGGTACAGAAAATAATTTTCTGTGGATAGCGACTGATTTTAATTTTTTTAGTTTTATTACACCAGGTTTTTCTACCTGGTTTTTACGTTTGGTTCTTAGAAATTGTTATTCTATATTTTCATTATTTATGTGACATTCCGAATGGGAGTCTGAACTGACTAAAATTAAATTCAAAGCTAATTCAGTTAAACGTAAATATTATAATTAAAAATAAAAATTAATTACAAATTATCTAGTCATATGCGATATAGAGTTGCAAAGATATGGAGCATATCATGGACTATATCAAACAAATATCTTCGTTTCTAGGATTTGCCTTTGAAATCGCTACGCTTTTAACTTTGTTGATATTTGCATTTAAAAATCGTGATTAAACAAGTTTTATAAATTAGAGAATTGTATAAAGGATAGAATATTAGAAAAAAAATCGTTCTCTGTGGTATTCTGCATGAATCGGTCTGCTCTAAATGTAAAATAAAATCTCTCGTGCCATACAATTTTGTTAATTTGTCTTTTAAATTTTCTCGAGAATAGCACGGTATTAGTACTAAACTGTGAACCAAATATACGACAGTAAAATAAGTCAAATTTATCGACTTCCTCCAGTTCTTCGCACCACAGCCTACCACAAAAATATCCATTTTTTTTTTTTTGGCATACTGTCCGGAATATCCTCAAAGAATCTCGTGATCGTTCCTACTGCTATTAGGTTATGGTTTATATTTATCACGAACGCGTAATATAGTATTCCTCTACACTCGTATTTATGCTGATGATAGCAAACGGAATGCTGCGCTACGTGAACATTTGCATCAATCTGTATACCACCTATTTTATATTTGCTCAACAATTCTAATGTCTTTTTTTAATAAGATTATTTTTATCGGGTCTAATGAAAAATGTTGGAAGTAGATATGGGTTTTTCTTTCCATTAATTTCATTTGGCATAAATCAATACTATCGCAATCTTGCACTAAATCACCAGGTTTTGATTGCAACGACTTGGGTCTTTCCTTTCACAAATAGGTCCACATCTGTTTCATTTCCATTCAACTCCTTGAAGAAAATGTTCTAAGCCATGGTGGTCTGGTGAGAAGCTGTCAGGGCTGGGGGAATCAAGTTGGTACTTGTTGCCAGATCCGTATCTTGCAGGTTCCACAAGTGTGCGTGTTACCTCCCCGTGATGACCACCGGGCAACTATTACATCATGTGGTGTACTAGGCGAAACCACGGCACTAAACAGCTGGGCCGGGTTAAGGTGTTAAACCGTGCTGATAACCGGGCAGGCTGGGGCCCAGTCTAAAAACTAGCCCGGTCTCTAACGGTGTATCCGGATACTAGTCGCCCTCCGGATCACGAAGCCTTACCTGTGCATTGCGGATCTCTGCACAGGTGGACCTCCTTTCTCCGCTCGTGGGAACTATTATGGTAAATCAAAATAGTAAACAAAAAGAGACCGGTGCTCTTAAAAAACCGGAATCTAGTATTGCGGAGACATCGGCCTTTAGGCTCGGTTTCCAAAGTGCAATTAGGGGCATCAGACCAAATGAGGCTGGCCTCTCGAAACCAAAGGGCAAAGGCACGAATGCTGGCCCTCCATCAGTGTCAAACTATCAGACCAGGAAAAGAGCCTGGCGAATGATCTCTAAGATCTGCAACATTCCGTTGAAGAGAACGGATAGAGACAAGGATACGCTTGCGTGGGCAAGACGTATCACTGAGCCAAACCAGGAGAGTTCCGTTGTGATCTCACAGCCGAAAAGGCAGAGATCTGATGAACTTATTGATGAAAGTCCAGAGAACGGCCTGCTTGTGTATAAGTGGGGCTCTCAGGAGCACACCTACTCAAGCTCTAGAGATTATCTTTCATCTTACTCCCTTGGATATTGCGGCCGGGCAGCTTGCATCTTGCACAGCCATTTGGCTCAAATCCATATCTATGTGAACCTGTAACAATGCAGGGCACTCATCTATCCTATGCAACAGGGGTATTCCGGAAGCTATCAACTACGCTATTCCTTTGCCATCTGTTGAGATGATATTCCAAACTTAGTTTCCCAACAGAGAGGACTGAGTGAACGAAACGGTTATGGACAATGAGGCGCTAAGCTTCTTCACGGATGGCTCAAAAAGTGATAGAGGGGTTGGCTGCGGAGTATTCTGTGAGGCACTAGGGGTTACCCTCTATTTCGTCTTCCCGACTTTTGCAGCGTTTTTCAAGCGTTTTTCAACTGATCGCGATAATGGAAGTCATGGACTGGTTGAAGTATAATGTAATATCTACGAGGAGTATTCGCATTTTTACGGACAACCTGGCTGCTATTAAAACGCTACCATCATACTCCCTGACGTCGAAGGTAGCCCAGAACTGTCTGGCATCTTTAAATGAGATGGCTGATCAGTTCAACATCCGCTTGACGTGGGTGCCAGGGCATTTCAATATCGCAGGTAATGTAAACGCAGATGAGTTAACCCGTAAGGGTACAGCACGCCTAATAACCCAAAGCAGGCGGGATATAAAGATACCGCTTGCTTCATCTAAAATGCTGCTTCAGGAAGAAGCTGTAAAAGAAACGAACGTCAGATGGTCTAACGCCAGTTCGTGTGTAATAACCAGGCAGATCTGGCCTTACAGCACCATATTGGTATGGCCGTGGGAGCTATAACGGGACATTGTCTCAATGGGATACATGCGAGCAGACTGGGTGTCCCAGCCAACGATTTCTGTCGCAGCTGTGGTGATGGGGAGAGGAGGAAAATGTGCTCCATATGCTCTGCACCTGTCGTAGTCTAACGTACAGCAGAACAAAATTTATGGGAATTTCCCCTTTGAACGACCTCATGGATCTTAGTAAGATCGAGATCCGACACTTTAAACGCTTTTTGGTAAGCTCAGGATGGTTTAGCGAGTGAAGAGGAGGAAACTCGAATGTGGTACACCTACGGACCAATTTTGTGTCTATGCTAGTCCTTTAGGGCGGCCACCCTTACCTAACCTAACCTAAGCCATCTATCTTTTGATCAACATGGATTTACGCCTGGCAGATCCACAACTACCAACCTAGTTTAGTTCACTAGCATAACCACAAAAGCTTTAGAAAATCATCATCAAATTGACACTATATACACTGATTTCAGTAAAGCTTTTAACTCCATTCAACATCGACAGATTGATGTAACTTGACAAGTTTGGCTATTCATCAATTTTTGTCAAATGACTTCAATTGTACCTAACGAAAGGCACCTAATCATTGAAATTGTTGGTGAAAAGTCGAATCCTATTTTGGCAAAATCTGGATTTGCTCAGGGTTGTATTATAGATCCCTATCTCTTCCTGATATTTATTGACGACATTACTAATATAATTAAACACTCTTCTGTACTTTTGTTTGCTGATGATCTTAAGATATTCCAACCTATTAATGACGCAAACGACACATACAAGCTTCAAGAGGATATTGACAAGATTTGTACTTGGTGTGAAGTGAACCAGTTAAAACTTAATATTCAAAAATGTAAGATCATATTATCGGAAAAAATGTCCAATAATTTCCATTTATACTATATATTTTTATATTGAACGCATCACCATAATCAAAGGCCTCGGTGTAATATTTGTCAGTGATATTTCATTCTCCAGACACATTGATCAGAGTGTATCGAAGGCCGACTCCATGTTTGGCTTTATTTGCCGTTGGACTACCGAGCTCAAAGATCAAAATGCACTATTTATTATACTTTGCATACATAAGATCTCAAATACATAAAATATGAAGAAGCAGTTTGGTGCCCTCATAACGTTGACCACGTTCATAGAATTGAATGTGTACAAAAGCGAGTTTTACTCTATATTATGAAAAAAACAACCTCGAACAACTACAATTTACTATATCATGAGAACTTTATCATTTTACCACCTTATACACTGTACGTTGTAAGTGTATTGGAAAATGTACTTTTGGGTCACGTAGACTCTCCTTTAATTCTTTAGAGTATTAAGATAAACGTGCCCAGCCGTAATTTTCGTCAATACGAGTTGTTAAAACTTGAAAACATCGTACTCACTACCTCGAAAATGAATCTATCAATATGATGTCTAAATTTCTTTCCAATGTCGAGGACCTATTTGATTTTGGACTTTCTAAAGGGCAGTTTAACCTCAAATTGAAACAACACTTCAGACAATTATAATTTTAATATTCCTTAAAAAACATTCTAAACTTATTTAACTTTTAAAACTTTAAAATTTAAATTTTTTGTATTTGAAATCCTAAATGTATTTTAATTTAATTTTTTGATTTTTAAAAATGATTAAATAAAATAAATAAATTTGCCAAATCTATAGCAAAAAATGATGACACGAAGTGGTTTTCAATTTTTTTAGTGAAACATTTGCATAATTTTTGACAATTTTTGAGCTTTCTTATCGTATAACAGCGCAGGACAATCTTTTTATATTAATGTCCTATACTATTTCGAAACGTTCAGCTATTCAAAAATACTAGGTCCCATTTAGAAAATTTTCTTTGGTTTTTATGCTAGAGTAATATACATATTTATGAATTTATTATAATGTACTCTGTTAAAAACATTTGTTCACACGCATACGTTTGTATTTCTTGTGTAAAAACCGGTCTTTTGTTACGTTATAATTCAAGTTTGTCACCTGGATGGTTATCATATTTGTGGTACGAGTCTGTCCGAAACATAACATTTGAGAAAATCCGTGTTGGTTTGGCTACACAAATTTTAAGACCCAGCCTTTGCAAATGAGATTAAACACTTTGCCCATTTAAATAAGAGCAAAAACAAAATACTAGCCGAAACTACTTCAGCTACCGCAGTATTTTTAGAAAAAATGAATCATGAAAAAAATCATTCGCTAAATAGCAGATTCAGGTTTTCTCCAAATAAAGCTGATTCTGGACCAACTTTGGAACCAGATAATATACCAGAACCATATACAATATTACAAGATGTTTCGGAATATTTAAAATTACTGGTTGTAGAGATCACAAATAAAATGTCTTGTATAGATAGACTATATTGAATGTAATGCAGATGAGAAATCAAATTTGGGTGTTTCATATATTTTAACTTCGAAACTGCAGTTAAAATTTATTTTCTCAGGTTGAATCTAAGGGAGGCAATAATTTTAATCTTTCGGTCTATGAGTTTAATTATATAGTAACGAAAATCATGTCAAACATAATTATTTAACATTAGGTTAGATTAAAATTTATTAAAATCGTCGGTTGGAAAAGCAAATACCCATTTTGAGCCTGATGCCGATATGTTATTACAACCTAGGCCCTCAGGAAGAACTATAGTAAACCACTAAGAGAATTATTCAGAATTGGATTTTAACGAAATTGCATTTGTTGATAGCTTTATTAACACAACCTCCAAATATTGTTAAAAAAATTCAAATGTTTTTGGAGTTTTTCTTTGAATTATCGTATAAACACGTAGAAATCTTTGCTAAATTATCATGACACGAACATTCATAAAACTAAACTTCTGAAACCAATTTTCGAAAAATGTATTACAGATACCAATGTGGCCAAGAAATTAGGTTATTGGTTCACAGGCAAATGCAAAGAATACAATGCTCTTAAGTTTCTGCTTTTAGTTTTGATACGTAAAACAGAAAATCAAAGATAATGTTGCTTTAAAATTTCAGCAAACAACTTCTACTAGAAAAGTAGGAATTGTGTGTAACAAATTAGAATTTTTAAAATCTGCTGGATAATTTTTTGTTTTAATTTTCAATATTTTTTAATTTTTAAAAATAAATTTATTTTCTAAACAAACAGTGAACTCGTAATATAATACTCGTATATAAATATTAAAAAACAAATTATTAGTTTTCGGTAACCAAATATGGAGTACGTACTTATTTACTGTTTAAACTTTAAATAAATAAATAATACCAATATAAATCGAAGACACAAACCATATGAAAAAAATGCCTTTTACTTAAAATAGTAAAGAACTTTACCACCAGAAATATTTTTTTATTCTTTCATCTTGAGTTTATTATTCTGGTTATTTTATTTTCTGCGGTTAAACCAAAGACAATACATATTTTTGGTATGATGTTTACATATTGCTCAAGAATTTTCAAATTAGAGTATCGTGAATTAAGCATTTTAAGAAAGAAGCATTTTATTATTGAAATTCTGTTCCCGAATGGTTTACATTGCTGGTCTCTAATATATCGAGCCACATATATACCATTCAAATGCCATTAGATGATTTTTGATTAGCTTTAAAGGGGAAATTTCGTTTCAAATACATTGGGCGCAAATAGTGAGTAACACAAACATAAATATTATGATTTGTATCAACATGAAACTATTACAATACATGAATACATCAATCGTTTAGCATGCATTTTTATCTGATATTTGAAATATGTCATACAAATTGAAAATTGATTGTATGTATGTACATACATACACGTACCCAAATTTATTGTAATAATAACATGATAACAACAAATACATTTTGATCGAAAAAACAATCACACAATTTTCCATGTCAATCAAGTGAATTAATTTTTTTAAAAAATGTAATATATTTGATATGCTTTACTATACATACATTTATTATTTTGATAATTTATCAAACTGTTTTCATTTCCATTAACGGAAATAATTGGATATTAATGAAAATGTATTTTAATCAACGAGTTACATACAATTTTTTTTTTATAATTATAAATCGACATTAAACATAATAAGGGATTAAGGGGCAGAACATTATGGGTAGATAAATTTGCGAATGTTGCTAAATATTATTTTATATAATCCATCAAGCACAAGTATATGGCAGTATAAACAAAAGACGGATTAAATTACAAAACGAAGAAAATAATGGAACTCATCATTCTAGGGAATAAAACCCGCACGGTACAGAAACTATAAACCATAATATCTTTCCTTAAGCTATATAAATGTTTGGATTTGGTTAGTTATGTTGTTTGCGAAACTAGAAAACTTTTCTCTCGTTAAAACAAACAATGGATGGAATGACTCGAGATAAATGAATTTTAGAGAAGTTTGTTGGATATGGAACGAAAGATAACGATGGTGTAGGAAAACAATTTTTAGACAAGATTAATGGTTGAATTTAATTTTCAGTCGATCATAAAGTTAATAACCTGTGAATATAGAAAAAAAAAATGACGAAATTGATGAAAAATTTTCCAGGATTTTTTTATGTTTTTTATGTCATCTTCCTATTTTATGGTTAGAATTTATAATATTGTTTGTTTGTGTTTATTTTCAAAATCAAAACAATTTCGTTTAATTTGTCATTTGGTATTTGTCTGGCGAAACTGGTTGGTGGTGAGAATATAATGAAATATTGGCAGAATCTTGCTCATTCATTGTAAATGAAAATAATTTTTCTAATTTTTTAATATTAGCGAAAATTAATTTTTTGGATGACATAGCAAAACAGTCGTTTGCTGTGGTAAAAATGTGCTATACATAAAAGGTAGAAGATAATGATTCTATAAACTCTTTTTTATTACTTAACTTTAATCATCCAAGAAATATTTTTGTTATTTTTATCTTTTGAGCAGAACTGAATTCAACCGAGGACTAAATAGTAAACTAGCCTTTGGAAAAGCTAAAGCATGTCTAATGAAGAGTAACAAATAAGATTAGCAAACATTTTTATAAAACAAAATTTTACGCCTATTATCCTATAGCAGCGCACGTCTATAATGTTATTTACTGAAAGTAATAAAAAGTACCATCAAGTGTGTTCACTCTACGCGATCAATTAATTGATTGTGGTTCGACTGTAAATTAATAATTCGTTATATACAAGTGAAGCTTTATGTAAAATGCAACTTTATATATTAAATCGGTTTTTTTGTTAAAGTAATGTTAAGTTATAAATTATATTATGTAATTTCTGTATATAATATGACTCATGTTAGACTTGTTTATGTAAAAATTTAAAAATTAATAAAAAGTTAGTTTCGACCGATCTTTGGTAATAACAGTTGGTAAAAATTTTAATAAAAATAAAATTATTGTGAATACCAACAATTTTTTTATTTGGCTTTTCTTGACCATACCACTGTTAGTTCACGGCTATTCATTTTGGTGTCAGAAGTGCAATCGACGTCCGTGGTATCTCGTGGTTTTACCGCGCGGTTTTTAAGAAAGGCTAAGTTAGAGTCGGTCGTATTACTCAAAAGTTGGTCGGATGAAATTCATTATTGCTACATATACTCTACAAACATTGTGAAATATCATCGGGAAAAGCTTTGTGCGTTTTTAAACTGGAAAACTTCATCGACTGTTACACGTGCTTAGAAGCATCATCGAACGATATATAACGCCATCACCTTGGGAATACTGTTACTCTAAAACATATTGGAGTTGAATGTGCATTGGTGTGCAACGAGAAACCGTGGATTGGCTTTTGTTAATTGACACTTTGGGAAAGTAAATCATCACTTCATCATTGGTCAGTAACTCCGTTTGGAATAAGTTAAAGGAATCAAAATAAAATTTATCGAACAACTGGAAAAACTGTAAGTACACTTTTTAATTCTATAAAAATGGCTGAAAAATCAAAAAAAAAGCAAGACAAATTGCAAGTTACATTGAATTTATGAATCGTTCATTAGAATGGAAAAAAGTGAATTTACCTACAGCATCTAAGGCCGCATTAACATTGCGTCTTCAAGATATTGTAAGTACTTACAATTCGTTTGGGGGATGAATATCAAGCAGATGATTTTCGCACAATAATGGAAAATATATACTATACTGTTAGGTCGGAAATTGAATCGCGAATAGAAGATATAATTCCACATAAAAAGAATTTAGAAACTGTATCTCAAATAAACAGTTTCCCAAAGTTGCCCGATATAACACTTCCTGTATTTAATGGCAATTTATTACACTGGTCTGATTTTTTTGAATCGTTTGAATCGCTTGTACAATCAAATAAAAATTTATCCGATATTGCAAAGTTTCAATATCTAAAAAATTCACTGAAGGAATCAGCACTGTTTACGATTGCTTCATTGGACTTCACTGCCGAAAATTATTCGAAAGCAATTGAATTATTAATCGAAAGATTTAATAACGAAAAATTCATATGTGAAGAACATATTCGATCAATGTTTAACTACAAACCAATCGACAAGCCTTCATCAAAGAAACTTCTAGAAATGGTTGACAGTTTTAAGTCACATTTAAGATCACTCACTACAATGAAGCGTGCAACTGCTCAATGGGATGATCTCATTGTTTTTCTAATGGTTCTAAATTGGATTCAGAAACACGATCAAAATGGTTAGATGCTGCTCCACCCAAGAAACTTCCAAACTTTCAAGAGTTATTGTCATTCATTACGTCACATTATCATAAACTTGATGCACAATCAGTTCAGATAATTCCAAAATCACCAACTCCAACCTCATGGGTTCATCAATCCAAACCAACTAAAGCGAATGTTATTCATCGCACTCCGACTAATTCATTTCTATCAACACCGGCAGATAAATACTTTTGTGTATTGTGTGATAAATCGGGACACTCAATTTTCCGTTGTCAACAATTATTAACTAAAAGTATTTTTGATCGGAAGACCAAGGTCAGAGAATATAAACTTTGCTACAATTGTTTAAAAAAAGGACATGTGGCTTAAGAATGTCCTGATCCAACTTAATGTGGTAAATGTATGTTCAAAGCGACACCACACACTACTGCACAGTATCAATCAATCAACTTCATCTATCGCTTCAACCACAACTACTCCAACTACGTCTACACCACAAACTACTGCAACTTCATCTTCATCGTCTCTACTTCAAGGTTCTACGAGTGAGAAGAGCTCATTAATTTCCACATCAAGAAGCTACATTTTTCTGGCAACTGCAATTATTAAGGTTTTGGGTAGAAATGGACAACCAATATTGGCATGAGCACTTTTAGATTCTGGGTCACAAATAAATTTTATAACTGATGCACTGTCTGCAAAGTTAGGAATCAAATACATAGGATCGTCGGCTACTGTATGTGGTATTGGAGGCTCCACGGTTACTTTGTGGTACAGTTACAATTTTGTCGAGAATGTCGAGCTACTGCGCTACAATTGATGTTCAAGTGTTATCGAAAATTGCGCATCCTCAACCAGTATTCCGGTTGATATCCAGCGATGGAAAATCCCATCGAATATTAATTTGGCTGATGCAAATTTCAATCAACCACAACACATCGATTTATTACTGGGAGCTGAAATATTTTGCAACTTGCTGTTGGATGGCCAAATTAGGCTTGCTGATGAACTTCCAATACTTCAGAACACGGTATTTGGTTGGGTTGTCTCAGATCCTTTAAATCACCAACTTCGAATGTATCAGAATCATCCAGTTTGATATCCACTCTGAATTCATCGCGCGATTTAGAAAATAAAATTGAAGCATTATGGAAATTAGAAACGACCGATATTAAAGTTTCGTCATTATCTTCAGAAGAACAAGCTAGTGAGGAATATTTTAGTCAAACTGTGACAAGGAGCGAGGCAGGCAAGTTTGTTGTACGTCTGCCATTCAAAGAATCCCCATTGGTCTTGGGAAATTCATTTTCAATGGCACAACGTCGATTTTTTAATTTGGAGAAAAAATTAGAGCGCAATCCAAATTTGAAACATCAATACACGGATTTCATCAATATGGTACCAATTTCATCGGCTAGTGTGCCACTCCTTAACTACATTTTTCCTCATCATTGTGTGTTGAAGCCGGATAGTTCAACAACTAAACTGCGAGTAGTCTTTGATGGGTCTGCAAAATCTACGGGTGGAAGGTCATTAAATGAAATTTTAATGGTAGGACCTGTTGTGCAGAATGACTTGTTCACAATTTTACTGCGATTTAGATCTCATCGATATGTTTTTAGTGCAGACATATCAAAGATGTATCGACAAATTGAGGTTCATCCCGAAGACACCAATTTCCAATTAATTTGGTGGCGTGACAATCCTAGCGATTAATTACAATTTTTTCGACTGTGTACAGTTACATATGGTACGCCAGCTGCACCATTTCTGGCGACTCGCTGCCTCAAGGAATTAGCCATTAATTCTCATTCATCATATCCACTAGACTCTGATGTCGTGAAAGATGACACCTATGTGGACGATATTTTAACGGGTGCAAACTCCATTGAGCAATTGCTCGCTATACAAGCGGAAACACCACAGTTACTTCGGTCTGCAGGTATGGAACTTCGAAAATGGTACTCCAATACTACTGAACTACTCAAAGATGTGCCGTTTCAAAACCAAGAAACTTTACTACGGTTAGATGAAGGTGACTTCATTAAGACGTTAGGAGTTTATTGGCAACCTAACAGCGATGAGTTCCACATAAAAACCGATCTTTCCCAGAATACATCAATAACAAAGCGGTCAGTGATCTCAACCATCGCCCGTGTGTTCGATCCTCTTGGATTTTCGGCACCAGTTATAACAATGGGTAAATTATTGATGCAGCATTTATGGAATAATTTGAAATTATGATGGGACGAACAATTACCATCAAGGCTTATTGATCAATGGACAAAGTATCGTGATGATCTACCTAATTTAAAATCGTTTCATATTTCACGACACTTGTTCAAAATAGACTCTCCAACAGATATTGAATTGCATGGCTTCGCAGATGCGAGTGACAAGGCGTATGGTGCTGTAATCTACACAAGATGTTGCTTATCTGATGGGAAATTCTATACATCGCTACTTTGTGCCAAATCTCGAGTTGCCCCTCTGTGTAATACTACATTGCCACGGTTAGAACTATGTGATGCCCAGCTGTTGGCTCAATTGATGAAGAAAACTAACAACTCCATAAACTTTAATGTTTCAAAGATTTACTACTGGTCAGATTCCACAGAAGTGCTGCATTGGATTCGTGCACCATCTTCTATATGGAACACATTCGTAGCTAATTGAGTGTCGACTATACAACAGTTAACCGAGATTTCTTCCTGGAGGAACGTCGATTCAAAAAACAATCCGGCAGATAGCATATCACAAACTCCCTCCACCTCTAGTACTTTCAATAATTTCACTTTCAAAAATTATAATATCATTTTTAATTTATTTATTTAATAGCTAATAAAATAAAGTTTAAAAATATTATTTCTAAATATTGCATTAATCACTAGAACTTTTAATAATAAAATATATAATAATTTGTATAAATATATGTGTACACAGTAAATGCCATTAAAGTTTTTATTCTTTTTACAAATCACACATAACACTTAAATTTAATTTCAATTTAATATTTCAATACACTACAAATTTTAATTCTATAAACACGATTATAATATTAACATAACTAAAGTAACATCTAAATTAAAAAATAGTTTATTTACATACATTAGCAAGATGGCGTCTAATATTGTCAAAAACAAAAACGATTGTGTTTGATGGAAACACTTTTATTTTTAACAAAAGAGAGATAGAACGAGATGCAAATATTAGTTTAGTATTAGTTTTTATATTAGTTTAGTTTCATTTCATTTTAAGAGTAATTTAATATAAAACAAAAATTGGTTGCGTACAATAAATTATTTCTGGTGAACATACGTTTACTGGGAATTAGAATTCGTTATAAATTTGATGTTAACAATTATTGTTGAAATAATAATTATGTGATGAATTATAATATTTTTAAATCCAGCCGAAACTAATGATTCAATGTTTGACTAAGCCATTTAACTTAATTTTTATCAACTTAACATGATTTTGTATAATTGTAGAGTAGACAATTGAAATTTGTTCAACATAATATGAATTAAAATTTATTCTTGTTATCGCTATAAATATACAAAATACGAGTATACTGAATGCGAACTGCAAAGATGTTTTTTCGTAAAATTTAAATTGTGCTGTCGACGAATTGTAATTCTAGGAATCTTCGGGTCATAATTATTATTATTTTCTTTGAAATAAACGAAGCATTTTGCCAGCACAACATATTTTTTCTGGGCGATGAATATCTGCGATTAACGAAGTCTAGGAATTTTTTTAACAATTACAATCGTTATGCCCAAAGAAAATTGGCAATTGGGATAAAACTCTGGTGGATAAATTCCATGCGGTTTTGTTTGAGTTGCGATATGGTTTTCAAATTAAATTAAATTAAATTTTTCAATTAAACAGAATTTGCAATTTTGGTTAAGTTAATAAGAATTTAAACCATAATTTCACAACAAAACGATTCAAAATATTTTTTTCCTTGTCCTCATATCTTTTTGCGAATTTTTGTTTATTATCTAGCGGCAAATATTTTAATCGAAATTCAAAAACAAACGAAAATCTCATCTTTTGTTTATCAACCTTCAGCTTCTGTTCAATTTACTGTGTACATTCTGTACGAGTGTACTATACAACTGAAATAATATTTCCAAACCATAAGCATTTTTGAATTGTGCTTGGGAAAAGTTTTATTTTGTTTTCTAAAAGACAAAAAAAAAGTAATTATGAAGCCTTTGGGTATCTAACATACAAATTGTTGTTGGTGAATTTTTGAAATTTTATTAGGGAGGTAGAAATGATGGTACTGGTATTATTATCAGTCGTTTTTTCTGCTTAAATTAAATCTTCTTTTTGCCACAAAAATTTTGTCAAACCGAAAATGAAAATAAATTTTTTATTTTGTCGGTTTATTTTATAATGCTGCTGCTGAAATTTACAGATGAGATGGTTTTAAGCGAATTAAAAAGATCATGGTATTTATTTATTTATGCGGTAAATGAATTTAGTTAACCAGTTTATCATTTTATTTTATGGTACTACTATATTATTTCGAATCTAGGTCAGAGTTGAATAATTTGATTTGTTTTGTATAAAGAATGTTTACTATGCCACCAAGCCAAGAATTCCGGTTAGATGAGAAATTCCTACATGAGTTTGATTCGTCGTCAATAACCAATTGGTGGAAAACTCGACAGTTGCGATTTTACTTTAAGCGATTTTACAAACACAATATTTAGTTAGAACTTGTTGTTTTACGGCAAATTCTGGATTACAACATTTATAATTTATTAATAATCAGTAATATGAACTGATAAACGAAAAAAAAATTGTTTCTCAGACTTTGTTTTTTTCACATGCCCTCTATGTCCCCTGAATCGAAATTGATAATTTTTTAAATATGTCTGTGTGTATGTGATTAATTAATCTAATAACGAAAACTTTAAATCTACTTTATATGCATCGTTGTGTTAGGTCTGAGAGACTTTTGGTAAAAATCTACCAAAGGAAAGTTGAGGTATTCACATATCAACTTGATAAAACTGCATACAAAAAAAATTAAATTTCAAATTTGTTTTCACTAGTAGTCGTGGAGATTTGAAAGATTAGAGTAAACAAAGTTTTGTAAAAAAATCTTCTGGACCACATATGCTGGATGATCAACATTTTTAATTTGGGTTATCCCATGTGATATTTCAAATGAAATGTAATTTTATAAACAATCTAGTGGTACATATTTTTTGAACAATTTTGAATATTTAAAAATTAAATTATGATTAAAATTTTAACGAGATACGAGGGCGGAGTGAGAAGTTTGGTAAAAATGAAACAAGAAATTATATTTTCGGCCAAAAAAAAATTATTTTTCAACGTAGTCGCCTTTTAGCTCGATACACTTAGTCGATACACACGTTTTTTCAATTGTTCGATCCTTTCCGATTAATACGATTTCTCCAACCCTTTAAAATAGGCGTTTGTTGCATCGATGATCTCCTCATTAGAGCCCAATCTCTTTCCGCCGAGCCATTTCTTCAGGTTTGGAAACAGGAAATGATTGCAGGTGGCTAAGTCTGGAAAATATGGCGGATGTGCATTGTCTTGATGGAAGAGAATTTTTTTCGTCGCCTAATGCGGTCGTTTTTCTTTCAAAACGTCATGGAAGCGGCCCAATAAGTTGCAGTAATATTCGCCGTTGACTGTTCTCCTCTTTTGAAGGTAATCGATGTGGATTATGCCACGTGCATATCATAAAACTGTGGCCATGACCTTGCTGGCCGATAAAACCGTCTTAGCCTACTTCGGCGTAGATTCGCCAGTAGAAATCCACTGTTTAGACTGTCCTTTGGTCTCCGGTGTATAGTGATGGATCCATGTTTCATAAACAGTTATGAAACGACGCAAAAACTCCTTTTTATTTCGCTTGAACATCGCCAAACCTGCCTCTGTAGTTGTCACACGTGTGCGTTTTTGGTCGATTGTAAGCAAACGCGGCACCCAACGCGCGGATAGGTTTTTCATATTCAAATGTTCGTGTAATATATTGCGCACACTATCTAGCGCACTTTCACTCTGCAGTCTTGCAATACCAAATCATGGATTTTGTCAACCATTTTTGGTGTGGTGACTTTATTTGAACGTTCGGCATCAGTTGTGCTTGCACGACTACAACGAAAATCAGTAAACCACTTGTAAATCATTATAATCGATGGGACTCTTCCCCATAATATTTATCAAGCGTTGTTTTGGTTTGCGTAATGGTTTTCCCACGCAAAAAATAATGTTTAATTAACACACGAAATTCACTTTTTTCCATGTTTGCAAAAAAATAATGGGTGGCTGTTTTCAATGGCTGTCAAAACTGAACTAATTGACAGATCTGTCTGAAAATTTTAATTTGGTCTAGTGAGAGATGGTGTTGGGACATGACATCCGGGATTTGCGATTGTGGCGCCCTCTGTTGCAATTTTACCAGACTTCTCACTACGCCACATTCACGTTTGTGTGATAAAGTCATGTGATGCACTCATCAGATTTTTTTTATATATTTTTATATGACATGTCATATAAAAGGGGTTACTTTAACGGATCTAAAAATACATTTAAATATTTTCAAATGGTTATGTGTTTAAAATGTAAATGTTGCTCCTCCCTCCCTTATCCTCTGAAAGAAATGATTTCTTGATATTTTTCTGTTTATTTATTTATTGCTGTATCTTCTCTTTTTTGATTTATTACATATAGGATTAAAACTAAGATATAAAAAGTATTTAGATGTCTTAAAATAAAAATTAAACAATAAAACAAGCTTATGATTTAAATACAAATATTAATGACATGCAGTAGTGAAATCATCTTATCAGTTTCTTATCCAGTAAAACTTAGGTTTCTGTATGCTTAAAAAATTAAAGACAATTTGGAACTATCTGTGATCACAACCGCTCTCGTTAGCACAGTAGTAAGTAGGGTGCTTGCTTTGTTATTCGAGGGTCTCTGGTTCGATTCCCGGTGGTGACCAAAAATCACGGTTGGGTATTTTTAATGTGTAAGTATATGTATTTGTCTGGGTATTGCACCGTGGGCCCATTAGAGGCATTGAGTGCTGGATTAATCCACCCAATTTTAATTTAAAAATTTAATTTATCTGTGATCACAAATTATCATCGGGAGTAATATACTAAAATTAAACAAGCAGTGGGGAAGCTTCTATGAACAACAATTCTAAAATCGACAGAATTTAAAATAATTCAGTTTTAAATTTCAATCAATAAAATTTAGTTTTAATTATAACTAAAAACGTAAAAGGAATGTGGTTTCATTTCAATGTGTGGAGGAGATTTACTTCCATTAGATATGATTTAATACACTTCAAAAAGGTTAAAACAGGAATTTGTTTTGAACTATCTGATAGCTGATTATAAATTTTATAATATAATATATATAATATAATGTTATCTTGGTGGTGGGCAATTAACGTGGTGTAATGTATAATTAGTTACTTTTAAATTGCTGTGGCTACTACGTAACACGAAAATTTTTAAAACTTTATAAACGTATAAATGTCTTAAGGGAAGAATGTTTAAATAAAGATAGGGTAGAAGTTAATCGTGGTTTGCAACATATCGTTCTCATTATAAAATTTTGTGCAACTATTAGGGAATAGTAAATTCCACCCCAACAAGTTAAGTCATACTGAAGTTTTGGCTGCACAATGCCAAAATACACTGATCTAAGTACGGGTTCAGGACAAATATCACGCAGAAGGTATAATTTTCTATTACATGCTAACAAATAATTTTAAAACGACTTAACATGACTCTTAAAACTAAAACGATTATAGATCGTGACTCCTAAGTATTTAAACGATTCAACTACATCTAAAACTTTACAATAGTCTGAACATGTAACACTATTATTCATGTAAACAGTCTGAGGAATGATTTACAGCATCAGTTGGGTTAGACACGACTCCAGATAATTTAATATATAGAATATTCGTTTTAGAACTGAGAACCATGTAGTGTAGGTCCAGAGTCTTAGAGTTCGAAGATCGTTATTAATCTTCTGGACATTAGTATCACTATCCCTGGAGCTTTATACCATCCCTACATCATCAGCAAAGCCAACAGAATGCTCATCTAACTTTAGTTGGAAAAAAGAATTAATATAGATCAACAATAAGATAGGTCCTAAGACATCCCTGAGTTTGCGATGCCGTGTATCCCTGCTTTGTCTAGCTTCAATAATAATAAATTGTGATCAACAGTGTCGAACGCTTTTGTAACATCTATAAAATTTACTGCAGCAGATTCATCGTTATTTAAAGAAAATATAATTTTGTTTGTGAGCTCTAGCAGAGCATCTTCAGTACTTTTCAACTCTAAAAATCAAATTGGCTATTTGAAAAAAATATGAATTTTGCCAAAAAGGAATGTAATCTTTTCTTAATTATATAGTTTCAAATAGTTTAGGGAAAACGGAAAGCAGAGAAATTGGTCGATAGTTACCCAAACTAAGTGTATCTTCCGTTTTATGTAGTGGTATGACCACAGATTTCTTTAAGACATCAGGAAAAACACTGGTTGACATACTAAGATTAAAAATATAACTAAGAACATGAAATAAGGGGTCCAACATATTTGATCACAGAGTTACTTATTTTATCATATCCGCATGCTAATGAATTATTTAATGAATTAATCGTATCAAGTACCTCACAGCTATCAGTTGGATTAAAGAAAAAAGTTTTCTCTTGTGTCTTTTTGAATAAATACTGGGATTCTTCTAATGACACTGGATTTGCAAACGAAATAGTATCTTTAAGATATGTTGGCAAAAAATTTATTAAATTAATTTGCAATATTTACTTCATCGTTTAGAATATTATTATTCTGAGAACTGATGGTTTCAATAAAAGCTTTCTCACTATTTCCATTTAAAAATGCATCTACAACCCGCCATTGAGATTTCACATCTATAGGAATTGCTTCACTTATGTTACTCTCTAACTTCTTTATTCTATCAATTAATTTACATGCTAACAAATAAGTTTGTAACGACTTAACATGACTCTTATTATTTCTGGGATATTTACATAGAGTTTTTAAGAGTTTAATTTTCAAATTAATCGTTTTGGACAAAGTTACGAAATCCAAGGGCGAGTTTTTTTAGTTTTTTGCTTGTGAGAATGTTGAACTATAGATATACAACAGTTTGGAATGTGAGTTGACAAAATATGAAGCAAACTGTTGTACGCTTCATTTGTTTTTTTTTGCATAAAAACATGAGAAAAAAGTGTGATCAATAGTGATCGAAGTAGTATATCAATAACTCTAGTGAACTCTCGGACTAGCGAAGTCAATCCAAAAGAAGACATCATTTGAAGATATGCACTAACATTACGATTCGTAAGATTACACTCTGAAATATCAATATTTAAATCACCCATAATAATAAGATTTTTATTTCTGATACCATTAATTATTTTAAGTAATTCATTACCAAACTCCAAGATTGAACAAAAGTGAAAACGATATACGCAAACCACACAAAAACTCTCAGAGTCGATTAAAATATTTATTCTCAAAATGTCAGCGGTTTTTAATGTTTTAGTAACAAAATTGAAATTTAGACCAGACTTCACATAGCCAATTATACCTCGGGATGAGTTAGAATTGTTACAGTAATCAACCAAATTAAAATTAGGAATCTTATAACTCGAAACCTCATTACTTCCAATCCAAATCTCTGAGAACAATATAATATCCGGCATTGGTGGATTATCCACAAGATACATACTCGTAATATGCAATTTTTCTTGCTGGAATATGGTAAAAGTGAAGAAAATCTTGTCAAAACCCAGCATTAAGTCTAAAGATTACTGAAAATTTCAGAGTAAAATGTTCAATATTTGTTAAACTACAGAGTATTGAAAATCCATGAAAATGTTCAGTTTGTTTTTTTTAAATTCGTGGTCTACGAAAGTCGATTATAGGACAAAAAATATATGACAATTTTATATGAGATATAGATATGTTTGTATTTTTTTCCTAACCATATTTAAAATAATTGCAATTTCGCTATTTCAGTAAATGAACCAATGTAGGTACATTTATGTTCATATTAAAAAGAACTTCTGTATGGGACCCTCAGTGCATTCATGCTTGACCGGTTTTTATTATAATTTCATTCTGTCGGTATTTAGTTTTGAATCATTCGCAGTAGATCAATACCAAAGTGATCCTTTTGTCGTTGCGTGTTTAATTTTTAAGGTGTGCCTACTCACGTTGTTGTTATTTCATTAAAGATCGTCGTATATCGTCGGAATTCCACATTGTTTTATTCATCCATTCAATAAACCCTCAACAATAAATGGAATAATCATGAATTTTACCTGCGATTACCTCCCAAAAATTCGTAATATGACAGTTAGTTGATTGTCCACCTGATAGTTACCTACTCTCAAGTGAGTTTTGTATCAACTTGCCGAGAGTATAGTGTCCTTTAGGGATTTTACTCTCAAGAGTATTTCTCGCAGATGAGCACTTAACTTTACAATCCAAATAACCTTGGAAGGTTTGATATTCAAAAATAAATAACTTTTTTTTTATTAAATTCTGCCAATGGCTTCATTCTTGAATCTTTCTACAAAAGAAACTAAGAAGAAGTATTCAAATCTTAAACTAAAATTATTAAATATTTTAAGTCTTAACCAATGTTAATACTTGTTATTAGTGTTCACTATTTAATTAATTTAGATTACATTTATATATAAAACCTAAACATTTAATATATTTACAGGTTCATCAGTCCAAGTGGATCTGCTGTTGCCTAAATCGCGGCTGTTTTAATATATCCCTGGCCAATTCATTGGGATGTGTCTCTAGTTTTGAGTAATATTTCGAACTGAATTCTTTAATGGTTTCTTTTATAGTTTTAATTCCAAGATCATCGTGTATATTACTATTGCGAACGTACCACGGAGCATTGGTAATACTACGAAGTATTTTCGCTTGGGTTCGTTGCAGGAGTTCTCTGTTCGACGCGCTGGTGGATTCCCATAACTGAATACCATATGTCCATATGGGTTTGATTATCACTTTGTACAGTAAAACTTTATTGGTTAATGACAGGTGAAATTTTCTTCCCATCAACCAATACATTTTGGAAAATTGTATTTTTATTTGTTTGCGCTATCCTTCGATATAATTTTTCCACCGAAGCAATGCGCAAACAGATTTCAATAAAATTTTCCAAAATGTATTGGTTGATGGGAAGAAAATCTCAGCTGACATTAGAATAAATAAATAAATTAAATGATGAAAAATGGGCAGTTCAGGGAATAATTATTATTATGTTGACCGTGAAGCCCTAGTTATTTATATACTATATAGTAATTATTGAACAAAAAACATTGAATCCTAAATGCACAATGGCGGCCATTAATCCACAAATTAACATAAAATTATGTTACCGTTTTAGGTTATATTGACCGTGTACCTATAATCATACCGGATATTATAATCATACAAATTTCTTCCCAGCAAGTCACTTTAACAAATTATTGGATAATGCGATGATTACAGTAAGATGTTCAATTTGGGTGAGTATCATTGTCTTGTTTAATCTAAATCCCTTCCCATTATTTTCCTCTCATTTTGAATATATCCTACCCTATGGTGCTAGAGCCCCGATTAACTAACGTTTCAAAAAACCCACTCCATCGACTGAGCCTTATCACCAACTAAACCATCATTGAAGTCTCTTACCACATGGATTATGATAATTTGCACTTTACGCTACGGCGTTTCTGTAGTCCTAATAGGAGCACTGAAATATCATCGTTCAGGAATGCAACATGTTCTTAAGAGTTGAATATTGTGTTTTTAAAAACCTATAATTTTTTGACTAATATGCATACGGGTTGGCATAAACCTAAATATCGATTGTCAATTACAAAACATGATCTTGTCATATTGCTTATATTAAAATGTCCAAAAACTGTGACATTGTTTTCAAAATCGTTGGAGCACAAAAATCGTAAACACCATTGTTTTATTGCTAAAACAAAAGAAAAATAAGACGAACCTCTAAAAATAATTTTAAAAAATCTAATTACTAAACAAATTTTTGGTTCTAAATCCTTTTTTTATTTGACTTATCAGAGATAATTTTTTAACTCCAAAAAGTCTATGATAGCAATTTCCGTTTTGTAGGAATTTGAATTCTTACAGGAATGATCGAGTTCTGTGATAGACCTGAATAATTATGTTTGCCTGAAATCGATGGGAAGTTAGCACAAAAACGGCATGGAAAATGCTAAAGAGTTGTTATTCAACCAGGAATCATTAAAGATTAAGCTGAATTGAGCTATTGAAGTAAATTTGAATAATTCCGTGTTCTAAAATGTGTCATAGAAAAAATCAGGTCAGCTAACGGGTCAGGTCTTTGAGCTAACTTCACAGACATCTGATTTTTCATAAATTAGACCAATTATTTCATTATACTAAAAACCCAAACTCAAATAGTGTCATAATAGCCACTTGTTGAAGATCTCCGATGTTGCACATGAAATAAGATCTCAACGAGTTGGGTCACGTGCTGCGCTTGCCGATCCGAAATGAGTGGTTTAGCGATCTTAACTTAGATGGTGATGGTAAACTTGTGGTTAATGAAATCATTAAAATCAACCAGTATTACAATACGGGCTCAAGAAAATCGTTTCACCGCACCGCGCAGAGTGCACATTGAAACTACGAGTGTGACATTTTTGCCAGATTAAAAGAATAGAGCAATGTATTGGTAATACACTGTTAAAACAAATTCAAATAAGAAAAAATATGATTGGAAATCTGAATGTTATTTTAAATATTATAAGTTAATTTAAAAACACTTCAAAAACGTAATCGAAATAAATAAACACATATGTATAAGTATACTAGTAAACGGTAATTTTTCAAAAAGTGTAGTCCACTAGATATTAATGGAATCAACAATCAAAAATTGTCAAAAAATGGGTATTTCCCAATTAAAATTGAACATCAAAAATACACATGAAATTTTATCATCCAACCAATATATGGTACAAAATATTTCTTCGAACAAAATAATTCATAGAAAAAAATTTACTCGAATTTTCCCCTTGGTTCGACCCATTTCGATCAGGTAATTAAGTGGCCTTTCCCATATATTTTGTTCGAAGAAATATTTTGTACGATGAACTGTCCACACTCAAATTTTAAATAATCCAAAATCGAGATTAAATATTTTTATTTTAATTATTTTTGATTATTTGTCCAGGTTATCACTCAAGTTTTAAATAGGTTTATTTTATTATTTGAATAGTTTCATGAATGTAAATTTCTAAATTACCTACGCCTTAAATTTAATTGTTTATAAAAATTATTAGGAGGATTATTTCTACATCTTTAAATTTCACTTTTTATATTACTTGTGGTTTCAGAATCGTCGATTACATTTTTATTATGACTACTGGTTTTAATATTCCTATTGGAAACATTTATTGCAGTTCTAAAATTTGTGTTTTTTCTGGTTCGAATCTTGACTTTTTTTAGCTTTGGCATTTTCTTGCATGAGACAGATGAAATGAAAAAAGAGTGTTTCGATCAAATTAATCAATTATCAATACATATTTGTTTAATTTATGATACGATGAGAAGTATACCACCCTCTGGTGCGAAGCTATCTTGGGGGAATCAAGTTGGTACTTGTTGCCAGCTCCGTATCTTGCAGCTTCCACAAGTGTGCGTGTTACTTCCCCGTGGTAACCACCGAGCAACTGGTACACGATGTTTTATGTGGTGTACTAGGCGAAAACACGGCGCTAAACAACTGGGCCGGGTAAAGGTGTTAACCGTACCGTGCCCATAACCGACCAGGCTGGGGGCCCAGTATAAAAACTAACTCAGTCACTAACGGTGTATCTGGATACTTGGCAACCTCCGGATCATACAGCCTTACCTGTGCATTGCGGATCTCTGCACAGGTGGACCTCCTTTCTCCGCTACTCGTGGGACCTATTATGAATAACAAAGATAATAAGGAAAACGAGACCGGTATTCTTAAAAAACCGGTAACTAGTGCTGTGGAGACATCGGCCTTTAGGCCCGGTCTCCAAAGCGCAAAAAGGGGCATAACCATAAATGAGGCTGGCCCCTCGAAACCAAAGGGCAAAGGCACAAATGCTGGTCCTCCGCTCAGGAAACACTATCCCTGGACTCGGAGTTGTCGAGATCAATCGGGCTACACTGTGCGCCCCAAATGGACGAATCGCCGTCAGAGGAGGAGTCTGACTCAACAGTGGTGGAGGTAAGTACTATGTAATGCTTAAGATCATTCAACTCAACCTCCACCACTGTAAAGCCGCCTCCGCGGCCCTTCTGCTCAAAATGGAATGTGAGTCCATTGATGATTGATAAAATACTAAATGCGAAAAATGAAAGTAAGATACGTTCCTGCATTCTCGCTAGAAATAATTTGAATATTTTTATACCACTAAATTACAGCAACGCTGATGTAGTGATGGCTAGCATAAAGATGGGTGCGCAAAATCTCTGGCTTATATCGGTTAAACCTACCATATGAGGAGGAAAATATACCACCAGGTAATTTGGGTAGTGCAATAAGTCAATAACAGAGGCTCAAAGACGAAAAGTCGGAGTCATCATGGGCAGTGATGCTTATACGCATCACTCAATCTGAGGAATTACAAATATCAACAGGCGAGGTAAGTTACTCCTTGATTTTATTTTAAGTAGTAACCTTAATATATGTTATATCGGGTGCAAGCCAACTTTTATTACTAAAAATAGACAAGAAGTGCTAGACATCACACTTGTCTCAGATTTTGTTAAGGAGAGGGTATTGAACTGGAAAGTGTCCGAAGACCATTCCTCTTCTGACCATTGTTATCTCCAGTACGTAGTGGATACAAAACCCACTAAAAAACCATCCTTCAGAAATAGGAAGAAAACTGATTGGGATTGCTTTAGAACCATTCTGGGTAATTCATTACCGGTATCGGTTCCAAACCCACCTGCACATTCACAGGAGCTTGGTGTTACAGTAACCAAGCTATCTGATGCTTTTAACAAAGCCATGTTAGGTACATGTCCTATCAGTAGGCCTTTGGGTAAGCCTCGGCCACTCTGGTGGTCGAGAGAACTCCAAGGTACTGGTATAAAATGCAGGAGATTGTTCAAGAAAGCGAGGAACACAAATTCTGCTGCAGATTGGGACTGTTATAAGGCAGTCCTTAAAACCTACAAGTACGAACTAAGAGCAGCCAAAACGAGCGCCTGGAGGCACTACTGGGGCAATATACAGGAGACCTCGGAGGTTGCTAGGCTACGCAAAGTACTATGTTCCAGTCATTCCATCCCGAGTTATCTACAACGACCGGATCGTTCATGGACTACATGTAGTGAGTAATCCTTGGAGCTATTACTAGAAACGCATTTTCCGGAGTGCTCGGTACTAGCTCCGGAGAGACCCATGATAAATAGGGGTGTAGAATCCATAAGTCATATAGTAAATAGGCGGAATATCCTATGGACAATAAACAGTTTTAAGCCGTAAAAGTTGGCAGGGCCTGTTGGTATTATCCCTGCGGATATGCAGCGAACTATTGACTTAACCCTACCCTGGCTGGAAGTTACCTACAAAGGCAGCCTAGAACTCTGTCACATTCCTAGCAAATGAACTGAAGTAAAAGTTATATTTATACCTAAGGCGGGAATAAGCTCTCACTGCTATCCCAAGGACTTTAGGCCTATAAGCGTATCCTCTTTTCTGTTAAAATCACTGGAAAAACCAATAGAGGCTTACATTATAGGCTCAATCAAGTCGGGTGAGCTGTCGGGATCTCAACACGCATACTGTAAGGGACGATCGGTGGAAACAGCTCTCCACTCCCTTATAGGCCCGATTGAGAAATCATTTGAATATAAGGAATACTCAATGGTAACCTTCTTGGATATAGAGGGAGCCTTTAGCAACGTCAGACCGGGGGCAACCACTCGGGCCCTTGCATGTCTGGGGGTAGACGGGTCACTCAGAGGCTGGATAGATCAAATGCTTAGAGGCAGGATCGTGACAGCTTATCTATACAAGGTGGGGTTCTATCTCCCCTTTTTTGGAACTTGGACATAAATGACCTGTTACTAAACCTGGAAGGACAAGGCTTCAAGGTGGTTGCTTACGTGGATGACTTTGCTATTGCGGGTTGCTATTGCGGTCTTCGGTAAATATCCTAGTACGCTGAGTGAGCGCATGCATATAAAAATACCGCTTGCTTCATGTAAACTGCTGCTTCAGGAAGAAGCCATAAAAGAAACGAACGATCAGATGGTTTTACGCCAGTTCGTGTGTAATAACCAGGCAGATCTGGCTTGGACTTATATGGCTTGGACCATATTGGTATGGGCGTGAGGGCTAACGGGACATTGTGTCATTGGGATACATGCGAGCAGATTGGGTGTCCCAGCCCACGATTTCTGCCGCAGTTGTGGTGATGATGAGGAGGAGGAAAATGTGCTCCATCTGCTCTGCACCTGTCCTAGTCTAACGTACAGCAGAATACAATTTATGGGAACTGCCGCTTTGAACGACCTCTCGGATTTTAGTAAGATCGGGACTTTAAACGCTTCTTGGTAAGCTCAAGATGGTTTAGCGAGTGAAGAGGAGGAAACTCGAATGTGATACAGCTACGGACCATTTTTGTTTCAATGTTAGTCCTTTAGGACGGCTACTTTTACCTAACCTAACCTAAGTTATACCACCTTATCCTTTTGAAATTTACCTACGTATGACATTTACATAAATTATTTTGGACTATTTTGGAAAGATTCAACTGAATATGACAATATTTCTTATTCTACACAATATAAAAGGTCAAAATAATATATCTGTCTCATTTTGTTATTTCTACTTTTGTAATTTATTATTCCTGAGGTAAAATCTATAATAAATACTTTGATTTGCACTAAATTTTGTTATTTAACTTATTATATTATTATGTGAATTTAAAGAAAATCATTTCGTTTCAATTTTTATTAAGAAATTATGCAATTTAGAAATCATAACAGTGTACAAAAACCACTATATAAAGAAAGCAATAGGAATGCAATAGGATTTACTTCAATTCTAATAGGATCGTATACGTACATCTGTTAAAAAATCTGTGGAAAACTTCAAGGCCACATTGAAACAAGTTAGCCAAACAATCAAATTTTTAAATCATTTCAAATCCACTGTAAATAGCATGTTATATTTACATAAATTGTATGCAATATACATACATATGTACGTAAATATTCCTATAAAAATAATTCTATAATTATTATCTTCATCTTAATCTGTTATAATGGGTTCGAGGAAATATTAAAATAAATTCTTGTAACCCATATATACACACGCTTTACATATTGTATTACAACATGCACAACAATTAAAAATTATGCTTATACATATTCATATACTATATGTATAGGGGAAGTATAAAGCTTTTGTAATAATATATAATGAATTTAATTTTGTTAAAATTATTTACATTTGAATAAATATCTGCAAAGTTATATTGAGATTAAGATTTTTACTTGCAAACGTACGATGCCATCCTCTAACAACAATATTGGCGTACATTTTATTATGCCTGTCTCAACTCAATCCAAAAAGATTAAATCAATTTGTACCGTAATTTGTTTACTCGACAAAACTCATTTTTTTGGGGGCAGGAGGAGAGGAGACTTTGATTATCAAATTATGTATAGACGCTTTATAAAATTTGCATATGACCTTATCAGAAGCATGATGTCATGTCTGTGCATTTTTTGTTTTTGTCAATTTATTCAAATTAGATATTAGTATATGCACATATTTAGCTAAAAACTATTTTTAAAGTACATATATACTCGTAGTTATCGTCTATAAATATATTTTCAATTTGGTTATATATGCGGTTTCTATAAATTGTTACGAAAAGTATTTCCATTAATTTAAGAGGATTGATATTCATTTTGTAATTTAATTTATAACATTGAATATTTGATAGATGGCTTATAAATTCTTATTCACGTTCCGAAAATACCAATGAACATGCGAAATTCACGTGGACATATGTTTCAAGCATAAATTCCATTATATGTATGTCTGTATGTGGTAATCCATTAATCTTACGACAATAAAATCGACGACGATGCGCACGTTTGCCTTGGTACATATACATACGTTTAAAACTGAGTGCTGTAAATAGAAAACTCTTCCCTAAATTCGAAAGCACACAGTATATCATCAAAAACATTAATTAAACATTCATCTTAATCAAATTTCGTATTATTTTATGTAACAAAGAATATGTATATACACATACAGACACAAATATGAATATAGAGTACACCCCTGTACTACACGCACTCATAATGGTAATTAAAAAAGTTCAAGATAAATATTTTTTTCGTACAATATCTTCAATAATAAAACACAATATATGAAAACAATAAAATCTAGCATAATCTTTCATAAATTTTACTGTCAAAAAATGTTTATGTGTTACATGTATGCGTTGTCGTATAATAAGTAATTAAAAAATCTGTTATATATTTTTCTAAGTACATATTATATCGATTAGATTTTCAAGAATTTCGTCTCTCTAAGTAGTATAGTGCTATTGTGTTTAATTAGAAAACTATAATCCATCTTATTTTCTTATTTCTTATATTATAGACATACAAAGCTTTATATATCGTATGTCTAATTTACATAAATTTATGTTTAAGTGTTTCATGTGTGTATGACATTAATATGATAACAATAAAGTAATTTACATTTTATCCTACCTAAATCTTATCTTGTAAGTATGGAAGAAGAGTGAAAACCAACCGAGTGGCTGCCAATTTCTTTCGATATGCCTATTGTCAATTTATCTGAAGAGTTCTTAAAACGATGCCACTTTAAATAACATAAAACACTCTTCTATTTGTTTATATGATTTAACCTTAAAACATGTGTACATATTTAGGTTTGTAATCTCAAGTAGAATGATCTGTTTCATTGATGATGAATTATCTGATATTATGGATTTCAAATAGGTAATTACTGTGACCATGGCGATAGTTGTAGCGTATACGAGCGATACAACTATTTAAGCCACAGCCACACGACTGGCGAATGTAGACGAACGTTCATGGTTTGTACAAATGACGAGTCGTGTATACTAGACAGAACACGAATGACGAATGTTTACATTTGTGTACGCTCGGCTAATAGGCGAATATCAGCGCGAACAGCGTATGTTCGTCTATACATTCGTGTATCAGCAACACGACTCGTGATAAAAAAATTTACACAGTGGAGCCATCGTCGCCTGCAACGACCTCTGCGCCTACCATATGGTGGCTCTCCTTTCAAAGATCGCTGTACAATTCGTTCCGGATCAGCACGCAGAACGTGACCGAGCCAGCGTACTCGCTGAGATCTTACTTCCTGTACAATATCGGGAATCTTCTCAGATCTCTTATCTCGATGTTTTACAGAGCTCGGTATGTACCATCTACTTCGCGTATTGGCAGGTAAATCACTCGCATGATTCTTCTCTCAAATGTAAGAAGCCCCCTCTCGTACTCATCCCGAGCATCCAACTTTCACTTTCATACATAACAACGGACCTGATCAACACTTTGTCAAACTTCAGCTCCACGGCACTTGATATAGGTGCTTAGATTTTAGCAATGGCCTTAGAGGATACAAAGCACGACTACCACCCGCTAGTCGTGCCTTAATATCCTCACCCACACTGTTATCGTGAATGATAAGAGTGCCCAAATATTTGAACCTTCTCACTATCTCTCTACCTAGTCCCTATGACCAGAGATCTTTTTTTTTGTTTTGGACTCATTGATCTGTAATCCAACAGAAGCTGAAAACTTCTATTTCCTTCACTCCGTTGCTATTCAGTTCAATCAGGATACAAGATGTTGCGCTGAGGTGTTTCAGTTTTCCGAAAGATGTACTCCAGCCTGAGATTAAAGAGTATCGGGGGCAGAGCATCTCCCTGCCGAACACCCGAGTTAACTGCAAAAATTCTCAATAGTCTGTCCTCAACTTTAACACGCATTGAGACTGCGTCACTGTCATTCTACACAGTTGTACCAATTTTGTTGACATTCCTAGATATTCCAGAGAATACCACAAACTCTCTCGATTGATCGAGTCATATAGACTCCGAATATCAAGAGCTCCGAATTAATGCAGTCTACTCCAGGTGAGCGGTTTCGTTTTATAGTCTCTGCATGGCCCTAGTGAATTCCTCATGGGATGGATCCTCAATGCAAATCTCCGCAGTCTGCATTTGAGGTGACTCGACTACAGTCTGTGGCGCATGATGAACACCAAGCAGGTCGGAAAGTGTCCACTCCATGCGTCAAGTACTGCATCGAAGTTGAGTATATACCAAAAATATCCCGAAATATGGGATTTAACAAATATTAAACACAAAAATCGGTTAGAGGTGAATGATGGGGTTTAAAATAAAAAATTTAATTGAGCAGAGATCACCCAATTAGTGTTTTGAAAAAAAAGGAGTCGTTGATGGCTTCATATAGAAGTCTATAAAGGAAAATAAATGATTCGATAAGATCGGGGGCAGGGCAAACAAGATTTATAAACAAACATGCACGGGTTTAAATAATAAAATATTAAGTACAAAGATAAGCTTATTTATTATTAAGGAATAAGGATCGAGTCCAGAATTTCTCGTATTTTACTGATGCGGGATGCCACTTTATATTTATAAGATGATGCGTATAATAATGTGATGGAAGAGTTGCAGCAGGAAAGCGAACTCAATACATCGAGTGGTAAAGTATTTATAATTTTTGATTAAATTTAATTTCTTAAAGGTACTTACTGTTTATAGGGGCACATAATAAAATTCAAAATAAAAGAATATTTCAGAAAGGCCAGGAAAATGTAGATGATTTAACATGGCATATGAGATTGGCATCGAGTGCCTTAGAAACCAAAACACAAAGAAGAGAAACCGAAAATAAGGGTATGGACGGATGTTCCTTGTTTGGATAATTACTAGCAAGTAGACTGAGAGGACTAAACATAAAAACCAGAAATGTCATAATAAATAAAATCGAAAATTTAGTTTTCGAAGCAGAAATAAAGGAAATAGATGGTTCATCATCCGATAATAATAATTTAGTATTTGTCGTCAACAATAATTCCCACAGGTCCATATCATAACCATCCAAGTACGTATCCCCACCATCCTATCAAAAAATAACTAATAGTATTACCAGGCCATCCGCACCTCATAATTTAAACAATTTCCATAATACAGACAACCATTCGGATAAGTTAGGCACTTCATCATATATTCATAATAGAATGAGCCACGTGAAACGATTACCTAGGTACATCGTTCCAAGGTTTAATACCCCTGATTTTTTTGATTTTTTATATGCAAATGTGTATGTGCAAATTCAAAAGCGCGGGAAATGATTCACAACATATTGATTAGGAGAAATGACACTTGTTTGTCCGGTTATCAATTTAGGAGTGGGAAAAACACCTGTAAATGACGAGTATAAAAAGACAATATTTTTGGATGCTCGAGACCAGTAAAAAAAAAATTGATAGTCAGTATACATTTTTTCTGATTGAGTGATACGATAACGATTTGTTGTTGGCGGAATAAATTTAATGTTATTCCGTGATAAAATATTTAGTTTCTTATGGTGAAAAATAGCAACTTACATATTTTTTTTTATTTTTGAATTTTTGTTAAAAAATATTGCGATTGTAAATATTGTGTATAGTGTCGCAAATTAATTTACAAAACATTATTGAAACTAAAAGTTTTTGTGTAAAATCAAATCAAAATATGATTTAGTGATAATAAAAAACTAAAAACTGTTTAGTAATATTAAGAACAAAATTCTTATATTAAATTAAGTATAAACAATTCATAGTTTTATACACCCTCCAAATTTATAAATTATAATATAAATTAAATAAATAAATGGTGGTAAAAACTATCCTGAAATAAATAAATAAATGCTAAATAATCAATTAATTAGTGACCACATGTGAATGAACAAAAAAAATTGTGCACAGTGTTTTTTTTTTTTGGTTGTTTTGTGTTAATAATAGTTATATAATAATAATAACTAAATTAAATAATAATAATAATATTTTAATAATAAATAAATGAAATTAACTATAAAGTAAATAATTAGTTAATAATAATAACATACAAAAATAACAAAAAAATCTAATAAATGACTATAATAAAATGGAGTATCAATTATGCATAATCATCACATCGGCCGCGGCCATCTTATAATTTAAGTACCAAATTTACTTACTATATTTATATTATTTACTTACTATATTTATATTTTATATTAATCTACTCTTATTAAATAACATACCAAATTATTTTAGTTACTTAGTTATTTTTTTTAAATAATTTAGTTAAGTTAGTTTCTGGGATGGGGAATTGAATTAAAATTAATTAAGGTTACATTTTTCTTATATAAAGTAGAAAAATACAAATAAATTTATATTTAGATTTGAATTTTCACATTTCCTTTTTAATTTCAATTTTTTTTATGGCTTTATTTCTGCTCCGCTTAGTGTGTTACTTTTTCAGAATGAGAAGCTAAATATCTTATATAGGGTAAGTTGTTGATTGGTCACATTTGGGTTAGCACGGTAGGTTGATTCCTGTCCCTCTTCTTTTCCTAGTCCATATTATCCTTGATCCTCCTTTATTTCCTTTCCTGCGGTCTATCAAGACTCACTTATGTTTCGGGAAACCCCACGCCCATCCCCTGAGTTCTAGCTGGCCTCTGATGACCGCCCCGAAACCTCTAAGTGGGTAAAATTCTGCTAACGGGCCAAAACTTTTGTTGATCCCGTTACAGATGGCGCCCAATGAACCGGTAAAATAAACTCGTGACTAATTAACAGTTCTCCACTCTTTTCATTATTATTATTTTTTTTGATTATGTTGGTCTGATAAAGTCAAGTCGCGTTATTTCCATTAATTTTTTTTTATGTTGACCTTAATGTTCGTATTGTGGCCTTATCAGATAACATAATTAATTCATTTCATTTGCTCGCAATTCATTCCTTTTGAGTTGAATGTATTGTTAGATCAAGCATGAAATGATAAGTATGCCTTACTCACGCAAATGCACCAATTATTTTGTATGAATCATTTGTTGGTTTTTGTAAGACATATTTTTTTTTTTTTTTATTATTATTATTCCTATGTTCCTCCTTCCTTTTAGCGCAGATGTTTCCATTTTCTTCTAGAACTTGTTGAATCATTTGTTAGTTTTAATTCCGTTTATTTCCTTTCAATCCACCAAACAGGAATCTGCTTACCGTAAAACAAATTATAAAATAAAACCTATAGACAAATTGTGATCACATTGGCAACTTAACCCTATCGTTATGTATTTGATAAAAATTAATTAGTTTTTTTTTTTTTGAATTATATTTTCATTATTTTTTGGCTAACTTGAGCATTCAAATTTATTTAAGCGTTATCATTTATAAGATTATTTCTTAGTGTATTACTAAATTTGAAATCATTTCCTTAAGTTATTATAATTGCATATACATACGTTTGTCACGTGTTTGAAATAATTAATAATACCTTATATTTAATTTTCGTTTGTCTTGGAAGAATAAAGACTTGAATTTCGTAATCTTTATTCCAAGCTTTTATCTTTAATTAATTTCTTAAGTTTTTTTTTGTGCCGTGCATACTTGTGCTTTCTGGGAACAGTAAAATTATTATAAGTCTTTGCTTTATTTTGTTTGTGAATTATTTTTGACCATGGATATTGAGCATTTAGAATTAGATGAGTTCGAACTCGAGTGTATTGTTCGAAGTATTGATGGAGATTCGGCTAAAGAAAAACTCCTTAATCTTAAAGAAAGATTAGAATTGGAGAAAACTCATGTATGTCTTATACCGAACAGACCTCATGAGGGCGCTAAGAAAAATCCGAAGCGAGAAGTTAATAAGTTATCCTCAAAAATTAGAGAACTTTATGACTTGATCCAAATTGCTATCCGTGATGATGTTTCGGATGATTTACCCAAACTAAGCTCCCGTATTTTGCATGTTAGAGATCGTTTAACTCGGTTGAGCAAATCCAAAGTAGTGGCCATTGAAGTAGCTGAGGCTACTACTAATATAACGCAAATATTAAAATTTTTAAATGAAACCATTACAACGAATGAGCCTTTAAATAAAAGTTTGGCGAAGTTGGACGAGATAATTTTAACCACTGATGGAAAAAGTGAAAGTGACTCAGATCTAGAATCTGGAAAATTTATCGAGGATCACTCCATTACTGCGATAAAAGTATCTTCTCCAACAGTTATAAACAACAATCCTGTATCTTCGAAAATGGCTGATCAACAAACAAATTATGCCAATTTTATGAAAACTCAGGCAGGAACGCAAACTTTGTCCCAACCGGCTTCAAAAATACGCAGTGATAACGTTGCTCAGTATGAAAAACCATTTTCAACTTTGGCATTTAACCATCCTCCGCCACCAATCTATAGTTCTCACAGATCACTATCAAAATGGGATATACATTTTGATGGTACACCGACCGGCATTCACATTAAAAGATTTCTTGTCAGGGTTGAACATCTTGCTAAATCGGAGAATGTCTCAGACTATCGACTTGTAAATGAGCTCCATTACGTCCTTCGTGGTACAGCAGTCGAATGGTACTGGACCACTATAGAACGAAATAAACACATTAGTTGGTCTGAACTTAAACTAGATATGAAGAAACGTTTTGAAGATCGCCGATCTGATTTTGACATACGTCATCAAATTAATTCTAGGAAGCAAAGGCAGCGAGAAGGGTTTTATGAATTCTATACAGATCTAATAAATTTATCACTACAACTAGAAGCTCCACTGAGTGATATCGAAATAATGCGCATAGTCCGACAAAACATGAGACCGGGACTACAAGATCGCTTGACTGAAGTTCACTTTGCCAATGTGGATGAAATGGTTCGTCGTTGCGTCTCTTACGAAAATACATGGCACCGAACTGGTTTCGTTCCAGAGCTACTATGTCAACCAAAACGATATATAAGTGAATTAAATAATGAGGAAATATCCACGTCATGTTCTCAAATTGAAGAAAACTTAGCCGCACTTCAATTTAAAACATCCGATTATAATAGGAATAAGCCGAATTATTCGTTTAAACCTACAAACTCAACACCACCATCTAAAAATTGTTGCTGGAATTGTTTGCAGCCACGTCATTTTTATTATGACTGTCCAATTCCTATTTCTCAACCATTCTGTTTCGGATGTGGCTCAAAAGGCTACATAAAACCAGAATGCCCACATTGCCGTCAACAGGCGGGAAACGCGCAAATGGGGGATCGATCGTCGAATATCCATGCCCCCAAAATGAACACGACTTTGGTGGATTCCGTAACCAACACAGACCCGGAACTTTACAAGATCCTCCGACGTTCGAACGAGAAGCGTTAAACAATTTTTCCCACCACTCTACAATGACTTATTTAAACCCAATTATGTCCAAACCAAAATTATACAAATCCAGAACAACGCGCGTTAATCAATATTGGCGTCTTAGAAGATCTATGAAGAAGAATATCAATGAATCTATTATTTCAGAAGGTGTAGATGGCCGTCCGTATGCCGAAGTTAAAATTCTTGGAAAAAAATTTATTGGTTTACTTGACAGTGGTGCCAATATTTCCTTGTTAGGTAAAGGTTGCGAAAGTCTTCTTAGTGACCAAACTGTCAATTTTCATTCATTTCCTTCTTCGGTAAAAACTGCAAATGGTCATGCTGAGTCGATTTTAGGATACATAAAAGTACCTGTGTGCCTTGCAGGTAAAACCGGACTTGTTACGTTTTACTTAGCTCCAAATCTAACGCAAGAGTTATATCTTGGTGTTGATTTTTGGCGAGTATTTGATTTAAATATTTCCTTTTCTCCTGTATCTTCGATCCGCAATCAACAAACGAAATCTTCATCTAATACATCGTTGGCGTTATCTTCAAAAGAAGTAGCTGAAGAACTGTCTGACGTAAGTGAACAGGATAATGCTTCCCCACAACATCAATTGACCAAGGAACAAAAGCTTGCATTAGAACAAGTGATTAGGAAATTCCCATCGTCCGCTTTGTTGGGACTGGGTAAAACCACCTTATTATCTCACACAATTGATGTTGGAAATGCAAAGCCAGTGAAACAGAGGCATTACCCTGTGTCGCCAGCAGTTGAAGCAGAACTATACCGCGAACTGGATCGTATGTTATCCTTAGGGGTAATCGAAGAGAGTGTCAGTTCATGGTGTTCACCGCTCGCTGTGGTGCGCAGGCCAAACGGCAAAGTTCGGCTGTGTCTTGATGCTCGGAGACTCAATGAGGTTACAGTGAAGGATGCTTATCCTTTACCTCTAATCGACGGGTTGCTGGGGCGTCTTGACAAAACCAAGTTTATATCAAGCCTGGATTTGAAAGACGCATTCTGGCAAGTCCCCCTCGATGAAGGGTCAAGGGATAAGACCGCCTTTGCTGTGCCTGGACGACCCTTGTATCATTTCACAGTCATGCCGTTCGGTCTCTGCAATGCACCACAGACCATGTGCCGATTGATGCATCGTGTGATACCATATGAACTGCACTCTCAAATATTCGTTTACCTGGATGATTTATTGATCACCAGTGCTACTTTCGAAGAGCACATCCGTCTATTGAATCAAGTTGCAGAGTTACTTAAACGCGCTAATTTGAGTATTAACATCGAGAAAAGTAAATTTTTCCTTAAAGAGGTTAAATATCTCGGACACATTATTGGAGATGGTGTCTTGAAAGTAGATCCTGCAAAAGTGGCCGCAATCAAAGACTATCCTAAGCCTAAAACAGTTCGTCAGGTACGGCGTTTCTTAGGAGTTACTGGATGGTACCGGCGATTTATTTCTCGGTACGCTGACATCGTGGCACCACTAACAAATCTTCTCAAGAAGAACAAAAAATTCGTGTGGTCCGATGAAGCCGACCAGTCATTTGAACAGCTCAAAACCGCCCTATGTACTTCACCTGTTCTTTGCAATGCTGACTACTCTAGGCCGTTCTATATTCAATGTGACGCTTCAAGTACAGGTGTTGGGAGCGTGTTATTCCAGAAGACCTCCAGTGGCGATGAACGTCCTGTTGCTTTCTTTTCGAAGAAACTCAATGCGGCGCAACGGAACTATAGTGTTACCGAACTTGAATGCCTTGCTGCCGTATTGAGTGTCAAGAAGTTTAGGCAATACGTAGAGGGATATTCTTTTACCATAATCACCGATCACGCAAGTTTGAAGTGGTTAATGGGACAGAGAGATCTCTCTGGACGTCTCGCTCGCTGGAGTCTTCAACTTCAAGGTTTTAACTTCGCAATTGAATATAGAAAAGGTAAAGACAACTGTGTGCCCGACGCTCTTTCACGACTGCACTGCGATGAGTTGAAAACTATTGAAATTAAGTGCTCTCCCGTGCATGTCGATCTTAATGACGTACATTTCAATGATCCAAATTACGTAGCTCTTGTGAAAACTTTGAGTGAAAATCCAGGTGTTGCATCTAATTTCCAAGTGCGTAATGATCGAGTTTATTTCCATCGAAACACTTCAGCAATTTCTAAATTGTCGTCTGATTTGCCCGAATGGAAGTTATATATTCCTAAGCCGTTAACTCAATCTTTGATTGAGGCAGCGCACTGTCCACCGTCCTCGGCCCACTTTGGAATTAAAAAGACGCTTGAACATTTACAACGTTTATATTATTGGCCTTCCATGAACTTCGATGTGCACCAGTTCATAACTACTTGTGAAACTTGCAAGAAATGCAAGGCAACAAACATAACTCTAAGACCTCCCATGGGTGCTCACTATGAAATTCAAAGAACATGGCAAAAACTTTACGTAGACTTTTTAGGACCGTACCCCCGTTCCAAAAATGGCAATTGCTACATATTCATAGTAATGGATCATGTTTCTAGATTTGTCATGTTAGAACCCATGCGTGATGCCACCGCCATCAATGCGTGCAAGTTCCTTGAACAGAGAATTTTCTCCGTATTTTCCATTCCTGAAATTTTGTTCAGTGACAACGGAAAACAATTTAAATCCAAATCTTTCGCTGAGTTGATGGATAAATATGGGATACGACATACGTATACTCCAAAATATCATCCTCAGGCTAATGCTTGTGAAAGAGTAAATCGTTCCGTGATAGCAGGGATTAGATCCTATGTAAACGAGACTCACAATGATTGGGATAAATATCTCCATTCAATTGGCGCAGCCATTCGCAATGCGATTCATGAAACCACGAATGAATCTCCATATCTTATTGTTTTTGGAAAACATTATGTAGGTCACGGTGCGGATTACAAATTGTTAAGAAAACTTCAAGACCTAGGAGATGTTGATTTAAATGTTACCAATGCGGATAGACAGTCGCAGGTACAAAAAAATGTTGTGGAAAGAATAAAAAAGGCGCACGAGCATAATTCAAATACTTACAACTTAAGAAGTCGAAGCAGACAATTTTCTCCAGGTCAAACTGTGTTTGTACGTAATTTTGTTCAAAGCAATGCTGCGAATAAAATCTCAGCGAAGTTTTGTTTCAAATTTAGAAAAGGAATCATTCTCAAACGCATTGGAAACGTTGCGTATGAGGTGCAGGACGATACTGGCAAAAGTTTGGGTATATACCACGCAAAAGACATTCGTCAATAATTCTTAAATAAAGCAAATATTTTTCTTCCGGAAGGGGATACTCTTCTTAATAATAATGTCATTTACGTACTGATAAATTTGTGCGTAAACCAATTATATATACAAATATCATAATTTTCAAATATTTAATTTCTATTAATCCCACCCTTGCCCGGCTATTGAGACATCTCATGGGTGTGGGTCGTCCCCACGATTTGAAACGATTACCTAGGTACATCGTTCCAAGGTTTAATACCCCTGATTTTTTTGATTTTTTATATGCAAATGTGTATGTGCAAATTCAAAAGCGCGGGAAATGATTCACAACATATTGATTAGGAGAAATGACACTTGTTTGTCCGGTTATCAATTTAGGAGTGGGAAAAACACCTGTAAATGACGAGTATAAAAAGACAATATTTTTGGATGCTCGAGACCAGTAAAAAAAAAATTGATAGTCAGTATACATTTTTTCTGATTGAGTGATACGATAACGATTTGTTGTTGGCGGAATAAATTTAATGTTATTCCGTGATAAAATATTTAGTTTCTTATGGTGAAAAATAGCAACTTACATATTTTTTTTTATTTTTGAATTTTTGTTAAAAAATATTGCGATTGTAAATATTGTGTATAGTGTCGCAAATTAATTTACAAAACATTATTGAAACTAAAAGTTTTTGTGTAAAATCAAATCAAAATATGATTTAGTGATAATAAAAAACTAAAAACTGTTTAGTAATATTAAGAACAAAATTCTTATATTAAATTAAGTATAAACAATTCATAGTTTTATACACCCTCCAAATTTATAAATTATAATATAAATTAAATAAATAAATGGTGGTAAAAACTATCCTGAAATAAATAAATAAATGCTAAATAATCAATTAATTAGTGACCACATGTGAATGAACAAAAAAAATTGTGCACAGTGTTTTTTTTTTTTGGTTGTTTTGTGTTAATAATAGTTATATAATAATAATAACTAAATTAAATAATAATAATAATATTTTAATAATAAATAAATGAAATTAACTATAAAGTAAATAATTAGTTAATAATAATAACATACAAAAATAACAAAAAAATCTAATAAATGACTATAATAAAATGGAGTATCAATTATGCATAATCATCACATCGGCCGCGGCCATCTTATAATTTAAGTACCAAATTTACTTACTATATTTATATTATTTACTTACTATATTTATATTTTATATTAATCTACTCTTATTAAATAACATACCAAATTATTTTAGTTACTTAGTTATTTTTTTTAAATAATTTAGTTAAGTTAGTTTCTGGGATGGGGAATTGAATTAAAATTAATTAAGGTTACATTTTTCTTATATAAAGTAGAAAAATACAAATAAATTTATATTTAGATTTGAATTTTCACATTTCCTTTTTAATTTCAATTTTTTTTATGGCTTTATTTCTGCTCCGCTTAGTGTGTTACTTTTTCAGAATGAGAAGCTAAATATCTTATATAGGGTAAGTTGTTGATTGGTCACATTTGGGTTAGCACGGTAGGTTGATTCCTGTCCCTCTTCTTTTCCTAGTCCATATTATCCTTGATCCTCCTTTATTTCCTTTCCTGCGGTCTATCAAGACTCACTTATGTTTCGGGAAACCCCACGCCCATCCCCTGAGTTCTAGCTGGCCTCTGATGACCGCCCCGAAACCTCTAAGTGGGTAAAATTCTGCTAACGGGCCAAAACTTTTGTTGATCCCGTTACACACGGTCCTCGAAATGTTCCCTTCCGATCCATATCCCAAACTTCCTATCAGGAAATTTATAAATATATTTCCAAGTCATCCACACCCGCATATCGTTACATAATTCACATTCCCATGACACAGAGAAGCACACAAACGAGATAGTTCGAACATCAAAAATTCCTAATAAAACAAGTAACGATCCTCGAATTCATCCCATCTGTTCCATATCCCAACCATCCTATCAGCTAAGTTATAAAAATATTTCCAGGTCATCCACACCCTATTCCTTATAATAATTCAGAGAATTTCAGAAATGCAGAAACTATATTTTTATTGAAATACGAGTAATAAAATACATTATATTGAAATTATCAAGCCTTTTTGTGTTGATTGGAAATCTGCATTCGGCGAATCGTATGTACAGTCATGATCACCGAATGTTATATTTGGCGAACATTCTTCGAACATTTCACAAATGACATTCGTCTACATTCGAGAGTCTTGTGGCTATGGCTTTATAAATACACTTATGAACGATTAAAATATAGGCTCAATTTTAATTTTCTGTGGCCAGCTATATAGTCCCTAAAAAAAACAAGTTCGAATCCTTGTCTACAGATTTTTTTTAAAGCTATTTTCCGTCAAACTGGTAGCTTTTGCGCGATCACAATAATTTTTTTGTGAAATCCACGAGTAAATTTTACAATTGAACTGAATGACGGACCGAAGTTAACTTCACAATCGTTGCTTTTAAATTATCATTCAATTTCAATGGTACCATAAAATTTTTAGGTTGACTGTTAGTTTGAGCGCACATAAACTTTTAAAGATTATTACTCTTCTCAATTAACGTCTTTTTCAGATTATTGAGTGTTACTATTACTAAAATACTGATTTGAGAATGCAAAACTGTTTAAAATTATTTGAGGCAGTCGTCACATATAGCATACTGAGATAAACTGATTCGATTGAGATGACCCCAAAAACCGACCACGTCTCGTAAGAACCGCAACCAAGATTATTCGCTGGTCCTTTTTCAAAGATAAAGCATACTTAGTTGATCTCAAATTGGGCTCGCTGATTCAGGTTCGCGGGTTCAGGTCCCATTAGAATTAATTGGGAATCGGCTTTGGCTAAACAGTCCTCTATCTCATTGCCGTCGATATCACAATGTGCTGGCACCCACATTACCGAAATGGTATTTTTTGGAACATATTTGGAAATGGTCAAGGGAATGTTTAACGAATTAAGTATGTACAGTTTTGCTATCAATACACAAAATATTTTTGTTTTTAACGGCAAAATTCAAAGCTTCCTATGTGTCAGCGCGATTATTTTCGCTTGGAACACAGTGCATAGCGAATCAAGACTGCCTTAAGGTCTCTGATTAGACCAAGAACAGTAGATTCCAAATCCTGTACTGAAGTTTGAGAAAGGGCCGTATGAAAAAAGAGTATTGACTCGTGTAATTTTTGGAAAAAATCCTCCGTAAAGCACAAATCTTATCCATCCAGAGCAAAAATTGGTGAAGTAGAATTTGGGTTGTGATCTGTCATTAACCAAATCAATTTCTGCAGGTATAAAGGAAATGACATTTTTAAAAATTGGTCTATGTCCCACGATAGAACCGGAAATATTCCAGGCCCCAATGCATCTTAAGCGAAACGCTGCAGGACATGAATAAAGTTGAATAACTGAGACAAGGAAAGAATTGACCTACTTGCACCAGGATTTTGGAGCAGTGATAAAAGCAATATATGATTGGAAAGGATATATCAAATGGTTTTGAATGAAAGGAAAGCCGTATTGTAATTGAGCAGGCAAAATATCATCAGTGTTATAAGGTAGAAAGGAAAACAGATTCCAGCGCGGAATATGGCGATTGATCAGCTTTTGAGTCAAGTCTAAATCAGGATCCACAGAAGAAATCTTAGTCAATTCGGTAGTAACATCATCAATAACAAAGCAAGGATTTTCGAAAGCAGTCGAAATTGCCGTTGGGTACGTAAAGAAGTAAGCTAGAGAGAGAAAAGTCCCCAATTGGTTAATTTTCTATTACAATATGATACACATGTGATCCGAGATTTAGAACATCATCCGTCACTCTCCAATCAAAAATAAAATCAATGATAAACGTAGAGCATAAATTGATGTCAATCACCTCACGTCGAACAGAATTAACAAAAGTCGGCTTGCAGCGTATATTGAGAAGTTTAAGTTCAGATGAGCTTATAGTTGAATAAAGAAGATCCCCTGTGGTTAATATTCATACTACTCCAAAATCGAGTAATGAGCATTAGCATTACACGCACATAAAACAAAATTAGAAAGGTCCTTTGAGGGAGGAAGTGAGACAAAGTCATTTGGTAAATAATCTGATGTGAGTTTAGTTTATAGTGGGAGGAATTATTAAATATATAAGTAATAAGCACAGCCGTAAGATCAACCGAACTACAGTCTTGAATGAAGGAAGCATTAATACTATTACTAATAAAAACGCACGCCGACTTTTATCGACAGAACTTTCAGAGAAAAATCTACTCTTATTACGGTTTAGTCGAGAAACAGTACCATTAAGAAGGTACAAATTAAGTTGACTTACTATGTTGCAAGTTAATCTGTTTTATTCTTTTTATTTTATTCTTTTTTATTTTATTCTTTCTATTCATTTGAAGTCATACTGTGAAATTTAGCCGATTATTTCCAGCCGAAAGTTATAAAAATTGGTAATGCAGATTATAATATTAATATGACAGCCGATAAAAAATTTACATAGCCGATAGTTTCCAGCCGATGTCGATAAAGAAGATTTTCAATCCTTGAATAAAAATAATACGACAAATTTGATTTTGATACAATTGTAAAACAATTAATAATAATAATAAAAATAATACGACAAATTTGATTTTGATACAATTGTAAGACAATTAATAATAATATTCTAAGGAAAACCTCCATGTGTTGATCCTGGGAAATTTAGATCTTCCAAAATCATATGGAAATAATCGAAAATTTATAAAAATTTAGCCTCTAGAGTGTTATGTCTGGAGATGGCTTGATTTGAAAGGTTTTTCCAATAGCTATGACTTGGAAAAACACTTCAAATTAAGCCGTATCTAGACATAACACTCTAGAGGCTGAATTTTTATAAATTTCCAATTAATTACATCTGATTTTGGAAAATCTAAATTTCCCAGGATACCCACGTGAAACTTTTCCTACCATGGTTATATTATTTATTATTATTTATTAATACTGCAGTATTAATAAAAAATATAACACAAATGTATCGAAATAGATCGTATCTCTCTTATTCAAGAATTGATGATTTTCTTTATCGACATACGTATATCGGCTGGAAATTATCGGTAATTTTAGTAGTATGATAGAAAGAAAATATACTTCAACTCTAATGTTCAATTCAAAACAACAATTTGTCTTCATTGTCGATTTTTTTCGGCTGGAAACTATCGGATAACTTTAACAGGGTTTTGAAGTTTTGCAAAAAAGATAAAGAGATCCTCTCTAGAACGTCAAATCGGAATCCGTATTGTATTATTGCTTCGTCAAAGTGGAATCTGTAATTATCGCAAAGGATTTCCGACGCTTGCATCGGTCTACCTTCCATCAATCTAAATTCTAAATAAGCGGTATCATCAGCTTGATGTTGGTAGTGATGAACCGAGAAACCTCCGGTGGACCAGGAATTCATGATAGCAAGCCAGGGTGCCGTCAACCGAGTAGACAACCATTTCAAATATGATTTTGGAGACTTCCTCGCAAATTCACTTGTAGGTCGCTCATCGTTATTGCAACTGCAAATGACACCATTCGAGAGATCTGACCTGATGATTTCACCGAGTCAAGTACTCGACGATAAAAGAGATAATGTTTGAAGTTTCATTTTTAGTTAAACATGTTTAGATTATTGTGCTGGTATAAAATTCATCTTTCACTTACATGTTTATCATTTATAAGAATAAATAAAATGTTTTTATAAAACATTCTATTGTGGTTTTAGTGGAATTCACATATATGTATGGTACCATCCATGATGAAAGTTTTTCACAACCGCACGATTCTACAAGAATTATGTGGAATAGACCCACAATTTGAAATGTAATACAAATTACACAATCTGAAACCATACAAAATACTCGTAGACAACGATTGTCGTACTGGAGTAAGACACTTATCGCATTCGTTTATCGCGATGGGTTGAAAGAAATTTGTATTCCCTTCCAGCATTGAACTGAATTCAGTTTAAATATCGATAACCAGAAACACTTAACATAATCCAGAAATCAGAATTGCACATGCCACTATGTTATGGGTCAATGGCCGCATTTGTGTTAATTATAAACTAAGTACCAAATGCTGTACTAACACCAGTGAACATAATTTTTTTTCTATAAATTATATTTTTTATATTATAAATATATTTTGAAGATACAAATAATTTTGAGGAGTTGGAAGAAATGAGGAAAACAAGAGAATGGCACGCCAACACCATCGATAGATATCGTCAAAAATGAACAATAAATTTTGATTAAGTTTAAAAGAAATAATTTACTATCTAATTTGAAGGTCACTTTTAATCCATTTTGTGGCGCCCCTATTTGCGACTTGATCTCTATTTTAGTAACTTGATCCGAGAAATTGAATTTCCTTTTCAATCATATTATAATTTTGAGATGCTAAACCCTCTGACTGTTGCTGAAGTCCAATCCGCTTTTTGTAAAATAATAATTTACATTTTCAAGTGCCCTTTGGAAAATATACAATTTTCTAAAATAATTTTGTTTGGCACCAGACATGGCCATCCTTAATATACACCGATGTATACATCATCATTGTCGAATAACATTTCTGGCAGGCGGTAATAATATTTGTTTTGGTGCGATAAGAGTTCAAATGGCAATTTAGATTGTGTATATTATTGGCATTTCATATGATGGCGCTCGACTAATACTTTACTTCGTCCCGTCATGTTTACTGAAATTATTCTTGGTAAATTCAATACGTTTTAAACTAAAATTCTGCTCACATTGGAGGACATCGTTGTGGTGTATTACATCCACAACATAACATGTATTTATCTTAATTGCTATATCTTGCTGTTCGTCATCCAATTCATCATCGTTCAAATTAACAACTACAGAAATGTGCTTTTAATCAGTGCTTTTTTATGTACCTAATTTATTGCAGCAAGATCTAATAAATCATTTGTTTCTTCTTCCATGTTGTAATTATGTTTTATTTATTGACTTTAATAATTTGTTTAGTTAAATATTTTTGAAACTCTAAGAATACGTTTTGAATTTACTTTTGTCATTCACAACAATATCGTTGTTAAGTTATTCGTCATTTGAACAATGACAGTTGTAGCCGTATTAGCATGTTTATTCAAAAATTTTCGCAAATAGTTCTAGAAGGAATTTTTGTCATCTTTTCAGTAAAAGAATTAAATGTTTTATACAAAGCTTATTTACTGTTTTCAACATTTTCATAAATAACAAATTTTTAAATCAAATAACAATTTTTTTAAATCAAATCAGTTTTTGTAATTTTCAAATTATATTTTTTTTTTTTTTTTACCAACACATACATACATTATTTAGAGACTGATTTCTTATTATTAATTTTATTTCTTACAATGAAAAACGGTAACATACGCGAATTTTTATCTTTTGAAAATTGAATAACATCATTGCCATATCATCTTTATCACTATCAACATCATCATCTTCATTTTCCTTGGAAGTTTTTTTTTTGTGCTACGATTTTTCTAGTTTAGTTTTTGTACTCACATTTATGAATATGTACGCTTGTAACATAACAAAATACACACACACACACATATATAAAATATTCTTAGAAACAACAAAAAATTTAGAAAATGAAAAAATTGGGAAAATAGATTTTTTTTAAATTTATTTATTTAAGAGAAATAAAATAAACATAAACACATTCATATGAATGAACATGGAAATGGGAAAATAAATTTAAAAAATTGGATGTTCTACCCTCGTATGTACTACGTAGTATATAGATTCTACAATACTAATATATTTAATATTCGCTATATCAAATAAATGTAATTCATTTTACAAATCAATTGTTGGGAGTAAATATTTAGATGTTTGCATGACTTGGATGTTAACTAGGTGCTCCATATATGAATCATGTGATGAAATTATGACCTTGATAAATTTAGATCGACAAATCATATTGACGTAATGACTACAAACGAATTATTTGATTGTAATAATTGAGATGAGATTGTTTGAGAAACCGAATTGATTCGATATATGTACAATTTCTCGCATTAAATAAATTAAATTTCTTAGCTTTGGTGTCTGTTTGCGTTAAATTGCGAATGATTGAATATAATTTTTCATTTTTGAATTTCAAGTTCTTCCATCGTTTATGAGTGACATATCTTTTACATTTGATAGGACATATACAATTTAATTTAATAGATATATCAAGTTTGACATCGGTTGTGAAAATTCTCTTGAAAATTATTCAACCTTACATGAGTTTTTATATATTTATATTTTTTAATACATTTGATAAGAACGGATGGGCAGCTTACATGAGGTTTACTTATAACTTCCACTTTATTTCTGTGATACCGATAAATACTTTTTTTTATCAATAATATTCAGTTAGGTCCCATATATACACTTCTACGAATTAGTAGAGTGAAAATTGGAAAAATTATTTTCCTTTTATAGATGATAAACACACAAAACAATCTTTAGCTTTATCAATAATTCATTTCAAACGAGTGGTGTAAAATTAATTAACGCTCATTGGTATTTAATATCTGGGATTGAAATCCTGTAGCTTGTTTATAAACTAGCACCTAAAATAAAAAATTTAAAATTGGACGCCGAATTCTATTTTTTAAAATTCAATTTTTATTTATCAATGTTTAAAATTTATTATCCAACCCAAAAACTACCTCGTAATCAAATTAAAAGTAAAATAAAATGTTTTTCAGAATCCGCCAGATACGAACTAGTTTTTGTATTAATAGTAGAATTAGAAAATCGTGTATGAAAAGTTTTTTGATAAGGTAGCAGCTTATAGGATTATAATTGTAATAACCTTTTTGTTTTTATTTTATTTATATTTTTATTTAATCCTAATCCTCCAGTTCTGAACGGTGAACGGCAAAATTTGGAGTTGGATTTATATAGACAACTTAATTCGCAATTTTAGTTACACTATGTGGCGCTGAGCAGCTGTAGGCTAACTTTGCTGAGCAGCGGTATGCTAAAATAAATAAAAGGACACCTTTTTATTTTTAGTTTATTTTGGAAAACAATTTGTCTTATAAATAAGGCAAATCCATTGACAAAACGATTACAAATTACATAATTTAATCATATTTTGGATAAATGCCAAAAAGTTCTACACTTGCGTATTTCATTTGTAGATCTGCATGCGGTAATTCTATCTAAAGGGTGTTTTTTTTTATAGAGTTACACAAGTTTAAATCATAATAAAACAAAGAAATATCTTTATTGAATAGAAAATGTTATGACATTAATGTTTAAATAGGATTTCGGCCATGTGGCCGCCACGGCTGGCACGTACCAGGCGCAATCTGAAACACCAATTTTCACAAACTTGTCGCAGCTTTTGCGGCCGTATTTCTGCAATAGGTTAGGTTAGGTAAGGGTGGCTGTCCTAAAGGACTAGCATAGACACAAAATTGGTCCGTAGCTGTACCACATTCGAGTTTCCTCCTCTTCACTCGCTAAACCATCCTGAGCTTACCAAGAAACGTTTAAAGTCCCTGATCTCGATTTTACTAAGATCCGAGAGATCGTTCAAAGGGGAAGTTCCCATAAATTTTGTTCTGCTGTACGCTAGACTAGGGCAGGTGCAGAGAAGATGGAGCACATTTTCCTCCTCCTCCTCATCACCACAGCTGCGGCAGAAATCGTGGGCTGGGACACCCAGTCTGCTCACATGTATCCCAATGAGACAATGTCCCGTTATAGCTCCCACGACCATACCAATATGTTGCCGTCGAAGCGATATCAGTTGGCCTGATCTGGACCGGTCAAGTCCAGGCCAGATCTGCCTGGTTGTTACACACGAACTGGCTTTAGACCATCTGACGTTCGTATCTTTTATGGCTTCTTCCTGAAGCAACAGTTTACATGAGGCAAGCGGTATCTTTATATCCCGCCTGCTTTGGGTTATTAGGCGTGCTGTACCCTTGCGGGCCAACTCATCTGCCATTTCATTCCCGGCGATATTGAAATGCCCTGGCACCCACGTCAAGCGGATGTTGAACTGATCAGCCATCTCATTTAAAGATGCCAGACAGTTCTGGGCTACCTTCGACGTCAGGAAGTATGATTGTAGCGTTTTAATAGCAGCCAGACTGTCCGTAAAATTGCGAATATCCCTCGTAGATATTACATTATACTTCAACCAGTCCATGACTTCCATTATCGCGGTCAGTTCAGCTTGAAAAACGCTGCAAAAGTCGGGAAGACGAAAAGAGAGGTTAACCGCTAGTACCTCACAGAATGCCCCGCAGCCAATCCCACCATCCCTTTTTGAGCCATCCGTGAAGAAGCTTAGGGCCTCATTGACCATAACCGTTTCGTTCACCCAGTTCTCTCTGGTGGGAAACTCAGTTTGGAATTTAATCTCAACAGATGGCAAAGGGATAGCGTAGTCGGTAGTTTCCGGAATACCCCTGTTGCATAGGATAGACGAGTGCCCTGCATTATTACAGATCCACATAGATATGGATTTGAGCCGAATGGCTGTACAAGATGCAAGCTGCTCGGCCGCAATATCCAAGGGAGTAAGATGAAAGAGAATCTCCAGAGCTTGAGTAGGTGTGCTCCTGAGAGCCCCACTTATACACAAGCAGGCCGTTCTTTGGACTTTCATCAATAGTTTCAGGTTGGCCATAACTTTTAACGCTGGCCACCACCTTATTTCTGCAATAACTCTTCGAATGTTGATTTCCAGGTGTTCATTGTCTCTGGTTTATCGACGAAGACAAGTGACTTTACATAACCCCATCGAAAATAATTCAATGAGTAAATCAATTGTAGCGCGCGCTGTGTGGCATGTGGCTCCGTCCTGTTGGAACCACATGTCAGCATGATTAATGCCAGCTAATCGAGGTACGAAAAAATGTTTAATCATGTCCCTATACCGCTCACCATTGACAGTAACATTCTCACCATCATCGTTTTTGAAGACATATGGACCAATGACTCCGCCAGCCCATAAAGCTCACAAAACACTAATTTTTTGTGGATGTAATGGTGTTTCGACAAAAGCTTGTGGATTATCCTCACTTCAAATGAGAAAATTCTGCTTATTTACTACCCATTCAACCAAAAATGGGCTTCATCGGAGAAGAAAATCATTAAGAGTAAACGTGAATTAGCCGCTCTGAAGGACGATTATGTACGCCATAAAATGGACGAAGTGAACGATAAGTTTGACGAACAGAACCATTATTTTGATAAAAAAATTCAACAATTTGCAAGCGTTGCTCTGATGTAAGTCTATCCATAATGAAATGTCAAACCAAACTCAACAAAAAGCAACAGTCAGCTGTTAAATGGGTTGTCAAATAAAGCAGTGTTGCCAACTCAAAGTTGTGAACCTCTAAAAAAACACGTATTTCTATTTTGGGATTTTTTGTAAATTTGGTGCCATTTAGAAGAGACGGAAATTTCGCTTCAGTTGACGATTACTCAATTACTCTAAAGTTTCCCCGCGTTTGTTGTTGAAAATAGAAACTATAAGTTCAAAAGCAATTGGAATTTTGCGTAGGTTCTCAGTGTGAAAAGGGATTTGTCTACGAAATGTGTTGGTCGGTGATAAATTTATATAAAATAGTTATTTTTGACACAAGGCCGGCAAATGATGTTCTTCGGACGAATACGGTAAATCACGTCGCTCTTAAATTTTTGTATCTAATAGCTTTGGCGAGTAATAATAAGGTAGGCCGAAGATTTTTATAAACCTGGATGAAAAGTTCTAAAAAGTAGACCGAAAAGAATCCTATAAGCAATCGCAGCATGTCATTGAGAAAGATAACATCTGTTTTCGATGAAATCTAACAAAAATATTATTTCGGTAAGTTTTATATTATTTTTAGCATTAATTTCTTTAATTAATAATTTTATCCTGAAAATATCATCAAAATGTTTAATGGACTTAAGAAATGTGACTTTGTTATAATATCGTTAGGCATATTACATATTTTAATTTATATTTTTATAGCTTATTCATTGTACGCACTGAAAATATATTCATATTCGCACCATGTCTCATCCTTAAAAAACCTAGCCTCAAGTTAAACTGCAAAAATTCAGCATGAATGATCGTTGTTAATTTCAGACAGTGAAATATTATTGGAACTACGTACATCAGTACAAAATTGTGATGAAGAAACTTCTGAGCTTTATTATTTGCGCACATTTTCAAAACCAGAAACGTAATTATGAGAGTGAATCAGATGAAAATGACCATAAATTATTTCATTAGGTTTGTATAAAATTGGACATCGCTGCGTAACTGGTTTGTGATGTAATGTTTATAATTATAACAGATACTCCAGAGACATCTGAAAATGCAATAGAAATAACATTGACTACAGAAAAAGCTAAGTCGAAACGTTTCCAAGTAAATAAAAATGAGTAGTGGAAAGTAAAAAGGAACGTAGGGGGACGTGACTACAACTATTGAACCTAGGTGCAACTGTACCTTATCTAAAAAAGCCTCATAAATTGTAATGAAACTATACCGAAGAGGATCGCTTAGCTATATTTAACGAATTTTGGGCTGTGACCTGGGATGAGAAAAATATCATTCTGAAAAGACTTTCGCAGATAGCAGATAAGCGAATGATCCGATTAACCGCAAATAATAATGGCGGCCAACAAATTCGGTTTTGTACTTTTTGATAAATGCCAATAATAACACACAATATACAGTTTGCAAAATCATGTACAGTAATACGTCGAGAATCAGCCGTCGTATGATCTTAAACTGGTTAAATCAAAAAACTGAATCAATTGGTTAGAAAGGATATCAATCAAATTCTTTCATTGTTCCAAACAAAGTCCAAAAATGTTAAATATTCTTTATCACAATTGTTCACAAGGAGTAAATCCCTGAGCAAAATCCGTCTCTAAGTGTGTTTCAATCGAAGAAAGATCAATATCACACCCAAATGGAGGTATACATGCATTCGGGAATTGAGACAAATGAAAAATCCTACTACGTTTATGTTTGTAAACAAGCAAGGTAAAAAATTTCAATGAGTATAAATTTTATAATTCCATTAGACCAGGTAAATGTGTTGGAGGCTCCACAGTTAATCGGATTCAGGCCATCAAATACTATCTTGATGGTAAAAGCTGATGGTATTAACGATGTATGGTTTAATTTGCAATACCGAGTAAATCATAAATCGGTAATTTACAATATAAATTTCATAATTTCATAATTCACCTGAATAGACATTTAAAATGTTCATACTTATATAGAGAAAATTCAATCGGTAATTATTACAAAAAATAGCTTAATTTGATCTCTAACATGATTCATTAACATTTCAGACAATCGAAAAACATTTTGGAGCGATTAAATTCTGAAATTTCGCATCGAAATTCAGAATTACATGTATGATTAGTAAACCTATATCCAATTGGATATCAGCCTAAAGATTGACGCAAGAGTCAAGAGTAGCTTACATACTCTTGTAAATTGTAAATTTGACATCATAGATCATAATCACAATTTTACAAAACTTCTGAATAATTGACATCTCTACACAAAATTTGAAAGAATTTAAAGACAGGAGAAACTTGCTTTACCTGTCCCCACAGATCGAAAATACGATTTAAAGAACATAATTTTATTGTACAATAATCCTCTTTCTACGAGCAGAATAAATTCAAGACGATTTGGAGCAGCAGAACAATAGAAAACAACTAATAGACTTATGTCTTTTAGTTGTTCTTTCGGATTTTGAAATACAATCGTTTTTTAGCGTGACAAAATCAATTTATTTCTTATTAGTACTGGCGATGTGCAAACGATTAAGTATTGGGGGTGGAGGTACGAGTAGTGCGACAAGAGTGGCAAGGTCTTAACGATGATGTTCCTGGCAAATCTAGGCAAGTACCTCCCAAAGTCGTTGAGATTAATGAATTGGAGACGTAGTGGGGTGTTTTTGATGAAACGGAAGAATTAACATAAAGTTATAAGTACGGAGGTATTCTACGTAGATATTCCGGGAGGAATATAGATTGATCCAAGGATGAAACGGAAGTTGATTTCGTGTTTTACCGCGGAAATTTAGGGCAGGCTGTAATATCACCAAAACTGTGGGTGTTCATACCCTGGTTGCTGACGATCACATATAGTTCACCACTGGGCTCTTCATATTCACGCATCAATGTTTCGCTTAGTGTCAAGTAGTGACATTTCTGAATCATACAATCTGTATCCATGTCGCCTGCACGAGCTCTCTCCACTCGGCACATTAAAGTTACTGTATTGGGAAGCAGATGGCGTTCGGGTCACCTGAATTCGTCGTGGATCTCTTGCAATATATTGCGAAATTGAAAGATGTGAAGTGATTTTTACCTACGCAATTATGTAATTAGATTAAATTGTAATGCTTATACTTAACGAGTAATTGCCTGCGACCAAGGGCCAATTTCGTTCTATTTCAAGAACATGCTGCATTATAAAACGATTATAAAACCATTTAAAAAATTGATCTTTTGTTCTAGTTGTATTGGTTTTGGTGCAAAAATGAAAACTAAAAAAACACAGTATATTAAAAGTGATCTGATCGAAGAAATGTTTTTTTTTGCAAAAGAACATACATTGTCATGATTTTGATTTCAAATTTTCACTTTTTTGTGGTCACACAAATCAATTTTGTTGGCCCGAAAGAATTTAATATTAATTCGTGAGCAGCGAAATACAACTTTAATAGAAATGTTAAGGCTTTAATTCTTATTACATATTGCGCAATGTACAATGTTTTGATTTATAACCCCAGTAATCCATAAATCCGCCAATTTAAAGCCGCTTTTCCATACGATGTCTGATATGAATATTTGTTAGAGATGTAATGTACGATTCATTTAAAGAATAAAGGCCAATATTTGGATTGGCCTATTTTCGCCACATAGGCGTTAGATGAATAATTCATCAGAGGTAACTAAAAAGGTTGGTCGATATATTTGTGTTTCTTCCACACGATGTGACAATATTTTAACAAATATATTTTGAAATGTTACTGCATTTCAACTAATAATTTATAATAAGATATACAAATGATTTTATTCTAAATTAAAGTAAAAGTCTAGTTTTACAATTAATTATAGCCGTCAAAACATAGCATTTGAAAATGCTTAAAAAACATTCACAATGTTCAAAACTATCATATTAATGTCATTTCTAAATGGTAACGTACAAAAAGTTTAAAAGGAAAAATATTGATAGAAAAATGATTTTAATTTTATTGATCATTGCTATCCACTTGAATTTAATAAAATTTAGAAAAACTATTTTGTAATGTACTAATATATTAAACGTTGGAACAAATGTTGGCGTACATTAAAGATAATGTGCATCATGTGTAGAGGAAATATGGCAAATGTTCGCACATCACAAATGTTGGGTTATGTTCGCTAAATAGGCCAATGCTCCAACATTTGAACAATTATTTCGAATAATCGGCTTAAGATTAGAACAGGCGTTTCGGCTAAAATTAGTGACTGAAATAAAATACGTTAAGAGCTTATCGTAGTATAACAACGCCAAAAACAAAGATAAAGCTTTGCATTTATTTATTTCCAATAAGTTTTTATTTTTCTTCGTTTTTCTGAAAATAATATTTGGCAAAATAAATATTTTTATAAAATTTAAATCACTTAGATAATAAAGGGTTTTACAAGCTTTTGACAATTTTTTGACATTTTTCGTTTTACCTCACCCATACAAAACCGAAAGTTTATTTTTCTATAATGCCGGTAAAAATTTGGTTTGTGTATTTTTTCAGGGTAAAAATGCCGATAAAAATCAATAAGTATTACAGAAAAGCAATTTTACAACACATTTTCCGATGAAAACATGAGAAAATAATTCAAATTTTTCTATCAGAAATAATTTATTATTTTTATTGTTTGTTCAAATTAGAGCCATGTGGGATTTTGTTACATTTTAAAGAAGAAGAAGGCTTTAATATTATTAATATTTGAAAAAAATATAAGCAAATATTCAAATCCGTTTTCCGATGGGTAAAGCACTCATAACATCAGATTAATTAAAATATGAAATCATTAATTTTGTATCTTTGTTTCGCTTAAATTTATTTAGTTATTTGTATATATATTTCTTATAGCAATTTAACGTCGTCAAGAGGGCACAAAATTTAAAAACTCATCTGTCGATAGTCGTTATTTTATATTTTTTAAATATTTGTCTGTGGAATTTTGGTAATCATGCTTTTCCAACTCGATAATTTTCTTTTTCAGGCAGTAGATATCTGTCAGACTATCTAATATCTCAATTCTTACACTAAGTGACTTAAACAACTGTTAAAATTAGAACCATGAAAGTTCTGGTTCTATATAGATATAATATATTAGTCAACTATGAACTAGATCTTAAATGTATTAAATGCGAAAAAATGCATTTTCAACCCAGAACGAAACCTGTGATTGACTTTAACATACATATGTGTAAACGTGTAAGACCGCCTTGTAATAGTATGAAACGGATTGTTTTTAAAATTCTAACTATGTATCTATATGTATATGTAATTATAAAAATGAAAGTTGATTGAATATAATTTTACAATACGCTACAATAGGCTACTGTATTAAATTACACCTTTGTATTTTTTTAACTAACCATAATTCGAAATTGGCTACAAAAAGCTAGCTAATTTATGTTCTAGAAATGTTATTAATTATTGGTGGTTAAAAATTAAATTTTTGAATTGGCCTCAAATTTCAAAATAAACTGAAAAAATTGGAAAGGAAGATGTTACATTTCACCCAGATCAATGAAAAACTTATACAAATTTAGTGGATAGACAATTGAAAGAATTGGTGTAAGTAAACTTTTCCACAGGCATGTTGATTTACATTTAAGTAGCTTTGGCAGAAGAAAATTATTTATAAATTGATTCATTTGTAGACCGATAGCGTTGTACGTAACACGATTTTTAATTTAATGACAAATTCGTTTCGCGATGAAGACTTTGTTTTGAAGCACATATTGAGGAAAATTAAAATGAATGAGGATAAAGAAACGGATGATTTTGGTATTTTTTTCAAAAGTTTTCCAATGATAGTTTCCCCCTCTCTTTGAATGTTTTGCATCGCCAAGATTTGAGCAAAGTTTCTAAGAAAATATTTTGAACCACTGCCTTTTTATACCTCTTTTCAGTTGATATTTTTCTTTCTTTAGAAATTCGTTTAGGTTACCCCACTGTGTCTGGAAGTAGTCACATGGTGATCATATTTCTGGTTTAACGAAGGTATAGTTGTTCCGATCATGTAGCGGCTTCTTTATCAACTTAACTTCAATTTTATTTTTCACGATGTAAATTATAACTTATTATATTATGCTTGTGTTATAATCATCATTCGTTTCAGTTGACCCACTTTCTGTGCTGGGATGTTCTAACATCACTTCGATTCGCTTCGATAGACATTTGTGTCTCTTTTTTTACGAACAAAATTGTGCTCCATTGCGTTTTTTGAATTACGTTTTGTCTATTGCGATCTCAGCTTGTTAGAATAAATTTGCAAACTATCTCTTTTTCCTCCTTTCACTTGCCATCGAAAATAAAAATATTGGTGATATTTTATCGAATGAATTTATAGAAATAGAATCGAGTAGGCTATGATCACAATATAAATTGCGAAATAGAATACAATTTTGTTCGTGAAAAAAGAGACACAAGTGTCTATCGAAGCGAATCGAAGTGATGTTAGAACATCCCAGCACATTAGACAATGACGGTTTTCGATTATACGGTATTTTAACTGATATGCTTTAACAATTGTACTCCGATTATCCAGAAAACAGCTAATTATTCTGCGGCAATTTCATCGGTTCAGCGTTTTAATTGATTCTACTTTCTAAAATATCAAAAAAAAATGGGCGGGTATGTTACCACATCACCATTTGCGACGTTTGTGTCTCTTTTTTCAAGAATAAAGCATTGACTCTTGAAGAAATTTAAGTAAGAATGCGATCATAAGAATATGCATGTTACTGACCAGCAAAATTTTAAGAAGTTTTCGTTCAGTTTCGTTAAATTTCAGCTGTCACTTAGCAGTCTGAGCGAAACTTACCGCTCAAAACTGAAGGATAAACGTCAAACGTTGAAATTGATTTTATTTATAATTATTTTAATTTGTATCTATTAGTTTATGTACTTTTTAAATACAGTACATAATATATTATTTACAGATGTATATGTGATAAAGGCATTATTTAATTAATAAAACAAGAGCTCACGTCAGGGAATGCTCCACCTCCATACGAATTGGAATGACCGCATATGGAAATCATGATGTTCTTAAAACAATTCATTCAATCAAGAAAGTACGTATTAAAATGCGTGTATTTAATATTGTTTGTGTTTCTAATTAAATACATCATTTTTTAGAACAAAATCCAACCAGCAAACAATTTCAACAGAGTGAAATTTCGATGACGGAAACTGAAACTCCAAAAAAAACCGATTCTTTCATTGAAGCATGCGATATGTACAAAGAAGCAATCGCAGAGTTCCGGGAGAGGCAAAATGCTGTGAGTTAGCAGCAACCCAATCCAATCAATTATCTTACATTGTCCAACTACAAACATTAAGATCTGTTAAATATTCTTAACAAATTAAATTCAACTCTCAATTTATTTTTGATTTACATCACTTTTTCCCATTCAAAAAAACCATTAAAATAATTCTTTTTGATAAATTGATTTATTGTGCAGAATCTAATTGGACATACAAATATTCTTATTTTACATTTCATACGAATTTTTTCAAATCAGAAATAAACAAACAAATGCTAGAATTTGTTGATAAATACTAATTTTAGTTCTTACAATACTTTTAGCGAAAGTTTGACACAGCTACACCGAATTAAAAAATCCCAACAAATATTAGCATGTAGCATGTTGTGATTGCGCATGAGAAATTATTTAAAAAAAATCTTTCAATCAGCATAGTTTTGACGAAAAAATGGCTATTTTGAAACATGGCAAACCAACACCGGATTTACCAAACTTGAACAAAAAATTGAAAGATTGAGTACGCGAATTTTCTATGGTTTATTATGAAAAACTAGTATGGGTTACTGGTTGTGCTATTCTAAAGGATTTGTTGATACAGGGTGGCCCAAATAAGACTGAAGGGTTAAAAATAACTGTATCTTTTTTGTTTTTATTTTTTATTATTTTTTTTTTAATTTCTCAAAATAATTAATTTATGTACATTTTTTACAGCTAAGTATGAAATATTACATCTCTCAAATGGTTTCCATTTTCTTGCTGACAAATATTGGCTCTTTCAAGAGCATTTTCCATTACTGACCGTAAAGTTTCTGGCTCCAAGTTTCTTATTTCAGTATAAATGTTCTGTTTAAGCTCACATTAAGTTCACATAGCCATTTAAATGAAAATGAGCTTCATCGCTCATTATAAGGTTGTTTAAAAAGTTATTATTTTCTCTGGCTATTTGTGCAAAACGAATAGCATATTGCAGGCGTGCCTGAAGATCTTGGGGAAGCAGTTGCTGTACCATTTGAATTTTATACGGAAACATTTTAAGATTCAGTTTCAAAATTCTTTGTAACGATGTTCTGGAGACTCCCAATTGAGTAGAACGACGACGAGTAGAGACAGATGGATCTTCGTTTACACTCTGCCGTACAGCCTCCACAACTGCTTCAATGCGCACAGACCGATGAGTACCTCTTCCTGGAAGATCTGACACTGATCCCTGTTCCTCAAAACGGGAGACTAAGTTCCTAATCATGTTGTTACTGGGTGCTGTTCTTACATTAAAATGACGACGATAATTTCTTTGAGTTGAAATAATAGACCTTCCAGAAGAATAAAAAAATTCAATAATTTTGACGCGTTGCTGCACATCATATCTAGACATCATATATCTGCAAAAAAAAGTAAATAACCTCAAAAAAACAAAAACCAAAAATAACTGAAAACAAAAGAGTTATGAATATTTTTAACCCTTCAGTCTTATTTGGGCCACCCTGTATAAAACATTTTTCTAGGCCACAAAGCGGCATGAAAAAACTCAAAATCATTTACAACTTTTAATTCAAATGAAAACTTTTAGTGATGTACGCAAAGAAAATATAATAAATTCAAGCCGTACCCTAGTTATCGAAAAACTTAACAAGAAAGAAATTGCAAGGGCTAGCCGAATGCAAGGCCTAGCCAAGGGAAAAATGAAAGTTCGGATTCCTATAACAGAGGAAATTATGTTGAACTCTTGCACTTATTCGCATGGCATAATTCAACACTTAACAACCATCTAGATTCATCAACAGTTTTTTCTGATATATCAAGCGACATTCAAAATGATTTAATTATTTCAATAACATCTATGATTAAAACACATATTCAAATGGAACTCGCAAATACCAATTATGTTTCAAAAATTTTAGACGAGTCATTGGATGTTAACAGAAAATTTCATCTTGCGGTAATTTGGAGATATTTATACAAGAATGGTTTAATACTAGAGAAGTTTTTAGATTTTCTCGAAGTTTCGTCAGATCGCAGTGCAGATGGTCTGTCAAAATTTGTATTTAACTTTTTAGAGATAAATCATCTTGAGAAAACAATGATTTCTCAAAGTCACGTTGGTGCAGCGGTAATGTAAGGTAGTTCAAAAGGTTTGCAAATGTATACTGTCAAAAGGATTGTAGACTGTCCCAATCCTGCAGTAGGATTGGGGAATGCAAATCAATTTCTTCTAGTTTGTCAGGGATCGTAGCCTTGTTTAATCACTCTTCGAAACGAAGTTTCGCGTTTGATGAACTTGTCAAAAGAAAATTGCCAGCAACTTCCCCAACAAGGTGGGAATTCAACGGAAGGATTAAATTATAATGTTAAAAATCCATTTGCAGGATTTACGAGTGCTATTTAAAAACATTTTAGATGCGGACATCGAAAAGTGGAATTACGATACCATAAACCATTCAAGAGGACATTTGAATTTATTAGAAGAAGACGCCGTATTTTTAATACTCCTATTTTTTTAGAATGTTTTCCGGAATTTGACCTGCTATTTAGTACGCTTCTAAAGAAATCTAACAATGTGTCATATAGCTTAAACAATGTAAAGGAGTTCAAACTGTTCATTGAAAAAAGCAACTAGACTTTGAACAATTTTGAACGATTACTAACAAAAAGCAGGATGTTGAAGAAAAATTTAAAAGAATACGATTAGGTGCACTTATTTCTGGTGAACGAACTTTTGTTCGTAAGCTAATATTTGATGTCAATATACCAATAACCAAACTGATATAGAGTTTAGACTTACTGATTTGAAATATTTGGAATTTTTGGAATTACTGGGCATTAGTAAATTTCCTACATATATCAACAATTTTCCCTATGGTGTCTTAAGTTGTCTGACAATTATTCGACTTTCACGTGTTAGAAACTGAACTGTCTGTTGTGTATAGAAACCAAAATAATAAAAATAAAAAATATTTAAACGAAATTCTTGATTTTCTAAACTCTCCGGACTTTAATTCGCATTTTGAACAATCGACCAAATTTAGTAATCTGGTTCTTACTAAACCAATCACAACAGCTAGTTCATCGATGAAACTATTAAAAAGTTTCTTAAGAAATTAAATGGGACAACATCGTTTTTCAAATCTTGCTTTGATGTCTATCGAAAAGGAACTTCGAAGTAAATTGAAAAGTTCGTCAACTTTTTATGAAAGTGTAATCGATGACTTTGGTAAAATAAACTGACGCGTTGAACTAATTTATACAAATTAGTGCAAGAAAACTGTGAATTTTGGATATTTATTAATATATTTTTGAAATTGTAACTAAAAAATGAATTTTTATGAATATCTTTTGACATTTATTTATAAAAAACAGGAAGCTGCTTCCCATTTTAAAATTGTCATGCCTCGTTACTGATATATATATATATATATATATATATATATATATATATATATATATATATATATTTATATATATATACATATATATATATATATATATAGGTTATGTTGTTACTCTGTAAAATGTTAACTATAATACTTTGCTAATAACATAATGAATTCTTTGTCTTTCGCGACAACTAACACGAATGATTCCAACCAACGTTTTGGTGAAAAATGAATTAAGAACAATTTATTTATAAACGAAATAGTTTCCATTGCAATTATATTCGACTCTTGATTTTAAAAGTTGTGTCGTTTTTTAACGTAAAATTATTAATGTACAGTTCTATCTACTACATATTCAGCCATCCCAAAAAACCCTAAAAAGCTTGACAAATGCACATAATTGATAAGTACCGCAGAAATAATACTTTTCAATAGTTTTTCGATATTCACAATGATAGGGTTCGAGTAAATTCTATTTAGGGAAACTATGTATTTCGCAGAAGCCAGTGTACACTGTTCATGCAAATAAAAATAACCAATTAGGTTTACCAGCTAAATCTAAACGAGGTAAAAACCTAAATAGCAGACGAAGAATGGCAGATGAGGTTTATCAATTTATTATTGATAAAGCTCTTTATTAATGGACGTTTGTTTTTTTAATCCTTTCAGTAAAATTAGTAAACTCAGTAAAACTTTCCCATGGAATTCAAGCTTAAAACTAAAAACATCGTTGCTATACCACACACAGAAAACGTTTAAATCAAAACGGCCTTCAAAAATATTTTTGAAACATAACTTGGGCTGTGTGAAGTAGTTAAAAAATAGTTAAAAGTGAAAATTATGACAGGAAAACAAATTTATCAATTTGTTTGTTCACTTTCAAATAAACCTTTTGTATCCATTTTAGTTTTTAGTTATTTTTATTTTAACTATAAAATTCGACATTCTTCAAACATCTGCTTTATGGAAGAAGAATATAATATAAACTATAGTTGATTGAAATTGTATTAAAATTATTGTATAATTTGGCGACATGATAAGGATTTTGATTTGAATTTCTTTGGGGCAATGAAATTCTGTAAGCAGAAGAGCTGGACATCGATTCAGTTTCAGCTAACCATGGCAACTGGAATCTGGTTACGTCCGTAGAACTGATTTCATCCATAAATAAATTAAAGAAAAATATTCGTAGATTAATATTCTAAATCCAAAATAAAATTCAATTAAACACTCAAAAGTGTCCCAAAAGATTTTCACACCATTATCTCAATTCTAAACTTTATAGATAAATAAGGTGATAACATTTTTTTGTTAAACTTGAATACAAAATTTTTTCTTTAGATTCTAAAGTGTACATCTGCATATTTGGAACCTCAATCTTATTATAACCATAAAACAATAGACTAATTTTATTACTGTTATTATGTATGTACTCCCACTTTGCCTCTCGTGTATAACGATGAACTTTTCGTTTCTAAAAAATTTAATGGCTTAAAAAAGTTTTAACAATAACAGTTAAGTTAACCTTTTAGTTTGCTTATCCCAAAATAAAAAACTTTGTCGATAATTCATAACGAAAAATAATAAAAAAAAAATACGGAGATACGCATTCAGAATTCTCATACTCTAAACTTCAACAAACAAAGATATTACAATTCTGTCTATTTGTTTTTAACTTAATAATCAACAATAATATATTTTGAATCAAAATAAATAAAAGTTTCATATACATATGTATGTAAGAGGATATGTATTTATGTGCGATGTGTCCATATTTCATATTCGTAACAAAAAATCTCTGAGAATAATTTTTGATAAAATAAATTTATCGTTCTATAATTTTTATTCATTATAAAATTTGAAGATAAAATTTATGATATTATGTAATGTTTTAGGCAGGTAACATATTATTATAATATATGCGGGTACAGGTTAGGTTAAGATATAAATCGATCAATTAGAAAAGATACGTCTCTCTACGGATTATTTATGTGAGATAGTTTAACTATTTTCTATTTTTATATGTACAACATATTATGTATGTATATGTAAATGAAAATTAATGGTTATGTTTACGAAAAGATTCGAAAAAATTAGATATCAGGCTAAATGATTTATGTATTTATGTTCTTTTGAGAGCAACATAAAATGTTGTTTTAATGACCAAATTTTGTTGTAATGGCAAAAATGTTTTACCATTTTTTTCAATCAAACAGCCGTTTATTGATTTAAAATTATTTACCGGATATAGATCTTCATAAAATATACTGATGAAATACCATCCCAATTATAAAATTGACATACATATATCTGAAAATAAATGTAATAACCCCATATGGTGCTTATATATAGAGTTAGATGCCATCATTAAAATTGTTTATTATTTAAGATATTCGATAATTTATCTAGAGCAATAAATAATTGTAACACCAAATAGATACATTCCGTTATTATCGTGATACGTAATAAATGAAAATATAAATTGAATTTAATTGAAAAATATATGTTTGTGTGTCATACAGACACAGCCATGTGTCCTTTCGATAGGAATAATACGAATGGGTGAATAATATAATATAAGCATATATGTAACGCGATTTGCCTCAGCCAGCATTATTTTTGTATCCATTTAGTCATGATTTTAAAAGCTTAACGATAATATATTTTTTATGGACAGTGCGTGTGCATGTGTGACAATATCTATGTACATATATAAGGAAAATTACAACTTGATATATAAATGGTATAACACTTTGAATTTTATTATGATTAAAACAATGAATTTTACATTTTCATTTGCGTTATAGAATAAAATTCATATCCATTCAAAAAACAACTTAACAAATAGGTTCAATTACATTACATAATTTGAGTGGTTGTAAAGTATCTACAGTGTACACACATGGAGAAAATAAATAAGGAACAAAAAATTTAAGTAAAGTGTATAAAATTATGATTTACGTTGATTTTTTCCTAAATCCGTCCTAAAAATGTTTACATGTGGGAGTGAGAATATCACATTATATTCGGATAAACCGATAATTCTAATAATTTACCCGATTAAGTGAATTTTTTAAAACTCATGTATGCCGAATAAATAAATTTTCAAATTTTCATGAAAAATCCCTAGAAAGCTAACATTATATTGACGTATTGCTTACGCTGTCATTAGATCTAAGCTATCCGACAAATATTTCTTATGTCATTGGGTCTTGAGAAGAGGCAAAGAGAACAAAATCTTATAGAGAGTTCATCCCGTACAACTCTCACTCGAAATTTTGGAAAAAGTAAGGATAGCTAAGACCTAATGACATCTTGTAATATATGTCATTATGGTGTTAGCTTCCTAGGTATTTTCCCAAGAAAATTCAGAAAAATCATATGATCGACATACATGACGTCATACCAAACATGGTTGTCATAAACCCTCTAATCCCCTACATTTTCGAAAATTGAAATATTTGTCAGAAAGCTCAGACCCAAATTCATCTTTGTGGTTTCTTTGTTATATTGGTATCACTGAATTTTATATTCTTAGTCATAAAATTCGTTATATCGAGACATTCTGCTTTGAACACTAACACATATAAGCTGAAATTGTTTTCGTTGTTTTTTAGGGCAGATTTAGGACAAATTTCACCTACGTCAATTATGAAAGTATTCGGATACGGTAAACCTATTTTCAAAACTTCTGAATAGAAGGTAAATTGATTAAATATTGAACTTATCCTCAGAAGTTCAGCAAATCTTAAATCAAGAGCTCATCTTGAATCAAGATCATTTAAAAATTTATTTTGACCAATATCTCCACCAAATTTGCATTAATGTCTGGATCAATTATAATATTTTGAACTGTAAAGTCTCATCAAAAACTCACTGGCAACGATATCATCGAAATGAATTAACTTCTGTGTTCCTTTAATTTAATCAACAAATGTATAAATATACTCTAGCAAAACTGAAGCTAGGATCGGTGTACATACGAATCACGGAATTCTTGGACAGTACAGAAAGTATATTTTCGAGACTCGAGTTGATTTATTTGTTTATTTTATTTTGATATAATGGAAATTTCTTACCAAATTTTAAATTATAATATGTGATTGAGATTTGTGGGGTAGAAAAAATTTAAACACGAGTGGCACGAAGTTTTATAGGAATATTGTAGGAGAAGTTAGGAATTGATACACATAAATCTAAAAAAAACACCGGACATGATCAAAAAAGCGGAAAAATATTTAACCCTCATCTTATACTGAAATATATAAATATAAAAATCAACTTCTATACCGAGGTATAGAAGTTGATTTTTATATTTAAATATTTCAGCAGTTTCTTAATCGATTGTCAAACCATTCCCACTCAATGTGTACATTTCTGAGTTCTTTCCGGCTATGCAAAAATAAAAGTTTACTATATAACACGTAGTGAACACGAGGGAAGTGCCACAGGGATGTTTAATTTTTATACCCGGGTTTTTCTTCTCAAGATATAAGCGTATTAAACTAACACTTTCAATGCTATAGTGAAAACTGACTATACTTTCTTCAAACTTGGAAAATTTTGCAAAATCTGGTAAAGACGAAACAAAAGTTCAATCACATCGAGTACCGTTCAACTGTACTTTTACACCCCGCTAAAGCTTTTGGTAAAATTTGACATACACAAAATTCGAATACAACTGCCAACGAACTTTTATATAATCCTCAACCGTTATCTTCTAAATTAAATTTTTTGTAAAATATAATAATGCCCCCACCGATTCCAAATCCATCCTGTGGTTCCACAAGACGGTGTACTGCGGGTCCTATATTATATTTGATTTATACAGCAAACTTATTAACATCAAATTTAACTGCCCGCCAGTAACACTACATATTATCATACCGCCTCAATACCAAAACGTTCAATATCTAGGCCTAAATCGAGATTGAAAAAAACTAATTGGAAATAAAATAAACTGATTTAATCGGAAAACATTGAAACTTAAGCCTGTAAGATCTTACTGTGCATATAAAATGGTAGTTAAACCTTTCTGGACATGTGGTATTCAATTATGGAGCTCCCCTGTTCTTTCCAATATAATAAAATTACAACGAATGCCGTGTAAAATACTACGAGGAACAAGGTAAACGAACTCTAGTTCTACAATTTCCATTCAAAATATTGTTAAATTCTTTCTAGGATTTGAGTACCTTGCAAGAAACAAACTTGGTTTTTTCAAACATTGATTTCTTAGATCTGCCAAAGAATCTAGGCATTTCTTATTTAGTTAGAATCATTGGATTAATGATTTAGTTTAAATCTTTCAACTAGTTTTCTGTATTTTTTTAACTAATTGGATTCTGAAGTCGGAATATTCGGGGTTTAAATGGTAAGTGAGTTTTAAAACTGTAATCGAGTTCATATTTCAATAGATGATCTTCCAAATATGAATCTATTCTTGGGCGATTAATGTGATATAGCAATAATGAAATTTGGTTTCTTTTTACAGGTTATGACCTGGAACCTCCCAATAGTTAGAGTTTATATAAAAAAATATTGATTCCATTACAATAAGTAGCGTTAAAATTTTGAAATTAGACGCATTATCGGAATTTGGATAACCTTTTAATCAATGATTAAGTTATGAAATTGCCCATGGACCCTGAATCCAACAAGACTCTACATTGATGCAGCTTGCCATGTATATCAGCAACATTCACTACAGCGGTGGGTAGTAAATGTTCGTACGTTGTATACTGAGCCAAATGAGTTTGATGGAGTTTGCTTGGTTGCAATAGTTGTATGTCTGGTTGGGCAGATGTGTCTGCCGAAGGTGATTAATCATGGAGACCAGTTGTAAATGTGGTGGTAGCAGTAGTAATCAATGGTAAATCTGACGTTGTTGACGATATAGTAGTTACTGCGGTAAATGAAGCAATGAATGATGTTTTCCCTTACAGTAGTGGTATAAATATTTTGATGTGCATGACTGTGCTGAATGTCCGAGAGACAAGCAATTAAAACAAACGTCATTGTTGGAAACCAATTCCCGTTGATCTGAAATGCTCATGGTTTTGAATTTTTGAATCTAAATATTGGGTGTCCGCCTTAACAACACTCTCATTTGAAAGATCTGATGGCTACTGGTGAGTTTCTTGAGTGATGAACTGAAATTTTATCATTTTTGACTATATGCTTAGTGGTTTGTGACATACTAGCAGCGATTTCACTATTTTCGTTGGTATATCACCGCGTTCGTTAATAAACTTCAATAATGAGTCTATGGACGGAAAATCGTTTTGCAAAGTTTTTTCCGACCATAGTTGGCGTGTATCTGGGTCTAGCTTGCTTAATAACATGTGTACTAGCCATGGGTCTCTCCTTCTGCTTCGGTTCCTAAGGCTCGCAACTACTAATCACCTCATCCACAGCATTACACAATGTTCGAAGACTGGACTGAGTTTACTTTGTAACTAGTGAAATTTCTAAAATGATTGGATGTATTTAGAAACAACTTGCTTTCTTTTGTCATAGCGGTCAACAATTTTACTCCACGCTTCCTCATAATTAGCAGATGTGCACTTAAGTGTCGGATGAGTGAAGCAGCTTCATCACGTAGAACTAACTTGAGAAATTGAAACTTGTGGACGTTGCTTATACTCGCGTTGCTGTGAATTGATGATTCAAACAAGTCTTTGAATGCAATGGAAAATCTTCGTATTTCCCACCAAACTATACTGAATATTTGTTTTAGGTAATCAAAGATCCGTTGATTTGTGGTTCACATTTTGAAATGCTTCAAGAAAAGTGGACTGGTTTAATGCTAATTGAGCCATCGTTTGTTTTAGATGATGCTCTATGCCTTCGTCATTAACACTGAGTTCATTAGATAGTCGTTTAAGCTGGGCCTTGGCATCAAAAAACCGTTCTTCAAAATGAATTATTTCAGAGGTTTGGTCTGCATAAGACATGCTTATGTCGTCAATCCTGCGGAATTCAGTCATAATATCACTCGCAAGGAGTCAATTCTAACGGTACATTCTTCAATAGTTGTTTCACGGGTAACATGTAAAATGAAAGTTTTAATGCGTTTCAAGAACTCTTCTAATCGTTTACGTTTCTCAACCTTACGATCAAGAGCCTATTTGTCATCTGGGTTCATCACGAAGTGCCTTGATTTTCGACTTGGGTTAAGTCTTTCACGGTTTGGTTCACTTCACACCACTTAATTTTGATTGCACTTAGATTAATTATTATTATAATCAAGCAAATTAGAATCTAATTCAACTTGATTAGTTAGAACAAAATTCAGATATTTAGAACAGAATAGTTATTGAATTTAGTTTGAGTTTGAAAATATTGGTTCTATTACAGTAAGTAGCGTTAAAATTAGAAAGCAATATCGGAATTTGGAATGACCAAAATTGACGAAGTATTAGAATTAATTTTTTTTAATGTACATATGCTAAACATCTAATTCTATCACATTTACCACTAGTATTTACCCAATTTAATATGACCTATATTATTGACATGGAGGATGGGTCGCCCAAGGGGATGGACATTTAGTTTGCATCCCAGTTTGATTGGGATTATTACCCGATGTCTATTAAATATCAATAAAACATTAGACTCAGAGGTGCTGTAACGATTCTGATTGGGATCATGGTCATAAATAGTCAGGCACGACATAATGAGCGATATTTCTACTGTCAGTCCAAAACCAATTCTCTCAATAGAAATATAATTTATTCAGAGGCTTTGCTCTCTTCATAAGCTAACTATAGCTGAAGGCCAGGGAATGCGCTTGTAGATGAATGCTTCGTTGACAATTGGTACCAGCATGCATCCGATCGTTAAATAAAGCATGACCTACTCACTTTCATTTTATCCTCTGTACGGCCCCGATACCTCAAATAATCGAAACATGCTAAATCTGAGATAAAAGAATATATATACCAATATTCTTTTAATGAAATACGACCGTTCTAAAATCAACTTTTATTTATTTTACATGAATTAAAAACTAACAAATTAAGATAACAAAATCTGTGTAAAATGGAGAATAACTAATACACTGTACATGTTTCTGATTTATTTATAAAATTAAAAATATTAAGTTATGTATTTAATCATTTAATCAAAACCACCATCATATTTAATCAAAACCACATAATAAAGAACTTCTGAATAAATCTAGACACTTATTTTAAATTAATGGCCAAGCATGTGGCGTCATAAACATAATAAAATAAAATATAATGCTTACTTACTATACTTATGTATAGAGTATACATAATAAAGGTCTATCAGTTTCAATCTGAAGCTTTAGTTTCACCGTTTTTACACTTAAACTTATTGTTTGGTTTACTATTATTTGTTTGATAATTTTAGTTTCATTTACACCACTACTTAGATTATTGGTTTATTAATTAATTGTTCATTAAATGTTTAAACAATAATTATTTGTCCACTTGAATCTTGAAATTAATTTTCATTCTTCATGGACTATATTTATTTATTCCATAAAATATTTTATTTTCATTAAATAAATTTAAAAAATCACTAAGAACGTCGTTTTCAGGTTAAATGTTTTGTGCTACTATGTATATGATGATATATTTTAATTCTTTTTCCACCAAAAATCATAACGTTACTCCCGCTATTGGTCCAAAATACAAATTTATTAATTTTCCAACCATAGTACATCCCCCTTTTTCCATAATTAATTTCCATCGTTACATTTTTGCTCATTTCAAACTTGTGTTTGAAAGAGAAATGTGACACCTCCATTTGAAACGACGCATTTCTACTATATGGATTGCACAAAAACGGTGAAGGGGAAATGTTTGCGACTCAAATGAACTATATACTATATGTATACGTTCGATAATAATTTACTTAATGGACAATAAAGTTTGATTTTAAAGCGAGTGCATATATATCTATAAAATATTAATAATGACTGTGAAGTTTATACTAAAATTACTAATAAAAGATACACTGTTGAATTTTGTAATTTTTTTCAGTTGAAATTTTTGTTTGTTTACCAACTAGTTATGGTCAACAGGACTCAATTCTGATTAGGGACTGCATTACCGGTAAACGGTAATTTTACCGGTAAAACAGTCAATTTTAATAAGATTGTTGCTTAATGAATATTTATCCCTAAAATTGCAAATTTCATGAATGGCTCGTTATAATATACCGGGTGTTTTTTTTAAACTGAGACGATCAAATATCTCGAAAAATAGCCACTCTACGGAAAAAATGTCCATAATCAAAATTTAATCATACCGCGGGGGAAATACATTAGTGCAAAAAAAAAAAGTCCCCCCACCCCCGCTTTGTAGGTGGGGTGGGGGTAACTTTTAAACTAAGATAGGAAGCCATATTTTTTATTGCAGATACGGATTCTACGACTAAAAGTACGTATGATTTGAATAAAATATTTTGTTCGGTTCATGATAGATGGCGTTGCAATCGACGAAATTCAATTTTTTCAATTTCTCCTTCTTAGAACACACGCATTCGATTCTGCAATACGTTTGAAATAAAAAACATCACGTTTTCATTGGAAATACTCGAAATTCGTCATCAAAACAATTTATTCAGTTTTGTAAATCTAAATAAGTGTTCAAAATTAATTTCAAGTTTTATTATTAAATTTCAAAAATACAAAATTCAGGCCATCATTTTGAACACTTACAAAACTGAATAAATTGTTTTTATGACGAATTTCGAGTATTTCCAATGAAAACGTGATGTTTTTTATTTCAAACGTATTGCAGAATCAAATGCGTGTGTTCTAAGAAGGAGAAATTGAAAAAATTGAATTTCGTTTTTATATTTTATTCAAATCATACGTACTTTTAGTCGTAGAATCCGTATCTGCAATAAAAAATATGGCTTCCTATCTTAGTTTAAAAGTTACCCCCGCCCCACCTACAAAGCGGGGGTGGGGGGACTTTTTTTTTTGCACTAATGTATTTCCCCCGCGGTATGATTAAATTTTGATTATGGACATTTTTTCCGTAGAGTGGCTATTTTTCGAGATATTTGATCGTCTCAGTTTAAAAAAAACACCCGGTATAATATATGGAAAATACGTGAACCCGTGCCATTCTTCAAAAGCATACAGTTATAGGAATTTGGAAAAGAAAAATTCTAGTTCTTATAAATAATAGTTCTTATAAAATTCTACAGAATACGAGAACCCTTTTATCACATAAAAGATATTATAAAAGAAATTAACCAAAAGTGCTTTAATTAAAATAATTGTATCGATTATTGGACGATTAAATATACAACCTACTGCTAATTGGACAAACGATTCTAGTTCGTCAGAAGACTGTAGGCAAAAATTGTGTCCATACTGTAATTACAATCGAAAACAGAAATTGTTCTTTGTCAGATCGCCAATCAAAAGGTATTGAAACATTTTTTAACTATTTAACTATTTTTTAACTACATTCTTTAACCAAGCGTCGAATCATACTTCAGGTTCTTAAGGGTTTTACTTGCATTCCCTTGAATGCAGCAGACATCTAGAGCAAACTTAAATTTTTTGTTGATACCTATGATATAATATAGAGCTGAATCTATCCACTATAAGTGCTAATTTAATCAATCTCGAGGTAACATTTCAAACCAAAGAGAAAAGCTATTGGGGTTCAAAAAATTCAACGAACAGGAATCCACGTCACTTCTCTTGAGCTCTCACTACATTCTTGAGAAATAGCCGCATTGCATTTATTCAAGTACAAGTGGATTATTTTTAGCATTCCTTTTGTTATGTATGCTATAATTATTATGTTATGTATGCTATAATTATGGCATAAGAAAACCCCTAATTAATGTTGTAGTTGTCGGATAGACATTTTTATTTAATCCGGCGCTACAATCGTTTTGTAATTTAGTATATAAGCCGAATTTATTTTTATTTCAAAAAAGAAAAGAGTGACTTAAGAAATTATATTTAAAATAATAAAACATATTAAAAATTCTAAAATACTTAATCTAATAAATTAATTGTAAAATTTATAAATAATAAAATATATTAAAATATTTAAATAATATTGTGAAATACAATTTTAATAAATGCAAATTGTTTTATTTAAAATGGACTTCACTTATAATCCAAACAACCATTGGCAATACACAACACAAATTTTGGCGCAGCCGGTAGGATTATATATAATGAAGATTGGAAACCACATGGGTTTGGTAAAATTAGTAAGGAAGTAATCCATTTTCCATTTTAAAACAAATTTAAAAAAACAAAATAATTTAATAATTTTCATACATATATAATATATATGTCTATAACTGAAATTCGCAAAATATAAATTTTATATTCATAAAATATCGGTAGTTATTCCGAACTTAAAATAAAATAAAAAAATAACACAAAAAAAATAACGCAAATTTATCTAAATGTTATTTTAACCGCATATTCATGAAAACCAGTGAAATAATAAATAAATTTGTGATAAGTGATGATCAATTTTAATACTAAGGTCAATAAATGAAACAGTATTGAAAAACATGTGCTAAAGTTGCTCACAAAAAAAAAAAAATCCCGTTTAGTTTGTAAATCACAAACATACGATCATAAAAATTTGTGACCAGTTAGTGTGATCGCGTCGTGGTGTTACAAACTCTTAAAATATAAAATAAATATAATGCGTACTGAAAAATTGTGCAAAATCATCATTTTTTTTTAGTTTGTGTGATGAAAGTGTTGAAAATCTAAATCAAAAAGCATAAAAATAATTCTTTATAAAAAAAAATGTGTCTTATGAGTATACTAATCTTGTGACTATCAAAATAAAAAGGAAACATAATTAAAAATTGAAAAAAAAATTTGAAATCTAATGGTGGACAATATTTATAAATGGTCAAACATGGTCAAACATGGTGAATGGTGAATCTTAAACGTATGTGAAGTTAAAACGAAAAAAATATATGTATATTATACATGGATATCAGTTCAAAGCTCTACACATATTTTCAACTTTAATAATCGGAATTACATAGAAGTAAATTGGAACTACTTCTATATTGTTAAGTATACATTTACCTATTTAAATAAAATAAAATTTTTAATGATTCATTTGAATTGGGAACATTTATATGAAACCATTAATCAGTCATAAATTTCCAATAATTATGGCATCCATATTAGAGGTGACATTTCAAATCAACTACTACTTCTTTTAAATTAAAACAAAAAAAAATTTTATACGAGTGGATTTATTATATTTAAAAAAAGTTAAATATAAAAACTATTGTATTTTTTTTTCTCATTACAATTTGTAATCTTATAATCATAAGTAGTAGTTTGTCAAAATTGAAATGATTACTCTATATATTTAATATGATGTGATTTAATAATTTGCATGTCGCGTTGTTGTAATTATTCTAATATTTTTTAAATGACCAAAGAATTGTCAGATCCATATCCGCTTAGAAACCGACTTGCTTCTAATTCTACACCTACTGAAGATTTATTTGAATCAAAACATAATAAACTATCCAACATGGAATTTGATTTTAATCTTGCTGTGAAATTAATTCCTGAGAGTGGCGGAGATTCCCAAACACCGTTGCATAAATTTATCCATTGTTGCGATAGGTTTAATGAAACTTTATCCAAAGATTTAAAACCTACTTTTTTAAAATTTATTCCACATAAATTAAATGGACAAGCATATTCTGTTTATCGTTTTGGTACATTTAAAGATTGGAATGAACTAAAAAGTGCTTTACATAATAATTTTAAACAAATCCGTTCAATAGAATGTGTTCAACTCGATTTAATTCGAGCAACTCAAAATAAAGACGAAACAGTTCAAGTGTTTGCAAATAGAATTGAGGCTTTGCTGTCTGAGCTTAATGTAGCATGCCAAGAAACACAGCAAAAGCTCACAGAAGAAGTTCAACAACTTAATTCTAAAACTGCTCTTCGTTCTTTCCAAAACGGTCTTAGACAACCTATAGGTCTTATTATAAACGCAGGTGACCATAAATCATTAAAGAATGCTATTTCAAAAGCTCTAGAGGAAGAAATCAATTTAAATTCTAGAATATCACTTCAACAACATACTGCACATCAACCCAAAACACAAATACTGAAATGCCAAATTTATCAAAAGAATGGGCATACAGCATCAGCGTGTTTTTCTAGATATTCTACTCCTCATAATTCTCGAGCAGTTGCACAACCACAAATGTCAACTTCTTTTAATCGTTCTTCGATTAGAATTGTTTCATGTGCATATTGCAAAAAGAATGGCCACCATATAAATCAATGCTTCAGAAAGAAAAATTCTGATTCGCGTATACTTCAAGGCAGTTCAATTAACAATAATAATCATTCAATTGCCAAGGATAGTCAAGAAGTTCAGGAAAACTTACAGGGTCTCGAAGGTCACAAAGGCACTCCCTTCCGAGCACCATCCAAACATTAACAGAGTGTCCAATAAATTCAAATGGTTTAATATTGAATAAATCATATAATATTTGCCTATCGACCAATATAGAAGACAATATTTACGTCAGTTTAAGCCTTGACATCGGAAAAACACATTTGTATAATTTTTTACTTGATACAGGAGCCGACGTAAGTGTTATTAAGCAATCATGTGTGATTGAGTCTTCTATATTTTATCCAACTTTGAAATGTCAAATAAAAGGAGTCACTAGTGGTATTGATGAATCTTTAGGTCTACTGCCATCGAAAATAATCTTTACAGATAGGTTCAGTATTCCCCATAAATTTCAAATTGTAAAAGATGATTTTCCAATTCCTTGTAGTGGAATTATTGGTAAAGATTTCTTGGCTTATCGGCACTGTAAAATTGATTTTAAGAATCTTACTTTAGAAATTCCAGTAGAAAATACATACATCTTACTTGATCTAATAACATCTTCAACTAAAATACGTATTCCTCCAAGAAGTGAACAAATTACAAAAATTATGTGCAACAATATTGAAGACAACGCGGAATACCTGTGCCTATCTAAGGAGATAGTACCTGGCGTGTTTGTTGGAAATACAATTGTTGAACCTCATAATCAATCCATCACACTTAACTTGATAAATACTAATGAAGAATCTGTTCAAATTTCATGCAACGATCTTGTTTTTGATAAACTTCTACACTACGATATATTTTCTCTCAAGTCTTGGGCTAATACAGGCACAGATCGTTTACAAATCCTTGAGTCATCTGTAACAATGTCACACCTAAATCATGATGAACGTGAATCCATTAAACATATCATACGAGAGTATAATGACGTTTTTCACTTAGATGGTGATGTATTGACTGCTGCTCATGGTATTAAACATAGTATTCCAACAGTTTCCGACTGTGCTCCAATTTACCAAAAATCATACCGAATGCCTGATGCAATAAAAACTGAAATTAATAGCCAAGTGAACGAAATGCTAAAACAAAATATAATTGAACCAAGTGATAGTCCATGGAATTTTCCACTTCTAGCTGTACCAAAAAAGTCTGCTGATGATTGACTTTCGACGCTTAAACGATGTTACTCTAGATCGCGTTTTTCCTCTTCAAAATATTATTGAAATTTTAGATCAATTGGGAAAGGCATCATATTTTAGTACCTTGGATATGACCAATGGATATCATCAAGTGCTATTGGACGAAGATGCAAAACCTAAGACCGCTTTTAACACAAGTCATGGGCATTTCCATTTTAATCGTATGCCTTTTGGTTTGAAAGGAGCTCCAGCTACTTTCCAAAACCTTATGAATACTGTTCTATCTGGTCTCAACGGTTTAAAATGCCTAGTTTATCTAGATGATATAGTCATATATGGACAACCTTTAAATGAACATAATAGAAGGCTTAAAGAAGTACTTGAATGTCTAAGAAAGTATAATTTAAAATTAAATCCAAAAAAATGCCAGTTTCTACGACAAGAATTATCTTACTTAGGACATATTGTTGGGCCCGATGGTGTAAAACCTGATCCAGGTAAAATTAATTCAATCGTCAATTATCCAGAACCGAAAAATCAACGTGACGTAAGAGCATTCCTGGGTTTCGTAGGATATTATAGGAGATTTGTTAAAAATTTCTCTAAGATCACATTACCATTAACCAATCTTTTAAAAAAGGATACACCTTTTGTGTGGTCTTCATTTTGTGACGAAGCATTTAAAATTCTCAAATCTGCAATTATTAAGCCGCCAATTTTACAATTTCTGAACTTTGATAACACTTTCATAATAACGACAGATGCAAGCGATATAGCTATCGGATCAGTTCTTTCACAGATTTTTGAAGCCGGTGAACTACCTATTGCTTTTGCCAGTCGTACTCTTACCAAAGCAGAAAAAAATTATTCTGTAATTGAAAAGGAGCTTTTAGCAGTTGTTTGGTCCATTAAGCATTTTCGAGCTTATGTGTATGGTAGGAAATTTAAATTACTAAGCGATCATAAACCGTTAGTTTGGTTGTTTGGCATGTCAAACCCATCGTCTCGTTTGATGCGATGGCATTTAGAGCTTGAAGAGTATGATTTTGAAATCGCATATAAACCTGGAGCACTCAATAAAAATGCAGACGCACTTAGTCGAATTTCAATCGACAATTCGAAACTCTTAAAAAACATTTCATCAAATATTCCTGACTCTTCTACTAATAATAAATCTTTTCCGTCGAGTTCTTTAAATAATCAGGAATCAAATAATTCAATTTCAAATTCATTAGCATCTTATTCTAAACATATTAATGCAGTTACACGTTCACAAAGTACAAATCAAAATGTAACATCTTCAGATAACCAAGTTAATTTATATCCTAATAATCAAATTCAAAATTCTTCAACAAATAATTCCAATTGCAATAACAATTTAATAAATCCTCTTACAAAACAAAACATCATTGAAATTACTGACCTGAAAAATCAATTAAAGCTTATAAAAGAATTTCATGACACACCCCTTGGTGGTCATCAAGGTATACACAGGACATATAAACGTCTCCGAAAATACTATTATTTTCCAAAAATGCTAGGGATGATCGAAAGGTTTATTAAGTCGTGTGAATCTTGTCAGAAAAACAAGGTTACTCCTATGAGAAAAATGCCAATGACAATAACCACTTCATCTGCTAAGCCTTTTGAAAAAGTTTTCTTAGACATTGTTGGCCCATTATTATCTAGTTACCAACAAAATAAATATATACTAACCATTATGGATGACTTAACGAAATATGCTCTTGCAGTTCCAGTTCCAAATCAGGAAGCTGAAACTATCGCTAATGCATTTCTCACAAATTTTGTTTGTATTTATGGTTGCCCTCAATCAATTTTGACTGATTAGGGTGCAAATTTTATGGGATCTTATATTTTTTATAGATAAAAATGGAATGGACTGGGATTCTTGGATTCGATATGCAATGTTTGTATATAATACAACACCTCACTCATCTACACATTTTATGCCTTTTGAACTAGTCTTTGGGATGCTACCAAATTTACCCCTTTCATTTCATAATGATCCTAATGTTATTTACAATTATGACGATTATCTCGTGGATTTTAAACACAAATTGCAAGGTTCATATGCAATCGCTCGACAGAATGGTATTCAATCAAAATTAAATTCTAAAATTTATTATGACCGCAATTCAAATAATACTCTTTTTAACGTTGGAGATATGGTTTGGGTGAAAAATGAATCTAAGAAAACCAAACTATCTCAAAACTGGTTAGGACCATATAAGGTATTAGAAATTGTAAGTCCGGTAAATACAAAAATTGAAATAGGAAAGAAATCGAAAATAGTTCACAATAATCGCATCAAATTAAAAATATAGGATATTAATATCAATTAAATAAATTATAATAGAAAATTTAAAAATTATAAATTGTCACAAAATAAAAAAATAAAATAAAAAAAATTAACTAAAATAAAAATTAAATATAATTGCATGTTTATTATAAGAATTAAAAAAAAAATATACATTTTCTAAAAATCTTACTCATTTAAAATCTTATATTTTTATTATTTAAATATTAATATGTATATGTATACAATATGAATTAATACTTAAGTTTGAACTGTTAGGTTAAGATTATGGTATTATACATATGTACATTTTTCTATAAACTTAAAAAAATTAAAAATTAAAAAAAAAATATTTTTATAAATATAATAATAACTTTATTATAACTTTGTATAATAACTTTTAATATTAATTATACCATAGTAATTTAAAAAAAAAATTGTAATTGAATTATATATTTTAGCAACCTAAGTTAAAAGATGCATAACATCGTTCTTGAGGAGGAAGGTGTTATGTATGCTATAATTATTATGTTATGTATGCTATAATTATGGCATAAGAAAACCCCTAATTAATGTTGTAGTTGTCGGATAGACATTTTTATTTAATCCGGCGCTACACTTTACATGCATCATTTCCATGGTATACGTGTTGGAGTAACGCTTTAAATTTTTAATATCAATCACATTTTAGTTCTGATATACTGGAGCTCATCAATTCCATTATCTATGCAGCATAGACATCTATATATTGCTGTTGCTTGTGATACTGATATGACAAAGATCAACATTTAACATGGCCATCTTTGAACAAATATCACTGCAAGTTTTTATTTTTTGTAATCACAGGTTTTCTTGCTCTCAACTCAAAGCATGAATCCATTCGCGATTACGTCATAACGTCGCGTTGTTACTTAAATTGATTCCTAATTAGCAACATTTTTCACCCAAGTTGGGAAAAAATTCCCTTTTGAGAAAAAACAAAGCAAATCTATGAGTCAGAAATGTTTTTATAAAAGCACATTTGGAACACAGTGTCCATTATTGTGACTTGTGATCTTTTTGTGCACACAATTCTATTTAAGGCATTGTGGTATGTGACAGTAACTACAATTATACAATTACGACTGTATTTAATTAATCAACATTCTAATGCTGTATAGCCACACATTTATTTTTTCTAATTAATTGCTATGCTATTAACCAATAGGCGGCTATAACAACTGGTTAATTAATTTAACCTAAAGTCCCCGTGAGGTTGCTGAGGTGTTCATGTAGTTATTTCTTGGGGTGAATTTTGATAATGTGTGGAAGAGAATTCCCACTTGGCGTTGCGCCGCTTCTTCAAAACGCTATTTGGGCTTGTTCCTTGTGTTTAAATTATTTGTATTAGTAAGCAATTGATTTAAATATCGCACTTTACGCTCGCTTTATAAATTAATTGTTCATCGATTACAAATTATAGGTTTATAGCGTGTATTCCATGAGAAATTTTAGTGACGTTATTGAGAGGATAGTGCTGTTAAATGCTGTTAAAACACTCAGTATTTTTTACTGAGATGATTTTTTGTCTAATCTGACACTCATTTTTCGTACTCTAATTCTATTGATCAGTAAAAAACTCCCAAGTTTATAGGTATGGTAGGGTTTACTTTATATTCTTTTAACATTGGTTACCTATACTTATGTGAATATAATTTGAAAAAACATAAAAATAAAATATTGACACAAAAAAATTATTTCTTAAATTACAGAAAAACACGTTGAACGGCTGTTGAAATATTAACCCTGATTGAATTTGATTTGAATTGAATTAAAAAATAATGAAATTTATTTCCTCTTTGTGTTTTCTTTAAATAACAAGATAATAATTCAAAATTTCTTGCTTTAATAAGCAATTTATATTTGAATGATTGACATTCAACAGAATTTAAATTTTATATCGACGATTTTAAAATCACGAAACAAAAGCTTTTAAGAATCGGACATGTATTTAGATAGTAATAACTCTCAAAACATCTAGCATAACTGATTAACAAATAATTTCTCAACAAAAAATTATATTCTTGACGTCGTTTTGGGGATTTACTATATAGCAAACAAATAAATAAACATGAATTCCATCAACAAACTTTTATGTCTAGTCTAAAGGTCACCAAAACCTATGAAAACGATTTAAACTTAATCTGAAGTTGAAAACTAAGAAATAGTGCGGATATCAGAATAAAATCTTCTAATACGGTATTTTGCCCATTTTTTAGTATTTATTTGAGAATTCATCAACTAGCACTCAATCAAATGTTTGTTAAAAACATGTTTTTTTACTTACCTATAGATAATTTGTAAAAGTGAATAAAGTAGCTTATGATGTGCTAATAATATAATCCGCAATTAGCGCGCCAACATAAATGTATGGATACACTGCAATACCATCTCAAACGTGTGTAGAATTCCAATGTCAATTATACGTGTCTAAAAATGAAAATAAAAAAGATTACGAATATTATTTATATTATAAAGTTAATGAAATTTAATTTCTATAATTAAAATCTAACATATTAAGCCATTACGAACTGATTTTAAGACGCCCAACCAACACGGAACGTGATATCATGTAAGTATGGTTCTTCGTATGTATATCAACTATAGTAACAAAAAATGTTGCTGTTGAATTTATTTGAGGAATCCATTTATATTTTGAATGGATATATGTACATAATTATAATGTTCCTTGTATGTACATATGTACATATATGTTTCTATATACAAGGTCCACAGCGCCTTATTATTATCATTACTTACGGTTTTGTCGAGAGCTTACATCGATGTAGAAAATGCCACCAAAATATTTTTGTTTAACTTATTACATAATAAAAAATTCCTTTGTTTTTCTGTATACAGTACATATACATACATACAAACATATAAAATGGCACATACAAAAAGATACCTTGTGCTATGTTGCTTTTTAATTAATTTACATAAATCATTCTTATCAACTTTCAACACACACACTAAATCGAATGTATTTACAAGTTCGGTTCGTTTTATTCCCAAAATTGGTAAAACGCTCGATAAACAGGGTGGAGCAGAAAAAATTTACCATACACAACCTTATTCAAATTATTATAAAAACTGTGTCGTTTTTTGCCCTGTCTGGTTTCATTTGACAGATGCTGCACGTAAATATGTGGTTTAGTTTATTCTGGCCCACTCTATTTATATGTGTATATACTTAAACGTATACATATTCAAAATCCATGTATTTTCCAATTATATAAAATCTAATGTTTATAGGTTTCACGATTTTCATTATAAATGTATACACATGCCACAAATCGTTTTCGAATATGGTACTTAAAATCCTTGATTGGATTCATCGGATATAACTATTATTTATAAGAGCTGTTAAAGTATTTTTTAACGGTTATGGTAACACGTATAATACAATAACAATTTATTTTGTTTAGTACAGGCAAAGGGGGGGGGGGGGGGCGGAAAATGGACGGTATGGTTTAAATGTTCAATAACTATTATATTAATTTGTTTTTTTAAATATATTTTTCAGAATTTTGTAAAGAAGACGATATCTGCCCTCTGCAGCAACAATAAACCGTCTGGTTAGAAATTTTTAACAACATGGCAAAGAAGGAAACGCAAGAAGTACCGGAAGACAACGTACGGAAGAAAATATTGAACGTGTAGTGTAAGAGTGTACAAGAGAGTCCAGGAAGATCAAGAAGAAGACGTTCGGCACAGCTGGGGCTATCGCGAAAGGCCCTTCAGAGGATATTAGGCAACAATTGAAGCCGATAGACTATCATCAAACAACGCTTGATTATGCAATTTATTTCCAACAAAAAGCGGAAGAAAATCCTTATTTCATACACAATTTGATAATGAGCGATGAAGCTCACTTACAATAAAATGGTTTCGTTAATAAACAAAACTGCAGAATATGGGCGACGGAAAACCCAAGAGCAGTGCATGAGCGACAAATTCACCCACTTGTACTGTTTGGTGCGGTATATCGTCCGAAAGAATTTAGACCCATATTTCTTCGAGAATGCACAGGGCGGCGCACTTAGTGTTAATGGTACACAGTACAGAACGATGTTGGAAACTTTTTTGAGGCCGGCAGTGCAAAACCATCCACAGTTGTGGTTCCAACCAGATGGAGCTACAGCTCATACTGCAAGGAACACAATGACTCTTTTTTATTGGACATTTTTTGTGAACGTATTATTTCGTGCACAAGCGCTTTTAATTGGCCTCCATGTTCACCGGATTTAACCGCCTCGTATCATTGAAATAAAAAAGTTATGAAGAACTTAAACCATATCGTTCATTTTGCGCCACCCTGTATAATAGTAATGAATTTCCTTACATCTTATAAAAATAAAATAAAAAACCACACAAGAATTCGCAAGGGGAGCGGGCAAAAAAAGTAAACTTTTTAATTGTTTGTTTGAATAAAAACAATAATAGTAATGAATGTGATGATGAACAAAATTTTCAATAGCGGAAAGATTTTAAATTTGAAAAATTTAATCATAAAACAAAATTAGTCACTTTGTTATCGAATGATAAAACTTGAAAAAAATGTAATACAACGAGACAGCATGAAATGTATCACTATAGTTTCTATTCAATTATAAAAAAGACTTTTAGATTATTTTTGATTAGTGATGAAGCTAAAAAATATTAAAATATTTTATTATTTTATTTAAAACGAATTTTAATGGCTTTGTTATATGTATATAGGTATAGCTCAATAAATATTAATTAGATTACTAACAACACTGACGTCAATGTTATTTATAACGAATTGGTTTTACTGATTCTTTGCGTTGTGTGCCAATGTAAATTAAATTTAAACGATTTATTGAATTTAAACGAGGCAACATTTGTGGTTCTAGTGCGTCCCGGTAAACAAGCTGGTCCATAATCCAGGATATTCTCTGGAGTGGTTCCAGGCCGGTAAACTCAGAAAAGCAACTCTAAACCATCAAACCCTTTCCTAAATAATTTTTCTGGTTGTTCATATCATAACGAGTATAGCGATGATTTAGTATTTGGCCAATAGACCTACGAACAATTTTCGCTTCGTCCGATACTTTCAAATTTGCTTTCATCAGACCACAAAACTCCCTTCCACTATTGAATAGTTCACTCCTGATTGCGCTTAGCAAATTTTCTTAGAAATACATGGTTTTCTGGCTGCTCGGGAACATTTCAATCCGGCATAAGACAGACGATGATGAATTATATCTGCAGAGACGTTCAAATCAAGCTTTCATATTATTTCCTTTGCACTGTTAAATGAGCTCAATGTGTTTTATGTTAAATGTGATTCAAATGAATCGATGTTTTGCATGGTCGGGCTACCTTTGTATTTGGTTTCAACGGTTCCAGTTGTCTTAAATTTTTTAACAAGTCTCAAAAAGACGGACTTAATGATATTATATTTCTTGCATAGAGCCTTTTGGTACGATCAACTATTATAATCGGCTATTATTTTATTTTTAATTATCGAATTGTATTTTGTTGAATCCATAATGTATCATGTATGTATAAATAATAATACTTTCACTAAAACTCAAATTATGTAAACTAAATATTTCCTTTAAATAATCTATTTATTTATATAAACATGAACAACGGAATTCTGGTTTGAAATAAAAACAATGTTTGATTCGACTAAATTATAGGTGTTTGCTTACACCAGCCAAAAATGTTGTTTTATGCCATCAATATTAAAATTTATTTATGGCAACAGTTAAATGCTAAAAGTGGTCACTTTTAACAGAGTAAGTATATCAGTGGCCTTTTTCTAGTTTTCCCCGGGAATTGGGGAAAAAATATTTCAATAACTACCAACTTTTTATTTTGCCAAATTAGAAATAATTTCCCCTTAAAAATGTCAGCAGTACAAATGTTTACCACTAAATTACAATTTGCTGTTAATTTATTATGATAAAAAAAATAAAATTTGAAAAACAGAAAAATTGAATAAAATGTATTTAATGTATTACGATTAATTAGCCTTTTGGATGATGAAGAAGAAAACCGGCGCTATAATTTACGCATTTGGCATAATTATTTGCGGGCATTTAAAGAAGAAATTTATTCTTTTATGGAGGTGACAACTATATACCAAAAGAAATTCGCGTTCTTGTTACGCTGAGTTTCTTGGCTCAAGGTAAACTGCTTTACACGTTTCATGAACGTTATTTACACACAAACTATAATGAAACTTTGTTTCTATATGTGCATATATATTATCAGGACTTACCAAAAGAAAATGGTTATTACCTAAATTGCGTATCGCAGAGTGTGGTAAGTCGATGTATAATCGAATTTTGTAAAATTGTTGATGAAAATTTAATGCCGATATATGTATCTGAAATTTTGACAATCGCCAACGGAAATTAATAAAACCAAACTATACAGTAAGTGATTGTATTAAAAATTAAAATTTTAAAATTAAAATTGGGCGGATTACCCCAGCACTCAATGCCACTAATGGGCCCACGGTGCAATACCCGGACAAATACATTAAAAACACCCAACCGAGATTTTTTGGTCACCACCGGGAATCGAACCCGAAACCCTCGAATAATAAGGCATGAACGCTACTTACTGTGCCAACGAGAGCGGCAAGTGTTTGTATTAACGTTTTATTAATCAAGTTTTTTCGAACTCTAATAACTTTTCTATTTCAGATTCTATGAAAAGTTCAATATTGTCGGCGTAATCGGTTGTATCGATTGTACTCACGTCTCGATGTTCAGATGTGCAACTAGTGTCGAACATGTATATCTTAATCGGCATTACTATCATTCCAAGAATGTCCAATTCGTAAGAACACAGGTTCCATTACATAAATTATTTGTTATATACGAGTATTCAAGTTTTAAATTATTTATAGATATTCGATTCTAATTTAAAAAATTTAAATGTTAATTCTCCATATAATCATTGAAATTATTATTTCGATTTTGAAATATAATATTCAAAGCTCCAATTTAATTCCCCAAAAAATATGCAGGGAAAAATAAACGTCAAAACTGCAATAATATGGAATTATTATTTCTCCATTGAAATAAATTCCCGATCGCCAGAATTCACTTTGGGGAAAAATAATTCCAAACTACTAGAAAAACGTCAGAAATTCCCGATTCCCGGGGAAAACGAGAATAGGGCCGCAAATACGAATAAAAAATGCCGAAATATTTAAACTTCAACTGTTACGTTGATGAAATAGACCGAACTACGAAGCGAACATTTAACGATTTAGCTCAAGAGTCTGGCGATGAATTAAAATAATTACTTGGAAATTCATCTCATCCTACGGGTTCTAGGCCCAAAATAGAGCTCACTATCTCCTCCCATTAGAAAATATATTGTGAAATCTCAACATGGTCTTTCTCATCGAAGCATTCGCGTTGCCCGCAAAATAATTTTCTGTATGTATTTGTATTAAAATTAATTTTTTAGGATTTACACGTAACGTGGTTTTATTTGCAAATTCTGTGACACAGATTCAGTACTAAACGTAGTTGCAAAAAGTTGACAGAAGAAAGTAAAAATAACGTCCAGTGAATAGTTGAGAATCTAATAAATTGAAGAGTTTTGCAATATCGCCAGATATCCTTCCAAAGGTTTTGATTCCAGCTGGTATCTTGCCACATTTTTTGTTGGCCTAATTAATAAAGAAAATCATTTATGGTTAAGGTTCGCAAGACGGTGGAGAAATACTACTTTCAATATAAATTATCATAGTATGTACAAACAACGCTGAAAATTCGTGGTTTAAAGGGTTTTGTATACCAGTCACAAAAACCAATAAACCACAAATTTTCCATCACAACAAGCGAGGTTAATCTTAAATGTCATCTAACACAATTAATCTCGGAGGCAGGCACCAAATATTACTATATTCTTGATAATCTTCATTATCCAATATTTTTCATCATTTGCTTCATTAAAAGAATTTTGAAATTGGTTCTTCGTTATAATCTTAGATTTTTTGGAACTATATCCCTCACCTTTTCAACCTAACAATCGGACAAATTACAATTGCCGCCTCTTCATCAAAGATGCCACAAATAATAGACGTTTTCTTTCGTAAAAAATGTTGCTGTGAAACCGCAAATCGAAAAAAGATTTAGCTTGGTATATACCTTTGGCAATGATTCAGCGCCAAGTGTAGTTGCTACTCTACCAACCGCTTAAAATGGATATGGTGAAATTCTAAAGATGTTCCCTCTTTAACCGAAAAATCTAATTACAATTGGAGGCCATGTGGACATTATCGAGCCTAAATGCCTTCAACCTGATCGATATCCGATACCACACATCCAGAATTAGATTTTATGTTTGTCTACATTATATGCAAATAGTTGTGCCTTATAACAAATGAGGACAAGCACAAACTTCTAACATCTCAAAGAATTATTTGAGAGATTAGTTAGATTTGGAATAAACATCCAAGTTTCAGAATATGAATTCCCTCTTGAGTTCGCCAGAAACCATATTATTATTTACTACAGGTTGCAATGTTAGTATATCTCAGTGGCAGTGTGGCAACAGATAATTGAAAATACTACCGCAGCTTAGCTACAGTAAAAAGTAAATATTTAGCCTTTGACAGTGAACAGGTTGCTGTTTATCTAGCAATAAAACATTTTAGGTTTAAACATTTTACAACGGCAACGAGAAGAGTCTAAGGAACATTGGACAATTAGACTTCGATCAGTTTACGACGGGCGTGCTACATATCTCAGGCAAGCAAAAGTGGCCCTATTAGGGTCCCATTAGAAAATATATTGTGAAATCTCAACATGGTCTTCCTCATCCAAGCATTTGCGTTGCCCGCAACATAATTTTCTGTATGTATTTGTAACCGAACATGAACAGTAATAACGTTACGAATTGGACTCGTGGTTACAAAGCCATACAAAATCACAACAGGGAAATTTCGATCTACCACCATTTTCTACATTGAAAATTCACCTGATCCTATGGGTTCTAGGCCCAAAGCGTTTTCACAGACAACATCAGCATCACTCAAACCTCAGGATATTGTGATTCATTGGAACACTGAGCTATCCGATGTCTGGGTGGTAATAAGAGCAACAGTGAAAGACTAACTAACGGAAAAGTAAAAGTAACCAACATTTCTCAGACTTTGTATATAGCCAAACTGAAGGTTGACACACGCAAGTTAACTTCCACCTCAATTTATATCCCAAAAACATTAGAATGTTTCGAGTACGTGTTTCGATTGTATCGAAAATGCACGAACTGACCAATCGCTGTATGAAGGACCGTTCAAAACGGTCGAAATGTAAATAGTTATTATTTCCATTGTCAGACAGAAGCTGGCGCTTGGTATCCTCAGCTTAGCAAATTCAAACCAAACTTGTCCAAGTAAAAGGGTCCGAATCAAAATTTATAACTGCGACCTCCTTTACCGTATTTTTCTCTATCATTTTATTTGCTTAAGCTATACAGCGACATACATTCTGGAAGCAATCTTCTTGCCGGGTGGTACTGTAGGATGCTCTACATATTCAGTCAAAAGAATTGGGTATAGTATCAAATCATTATGTTATGCATTTTCACATTATAATTTGCATATGGTAATTGTAAAAATTTTATTTACAAAATATGTTCATATATGACTCAAAGAATTTTGAAAAACTGAATTTGAAGTTTAAAAAATTATCTTGGAAGCTGTGTCTAACTTAACAATTATTCTTTTTGCAGACATTTTCTAATTCATCTCTAAATGCATTATGCCATTTTTCTTTTTTATAACAAAATCGGATACGATATGATATAGATATGTACATTGTTTTAGATAGAAAATGTAGACAAAGATGAGACTTACGAAGAATTTTATTTGAACTCTAACGAAAAACTTTAAATGTTTAAATTAAAATTTCAAATCAATTCGTATAGAAACATAGTTTTTTGTTTTATTGCATATTTCCAAAAAAAAAATTAACAAAAAAAATAATTTGTTAGCTTTCGAAAGTTTTCCGTATATACGAGTATAACTACATATATAGTTATAAATACATATACATACATATACATGTTACATATGTAGCTGGAAAACTGAAAAATTATCTATCTAACTGAAAAAATTATCTACACAATGTGTTGATAGATAATTATATCATGTATAACAATGATAACAATGTCATATACGTTGAAAAAACAAAAATGATGAATCTTATGTAAATACGGAAAGACAAATAAAAACAACAACAACATTATAGCATTGTAGGTCGTATCATCACAACACGTGTTCGCAATATTCTCGCGTTCCAATAAAAGGTGTTGTATAAATTAATTTTGATAATTACAAATCCAATGATTTACACTAAAATTTATACATCTTTTTTATCTGATTCCATTCCACCTACAATACATTTTCCCTTCGTTTTTCCTTAGTGACATGTCATGAAGACATCATAGAAAATAAAGAAAATTAGTCAAATACATCTCTAAGAGATTTTCTTTTATATAATCAGGGTGTTTCAATATTCGCTGACACGGGTTATATCAGAGCCACCTATATATACAGAGCCCTAAGGTTAATTGAGCTTTTTCTAGAGGAACTAAATTTGACGAAAAAAACTCTCCATACAAAACATATGAAAGGTTAAATTTTTTTCGCTGCGATATTTTTCAATGAAAATGTCGATGGATTAAGTATTTTAACATTGAAATAGAATCTACAATTATCATTTTATAATTGATTAAAAGCCTGTTCAAAGAAGTTGTTTAATTTTTGTTAAATTTATTAATAAAATTTATAGAAAAAAAAGCATTTCTCCATTGAATTGATATAAATACACACAAAATACCTACGCAATAAAATTAAACTGCAAGACGGAAAGAGAACACATAAAAATGTGGTTGTGTTTCCTTTTGAATTATATTTTTGTGAATAAAATAAAATACTTAAAGGGTATTTCAATAAAAGCTGCATGAATTTGTTTGAATAAATCTCAAACTAATTTCACTTCAATTTCAACGTAAATTTTGGATTTTAGATTATAAATGGAACACCATGACTATCACAGTTCCTCTGGCACAGTTCCATTTTATTTTGGTAAAGTTTTGTTACGCATTCGTGTATAATTATGGTTCTAAACAAATTGTGCAGCTGATATTGGAACTCCCTATGACAAGTTGTAAGTTGTCAACATCACTATCTTTTTTCTATCGATCGATGTTTGTGTTCTCTTTTTAAATTCTACGCTGTTTCGTGTATTCAATTTTGATTATTTTTCTATTGCGATCTCAACCGATTGAAATAATTTTGTACTCTATCCCTTTTCCCGATTTCGCTACAATAAACGAAATAGAAATATGTGGTGTTACATTTTCAAATGTACAAAAGGAAATAGAAATAGAATAATATATAATATAAAATATAATATACATACTTATAATATCATAATTTAAGCATGCTGCGATCGCAATAGAAAAAGCGAAATTAAATAAGAGAAAAAGTGAAAAATTTTTTAAAAAGAGACAAAATCATCGATCGAAAGGAGGACAATATAATATGTTTTGTTTATTTATTTTACCTACACATTCAAATAAATTCATGTTTACATAAATATGATAAATTCATATTTAATTTTGATTTAATGTTTATTAAATTAATAAAAGATTTAAGGTTCTGATTTTCAGATATGTGCTGCTTCAATATAGAATAAATTCCACAAAGTGTTTATCGAAACGAAGGATTAAACTTTTCATTGATGAAAAGTAATTCGAAAATGGTCATTTTTACATTGATTCTTATGGGATAATGCAAAAAGTAGTTCCTCTAGAAAAAGCTCGACAAAAAACATGGCTGATTCTTACGGCTCTGTATATATAGGTGGCTCTGGTTATATTCTTTATTACAGTACTTATGTAAAAGCAAAGCCATCTTAATAAATCAGGCCTCCATGTTCAAAACGAACTTTTATTAGTGAGTCTAAAATGACAAAAATAAATGGCTCTCTTCATACATTTTATAAGGAAAGACGTGATTTTCGTTTATAGAAATATTTGAATGAAAAGTAACTCAAAATTATAATTTTTTGAAATCAATTGAAACTATAAACATTGGTTTTCACCTGACTTGAAGGATTTTTCCGTGGGGTTTTCCATTTTATTGTATTAATTAAAGGAAAATAAGATACTTTATTCTCTAATAAAGCTCAAATAGAAATATAATAAAAATTTGTAAGAAAGGGACATTGTGTACATAACCAACAAAATAATTTATTCCCATCAAACAAATAAACCAAAAGAAGAAAACATCAATGTTTTTTTTTTAAATGTAACAAACATAATGATCATAAAACAACGCAAAAAACCAGAAAAAATATATGAACACAATTTTTTATTTCATAGCAACAACAAAAAGTAATCGAATAAAAAATAATATTGAGAGCGTGATCAAATTGTCCCTCTCCTAATCCTAATTGACATATTGTATTTAAATTATGTAACCTTTTGTAACCTTCAAAACAAAACACAACATTTTATCATTCATTTGATCGATACGATCAATATTTTTATTTTGGTTTAATGAGAAATTTCCCAGCGTTTATCCGATTAATCTCCTAAATTTTAATTTATCGTAGTTATCATAATTTTTATACATATTTTTCGATGTTTAGATTTTGAATCGAACTATTTTATTTCTGTGTTGGAGTGAATGCAGTATATTGAAAGAGAGTATTAGAATATATCAGATATATATTTGTATATACAAATTTAAAAGCGCAAATAAATTAAATTAATGACAATTTTATAATCATAAAAATTATGTTTAATTAATATAATTTCGAAAAATAACCCTGGCCATCACCTAATTCAATTTATCTATTTATCTATTACTTTATGTAATAAAATATTAAAAACTCTCACTATTAATAGTTGAACAATTCAAAATAAGTTTGTATGTTTTGCCATGGGATTGCATAGACTTCTTTGTAAATTACACATTTTTTGGTTAAATAAAAAAAGCTCGTTTGAAAATATCGCTCAACATGGAGGCTTTATATATTAAGATGGCTTTGGTAAAAGACAATTTTACTCGTATAAGCTTTCAAATGAATATAATATTTGAAGATTCTAGATTCTATTATTGCAGTTTCTTTAATATAGGGTATTAGGTCGGAAGGCTTGTTGTGTACCTAATTTATATTCACCACTTTAGATTGTTATAATTACTTAATTTAAAGGTGTACACCCCTCTATATATTATATATTGTAAGAACAAGTTGTAGTATATAATATTTAAATGTAATTATGTATTAGTAAATATTATTATAGTGTTAGAGTTAAGCTAATCCTAAAAGATAAAGAGATCCACTTGCCCGTAGTGTGGTACAGATAGTCAATATTAAAATATGTTTAATAAATAATAATTAAATTAATTTGAGTGTTTAATTTAAAATAAACAATAAATAAACAACATGGCGACCGTGACAAGTTAATGACCGAATTTGTGCGAATTATTTTTATATGTTGCAAACATCGATCGTGAAAATATAAAAAAAAAAAATCTTAACAGTTTGTAATTAATATTGGATCCGTAACCAATTCATACGGACCCGTGCTACAGTTTATTCCCAAGAAAACATCATTGTGACAAAAATCTTGTTTTTCAAACATTAAATCAGGTGGTAGTATAATATTTTAAATTGGTCACAAAATGCTTTCGAGAGTTTTCGATTTTTTTTGTAGAAAATATTAATTTATACAACTGTATTTCGGCATATGAAAAACGTGATTGTCGAACCTGAATTATAACGGACACTTCATCCAGTTCATCCATAAGCAACATTTATCATCGGAGAATATTGCTGCAGACATAAACCAAAACTAAAAAAGATTCGTCATTTTTACAACTATACTTACAGCAAATCGATTTAAATCATAAAAACTTTGTAAATCCGTAAGTCAAGCAATACTTATATTTTATATGGACCCATATTTACAACTATGTATATACAAATAATTGATAATATCTTCTAATATATATGTAAATGTTATACGACCATTAGTACAATAATTTTTTCTTGATTTACTTGAGCGTCAAATTTTCCAATTTTATTTTAAGTTCACTCGCATTGAACAAAAATTAATAAAAGTTTACGATTATATTATTAAATTAATTAATGGGATAGAAAACACAGAATATACTGAACAATCAAAATATGAAATTCTTAAAATTTTACGCACCCAATTTGATTTATATGTGGTAGGATTTGATAAATACTTACCTAAACTTTCTGAAAGAAAGCAGGCTTCTTATATTCGTCAAAAAGCTTTGTTGGAACTTAAATGTAAAAAGTGTGTGGAATTATTCAATTTTGATTAAGTACGATTCCGATTTCATATTTGCGCTTTCATTTGATGAGGCTAGCGACGTTGTAATTTCTGATTCTGAATCTGAATTAGATCAAACGGAAAATTTTACATTGTCGATTTCCTCTTCAAAAAAACATACATTATCATCAGGAGAACTAAATTCGATAAAATCGCCAACAAAATATTTCGTCCAATCCAAAATGATTCACTGTTTCGAGGTAAGATTAGCCAATGCCATTATTCCAGATTTTGATGGAAATCCCAAAAATGTTGAAGATCTTATCGATAAGTGTGAATTTTACGATAGCCAATTAAACGCTACTGAAAAAGAAAAATTTCTTCAATTTCTCTTGAAGGTAAAAATATTAAGTAAAGCTTAGGCTAAAATTAGTATAGAAGCAACTCGGTGTCAATGGATCGATTTTCAAGTAAAATTACAAAAGAAAGGAAAATGCAACAGATGATCGCTTTGCACCAGGAAAACGGTTTAGCTGATTTTGCAACAAAATTAGAAAACATTTGTGCAGACTTAATTAAATTAAAAATGAATCAAAAAGAAGATCATGAGAAAAAGACTATAAAATCAGAAGTCGAGGAAACTGCTGTACAAGTATTCACCAAGGTTCTAGAAAGGATAGAAATTCGTCAAGCGTTAATTTATCAGGAGCCCAAGTGTCTTTCAGATGCAATCAAATTCGCTTTGGAAGCAGAAGCTATGTTGGGAACTTCATCTGGTATCCAAATTAATCGTTACTCCGCTCCAAGAACAAATAATTTTCGTGGAAATTACAATTCGACAAATGGTCGGGGCCATTTTCGAAATTACCAGAACTCCAATACACATAGAAGAAGTAATAATTTTTTTCATTCGAATCAAAATTCTAATAGGCAATTTGATAATTATAGACGTCGAAATAGCTATTCATATAACCAACAAACCAATTTTCAACCATATAATAACGGAAATCACCCATCTACCAGTACGTTCTATAATAGTAAAAATAATCTTAGTAGTAATAATCCACAACATTGGCCTGGAAATGGCAATAATAATACTAGAACATTTAGTCGGCGAAATTCATATCCAAATAATCAAAATTCAAATGTTAACCGACAAAATATTCATGTAGTTGACATTGACAGAGAGTCGGGAAACGATTCCGGCCCTCAACAAATATTGAACCAGTTGGGGGCACTAACATTATATCCTCAACAATTATACATACATTTAATAATTTATCTGGTTGCAATTTTATAAAAATAAAAACTTTAAACGATATAATATCTATTTTAATGATGGATAGTGGTGCTGGTATTTCAGTTATTAAGGAATCTAAAATAGAAAATTTGCACGAAATAGACTACAATGAGAAATGTATGATTAAAGGTGTAACAGCAGGAAGATCTGAAACATTGGGGAAAGTGTCATGTAAACTAATTTTGGATAACGAAGTACGGTTAATACATGAATTCCAAGTAGTGCCTGATAATTTTCCTATAGAGACTGATGGCATTTTTGGAGGAGATTTTTTAAAAAAATATAATGTCAATATAAATTATTCTACATATATCTTGGAAATTCAAGCAAAAAATAACACTATTTTTGCCCCACTACATGATAGAATTGATGACTCGGTACTAATACCTGCTAGAAGCAAAATAGTTCGACGGCTAGATTTTCAGATAACTGAACCATTAGTAATTTTATCTAATGAAATAGAAACTGGTGTCTGTTTAGCTAATTCTATAATAACAGATAAGCCGTTAGTTAAAATTTTAAACACCACATTAAATGACAACAAAATTAATTTGTTTAAACCTAAAACTATTCCACTACGATTTTATGATATTTATATGTACATTATCATCAAACCAGAACAAGCAATTTCAAAATTAAAACGAAAGATTTAAGCTACTACAAACTGAACATGATATTCCTGATAGCGATAAATCAGTACTTCATATATTTGAACAGTATTCGGATATATTCTATCTAGAAGGAGACAAATTAACAGTTAATTCATTTTATAAACAAAAGATTGCCCTTTCTGAGGAGAACCCAGTTTATGTGAAAAATTATAGGATTCCTCAAGTTCATAAGCAAGAAATTGAGCGACAAGTGCAAAGTATGTTAAAAGATGATATTATTGAAAACTCTTTCTCCCCATACAATTCGCCATTGCTACTGGTGCCAAAAAAAGATAGCAAAGATTTAAAAAATTGGAGGGTTGTTGTCGATTATCGACATTTAAATAAGAAAGTCATATCTGATATATTCCCTTTGCCTCGGATAGATGAAATTCTTGATCGAGTAGTGGGTCTTAAATCAGGATTTCATTAAATCGAAGTTGAGCAAGATTCCCGTGACGTAACCGCATATTCCACCAACTCAGAACACTATCATTTTAAACGACTGCCTTTTGGGTTAAAAATAGCTCCAAACAGATTTCAACGCATGATGAATATAGCAATGTCTGGCCTAACACCTGAATGTGCATTTCTATATATCGATGATGTAGTTGTATTTGGTTGCTCATTACGTCACCATAACTCAAACCTCATAAAAGTATTTCAACGCCTTCGAGATTATAATTTGAAACTTAACCCAAAAAAATGTAAATTCCTACAAACCGATGTTACTTACCTAGGTCATCACATATCAGATCATGGTATTTTACCCGATCCATCAAAATATGAAGTCATTGAGAAATATCCTGTGCCAGAGAATGCTGACGGCGTTGGAAGATTTGTATCGTTCTGTAACTATTACGAAGATTTGTCAAACATTTTGCGGAAATTGCGAACCCATTAAATAAGTTACTAAAAAAGAATGTGAAATTCAATTGGACACAAAAATGTCAAGAATCATTTGAAATTTTAAAAAATAATTTAATAAAACCACCTTTACTGGAATACCCCGACTTTGCTCAAACTTTTACGTTGACCACCGATGCTTCAAATATTGCATGTGGCGCAATTCTATCACAATTAAAGAATGGAGAAGATTTACCGGTGGCATACGCATCAAAAAGTTTAACAAAAATTGAGCAAAATAGAGATCCTACCATTACGCTACCACCTCCGTATTTAACAGTTTGTTGAAAATTTTCTTTTCTGAGGTCAGTATTTAGTTTTCACCGTACAGTCGTACAGCACAGTTGGCCTCATCCGTAAAAATTACTGTTTTCCCAAAAATTTAATGGTTATTTTTTGTAGGTTTTAGCGAACTCCAAACTTTATATTGTATTGTTGTTCGAAATAAAAGGCTTTTGCCGAGGAAGTCTGGCATGGAATCCGGCTCTTCTCAATACAATCTTAAAAGTTTCTGCTGAAAATGTTTTGTTTATTATAAAGGGTGTTTTTGTGGGCATATTGCTCCGTCCTGTTGGAACCACATATTTTTGTGGGCATATGGCCCCGTCCTGTTGGAACCACATGTCAGCAAGATTCTAGCTAATCGAGGTACGAAAAAATTTCTAATCATGCCACATACCGCTCACCATTGACAGTAACATTCTGAACATCATCGTTTTTGAAGTCATATGGACCAATGGACACCGCCAGTCCATAAAGCGCACCAAACAGTAATTTTCTGTGGATGTAATGGTGTTTCGACAAAAGCTTGTGGATTTCCTCACTCCAAATGCGACAATTCTCCTTATTTACGTACCCATTCAACCAAAAATGGGCTGCATCGGAGAACAAAATTTTGAATGGAAATTCAACATCAATATCAATTTGTGCTTCAGCTCATTCGCCGAATTAGCGGCGCATACGATGGTCGTTTGGCTTTAATTCCTGCACAAGTTGAATCTTGAAAGCTTTTCGTAAAATTTCGTAAAATCTTCCATAAAGTGGAAGGACACAACCCCAGTTGCTGAGAACGGCGACGAATTGATTGATTTGGATCTTCTTCAATGCTTTTCTGTACAGTGGCGGCAGCCTCTTCACTGAGCACTGTTCGTTATCCCACGAGATGCACATTATCATTAAGGGTAAACGTGGCCCAAAAACTATCTATTGTTATTCCAATAAGCCGCTCTGTAGCACGATTATGTACGCCATAAAATGGACGAAGTGCACGATAAGTTTGATGAACAGAACCATTATTTTGATAAAAAATATGAACAATTTGCAAGCGTTGCTCTGATGTAATTCTATCCAAAATGAAATGTCAAACAAAACTAAAAAAAAGCAACAGTCAGCTGTTAAATGGGTTGTCAAATAAAGCAGTGTTCCCAACTGAAAGTTGTGAACCTTTAAAAAAACACCCTTGAGTATTTCCAACTTTTTCAGTTAATTTTGAAAATTTTTCCTTTGGATTGACCTTAATTTTCCGGATTATATAGTTTTCAGTTTGTTGTGTTAATAATTTTTTTCGGCCACATCGTTTTAAGGGTTCCTTCATTTTTATAATTATTTATTATACTTTGCACTGTTGTGTGCCTTCTATCAACAAGTTCACCAACTTCCCGCATCGTTTTTTTTTTACCTTTGCAATATAATTTTCGCTCACTTAAACTAGTTTCCGTTTGATTTCGTCCCATTCCAAATTTGTTATAAGTATGTGGTCCGGCACGGTTTTAAATTCAATTAAAACTGCACCGAAATCTAACCATAAGCTGATTCAAGCAATGTTTTGTTTTTATTTAAACAGGGAATTTAACTATAAATTTGAACGAATAGTACAATGTTGCGAATACGAATCTAAATTTGTACTAAATTATGGAATGTTTTTATTTTTCCGGACTGTATAATAAACTAAGTCCTTGTAATGAACCAAATATATGTGAAAATTTTTAAATTATTACCTAAAATATCGTCTTTTCCATAATATAAAGTCCGTACGAATACTTTTGTGTACCACGATATGTCAAATTAAGTACAGTGAAATTTTCATCATAAGATCTCAAAACTCTCTTTACAATTAGAATTTTTAAAACTGTTGGAGGTTCACAAAAAGCACATATTCACCTTAAATATACACACATATATTTATATGAGTTTGCAATTTTGAAATTTCCCAATTCAATCTAAACTTTAGAATTCAAAATTATAAAAGTCGGTTTCAAAAGATCAAAATTCGATAAATTGAAATTTTATCTATTGAATCCTGAATTCCTAAAACTGTTGTTTGCAAATTCAAAAAGTTTTAATTTGAATTTTGAAAATTTTAAATTTCCTTAAATTGCAACAAAATTTAATAAATTGAACTACATATTTATAAGAATAATATGAAAATTTATAATTTCAAATTCCGAATTTTAGACGTAAAATATTTTCATCAAAATCAAAAATCGATAACGTAAATTTAATTTTGACTAAATTCAAATTCAAAGCTCGGAAATTTCAAAGGTACATATTTGCAATTTTCAAAATTTACCTGAACATTTTTTAAATTTTAAAAAATTAAAGTTAAAAATTCGATAATTCAGAACATAACGTTATTTAAAGAATTTAAAGTCGGAATTAAAAATTCAAAAATTATGATTGTCATTATTAAATTATTAAAACAGTTTTAAAGGCCATTACTGGCCCCTTACTGAGTCAACAATTCGGCTCCAGCGGTTTCGATCCCGAGCATGGTCTTCATACTGTCTAAGACAATCTGAAGAGGCCAAGTCGTTCTCTACACCGTGGAGCCATCGTTGCCTGCAACGACCCCTGCGCCTACCATATGGTGGCTCTCCTTTCAGAGATCGCTGCACAATTCGTTCCGGATCAGCACGCAGAACGTGCCAAAGCCAGCGTACTCGCTGAGATCTTACTTCATGTACAATATCGGGGATCTTCATCAGATCTCTGATCTCGATATTGTACAGAGCTCGGTAGGTACCATCTATTTCGCGTTTTGGGCCGTAAATCACACGCATGACTCTTCTCTCAAATGTTAGGAGCCATCTCTCGTACTCATCCGTCAGCGCCCAACTTACACATCCAAACATAACAACGGGCCTGTTCAACGCTTTGTAAAGCGTCAGCTTCACGGCACTTGATAAGTGTTTAGATTTTAGCAGTGGCCTTAGAGGATACAAAGAACGACTGCCAGCTGCCAGCCGCACTTTAATATCCTCACCCACACTGTTATCGTGAGTGATAAGAGAACCCACATATTTGAACCTCCTCACTTCCTCAAACGTGTGGTGGCCACTACTAAAATCTTGTCTGCCATTGTCCCTAAAACCAGAGATCAGGTATTTCGTTTTGGACTCATTGATCTAAAGTCCAACTGAAGCTGAACTCTACAAGCGGATCAAGTATTTCTTTCACTCCATTGCTATTCAGTCCAATCACGCATATGTCATCTGCATATGCAAGCACCTGATTGGACTGGCGATATAAGATGTTACGCTGCGGTGTTTCAGTTTTACGAAAGATGTACTCCAACATGAGATTAAAGAGTATCGGGGACAGAGCATCTCCCTGCCGAATACCCGAGTTAACTACAAAACTTGTCGATAGCCTGTTCTCAACTTTAACACAGCATTGGGACTGCGTCACTGTCATCCTACATAGTCGTACCAGTTTTGTTGGCATTCCTAGGTATTCCAGGGCAGACCATAAACTCTCTCGATTGATCGAGTCGTAGGCCTGCCGGAAATCCAGGAACACCTGATGTACGGAGATGGATGTCTCATAATATTTAGATAGAATCAACCGCAGCGAAAAGACCTGATCGGTGACTGATCGATTCGGACGAAATCCTCCTTGATAGTCACCAACCAAACCCTCCGCTAGAGGAGTGATTCTATCCAATACAATGTATGACAGTAACTTGTACGCTGTGCAAAGGAGAGCTATACCGCGATAATTCTCACACTTCAAGCGGTTGTCATTAATTGGCGGTATATTCTTGTTTTAATTAAATTGGTAAATTTGTAAAATTGGCCTTTGTAAAACAATACTGAATAGTCAAAATGAAATCTCCACCTTACAAAATTAGCAATTCGTACGAGTATTCACTAATTATAACAAACTATGTATTTGAATTCCACAAAGACAACCAGTTTTATCTGAAATTTCTAAGTTTGTAGTTAAATATTTGGTTCAACTTCAGATTCGTAAACCTAGTAAAAGGCTATAACCGTGTAAAATAATACGACAAGCTCGTATAATTGAAATACTTTATTTCATTTGGTTTAAATTTCATTTTTACTGCAAAGCACGATGTCTGATCTGCTGATTTTCTAATTTTTCAAAATTATCTATAGGCCGTAAAATTTATATATACATTTTTCGTGAAATTGAAGAAAGGTGGTTCGATATTTGTTAGGTCTAATAAGTAGATCAAAAATTAGCAACTATAAGTGCCCAATATTTTCAATCTGGTAACCCGCTTTTTGGCCGCTTGAGATTACCTGGTTCAGCAGATTAAATGTGTTTAAACAAATGTTTTTTTATTTATTTAAAAATTTTCGTTTCTTGTTTGATTTTTTCATATTGTGAAAATCTTGATTTAAATTTTTATTTTAAAATAAATTACCTGTCTAATGCGCTGCAGAATTCGACGCACGTTCAATTTACCAATTGGCCTATTTTGGTATTGTTCATTGGATTGTCACAAGGATGTATTGGGAACGGATTTGATTGTTATTGTAGTTACTGGGTTAAACTCTGCCCATTATTGATCTAAGGTTATTACCAAAGGGGTGTGGCACTCAAATTATTAAATGTGTCATTCGTCCATAGTATAATAAGGGTTGTTACATTAGGTACATATATACATTAAACATTAAATAATTTTTACTGTATGTAATATAAAAAAAGAAAACTTTAATTAGCAACAACAAACAGTGTCATTGTATTCATAAAATGTCACATTTAATACTATTTGGATTTACCGCCCTTACATACAGACAATGCACTTTATTTATATATTTCAAGAATACTCGTAAATATAGTTAAAAAGTTTTCTTCTCTCATTCTGTTGATCACCAACAAACAGACAAAAAAATTAATTCTACTAACCTTGATGCTGCAGAATAAAGATGGTAAATTTACTGTACCGTTTTAGAATTCGTAAGACTGCTATTTCTATAAATTTATTGTGAAATGTTGTATGGAAAGCAAACACACCGGTATTTTATTTCACTTTATATTTACGTGTACAACATATGTATGTATGTATGTATATAAAGCGAAAAACCTTTAGATGACTTATTTAAGTTATTTTCAAGTCAAACCACAAGCACACAACAACAAAACTAAAATATAAAAAAACTGTTTTAATAAGTTTTTTTTTGTTATGGCAGTACGTATACGTATGTACATAGTATTCCAATATGTACCAAAGCTGAATTCTAGGAAATTTTATATTTGATTTGGGATTTCTATTTATGGCCGTATGAGAATTGAATATACATATATTTAACGTGGTATACCCATTTTTGTGTGTCATAGAAGTATCAAAAACCGATGATGATGATATCCAATATCCGATTGGGACTTGTGTGATTTTTGAACAAAAAATCAAAATTCGAATAATTCCCTATTTCGAAACGTGATTGGTGTTCTTTCTTTTATTACACCATTTCTGTAGTATTTATATGTATAGCTTTATGGTTATACATAAGTTTACAATTTTATGTATTCAAATTAATGAAATTTGGTTTAAAATATTATATAGTACATACAATTGAAATAAATTCAGGGCAAAAGTCAACTATAAAAGTTCTAAAATAATAACAAATGTTTACGAGTATATCGATTAAACTGTAACCTTTTCATTTCGACCTACATACATTACAATAATAATACAGCTTTGTAACAACTTTATTCTTTCTATTTAATTGTAATAAAAACTACTATATGTATAGCTTCACATATTATAATAGTGTAGTTTTTTTTTAAATTAATATAATTTCGAAAATATATTGTAAACACTAACATTTTGTTACAGTAGAAAAAAACTATAAACTAACAATTTCTGTTTCAATAACGAGCGTATCTGCAACTATCTATCTATCTACGTATAGTGCAGAGAATGAAACAAACCACAAACTAACTCTATACTATATAGAACTATTGTAAAACAATTATCACTGGTTGTTAGTGGTGTTATTCGTGTTGCTGGCACTCACAACAAGATAAAAATTGTTTTAAAATAACAAAAAATTGTAAATTTTTTATTGTCTGTGTGCGCCGTATTTGTACTATGTTCAACACCACAAACAATGTTATGCTGATACAATGAAATTTAAGAGAATATTGATTTTTTTGCAGTTCCTGAATTTTAAACCAATATCGATTACGAACAGGATAGAAGTGTAATATCATTTGAAAAATAATAAAAATTATATTCGCACGAGCTGGGTATGTGGTTGCCATTAATTGAATCATGCTTCTGAAATTTATATTCTATGTTAGTTTTTAATAATGATGTAGAGTGTGGGTTACTCATTACATTATATTCAATGTACATACAGGGTGGAGTTTTCTTTTTAAGGCCAGACATTTTTAATGAGTGTCGAAGAACGACGCCGCATGTTGAATGTCCTTGAAATTCATTAGTTTCCGCGATATAGACTAACATAGGTTTTTTAAATTAAAATACAAATATACTTTTGAGTGCACGTTTTGATTAATCATTTAAAAATAAATACTTTTGGGTCATACTAAATTTTGGCAAAATGTATGGTTTCAGGGATATGAGCAAAAACTGATATTCACCAAAGCAAAAGAACTTTCGCTTAGTTCTAGTGTTTCATTGTATAACAACAAAAAAATAGATAATATTTGATTTGTGATTGTGAAAAGATTACAATAATATGTTAATTTAACTTATTAAAAATTTGTTATCATGCTGTACTATAATAAGGATGCGTTCGAGATGATCTACGGTGACAGTCGATGAATTACAAATTGAACAGGTGTCGAATAGTTATTCAGATCGTCGGCACTTTGCGAGAGGTGTATATAGTTAATGGTTTATTAGATAAGCTTCACACTACCGGAAGCATAAGAACCCAAAGAAACCGTCTTAAGTTTCCTAAGGAATTATGGTAGCTGCAGTATCACAGGACTCACACACGTCCATTATGTTTATATAATTCTCAAACATCGGCGCTATGGCCGGAAGAAGATTACCAATTAAAATTAGAAATAGTTTCCAATCAAAGATTCATAAACTTTTAATTCGACCTGATATAGGCATGGGGTAAATTAAATTAAATTTCCAATAGATACAGCAATCACGTGTCAGACGCCAGCCGTGGGGACAATCTCTGTGATTGGCGCTTTAGCCGTTTCTATTCAAAAGTTCATAAACTTTTAGATCGACCTGATATTGCCATGCGGTAAATTAAATTAAATTTAAAATAGGTACAGCAAACACGTGTCAGACGCCAACCGTGGAGGCAATCTGTGATCGGCGCTATAGTCGGAAGAAGATTACCCAAATTCAATAAAAATTAAAAATAGTTTCCATTCAACAGTTCATAAACTTTTAGTTCGACCTGATATAGGCATGCGTTACTTAAATTAAATTTCCAATTGCCAACCTTGGGGGCAATCTCTGTGATCGGCGCTATAGCCGGAAGAAAATTTTCAATAAAAATTAGAAATATCTTCCATTCAAAAATTCATAAACATTTAGTTCGACCTGATATAAGCATGGGGTAAATTAAATTAAATTTCCATAGGGACAGCAATGTGTCAGTCGCCAACCTTGGGGGCAATCTCTGTGATTGGCGCTATAGCCGGAACAAGATTACCGAATTTCAATAAAAAATAGAAATAGCTTCCATTAAAAAATTCATAAACTTTTAGTTCGACCTGATATTAGCATGGGGTACTTAAATTAAATTTCCAATATGTACAGTAATCACGCGCCAGGTACAAACCTTGAGAGCATTCTCTGTGATCGAAAAAAAATACCGAATTTCAATAAAAATTAGAAATCGTTTCCAATCAATAATTCATACACTTTTAGTTCGACCTGATATAGGCATGAGGTACTTAAATTAAATGTCCAATATGTACAGCAATCACGCGGCAGTCGCAAACCTTGGGGGCATTCTCTGTGATCTAAACATGACCGAATTTCAATAAAAATTAGAAATAGCTTCCATTCAAAAATTGATAAACTTTTAGTTCGACCTGATATAGGCATGGGGTGGATTTAATTAGGTACAACAATCACGCGCCAGTCGCCAACCTTGGGGGCAATCTCTGTGATTGGCGCTATAGCCGGAACAAGATTACCGAATTTCAATAAAAATGAGAAATCGTTTCCAATCAATAATTCATACACTTTTAGTTCGACCTGATATAGGCATGAGGTACTTAAATTAAATTTCCAATATATACAGCAATCACGCGCCAGTCGCAAACCTTGGGGGCATTCTCTGTGATCGAAAAAAATTACCGAATTTCAATAAAAATTAGAAATCATTTCCAATCAATAATTCATAAACTTCTAGTTCGACCTGATATAGGCATGGAGTAATTTAAATTAAATGTAGAACGTTTTTTTATTAGAAGATGTTTTCAATTGATTACAAGACATTCCGTTGCGAGAACGTCAAGAAATGTGCCTTCACTTGGATGGTGTACCTTCCATTTTGGAACAGCTTCCCGGCAAAAACTAAAATTAATGTTTCCGATTAAATAGATTGGAAGAAGTGGTCCTATTTCTATTCCAGCACTATCACCTGATTTAACATGTAGGCATTTCTATTTAAGGAAAAAAGTGAACGACTTAGCCGATTCAATTGGCATATGAAACACAGGATTAAAGATATTTTTTAGTTATTTATTTGCAAGCGTATATTTACTAAATTTATTCATTTTTATATTTACAGATCTAGAGATTCAAAATTTTAAACCCTTGAATTAGTTAGAACTTCGAATGTAAAAAACGGAAAAACAGTAGTTTTAAAAACCAGGTATAGTACAAATAAAGTCATCATCAATTTGACGTGCGGTGCGGGAATAAAAAAATTCAATTAAATTTCTCGTACACTGCGCATGTGTCCGCATAAATAATTGTAGCCAAATTGTTTATAGCCAAAAATGTAAAAAAAAAATAAAGGATATAAGTATTTGTGGATCCGTTATACGAAAGTGTTGTTGATGAAGGATGATGGGCATGATTCCATTGTAATTAACTGTATTAATGACCTCAAAATGTTATAAATCAATAATAGCTGTTATGTTTTATTAATCATGTCTGATTTAAGTAATTTGGGACGTCAATTAGAATTGAATTTGGGTTCATCTCGGTTCTTCTTCCACAAACAATTCCTCTTGATGGTGCATCAAAACGTAAGAAGTTTATACGTAAAAATAGTAAACAATTTTTTTCATTTTAGTGCCATGGAAAATTTACGTGGTATTATATTTTGCATAGTAGTTTGGATTTCGTCTTCCGAAATTAGTACATACGGCCTAATTATTCATCAGGTGGTATTGGTACATATGTTAAAAATAATCGTTCTTATACTTCAATTATAAATAATTGTCCACTTCAGACGGTACCAAAACTAATTTAAAAATTCATTCTGAACCTTTCTGTATCATTTGTAACTATCAATTCCACTTCCGTTCTTTGAATGGTTTTCTTAATGAATTTGCTCGTTTTTAACAAAATTTAATTTTAATTGGTGATTTTAGTATTGATATCCTGAAATCTGATTCTATGTATATCGAACTCTGCTAATATTGCATTGTTATCCAGTTTTAGACTAGCATTTTTAGTTAATGTTCCTACTCATGTTACTAATACTAATTCGATTTAAAGTTATCTGACCACCATCTTACAATGCAATGTCACCTCCGGAGAGGAAGATAATCAAAAGAATGAGCATTGACCATGAATGCTTCACTGATCTTCTGGCTTGAAAATAAATTGAAATCAGTCTGATCAGTCAAGGAAAGATGTATAATTCCAATGTCAATCAATAATTTCAAAAGTCCTAATCAAACCAAAAAACTAATTTTTGAAATCAAGGATGGTATTGAAAATACTGATATGGCAATAGATTATCATATCTATTATCTATTATATCTATTTTTCATATTTATTGTGTTCTTAGTTCTCTTAAAAGAACATTGCTCATACCAATGGTGCTCTCCAATCTGATAATTTAATGTTTATTAATTGTAGGAAGTCAAAATCTTTCTTCTTTTCACCTTCAGAAATTATATGCAATGTCAATGGCTTAAGCACGTTAAATAGTTAAGATATTGATGGTGTTGAACCAACTGTATTAAATCCAGGTTATCACTATATATATCAATGCTAATGATTTTTTCCCCATATTCAACATGGCTTTATGGAAGATCGGGGTATGGAACAAGCGCTCGCCACCTTTAAAATGTGATATATTGGTATCCGTGCTTTTGCTCTTGATTTGATTACTTCTAGATTGTTAAGATTTCCGATGAAAAAGTTCCCATCGTTTGATTTTTTGTGATGTTCTTCAGAGCTCTGAGCTGGCTCTTATTTTATTTTTAATTTACATTAAATCTATATTCTTTTTCAATTTACCGGGTAATATGGTGTGTTTTGCAGATGATGTTGCTAAATTATTGTTTAAAATTGTAAAATTAATGGAAAAGAATAAAGAAAAAAATAAAGTGACTTCCTCCACCGTTAAACCGGTATTGAAAACCGACAAATTCAAGTTTTGACAAAAAACAAGACTTATAACAATACTATTTAAAAAGAGTTGTAATTAATAATAAATATTATAGTCTTACAAAATTTGATTTAAATTGATACAATTCCTTTTAAAAAAAACTTTATTTTATTTTTGCCGGCCATCAAGCTAAAATCCAGTCGTCAAAACACTGAATGGTATAACTTTTCAAGTTAGCGTACGCTCTCTTGTTTTCCAATAAATTTTGTTAAATAGTTTATTTCGGTATTGATATATGTTTTTTTCATGTTTTCGTTTCTCCCAATTCCACAATTACTGGCATCACATTGGATGTAAAAATATCTTGTAAAGTCGGCATTCCGAAGTACAGGTGCCGTTGTTAAGGATGTCTTAAGGGTTTGAAACGCATGTTGAGCTTCATTCCACATTAATTTTTGATTACGTTTAAGTAAGTCAGTGACCGGCCTCGTTAGCACAGTAAGCATCGTGCTTGATTTGTTATTTGAGGGTCTCGGGTTCGGCTCGGTTGGGTGTTTTTAATGTGTAAGTATTTCTGTTTGTCCGGGTATTGCACCGTGGGCCCATTAGTGGCATTAAGTGCTGGAGTAATCCGCTCAATTTTAATTTTTAAGTCAGTGAGTGGAGAACATATCTAAGAGTACCTGGAAATAAAACGGTGATACCACCCTGCCATTCCAAGTAATCGTCGCAGCTGCCGGATAGTTTTAGGAGTTGGATAGTCCGCTATCGATGCCACTTTTTCGGGATCTATTCTGATTACACCATTACCAATCACATGATCGGGATATTTCGTTTCTTTCAAGACCCTCCACATTTATAATCAAATTGCCAGCTTTAAGCAAACCGGCAACTTGATACGGAATCACTCTATGCATCAATCGACACCTGTGGTGCATTGCACAGACCGAAGGGCATTACGGTAAAGAGGTCGGTCGGAAACAGTGAATGCAGTTTTATCTTTATTTCGTTTTGTATAAATTCTGTGGTGATTATTATACAAAGTACATTTTTTTGGAATTTCACGCGCCGCATATCCTACTTTGATTGATTTCAAATCATGACTAAAATTGATTATCATTTTTTTTGTTTTCTATCCCTAATAGTACTTTTTTTAACCAGAAAAAAAAGTTAAGCGCACCACAGAAAAAATACTTTCATGCTATCTATTATTTCTTCTATTGTCTACCAGTGTTACCACTCAGAAAATATTTAAAGTATCTATTTAATAATAAAAAAAGGTATCCATAAGAGTATCCAATTTAAGTTTCATTAAAAAAAGTTAAATAGGTTCGTATATTTGTATACGAGAATATATTTATTCAAAATAAAATAAAATCACAAGTTTTCAATCACATTTTTCTTATATGTTGACTTAAATAAAATACAAAATTTGGTTTAATTCATAAATGTTAAATCCCTGCTACCATTTAAGGCATTTATAAATAAATAATCTAATAAAATAGATAAAATAGGTACATTATAAAGCATAAAGTCTAAAAATTCGTTACAGTCCTTTTACAAAATAAGGAAAAATAGGTAAAATAGAAATCACATGCAACAAAGAATTAGCTTAGAATAATGTATGTTCCGTCCTTGCTGTCCATACTTCACTTGCCATTCAACAGTTCATAAACTTTTAGTTCGACCTGATATAGGCATGCGTTACTTAAATTAAATTTCCAATTGCCAACCTTGGGGGCAATCTCTGTGATCGGCGCTATAGCCGGAAGAAAATTTTCAATAAAAATTAGAAATATCTTCCATTCAAAAATTCATAAACATTTAGTTCGACCTGATATAAGCATGGGGTAAATTAAATTAAATTTCCATAGGGACAGCAATGTGTCAGTCGCCAACCTTGGGGGCAATCTCTGTGATTGGCGCTATAGCCGGAACAAGATTACCGAATTTCAATAAAAAATAGAAATAGCTTCCATTAAAAAATTCATAAACTTTTAGTTCGACCTGATATTAGCATGGGGTACTTAAATTAAATTTCCAATATGTACAGTAATCACGCGCCAGGTACAAACCTTGAGAGCATTCTCTGTGATCGAAAAAAAATACCGAATTTCAATAAAAATTAGAAATCGTTTCCAATCAATAATTCATACACTTTTAGTTCGACCTGATATAGGCATGAGGTACTTAAATTAAATGTCCAATATGTACAGCAATCACGCGGCAGTCGCAAACCTTGGGGGCATTCTCTGTGATCTAAACATGACCGAATTTCAATAAAAATTAGAAATAGCTTCCATTCAAAAATTGATAAACTTTTAGTTCGACCTGATATAGGCATGGGGTGGATTTAATTAGGTACAACAATCACGCGCCAGTCGCCAACCTTGGGGGCAATCTCTGTGATTGGCGCTATAGCCGGAACAAGATTACCGAATTTCAATAAAAATGAGAAATCGTTTCCAATCAATAATTCATACACTTTTAGTTCGACCTGATATAGGCATGAGGTACTTAAATTAAATTTCCAATATATACAGCAATCACGCGCCAGTCGCAAACCTTGGGGGCATTCTCTGTGATCGAAAAAAATTACCGAATTTCAATAAAAATTAGAAATCATTTCCAATCAATAATTCATAAACTTCTAGTTCGACCTGATATAGGCATGGAGTAATTTAAATTAAATGTAGAACGTTTTTTTATTAGAAGATGTTTTCAATTGATTACAAGACATTCCGTTGCGAGAACGTCAAGAAATGTGCCTTCACTTGGATGGTGTACCTTCCATTTTGGAACAGCTTCCCGGCAAAAACTAAAATTAATGTTTCCGATTAAATAGATTGGAAGAAGTGGTCCTATTTCTATTCCAGCACTATCACCTGATTTAACATGTAGGCATTTCTATTTAAGGAAAAAAGTGAACGACTTAGCCGATTCAATTGGCATATGAAACACAGGATTAAAGATATTTTTTAGTTATTTATTTGCAAGCGTATATTTACTAAATTTATTCATTTTTATATTTACAGATCTAGAGATTCAAAATTTTAAACCCTTGAATTAGTTAGAACTTCGAATGTAAAAAACGGAAAAACAGTAGTTTTAAAAACCAGGTATAGTACAAATAAAGTCATCATCAATTTGACGTGCGGTGCGGGAATAAAAAAATTCAATTAAATTTCTCGTACACTGCGCATGTGTCCGCATAAATAATTGTAGCCAAATTGTTTATAGCCAAAAATGTAAAAAAAAAATAAAGGATATAAGTATTTGTGGATCCGTTATACGAAAGTGTTGTTGATGAAGGATGATGGGCATGATTCCATTGTAATTAACTGTATTAATGACCTCAAAATGTTATAAATCAATAATAGCTGTTATGTTTTATTAATCATGTCTGATTTAAGTAATTTGGGACGTCAATTAGAATTGAATTTGGGTTCATCTCGGTTCTTCTTCCACAAACAATTCCTCTTGATGGTGCATCAAAACGTAAGAAGTTTATACGTAAAAATAGTAAACAATTTTTTTCATTTTAGTGCCATGGAAAATTTACGTGGTATTATATTTTGCATAGTAGTTTGGATTTCGTCTTCCGAAATTAGTACATACGGCCTAATTATTCATCAGGTGGTATTGGTACATATGTTAAAAATAATCGTTCTTATACTTCAATTATAAATAATTGTCCACTTCAGACGGTACCAAAACTAATTTAAAAATTCATTCTGAACCTTTCTGTATCATTTGTAACTATCAATTCCACTTCCGTTCTTTGAATGGTTTTCTTAATGAATTTGCTCGTTTTTAACAAAATTTAATTTTAATTGGTGATTTTAGTATTGATATCCTGAAATCTGATTCTATGTATATCGAACTCTGCTAATATTGCATTGTTATCCAGTTTTAGACTAGCATTTTTAGTTAATGTTCCTACTCATGTTACTAATACTAATTCGATTTAAAGTTATCTGACCACCATCTTACAATGCAATGTCACCTCCGGAGAGGAAGATAATCAAAAGAATGAGCATTGACCATGAATGCTTCACTGATCTTCTGGCTTGAAAATAAATTGAAATCAGTCTGATCAGTCAAGGAAAGATGTATAATTCCAATGTCAATCAATAATTTCAAAAGTCCTAATCAAACCAAAAAACTAATTTTTGAAATCAAGGATGGTATTGAAAATACTGATATGGCAATAGATTATCATATCTATTATCTATTATATCTATTTTTCATATTTATTGTGTTCTTAGTTCTCTTAAAAGAACATTGCTCATACCAATGGTGCTCTCCAATCTGATAATTTAATGTTTATTAATTGTAGGAAGTCAAAATCTTTCTTCTTTTCACCTTCAGAAATTATATGCAATGTCAATGGCTTAAGCACGTTAAATAGTTAAGATATTGATGGTGTTGAACCAACTGTATTAAATCCAGGTTATCACTATATATATCAATGCTAATGATTTTTTCCCCATATTCAACATGGCTTTATGGAAGATCGGGGTATGGAACAAGCGCTCGCCACCTTTAAAATGTGATATATTGGTATCCGTGCTTTTGCTCTTGATTTGATTACTTCTAGATTGTTAAGATTTCCGATGAAAAAGTTCCCATCGTTTGATTTTTTGTGATGTTCTTCAGAGCTCTGAGCTGGCTCTTATTTTATTTTTAATTTACATTAAATCTATATTCTTTTTCAATTTACCGGGTAATATGGTGTGTTTTGCAGATGATGTTGCTAAATTATTGTTTAAAATTGTAAAATTAATGGAAAAGAATAAAGAAAAAAATAAAGTGACTTCCTCCACCGTTAAACCGGTATTGAAAACCGACAAATTCAAGTTTTGACAAAAAACAAGACTTATAACAATACTATTTAAAAAGAGTTTGAATTAATAATAAATATTATAGTCTTACAAAATTTGATTTAAATTGATACAATTCCTTTTAAAAAAAACTTTATTTTATTTTTGCCGGCCATCAAGCTAAAATCCAGTCGTCAAAACACTGAATGGTATAACTTTTCAAGTTAGCGTACGCTCTCTTGTTTTCCAATAAATTTTGTTAAATAGTTTATTTCGGTATTGATATATGTTTTTTTCATGTTTTCGTTTCTCCCAATTCCACAATTACTGGCATCACATTGGATGTAAAAATATCTTGTAAAGTCGGCATTCCGAAGTACAGGTGCCGTTGTTAAGGATGTCTTAAGGGTTTGAAACGCATGTTGAGCTTCATTCCACATTAATTTTTGATTACGTTTAAGTAAGTCAGTGACCGGCCTCGTTAGCACAGTAAGCATCGTGCTTGATTTGTTATTTGAGGGTCTCGGGTTCGGCTCGGTTGGGTGTTTTTAATGTGTAAGTATTTCTGTTTGTCCGGGTATTGCACCGTGGGCCCATTAGTGGCATTAAGTGCTGGAGTAATCCGCTCAATTTTAATTTTTAAGTCAGTGAGTGGAGAACATATCTAAGAGTACCTGGAAATAAAACGGTGATACCACCCTGCCATTCCAAGTAATCGTCGCAGCTGCCGGATAGTTTTAGGAGTTGGATAGTCCGCTATCGATGCCACTTTTTCGGGATCTATTCTGATTACACCATTACCAATCACATGATCGGGATATTTCGTTTCTTTCAAGACCCTCCACATTTATAATCAAATTGCCAGCTTTAAGCAAACCGGCAACTTGATACGGAATCACTCTATGCATCAATCGACACCTGTGGTGCATTGCACAGACCGAAGGGCATTACGGTAAAGAGGTCGGTCGGAAACAGTGAATGCAGTTTTATCTTTATTTCGTTTTGTATAAATTCTGTGGTGATTATTATACAAAGTACATTTTTTTGGAATTTCACGCGCCGCATATCCTACTTTGATTGATTTCAAATCATGACTAAAATTGATTATCATTTTTTTTGTTTTCTATCCCTAATAGTACTTTTTTTAACCAGAAAAAAAAGTTAAGCGCACCACAGAAAAAATACTTTCATGCTATCTTTTATTTCTTCTATTGTCTACCAGTGTTACCACTCAGAAAATATTTAAAGTATCTATTTAATAATAAAAAAAGGTATCCATAAGAGTATCCAATTTAAGTTTCATTAAAAAAAGTTAAATAGGTTCGTATATTTGTATACGAGAATATATTTATTCAAAATAAAATAAAATCACAAGTTTTCAATCACATTTTTCTTATATGTTGACTTAAATAAAATACAAAATTTGGTTTAATTCATAAATGTTAAATCCCTGCTACCATTTAAGGCATTTATAAATAAATAATCTAATAAAATAGATAAAATAGGTACATTATAAAGCATAAAGTCTAAAAATTCGTTACAGTCCTTTTACAAAATAAGGAAAAATAGGTAAAATAGAAATCACATGCAACAAAGAATTAGCTTAGAATAATGTATGTTCCGTCCTTGCTGTCCATACTTCACTTGCCTTATTGGAACTATTTGATTTGCGTTCAACTGGCGTCAAAAGTTCTTTTGCTGCCATCATTGAATCAACCGTGTCAATTAACAAACGATTGGTTTTTTTGTGCCTTGTCTGATTAAGGTAGGAAAAAATACGTTCAGCAGCTGAAGAACTATGGGGTAGACTCATCAAACCCATCATAAAATTGGATAATTTTCCATAAATAGGTTCTCCCAACAAATTGTTTAACGTTTTTTCTATCTAAGGTATTTAGATGTGTTGAAATGACGAGTAATTTGAACTCGTCTAGAATTTCGTCTTTGTCACTTTCACTACTAATTAGATTAGGAAACACTGTGTGATGAAATGATTCATGACCATATTCGGACTTATCTGGCAAATACATAAATATTACGGAAGAATTAAAAAAACAAACTAAAGCTAATTCGAAAGGACCGAATTATAAAAAACATAGTCGCAAGAGGGATCAAACTAAGTTGATTCGGTTCATTCTTCAATAGTTTCAAATGGATTTACAATTTTTGCCGTTGTGATCCAAACTAAATTTGACAGCGAATCTGAAATAATGACTACATTAAACTTATTTATCATAAACATCATTTTAATTATAATGTATTTTTGCTCTGGCTCAGAAATGAATAAAAAATAATTATTTGAACTGTTATTGAACGCCCAGCGTTCTAATCGAGAAAGAGTTGTATTCGAAATTTTTGATCAACTTTTAAAATTGAGGGAACTGAATACTTCTTCGAATACAAGGCCTAGGCGTTTTTTCGGAGGAAGACAATATGTCTAATAATCATAGAACTCTATTTAACTATGAATAATTATCCACCCTAAATGATTAAAACTTTAACTCCTGGAACTACGAATTTACAAAATGGAAACCTTAATAGAATTAAAGATAACAGAATCTCAGTTCCCAAAATTGAAACTAATTTATGTTACGGATTTCCATTTTTTGTGTGTATTGTATCACTTTAAATTATTTTTAAAATAAGGCTAGTTTTTATTTATTTATTTTAGTTTTGAATATTTTATATTTTCTTCATTTTGGTGAAAATTTTATTTATTTTAAAAATCGATTTTGGAATTTATAAATACATATTACACATAAATATTAATAAAAAACTGAATTCCGAAATCGATCTTTAAAATAAATAAAACAATAAAATTATCATCAAAAGGATATAAAATATAAAATAATATAAAATATTCAAAAATTAAAATATAAAAATACAAATTAGATTTAATAATAATAAAAAGAAATTGGTGACTTGTCACTTTATTTTTTCATATTTTTGTTTTATTTCAATTTGGACTGATTTATTAAAAATAAGTTTTCTTTAAATAATCAAAAATATTAATTTTAATACTCGTACTGATATTTTCCAAATATTGCCTTTCTAAAATCCGCTAGCGCATTTCAGCCGCCCCATGATTAGGTACCAGGTTTATAGATTATATTTTAAATCCTATATACTTGTTTATCATTTATTTATTATTTTACGAATAAATCAAACCACACAGAAAAGTTTTTTTGGTTTTTGAAAGATTTGGATATTATTTGTTTTCCCGAAAGGGAATTTTTCAAAAACCAACACAAAAGTAAACCATTCGATTTTTTGGGTATTATAAATTTGTGATTTAATCAAATTTTCCAATAAATTTAACTTAAAATATGATGTTGAATTGTTATTAAAGAATTTCTTATGTTTCTTATCCGACTAATATATTTCAAGATATCTCGACAAAAAGGTTACGTAAACCGCACCACAAAAAATAATCTTCTCTCAATTATTGAAAAGTTAATCCGAGATTATTTTATTTTTTATTATAAGACAGATTTCTGCTAATGCTTGAGAATAAAGTTGAGATCCAAAACACAAGATAAAGATTATGAAAATTCCGTACCTTTTATTTTTTTGGTTACGTACACAAAGATTTTGTGAAAATAAAATTAATTTCAACATGATGAAAAAAATTGTCTGCAATATATAACAGATGATACGCTCGTTTGAGAATAAATAAAAAAAGTTTGTTTCCTATTAAATATTTTAGAATGAATAAATTTAGTTTTTTGTTTGAAAAATGGCAAAAAAAATGTATAAAGTGGTCAGCATTCAGCACACTATCTTTTTTCTAAAAAGTATGTATGTATGTATGTATACAAAAACGGTGGCGGTTGTCTAGTTTATTACCATTAAGTTAATCGATACCGCGTCGTATCCATCTCTGTACCACATTAGCATTTTACGTCTCAATATCGTTTATATAGAGGTAAATCTTTCCTATTTCCTCCGCCTCCTATGATTCATGATTTTAATTAACTCTAAAATATTGATTGATGTTTTATAATAAACAACATAATTAACGTTCCCTAGGTGTTTTGGATTAAGATGGAATATGGTTTAAAAAAAAAAATAAAAATAAAAAAATTACAAAATAAAAATGAAAAACTCGTAAACTAGAAAAATTTATTAAGAAATGTTTATTTATTCTTATACACCTAATTAGATAAACAATTTTTTTTTTAAATATTTATATTTTAATCAAGATTTTTTCCAATTAAAGGCTTTTTGTAAATTATTTTTTAATGAGTTTTCCACTTTGTTTAGTTTCCAAAAATTATATCTGCTCGCTTAACCGAATTATTTATATATGTACATATGCATATTTTTTTTGTTTGAGTTACATATTTATTTATTTATTATATTGATATTAAGCTTTTTGTGAATAATGTGTACGTTAATGAGGGGAGTGTTGTGGAAAATATAAATATTTTTGTATACGCAATATAATGAAATTTTTTGTTTATTGAATCTACCTCATCGCAGATTTAATTATTTTGAATGTTTTTTTTTAAATTTAATATTCATTAAAGTGGTTTTCAATAAATAAATATAATTCAATGCAGTGTAGGAGTTTAATTGATGAACCGGTTGTGTATTGTAGATGGAAGGTATAATGGATTTTGTATTTGTTTGTTTTCCAGACAACTCTTTTTGTAAAAGTAAGCAAGTTGTTTTCGCTATACATTTTCAACAATAATCCATAGTTATATATGTCTGTGTTGCCTATTTTTCGAACAGAACATAAAGTTGCTTTCTAAAACATACCAAAAAAGAAAGTTGCTTTCTAAAACATACCATTCGCAAAACTAAATTATCTTACATGTTCTTCATACGTTTCTGTATGTCAATCTCAATTTTTTTCTGGTTAATGATTTTATTGAATTTAACAAGAAATCATTTTCATTTTTCAAATTCAAGGAAATCTTCCAAGCTGCTTCCGGCATCAAAATTAAATTCACCTAAATAAATTAATGATTTTAGAGATATATACGTATCCCCTAATGTTTCGCTAAATGGTTGGAACATATATTTTGAAAGATTTGATGAAATATCTTATTGCTGGGTCATATATTTATATATTTGTAAAAGGGGTTTATCCTTTCCATATCACTTTTACCGCTCTTACGTACACTGTCATGCAAAACTAAGGGAACAAATTTTGAAAATATCAATTTCATGAAAATTCCTTGTAAAATTATAATTTTGAATTTTTTTTTTTTATAAATTTAATACCCTTAAATATCATAAACACTTTGGGTACTATCACGATTTTCTTTTCCTACAATAACTAAAAATTCTTGACAATTAGGCGAATTGCCCATTTTTTACGAGAAGCAAAACAAAGGGAACAAAATTTCTAAACGTGTAAAATCAACACAAAATATCAGGATAATATGAAAATTCGTCGGGAATACTCATATTTTATTAAATTCTTGACCAAGATAATTACTTTAATTTAATTTAATTAGATTTTGATTTAATTTAATTTAACGTAGCTAACATTTAAGGACTTGCACGAAAATTGCACGAAATAAATATTGTGATAATTTGCGAGAGAAAGTTGTGCAAGATTACAGTAACAGTATGAACCAAAGTGCTATAGGCATTAAATATTCTCTCGCAAAATCAGTGGTCTCACGAATTATAACTAAATACAAACAAACTGGAACAGTAAAAGTACTCCATTCAGGAAGCCGTCCAAGAAAAACAAGTATACAAAGTGATATACGAATCATCAGGGCTGCCAAAAAGGATCCATTCATAAGTGCGAATGAGATTAAACAAAATTTAAAGTTGGAGGTGTCGGAATTTACAATCAGAAGACGGCCTGCCAAAAAACCGTTTATTTAAAAAAAATAGAGCAGCCAGGATTGCTTTTGCTACCCGTCATTTGTCCTGGAATGTTAGTAAGTGGAAGACTGTTCTATGGTCCGATGAATCTAAATTTAATTTAAGGGGTTCGGATGGACATAAGCGAGTGCGCAGACCAGTAAGTACGAAGATGAACAGAAAGTATACAATAGGAACGGTAAAGCATGATGGTGGAAAAGGAGTCATGGGTTGGGGGTGTTTTTCGGGTCTTGGAATTGGACCTCTAATTAGAATAAATGGTATTATGGATAGGTTTGTGTATAAAAACATATTATTAGAAGAGATGTAACCATTTGCGAAAGTTAATATGACTCTTCTGTGGAGATTCCTCCAAGATAATAACCCGAAGCACACCTCGAAGCTTGTTAAGCAATGGTTTAAAGATAAAAAAATTGAAGTTCTTGAATGGCCAGTGCAAAGCCCCGATTTGATTCCAATCGAGAACTTCAGGAAGATTGTGGATAACAAAGTTAGAACCCTAGGTGAGTTCAAAAACGCAGACCAGTTGTAGAGCAATCTTGAAAAGGCTTGGAATGAAATCCATCAAGAAACCATTGATAAACTTATTTGTTCTATGCCCAACAGATGTGCTAAAATTATAGAAAGTAAAAAATCTGCTATTGACTATTAACGTTGCGTAATAAATTGACATGAAATTAATGTTCCCTTAGTTTTGCAATTATTGAAATATGATATTTTACATTTCTTTTTTAATTTCTTATATATTAGTAATATTTTTTTGTGATATTTGTTTATAAAAACTTCGAATTGATGATGAATTATTTATTAAATCAATAAAAAAGTAAGAATTATTGGGTAAACGGTAAATTTTCAAGAAATGCAATTTTTCTAAAATTTGTTCCCTTAGTTTTGCATGACAGTATGTATGTCTACCGCGACATATTCGACTGAATTGTTGTATTAATCAATCTTAAAAAGCTATTTAATGAATTACATCCTGAAACCATTCTAATACGATTAATTAATACATACGAGGTCGGATTAAAGATTGATTAAAGTGGCTGACACAAATGGTATGGTTCTACTATGATCAAGCCAATCTTTTAAGTTATAAGCGTTTCTGTTGGTACCCTGTCATGAAGAAACTGCTATACCCACTAGAATTTTAAAATATTACAATCATTTGAAAGCTTACTAAATTTCCTTTTAAACTATAACTTTTGATAAATCTGAAAATTTATGATATAATGAGTAAATAATTTTAGATCTAAAAATTAAATAAAATTTATTTGATTCGTTAAAATCCCTCTATGGCTAAGGACATTTTTAGAAATTAAGATAGATTTATTTTGGAGCTTTCTGAAAAGCTAAAATTTATCAGAGTTGTGATAATCAATTCTCGAACAGTATTTTTCACATTATATAAGTGAAATTTAAAATGTCAATGAACAAAAATGTTAAGTATTGAATTTAATGGGTATTCACGCTGATTATAAAAAGTGAAATTCGTTTTCTTTGGTTAGTTTTTGGTTTGACATTCAAATTTTAGTTGACTTTACTCTTTAAATATTGATCTTTAAATTATTAATGTTGAAAAAGAACCGAATTCGCAATTCTCGAAATCAATATTCTATAACACATTAAAAAAAATACAGTTTTTTATTTTAAACTAAAATATAATAGTGAAAAAGCACACAAAAAGTGAAAAATGAAGAAATACCATTATAACTATAATTATTAAATTTTTAGTGACTGAGTTTATAATATTTTGTTAGCTTAATGGGATTTTTATTATTTGGAACTGCGCTATGGTCAACCAACCTTCATAGATCGTATTGTTATAAAAAGATTTCACGCTCTGAAGTTTTGATAGAAATTTGAAATAACTAACTTATTTAGTTATAGTTTTTATCATATACACTTTTACATATTCAGATACGATGGAAAAAAATAAATTCAATTTTATTCATCACTTGTACAAAACAATAAAATTTCTGTATATGAATAAAAAAAAAATTAAAAACAACAAGATTGCCATGATATTTCATCACTGGCATTTGTTATTATCTTAGTTTCTATGATAAAATGAAAAAACAGGGTTGCTACGATAAAAAATATTATAAATTTCGAAAGAAACACACAGTACATATTCCTGTCCTCTTTTTTTGCTCGTCACTGGCTTTTTATAATATTAGATTAATAAACTTTTAGGAGAAAGGCGAATTATAATTTAAATGTTTTGCGTATTTGTAGATTTTTAATATTTTGAAATATAAAATTAAACTTTAACTAAGTTAGTAATTTTATAAGCCTAAAAATATAGGTAAATCTAATTTTAAGAGTTCAACAGTTAAAAAACTTGCTTATTTTTAAAACTTCATTTATAAATTTTGAATAAATATAATTAATAATTTTAAGGAATTGCGCTTGTTTGCAACAGAATTGTTTTGAACATGTGGTTTTAAACTTAATATTTGCAGAATTATTATGCATTTATTAGTCTAGCCAGACTACGACTTAACAAAACTGATTTAGCTACTTTTTCAGACGAAAACAGCAGCCTAATTCCATAACAAATAAGAATTTAAAATTGTTCCATAAAATGACCACCGAGAAGTAAGTATAAATTGTTAAATGTATGTTTATATTAAATTAAATTGAAATTGCTAAATTTTTAAAGGGTTATTATTCCACGAGGAAAACGTGCTAGCCCGCAGCAAAAAGGAGCATTTTTATCCTATTTAGAGGAAAACATAAATTTTTCCCCTGAAAGGTAAACTAATTTTACGTTGTTAAGGTGTTTATTTTTATGAAATTTTCATGAATAACCTTTTAGATTCGAATGTGAATCGAGTGTGAATACCAAACAAAAATGGTAAAATTTGGCCACACAATTAAATGCAATGGGGGTGTACTAAGTCCTGAGCAGTGTACGCAATATTGGATGGACTTCAAGTCTGCTTATACATTTTATTTTTTGGAATTTTAAAACAGTTTTGAATATGTTTCAAAATTTTAGACGGAATGTGAAAGCTAAAGCTGCTGTGGATAAAAGTTAGATCGAGGAAACCGGGATAAATTTGAGTTTGAGCGAATGTGAGGCTCTTCGCTCATACTATCTTTATATTATATAGAGTGTGTACTTATATGTTTATAATATATATCTGCTTAATATGTACTTAACATTCCCCTTGATGTTATCTTTTCTTTAATAATATTTTTAGACCGTATCATACCAAGAAGTATTGGAGTCAAATACAACCATTCCATCATCAGATATAAATTTTAGAAGAGATACCCGAAACACCGATCTCTACTAACATTAATGGAGGTAATAACTCCACGGAAAACCGACGAAGGCGTGGAGCGGTCCAGAGATTGGGCGAACGACGCAGAAGAACGGGTGATGATACCGAAATCAACAAATAATTTGGAGCTGGAGAAAGTGAAACTTGATTTAAATCATGAAATATTTGAGTACCAAAAACAATTAGAAAATAAAAAATTAGCAATAGAGACTAAAAAGGCCGATGCCCTATTATCGATTAGCGGAAGTTTGCGTTTGAAGCGTATGTTGGAAATTCATTATAATTGAAAATTCCATTTTTTTATTTTTATATGTACATAATTATTATTTTAATGTGATATTTTATTGAATTAACCTGAATTAAAAGAAAATGAATGAATTTTGAAATAAATAGTTCTTTAATTTAATTATTAAAAAATGCCTGAACTGGTCGTTCTCTTGCTGTAACTCCCCTTTGAAGAAATGAGTTACTGTTGTCATCCGTGACATCATCACCTCCCATTTCATCATATTTATCGTATGGTACACTTAATATAGCACCATCACATTGTGTAACACAGCGTATGCGTTAATAATTGTGCCTGTCGGTGTATATCATAACAGCTTGTCCTTTCCTAAAATTTGGAATCGGCCTTTCAACACCCCGATGCATCGCTCGACGCAATTACGAGCCTTTCGATGAGTGACATTGTACGTATTTTGCGGCTAATTCGTCGTATTTCGAATGGGAGGCATCAACCAAGGGAGCTACTCGTAACCACTGTTACTTGAAAATTGTTTGATGCATAATGATTTAAGATTTGTCTTGATTTATGTTATTTACCTATAAGCCGAGTATTTGTATTTCCATTTCGATGTAAATTCACCATAAATGACTTGACATGGGAGTTAGACTAAATATAGGAATCATTTGCTGTTCCTCCGTACCTTGCGTTTATGTTTAAAATATTCAAATAATAATCGCAAATCTATAATATATTGAAAACAATAATTTAATTGTTAAATTACACGTCCATGCACTTAACTTACAATTTGAACGTTTTTAGTATATGCTCTTGTTTCCCACTGTAATACGCATGTTCTAAGTCTACATTTGGCTTTTGGATGGTAATATGAGTACAGTCAATAGCGCCTATTATTCCTGGGAAACCTAATTTTTCATAAAATTCGCAAACCAAATTTATGTCAGAAACGAATTTCACTTCGATGAAAAAATTGTATAACTTACTCCGATTTGACTAAATTCATTTTTATCACCGTTTGAGGAAACTTGATAAGCCTTTCACTAAGGATATCATCGGTAGCTTTGCCCACGATATCGAATCATCGAGAAATCACTGTTTGCGATATGCTAAGCAGGAAATCGTGGCCGCCATTTTGCTGATACTCACCTAAAACTGAGCAGTTTTCATATATCTAAGATCGTACTTACAATTGGAAGACAACGCTCAAGAAAAAGATTTACCGAAAAAATCAAAAAATAAATATTGTCATCATAAGGAAGAATAAACTATAAAATCAAAAACTAAAACATAAAATTTTTATTTTAAAATAATTTATCTAGTGCCAAAAGATTACACAAAAAACATGAAAATGAATAATATTCATGTAAACTCAAACATTTTTGTCGCTGACAGTCTGTCATGCACAAGCGATAACGCAACTGCTTCTAGCGAAAAAGCACTAGATCTCATATCTATTTCGGAATTACAGAAGCCTGACGAGGAACTTCCGAAGTTACTTTCTGGTTCCACTAGTCTCACAACTAAAAAATTAAAACCGAATCATTACTTTTGGCCTAACACAAACAGAGACGTTAACATCTGAGCACAGTCCTGTCTTTCATGCCAAAGATCTAAATTCAAAGGCCCACAAAATCGGAATTAGGACAAATTAAATTTGGTCGTTTTGAACGCATTAATTTGCACATCATTTGGAGTCACTATATGCATACATTTTGACTGCCGTCGGTCATTTCACTAGATGGCCAGAAGGTTAACTTATGAAGGATATTACCACTGCAACTGTTGCAAAAACTTTTGTGGAAAATGATATATCAATTTCAATAAAAGCTGTTCTCAGAATTAACGAAGCTGCTAGGCACATATCGAATTTGGAAAGGTTCTCATCATCTAACGAAGTGGAACGTTTTCACCGCCGACTTTTAGTCGGCATCTCTAAAAGCGAAAGGCAATACGATAAATTGGAGTTCACATATGTCAATAGTTCTTCTTGGTATAAGAGCCACACCAAAAGATAATATTAATTGTTCCTCGGCAGAACTAGTTTATGAACACCCACTTCAGCGGATCAGAAAACAACCACCTGTTATGGTGGATATCGGTGGAAAAAACACATCAATATCTATCAATCGACTTCAACCAGCTTTTGGAGTCTCGATCAATAATATCGCAGAACCAAAATGTCCATCTCCATAATGTTGCAACCCCTGACCGAGATGAATTATTCACGATAAGCAATGACAACAATTACAGATGTACATCCGTCTACAAAAAATATTATAAATCAATTAAGTTATAATTGAATAGCAATACCCGCTTACACTTAAAAATGCCTAACTAGTTTTTGAGTTATCCAAAAATATTCAGCAATAGTGAGAAGAATACTGAAGAAAAATGGCGGATTCGATAAAATTGCTGAAAGTGTATGCGTTCCAAATGGAATAATATTGCAGCCAAAGTATCACTTGAGGTTGTGCGGAATCTCACGTGCATGATTTTAAACGTTATAACATAATTTAAAATTTAGACCAATTCGAATTTTAGTACAATAAATATTCTTTAATTAAATCTATTGTTTGTTTGTATTTCAACACCTCAAAATTCCCAATTTAACTTCAATAATTCTTTGATTTCTTCGAATACGACTTGAATTGCCCTTTTATAAAAAAACAGCTGCAAAGTAGCGCATTTTTTTCAAATCATAAAAATATCGTAGTTGGCATTGTGTTAATTGTTGACGTTAACAAAAAACCTTGCAAGTAAACTACTTGCGTATACTCCACGGCGTAATCTACCTCGCCCATCCCTGGTTATTAAAATAAAAGGCAAATTATGCTCCGAAAAGAACATAATTATGGTTTTTCTAAACCACGGGTCCAACTTTTTTTCCAACATTTGTAATTTTGCAGCATTGGCTGACGTTTTTAAATAAAATTGTATTTGCCTTGTCGCTCCTACCATTATTATCAGCATTCAACAGGTCATTTGGTTGAACAGATTCACTAAAAATGTTACTTGGCCATGGTCATCAATTTTTATTGTTTTAGATGTTAATGGCGAAGAGGATAACATATTTGCAAAAATGACAAAATTATTTATCCATACTAAGTATACTAAATTATAAATAATTTATTTAAAGATACTACGGCGCCAAAAAAATAAGACCATCATACAATTACCAACGAATGCAAAAAATAAAACAGGAAAGGCTGTTATTGTTTTATTTATTTAATTGAGGAGAAGACCTCCAATTTATTCTTAGGCCCTGTCCGAGTAAAGTGAACATCATTCTTGTAATAATTTTGACAGAATACAGAATGCAACCAAATTATCACGGCAACCGTGTGTAATAATTTTGACATTTCCGTAATAATTATTTCAGAAACAGAACTAAATCAATGTTTGACTTTTATTCGTTTGCTTAATTACATAAATAAAATGTCAGAAAACTCGCGAAACAAATGAAGCAAGAATATAAAAGTATTTCGAATACAATATGTATAAAACTATTTTTGTATATTCAGTTTTAGATACATACTCGTAAATATACATATTATATGTAAATATGCTCTAATAAAATTAGTTATGAAAGTGACCGAAGAAGAAATAATAAAGGCTAGAATATCTTATATTCCCATGAGGAGCTTTTCACCCAATAATTTTACAGAAAAAACGGAAACTGGGCGTAAGTTGTACATTTTTTATTTAAAAACAAACTGGTGGTTAATATTCTATTTAAATATTTCATAATTATTAATTAATTACCCTCGAAAGGGTTTACTATAGTTATAAATATTTATAACTAGTAAACAAATACGTTCAAAATCCTAATAGCAGCTTAACTGTGGCTGCCGATCAGAAAAATGACTTCGCACCTCATGGAACCGAGACAGTAACAACTGAAGCAAAGCGCTCCACTGAGCCGGGCTGTAGCCGACAGCTAGTCCGAAATTATACCAGAGACAAAACGCAACACGTCTAAAAAGAAGCGCACGACAATTTTTTGCAAAACGTAAAGAAAGAAGAGTAAATGTTTTGCCAATTGCATTGAAATTCCCATTTAGCGTTTGTCAGGTTCAGAGTCTTCATCGAATTCTGAGGAAAATAGTAGATTTAGATGTATGTATATATGAATTATTTTATTTAAAAGTTAATTTTAATAAATCGAAAAGATGATTTTTTTTATTATTATTTTAGGAATTCAAATACAAATTATTTACAAAAATTTTTCTTTATCGAGAGTGTATAAACCTTTCTCGAAATGGAATTTCTGATCGCATTAAACGCACTAAGTTCTACATTTCAAGATAATGGTGTATCATCATTGGTTAGTATGCAGATTTCATTAAACGAGCAACAAGCCGCAATTGTTTGACAATATTTTCAATTTTGAATTGTAAATCACGCTGAAAAATCTATGTCCAGCGAACTTTCATCTGTCTAAATCTGCACACTCCACATCGTTTCATGCAACACTAAAGGCTTTTTAAAATTTCTTTTATCAACATTTAAGTTGCGCTTTTTAAGCTGAGTTATGAGGGTTTCACTCTGGATGGTTATCCTGTGTCTCCTAATAAAAAATATCCTGGTGGTAGATATAATTAGATTATCAATTCAGTGGTATTTTAAAATCAGCAACCTACTACAAAATATCACCCTACTACAAATTATTTCATATTATGGAAATCTAACCCCCTGTCTTAGGAACATTTTACATGATATTGAGACGGCTAATATATACGTATATATGTAAATATTCCCATGTAGTATTTTAGCTATCTTGCCTTTTTTTAGTTTGTATGTATAAGAATGATAGTGTTTGCATCACATGACTTTATAAGACTCAGACATGTACACAAGCAGATTAATTTTTCGTTGCTCAGCAAATATCCCAGTATTTTCAGGAGACAATTACTGTCTGTCAAATTTGTATTTATAAGAGCAGTCAAAACTAAGAATAAGAATAATTTGAATTTGTAAAAACCATCTGGAAGTTACTAGGCAAACCCCTTTGTATTCATGTATTATCTCGTTAAAATTTTGATCCTAATTTAATTTTTAAATATAAAAACACATATTATTTAAAAATTTAATTATAAAACATGTGCACAACTATATTGCTTATAAAAATACGTTTCATTTGATAGAAAAACAAATTTAAAATTTTGATCCAGCATCTGTGGTCCATGTGAGTTTTACAAAACTTTCTCTTATCCATTTCTTTCTTCCAATTAAATTTTTTTTTGTATGCAGATTTATGTTGATATGTGAGTATTTCGGGTTCTTGGGTATATTAAGCTCCGTCAGACCTACATTTCAACACAAGGATGATATATATGTATGTCAATAAAAAATCTTTTAAACATCTGAAATAGCAATTGTTTTCGTTTTTTTTTTGTTGTTAAATTGTTTTTCGTTTGCAGAAAAATCAATCACAGATACACAAACAGTCATTTTTCAAAGTGGTCAATTTGGATTCAGGGAACATAGAGCTAAGTAAAAAAAAACCTGAGAAACAGTACGCTCTCGTTCGATTCCCAGTAATGACTAAAAATCATGATTGTTTTTTTGTTTTTAATGTGTAAGTATGTGTGATTGTCCAGGGATTACAACGTGGGGCCGTTTGTGGTATTGAGTGCCGCTGGAGTCATCCGCCCAACTTTAGTTTGTTTAATGTTATTACAAGGGAGTATAAACTTGATTTAAGGAATAAAGAAAATAGTATAGCAATACAAGTAATAGGTTGGTGGAGTCGCATTACATATAGTTTTGTTTAGCAAGCTCAGTGGATATTCAGCATCTGTAAAAATAATTACGGATAATTTATTCTTCTGAACATGAGTATTTGTTCCATTGGGAACTAATTTAAGTACAATTTGCAAATCTTAAAGGTTGTTTTTCGTATATAGATTTTTGTTGCATCCTACACATTTCAAATTTTCGACATAATGCAACACCTAGGTTTTGGATCCTCATAATATTCTCATTGTTCCAACAATATCAAGAAAATCAATATGATGTTAGGTAATTCACTCAATTTAACTGAACCTTTTTTTTTAATGAAACTAAGTACATTTATTTCGTCCATCAAACCTTTTGTTCTCCATATTTATTTCTGTAACACTTGATTGAAAATTCAAAATAAATAAAACAACTTTCGTTTCCGTGTCATCAATTTTGGGCAGACCATTTAACCTGAATTTAATCTGCCGAGTGCCGACCTTTTTTGAGCTCGTACGTAAAACCATTTTGTAGTTGCAATTAAATTAATTTTGATTGATTTTTTTAGTATAAATTTTCATCATGAAAGGTATTGGGTTATGTTGTAAAATCGTACCATTAACTTCTTCCAAGTTTAACGTTTTTTTACAATTATTGGTGATATTTTTGTCAATTTTGACTTTTATAAGTACGTACACACAGCTCTATGATAAACTGATATTAATATGATCTGTCAAATTATATTAATCATCGTCTAGGACCATTTTGATAAATTTATTATTATTTGGAAACGAGATTCTCTGATTATTTATCACACTGCTTCTTTTATCTCTTGTATTCACAATAAACCATGTATTAATTGTTTACTATTGCAATACATATTTTTTATCTTCTCCATAAGTAGGAATCATGTCACAAAATCAAATAACAATAAACAATTAGGTTATTGAACTATTAAATAATCGAACCTTCAACATAAAAAACTGTATTGATTCATCAAATATTATAATGATTATATAAATTAATGACGCGCTATAATAGCAATAAAAATAATCAAAACAAATTTGGCAAACTATCAAATTTGCAATTAAAACTTAAAATTGATGTGATCATTGCCCATAATATTATTATTGTTTAGCTGTTGTAAAATTTATATATAAAATCTGTGTATTCTAATTTATTGCCATAATTTATCCAGACCATAAAGCAAACGACCAAATTTAATACTAAAATTAATTATTTAAGTTTAAAAATTTTAGTATAATGTTTATAAGGTTAGTTTTATAGATCCCATCGGAGTGTCCAACATATCCTGTCCATATAGCAAATTTTTTAATTGTTAACACCATCGTCATAAAATAAAGAATATAATAAATTGATCAATTTAATTAAAAAGATTTTTAACTTATATTAAATGTTTTATCTAAATTTTATTTTTATTATTATATAATAGCAACAACAAATTAACATGGGTATAATTAAAAGTTTAAAGTTTTGCTACATTTTTCATATATATATGTATGTGCATATAGTTTCATTTGATTATTAAAAACATATTTTTATAGAATATAGATACATTTTTTTATGCAAAAGCATTCTTTTTATTTTTTGTTATATGAAAAATTATTTTAATTAGTCTGTGTCCACCACCACAAAACTGTATAAATGATACCACATGGGTCATAGTTTATTTTATTTAAATATATATTTAAATATTTAAATTGGAAAATATGTTAATTGCGTATATATACGTACATATGTAGGAGGATAGAAGATTAAAAGAGAAGGATAATTTGGTTTTGATAATTTGTTATGGTAAACAAAATATAATTAAAAATTTGGTTTTAACAATTTTTAACTGCGCACTTATGTATTAAAAACGGTACGGACCTTTCTGTATACCAATTTTGCTTACCACAGAAAATTTAATTAATAGCAACAATAGCAAATCGATTTCTGGCATATTTTTCCTTATTTTTAATCTGGGCTAAGGTTCCTATAATTATGCTGAGCACAAAACTTAATTTAAAGAACATTGTTTAGATTGCTTTCGTAAATTTAATTTAAATTGTTTTAAAAGTTAAGTTTTGTAGATTTATATAATCTCTTATTCAATTTACAGTCAAAATCTGCCCCAATTCTATTCAAATTTTATTTAAATTTGCAAAATATTCATAATTTATGACCGGTATCATTTTATTAGATGCTTGCATTTGAATGAAAAATGGCATAAAATTTTGGATGCTAAAAGCAAATTGTAAATTTGTGATTGGAAAAATTTCCGGTCCAATTTTTATTTATTATCATAATTAACAAACAATTATTTTTTTATTTCATTCAATTTTAAATATCAATTATATAATTTATATTTTATATAAATTTGATATAAAAATCATAGCCGTAATAAAAATATATTGAATTAAATCTGATTCATTAGTATTTGTGATGGTCTCGAAATTGCACATGAGTGAGTTCATAAACTCGACATTGTTGCAATTGAAGGTTAACATTGAAAATACTAAAGCGTTCATAAATTGCGATTGTAACAACAGCCATGTGCTTTTTGTTGTTCATAAACGCTAACCAAAATTTGCCCTTATTGTTAGAAACGTCATTACCAACTCTACTCGGTACGGCCTTTCTATACGTCAAAGCATTTGTTATTTGCTAAATTGAATAATTCCGGCCAAAGCATGCATAATAAACTAGGAAATAATAGTAATGGATATATTTATTTGGATACAGGTGTTACAGGTATGTGCATTTATTTTTTAAATGTTAAGTGAAATTTATGTTTTTATTATTATTATACCAATATGTTGATCTTGTATAAATATATTTAATATTTAGTTGTTATGATGTGTTTGTTGTGTTTGCATATTACTAAACCGTGATTTGGTGGAAAGGCTGCCTTTTATTTCCGAACATCTCAATGAAGTTGTTACTTCATCACAACCGCACGATTCTGCAATAATTATGAACGATTCCTCAAGAATAGTGAACGATTCTTCAAGAATAGTGTGGAATCGACCCATACTGAAACAAATAAATAGGTGAAAATGAATACTTTCACGTAATCAATTTTTATAAAACATTTCCATCCTCTTGAAATACTTTTGCTTCAAAATTAAGGTAGTTTTATTCAATTAGAAAAATTTTCCATTAATGTGTTTTTCTCATAAATGTTCATGAAATGGTCTTCTACTTTAAAAATGTTTTTACTAATATTGATGGAACATTTTTCATATAGGTAAACCCGTTTTGAAATTTATATATTTTTTTAAATTTAAGTGTAAAACTTAATTTGAAAAAATTTCTGTTGAGTTAAGAAATATTATTCAATTATTTTTTGTAAGCCAATATAATTTTAATATCCTTAACGAGCAAATTGAAAAAAAAAATCTTTAATTTTATTCACACAAACATCAATTTGTTTTATTATTAGAAATGCGTAATTGATTTATAACATTTTATTCAATTTTAATCCAGTGTTTTACGAATTTATAACAGAATAAAAGAAAAACTATATTTGAATAAAAATGCTATATCGCTGATGATTTCACAATAAAATTGAGCAAAAGGTATTTATTATCTTTGCTATAAAACATGGAAATGTCAAAAACTGTTTCAGAGCGTCATTTGGTGTGTTTGTGAAGAAAGTGCTATAGTTAAAATGTTAAAAATTATACAAATGGAAGAAAAATTGAACTTAGATAATCATCTTAAGTTTCTACGCATAAACGAAAATATTTTATTACGGTATAAAATTTCGGAAAATTTGTTGGGTAAGTTTAGTTAAATTCTATTTATGATTTCATATAAAAGAAAAATTAGTCTAATATTGAAACTGACCATGAAATGCTTGCACTTCTTAAAAATTGTGGGACTGAAAAAATGTTCGACGCATTAAAAGGTAATTATTTGATATGTTTAAAAATTCAACTTACTTACAATTATTTACTTCCAATTTATTGTTTTTGTTTTTAGAGAACGAATTTGATGTTGAAGCATAGAATATTGTGTATTATGCAGCAAAGTTGGTAAATTGGCAAAAAGGTGAAAAAACTACAATGTCAAACTCAGATTCAGAAATTTTTATTACGGATGAACATATTGACAAAAATACAGCTGATGTTGATTTAAATGCAATTTTTGAGTCGGTGAAGTTAGGTAGACAAATCAAATTCAATTATAGAATAGCTGGCTATTTAAACGATCCTAAAGATTTTGAAATTTTTTATTTTAAATTATTTCGTCACTAACGGAATTAGTATGTATGTCAGTTGAGCTTTTCCCCCGGAAAACAGGTTTGTTTCCTCTATAATATATATATATATATATATATATATATATATATATATTGTAGTATATATGTACATACATGTATATTATAGAAGAATTATATGCAGAATATAATTAAATATTAAAACATTATTACCTTTCAGAGCACTTGGTATTTAAAATGTCAAGCATATAAACCCAAGGGGCTATTATATAGTGGATTTATTAATAAACAACGGATATTAAAAAAGAATGTGTTCAGAGTAAAAGAAAAGTTGCCGACCCACAAACTTCCCGAAAGAGTTTTATCATTTCACTATAAAAAAGCGTGTTTCAAATATACTATCTCGAAATAATTTTCATGATTAATATCAGAGCCACCTATATATACAGAGCCGTAAGGATCAGCCATGTTTTTTGTCGAGCTTTTTCTAGAGGAACTACTTTTTGCATTATCCCATAAGAATCAATGTAAAAATCACCATTTTCGAATTACTTTTCATCAATGAAAAGATAAATCTTTCATTTCGATAAACACTTTGTGGAATTGATTCTATATTGAAGCAGCACATATCTGAAAGTCAGAACCTTAAACCTTTTATTAATTTAATAAACATTAAATCAAAATTAAATATGAATTTATCATATTTATGTAAACATGAATTTATTTGAATGTGTAGGTAAAATAAATAAATAAAACATATATTGTCATCCTTTCGATCGATGATTTTGTCTCTTTTTTAAGAATTAAATCTCACATTTTTTTTTTAATATCGCTTTTTCTATTGCGATCGCAGCATGCTCGTATAAAGCATTATTATATTTCCTTTTATACATTTGAAAATGTATCACCACATATTTCTATTTCATTACCTTGTTCGCTACAAGGGAAAGGGATAGAGTGCAAAATTATTCCAATAGGCTGAGATCGCAATAGAAAAATATCAAAATTGAATTCACGAAATAGCGTAAAATTTAAAAAGAGAACATAAACATCGATCGATAGAAAAAAAATTGTGATATTGACAACTTACAACATTTCATAGGGAGTTCCAATAACAGCTGCAGAATTTATTTAGAACCATAATTATGTGCAAATGCGTAACAAAACTTTACCAAAATAAAATAGAACCGTGCCAGAAGAACTGTGATCGTCATGGTGTTCCATTTATAATCTGAAATCCAAAATTTACGTTGAAATTGATGTGAAATTAGTTTGAGATTTATTCAAACAAAATCATGCAGCTTTTATTGAAATACCCTTTAAGTATTTTATTTTATTCACTAAAATATAATTCAAAAGGAAACATAACCACACTTTTACTATTTTCTCTTTTCGTCTTGCAGTTTAATTTTATTGCGTTGGTATTTGTGTGTATTTATATCAATTCAAAGTAGAAATGCTTTGTTTTCTATAAATTTTATTAATAAATATATCAAAAATTAAACAACTTCTTTGATCAAGCTTTGAATCAATTATAAAATGATAATTGTAGATTCTATTTCAATGTTAAAATACTTAATCCATCGACATTTTCATTGAAAAATATCGCACCGAAAAAAATTTAATTTTTCATATGTTTTGTATGGAAAAAATGTTTTTTTCGTCAATTTTAGTTCCTCTAGAAAAAGCTCAATTTTTAACCTTAGGGCTCTGTATATATAGGTGGCTCTGTTAATATGCGTCAAAATTTGACTTTTTTATGATCTGTACGATTTTCACATTATAGAGATCTAGAGCTTCATTGGGCAGAAACGGCAGCATAGCGAGTAAATAATTTCAAAAAAATGTCAAAAACAACATTGGCATATAAGGGCTTATAAAGAAAAAAATATTTATTTGTGACTGGGTTGCTAAATTGCGAAAAAATATGGGATAAAATACGCTCGTTAATGATGAGTTATGGTTATAAAATGTCTAAAACTCAATGTAAAGACAAATTTAGCAATCTGAAACGTGTGTACCATAAAAAATCAGATAATGATCGTCTGGAGCAGTACCTTTTGATTTCGATTATTTTGTTGGGTTTAATGAAATTTTTGGAAGAGACCACTCAAGCAATTCAATAAATATTTCTTCCAGCATTGAGCCGAACTCAACTATATTGTCGACAACGAAAACGCTCAAAATAGTTCAGAAACCAGATTTGAGCTTTCATTTAATGGTATATGTCCTCGGCATATCTCTATATGTTATGCGTCAATGGATATTTGTGTTATTATAAATACCAAGTGAAGCACTGACAATAGAAATACATATAACAAATTGTTATCCTTAAAATTATAGATTCTAATGATGAACTTCCTCCACCCAAACGAAAGAAAAAAACTAAAGAGTAAATCATTCTGGACGAGTTGGTAGAATTAAAAACAGAAGAAAGGCAAGCCAACACAAAAATATTTCAGGACAAGGTGCTCCAATTATGTGAATCGGCTGGCAACCAAATTAATCAGGTATAACAAGTAATAAAAAATAAACAATAAATTTTAATTAATATTAAAAGAAGCAATTTATTTTTTATTTGGAGACAATTTTCTTTCTGTACGCTTTGAATATCTTGATTTTGACTCCATGATCCAGGTAATTATGCTTCTGCAATATATTATGGTTTTGTGTTGTTCAACCCTCCGTGATATAGACATTAAGCATGTCTTGATCGAAGTCAAGACATATGTTGTATAATTCGTAGTAGGCAGTGAGTGTTGCTGGAGCCCAATCCGTCCTCTTCATATTTAATTGTTTCAGTTTGCGAAACCGCCGGAACAGCAAAGCAATGCTGCGCTCTACTACTTGCCTGCATGATGAATGTTTTTGGTTAAACCTCTTGCTGCGATAAATTCCATTTTTTTGAAAATTATTTTATCTGAAAATGATTACATCTGGGATCACATGTCATTGATGTGTAACTTTTCCAATTTGTGTAGGCGGTAATATATTTTTATAGTACAGGAAGAAGGATGTATGTTCCATCTACGACCCCAATGAAGCCATTAAAAATACTATTCGCAGCAAAATTTTCTTTTAGTCCTTTAGTACAATTGTATACCGTTTGGGTATTTTATATATTACCCCATTAAAGCGTTTAACTGGTTTATCATTTGAACAAAGCATTTGGCTAAAACGCTCTTTGCCATATTGAAGCGTTCACTCACGGATCTATAATTCCAAAAAAATAACAGTTTGTTTTCCCTTAATATTTATTAGACTAAAGCTATTCTTGCTTTATTATTAGCAAATTTTCAAATAATTCGTTCAAAATTAATTTTTCTTCCAATGTTGTGGTTAACGTTTAATATTGCCAATCCATTTCACCGTTGTTTTGTCATTGTAGAGCGATGGTAATTTTTTATTCTTTTCAGTACACTGAAACTTCTCTCGGATGAAGAAACAGATGCAGGAATACTTAAAAATATTCTTAAGATAACGACAAGATATGGAAATAAATCAGCTAAGTTTTTATTGAGAAGATTTTCTAATAAATTGGTGGGTGTCGGTTATAAATGTTTATAAGGAATTTTACCTCATCTAGTATCTCCTTTAATAGCTCAGTCGTGTATTTGGAATTTAAACTATTTCCTGCAGCTTCATCCGAAATATCTGCAATTTGTTCATCAGTCAAATTGCAGATATTTCGTAAAGATTTAAACCGTCTTTGTAATCCAGATATTACGGAATTAATTATAACGTTAAACACATTTATCCTGCGTAATGTATGGTTCTGTTAATGGCAAAATCACACGAAATTCCATATTAACGTACTTTAATTTTTGCTTTCGCAAATATTTCATTCCACATTCCACTAAAATTTTTATTGTTAAACTTTCAATATTATTTTGCTCAATATCAAGGGTAGCATTTCGAGCTTCAATTACAAAATCTGTTTGATGCAAATCTGTCAAAATTTCAGGCCATATGATAGAACGTAAAACACATTCAAATTTGTTTAAATATTTCTCAATTGAGTGCAAATCAACGCATTCGTGTGGTGGCAAATTGAAGGAATGCATTTCATGTAAAGCATTTCGAATGGATGATAGATTTTTGACTATTGGTCTTACTGCATCTATCATAGCAAACCACCTACTTCTGGAAACTGAGTGAAGAGACATTTCGATATGTTTCTTTAAAAACTACCATCTCAGAGGACTGCTGCTAAATTATACGTTTGTTGTATAACTTCAAAAAATTGTACAGCCTCCTTACAAGATTAAGCCGAATCAACTCCTACAAGATTTAACGCGTGGTTCTTACAGCTGGAAAAAATACATTTAGGATTACGCTTCGTAAGAAGACCTTGCACACCGTTAAGCTTGCCAGCCATGTTTGCACCATTATCCATATGCTTGGGCAATACATGCATTGAAATCTAATCCTATATCCGACAAAACTTCAAGAATTCTGGCAGCAATTTCTTCTCCTGTATTTCCAGAGAATGGATCGAAGCAAATGAAACGCTCTTCAATGTCAAATTTAGAATTTTCAAACATTTTTACATACCGAATGATAACGTAGGTTGTTCTCGATGTGAGCAATCAGGAGTGGCATCGACGACTTTCTTTACAGATAATCCGCATAATTCAAAAAATTCATTTTGTATACGAGTAGAAAGGTAATGCACTTGTAATCTTAAATGTTCTTCCTGTGAAGCACGAACTCGCTAAATGTGATTATTTAAAAATGGAATGTTTTTACTCAATAGCTCAATTAACCGAAGAAAATTACCATTTTGATTGTCACCAATAAGCTGGTTTGAGCCAAAGAAACCTAAACCACGTTCGGATAAAAAAAGAATTACTTGAAGAAACCGCTCTAGTAGTTTTCGCCAATTTCTTGATGCTTCCTCTAATTCTTGCAAAACCATAAACCCAATGGTCCATTTGCTTGTAGCTGCTTTACTTGCAGACTTCCAGACTACATAGTTTTCTTTGTGTTTTATCTAGTTCTCGTGAGATGCTACACGATCTTTCAGTTTTTTCCATCCTTTATATATTTATAATTTTATAACCCAACCTGATTGTGTGGTAAAGGCAGATGATTGCTCAATATTTTTCTTAAATATAAAGCATGGAACACAAAACCACGGTTTTTTTACTGCACTCCAACACAGCCAATCACGTTTACAGCTTTCGCCATTTCTTAATAGTTTTTTAGTTAATCCATATTCCATATAGGAAAACTATGATTTTCAGAATCTCGTGGAAAGTCATTTGGGATTTCGAATACATTTTTCTTAAGAAATTCTTCCATTTGAGCGGCGTTAAATATTTGACTTATTTATCCATAAAGGAAAGGAAGCAGGACAAACGTTTGGAAAAGTTTTTGTTTTTATTAGTTTATAATTTTAGTTTTAAGATTATTGTTATTTTTTTTTTTTAATTTTTAAAAGTTGGTGTTCAGAGGCCCGTGAATGGTAAATGGTTATACATATGTGCTAAAAAACAGTACTTCATAACACGAAATAAAATTAAACGCATAAAAATTTGGAAAACAATCCTATAAGCCCTTAGAATTCTGGCGAATAGAACATTAGGTAAAATTATCTGTTTCTATTTTAAATGGCATTTGGGTTAAAAAAAATGTATTCTAAAGCAAAAGACGTAATGAATCGTCGTATTTTTACATCGAAACGACATATCATACAATGGGGTAGGACCACTAGCAGTGATTTTGGACATATTAAATCAATTAACATATTTTAATCTTCTAAACGAAGTTTTTCTGTTGGCTGGTGATTCAATGATTGGACTTAACTTCATTCCGCAACAGGACAATTGGAAAATACCCCAGTTCATAAGGCAAAAATTGCAACTCCATTTTAGGATGGTGCGGATTTAAATCACCTGGATTGAGCGCCAGAAAGCTCTAAAATTATCGAAAATGTTTGGACATATACATAAAGAATACTTCCTGATAAAGTTGGTACTATAAATCATGAATGGTGGAATGAAATTGTTGAAATTTGGAGCAAATCTTCGGTAGAATTCATCCGAAACTTACGATGGTATTCCAACACTGATATCAGAAGTATGGAGGTCAAACTTCTTGTTGAGTGTTAATTAAGACATAATGCATAGTAACTAATAGTAAAATTTAAAGTATTTTTTTAAAGATTTAAATTGACATTTTTTAATTTTTTGGCTAAATTGCGTCCTCACAAATACTAATGAACAAACCTTATTTAAAATTGAAATGATTACAAAAATAATTGTTTGTTAATTTTATATAACCGTTTGGATCGGGAGGTACCGGATCCGAATCCCAACAAAGGCGGGATTTGTGGAAAGGGATTTTTCATCTCATGCCGATTACGGGGAGATGATTAATTTAACTGTACATCTACCACAGTTGGAATTTAGAACTCATGGGCCGACCCACCTTACATGTCACTATACAGGGTGACATGGAGCTATGCATTGCGCAGGTGGTACACTGTAATTGTGTGAATGAGGATGAATGAGTTGAATGAATGTGAATGTGTGAATAAATGTGGTATCACAAAGGACCATAGCTGGTCTAATCAGTGCGAAAAGCAACCACTTTCATAAAAATAAAAAAAATTATATAATAATAAACAGGAATCGAACCCTTAATTTTTCCTATCACAAATACTTATGAATCGAATAGTAGCACAAACAAAATCGATAACTAAAAATCAAAATAAATATAAATAAAAATGTATTCTAAAAAAATAAACTCATTTCGTAATTCATAATTTCGATTTTAATTAAATCACTTCAAACTCTCATGAAATTGCAAGCCTCTCATGTCTATAAGCACATGATGATACAGACATAAATACAAAGTGTTGTGTTGACAAAATGTTTTGTAAAATCAAACTATATTTGATTAGTGTATGTGTGTTAACAAGCTAACAGCATAAATCGCAAAAGATTAGATATTACATTGACTTTAATATGTTTTTGAAAGTGATTGATGACTAGTTGAATTGTGTGTTTTATCATCTTATCGTAAACAAAATACACATACACATAATTATGTATGTAGCTTAAAAGCTTAAATTGAACTACCCACAATCTGCTTATACGCGTATAAGTATGTAGTGTACTTCCATAAAATGCAAATAGCAAACAACCACTGTGTTGAAGATGCGGAGAATGGATGAACGAGGGTGAATATTTGTATTTCATATATGGACGGGACCATAATGAAAATTTCAAAAACAGGTAAAACATATTTATACATAACCATCCGTTTGGAAAATTCATATATATTATTTTCATATTTATGATATACATTTATTAAATAGCTACCTTTTAACGGTTATTTGTCTTTTGAGAATTTAAGGTTGAAAAAGAATATATACATAATTTTTTCGATATAAGACAAAGCGTTTTTATCTTTATTTTTTTGGGTCAAATAAATTTTAAATTATGTAGATGTGCCGCTTTGCCGGTTCTACACCAGACCTTGGATATAAAAAAATAAAATGTATTAATAAGAAACAATTTTATTTTGAATTATGCATTAGAATTTGTTTCCTATAGCTATATTATATAATAAATATATATAACAGGTATACACTATATAGTGTTACAATAAATACAAGTCAAAAAATTGGAATAAACGAAATTCTATAGCAGGAATATTTTAGTAAAATGTTCGGGTTAAAAATTGGAATACACATTAGGTGCAAATTTAAATTTTTGTATATTTATTAGCCTTTTTATATAGTGGTATTTCCTTATGCGTATACACATTATAAGCAGGAATGGGCGTTTAAGCGCCATCTAATATTTTCTACGTCGACGTGTCGTAGACTACGTCGACAACGCAGCCAATGTCAATAATGTAGACAATTCCTAGTGATTTTGTAAATTAATTCTAAACCACGGTGACCAAATATCGTTAGGATCAATGCGATACGGGTGAACGTGCACATTTTATTCTCTTTGATCTAGATAATATTATAGTACTTACCTTCTTAGAAAGTTAGGTTACAAAATTTTTAAATTATTATCTCTAGAAATGTGAAATATCAATATTCACAAAATTAGTTTTATTTATGAACCAATGAATTTTCGAGTTCGGGTTCACGTTTTATTTTAGTGAAGGAAATCCCCGTTCAACACTTACTTTTGTCACAGAGGTCACTAACACAATTAGGACAAATTTATATAAAAATGGGAATTTTATTCCATGGTGTTGCCACCACTCCAAAATATAGCTTACTTTAGGGAATCGTGCAAGTGTTTTATAAATCGCAAACTACTGTTTCACACTTAATTGAAAGCTATTACGGCAGTCCAAATTGTTTGTTGTTGATGGTGTAATAAGAGTAGTTCGCTCTTTTTATTTTACCAGTTCGACCATGTCTGATTCACTTTCCGATGAACTTGCGATTGGAATAGCATTATAACTTGTTGATTGTGTTATCGTTGCTCAATATTAAGTGAAATCTGGCATCTAGATATATTCAGGCATTTAACAATTCATTATTAATAAAATTATTCTGTTGTCCCCTGCAAATTTTTAATCTTACTATCCACGGAACGAAAAATCTAATGTACTTTGCTCACAAATTGCTAAGTAAGCATAAAATTGTTAAGATAATATAATTTTTTGTTAACTCAGCATATGTATGCTAAGCCATACTAACGCATGCAATGTCAATTAAACAAAATTGGAAAAGTAAAAATTAATTTTGAAAAATAAATGTATTTTTTAACAAATATTAATTGATTTGTTAATTTAACAATTGGATTTTAAATGGTCACATATGCTTAAACTAGAATTAACAAATCATATGTTAAATTAATTAAGCAAATAAGTTTAAAATTTCACAATTTTAAAAGTAAACCAAAATTAGTAAAATTAAAATTATTTTGGCATAAATTATCTGCCTCATAAGTGAAATAAAAATATATTGTGTTAATTTAACAAATCTGATGAAGTAAAATTTAAAAAAAAATTAAAATACTCTGTTTAATTTTTATATTTATTTTGGTTTTAATTATTTATAATAAATATACATTATCAATGGTATATTGCAGTCGCAGATATTTGTTAAAGATGGTGAATTTGAGTAGCAATCTTAATTTAATATACGATTTATTTAACAGCACTCGTTGGTAGAGTAACTAGCATGCTTTCATATTCTAGGGTATCGGGCTCATTTTTCCGGTGGGGACCAAAAATCATGTTTTGGTGTTTTTAATTTGTAACAATGTATGTGAATGTAGGTTAAAGCGGTGGGCCATTATGGCCGTGAAATTCTGAAATTTTGATATCCTCACAGTTTTTTCTTGAGTGTATGGATATGGTTAATTAAATGTATTTTGGATTGACGTAAAACTAATTGATTTTAATTTATATTTTTTCAATAATAATAAAATATTATATTGAGTTGAGCATTGTTTTTTGGGATCGTTTTTACAGGTAATATAGAAAGTATCGTTTGAGGATTAAGAATCTGAACCAATAAACGTCTGGTCCAAATTATGTATAAATATTTTATTTTAGTTTAGACATCTTTCTTAGATTATAAATATATATATATATATATATATATATATATACATATATATATATATATATATATATATATATATATATATATATATATATATATATATATATATATATATATATATATATATATATATATATATATATATATATTTATATAGTTTTAAGTAGTATCTAAAATTTGAAAACATAAACTGAATAAATTGTATAGACTTACGAAGACATTGATAAATTAATTAGGAATAAAAAAATTTATTAAATATACTTGAATTAAAAAGTGCTTTTTTATTTAACATTTTATTTATATATATATATATATATATATATATATATATATATATATATATATATATATATATATATATATATATATATATATATATATATATATATATATATATATATATATATATATATATATATATATATATATATATATATTATTTTACCTCAAAATAAAGTTAATTCTACTATTGAGAATTTTGTTAATTTAACTATATTGCTATGAGTATTTACTTCGAAACTAACTTAATTCTACTATGGAGGGTTGTGTTAATTTTAATACAGAGCTATGTGTCTTTCACTTTGCTATAAAGTTAATTTTACTTTAAAATCCATTGTTAGTCTGACTACGCTAATATCCTATTTTAGCTTTGAAATGTAGACAATTTTACAATACAGTTTGACAATTTAACTATGAGGTATAGTTGGTTTTACTACATTTACATGGTAAATTTACCTCGTATTTAGTAAAACATAATCCAAAATTTTGCTTTGCGCTTTCCTATTTCAACATTCGATTTAGATAATTTTACTTATCTCTTTAGTAAATTCGAAAAAATTATTTATCTTTCGTTTAACTTATCCGAATGTTACTTTTACTATTAGAAAATTGTACTATTAACAAAGCGACAAGTAAGTTGAGTTTGAACTATTTTTTTTGTTAAATTGAATATGCTTTTACGTTAATAGCAGCGTATCATTTCTCTGCGTGTATGTTTCTATTTTTAATCTAAATTATAACCAAGCATAGCTTTTTTACAATTCTGCATTTATCTATTGAATTTTTTATGAATGCGGAACTGAACTAAGAGTATTCGATACCGCCACCTAACAAGTATGAGTCACGCATTTAAAATGCTTCATTTTTGAATGTAAATTAGTCAGCATTTTTAGATCTTCTTCTCCATGGTCTTGTCTAAGGTCGGAATTACTATCTTCGTCTTCATCTTGATCCACCTCAGAAATATCCAATTCATTTTTTAGCAATTTCACCGCTTTCGCCGTTCCTATATAAATTTGGCTTAATTTTATGGTAAACGAGTGTATGACGTCAATTATTGTATTTTCTATGTAATTTGTAGTTTGGCGATCAATAACTGTCTAAACTCCCAAGCCGCGCTTGAAAAAAAGGTTTCAACTGTGATAAAAATCTTTATAAGAAAGCTATAACTTTCATTATTAATAATCCGGAGATCCCTATGACTAAGACCTAAAATTTTAATACATTCCGCTTCATGGTAAGACGAATTCGAGTTCAGAAAGCCTATAAGACCTAACAGCCAAAGACTATAAGAGCTCATAGCTAAAACCCAAGCCACATTGCCCTATATGATTAAGTTTTAACTTAATTCAGTGCGTTTTGATGGATGACAAAACGTACGTGAATCTGAAACCCGTACGTGAATCTGAACCGGCGCATTTTATTTCAAATCAATAAAATATCGTATAGGTTGTCGACGTTGACCAATAACCTTGCCAAGGAATCTATGTAATGTTTTACGTGTCGACAGCCGCGTAGATTGCACGGTTGTACATATACGAGTATGCACAATCGATAATGCTACTTCAAAATAGAAGTTTTGTTTAAAAAAAAGTACAATATATTGAATAATTTACCAAAATAATCCTATTCTAAATTAAAATGCTAAAATTTATATAAAAGATCTAGATCGAATTGAAACAATAAAAGCATCTAACGTTAATTTAAAATTCTTTTCAGGTAAGTATAAGTGCTTATACAAATACATATTAAAGTTGTTGGTGCAAGGTCTGATTTAATATTAAAATTATTGACCAAGAACATGGAATTCAAAAACAATAGCCAGCATAATGTTACTCTTTTTAGGGAATATGGTAATGATTATGGAAAAAATTTACTGTAATGAAAATATTTTATATTTATGAAATGTCATAAAGTAACATAACAATAATAAAATGTCATCATATAGTTTCCGCTACATATTTAAATGAATCATTAACACTTTCACAATTAAATATACTATTTCGATAACAAATCAACTCATTAATTGATCATGGTTTAAATCGTAAATAAAATCACAACTTGTTTGAGAAATTCATTATTTTACGACTTTTAATTTTCACATAAAATATTTTCATTCCAATATAGTACATACGAGTATATAAAATCATAATGTATTTTATACAATTAAAAATTCAAATTAACATTTATTAATTTGTATGAACTATATAGTAGTTAATTTGGTAGACAGAGACCTACATGAATTACAATAATTAAAATTAGTTTTGGTAACGAAAATATCAAATAAATAATGTTGGTAGACAAAAACTGGTTGAATGTTGTTGTCGTGTACTATTCGAAAGACTTTATAAACTACCTCAAAACAATCTTAGAATTTTCTATAAAACATTACACCTAATTTAACATACACCATACATGAGTTCAATGTACGGAACTAAGAACTTAATAATGAATTTAATTTAAAAGTTACCATCGATTGCCTCTTGTAAGGTGAATTAAAACAAAATTTTGAGTTCCATGAAATATTTAACCAAGAACAAAATTCAAACATATATTAGCGAACATATTTGTACTTTAATTCGAATTTAACCTAAAATAACTAGTTGGATGCACTATAGCCCAAAATCAAATTCCATAATTTAAAATCCCAAAATCACAATTAGCAAAATCCCAATTTACAAAATCCCAGTATTAAAATTTCTAAAATGCCCAATTTTTAGAATAATTTGTATTAAAACATGTGCGGCACCGCTCATGAAGAACCGTCTATTTATTTACATCATTTGTTTTTTAGGCAATCTGTGAAATTCATTTTTGATTATGGAGCTGATAGCTGATATCACTGACCATTGTTATCATACCTAACCCCCTTTCCAATGATTTTAAATCAACACGATCAACTAAATTTCCGATCAATAAGATTAATTTTTCAAAACTGGTTTATGATCTAGGCAATGAAACTTGGCTTTCGGTTTATTCTAAGGGTAATGTTTAGGATGCTTATAATTGTTTCATTGACTTATTAAAATTGTAAATTGATTAAAATATTTTCCTGGTTGAACTTAAAAGCAAAGATAACATTTTAAAAGCATGGATCAATCAAAAATTATGCCGTAAAATCAGACAGACCAATAAATTTTCCAGAAAGTTAGAGAAACAACCATATAACATTGATTTAAAGCAAAAATTATGTGTCCTAAGTAAATCAAGGGGATATGGCTAAAACTAAATTCTATGATATTACTTGATGAGCTTTTGGGAAAAGCAATTAAACGTGTTGTTATTGATGAAATTGTTGTTGGTGAGCATCATGCTGAAAAAGCTGGACTCTTTAACAAGTACTTTGTTAGTGTGGTTCAAGACCTAAAAATTAATGAATTAGACGGAAATGTTTATTGTGATAATTTAATTACCAACAATTCTCAACTTAAATAATTTGTTTTTATGGCACTTTACCTTTACCTAAGTTATTTCTTCACTCAAATCAACAAATTCTTCGGGAAATGATAAGATTAGCAATAATAGCCGTGTTTCTTGACGTATGATCTGATCCGGATCAGATCATATCTGCTTTCCTTTCATTTATATAGCCGAGTATAGCCGCGTTTCATGAAATAAACATAAAAATTGTACTATTTTTTGTTTTTGTATCAAAATTTTGAACCAAAATGCTACTAGGATCTATATAATAACCTAAAAACAAAAAATATTTCAATTTTTGTGTTGATTTCATGAAACGCGGCTATACAAATGAAAGGGAAGCATATATGATCTGAACCGGATCAGATCATACGTCAAGAAACACGGCTAATGTAGTCAAAACAATTGCTATTTATATTTTGGACGATTTTCCTACATAGCCAATGCCAGTTTCAGTTCTGGATGTTTTTCGTCTAGGCTAAAAGAAGCTGTGGTAATCCCGATATTCAAAAAGGGTGACAAAAAGTTGTTTCAAATTATCGCCCAATAAGCTTGCTTTCTGCGTTTGCCTATATTATAGAGAAACTAGCTCCTGCAAGAATTTCAGGTTTTCTGGATGACACAAATTTTTTACATAAGATGCAATTTGGTTTCACGAAATTTAGATTTACCGAGATTGCGTTGTTAGAGATTACTAATTTTTTATATAAAGGTCTCGATGTAAACAATTCTGTAGCCTCAGTTTTTGCTGATTTGTAAAAGGAGTTTGATATGGTAATCCATAGTGTTTTATTAAAAAAACTGTCCAGCACTAGGTTTTCGTGGAACTAGTCATCAATGGCTTCATTCTTACTTGTCGAATAGGTCACAGAGTGTAAAGATAAACGATTGAGTTAGCGAAATTTTAGTAATTAATGATGGAGTTCCGCAGGAGTCTGTATTGGGGACATTGCTGTTCTTAATTTATGTAAACTCTTTATTCTATATTGAATTTATTTCTGTACAATGAACCGACACTTAACTGGATTAATTTTGACTTAGCATTGCTCAGGAAATGGTGCGATGCGTACTCCATGTTGCAAAGCACAAAACCAAAGCTATGTTATATAGTCTAAATGGTGCTTCTTTCTCTGATCATAACATCATTTATCATGAATCTGAATGCAACAAGGCTACATGTTCTAATGGTTGTCTTAAAATGGGTCCCAACCTTTAAATACCTTGGTCTCACTATTGATAATGCTTTAAATTGGAAATGTCATATTGAAAATCTTCTAAATTATCTGGTATCGGTGATACGTAAAATGTATATTTTAAAATTAGTCTGTCCAATTTAAAAAACGTGTATTTTGCACTTGTGAACTCTAAGTTGTTTTATGGGAGGCACGTATTACGTTACAAACCAGCCACTGGTTACTGCCCAGAAATATGTATTGAGAATCATGAATGGTATGCCAAAATTCACTGAGTCATGGCCACGATTTCAGTCCTTAGAACTTTTTCCATTAAGGAATTTGTTCGTGTCTAAAATAATGAAAGGATTTTACTTAACTACCAGCAATAATACTGGTTTCTCACTAATAATTCAAATTATAATTTACGAAATAAGCAACACGTCCACCTACAAAAATTTACAACTACCAGTTTCCAAAATTCATTTTTCATTTTGGCTCCAAAAATATAAAACAGTCTTCCAAATGATTTAAAAGCATGTACGAAATTTAATATATTCACCTCGCGTTTTCAATCTTATCTTTTAAATTGTTCTAATATAAATGATTTGCTGTATTTTCAAGTTTAATTAATACTCCTAAAGATTCTATTGTATTTTATATTTTATTGTATCGTAGTTAAATTAGTAAAGTTTTATTTGTACATATGTTAAATAATTAAATGTATGTCTGTAAAATTGTGAAATGATCTTTATAGATCAAATACTTCAATGAGACAAAACGAATCTCTTATTATATATTTATTTGCAAATCAGATAAGTTTTCCCACCACGGTAAGAGAAACCGATTATATAAGGTCGTAATTTCTCAAGAAATGTAGATTCCATAAAAAGTTTGGTGCTTTGGTTGGTACACTTTACTAGGTACTTTAACTAAACTATGTTTTTTTTTAGGTATATCAATGAGGGTCGGCCTGCTGACGATGCTCCAGTATTTAGAGATGCCAGCATTTTTGGGAAAAAACAACCACTAAGCACCACATAATGGCTGATTAAACTTATACAATGATGTTTTTATCCGTTAAAAACTTATGTCCTAAAGCCATTTACTAATACAAATCTAATAGGGGCGCAAGAAGAATTTAATTTCCGGTTGAGTTCGGCTAGAATGAGGGCGGAAAACGCGTTTGGACCCTCTGTCAGTTTATCATTCCGTTCATTATCTTTCTCTTCCCGCTTCTCTCCGTTTTCCTCTATCCAAAGGAGCTGTTCTAAAACGCATTGGTTCCTCTAACTGACAGCTAAGACCTTCTCTATTACCTTATCAGCTTTTCTTTCCCTTGCCTTTGATAATTAGGGGTCATATATCGGTTCCATCTCTGTCATCTTCGTTGAACAACCTTCCACATCATACGAAAATTTATAATTTCAAATAAATTTAATATTCGTATTCTTATTCGTCGAAACTACTGTCTTCTCCTAGATTGGAATCGCTCTACATGATTTTCGGGAGCACTCCGTTTCTTGGATGCGACTCCAAACAAACCCAGCATTACATTTCAAACCCTTTGGTACTTCTGTGGGTATTTTAGTGGTTTGCCGAGAACACAGTAAATACCTGATTGCAATGTCTATATATATATATATATATATATATACAATATATATATATATATATATATATATATATATATATATACAACATATATATATATATATATATATATATATATATATATATATATATATATATATATATATATATAAACATTGGGGACTACTACTCGAGCATTTACTCGTATGTGTGGGAGAGCTAATTGTAATGCCAGATGTAACGCACGCAACATCAATAATGTTATTAAAGAAAGTAACATGCCACCGTTGAGTGCTTTTTTTGGTTGTGTAGGTTATCCAGGTTGTCTACCCCACTTTTAGTACTATTATAGTAATGAATTATTTCTGTTTGTTATTCACCAATTATGTTGTCTGTGTAGTGCTGATTTGACAGACAACCATATCACACTTTAATTTTTTTTTTCGGAACATAAGAGCAAATTGTGATGTTGTCGTCACTAAAACCAAACACAGAAGAATATAGGTTTCACGAGATCTTCATGGCAGCATCTCGTTCGAAATATATGGCTTATTTTTTTTTTAATGTACTAATAATTGATAAGCCCCAACTCATCAATAGGGGCACAAGATGCAATTGTCAGTCCGAAAAATCTCTAACAATCCTCTCACCTTGATTAGTTTCTCTGCCTGACGCTTGTTTACCCGTATAAATTTGTTCAGTTAAGGGATAGGAGTTGGACGCATCACAAACTCACCAAACTTTTACCCCGTATTTCGCGGGCTTGGACGGCATGTATTGCATGAATCTAGTTCTTTGTATAAAATAAAAAAGTAGTGAAGTTAGTTACATAGTGATATCTTTTAATACCACGTACCTCAGAACCGAAATAACTCTTCATCCACACCAATACATTCAGAGGCCGTGTAATTGTTTCGAAGCACCCCATACTAACTTTTGCGTGTTCGTTCATTTTAATAATAATATTTTTCATAGTCAAATTGGTTTATTTGAATTATTTTTGTTGTAATCTTCATAAGTTGCTTTAGCCTACCAGTTTGTTACTCGAATGATGTTAGATATTACATCAGAAAATACGCACCTAAATGTGTCTGCTACAGACAATATATTTATTGATCGGTCAGGACCTCTCCATTGAGGTCTTAATATGTTGAGTCCCAAGGTTTGGGTCCCTCTGAATAGGTTTTAACCGTGTCTTAACTACTCTACTTGTAAACTGTAATATCTCCTGAGTAGAAGGAATACATTATCCAAAATGATATACAAAAATGTTAAAATTTCTCGATACCAAATTTTAGCCGAGCTAAGCATAGTAAACCAAGAGAAAGTCTTGGACCAGTGCTAAACAATTTTTCGTGTGTTTTATTATGTGAGTGTTTAGCACGGGCTGGTTAAATTTGGTATAAATTTTCTTGCTTATTTACTATAATCTTGAGAACGACTTACCGATTTCATTCATGTTTTTTAAAAAGTTTTCTAATACTTTGTATAACGTTCTTACGGAATGAAAAATTAAGAAAATTGCGCAGAAAATTGAAGAATTTCAGAAAACTTAACGAGTAAATTAAGGAGAGTTTCCTGTAAAAAAATTTAATAAATATATTTAACTAAATCAATTTTATCAAATATAATTTTGTTTAGAATCAATTTAGTAAATTGAATGAAAATGTTAAACAAAAAAAAACAATTCCCTTAGTTTGTCCATCTGCATCGGTCGGCATCTATCGATCAAAAAATTCATTTATTCATTTCTTAGTGCACAGTCCATTCGATCGGAACGTGTACCCAGTTTTCAGTTTGTTCAGCGATTTTTGGTAAGTTTTAAAATACTAACACGGGGTATACATTATTATTTTATTTACAGTTATTTACAGTTATTTTCAGTTGAATTCAAAATGCCACCAATAGACGTACCAACTTCGAATCGAAATCAACAGAGTAGAAATGTCGCATTTAATCCCCATCAAGCTGCATTAAATTATAACGTGGCAATCTTTTACAGTTCACTGCAAATCATTGCTATTCGACCAAAGAACGTTGTGTGTGCACATTGCAAGGCATTCAAGTTTAAAAATGGATCCCCAGGATTGTGTTGCGCCAGTGGCAAAGTCACATTGGCGCCATTGGTACCGCCACCAGAGTTACTACATCCATTGGTTTTCGGAAATGGATCAAATTCTAAAAAAAAAATTGATTCATATCCAGCAATACAATAATTGCTTTCAAATGACGTCATTTGGCGCAACAAAAATTATTTGAGATAATTTTATGCCTCCTTTCAAGGTAACTATAATGGGAAACAATAAACTTTTACAACTATGTGGCTGGTGCAAATTACGTTGGCAGCTTTCAATTGACATGGTGTACAGTACGTTGGTAGCTATGAATTGCCATAAGCAACCAGAAGTGAATGAGTTTACAGAAGTTGATTAGCAGTGCTGTCAACGTATTTTGCCACATGGGCGATTCAGCAAGATAAGTTAATCAGCGTTGCGCACATAACAATTCGGTGGAAAGACCAATTGTGGAGAAACATGAAACTTTTTTCCATCAACATAACGAAATGGTTGCATTATTCAAGACCGCATGCCATCAGCTAACCACAAATTGTTATCAGAGCCGATAAGACGCCTGCAGGACAATATGCAAGACGTTTTAATGCGCCAACAATTGATGAGGTCGCTATTGTCGTCGTGGGTGAAAATTTAGAAAACTGAGGCATTGTTTCTTCCGCAGAACGATTTAATATTTAATAAACTTATTGTAACGTTCTTTATTTGATTTGTTTTGTTTAAAATTTGATGATTAAATGAATAAAATATATTACTTAATAAAAATTATATTATATAGCTCATCCGAGAGACGTTGTCCTGTCAAAGCTAATTTGAATATTCAATTCGAACTTTATTAAAATAAAAATATTTTAAAAACATATTATTTATTGTAATGCATTTTGATACACAACATTGTTAGTTTTGTTTTTTGGCGCGTAAATAAATAGTGTTGATTGATGGTTTTCCGACACGGGAACAGGCGACATACAATTGTCCGTGTGAAAAACATGAATTTTCAAGATTGATGCTACAAACACTTAACGACTGCCCCTGCGATTTATTTATCGACATTGCAAATGCAAGCCGCACTGGAAATTCACTAATGTTTCACCCTCTAATATACTGTACTTACTGTACAAAATGTGAACAATGAATTTTCTTTAACTACATACAGTGACATTTATTTACAATAAATCGAGAGGCAATACACAACAAAAGGTTTACTTAGGGCCAGCAGAGCGGACCGGACCCAACTATTTAATATATTTTGTATATGACCGCTAAATCACGATTTCAACACTTCATTAAATGTCGCCGGTGCCATCTGACACGCAGCGGGCGTAACCCGCTAGTTCTTAAATAATAATGAAAAATAACAATTTCTGTTTTTTTCTAAAGAAGCACGCCAAACATTAAAATAACAAATTATTAGCTTTTTCCAAAATTAATTATTCGAATGACAACGGAAATGTGTAACTATCACCAAAAACAAAGTTTAATCCACGAAACAGAATTGAATAGCGTAATGTGTGATGTGATATCATCGTTACATTGATTTTCAATTTAGTTGTGTACAACTTGTATTATATAGAATCATAATATCATTAAAGTTATTGAATCAAAATATGCTAAATTACATATATAGATAAAATTTAATTAAGTAAATTGATAACGAAACATAATTCGTTTTCTGTGCCATAAACAAAACCACATATTTGATAATTGCAAACATTTTCAGACAGTATTAGAACATCGGTTATTAATATTTTGAACCAAAATAGGTGTAAAAACTAAAATCAATATTTGAATTTAATTTATGCTATGTGTGATAGTAGTCTATAAATTGCTCTATACTCGTATCAACAGTATAAATCAAAATTCTAATTTTAATTATTATCGATTATTATTATTATGCTATTATATATTATTAACAACAACAATTATTTTATGATAATGATGATGATGATGATGGTGATAATCTATTCAATTTCAAATTAACCTATTTGCATTACACTATATAGTATATATACTCCGTAAACATTATCACCAACTATGTATATTGTTTACGTATTAATCACACCGCATACATAATATTTATTAAGATTATTTATTCATGTTTCACACGATTTTATTCAGAATTTCGCTGATTGGATTACAATTATGTTATGTACATACACATATGAAATAAAATTTAGTGTATGAAAATTAAATTAAATTAAAATGTAAATTGAGATCAAGATGAAAAATATATTAAAATAAACAATTTCCATCACTACAACATCATCATCAACATCGCAACCTATGTATATAAGCAGCATATAGAGTATCGTAACAACAACCACCCAAATTGTTTACCATTATTATGATTACTATTATTGTATTAATACTATCAACATGATTACCATCAACATCATCATCATCATACATTTGTATAGATTTTTTTTTGGTAACCGAATGATATTTAATATCACAGCTTGATATATTGTTATGTTTGTATAATAATTTTATTTGTTGATTAAGAGTTTACTTTTTCATTTGGTTTGTTATTTTGTGGGTGCTTTTTTTATGGATAATAGACTAAAATCAACTTATTTATAAGATTTTATGTGTATATAATCCAATATATACACCCGCTAGGTATAACGATATTTTTCTCTTCTCGATACACCAAACAGTAATATCAACAAGAAAATATTTTTATTAACAACGAGTTACGAGTATGCGTGTAGGAGTAGTACTATATGTTTGCAAGAATAGGTCAGGATTTATCTATATAATATAGAAAAAGTAAAAATGTAGCCGGCTGTTGAGATCACAACAGCAGTTAGATTAAGTGTTAGCATACTATTATAAATTAATATTGATATTAACTACTACGTACATTTTAATTAACCTGCCAATCGTTTAATATAAATACGTATGTACGTTTTGTCGACATACGAAACAATACAAATTATGTAGTTAAGTAGTTAATTTTTTTTTTTGGAAATTAGCTCTTTCCCAGATTGCGCAGTACTCGATTGTGAATGGGAATACGAGTGAAGTTAGACCTAAATTAGAACTAAATAAAAAAGGACGCTATTTCACACGCCATATTTGATTTGTGTAGTTTATACTAACACTAAATATTTGTGAATGTATTAGTTAAATAGAAGTGAATTATAAAAGACAGTCATCATTTAGGCAAATAATAAAACATTTAAAAAGTAACATTGAATAAATAATTTACTTCCTTTTATCATAAAAATTTATGAAATAAATAAAGCTAGCGATTCAATATTTACCACAAAAACTACTCACTAAAATTTTCAATATTTAGCACAAATCTTACTATAAATTTTCAATAGGCCCGAACTAACACTACAGACAAACCGTTTGAAAAGCTAATGGCTTCCATATGGTCAAATTGAGGGTACAGTAAATTTACATTATACGATTTTCTTAAGAAATTGCGTATCTTAAGATTTTTAATATTTTGCACAAATCGTAAATTTACTACTAATTTAATATGTAAATTTACTGAAACCTCAATTTGACCATGTGAAAGCCATGATTTGGGTTTGGGCTGTCGTGATGGTGGACGCTCAGTGTTGGACGTAAAATATAATATAAATCTTTTGGTTAATATATCACAGTAGTACTTAGGGATGTTATAATTGGTTTTGTATTTTGATTGAATTTGTTGTAAGTTTCAAGTATCTAGGAATTATTCTAGATGGCAATCTTAATTGGAAATTGAACATCAACAAGGTTATTAAATCAATTGAAAATGCTGTTAGGATGTTATACTTTTATTCTATGCAAATTCGAGTTGTGGCGTCTAGTTTTGTGGATATATGTTTGGCTTCCGATTGGTGTGTCATTCAAAGAGACTGTTCTTTCTAAACCGACGTTTAACCGTCGAAGCCAGGACGGTTTCTAAAAAGCATCGAATGCCCATATTTCTTGATTTGATAAAAATTCAAAACCACACAAACCGGTTCTAGATTTTTCGACTAGCTGAAGTCAACTAGGTCAACTTTTCTAATACAGGAAATACTTATAGAATTAAAAGTCTTGTGATGTAATGGGCGAAAGAGATTTTCAACTTTCTGAAATGGAGTGGAACAAAATTAATAATCTTTTGAATGTCTTACTACCTTAATTAATTTTATTTAAAAGAAATGTTTATTCTATTTATTATTTAATTCTTTATGTATCTTATATAACACAAAGTCCTGTAAGGCTAGAAAGGTTATGTGAAAAATTCAATCAAACATTTTTTATTCAATTCAAGTTTTATTGAAATAAAGGTGATTGATTTTTGTACTTCAGTCAATGGTATAATATATTTAAAGTTGGATTTCGATAAATAAAGAAGTATCGGTCCCTCAGTTATTTATGAAAATCTTACATTTTGTACACTTAACAAAAGTCTGGCCGGTACATTGAGGCATTTTGCATCCGGTTATCTTATCCCAGATTGCGAACTGGTTTACATTATTTTGACGAACATTTTTAATAAGAATGTTTTGACCCGATCTTTTTCGTGATATGATCCTTGCCAGAACCAACAATGCAGACTGCTAATCCTAGACTAATTCGGTAATTGTAAAGTATCATAGGCTGTTGTATCCTAGCCAGAGCCAACAATGCAGACTGCTAATCCTAGACTAATTCGGTAATTGCAAAGTATCATAGGCTGTTGTTTGTTTAATGCACAAGAATTTCTATGTGCTATCCAAGAATTTACCATAGTGACATCAAGCATATGAAAAAATGAAAAACAATTCTATGGTTGATTTGTACCACTTCGTTGATATGTACTTGATCGGCCAATAAAATTATCATGCAAATCTATTCCTCCCATATGACGGTTATACTCTTTGATAATTTCTGGGCATACAGGATGGTGTATACAGGATTGGCACCAATATGCAAATATTTTGAAATTCCATTTATGTGGTTTAGAGGGAAGATATTGCTTCATATACAAACGTATTTTTGTGTTAAAGTTTTAAGAAACGCCTGATCTTAAATGAACGATCCTGTTTAGGATGCTTTTTTGGTATAGTGCATCCACAAATTGAAGAATGGTTTTGATTTTTTTTTAAAGTTTTGAATAAAACCATAAAGTAGAACAGTTACTGTTATAATAGTAGAACATACATTTTACTGTAGAAAATAAATATTTAAATAATAAGAACACCCACTCCCAGAACTTTTTTAAAATCATCGATTAAAATCGATTTTTCAACGACACAATAAAAAGGTTATGTTAAAGTAACAAACGAAAACATGGTTGGATAGAAAATTATTCGTTTATTCAATGTCCTATAAACATGAAAAATAGATAGCATGTCGAAACGCTAATACCTGAATAAGAAAGATTTAATTCATAATGGGTACAAATCCCTGTTTAAAATAATTTAAAATTCTTAATTAATTTTTTTTTCATATTACATTAAGTTACTTAATTCAAAATTTTTAACACTCGTTTCATCAAACAATATAATTCTGTTAAAAAAAATCTTATAAATTCCAAGATTTCAACATAAAATTTTTAAAACTCCAAAAATCCAAAATTTCGCAAACTTTTAAAATGTTTTTAAAATCAGGAAGATTAGTTGATGAAATTTAGTTAAAATTAGTTGGTGAAATTTGGCGTTTTCTATTACAATTTCCCTTTTCTATTACAACTTTGGAACTTATAAAAAAAAAATTAAATCTTAATCTTCTGTTTTCTACAAAATACTACAATTCAATTTCACAATAAAAAATGTTTTATTTTTGGCTTCTAAATTCCTAAGACCAATTGAAATTCTCAAAACTCTTTCTGTTCCAACAATTAAAAAATGTTTAAATTTAGTTTAAATGTAAATTTAGAAATAAAAATAATTTTTAAAAACTGAAAACAGTGTATCTTAAATTTATGAAATTCTAAAGTTTATCTCATTCTGTAAATTTTAAAATCAAAATAATTACAAAAGCATAAAGAAATTGGATAATAATATAACACTAGAAATAAGTATTAATATGCAACCTTAAAATCGGTTTACGACTAGAAATTTGGAAATTTTTTAAAAATTGTAAAAAGTTTCGTATGTAAATAATTTAAAAATATTCAAAACTTTAAATTTATGTGCTTAGCGTGGTATATCTGTATGGTACACTATGAAAATTGTCACAAATTAAAATAATAAATAAAAATTTGTAAAATATTAAATACTAAATGCACTAATTGATATTAAAATTACCAACCTTATGACCAACCTTTGTTTCAGGATTGTGATAATAGTTCGTAAAATTACCAATAGTGGTGAATATGTAGCAGCTAAATAGTAAATTGATTAACCTTTCAATACCCAAAATATATAAGTTACCGATACAGTACATTATAGGATGATAAACTGCCAGTTATTTATTATTTAGTTAACTAATTAATTTAATTACCGGAAAAGTTCAGCACAGCCTCTAGAACGAAATTATTTTTATAGGCTATAGTAAACCAACACTATAAAACGTTATACACAATTAGCTATATTCACCCGCATAACAATGAATTATAGTGTCTATATTTTGTGTATGAAAATGAAAAATACTTTATCGCAATACCCCTACCCTCTCACCCCTCTCATAAAAACATTAAAATTTCAAAACCTGAGCGTACAGCAACAATAACAAAAATCTTTGCGAAATATAAATCACAAAACATCCGTAAAACAAAACGAAAACGTTTAAGAATAATTAGTGTTATGGATAGCAAGTAAGTAAGGAAGCAAGGTGGAAATCTCTAAGCGATAAAAAAATAAATAAAAAATCTGTATTTTTTTTCGGAATCATTTTTAATTTATTACCTTTTGGCTGATGTGTATAAAAATAAATGCTACTGTAGACGTAATATGGTCGGTAATGAACTATGTATAAGTTTTAATATTAAATATCAGTTACCTTACTTATTAGGCAAAACTATTTTTGTTTTGTTTATTTGTTACGGTCGAGATTTAATTAAGAAATTTGTTATGCTTTAAGCAATATGATAAGAAATGAAAATGTATATTCACAGAACAAAGATAATAAATCTTACTGATTATAGTTGCGCACACCTATCTCCCGTATATCATAAACGGTGCGTATGTGTGAGATGTATATTGTAGATGTAAGAAACGAAAAATTAAACGAAAATATCTAATTTGACGTATGATTGACAGGATAAGTAATTATTGTTAATTCTTAAGCTGTTATACGAGACGTCTAAATAATTTAAATCAAGATATGTTCGAGACAATTTATATATATATATGTATGTATGTATATGTTATGTATTTCACCTGACTTTCCATATGTGTGATAGTTGTTACAATATATATTTGTATATGTTTGTATTGGAAACAACAACCGTTTACATCGATTCACAACAGTGTACATTAATTATCTGTGTGAAATAATATTATGTTAACAGATATTTTGAAAAACATAATTATTTTTAAAAACGAATGTTATATACATACGTACAGACCATACATGCGTATATACGACATACGTACATTTCAGTTACAAATAATTCTGAGAATTGGTTTTAAAGCAAATATATTATGAATATGTTATATATGTATATACATATGTATGATGATGTAAATAAACCTTGGCTTGTGGGTGGAATACTTTAAATTAGACATCCACTCAAACCAATACACTCAAGGGTATTATATAAGGCCTGCCACTTATATAAATGTTTTTGAGTCCGTAAAGAATTTTGTGTTGAATATGATGAAATATTTTCTGCAGAGAATTTAACTTAATTTGAAATTAATTTAAACAATGTTTTGAAAACATAACAGAAATATATACACAATTTTAAAAGCTTTTTTAAGGTTGTTCTAAGTATTCTGGTTTAATTGGGCTTTTCAAATTAACAACAAAACATTTTTTTTTGCTCGTTTTATGTAGAGTGGTCCAGCATAATGTAGGCCAACTTTTGAAAACGGTCGACTTTGGGTACATCTCGCTGCTGGTAAATCGGCCATTTTTTGTCCGGCTTTGTGGATTCGATGTCGAATACATATTACGCATGCTTTTAGGCAGTATTTGATCATATATCTGGCGCCTATAATCCAAAACTTACTGCGTACGATACTCAATGTCAACGAGTTGCCAGCATGCATGTGGTTAATATGAATGTCACGAATTAAGAGTTCGCATACTCGGTGGTTCTTCGGTAAGATGATCGGATGTTTAGCGGAATATATTAGCGATGATTTGCTTAACCTCCCGCCTACTCGTAGTAATCCATTTGGGTCTATGAATGGATCTAACGATGATTATTGGTGGTTTACAGGTAATGACTTATTCTCCTTGAGCCTCTTTAATTCGTGGTCGAATGTCATTTTCTGAACGTTTCGAAGAATTATTATTTCTGCTTCATTCATCTCGGCTGGGGTGATCGAATCATTGTGGTTGTTTTGAAGTTTTTGCCGTTTTGGTCGACCTATTCTCAATATATAAACTATTATTTTCCGAATTTTGGTCAAAGATGAAAACTTTGTTAACAGGTGTAGAACTATGTTATCGTCTTTGTTTATTTCTGTTAACACATTGGTGTACTTTGACCGTTCTTCTAACTCCATTGTATCAACGTTGGTTATAGTCTCTTTTAGTTTTGGCCAGTCTTCTTCATTTTCGCGTAGCCATGCAGGACCTTGCCACCAGAGTTGTGAATTTAGTAATACTTGTGGTCTTATTCCTCTGGATATGACATCAGCTGGATTGTTTTTAGATTGAACATGGTGCCATCTGGTTCGCGGGATAGTCTCAATGATAGCTGCAGTTCGGTTGCCTATAAAGCTTTTCCACCTTCGGGGGACATCGGACAGTCAGTGTAGTACTATCATGGAGTCGGTCCATGCGTAGACTTCTATTTTATCGTATCCAAGAGATTCTATACAAAATTTTACGGCATTGCATAAGAGCATCGCACCACACAGCTCCAGTCTCGGGAGTAATACTTGTTTGATCGGAGCAACTTTACTTTTTGCATACACAATGTTAGTGGTGATATATCCATTGTCACTTACAGCTCGGATATAAATAACTATAAATAAATACGCTGCTTCAGAGGCGTCACAAAATGCATGCAACTGGATATGCTGTGGATCGTTTTTTGACGTCAGGCATCGATCAATTTGAATTGCTTCTAAAGCTGGTAGTGACTCGTAAATACTTTGCCATGCATTTATGATGGAGTTTGGTAAAGTAGAATCCCAGTCGATGTTGACCAACCAAATCTTCTGTAACAACATTTTAAAAAGAATTATTGTTGGTGCAAGCCAGCCTAATGGACCATACACTTTCGAAGCTGTCGAGAGTATTTTTCGCTTGGTCCAAATAATATTACTCTCACTTGGTTGAACTTTGAATGAGAAAGTGTCTGATTCGGCGTTCCACATGATTCTCAAAGTTTTGATTGAAATATCGTCTTCTAGCAATTTTGGAGTACTTTGAATTTCCTCTTGTGAAAATGATTTCAAAAATTCTTGAGAGTTCGACTTCCATTTCCTTAAGTTGAATCCACTATTACTTAAGATCATGTTAATCTCGCCCTTTAGTGCTATAGCCTCTCCAACGCTATCACAGCCAGTCAGCAAATCATCAACATAAAAATCGTTGTTGATAATACGTGTAGCCTGTGGGTGTAATTCACCAAAATTCTCTGTCGTTTGTTTAAGGGTTATTACTGCGAGATAAGGTGCACAAGCTGTGCCATATGTAACGGTGTTCAGCTTATTTACCTCTAGCTGCTCGTTAGGATTTGCCGCCACAGGATGAGTTGATAATTAAAAAAATATGTGGTAAAAAATATTTTTCATTGTCCAGAACTGGAACGTCACTCCAAGGTATATATATAAGTCATGTGTTTGAGGGCAATATATTCATTCATGAATGACTTATATTCGTTGAAAAACTCTGGTGCATGTGAGGATTTCCGTTCCATTGCTCGTAACCGCTGATGCGCTGCTTTGAGTGAACTGTCTAATGAAGCTCTCGGTTCTTTGAATGGCAGTCTGACGATAAATCGAGCATCGGCATCTCGTGTTGTTGTTTTTTGATAATACATTTCGCATGAATTGTTAAGCATAGATGGTTTAACAGGAGCAGCTACTTCTCCAACTTCCCAAAACTTCTTTAACAGCTGATGTAGATCCTCATGATCTGTTTGGATAATTGGATTAGTGGTGGCGTGTAAATTGATGGATGATTCTTCATTGATCCATGCTCCTGCAATTAACCAACCAAATTTGGAAGCTTGCAGTATTGGAAATCCGTCGATAATACGTTTCTCGGGGTTCAATATTTGAAAAAATACGTCTACTCCTAGTAGTAAATCTATTTTATTTGGCATGAAAAACTGTGGATCTGCTAACTCTAATCCCATGACTTGGTTTTGTAAAGTGATTCGTTTTGTTGGCAACATGTTAGTTATGTTTGTTATGATATGACCCTGTACATTTAATTTTTAGTGTTTGTATTCACGTGAATGATGTTATAACTAATTATTGTTTTATTTTAGCTTAATGACGTGTGAGACAGTTTGCGCTCAGCTAACACCATTTTTAATAAATAAATTTGTGAATTCATAATTATTTGTAGTTTTATATACAAATAAAGTGAATCGAAGTGGTGCTTTTTAGCGTTGTTAATTTCGCAAACAGTCTTATTCTCAAAACTTTCTATGAATGAAACTAACAAGAAGTAGGTAATTGTTAAAAACTAAAATTACTACTTTTTAAGCCTTAGTTTATGTTTTTTATTTTAAATAAATACCAATACATACATACATTATTTAGAGACTGTTAGGCTAGTGGATTTATTATTATTTGAAATCTGAACAGTATCCCTATTTGTACACGGCTACAGGTCCGTCTTTTAACTGGCCATCTGCACACTGCATAGCTCCATGATAGCCTGTACTAACATGAACGATGGATCAGCCCATGAATTCTAAATTCCAACAGAGGATCATATATGTTTTCAATTTAATCACCGATCGTAATCGGGACATGAAAAAACACTTATGCATCCCGCCTCTGTTGGGATTCGAACCCGCTACCTCCCGATCCAAACGGCTCATTGTTACCCGGGTACGCATTTCCCGATAAAATATTTATTAAAGAAAATTATTTTTTTTTTATTTCATTCGAGGGATTTAGGAAATCTGAAGTCAATTTGTACTGATTCGGTTTAGAATATGAGATTGGTTTTGTATCAAACCTAAAATTTTTAATATATTTATCACATTCTGCCACCATTACGTGCTAGTACGAACCAAAATCAATCTGAGAAATCAGTGAGGAAATAACGAATAGCAAAAAAACTGCTCAGATTCATTCAATATCTGACTGCGGGGATAAGATATTATATTTCCAACCAATCAGATCGTTGCTAGCGGAAATAAGGAACACAGCTTAGTAAATAAGATCAATTATTGATATTATTGTTATTATATTTTATTTATAAAATATTATTTTAAAAATAATAAGCAACAGAGAGAGCAGAAGCGGCTTTTAATTATATGAATATATTTTCCTTCAAACACTTGATGGAAGATTTGGTGCCACGGTGCACGATCATTCTCTTATAACAATGATATAAACATATTAGCTGTTTAGCTAGATGAATAACTTAAAATCTGGTTTGGGAAATACCCGACGTAATTAACCGGGTATTTCAGTACTCAAGAAAATATAAAAATATCCGGGTATTCGATAATACGAGCCCTAATCATACATAGTGTTCCCATTTAAAACGGTGTTTCCCTGATAATTTCCAAAATATTTAATTTTTTGAGAAGGCCCAGACACCCTAATTTAATTTTGAAGAGGAACATTGGTTGATATTAAAATCATAGGCGTAGATTTACGTAATTATTTACGTAATTTACGTCCAGAGGTGAGGACTTTAATTTATTTAATGGCACTGAGGGTCGTGTCATTTATCATTTGACAGATATTTCAATTCTGCATAAAAGGAAAAAATTAATTTAAATGGGATTTTTTCGTATAAATTCGAATTTTTTGTCTCGTATAACTCAGCAAACGGTTCGGACATTTTCGAAAACTATATACCATTGTACGCAGAATTAAAAATACCTTTCACATGGTATATTACACGACCTCCAGTGCTATTTACAATTAAAATGCCAAAAAACATCCTCCTCCAAAATTAAGTTGGAGTGTCAGTTATTCAGGGTTTCGTTATAAATGAAATAGTATTTATGGAATAGTTTATACGTTCATTAGATCTAGTGGATCTGCCGCTATAGTTCGATTAATGTTTGGAACTGACTTCCCTGTTCATCTCTTTAAAGGTTCTAATACCCAGATCAGCATGTAGCTATGTTAGGATTTCGCATATACCACGGAGCAGTGGGTATTAATATCGTTTGTTAAGTAGTATAGTACCCTATTGTCCAATGATAATTTTGATTTTGTTCATTGCATCCAACACATTTTTCAAACTTTTATTTTTATTTGATTGCGCTGTGTTTCAATATGTTATCTGCAACCTTCTGCCAAAAGTAGTCCTAACTACTTAACATCGGCTTGTTGCGGAATAGTCATATCGTTTAATTTCACCGTTGAACAGGTGCATTTGTTCAACCTGAATGTAACGTGCAATGATTTTCGTTTGCTTTAGTTGGCCAGGTTCCTAGCCAATCCTCAATTTTGTTTCAATGATTTTGCAATTTCCTTGAGGCTTTTTGTGGGACGCTAAAACAGCAAATGTTGATGCTATAACTTTCTTGGTATTCTTAATATTTTAAAATGACTGAATACAACAAGTATAACACTAGACGCAGAACGCTGCCTATTGTGAGACCGCTGGTATAATACCATTTAATCCAGTAGTTGCTGCATTTTGTTTAACCAGATTTTGTCTTTGATGTAAATAGTTTTCGAGGACTGCATTATAATTTTGTAAATCAGTTCATCACGCCAAACTTTCAAAGTCTCGTGCAATATCCAACAAGACAGCAGAATCATATTTCTTTTCCTCTAAGACGAGTTTAGTAGCATCTACAATTCTGTGCACTTGCTCTATAGTGCCCTGCTGGTTTCAAATCCAAATTGATAGTCTGTTTCTCTAATATCATTTTCTTAAATAACTTTTAACTTCTAACGACGAAATTTGTATTTCATCATTTCAAGGCTTATGAATTTTTGTGATTTGAGATCTTTTCCACGTTTGCGGAATATAACCCGTTCACAATGTCGTGTTTCAGATATATGTTATATAATTAGTTTTATGTGTTTATATGATCGTTTCCTGGAGCCATTTGGGCTTATGCGGTTCTTAATGGTATCACTCAAAATCCTAAACAACTAGTTTTCTTTATCAGCCTGTAAACTATCATTGTGCCATAAAATTTGTAGCAGTTAAAAAATGGTATATTCCTATTTTAAATCGTAACATTAAACTGGTAATATTCATTCTTGTTACAGAAAGAAATAATTGCCAATAATTTATTTATAGAAATGAAGGTAAATTTGTAACGTTCGTAATAGCGTAATACTATGATGATAATTTTGTATTCATCAGAGAATTTGTATGCCATCGAGTGAGTTAGTCACAATGAACATTATGATGGTCTACATAAAATATTAATATGCACGCTATTGCACTACAATATATATAATTTCATTTTACAAGAGAGTTCTATTTATATAAATTGGCAATCATCGTCACAAACACAACGTGATACTTATATATACATCGTAACGTTTATGTATAAAATATGCTAACATAATTAGTTTAAAGTCTTGTCTTGTTATATGAATCAGTTCGGGTTTCATTGATTTACACAAATTCTGTTTGTTTCTCACTATGTTTCTGATCTACATACCTGATTTATCTGATATAATTTCAAATTATATATTCGTCGGAGTATCGTGTTGGGCGATACTTTTCAGTGTCGGTATCAACTTATATTTTCAGACCAATAACCTGATACTCTCAAACAAACTTGAACCGATTCAGTACCTTTTTCTAAATACTGTAGTTTTCCAAGAAAAAATATTGTGTAGCTGAAACTATATGGCTTGGCTTGTGAAATGTCATAAGAAATTATTAAATCGTTTAATTAAGGCAAAATTCAAACTATAAATTGAAGTTCAAATTAATGTGGTAAATACGTACGATCAAGCAATCTATGTGTTACTGCAAAAAAGGGTGGTGTAACAAATAAAAGAATACAGTCTTTTTCTAACCGTCATGTTGAAAAGATGTGCATATAATTTTGGAATCGTTTAAAAAAAAGGTAAGAAAGTTATCACTTCCCGCCATCGTAAATTACTAAATACATTCAGTGTAAAGCAAAATGCCATATTTGCGGACATATTTCAAAATGAAGATTCTAATAGTACATTGATCGAGTGCCAATATGAGCGATGATGATTCAGAATTTAGTGAACCTGTTGTTGTTGTTGCGTCAGACATAAATTCAAATGTGGGAAAATTAAATGTACACACAGATGAAGATGTCTTTCGTGATACTAGGAGAATTAGAGATGAGTCTATTTTTTTAAACTTCAAAGACGTTGAAGAATTGATGACCGCAAGTGTGACGGAGAGTCAAAATTGTCTGTAGGAACGTTTTTGGCGGAGTCCCAAGATATGAGTAAAATAATGCATTGAAACGACCTGCAAAACCTGGTTTATTCCAAACGTTTGATGATAGCCTTTGTTAAAGAATTTGGCTTTGTAATCACTAGTGATATGGTTTACGATCAGCTGAGAACATGCAAAACACATTTCAATGAAACATACACAAAATACGTTTACAAAATGAAGGAAATAAGTAGCATATAAGACCATAAGCATGTGATGAAGGTGCTTTTAAAAAAATCGTCTGTTGATGTTTAGTTTGGACATATTCAAAATAAAGGCTATCTAAGCAAGGTGAAACAGTGGATTAATGAGGGAGTTTTAAAGCCAAGTGAAAGTTTATGTGTTGATTTTAGATCACTTAATAAGAAGGTAATCAAAGATGGGTATCCGTTACCTTTAATAGAGCAGCAGATAGATAATTCTCTAAGCTGAATGAACAAATGGATTTTTTCACGTGTCCGTAGCGAAAAAAAGTCGCATCAAAAAGAAAGTCGCAATAAGCTCAAGCATTGTTGTAAATAAGGGGCAATATGGATTCCAAATAGCAGCTTTTGTGTGCCCCGTTTGTTTTTCAATGATATATCAATGAAGTGTTTCGTCAGTTAATCCAGACGAAGGTATTAACGTACCTTGATGCCTTTTTGGTACTAGGTATTGATGGAAATGATTCTAAACGAAATTTTGAAGAGACGTTGCTAGTTGATGAAAACGTATAGGTTTAAATATCAAACGGAAGAAATGCTAGATAATGCAAAGAAAAATTCCTGTCTCGGGTATATGATTGAGAACGGCAATATTCGAGCATCGATTGAAAGGAGCAAAGCCGTCATGAAATATCCTGCACCGAAAACACCGAAAGATGTGCAAAGTTTCTTAGGATTGGCGTATTATTTCCGTAAATTTGGGCACAACTATGATACAATTGCATTACCATTACAAGATCTCAAAATATTGATAGATATGAAGTGATAGAAGAACTATACTATACCACCATTACGATGGTAAAAAATTGATTGGACTTCCTGAAGACATGCAAATTGAAATAATCAAGAAACGACACGATATTGGTCCCTTAATACTCCTCTCGAAATGTTATACATAGACCAGCAACGAAGAAAGGTTATAAGCACGGTTTAGCAGTAGTTGTTGGGTTCACAAAGTTTACTTGGATTTTCCATGAAGACTTTAGATATTGACGACACGTTGAAGGTAAAGATCATTCAAAGAGTTTTCGGAAACTCACGTTGTATTGTGACCTACAGAAATCTTTTAATTTCGTGCTTTAGATCAACATCTTTTGAGGAATATTGCGACCAGGAGAATATTAATTTTGTTATTAGTATGGGAGAGCCACGAGGTAACGAGCAAATGAAAATTATCTAATTAATCAAATAAATTAGTGAAGATTTCTATTGAAGATCCTACTAAATGGTTTTCACATGTAGGCAAGTTGCAGCGATTTATTAATAGCACATGCAGAGGCACGTTAAAACAACGTCGTTTGAAATCATGATAGGTACGAAGATGAGACATACAGGAGATAGAATTAATAATTATATTCATTTGGAATACAATATTACAAAAATATTTTAAACTAATCATAGTTGAGGTAAAATTAAAAACTTTAAAATTGCATTTCATTCCAGTATGGAACAAGTTTTAAAATTAGTTTTGTTCGATTCATTAACAACCTTTTCGGAAGAAGATAAACTAAAAAAAACAGAAGATTGAGGATTTCGTGGGGACTGTTATTAAATATTAATAAATGAAGAATTTATTGCACATTGAAAAGATCTATAGTGAATTAATTCATTGATAGGTTATTTATAAAAAATCAATGTTCAACTAAAACTACAAATCATAAACATCATGAGTAAGGATAACAGATGCGACTTAGATGAAATTAATATATGTGACGCTGTGGTACCTCGCCAACACAAACAAATTTAGGGAAATTTCCAACCTTTATAATATTAGGTTGAGTTTGGCACTCAGATGCATTGTTCGTGTTTAAGTGGCCAAAAGATAGTAAGATATAATAAGTGAACAGTAAGATATTTATACGGAATTTCACAGAATGAAAGGATTCCCCCTTGTATATTGATGGAACTTATATACAAATATCTAAAACTAAACATAATTCCAATGATTATTACAACCGGAAAAAATACCATAGTACTTTACTCCAAGGTGTTGCTAGTGTACTTCACAATATCTACAGAATTTATAATGATATTATTAATGCAGAGGGATAGATTAAGCCAAATGATGTACAAAATTTAATAATAGAAGAACACTATTACAGACGACAAGAACTATTTGATAAATGATCGATAATATCCATTTACTGTTACAAAATTTTGTGATTGGTTGAAGGAACCAAACCAGGCCCAATGTATGCTGGACTGACAGCAATCGGGGGTCGTTACTCGAGATGCCATTTGTTATATAAATCATGACAACCGAAATTTTATTTTGTATAAATAGTGAGTGTTTTTGAAAGCGCATTCCGAATCCTGATTACAAATATTTCGAGGCTCCCTCATTTTGAAAAAATTAAGTAAATTTCCGATAATTTGACTGCGACTCTGCGACTATTTCAATTTTAGAGGCTTAAAAATTACTTTTAGTTCTACAGGTTCCTAAGTGGTTTATGTTTCATAGCGACCAATTGTCTTTTAGTTTCTGCCGGAAATGACAAAATAAAACTAGAACGGCGATGAATTATGAAAAACTCTAAGTGACGTAAAAACTGTGATGTCAAGTATTCTTGAAAAAAAAATCTAAATTGGAAAGCATTAAGAAATGTAAACAAATTTTTTTCAGGGAACCGATTATATCTCTGGACTTGCCTCCACCTCCCATTAATTTCTATTTTTTATGACTATGCTCTTATAAGTTCTGGTAAGGTGAAACGAAGTTTTTCCAAAAACAAATTTATGTTTCAAAATCTAATCTACACTGTTTTGTTGAAAATGAGCTAACTGATAGATTAATAGGTATTATTATTATTTGTAGAATTATTGGGCTGTCTGCCCATAAATTATTCGGCTAATTTATCCACAAACTCAATTTCAATATTTTAAATTTCATAATACAGACAAATTTTTTTTGCAAAATAAACATCGCGATCTACTTCTACAAAATTGTGACGTCAATTTCGTATATACACAACTATTAAAAAAAATAAGCGAAATTAAAAAAGCAAAAAGTGAATTTCTGTTGAAAAGTGATTTGCATGTGTTTAGTTAAGTATGTTGATTTGAGAATGAAATAATTAAACAATGTTGAAAATATTTTAAAAACAATATTTTTAATTTCATTTTTCTAATAAAATTATGTATTAATGAGTTTATTTTGTAGAAGAATGAGTGATACATAATTGAATGAGTACCTACATCGATTTTATAAAATTAATTTCCTGTTTTAATCGATACGAGAAATTTCAAAACTATTTACGAGTCTATCATCGTATACACCTTATTTCCTGCACATTTTAAAAAATTCACTAACGGATGTTTTAATTTCATTATCATATTAAAAAAATAAATTGTTTTATCTACGTACACCTTATTTTCCTCTGATAGTTGATAGCACAAGTTATAGTTGTTTGAATAAAAATATTAATATTATTTATTTAAATTCTTGTGTATTATATGTACCTACTCTGTTTATTGCACGCTACTGAACCCCACATATATGTAGATAATTTCAATTAAGAAAACATTTTTTTTTTTAAGTTTCAATCACGTAATAACAAACCACAATATGATAACAATGAGTTTGAAATACAACATTAAAATTATACGTGTTATACATATAGCATACATATCAAACAAAATTTTTATTTTTACCTTGTCTATGGTCGTACACCATCTCCTTTTGACTGTATATTTTTGAGATAGAATAAATCCAAAATTTTTTAAAGAACCTAAAGTTTCAAACTTGCATTTGTTTTGAATTACATTTTTAATGCGTTGAAACAATTATTTCACTGGAACAACTCCAAAATCTCTTTCAATTGGGCTGTAACCTAATCCGGGCTGGATTACGCTGGAAACGGAATGCTCACCATTGCACAATTTCAATAAATTAGTTTACATAAATAATAATTTATAAGTTTTGGTTCTTCAAATTTTGATATCCGCCATTCGGGTATTCCAGCCGTACATTATGGTATTTACAGGTACATCAAAAATGAAAATGAATGATTTTAAATACAAAAAACTCAGAGCCCCGTTATTTTAGAGAGAGGTAGAGTATATGTAAAAAAGAACCATCAAAACCATTGAATATTCCAAATGCAATTTTATTTTAAATATCAGTTCTCATCATGGGGTTGACAAAAGAACAGCAGGTCTTTGTTTCACATTTTTTAAAGAGAAACGTTAGGTTTTCACTAATTATAAAAGAGTGTAAAAAGGTGGGGTGTAATTTTTCAAAAAGTACACTAACCAACTATAAAAAAATTAAATTCCTCTAATGAGAAACAATAAACCAATTGAAAATGCGAAACCAAACCAATATATTCTGAATAAAAAATTGGGACTAAGACTTTTGAAGAAGCCGAAGCTCACAATACGAGTATGTCTGCGCATGCCATCACCAAATGACACCAACGGTCCTGGGCCTTTACCGAGTACTGCAAGACGATAAATGGAAGAAATATATCACAGTCGACGAAGCTTGGTTTTATTTAACAAATGCCGATGGCCAATGAAGTATGCAATATTTGGGTCGCAAGCAATCAAAGACGGAATTATTTCCCTTCACAAAACAATCTCATCGCCGAAAGATTTATGGTATTCTTAGGAATATCTAATTTTGGCACAACAGTACTAAAACAAATGCATATTACTACATAAACAACTGTTTAAAACCACTTATCGAAAATTCAAAACGCTTATTTCCAAATGGTAAATGGATATTACACCAAGACTCAGCTCCGTCACACACGGCAAAGAAAACACTTGCATTCCGCCAACAAAACAACGTATCATTTATTCATACTATTTTATGGACTCTCTCATCAATCGACTTAGCGCCATGTGATTATTTTCTGTGAAGCTACTTGAAGCCACAATTGGCTAGGTCTAAAGTTGATAATATTGCGCAAACAAAAAGATTGATAAAGCGAGAGATGAGGAATATTCCTCTCGCAATGATTCAACGGACACTTAAAGCTTGGTCAAGTCGGTGTTTGACTATTTACAAAAACAAAGGTTTACATATAAAATAAAATTACATTAAAAACATAACTGTATACGTTATTATTCCAATTCAAATTTGTTCATTTTCATTTTTGATGTACCTGTGGTACTGGGGCTTTCAACAGTTTACCAAATGGTTCTTCATCAGAATTATTATATTATTTTCGCAGTTTTGGTTGGTAAAATGAGATTAGGCATTTTAGCATTTCAACATATCACATTGATATTCGGTTGATCGATATTATTACTCGCACTCGTGAAACAGTGGTGGTATACTGGTATCTCAATTTTATATTGGTGACATTAATTAGTTGAAATTTTATTGTGTGTAATAATTGAACAAGCTTCAGTAACTCGATTTATGTACATATTTAGTTTTTGTATGAGTAGTTAAGTAGCCCATTGGAAAACGAGAACGAACAATGATTTTTTATTTTTTACTACAAATCTCAAATTATTATTTAGTACATTATAGCTGAAATCCTCTGAAACTTGTTCGTAAGCAAACCACAAAGCTATTTTCATTATAAAAATTAAATTAAATATTTAATGTTCACAAAAAGTTACAGTTAGGATAATGGCTAAAACAAAAAAATGGTAAAAGTTGTAGAATTGTTTGGTTTTTTCGTTTTCCTATGGGTAAAGCGCTTTAGCGGAAATGATTAATTTTTGTAATAGGAATTTCCAATCTAGTTGTTGTATGAAGTTTAATTCTTGTTAGTGATTTCGGTTATGACTTGCGACAGCACTTGTTTGGGAATTGTCACACATGCTGCATTTTAAATTAAAAAAGTAGGTTTCAAAATGGCACATAATAAATGACGCGGTGTCCGATTTGCCTTATTTCACAAAATTATGTCGTGGAAACTGTCAAAAATGATTTCAGTTTTACCACTTATAGAGGATTGGTCCAAATAAGTAATCGGTTTCATTCAGGTCATGTTTGTGATGGGAACATGTCTCATATATAATGCGATACCGATTATAGTAATAACAACATGATGGGAGACCTGAAATCGCTTAACGATGTTCAGTATAGCTCTAGATTGCAGATGATCAGTTTACTAATGTTTATTATTAGTGAATAAATTCTACTCTTAGTACACCAACATACAGGACCATTCAAATGGCAAATTGATCTACTATCAGTGTATTTGCGATCAGAAAAGTGAATAGACTAGTTGGTAATCAGGAACATAAAATTATTAATTGTGAACTGTCCATAATTCATATTTTACACCGTGGTAACTTTAAATCCGATAATAACCAAAAATGCCATAGTATTTGGGATAATTTTAGTTGCAATCGTTTTTAAAAGTTACTCTGTCCACCCAATTCAAAATTAATTATGTTATTGGGCCTATTTAGAACAGTGATTGTTCACGCACAAGTCAAATATTGAAATATTGCTAAAAATAAATATTTTGAACTAAAACTATTTCACGAATATTGGTATGTAGATTCTGTGACCCTTGGGAAGTCTCTAATGAAATTTTTTCCGATATCCTAATTATTTAATAAACTAGTGATAGGATCCAAGTCGATTTATGACATTCGTGGTGTACGTTTATTGAATAAAAAATGTAACTATAAATTATAGGTAAAAAAAATGTTTAAACCAATTAACATATTGTTTGATTCGTTTATAAATGAGTTGTTTTGAAGTTTTTAAATTATAAAACATATTTTAATTAAATTTTGATTAAACATTTAGTGCAAGGTAATAAACACAATAATGAGAAGCTGTGGTAATTGTGAGGTCCACCTGAAGATCAGTGAATATGTGTGTGTGTGTGTGTAGCTGGGAGTATGACGTATTTGGCGAATATCCCAGATTAATCGTATAAGTAAGGAGTGTTTCGGTAGTCAGTAGTAAGTGATTTAGAGAGGTTAAATAGCAAAACGAAATAATATCCATATATATATATATATATATATATATATATATATATATATATATATATATATATATATATATATATGTGTGGTTTTTATTGAAAAACTATAGTTAACTGCAGAAACATCATTTTAGGAAATCAAATACAAATTATATTTGTCTATGTCATTACACATTCATAAACTCCCTTAAAATATCAAACAACTTATTTTAGTGAACACAAGTTCTTAATATAGTAAACCGTCATAATTTATCGAACCGTCGTGAATCCAAAAATTGATTTTATAAATTGAACGTTGGCGAGACAACAATTTGCATCTCGCCATGCCAATTTTGTACGTTTAGCTATAAAATTTGTGCAAAGTGTATTTTAAGAAACACAAAGGGATTTCTGTCCCGATTATAACAACGCAAATCCCACATACTTCAATACTTCTCTGGATATAGTAGTTATGTCACATTGTGTACCACACAATTATTTTTTTCCATAGTCTACCATGCCCTGAATCGGCCAACTGAAAATGCAATATATCTCAAACTGATAATTCTATGAACGGTTTGGTTTATTCCATGTTATGAAAATAAGTAATTAAATCAAACTATATAATCCACATTTATCGCGCGATTTGAGCGTTCATATTTGTCAATAGAAAATCTACAATATCAAACTAACAAACAATTACTGAAACAAACTATAATTGCTGAAACAATATGGACAGAATCGGAAAAAAATAGAAAATATTAATTTTCGTTCGGTTTTATTTGGTTGTTCTATGGATGATTTCCAGAAAATCCAACTTTTACCAAGAAACTAATTCAAACAAACTATAATTCACATATTGGCCAGGTATCGCATTAAAAAATCGCACAATATAAAAATAATGTTTTCGCCATGGTTGAATGATGGATTCCTATAAGAAAACTCATGTTACCGATTTTTTGGAAATATGCAAAGCATAACATTAAAACCAACACTAGGGTCTATCAAGGAAGCATTCGAATTCTCATTCACAGATAATTCCAAAAGACGACACAATGCACGTTTTAGATGACAGAGCAGCTAATACTCTAATACCGGTCGGAACCGGCCATTTTATAATTTTTTCAGAAAGTCTATGTTTTGACCATCTCAAATCGGTCTCATATGTTTTATTTTTTGTATTCTCTAAGGTCACTGCGAAAATCTAAACACCTATCAAGTTTTATGACCCGTGAAGATGAAGCTTTACAAAGCGTTGATCAGGCCCGTTGGTATGTATCGCTGTGAAAATTGAGCGCTGATGGATGAGTATGAGAGATGGCTCCTTATATTTCAGAATAGAATATTGCATGTAGTTTACGGCCTAAAATGCAAAGTAGATGGTACATACCTCTGTACAATATCGAGACCAGATATCTGATGAAGATCCTCAATATTGTACATGAAATAAGATCTCAGCAAGTACGCTGGCTCAGTTACGTTCTGGGTGCCGATCCAGAACGCATTTTGCAGCGTCAAAATATTGTTACATTTTCATTGGCTCGTTCATTGGACTGTGAATAAAACCAAATTAAATTCTAGACTATTTCATTTTAATTTTTTACTTCTATTTTACTACTACTAGCACAATTACGGTTAAAATACCACTAACTCTTTCACTTTTTACCTCCTACTAACTCTATCGCATTTAAAATCCAACTAGCTAACTTCTACCATTTCATCTCGTATTTAAACTCATATTCAATTAACTTTCTAGAATATTCCTGGATAGTTTAGTCACATTTAATTTACTACAGTTTTCATTTACGGTAGTGTCGCCACAATCACAATATAAATTAAATATGATTCCTTATACTAAATCCCGAGCTTCGAACCCTATGTTCAAATTAAACGACCGAACTCAGAAATATTAAAACTATAATTTATCGCTATATGTACTTGGCTTTGTTCTAACTGATTATTGGTTGTTTAAAGAATTTGACACACTAAGCGTGCCGTGTTAAATTCCAAACAATCCACACGACTAGGAGCGCATACTTATCCAGTGCGACGCGGCATGATTTTTATTTTGGTATCAACAGAATATGTCCATTTAATTTTTAAATTAGTTCGGATGACAGAAAAATATTTTGAAAAAGCATGAACAGAACATATGTATATATATATTTAGCATATTTAGCTTTAATGGCCTTCGTCGACGCTTGGTGGATTTAATCCTTTAGCTTTCATGGTTCTAGTAAATTAACAACAATATAAAGTGAAATGAACACAAAAATAAAATTACAATTTTCATATGGATATAAATTAAATTCCATTTTATTTTTTTTATAGACTTTAAAACCAAAACAATAACTTTCGGTCATTGTTTTGTGTATAGAGCATAAAAATGAGTTTAACTACACATGTATCTACACTTAAATTAGTCACACCTTGTTTTCTGTATTGCTAAGCATATAGTTTTGTGTCTATACTAAATTATAGTATCAACAACGATGAACTTTTTTCTAACAACAAGAAACATCGAAATAAATAAATAAACAAGGTAATTGTATTATTTATTTGTTTTTGTTATACGGATTATGGTTATAATGTACGACTTTGTACAAATATAGTTAAACAACGAACGTGACTTTATAATAAATTTATGACAATATATAAGTATATACAATAATAATAATAGTATTGTACCAGTAGCTAGAAGCCACAAATAGTAAAATTGTATGTGTGAATATCTGAGGTGAATATTCTAACTATTTTTAATAAACATGAACAAGTTAGTTTTTATATGGAAACAAACCCAATCAAAAATATAAAAAATGCATTGAAAAAGAATTTAACAACATTGAAGTGGGTGAAGTTATTCCAGGATTCCATCCCAGAAAAATTAAAAATGTCCATCAGGCAATACTATTCTCATCCCATCCCACGATTTTAAAAATCATCCCAAAAATTTGATATAATCATTTTAAAAATTTGCAAACGAGGTATTAGCTTATATATTCTTGTCGTAAGAAGTGATTGGCACAATAGGCTCAGAAATTCATATGAATATGGAGTTATAATTTATGGATGGTCTAGTGTGTTAGATTTTGACTGACTCCAAATTATTATTAAAAACACTGACATCCACTTTTAATTACAACTTTTATTTTATTATTTATAATTTATTTATTTATTATGTACAATATATTTATTTAATTATTATGTATTAATTTATTTTGTTATTAATGTGCACCACACGAGAATTGATATGTAAATTTTTATGATGGCTGGCTTTTTCCATGCATGTATGCACTGCACTTTTGTTTTTAACTCGAGAAATTTTTTTTGTGTATGTCTTCCTCGTATAAGGTTTGGAAAAAAAATGTGTATTTTTGATGTGTGACGTAGCCTTCGTGTTCGTTTGTTTTTGATGAAGGAACACATGCGCTGGCGGCGATCGACATTGCACTATTAAGTGGTGCATGTAAATTATTAGTCGAATTGGTAAAGCGACTTAATAATTGGCTAATTGGTTCGGCTATTGGATGTGTGATGGGGTTAGTGAACGCTTAATGCAAATAAATTGTTTTATATTTGAATTTCACTATTTTTATTTTGTTGTGGCAGTATCGAATATCGGTGAGTCGAATATTCGAGCTGCTACAAATTCATATAAGAAATACGAATTTTAATTAATGGTTCTCGAGAACCATGAGTGCCGGAAAAAGTTTTCTATGTTTTCGACACAGCAAGTGGACATCATCTCAAGTAGAGAACAAAGGAAACTTTTTCCGGCACTCATGGTTTTCGAGAACCAATAATTAAAATCCGTATTTCTTATATGGGGCCATATACATATGAGCGCATTGCGCCAATTAAAACATACGGCTGGTGTTCAACGATTTATCACAGCAAGTGGACATCATGTCAAGTCGAAAACACAGGAAACTTTCCGGCACTCATATGGTTCTCGAGAACCATTAATTAAAATCCGTATTTCTTATATGGGGCCATATACATATGAGCCCATTGCGCCAATTAAAACATACGGCTGGTGTTCAACGATTTATCACAGCAAGTGGACATCAGGTCAAGTCAAACACAAAATAAATTTTTTCCGGCACTCATGGTTCTCGATAACCATTAATTAAAATCCGTATTTCTTATATGAATTATAACTCCATATTCATATGAATTTCTGAGCCTATTGTGCCAATTACTTCTTACGACAAGAATATATAAGCTAATACGACGTTTGCAAATTTTTAAAATGATTATATCAAATTTTTGGGATGATTTTTAAAATCGTGGGATGGGATGAGAATAGTATTGCCTGATGGATATTTTTAATTTTTCTGGGATGGAATCCTGGGATAACTTCACACACTTTCAACATTGTGACGAATTGCAGGTGTGTGTGTATATGTATGTATACCCTACCGGTGTGAATTTTTTACCAAATAACAGAATATAAGAATGTATTAGTCTCGTATACACTGTTAACACGATTATTTGAGTGAAACATAAAAAATGCCAAAACTGAAATGCCTGTCAACTAAATTAAATTATTTAAAAATTCTGATTTTATGCAATTTTGTTGGTGCTCATACCGATTTCAGTTATTTGAGTTGTTTTACATGTGGTAAATAATCAGAAATCACAAGATGTTAATAGTGGCCTCATGGTTAGTAAATCAAATGGCCTATATGTACGATTTCTAAATAGAGAGGGTGGTAGTCATACTAAGTGCACATATTTGAATAACTTCGTATGTGGTCAAGAACAAGAAATTCTATAGGTTATTCCAAGATGCTGTATAATGGAAATGATAGCTTTGTGATTAGTGAAACCAACACGCTAGGCATGCGGCTTCCAAACGAAGGAGATGAATATACATTTTTGAATTTTTCTGGTAGTCATACCAATTACGTTTCAGTTATTACTTGTTATTGGCCATATATGACATAACACAAGCATGTGTAATTGGTATAACTACCAAAAATATTCATCCCCTCCGTTTGGAAACCGCACATATGTAGCCCATTTGATTGAATTGTCATAAGGCTATTAATTCCATATTACTGCATCTTAAAACAAGCTTTAGGTGATCAACCCACTGCCAAACAAATTCAAAAAATGATATTCATAAAATTCAAATCGAAAGTAGTTGGGAAATTTTTGAAAAAAATGGTGGAAAATCCATCACAAATTCAGTATATGGAACCGGAAGTAATATCAAATTTTTATGTTTTTTCCTTGTTTATTGTTTAATACTTGATAAAACAAAAATTTTTGGAATATTTTATTTTTTGTTGTTGTTGTTGTTATTGCGCAAGATACAGGGTGTCAAATATTTCGAAAATGAGCGGACATGGTAATGTATTTGTTTGTGGCTGTCAAATTAAAACTAGCTGTCGGATAATTAAGATAGAGGACTCGTTAGGTAAATGTGTGGCGACTATGTTGTATAATGCTCTATTTATATAACGAATTTGGAAATATCGTAGAACAAATTTTTTCTTATAAATTAATTCTCTATACGAATGTCAAATAAAATTTCACTGTGTGTCACAAAGGTGGACCCGATTGTACGAATATACATTATATTTGAGATTATATTTATCAGTTTTTCAAGAAAACAATAAATGCTCGTATTTTGGTTTTTAGTATATTTATGAATATGGTGTACGAAAAAAAAAAAAATTAATTTTTGAATTTGAAGAGGGAAGAATTTAAATATGATGCAGTTTTTATATGTTTTTGTTAGTGTCGTCACACTTTTACCTAAAAAATGATCCCTCTATCATAATTATCCGACAACTAGATTTTATTGAACAGTCACAACTATATTACCATGTCATTACTATTACCACATAGTAAATTAAAATCTATTGAATTTATCTCATTAAAGAAGAATATTTCACAGTGGAATAACTAACGCATAAAAAATACACATCCCAATTGGAATTTCAAAACATCCATTTGAATTCATATACATATACCTGTTTTTGTGTATTTTTGTATATTTACAAAACATACAACACATATAAATTTTAAATCGGATTTTTTCCATTAACATTTTCACTAACTGGAATCAAATACGAAAATTTATAATTTTTTGTTATCAACTTTATAGAAGTTAACAAATCCAATAACAAGACACTCTCGGAGATTTGGGCAAAATTCCGCTATATAGGTCTAATAAGCCTATCGTTAGGGAATATATCATAGAAAAAGATTTTTTCAAACGGAGGATTAGAAGTGAGTTTTCAATGATTTTTTTACTAATAGTTTGAGTTATTTCTAAAAATTTGTTATCATTTACACTAAATAACAAAGCACTCTCGGAAATTTGGGCAAGATTTCGCTATATAGTTTTGATAGGCCTATCGTTAGGGAACATTTCATAAAAGAAGATTTTTCCAAACGGTGGATTTGAGATGAGTGAAAATATCTAAAACTATAAGTGAAAAATGATGGAAAACTTATTTCAAATCCTCCGTTTGGAAAATCCCTAAAATGTTCCCTAACGATATGCCTATCAGATATTTTTTCCAATAAGAATTGTATTTTGAGTGTTACTAATACAGATATATATATTTTATTAAGTTTTATTTTTTATTAGAAACTTTACTCCGGTTAACGTTACGATAATATTCATGCGTAACCACTGTTTTAACAGCACCACAAACATTTTTAAAACAATATAGCCCAATCATGCCGGCTAAAATCCACACCAACCAGTACATTTTGATGGATGCATTGCTTGTTCATGTATGGTCCGAGAATTTTCATTACTCCAAATGCGACAAATTTATTTGGTGTTCATTCAAATTTGGTGGTTTTCTATTATCCAATCGACGGAGTTACGACACTGTTCATGTTCTTATGGATTTGGTTGGCAATGCACATGTAGATCTTTTCACAAATACTGTCACTCATGGCGGTGATATTCGATTTATTTTAAAACAAAACAAAAATTGTAATAACATTCATCAAATACATAATTGAAATATGTTTAATTAATTTAAAAATCTTAATTTAATTTAAATCGAAATAATACATGTGTATATTGAAAATTGGCTTTTTGTTTGTTGTTGTTTAAATTATTTATAATATTTTATTTTGCTTATTAATTTTTAAATAAACAATTAAAAATGGGAAATATATAAAACAAAAATGAGTATAATGCAAAATTCATACTTTATTTACAATGAAAACAATAAAAATTAAAAGTATCGTTTTTTTTAATTACAAATAAATAAATAATACAAAATGTACATTTAAATGAACGCAAAGTTGTTAATTATTCATGTACGAGAATTATTTTTAATGGTAAAAATTGCGAGTATTTGTTATTAATGAAAATCACTGAAAAATTCAGCTATAACTTGGAAAGGCAATAGGACAGTAAGTATGTATGTGTACACAACGACAGTTGCAAGAACGATAAAATTTGATTATATATTGATTTAACAGGCATCTGTTAAAAATTAATTAGAAACGATAGATGTATATCTATTAATTAATTCTTAAAGCTATAATATAACACCATATGCGCGTTGATCTATGTACATACATTAATATTTTCTGCAGAAGCAGCACCCATCGACTCAAATGAGAACAAAAATAATAAAAATAAAAAAAATCATCGAAACTTGATATGATTTCAAATCCATATTGTTTCTATGAATAGCTAAATAAATAATAAAAAAAAACGGAGCGAAATGATGAAAGATATTTGATATTTTTGCTATTCCAAAAGCACAATGGACGACAACAACAGCGTTCTTGGATAATAACGTTTCGTTTAATGCCAATTTTCTCAAGAATTCTGTTTGCTTTATTTTGTATTTTTAAAGAGAAGACAAATATATTGTAAAAAAAAAATTAAAATCAATTAAAATCAAATTAAATTGAAACATAACCGGCGAGAAAATACATAAAGTTAAGTGGATAGCTCGTGATTTTCGTTCCGTTCGTTTGTCTAATTTACTTGCTGCGTTTTTGTTGTGAATATGGTAGGAGAAATGAGAAAGTGAAATTATATGGTTCTGGAAACTTTTTATAATCTAAATAAATTACAAATTTCCAGCCGCACTGTTGTATAATATGCAGTATTCTGATGCTGCTTTGTCACCTTAAACTACTTCCTTTCTTTTCGCACAACATCTTTAATAATCTTAACTGTTCAAGATCCTCTTCTTTTAAAACTTTTTTTTTTATAGTATTCGAAACAACAAATTAAGAATTTCTCTGCTTCGAAGAAAAATGGATCAATAATGCCAAAATTCTATAAGAACTACACCAAACAGTCACACGCTGAGAATTGCATTGGTTCCACTACGTATGGGTTATTATTTCGACCGACAATTCTTTTCACATTTTGGACTCTTTCGGATACAATACTAACTCGTACCGCGGGGGTTTGAAACGAAAAAATCTGGCACATATGGCACTTTAGTCAAACATTTTTGTCAAAAAGATATCAACAGATGGCCCACCTTTTATAACAATGCTCGCGCTTCTATCGAATTTTAATGAACCATGGAAATCAACAAAGATATCGCTTCTATGTTTGGGCATGCCAGCCTTCATATATAACCCGAAATAATTTAATACTTTGATCAGTTGTTTACAAAATAATTTGATAACACTGTTGTCGAACAAAAACAGTTCGATTTGTGGAAACAAAATGTGAGAAACTACGTAAAACTATTTCTTTTATTTTAAAAACACATATTTAGATTTTCGTTAATAATTTATTTTGCAAATTCTATGGCTTATAACACTGGGTGATGCCGAGGCCGACGAACGTGAACATCCACTCAGTGATTGGGTAAAGCCAAAACAAAAAAAATCTGCAGTTTGGTTACATTTACTTCAAAACAGTAAAAATGCAAAATTGTTTGAGTTCACCAAACAACAGCTTCTTTATTTTAAACATAAAATCTGTTTCATTTTGGTCGAAAAATACATCCTCCTAAAATAAAAATGACTTACAATCTGTCTCATATACCATATTTTCTTGGATGAATGGACGTATATCCGAAATAGGCGATATATGTGTTAACATTCGCATGTTAGATGAAAAGGTAGTCTAGGGATGGTTAGAATAAATAGCAGAATGCCAGCCACAAAGCAAACGAAATCTTCGAGAAGAAGTTAGAAAAATAAGATCTCGTACTAAACTAATACTTTATTACCGTGGTTACCGATGGACCTTCAGTAGTCATGACATACATCAAGCTGCAGCTGACGTTTTGTATATTAATCGAAATACGGTGTAAGAATTGGAATATGGGACCTCGACGATGAGGACCCAACATTTCTAGGTTTTAAAAATACCCAAAATGACGAACAATTAGTTCAGGGTAAATCATATGAATATGAATGGAATGATGATTATACAGAAACCGATTTAAATAGTTTCCAGAAAATTGTAGGAACTTCAAATATTATAGAATTAGTGTAACATTTGGAATGTGGTCGCGTTTAATATTAAATTGGTCTACAAAAAAAAAATATAAAAATTTTTTTTTGTCATGTTACCATTGAGTATAATGAACAAACAAGCAGGGGTAACATGACTCATCTTAGTTGTTGTTCATCAGCTTACATCAATTCCGGTTTTTCCACCCCACCATTCTTTGTCCGTATCACACTCTTCTGTGCAAAAAAAAAAAAATAAAGAATTAAAAATTTTATTAATTCTTTCTTGTGCGGCAGTGGACAGAGAATCATCTATCTCACATATAGTTGAAAAATTCTTATTACAAACGAGCGATCACATATTGGAATATGCATCGAGTGGCGTTACTATAGAAATACAAGTACTATAGGTAAATATTATTTTTACTGCGTTTAGTGTTAATTTCTGAATAGAATTTTTTTTTTTACCTATTTGCTTATGGTGTTTTTTTTTCCTTTTCATAGCCGGTTGGCCTATACATCGCTTGATTTATTAAGACCAAAGAATTTCGTAAACGGCCATACTGGCTATAACATACTTTTTTTATTAGTATGAATTCATAACAATGAATTAATAAATCGAGAACACTATACAGTTCAGATAGTTCAGGCGTTAAGCCAGGATCTACCTGCCGCACCCGCTGGTTTGCAGCTGTCAAATTTATTCAAAAAAATATTTTTTTTATATGTGTAAAGTTAAAATTAAAATTTTTGATTTATTTATAAGTGCAACCAAAATATTCACTACTTAAAGAGTTAAAATTTTGTTTTTCTTTGCTGGATCTCAAATTGAATTATCTCAAATGAAATGTGATTGGTGACGAAAAGTGATTTTTTTCAAAAGAAATAAATAAAAGAAAAAAAAAAGGTTTTATTTTAGCATTTCCTGGTTAATCCATGTGTACAGCAACCCAGAGCGCTCAGGAGATTGTTGGTGAGTTTTTTTTTTGTATGCTTAAATTTTTTATTATTTTTTTTTTGAAGGTAATTTTTTTGTCACCATCATATCAAAAATAATATTTTTATTTTTTATTTATTACGTATTTCTGGCTAAAAGAAAAAAAAAATTATTACATCTTTTCATTTTTTTTTCTTAATTATTAATTATAATTAATAGTTACTTTTTATTTTAATTGTTATTTAAAAATAAATGTATTAAACTTAAAACCCATAATCTATTTATTTACGGTTTCACTATGATCGGCTAAGTGTTGATTAATCATAGGGGGGGGGGGGGGGGAAGTATCGACATAAGAACATGATTTGGGGTTGAAGGGAAGTGATGGCCAGGATGGTAGTGCTTTTAAATTTGTTTTCTTCGCACATGAATTTTTTTTTGTAAATGCTATGAGTGGTTGCGGATCTTAGGAACCCTACCAGCCCTGAGCATTCAGGCTTATATTAAAACCAAGCATGTGCACCTTAGCACCACTAAGCGTTACATTAGTTTCACATTTTTCGTAAATCACCAGTAAAAAATGACTTACTGCAAGCATCCATCAAAACAAAACTTGGCAAGGAGTGAACTTTAATAATAGACATGGGTAAACTCGATGAAAATGAAATTCCATGTTGGTTATGTTAGAACGATTCTTGAAGTTGTAAGAAGTTTTAAAATCAGTTGTTACGGATTTATTTACCATGCAGTTCTATCCATCTTCAAATGAACGGAAGGTTATCACCGAAATTGTCGAATTATTGAATATTATAGAAACTAGTACGAATAATCAAAAGCTGTACGAATTTTTGAATTATTTTTAAGTAAACTAAACGCGCAAGTAGGGCTCTTTCTTTAACGGAAAAGGGAAACACGATTAAACTTTTAGTTCTTTCAAATTTTTTTATTCAAAAATGAAATTTAATGCAAATCAGTGCAAAAATTCGCCAATTAATTTTTAATCGGTTTTTGTTAAAAATGCTTAATCAACCTAGCCCTAGTGGTGATCAGTACAATCATAAAATAATTTATGTAAAAATTATAATTTCCTAAAATAAATTTGTAGGACGTAATTTATCCATACTATAAACCATTTCTGACGTTCATAGTCGTCCCTTACAACCACACATAGCAGCCTTGCATAACACTCGCAACATGTAATTGGTATGTATGTATATAAAAGAAACGCCATATTGGCGAGCTTAGTACAAACGAGGCGCTGCCAGTTCTGTTTGATTTTTGTCTGATTTCCGGATCGCAGAACTACCAGTAATCACCGAAACTCTTGCACATTAAACGGTGCATTAATTACACAAAGGCCATTCGTGGTACTATACTACGAATATATCAACATTACACTGGAAAGATTTTTAACAAAATATACAACACATTTCAACACACATTATAGAAATTCAAGAACCTATTAAAGGCTACACATATTACCTCAATTAGATAGAGAAATAAGTAAAACAGCTCGAGACAACCAATACACGTAATGTATAATTAGACAATATCAATAGTAGCACTGATTATCAAGTAACAGATTGTTTTTGTCATCAATTAATTTATATTGATCCACAATGTATTTTTTACATTTTTGCAAGAACGTGTGAAGCAAATGGAGGTGATGTTACCGAGATTAACAAGTGAAAGTCAAACGTCGGTTCCCATGGTGAAACCGCTGGTATTACTATAAATTTGGTTTAAAATTGGTCAAACACAAATGTGTGTAAAGCCCTTTAACTTTGTGTCAAATAAACCAGATGCGGCGACAGATTATAAGACATTATTCATTCGGGACCAAACTATAAATATGACATTTCTAATTAATACTGGCGCGGACCTTTCTATTATCTAACCACGCGGTTTTTTAACACATAAATCTAAAAATTCAGGACTAGTTTTAGCGGCCATCAATAATACAATAATCACTACCTTTGGTAGCAAATTGCTTCAGGTAAATGTAAACATTCACAAACAATTTTTTCAGTGGCTTGAATCTGCTTCAACGATACGAATTAACACACTAACTTCGATCTAATTTACCATCGTAAACAGATAATACACGCTATAAGTAATTGTTTTCAATAACAGCGCGGCGCCCAATTACAATATACCAGTCAAAAAATGAAATTAGACACTTGCTGTAATTCGCAACTATGTTTTTCTTTGGGCGTCCCTCAAACAATTCAAAACGCCCTGAATCTATCATATCCGGCGTTAGTGGCGAGTAAACCTGATTAAATTTTGTCGTACATCATGGAAAATACTGAAATATTTTTTGCCAAGCATGTGCTTATTAATACTCAAAATATATTCAATGATGTTCATTATTTTTATAAGCTTAAGAAAAATTCCGCATCGATCTGTACTTTTGAGCATAGAAATTTTTCAAAATAAATTTTTAAAGTCAATTTAATGGTCGCTTGAATAAACATTCGCAACAACCCAATACTAAAAACTATTCTGTTTGTGATGGGTAATGTGTGATATGCAGAAAAAAACCAATAACACTGTAATCATGTGCATACAATTCAACACCCAAAATTATCCGTATATAAAATTAAAAGCTTTATTTGAAACAAATTAATTAAAATTTTAAAAATGACAAAACAAAACAATTAAATCTGAAATAAATATTTCATTAATTGAAAAAATATGTCAAAATTATAATATGCGATGGTAAGGCACGCAAGCAAAAAAAAAATACACAAACAACAAAATTTGGGAAAAATTAAACTTTTTTGACAAGCTTTTTGATTTTAGGTCACAAAGTTTTTCAAAAAACATAACTAACTTCTACTTCTACTGTAAATAATATAATCCGATTATTATTTTGTATTATTTATTATTAATTGGGATTTTTGGGTTTAAGTTGTCTGTGTGAAACTTTTTTTTTTCGAATCGATGAATATTGGGTTATTCTTATGATTACCAAACAAAATGAGCATTTGTATGTTATGTATATGGGGCGGAGGTAAGGTAGTTGTTTATTTTTGGATTGGCTTTAACTATTATTTTCTTAAGAGCATAGAATTATACATAAATTAATGATTTTATCGGATAATACGATGATAGTATACAAAAACTTTATTTTCAGACAATGCAAAATTCTTATTCCTATTTACTTATAAAGATTTTAATTAAACGCCTAAGTCACCAACATAAAATGTAAATACGAGTACGCTAAAAATTCTATGTAACAAACCAATTAATTCTAATTGAATAATTTTACGTAAATAAGGTTGAATAAATACGCAATTCCTAGAATATATGAAAATATTTAAAAGTCGTTTGCTTCTTCAAAATTGGATGGTATAAAATAATTTTATTTAGATACATAGATTATAATTTCCAAGAGAAAAAGAACAAAAAATTTAATACAAAGAAATGACACAAGGTGAAGGAGGAATGAACAACCTGAATGAATGGAACGGTTGGTATTTGTTCACGAAATTTCAATTTTTATTGGAAATATACATAATAGCAGTTTAGCATGGAAATTAAGTGTATATAGTTGTTTACATTATGTAAAATAATGGTAGAGATAACTTAAACTGGATTCAACTGGAATCGATACATTTTAAGTAAAATTGATTTACAATCAGATTGCTCTAAAAAATAATTGTTGAAATATTAAAGCAGTTAAGGGATTTAATAATAATATGGCGTAATCTTAATATAGATTATTGACATTGTATTATTTTAGTAAACGCTATAGTTGTAATCAATTTACTTACATCCTTGATTTTTGGTTTATCAAAATCTATGCCAAATTATCTATGTTCTGAAGGGTAATAATTTTGGGTCATATTTCTTTCAATTGGCTCACCAAATTATGTAACAATGTTATTTTATTTTCGCAATATTGAGAATCTGAATTGTTACTAATCATATTCTAAAAGCGCTTTGAATCTTTGTAATTGAATATTTTTAGTTTAGTAGTTAGCAGTTGTTTAAATCTACCAGTATTTCGATTTATGTCACCAAATTTATTTACAGTTTTGACAATTTTCTGGATAACATGTTAAATTTTGAATCCCTATTTGCAATTAAGTTTTGAATAAATTATTTAATCAAAAATGACCGACTCTAATAGGATATAATGCACCTTTCATAAAATTGCACTTCCATTTTTTGTATTTATAGGTTTTACTAGCCTTATTGCCATAACAAATAATTTGCCTGATTGATGAGATTACTTATTTTGGGCCAATATTGCTTTGAAGTAGCACTATTAGAAACTACAATGCTCATGTGACTTTGCATTATTATTATTCACGAAATGAAAGTTTACCTAAATTTGTCCTAAAATCAACAACAAATAATTATGCAAGTGTATGAGTGAAAATATTAAATGAATGATTTTTTTTTTGTGAATTATTAAATTAATTATTAAAATTAAGAGAAATTAGTTTTTTCTTACTTTTACTTACTGTAGTGTTTGAATTTAGAAATATCGAACTGCATAGTTAAAAAAGAGAATTAACTTTTATTTAAACTTACAAAAAAATTTGGATAAAAATCCATATTATTCAGTTCGGTTACTTAAAATCAAAAACGCTCAGTAATAATAATAGCTAACAGCCTATATTTCTGAAAATCTGTTTTTCCGTTAGATTAGACCCATACCTACACGAAGATATTAACGTATGAAGAAGATATTATGATGACCGTTTATTAGAAACACACCAACAATTCTAAGTAATACAACTGAGGTACTGGAAGAGACTGGAAGTAACAGATTTTCAGGTAACTAAAACATATCCATTTTTTAATAAATAATAATTAATCGTGTTTCGTAATAAATAATAAATTTTAAAATTTTGCTATTCTGAATGGACGGTTTTGTTCAAAAAATTATTTAAAAAATTTCTGAAGCTGCAAGAAATTATATTTTAGAATTAAGAATTTAAAATTTTTGAATAAATTTAAAAATGTATGATTTAATAATTTTGATAATTATTACATTTAATTTGTAATTCAGAAGAAAATCGTTTATAAACTTTTTAAATTAATATTAAAATTAGTCGTTTTGTATTGTATTTAATTTAGATTTCAAATTATAGACTTTAAGTTTAAAGAATGTTAATTTTAAAATTTCGTAAAATAATCTCAAACACTTAAGTTGACTTAAATTTCAGTGATAAAATCAAAATTTTGATCTGGAGATTATAATTTAAATTATTTTGAACAAATTCCAATCTAAATCTTTTAAATTTATAAATATTAAATTTGGTATTTATTTAATTCCGAATTTTAAGTTTCAAAATTAAAAATTTGCTCTAAGAGGTTATTTATAATTTTTTCAGCTCTATTAAATTTATAATTGGGCAATAAGAATTAAAATTAGGATTTAGAAATTTGTTTAATTAAATTTTTTCAATTCGTTATAATAAGAATATATCTCTATAAATCTGTTCGAAAATCCAATAATTCATTATCAATTAAAAATGTCATATCCAACAAACTTTAAAAATTGTAAATTTTAAAATTTCAGTCAGTCAAAATGGAAATTTCTAAATTTAAAAATAAGAATTCTAAAACATTGGTTTACATCTTCATTATTTTCATTAAATTGATTAAAATTAAATTTTAAGGCAATCAAATTTTAAAATGTCAGGTCCTATAAATTTTAAATTAACAATTCAACCTTCTATGCTAATTCTATATAATATATTCTAATTCGAATATTTAAAATTCTTTGAATTCAAAATATATTTTCCAAAAGTAGAATAATCTCAGATCTGATCAAATTCTAAATTTTGTGCCGTAATATTTTTCATTGGGACAATCTTCATATCACAATTGTAAAAACTTACACTCTACGGTTCAATACCGCTTATTGTAGTTAGTTATTGAGTTAGTCTAGTTTATCAATTGGTTTGTTACAAATTTTAAAGTGTTAATTCTACAGGGGACAAATGTGCTAGGTACCCTTGCTAAAATCGTTCTATGAAAAAGCACAAAATATCTGTCACACCATTAATTTAGTGCTCAAGAAATATTATCATCCAAACAATTTATTTAATACAAAATTTTAGTCGACCCCGCCAGGCATTCATATAGTAAAACACCTGAAAAATTGATTAGCACTGATAATGATAAGTTTTCGTTTGTCTTACTATGTGAGTGCTGGGAAAGATCGAGTAAAATTTGGTGCCGAGAATTTTTTTTATTTATTATTTCTAATTTATTGCAATTGGAATTTTACAAAACAAACAAAAATTTAATAGCAAATTTTAATTGGCTTTGCCAAACAATAACATTGTAAAGCACACCACAAATTGTCTAGGACTGACGCAAGACTATTATTCGTGTGTTTTATTATGAGTGCGTGCTGAGAAAGGTTGACTAAATTTTGGTATCGAATCTCAATAGAGGCAGGATGCAAAAGTGATTATTCACCTTTGATTTCAGGATGATTAAGAAAACATCTATGACCTTCTGAAGAAGTGCAGAATTCATGGGCTGAACCATCGTTCATGTCAGTACAGACTGACATGGAGCTATACAATGTGTAGATAGTCAATTAAAAACTCGGACCTGTAGTCGTTAAAATCTCTTAATTTCAAGTCATATATAATAGACTTGTCTCAATAAAATAAAAATAAAATAAAGCAACCTGCTCATTTGAATATAAATTTCTGCTTTAACAATTTGTACAGGCTGATGTTTTATCAGTTTGAACTGGATTCTTTATTCTAGATTCACCCAGTTCAAATTGGAACCTCACAATAGTTAATGTTTCTTTTAATTGTTAAAAAAATAACATTCCTTCAAAACCATGAGTATAACTTCAATTGTCGAAATACTTTGCTTGGATGAAAAAATTTGGATACGATGAAGTGTTAATGTATTATTATACATCATTGTGGCATAAAAGCATATATTTAATATGTTGCTAATTTTTGCTTAACAAAAGGGTAATACGAAACAAACAGAAGGAAAAGTATATCTGGTAGGCCCGTATACCATTAGCTGATCTGTTGCTCTTATTTAATAGTGCTATGTATCAATAATCACTATGCGCAAAAGCTTTCAATGTCAAATCGACGCTGAAACTGCTATTGATATAGTAAGTAAATTGAAAGGAGGACAAAATTTATTCATGCACAGAAAATTAAAATCTTTTTTTTAAAGGACTGAATCAATATCTGAATCTAGAATACCATTTTGTCAGGTTCGCTTGCTTAATTAAATTTAAACAAATTAATTATTTGAGCAGTATTTTTGAATTACGAAAGGAATATTTTTATTTATGCAGTGCGTATGCATGGATGAGCTAATAAATTAAAATGTTGTGACAAGGGCTAAAATACTTCAACATATTAAATTTAAACTTGCAAATAGAACCTTTCAATTTTTTATTTTTTTACAAAATATTTATGTATTTATAAAATTAAAATTTTTAAAAACACATTTTGGACAAAATATTTTGGCTACTTTCATCTATTACTGCTGTAGTAGAAAAATCTTCAGACTTAATTTTTTCAAAATTGGTTTGAGAATTAGAAATTTTATATAGTGAATTTATTCATAGATTTACAAAATTCGAAAGCATAAGGATTCCTAATAAAATATTCGGCAATTCCTTTCATTGTACAATTGCTAATCAACCGACAAAAGGTAGACTCAATATCAAACTCGTTTAATAGACAAGCAACTTATAAATTTATTGCTAAAAATTAAAAACAAAAATCATCCGACAAATCCAACACTCAATGTGAAGCAGGCACTACAGTGCTTAAAATCATCTCAATCTAACCAAATCATCAGACCGCTAAACAGGCCTTGATTATTTACTTTCGAAATTCAATCTTTTACTGCATAATTGCCGTGATATCTTCTTATAACGAATGCCATATTCTCGTTAAGTATAAGAATAGCATTTATTTAATTATGAACATGATTGCTTATAGCTCCATAATCTCGAATCGTCATTCATATAATATTATCTCATTGAGGCCAGAGGAAATGGCGCTGCGGACTTCTGATTCAAGCGAATTTCTATACATAATGGAGATATAAAATCGCAATATTTTGTAATTTCTAGACAACGTGACATGTCATTCCGAAATTATACTGGCTAATTTGGTGACGTTTTATTTGTCAGCTAATACAACATATGTTCCTCAACCTCTGAATACCGGAATTATTCAGAATTTTAGAGTCAATTACAGAGCGATGCTGAAATTCGTATTATTCGAAATGATAACACTGTCAAAACGTTTTAGAGTTTACAACCAACATTAACTTGTTAGACGCGAGAGTGTTTATAAAATCATCAATTTTGACAACATGAACTTAACCAATGATAGGCTTAATTCAGTCAATGTAAAGCTCCTTATGTCCGGACCCACCGGTAATTGAAAGAAGAAATTTTTTGGATTAAAATGATGAAGTCGTCATCGAAGTTACCGAAACACTTGAAATAAATACCTGAAACCCAGATTTTTTATTTACTCCAAAAAACGGGTTTCCAGCTTTGGTGCTTTTCACTTTATTATAATAATGCATACGTTTAGGCAAATTTACATGCAAATATTTGTTCATACTCCATTTTAAAGTGCAACAAGAAGTATAGATTTTCCAGATTAAATTGAACTTTTTCCAAGTTAAACGCAACTTTTTCCAACATAAACGAAACTATTTCCAAATTGAACCTAATTTTCTCCAAATTAAGTTAAACTATTTCCAAACAGATTTCACTTTTTTCCAAATTCACTGAAACTTTTTCCATTTGAAATTAATCTTTCTTCCAAACAGAATTAAACCGTTGATAAATATAAATTAAACTTTTTAGAATTAAAATTAACAACTGTCCATTTCAAATTAACCTTTTCCCAAATGAAATTAAACTTTGATAAAATTGCATTTGTTAAATCTGCCAAGGTTTGTCGATTGAGACATTAAATAGTCCGGTTTATATATTTTTAATGATTTTAATAGAATCCCTTGGTTCATTGGTAAGATTGCGATATATTTTTTTTTTGGTTTGCTCAATAGAACCGAGAAAAATTGATGGATAATGGATCATTATGGGTAATGCAGCTATCCATAAAACAACGCAGATCAGAGAGCTGGTCGAATTATATAATTTAAATTTAAGAATTTTGCCCCCAAATTCTATAATGCTCAATCCCATATAGAGAAGTGTTTTTCTAAAATGAAACTCTATGCAAGGCAGGTGTAGGCGGATGTGTCAGTTCAGCATAACCTAGTTGAGATTATCGAACAATCGGAAAACCAAATTACAGATACCGACTGTTCTAATTATATTTTAGACATGCTAATGCAACTCCCTGATGCTAATTCTGGTGAACCACTTTATTAGTGGTTTGTCTACTATATATGTATATGGTAAAAAATACCTCAACTCACAATTCCAATATATGGAACCGGAAGTCATATATATCAAAATTTTATGTTTTTTTCTTTATTTACTATTTAATATATATATTAACCTGGAAAAGCTATATCATTATTTTGACTTTCACTGTTTTCCCGTTTTCCTAATTTGTTTCACCGTTAGTCTAATAAAATCATTAAAAATAAACTGGATAATTTAATATCTCAATCGACAAACCTTGGCAGATTTAAAAAATGCAATTTTATGAAAGTTTAATTGCATTTGGAAAAACGTTAATTTGAAATGGAAAATTATTAATTTTAATTCTAAAAAGTTTAATTTATATTCTTCAATGGTTTAATTCTGTTTGTAAAAAATTTAATTTCAAATGGAAAAAGTTTTAGTGAATTTGGAATAAATTGTAATCTGTTTGGAAATAGTTTAATTAAATTTGGAAAAAGCTGCGTTCAATTTGGAAATAGTTTTGCTTATGTTGGAAAAGATTTCGTTTAACTTGGATAAAGTTCAATTTAATCTGGAAAAGCTAAATATATATATAGCTTTTCCAGGGTAAATTGAACTCTATCCAAGTTAAACGCAACTTATTCTAAAGTAATCGAAACTATTTCCAAATTGAACGCAACCTTTTCCAAATTAAATTAAACTATTTCCAAACAGATTATAGCTTTTCCGGATTAAATTGAACTTTTTCCTAGTTAAACGCAACTTTTTCCAACATAAACGAAACTATTTCCAAATTGAACGCAACCTTTTCCAAATTAAATTAAACTATTTCCAAATTAATGACAACTTGTTCCAAATTAAATTAAACTTTTTCCAAATTGAATGCAACTTTTTTTCATACTAAATTAGAATGACAAAAGTTGTATTCAATTTGGAAAAAGTTTCAGTGAATTTGGAAAGAAGTGTATATAATCTGTTTGGAAATAATTTAATTTAATTTGGAAAAAGTTGCGTTCAATTTGGAAGTAGTTTCGTTTACTTTGGAAATATATAGTTGCGTTTAACTTGGAAAAAGTTCAATTTAACCTGGAAATGCTATACACTATTTTCCAAATTCACTGAAACTTTTTTCAAATTGAATATAGCTTTTCCAGGTTAAATTGAACTTTTTCCAAGTTAAGCGCAACTTTTTTCAACATAAACGAAACTATTTTCAAATTGAACGCAACCTTTTCCAAATTAAATTAAACTATTTCCAAACAGATTACACTTTTTTCCAAATTAAATTAAACTTTTTCCAAATGGAATACAACTTTTGTCTTCTAATTTAGTATGAAAAAAAGTTACATTCAATTTGGAAAAAGTTTAATTTAATTTGGAAAAAAGTGTAATCTGTTTGGAAATAGTGTAAATTCATTTGGAAAAAGTTGCGTTCAATTTGGAAATAGTTTTGCTTATGTTTCGTTTAACTTGGAAAAACTTCAATTTAATCTAGAAAAGTTATATATAGCTTTTCCAGGTTAAATTGAACCTTTTCCATGTTAAACAGTATTAAATAGAACGCAACCTTTTCCAAATTAATGACAACTTGTTCCAAATTAAACTTTTTCCAAATTGAATGCAATTTTTTTTCATACTGAATTAGTAATGGTAATTGAGAAATAGTAAATGTATTGCAATTAAATAATAAAATAAAATTATTCTAATTTTATTTTTGGATTTTATTGGGATTTAATTCTATTTGTCTAAAACATAAACAATTTCGATTTAAAACACAAAAGCAATTCTATCGAACTCTATAATTTTGAAATTGCAATATAATTTACAACAAAATTTGTGTAAACATAATAAAAACAATAACAAAATATGTGCACGAAAATGAAGCAATCGTGCAACACGTTTTATCAAAAAATATTTTGGTCGTAATTGCTTACATAATCGCGTTATGTCGCAATTACGACTTCATGGATTACGAGTTCTCGTAACTCGTAACACGAAAGATACATAATCGCCCCAAGCATATTTCTAGAGTGTTAAAAATGAATTAGTTACTTAGATTTAAAAATTTGGCGCGGTAATCTTGGTTAAATTGAACTTAAAAAGTATCCTCATGTGCTTCAGAGCTTCCATGAGTCCAAATGAATACATAATACAATTCTATATTCTATTCATCCTAAAAATTGCATGCTATTGTTTACTTACTGGTATAAGCCGAACGAATAATAAATTAATGTTTTGAGAGACTTGTATTCGTTTTATGAATGAAATTAACATAAATTACATCGAAATGAAAACAATTGGCTTGTAACGTTATAGCCAAACCTAATATTCGTAACTTAATTAATTTTATAATTTAATATGATTTGTTTTTCAAAAACAAAACAAGAAAAAATGTTCGGTCGGTGCTTAACCTCAAAACATCTCAATTACAAATGTTCATTTAATATTTATCATCTTGAAATAAAGAAACAGCACACAAAAAACTGTATGTTGATTAAATACCTTTGCCAAAAACACAAAACAAATTTCACATATAAATATGAAAAACTATTACAACTTTCCATTTTTTTTTTTGTTATTTATTTAAAACGTTTATTTATTTGTAAGATAAACCAAACACTTGAATTTTTCACACAAAATAAGAAAAAAATGAAAATGTAAAATAAACAATCAAAACACATAAAATTAAACAAAAAATTTGGGAAAACAAAGAAAAAATTTAGTTCACAGTTGACACAAGAGAAAAAACAAAATGTGAGAAGTGAAGTAATAAAAAAAAATTCGTTTTTGTGCAAATTAAATTTTCATCACATTTTTATTTTGTAAAACAAACGAACGCTAGTATTAAAATTGTCAAGAGTAGATTTTAAATTTGGATTTTCTTTTTTCATTTTAAATCATTTGATATTAGAACAAAAAAATGTAAATACAATATATATATACTATATATATGTATGTATAAATACATTTTCAAATTAATACTTCAAAATTAAATTACATTAGATATATTGGATTTAAAACAGAAAATTATATTATTATGGCCCGAGGGATATTTTAAATAATCTTTAAAATCTTAAATTGTTCTGGGAGCATCGTAGCTAATAATTTCTCTTTCTTGCATCGTATTTTCTATATTATACATACACACAAAAGATACCAACAATTATGGTTTATTGACAACATATTTTGAAAATTACAGTTTATATTCGAATAGTTTCATTTCAGCTTCTTGTATATCGATATATGATTAACTCTATTATACTTTTACCAGTAGAGTAATTAGTTAACTGGATTAGATATTTTTAGTTTTGTTGTAATTTCCCTAGAATGTTGGCTTAAAATTTTCATAAAACTAAGATTTTAAAATAAATATGAATACAACTGAAAATTAATACAAATGATAGTGACTCAATTAGTGACAAGAAAACTAATAAAAGTTTTGCTTCTTATACATATAACGAACAACTAACTAAATGTTAAAAACGCGAAATATATGGTACATACCGAGTTCTGTGCAATTTCGAGATCAAAGATCTGATGACGATCCCCGATATTGTACATGAAGATCTCAGCGAGTACGCTGGCTTGGTTTCGTTCTGCGTGCTGATCCGGAACGAATTGTGGAGCGATCTCTGAAAGGAGAGCCACCATATGGTAGCCGCAGAGGTCGTTGCAGGCGACGATGGCCCCACGATGTAGAGAACGACTTGGCCTCTTCAGATTGTCTTAGACAGTATGAAGACCATGCTCAGGATCGAAACCGTTGGAGCCTGATGTTTGACTCAGTAAAGGGCCAGTAATGGCCTTTAAAACTGTTTTATTAACTAAATAAGTAAATATAGTTGGAGCCAGATTGTTGACGCAATTATTTATTTTAAAAATATTTCGTTCTATATTATAGTTCTAAATAAATTCCAACCATAAACACGGCACGAGTGAAACAAAATTGAATAAATCATTTTCATTGACCGATCAAGCATATATTCCGTAAATCCTGGTTCTGTAACAAAGTATATATGTTCCTTTTGCTCCTTATTATCGATGAAAGAAAAAAGTCTAAAAAATTTAAAAATAAATCAGGAATGTATTTAAATGATATTTATAAAAATGTGTTCAAAATTCGGGCTCTGTAAAGAACCAAAATATATCCTATTTCTAACAGTTGCCGATATATTCGAGGCTTTGTAAAATTAATTGTTTTGAACTTGACTCATAACATCAAACAATTAAAACTCCTTTATTAGTAAAATAAACTTATCACAAAGTTTTTTTCAATTGCAACAATAAAATGTATAAGAAAGATGTTAAAATAATTTTTGCAAAAATGAAAAAAGTGTGACCGTTTAGATTTTAAATGAAATATTAAACCTGGGGCCATGATAGAATTATTTTAGATATAGTTATTACGAGAAAACGAAACACGTTGGTGCGCCTATTATATTTTGTTTTTGCTCTATCTCTCTGTTATTGCTCTACCTTCTCGTACTGTCTCGTTTTACCTGATCATCTGATGAGTGATGATCTTTGTCTTTTTATTTTATTTTTTCTCTGTGTGCTAAATATTTGTTTTTTAAATATAAAGAAAGTGGTTCAACACGTGCAGCGGGAACGATCGTATATTTTTTAGCTCATTTATTAAATACATATATCGTGGGAGTTGCTAGTCTCCTATCGGGCGCCTTCCCGAGTGGTGGATAGGGGAATGCTTCAACCGATTCTTCGGTGGGTAAGTGGGAAATAAAATACCACCCGCGGACCAAAACTAGTGAAGAAGATATCGTTAAGAGCGGCTGTTATTAACACCTGGCAGTAGGTTTAAAATGATAAAGGAAGGCTACTCGACAAAAAACCAGCATTGATGCATTAGTGATGAAGAAGGAGAAAACCTTACGGTGCAGGGATCCGGAACCCCAGTATCGGCGACATGGCGGAGTGTGGACGCGGGCAGTAGCTATGAAAAGGAAAACGAGGAACTCCGTTACCAATTAAGTAAAATAGAAAAGATCACATCTCAACTTAGTATAGAGATTAACATACTTAAGAATGAAAATAGAAAGCTGAAACAAGCAGTTCCAGTCAAAGAAATACCCAAGCTGCACCAGAATTCTTCACAGATGAATTCATTTACGAGACGAAAGAGACTGAATCCTTAAAAAAAACATAAAGAAGCGACCTTCTAAAAAAAGGAAAGCTGAATCTTCCCCAGAAACTGCAGGTTCCAACCAATCCCCAAAATCAAATGACATGATAGAAATTCAAGAGACCGGGATAGCCTAACCCAAAGGATAAGGCTCCGCCTCCAATCAATATAATGGGAATAACTGAATATGGCACTATTCATTCTCTTATAAAATCAATTACTTATATCACAAAACAGTCTGAGATGAGCTTACTTTATAGTATATAATTTAGAAACAATTATGAACCGCTTTTCATGTTTGGATATTTCGAAATGAAATTGAAGGGCAACAGCCGACCTCAAGGGTCAGTTTTGCTTCAAGGAGAATACTGATCCGAAGCATACAAGGTTATTATTATTATCTGTATTAATGTTTTACAGTTTATATCCTTTATGAACTTCTTAGGTATTAATAAGCTTCTTTATAATGTTCATCATCAGCTTTAGTCACTTGATCATTATCGAACATATGGAATGAAAAAAAATTATCGTCAATATAATAAGGTGACTAGTAAACAGATGCTAAAGGCAAAGTTAGTTGAAGAATGGCCATTATTTTAATAATTTAGCAAAATCAATTCCTCGGCAACTTAAAGCCATGTTCAGTGGGCAAATTTATCACACAAACTGATGAAACCGAATTTAGAATTATTTGTGCGAATAATTTTGGTTGTGGAATTTAGGCGTTTTCTTAATTTTTTGTTATCAATTATGGAATTTGGTGTTATAAGAAATTTATCGTAGTTTTTTTTGTCGAATTATTTTATTATCATAGAGTACTTCTTAACATAATAAGTTTGACATACGCCATATACCGGGAACATCTCTGAGATGTGGCCAATATTTAATACCATGGACCCTGAACTTTAGATATCAGAAGAATTTCAATATTTCGTGTTGTTTAATGTTTTGTTGTTTTCGCCTTCGGATTTAATGAAATTTCGCTTTTATAACGTCGACAATTTTAAGTAAGTAGAAACCAATCCTATAAGTTTCTCATTTAAAAACATTCGCTTATAACGATTCCGTGTATTGCTACATTTCTGATAGAACGAGCAACTATCTACAAAAAAAAAGCAAAAAGTTCATTTATAACGACTAAAAAATTGTTTTGAATGTTTTAAAAATGTTAACAAGAAATTAATGACAAAATATTTTCAATAGTAATTTATGTATGTAACAACAAATTGGTAAATTTTTCATTTCATTTCTATTCTAACCTTTTACATTTTTAAGGAAGTTCATCGGTACCTCAATAAAATCGCCCTATTTGATTTAATTTCATTTTGTACATGTATGTATATTTCAGATAAGACCGAATTGAATTTTTTTATTCTATAGGTACTAACAATTGAGTAGTGTCCTTTACTTTTGATCAAATGTGATATTATTAATTAAGTAGTAAGCATGCATTTTTATCAGGTATCTCATCAATTTCCAGTGCCATTCTCAATGTCGTTAGAAGCGAAAACACTGTATTTTATTATTTTTGCAATTTGTTATTTTTAACAAACTTTAAATAAATGTTATTGTTTGTTTGTTTGCCTACTGTATATATTCACTGCACCAATACGTACAAGTTTTTGTTATTAGTCGGAAATTTCACATCCGTTAAAAAGGCATATCAGAAGATATTACTGAATGGTACGTAGATTATAAAATAACGATCGCTTGTGAAAATGGGCTCGGAAATGTCTTATTAAGAATTTTACGAAAACGCAATTTGAAATTTCTTGAACAAAATTGAATTAAAGCGTCTTGAACAAAACCATTTATTAGGAAAATCAAAGATTTATCTCTCAATAAAATTCAACATAACGTTTATTTATATGTGATGGCCGTGCATTTATTTTATTTGAGGTGTAAAAATACACTCCGGAGGAGAGGACTCCACAATATATCTGACTTTATTGTTGGAGACTTTAAATATCGGTTGTGTAACTATGTTTTCAATAGAGTACATGCATTGTGCAATACTTAGTGTTACAAGACAGTTTTTGAATTTATTAATAAAAGTAAAACGGAAATCATTTTCTTTGAAAATGCCATTTGTTTCATAAATGTTAAGGTAAATTTGAAAAGCAATTCTACCCGAATTTCCCAGAAAATAGAGAACATTCAATGATCTAGAACACCGGTAAGACACGGTATATCGTAAACCTTTTGTAATACACCAGACTTGTAAAATTAAACGGCATTTTCGACGAACGTTATAATCAACACTTTCTTGTTTTATTGTGCGGCATTATCAGAATAGTATGCCCCCTTAAAACTGTAACGATAATACCGAGTGGGCGGTTGAACAATTAACATAATTTGTTTTAATCATTTTCCCACCAAATGTTAAAATAAAGTAAAACTTCCATTGCCACAGATTTTAAGAAAATTGAAATAAATAGATGAATTCCAATCAGCCGCTGAACAACAGATTTAAAAGCTGTTCTACCTTTCCCAACAACTCATGAAAATAATTTATAGAACCTTTAAACTTTTTACTATTTAACTTTTTCCACTGTGGTAATTATTTATTAATTCGCCAGATGGTCAATAATTTTACAAGAAGTCCAGAATGACGCTTACCAACATTATTTTGAGACGTCGATGCCAAGCTTCGACATTGTTTTGGATGCCAAGCTTCGACATTGTTTTGGGTCCTTGGCAATTTTTTTTCAATGGCATGAGCAACGGTCCAAAAGTTTGGGGAGTATTGAGGGTTTGTGTGATTAGGACCAGAAATATAATTTTTTTTCAGAACAAACAACCGCTAAAAAAGGCTGAGGTAAAATACTCTTTTACCGTTAGTGAAATGTTTTTTTCAAAATCAGTTATTATATGCGTAGGATTCAGGTTTATTGCCCAATCACAAGCCACTCGACATAGCTCAAAAAACATTTCATTGTAAACCACCTTTGATTTTTTCGTCATAAGACGGAACAAAAGTGGTACAATTTCACCCTCTACATCTCCATGAATGGTAAATAGTTGCTTCAAAATGGATGGAACAACACAGAATGTTCCATCCATTAGCCAGCATTTGGATTCTTCTAAAAGTTTAAGGCTGGATTTAGTTTAAATTAAGATTATTTTTACCATTTCAAATTCCTTTTCACATAAGATTTTGATTTGAGAGGAATTTCTACCGAAAAATTTTGGACATTTATTTTACATTCATTTGTGCTAAGAAAATTTTTACCAATAATTCCGAATGCATTAATTGGAAAATTATCATTGACTATTTGAAATGTAATTTCAATATTATTTCCATTTGCCAATTGAAGTTGCCGATCATCACATTCAGCTAGGATTCAATAATTTCATTTGAAATTCCTTTTAGTTTGCATCGGGCATTTGGATAAACTGTAGTTTCACTGAAAACAACACATTTTTTTATTATGCAAACATCAGCTCTTGTATCTACTATAAAAGGTAAGTTTTTTTACTTACAAACATTAAAGTTTAAATTTGGGTACTTGTTTATTGAGCAAGTTTTTGAATTTGTGATATTATTTAATTCAATTTCAGGAACGGGTTTGTGTTCAATTTTTGATTGGGAATTTGAATCTATATGAATTGTTCTGTTAAACATTTTGAGTCGAATGGAAGACACTCTGAAGATTTCGGGCTTTCTCAGAGGAATACCGTCTTGTCTCGAAAGTCCGCCGACATTTGCCGAGGTTGTAGGAAATTGCACAGACGTATTATTATTGATACTATTGTTATTGGTCTTAAAAGACTCACTACGCTTTTTAAGGAAACAGTCTTGTATTGTATGTCCTATCATTTTGCAGTAAGCGCAGTGTATATGAAGCGAATTATTGGTTCTACTAGGTGTCTCTTGGAAACTTTTAAGTGCAATATTTTCGTTTAAATTTCGAATTGTCTCGGCTGCTCCCTTGCCTTGTGATTTGATGCAAGCTTCATGAAATGAAGTAACAACTCTAATCTAGTAGCATAGTTCTGTACATCTTCATTTTCCCCTTATCTTATATACTAGTAATTTCGAGTTAACGGAAATTTGGAATGGTGTAAACAGGAATTTGGAATACAGGATTTTCTAATACGGGCAACTGTACCCAACCCATCAAAAAGATAGATAGAAGTTTAACTTAGCCAAATTAGCTTTATTATATCGAGTTTCGGATAATCATTCTATAATATTGGATGGTCCGAAAATGAAAATTCACTCGCTTCTTTAAAATTTGTAGAAATTATCCGATCGCTATCCGTTCTATCCGCTATCACTCTTTATCGCCACTATATTTTATTGATTTGCAAAAATCTCCTTCGTTACCTATGCTTTGTAACAAAACATCATTATCTCTATGAGCAACAAATGCGATATATTCAGACGCCCGAGAAGGGTTATAGTCTCAATACAGGAAATAACTGTAGGCTTCATAGTGTGTGTTCATAATACCATATTTTCCTAATAATTTTACAGATGGCAAGAGAGATTCCATTACCAAGATTTAAATGAGCACAGAATGGACAGTATTTGCAAAATAATCCATTTTGTATGTCTAAATAAACCAAAAATTGGACAGAAGATAAATGAGAATTGGAAATTTATCGTTGGGCGAAGAAAAAATTGTTGGGATTTTTAATTAAATTATATTTTGTATAATCATCAATCTTTAACATAACGTAGAACCAATATCAAATTTATTATTAATTAAATCATTTGAGGCGGTTTCAATATTTTCATTGCTCATATTGGAATTCGTATTTTTTTTTTTTTTTCGATCACAATAATCTCACGTCCAATCGTATCGGCCGACGCATTTTGAATATTAATTTTATTAAAAAAAGTATCATTTCTTTGGAATTTCCCAATTTTCGCTTACTCATTTTGTTTAGTCCAGGTAATAATACAAGATATATGTATTTATATAATGATTTAATGAGAATTTAGCAAAAATTACCACAATATGTTACAGTAAATTACAATTAAATGTGATACTTTACTACACTTCAAATAACGAATTGATGTTTTTCATTTTAAATCTGACACCAGTCCAACAAACCAACCATTATTTTGCTTCTACAATTTGCTCTTTAGATACGAAACAGAATAATGAGCTGATGAATGTCAAAATATTTATTGGGGTTCTATTTAACACCCACTTAAAGGCAGATTTTTTCTTATAATTTCCAATTTCAATCTAATTTCATTGTACTCACAGTTATAAACTTATCACCATTATATAGTTTCCAGCAACTTATAATTTATATTATGCCTTACTCATGTACCGAATACTTTATATATTCTAATTGTTACTGAACTTTTCATTTATATAATGTGTGTGTCGACATTTAAAAATATGTCGTGTTGATGTTCACCCTCGTGGCAGTTTATATTTTGTGGCAATTCATAATGTATTACTGTTGGTTAGTATCATTTTAGCTGGAATTCGAAATTTAATGAAAAGTACAGCCACCATACTTTATATTTACGCTAAGTGAGGAAAACTTTCCACTGTTCAATACTTTCAATGTTAACAAAAATTGAATACATCATGTATACAGTCACGTATGATATATGTACATGTATATATTATGTATGTTAAGCCCACGAATCAATCAATCAAAAAACGGAAATAATTACAAATTCCACCTGCTCTTTTATTATATCGATTTGAAAATCAATTACATCCTGTTTTGCATGAATGAATAATACGCAAATATATTTGTTATTCAGGCTACGTATACCATTCACCAATCCTTTCCACTTTACTGCTCTGTATATCAATCACATTTCCTTGAGCAAGTCGTTATAGGAACTACAAATAAAAGAGTTTACAACTTCTTTTGCACTTAGGACAGTTAACTGTTCTAGGACATAAGCAGAATGAATTGATTGTAAACAACCATCGCCACCAATCATTTGCATCGAATTTTCCTATTATTTTAAGACATATGAGCATGTATACACATACATGTATACCGTTGAACTGGTTCTAATGTTTTCATTCTACGTTCCTTATGTGCTTTTATTATCAAATTTGTGTAACGTTTTACAGATTGTGTGTGTGTGTGTATTTCTGTATTGTTGATAGTAGGCATTTAGGAGCCCAAAAATTAAATCAATCAATCGATTTTGTTGTTCTGTTTAATTTATGATGGCGCTACAGGTGATAGATGTATGTATAGAACAAAGGTGTAAATCAAATATTTGAAATTCGATGCATGAAATTTAGGTTAAGTGAAAACAAATTTTCAACATTTTCGACGGTAAACTCTAAATAAAATGTTTATTTTTCTCTTTATTCAATCAGAAAGTTTTTTTTTACATTTCCACTAATAATACGAAAAAATCAGTGTAACACCGTAACACGTATGTATGTTAAAAAGGTTGGGTTCATGCCATAAATATAAATTCAACGTAAATATCTACTGTGTGTGTGTTGCGTAACCCTCAACATCAAAAAATTGAAAAATGAAAATCAGTAGAGTAGAAGAAAATTTTGTATATATTGTTTTCACTTAATTTTCTCAACATTATATCGGTTATGCTTGATTGTTTGGTGGATTTGTGGCATAACGATTGAGATGAGTGTGTGTGTGTGTGTTTATCATATCTTACGAAATTTATACGTGCTTCAATTTTGTGGTGTAAAGATATATAAGTATGTACATTCATATATAATATATATTATGTATATGTACACACATATAGGTATAGATACATACGTAAAATCTAGATGATTTTCTTCTATTTTTGGGTTGGGTTGGCTACAATACCTGAATAATATATCGTTGATTCAAAATCTCAAACCTCAATTAATATAACTATGCGGCTTCGAAAATACTATCACAAAATATATTAATTATTCAAAATTCGTGTTGAAAGTTCTGGTTGAATTTGAAATCAATGTAGTAGTATAGCTAGCTACTATAATTAGGATTAGCAACCCAAATAAACTTAATAAATTTAAAATATGTAAATTTATTGAAATAAAATGATCGAACCTAAATTTTCTTCATCCTCTGGATCAATAATGACACTTGTCTATAACAGCAGAAAATGCATATATTTCGAAAATGTTTACTTTTTTGAAATCCTGGGGACTGGGAGGTTTATTTGAATATTCGTTTGAAAACTGTATGCAATCATCAAAGTTGCACATAAAAAATAATGACGCAACTTTGAAATCAATTATTTAGAAATACATAGTACTAGTAAATGGACTTACCAGTTTAATAAAATACCTTCACCCGCAATTTACCTGCAAATACATAAATTCAATAATTAAAATATATTTTGTTTCCCTTCCTTAAATCAAAAATTTCAAATTAGTAGCAGGTTTCAAAATGTATCTTTAACATGTTTTACAGAATGTCCATAAGCATGTAAGGATTTTAGTTTTAGACTAATATTTAATATAAAAAATAAACGAGGTTAAAAAAATACTAAAATCGATGTTCAAATGAACGACCAATTGCAAATTTGCATGATTTAATAATTTTTTAAAGTTCCAATGGCTTGATCCTTGAATCTTTCTTTAAACGAGACTAACAAGAAGTGTGTGAAGCTTACAATTTAAAATTATAGTATTTTAGTCCTTAGCTCAAATATGTAGTTAGATTAATTAGATCTAGTGGATCTACTCTGCAGAGGCGTCATATAGTTCCTAAATAGCTCCTTTGCTAAACCATTGGGATGTGTTTCCAGTTTCGGAAGACTTAAACTCCGTACCCTTTAATTCAATGTGCTTTCTCCATATCATCCTTTTACCAAGATTTCACGTTTGTTTGTTGAAGCGTGGTAACATTGTTTAATTTCACCGCTGGTCATGTAAGTTTATTCAACGTTAATGTTATGTGTGCTGATTTATTTTCATTCGCTTTTATCCGCCACATTCTGTTGCAATTCTCAATTTTGTATAAGTAATCTTGCAAACTGCATCAAGACAGTTTGAGGATTTTTGTGGGAAGACACAGAATAGCTGCGTCATCTGCAAATGTTGATGGGATTATCTTATCAGCTATCAAATACAATACTGGTCCGAGTACGGTGCCTTGTGGAACTTATGTGGTTACGTAACAAACAACATAACAAGTAACTTTCGAGGACTGCATGAAATTTATTTATTTTTGGCAGCAATGTCTAGAAACGGCCGAACAATATTTATTTTCTTTTAAGGCGAGTTTAACTGTATTTAAATTTGTACACGTGCTTACAGTACATTGGTGGTCTCTGAGGTATTATGTGTCCTTCAGATAATCTTCTACCTGAGCATTGGTTCAAATAATTCCTTCTGTTATACATAAATCTATACTTAAGTCAGGTATTTTATTTCTATCTCATAGCCAGTAAGCGGGTTGGCCCGAAGATTACTTTATCTTAATTTTTTTCGTTAATTGCTTCATATAGTTGTTTGACTTTGGGTGTAACCATTCTCAAACTCCATTGCATATGTTTAACATTGTACTGTTCCACTGCGAGAACAATCGATAAATTGCTTCTGTTGATTATGTGTTTCGGTGGACAGAAAACCACCGACACAATTTCAGTACCTTTAATATAGGCAGATTTAAATTATTTGGATGCAATAGTTATAATATTTGTTGTGTTCATAACGCTTTGTTCTTCATATGATCAAAACCGCAGTGCCGTTGTGTGATTTTCAATCTGGATGTCGGGTATCATAAACCGTTTAATAATGCGCTTTAAAGGCCCATGGTGCAAACCTAAGATTCACGCCCAATTTGCAAACGCGCACTGCTGCCTTAGCAAACTGGCAAGTTTAGACTATGACAGAGAGAGCAACCGACGCAAATTTAAAGGTCCAATTGTGAAACCCTGAAACATAACTGAAAGCTGAACAACAGTTCACAGAGAGGCAGTTCTCGCATATAACATCCTGTGAACCAACCCCATGACGACTATGTCTCGTAAGAATTACTATCAAGATTCTTAACCCTTTTTCAAAGATAAAGCATACTCAGTTGACTTCAAATTGGGATCCTTAATGTAGTAATTCGGCTTACGACAGCTACAAGTCGCAAGCCACTGAAGCCTTAGGTATTTGAAAGCGTAGTTCTTTATAGTCTTTTTAGCACAGTTGAAAGACAAAGGAGCCTCTGGTTCAGGACCAACTAAAGTTAATTAGAAACTGGTTTAAGCTAAACCAACCGCGATTCCATTGCCAATTATGAGCCGGTACCTACAACACCGTAACTTTATTCTTGGAACAAAGAAGGTTCATGAAATGTTTGCTGTCCTTGATGAGTCAAGCTCAGTACATAACTGCGGGAGTGAGTCGAAAAAACCATTTTTCGTGTCAGCGCTGTTGATTCCGCCTAAAAAACAGTGCTATGCGAACCGAGTATGAACTCATCGAATATGTCGAGAAAGTCTTGCGAAATCCAGAAACCTATCGAATGATACGCCACAGAGAATAAATTGGAGAAATAGTGCCATATCGACTTCTGGTAAACATGAAGAATAATTTTTAACAATTTGTTTATGTCCCACGATAGGACCGAGAACATTCCACGCCCCAATGCACTTCAGGCGCAATGCTTCAGTACAGACTGTGCCAAAAATAAAGGTGCTATAGTAGTCGCGCAATATTTTGTAGATTATTAAGCTTGGCTAACCAAGCCTAGGACCAGTGATTTATAAATGAAAGCAACATCCTGGGGCTTAAACCCCAGGATTTTCAAAAGCTTTTCTACATTATCAAAATACGGCAGTCGCGTTTTGGCGTCACAGCTTGCTTTCCAGGTGATGCTTCTAGGAAACTTTACTATCCAAGACAATAGCAAGGTGTTTGACGTGATCACATTTAGTGATCGATCTTCTGAAAAGAGAGGGAATGGATAAGTAAAGAGTAGTACTACACCTAGTAATGACAATTAAATAAGTTTTAGAAAGATGGAAATGCAGATCTTTTTCAAAACACCATGCCTTCACAATAGTTAAGGCATGTTAAATTAAGTCGGATAAGACACTTAAATGTTTGTTTGAAATTGTTAAAACTAGTAAAATGTCGATCACCGTCAGCCACAGCAGAGGTGACAGTAGAAACTATCATCCCATCTAGCTCTGCATCCACAATTTGAGAGATAAGCATGGATGCAATTCATAAGACAAGTCCCATCAATACCTAAATTGGTACAGGCAGGAGTGATTGTAGCAAACGAAGTGCCATGGAAAGCTCCCACATAAGCATATCCAGAAATGCACCCACAAGAAACTCCTTATTATTAAGTGATTTTTAATTCTGGTTACATGTTCATGTAGGGCGGTTTTACAGGACTTACCGTTATCAACTCTGTAAGCTTATTGACTGAGTGAGATGATGATTAGAAAATGGTCTCTAATGAATCTATCAACGATTATTTCCAGAGCTTTATGAAAAGTTGGTCCTGAAAATGAGGAAAGCCATTCTATAATTCACAAGGGAAAATATCATCCACTCCGCCAGCCTGATCAAACAAAATGCAGAAAAAAGGATTCAGCGCAACATTATGATTGATCAGATTGGGTGACAAATCCCACTCGGGAGTTGCAACAGATGTTACAGTGAGCTCGGCAGCAACATCATTCTAGTTGACAATATCACAACCAGGAAAATGAACAGAAAGAAGCAGCTCACCACTTTCCTTATTGGAACAGGTAAGCTGTCGTTCCTTTAGACGAAAAGAATCACACACACTATCCTTAGTTAACGGTTTATTGAGCCTAGTGACCGCAGACAGGCTGTTAATTTACTCTTCGGTGTTTTTGGTCTGTTTTTCAGTTTCCTTGCCTAACTGACCTATTTCATTAATAAAATTTAAATCGTTTGTCGACGATGAAATTATGGTTTTCGAATTTCGTAAGTTCATCGTACTGGGTTCTTTAAAGCATTTAAAGCATTTATTTTATCGCGTGTATTTTGATTTGGTTTAAACGACGGTATTATTAAATTTTATTCTTCATCCATACGTATATTTTGTTTGAGGCCATGTTGAACTTTACCCATAGCAGATGCACTATTTGTAATTGTGTTCAAACTTATTCTATTGTTATTATTCACTGCATTATATTGATTCCGATTATGCTGATGTGGACTGTGTTCTTTGGTGAGATGTGGTTTTTTGGGGTAAAGTAAGCCTATTACGTATTTCACATTACACTTTATCACATTTTTTTGATAGCTCAAACACTATATGAAACTAGTTCTTTAAATGGGCTTCCTCACCATCGCTTGGACATAGGAGTGGTAATTAATTGATGGTGAACGGCCTATATCATACATGTTCTATATTGAAATGAGTCCTACGTCCGTATTACAAAGATTATTAAGTCATAGTGAACCCAACTAGAATTAAATGTGGTCATAAAATATCGAAACCTGATAGTTTCAGCTATTTTACCTATATGATGAAACCCTGTGAAGAACTCTAGGATCGACCCCATTGAACAATTTGATAAACGTTTTAATAAACAATTTTATCAAACAATTACATACTTAGTTTTAATTTTTTTAGAATTTGTAGATGGTTCTGCAATTTTTAGCTCTCGTACTAACACCTGTTGATGATGACCAAAATGTCGATCGTTCGAGTTATTATGTACACTTACATAAACTTCAAATAATTAATAATTGTTATCAAGATCTTCACTTCAGTTCGATAACTTACTAGTTATTGGAAAATACGAGCTAATAATAATTTTCGCACGACAAAAAAATCTCTTTCAATAAATTTCGATGACCCTAAAATAGTTTCACATACATATAACATGTCCTGTTAATAAAATATATGAAATTCTGCAAACAAATACTTTTTAATAATAAATCCCCATAATTTTATGTCTTAATTTGAGGCGCGTGCTATTAAATGTTTATAATTATGGATGTATGCAATTGTTCGCGTTATTTAGTACCAAACTAGCCAAAAAAAATGATAACACTTTGATTTATGTTTCGGTTTTGTATTCTATAAATATTAATTACATATACAATATTTATGTATTAAATTTAACAATAAATTTTATCACAACAATAACAAAAATATTCGCTGTATAATTGATATCTCATATCAAGTCTAATAAATTAAAATTGTGGTAATTTTTTTGTGTTATTTTTCTATCTTCACTTTAACTCATATAACATTATATAACATCACCAAATGCTATTCGTGTAGAACGATTCGAAATTGTATTTTAATTCAAACATATTTTTTATTATATGTACAATCATATACATATACGAGTACATATATTGTGGCCGTCTCCCTCAATCCCGATAAAATTATTTAATGTTCGATAAAATATTTTATATATTTTTTTTGTCCATAATTTGTTGTTGGTTCGTTTGGCTCGATTGTTACAATAAAATTTATTTGTGAAAAACTGGAAAATTATGATATTCTATAAAATTATTTTTTCCCTTTTATTTATGGTTTTTCATGAATGGGAAAAGGTCATTTTTCTAATGCAATTTTGTTTCATTTGCTTTCGCCAAGATGTTGTGGAGGTCATGGGGTCATAATAATAGCATAATGATAAATCATATGATGACTGGTTGCTATTAAGATAACTTATAGCTAGTAAAAATCCTGATGTGTTATACTTCCTTATTTACTACACAGAGACAGATCTAAATATTAAAAACTACAATATTTCTTTAAACAATAACTGGTCTTGTCCACACGAGTATGCAATACATGACCACACAACAATTGGTTTGCATCAACAAGGGGATGCATCAACTGTTGTCACTTATCTATGTATGATGCCTGTGGAGTTTTTCACATACATATATACGTATACAAATCCTATTGGATTATTGAAAATCTAATTGAATTCTAATTGATTTCGTTGATGTTAGTGCGTAGCCTACTAAACTAAGTCAATTTATGAATTTATATTTTTTTATGGTAACAATAATGACACATCACAACCAAAAGTTATACTTCTAAATCCAATGTTCAAACCACCTAAGCAGAAATATCAACGTATTTTAGTATACTAATTCAATTTTAATCCAATTAGAATTTAAGCTTATCACGTTGCAAAAACGAATTACTTTCATTAAAAAGCCAAGAAATACGTTCACTTAATTATTCTGGGGATATGAAACCCTTTTTATGCTGTTTTGACGGGGAATTTAATGAGCTATTTCATGTACTATCAGGACCTGAGACCAAATCTCTGGTAAGGGGTGGTAATGGCTATTTTTCGTTTTTGGTCATACTTCTTTTTCTTAGAATAAAATTCATGGCCAATTTATTTCTCTGGATAATGGATCGGTTTTGAGGTAGTTGGACGAGGAATTTAATGAGCTGTTCCATGTACTATCGGAACTTGAGTCCAAATCTGTGACAAAGGGTGTTAACGGCTATTTACCATTTTCGGCCAAACTCTAGAATAAAATTCCCGGCCAATTTATTTCTCGGGATAATGATTTCTTTTAAGATTCGTTGGACGAGAAATTTAATGAGCTATTTCATGTATTGTCGGAACCTCAGTCCAAATCTTTGGCAAATTGTGTTAATGGCTATTTATCATTTTCGTCCAAACTTGAACTTTCCAGAAAAAAATTCCTGGGCAATTTATTTCTCGGGATAATGGGTTACCTATTAATATCCATTGTCAGAGATTTGGACTCAGGTTCCGAAAGTACATGAACTAGGTTTACATTACATTCTGCGTTAAACAAGCTCAACAAGTTATCTAGAGAAATAAACTGGCCCCGAATTGTTTTCTAGAAAGTTCGAGTTTAACCAAAAATGATAAATGGCCATTAACATCTCTTGCCATAGATTTGGACTGAGGATCCGATAGTACATGTAATAGCTCATTAAATTCCCCGTCCAACAAGTTTAAAAAAAATCCATTATCTCGAGAAATACAATAAATTGGCCACGAATTTTATTCTAGAAAGTTCGAGGTTTTCCGGAAATGATAAATGGCCATTAAGACCCTTTGCCAGATATTTGGACTAAAGTTTCGATAATCAACAATTCCAACAAGACTTAGCAGAATCAGAAACCAATTCAAGTTTAGCAAAAAACGATATACGGCCATTGACACCTCTTGCAAGAGATTTGGACTCAGGTTTCGCTAGTACATGAAATAGCTCATTAAATTCCTCGTCCAACAAGACTTAAAGACTTAATTAATTCATTATCCCGAGAAATAAATTGGCCACGATTCTGGAAAGTTCGAGTTTAACCGAAAATGATAAATGGTCATTGACACCCTATGCCGGAGATTTGGACTCAGATAACTTTCTTAAAAGGTATCAATTATCTTGAGATTTAAGACGAATTTTTTTCTGTGTGTTTTGGCTTTGGTTGAGGTTAATGGCTAGTAGCACACCTGTCCAGTTATTTTTAATCTAGTTCTACTAGTATATGAAATAGTCCATTTGATTCCTTGTCTCGCATGCTCATTGGATATCTTTTACCCGAAAAAAATCATTCAAATTCATTTCTTTTGTCTTATATTTAGTTTAGTACTAAAAATCTCAACAGGAATCATATTTTTTTCTTATTGGAATTCAACTTAACAGTGTGATACTAACACATATATTATAAGGTCTGTGAATTTGTGAAAAACTTGGCAAACATCTATGTACGTGTAAAAAAAAATCTTCTTTGACAAGAAACAAATTTTAAAAAAATATTTTCATTTTGTTTCTTTCACTCTTTTTTAGCGAAGATGGGCTTCAATATTCAACTATCTAGCTAGAATGTTTTCTGCATCCCTAGAAATTAGATATTCCGGAAGGTCTGTACACGATTTCGGTTAAAATTGCCGTTTTCTAATAAATGTTTTAGAATTTGAAAAATGCGTAGAATAATTTTTTCTAGGTCGTCCTGCCATAAACCAGGTAATATTTGAGGTTACCGATAGAAGTTCGATCCGATTATGTGGGGACCCGTGTCACGAAAATGAAATAAACGATAAACTGTATCTGATCCCATTTTTTTAACAGGAGGGCCCCTGGAACGTTTGTCAATTGTATGTTCAAATTTGTAAGAGCCGTTCCAATTTATAAATTTTAATAATTTGAAGAGTACTAATTCTAGTAAAGGTAGTTTTTTTTAGTAATATAATCTTTATTATTTCAATATATATTAAAAATTTCACATCAATGATATTCTAAAATGCGTTCGCAAAGTTTGTTCATATATGCAGTTCTAGATCATAGTATCCATAAAGGATACAAATTTTCGGCCTTCCTATTTTTCAGAACCAAATTTAAGTCACCATATTGTTATTTTTATACGGCTTTTAAAAATTAAAAATTTTGCATTAAATTTTGATATGAACTTTTTATTGGTAATCAATATTTAAGATATTTTTAAATTTTCGTTTTATGATTTTAATTAAAATTGTTGATTACCAATAGACATGCATATGAAAAATCTGACGTCGTTTCATTAAAAGGGTCAGCAGAAAGAAGTATTCTACGTCAATAAGTAATATATATGCAATTATTATCGGGTCTTGTATAACAGTTTGCTCATCACATTGTTTTAGATAATAATTCTAAAACCAAAAAATTAGCGACACACACATCTTTCTGCTAATTCTATACCATGGTATATTATACGCAAAAATCTAACGTTTTTTCCATGAATAGAATTAGCAGAAAGTTGTGTGTGAATTCAAGCAATTTAAATTTTTTCTCGTTGTTAAATAATCGATGGACTGCAGTGAATTCGAAACATTTTCAATCGAATTTGATAGTAGAACCTTTGTCGGCATCGGTGGTAATTCTGATTACTGAAATAAATTACGCCTGCAGGCGTCCCAAAAGTGTACGATAATCCGAAAGGTGTTAGGGTATGTTATTTCCAGTCAAAAGTAGAATATATTCAAGACGTTTTTCGATAGGTCAAACACTATATGGAAATACATAGTTCTTTAAATGGGATTTCTCGCCAACGCATGGACATAGGGGTGGTGATTATTTGATTGTATGGGATTTATCATATGTATGTTTCATATGCCGCTATATCTATCAATCCCCTTGAACTAAGAAACAATTATTGGCATCTGAGCAGTTTTTAATAGCAATATAAATACATATACGCTTTCGCTATTGCGTAAACATGATGATTTTTCGGGCTAACTTCACATTCGTGGTTTTGTGTACCATTTCTATTTCACTAAGAGTGTTAGTACATTATAAGCGGTACTAATGGGAAAAAGTTTAACACAGAAAGCTCATCAATCATCAGAAAGTCCATTAAATGCAGATTCTAAAACTGTGTCACATGAGGATATTGAGATTTTTTTTATCTAACATTTCTAATAGGATAATTTCAAATTTAATCAAAGATATATATGAACATTATCAGTGGCGGATCATCACCTAGGTAGTGAAAGCGGACACCTCGATAATATACATACATTAATATGATTTATATAAATTGTTTCATTCCAAATAATACATTATCACAAGTTAGATAAAATAAAATCCATAAATTTCTGAAAAAATACATCACAATACGAAAAATATCGACAGATCAAAGCGAAGCACATGGCAGAAGAAAATAAAAGTGATACAATTTGAATTTTTTTTATTTTCTGTGTATTGGTTCGTTTACAGTAATGGTAAAATCGGCCCGCCATTGCACCTCTTCACGCAATCCTAATCGATGTACAGCAAATTCAAAAAAATTCTTCAAATTCAAAAATCTCATGTACAAATTATAGACGAATGTGAAAAGATGTGAATTCATAAAACACAAAGTGTGAAATTAACGGCAATTTAAAAAGATCCTCGAGAAAGTTGAAGCCGAGCACATAAACAGAGACAAAAACTTAAATCTCTAATAAAATTCTGGAAAATCATGGCACGCACACCCATATTTTTCTGCATATTTTGGATATTTTCTTTTCTTCACTAGGGTTTCGCAATTATGATCATTAATAAGACCAGAAACCGATTAAAACATGAAAATCACAATAATTTTTATAAAACTAATTTTATTCGATTCCACTCCCAACCTTGACCCGTACGAGTTGCAAGATTATTTAATTTAGCCCACTGACCAATAAGGTTGTGCAACACTGGTTTAAAGGGAAGAATAAAATAGGAGTATTATGCACGTATGATACTAAAATATCGACATTGATAAAACACATTTTTTCCCTATAGATTAGACTAGACTATTACAGTATATATATATACCAGTAGATGGTGTAATACGTTGCCGTCGGGGGACACACATGTCTCGTAAACCTAAATTGCACGAACATGTTTTCCAAAAATACCACCACAGTATCCTTTGCTTGACGTAGGAGGCGACTAAACGGTTGGATAGCTGGGCTGACGACCCGCGCATCCGTAAAAAAATAAGCTGTTTATAAAGTCAACAAAACTAAAAATGGATACCGCCAAAGCAACACCGGACCCCCGCTCAAGTACCCGGACACGATTTAGGATCGGCACGTGGAACAGTGCAGTTACTTAAGAAACATGGGGCGTTAGAGGGCCTAATCACATGCATGAAGTAACGGCTGGAACTCGTTGCTCTTCAAGAAACTCGTTGGCCTAAAAGTGGAGACCATATGTCCCAGGGCTATACGATGTTATACAGTGGGGTTAACCTCGGAAATCTTGGAGCTGGATTTCTTCTTGGGCCGCAGGTAAAGAAGGCTGTTTTCGATTTCGAAGCAGTCAATAACCGATTGTGTAAGCTTCGGTTGCGCATGAAGTTAGCTAACCTGCCGATAATTTGGGTACATGCGCCCACAGAAGTCAGCCAGCCCCAAAATAAAGACTCATTTTACAATGACTTGGACGATCTGATGGGATCTATACGCGAACACGATGATAAAATTCTAATTGGGCACTTTATTGCTAGAGCTGGCAAAAATCAGGCCGTTTTGTGTGAAAACGTAGGTCCCTACTCCCAACACGAAACTGCGACCGATAATGGTGAGAGAATGATGTACTTTGCAATTGCTCACGATCTTAGAGTAGCAAGCACATTTTCCCCTCACAAACAGATTCATTTGGAAGCATAGATCCATCCTAGCAAAATTTCCCGCAGTCAAATTGACCACTTGTTAATTTCAAAAGGGCGAGGTCGGGTTGTGCAGGATGTGAGAACTTATCGGTCAGCAACCAAATACGTAGGCAATGATCATTATTTGGTTGCTGCAAAGCTACGGTGAAAGTTTTCGTATACAGGTCCGGGAACACAGCGAAACGCATGGTACGTTTCGACTGTGAAGGTCTGATAAATGAAGATCAAAAGAAATGATCTCAGGATCAGACTGGTAATAACTCCCTTAATGTTGTCAGCGACAAAATTAAGGGAGTTATTACCAGTCTGACTGCGTGAACTATGTCTGGGAGGTACTGAAAACTTCTGTTGTCAGTGCTGCTCAACAGACTTTGGGTATAGTGAAAGTCAGACCCAAGATTGATTGGTTTGATGACGAGTGTCGTCTTGCAGTTGAGCAACAAAATATAGCCCATAGTGAAGTGCAACAACGTCTCACAATCACGAGGAAAAACAAGGCTGCTCTTGCAAGGAGGGAAGCTAAACGGATTTGTAGACGGAAAAAGCAAGAATGGTGGAAGGCCGAGGTTCTGAAAGTACAACAACTCAGCAATGAGCGCAATTCGCGTAATTTTTTTAAAAGGATTACTGGATTGCACCATACTTTCAAGCTTGCGTCAACTGGCATTCGGGACCGGGATAGAAACCTCTGTGTCAAAAACGACGCAGTACGCAGAATGGACACTTTACCGACCTGCTTGGTGTTTATCAAGCGTCACAAACTGTAGTTGAGTGACCCCAGGAATTCACTAGGGCCATGCAGAGACTAAAACGAAACCGCTCACCTGGAGTGGACTGCATTAATTCGGAGCTCTTGATATTCGGAGGATATACTTTGTGGAACTGTTTTTTCGACGTTATTTGATTAGTATGGCGAACCAAAGTAATGCCTGACGAATGAGAATGAAGTGTGAGAATTATCGCGGTATAGCTCTCCTTTGCACAGCATACAAGTTACTGTCCTACATTATATTGGATAGAATCACCCCTCTAGCGGAGGGCCTGGTTGGTGACTATCAAGGAGGATTTCGTCCGAATCGATCAGTCACTGATCAAGTATTTTCGCTGCGGATGATTCAATCTAAATATTATGAGACACCCATCCCTGTACATCAGGTGTTCCTGGATTTCCAGAAGGCCTATGACTCGAACAATCGAGAGACTTTGTGGTCTAGGCTGAAATATCTAGCTATGCCAACAAAAATGATATGATTGTGTAGAATGACAGTGACACAGTCTCAATGCTGTGTTAAAGTTGAGAACAGGCCATCAAGAATTTTTGTAGTTAACTCGGGTATTCGGCAGGGAGGTGCTTTATCCTCGATAATCTTCAATCTCATATTGAAGTGCATCTTTCGTAAAACTGAAACACCTCAGCGCAACATCTTATATCGCCAGTCCAATCAGGTGCTTGCATATGCAGATGACATATGCGTGATTGGACTGAATAGCAACGGAGTGAAGGAAATACTGGATCCGCTTGTAGAGTTTTCAGCTTCTGTTGTTGGAGTCCATATCAATGAGTCCAAAACGAAATACATGGTCTCTGGTTATAGGGACAACGGCACACCAGATTTTAGTAGTGGCCACTGCACATTTCAAGTAGTGAGGGGGTTCAAATTTTTGGGCTCTCTTATCACTAACGATAACAGTGTGGGTGAGGATATTAAAGTGTGGCTAGCAGCTGGCAGCCGTCCTTTGTATCCTCTAAGGCCACTGCTAAAATCTAAACACATATTAAGTGCCGTGAAGCTGAAACTTTACAAAGCGTTGATCAGGCCCGCGTTATGTATGAATGCGAAAGTTGGGCTCTGACGGATGGATATGAGAGATGTCTCCTTTTTTAAAATTAAAACAAAATTAAAGTTGGGCGGATTTTGTTCCAGCACTCAATGCCACATGGGCCCACGGTGGAATACCCGGACAAACACGTATACTTACACATTAAAAACACCCAACCGTGATTTTTGGTCGCCACCAGGAATCGAACCCGAGACCCTTGAATAACAAAGCAAGGACGCTACTTACTGTGCTAACGAGGGCGGCGATTATGTCTCCTTACATTTCAGCGTCTCTTTCAGCATTACAATGCAGATATGCGCCGTATGCTGACCAACACAGTGCCAGTCAGACGCCTGCGAAGGACGAAGTCTTTAGATTTAGGGCAGTTAATGTAATCGTATAATCAGTTTGCAGCTAACCACTGGGTGAAACTCCACTAAGGTTAACACATTTAATATATGTAGGTAAGTTACTAGATGAATTATAATTCAGTTGTAATAGATACTAAATAATAAAAAAACAAAAACAAAAAAATTCTCAGTAATTTCTAGTCTAAATGAAGTCCGCGAAAGCATTTTAATGAAATTTATTATTAACTGTTGTCTCAGAAAAATTATAATTTGTATTCTAATATAATGTAAGTAACTTATTTATTGGTACATATGAATGTCGTCATTCTTACATAAATTAAAAATTTTGTTAAATAATCAGAAAAAATTTACCGCCATCTATTGAGAAATAGATTAATTAAATAAATAGCAGAAAAATGAATCTAAGGATACAATTTATTCATTTTGATTGTTTAAATCTATATATTTTTGTATATAAGAATGTCGGGTGTTGGCAACAACCCCCATAGTTTTTTAAATTGGTAGCTTTACAGACAAAATTAAATTTTATTGGGGATCCAGCGCTTAATAAAGTGCTTACTATTCAACTTCTTCTCCATCTCAAGTTCAAATACTCACATTACATTTTATTTGTTTTTTCCATTGATTGATTTTATTTCTGTGGCAAACTTTACCAATTTACCATTCTATCGCATCGATCGATATGCGATGTTCTTTTTATAGCTGAATTTTATTATCACCGTATATATTCTGCAGGATTTTAATTGTTTTTACAATATTTGTGTCTGGATTGCGATTTGATACTTTTAACACCATATTTTTGTGTGCAGGTCATTTTTGATAAAAATAAGACATAAAATAAAGTGATTTTAAAATACCCAGACTTTTAGCGTACGTACACAATTGTACCATAATTTTTCAGTACAATTAAGTTTTATTGTTTTCAATTTTGGTATAGCGTTTAATGGAATCTGTTAATACATTAGAAAATGACGACGCAAATAAAAATAAGTAGCTGATCTATATATGTCTCATCAAACTCGCTGTAATTAAATTTTAAGGTGGTGAGCGTGAGATAGATATTTTCTTATTTATGTATACTTTATTTAAATCGGTTGGACAATTTATGCAAATTTTGTTTTTTTAATAAAATAAAATACGTGAGACACAAAAAAGGTTAAGCGTTGATTATTTATTCGTTATCATAGCAGATTTATTTCTCCTGTTTTTTTATATTCGGATTTTGTTTAATTTAGTTCTTTAATGGATCTTTAATCCATCTCAACCACGCGTTAGAATTAACATTTGAAAAAAATGTTGAAAATTGATGTACACAATTCGCCATTCGGTATACATATATACAACAGAATTTTGCGTTTATCAAACATCTAATACCATTATATAAACACTTTTAATGTAGTATACCAATTCGTATTTCAAGCGGGGGAGTATTTTTGTACAATTTCACTCGTAAAATAAAATTTGGGTGTTGGCGAATTTTTGGGTATAAAACACATTAATTTTTAACAAAACCCATATTATGTGTTATGCACATAGTAGAAACTGATTTAAATGAAAGATAAATAGGGATGAGAATGGTTTCACATTTGAATATCTCTACACTACATGATTTAAGAATGATATTTTTTATAATAAGTGTTATTAGTGTATTAGTCTCTACTATATAATGTACTCATTTTCCTCAAAGGAAAATATTTACCACAATCTTTTACTTTTGTAACGTATTACTATTTTACTTTTCTTTGTACTTGTACGTACTTAATATGTAATATGTATAATAATAAACAGTGTTAAAGGCCATTACTGGCCCCTTACTGAATCAACAATCTGGCTCCAACGGTTTCGATCCTGAGCTTGGTCTTCATACTGTCTTAGACAATGTAATATGTATACGTATATATTTATTATATACAATATAGCGTTTTAATTGAAATACTAAGAACAGTTTAAAATTAAAATACGAAAACCAAAATTTTTTATTACATTTTACATATGTATACTAGTGTGTGTATACTGTCAGATACTGTAAACAAAATACGTTCTTTTATCAAAACAAGAAATTAATATCGTTATTGTGTCTGTTTGTGATGTGTTACTAAAACTGTATCATATGGAATATACCTTATCATATAAAATTACAAAATTCACGTTTGATGTACGCTATCTTACCACGTGCGTCAAACAAAAAGTAATGCTTTAATTATCTCTTTCATATATTTAACTCGTTTTCTGAAAATTGTTTATTTTAATTAAATATTTGTATCAAATTTGCTAACATTTTTTTTTGTTAAATAATTATAAATCTCATCCCTTAAGAATTTGAATAGATATTTGTTGGGTTATTTTAATTATGGTGGTTTTAACCATTAGATTCTATTTAATGTTTGCAATAATACAATTTAAACAATAATTTAAATATGGTGTGAATAGAGTTTGAACTCAAATTCTTTATTCCTACATTCTGTTTTTTTTATCAATTTGCACTTAAATTGTATTTTCAATTTTCTTCAAGACCTTTTCGTGCAAACGAACTTTAAAATAATCGCCTTTGTTACATGTATTCTAGTATTTCTCAATTGAATTTATATATTTAACCAAAGCATTAAAACGTGCTTTGAATAAAGACAAGCATGATTTTGGTAAATTTTCTATAAATTCTAGTAATTTTTGAATTAAAATTAATATTAGCACTCATATTATCGTATGTGTATACCTACATAAATCCAAGTGAATTAAAAATGTGAAAATAAATGTAAATTCTCTTTTTCGTGCTCTTGAATTCCTTCATAGAGAATCGTAATTAAAGGAATGCTACGAGGGCTACAAGAATCTCCAGCATGACGACGTGTCGAAATAAATTGAATTTTCCAAATTTTGCTTGCTTCGTCCGAAAAACTGTGTGCGTGCACCCAGGAAGCAGTGGAACGCATACAGTGTGTGTTTGTAATGTGAAATTAATCATTTATGGAACCAAAATAGAATCTGTTACAAATGGAGAGATATCGATATACCAACCCGACAAACAATTAGCAACCGCAACAGACTCTATGGTTTAGAGACCGTAAAACGTCGGTTGAATTATTTAATTTGTGATTTTTATGTCTTGAATGTGTAGTACATACTAGGTAAAAAAAAATTTTGTACAACTGGATTTTTGTTGTGATCGTGAGTTAAGTATTACCTCTATTTTAATTAGCAACGTTGTCGTCTCTTCATATGTCTCCTATTACTCGTTTCAAATGATACTTTGTTGAGTTTATGGCTGTTTCCCATAAACCCCCAAAGTTGGGAGTAGCTGGTGGAATAAAGTGCCATTCAATATTATTCATGACGAAATATTTTGCTATAGACGAATCCTTGGCCACCCATTGCTAGACTTGCTTGAATCTCTTGATCTGCTCCAATAAAATTAGACCCATTGTTACTGTATAATGTTTGCATATTCCTCGTCGACCATGTAGCCATCTGGGTATTCTGATTTGTTCCAATTTATATAAATTTTCTCTGATTGCGGCAGAATTCTCCCCAACTATAGATGGTAAAGGAATCCTAGCATACACCTAATAGCCACAGTTTCTGGGATATTATTTTAATCGCGATTATGGCTGGTGCCAACCATCCAATAGAATCAAATATCTTTGACTCCTCAGAAAATATGTGTCGTTTTGTTAATGCAATCCTTTCTAATAATAATAACAGTGTTAAAGGCCATTACTGGCCCCTTACTGAATCAACAATCTGGCTCCAACGGTTTCGATCCTGAGCTTGGTCTTCATATTGTCTTAGACAATCTGAAGAGGCCAAGTCGTTCTCTACATCGTGGAGCCATCGTCGCCTGCAACGACCTCTGCGCCTACCATATGGTGGCTCTCCTTTCAGAGATCGCTGCACAATTCGTTCCGGATCAGCACGCAGAACGTGACCGAGCCAGCGTACTCGCTGAGATCTAACTTCATGTACAATATCGGGGATCTTCATCAGATCTCTGATCTCGAAATTGTACAGAGCTCGGTATGTACCATCTATTTCGCGTTTAGGGCCGTAAATCACACGCATGATTCTTCTCTCAAATGTAAGGAGCCATCTCTCGTACTCATCCGTCAGCGCCCAACTTTCACATCCAAACATAACAACGGGCCTGATCAACGCTTTGTAAAGCTTCAGCTTCACGGCACTTGATAAGTGTTTAGATTTTAGCAGTGGCCTTAGAGGATACAAAGAACGACTGCCAGCTGCCAGCCGCACTTTAATATCCTCACCCACACTGTTATCGTGAGTGATAAGAGAGCCCAAATATTTGAACCTCCTCACTCCCTCAAACGTGTGGTGGCCACTACTAAAATCTGGTGTGCCATTGTCTCTAAAACCAAGATCAGGTATTTCGTTTTGGACTCATTGATCTGGAGTCCAACAGAAGCTGAAAACTCTACAAGCGGATCAAGTATTTCTTTCACTCCGTTGCTATTCAGTCCAATCACGCATATGTCATCTGCATATGCAAGCACTTGATTGGACTGGCGATATAAGATGTTGCGCTGAGGTGTTTCAGTTTTACGAAAGATGTACTCCAACATGAGATTAAAGAGTATCGGGGACAGAGCATCTCCCTGCCGAACACCCGAGTTAACTGCAAAAATTGTCGATAGCCTGTTCTCAACTTTAACACAGCATTGAGACTGCGTCACTGTCATCCTACACAGTCGTACCAATTTTGTTGGCATTCCTAGGTATTCCAGGGCAGACCACAAACTCTCTCGATTGATCGAGTCGTAGGCCTGCCGGAAATCCAGGAAAACCTGATGTACGGAGATGGATCTCCTTTCTAAATTAACTTTAAATTTAAAAGTATCTTCCTTAGGTACATAGCTCACTCCAAGTACAGAAATGTCTTGCGAATCACCTTCAAATCCCTTAATTATAACTACTTGTTCAAGCTCCGGTTGATTCGTAAGATCGATGCTATTCGATGACCACTTCCGTAGATTAAATCCTTCCTTTCTCAGCATGCAGATCAGGTGTTCAACAATACTTTGAGCATCCTACAAATTGCTCATTCCAGAAATCAAATCGTCAACGTAAAAATCGTGTTTCATTCTGGTAATCTGATGCTAGTTGGTTCGACTGGTCCCACTAACAATTGATCGTTGAGTGTTGGCCGATCCATCAAATACTACGCGTAACTTCGTAGTACTGCTATTTTCCTTTATCATCCATGATAAGGCAGATAGTATTGATTTTTGCCAGTATCTTCGTATATCGACTTTTAAAGGAATGATCATGTACAAATCTGTTCTCCATTTGCAAATTTCTTCCAACTCACAAAATTTCGGCAAAGTTAAATCGACGTCAAGACGTAGATTTACTGGAGCTATAAGCTTCGACTTGGAAATATGCCTTGTGCCGTCACATATTATATCAAAAATAATCATAAAATTTGAATCTGCAAAACGGATATTATTCAACAAGTTTAAGCCTCTCACTTCCTTGACTAGTGGTTGGTACAATTATTACCTTGGCTGAAATTTCAAATTTATTATCTAATCTGGATCTGATACAAATATTCGCCACACCCGTTGATACTCCAGAAGTTGTATCATTCAAAACCTGTGATCTATGATCCTTCCATTTCCTTTGTTCAAGGCGAGGGGCTGGAAATATTCCTCTGTGACGAAAGATGTGTTTGTGACCCAGAATCAAGCAACGCTCGACAAAAATGCCAGTCACCACTATGACGTACAACTTCTATTTGGACGGTTGGTAGGATCGTATTTGCTACTTAATTGGCATGACTACTACTTGTTGTTTCCGGAATCTTATCTGAGACTTGCATGTGTATGATTTCATGATGTTTCCGCTGGCACAAATTAGTTTTTTGTCTCATGTTGCATTGGAATACCAAGTGTGTATCACTTAAACAGTTATAGCATCTGGATTGTTTTTGGACGTATTCTCTGCGCTGTTGAATATCTAAAGCGAGAAAATCAGGATAATCAAATAATTTGTGATTGGTGCCTCAGAATGCACAAATTACTGCCGGTGCAGTGTGCATTACTTTAATTTGTGATAAATGTTGCCTCTGCGGTGCTTTGCAGGTTCTGGTTTAACACCTTACAACGCATCCATTCGCTTATTTAAAAATGCCAACAATTTATCGAAAGTTAGATATTCGATTTCGGTTGACTCTAGTTTCCACATTTGCTTTGTTTCTAAATCCTTTTTTTGAGTCGCGATATAACTCAGCCAAAGGTCCTGACTCTCTGCTAAAGGGCCAAGAGAATTTAAACCACGTACCACTTCATCATACGTGTCATGTAAACGCGTTATCGTTTGTGATGTTGCTTGCGTTATTGTTGGCTGGTCAAAATAGCTGTAGAATAAACAGAATTGGCATGGCTAACGCAATCGTAACAAATTTGATCTCTGAAAATCAAAAATCGCAGAGAAACCATAGTTAACTGTGGGCGGTAATTCTTTAAAAAAGAGAGTTTCCATATTAAGAAAAACTGAAATCTATATTTAGCATCCCAGCTAGTAATTCTTATGTGGAAGGAATTTTTCGGAGCTTTTGATATGCTACAATTTAAAAGTTGGTTATAATATGGTTCGTTCCAAAATAATAGGTAACAAACCACGGCACGGTTTCGCGACATTTTAAAGCTGTACAAATGTACTGCAAAAAACATATATTCAGGCAAATATTCTAACTACCTAAGCATTTGGAATACATTTGCGTGGCTTGCATATTTATCAATACTATGGGTGAAAGGGTTACAGAAAAATACCCAGCGCCAAATCTAAAGATGGACCTGTATCGAAAAATATTCACAACAATTTTCTACTACAGGTTCTATACTCCGAAAAAAAAACGCTTGTAGTACCTTCGAAAGGTATGGGCTTTACCTTGAGCCAAATGAGCAATTATCACTGCTCGACAATGAGCATGCCAATAATACAGTGTTATAATAAAGATTGGAAGATTGCATAAAATACAGGACTCCGACCTTTGATTTGCAGTCAGTTCTGTATACACGGTGCTCCTACGTTAGTTATGCAATATTAATTTAATCTCGCAAAAATTAATTTTTCTTAGTTTAAGTCAGCAGTTTTTATGTAATTTTACGGAATACCGAATTAATTTAAACTACACGGATGTAATATGACTCAACACGAGCGACTGAGTTGAAATGTTGCATAATAATGATGTTCATCAGATGTTTGATTGTTGCTAGTTCAAGATAATAATTCTTGCATATTGTATACACACACGGCCTACCCGCCACATCCACTAAATAAAAAATAAAAAAAATTCCAGCAAGACGGGCACGTTTTGATTTTACAGCATTTATTGAATAAAAGTAGATTAAAAATAATCTGTGGGATACGAAAACTTATTTGCTCGATAATAAACATTTAATGAAATGTAATTAAAATATTTTCGTTAGCTAAACTGATGTTCTGTTTATTATCTAAAAATGTTGAATAATCAGCAGAAAATGTTTAAAGAATTTTTTCAAATTTACCATCCTCACAATTTGGAGAAAAATATTGTTTAATACAAATTACAATTACCCAAACCAAGAATATAAAAATAGAAGAAGCTCAAGAAAAAAAAATTTAAACTTTCTAGACGCAGAAAACACATATTGTTTAAGGCGAATAATCTTATATTTAACATATTTTGAAACTACTTAATATTCAAAATATTCTGTAAGTTTTTCCATCAGTACAATTTATACAACAGAATTGGCCCTTCAACTTTAAAACTGAATAAACAGAGAAAAACTAATAAGCTTCGCATTTGATAAAAAAAGCAATTAATGGCAGAATTAAGGAAGCAAAATTTCGCAAGTTAGGCCGAATAAACTTTCCATCCCGAAAAAAGTATTTTCAGAATATTTCCTTGCTAAATTTCATAAGTGTCTTCGCTTTCAGTAAAAAATTTATAGAAAATAAAGCAAAATTAAAAGTACATCCCTAAAAAGTCCAAATGGCCCTAGATGAAACTTGTAGCTCCGTGATATAGAGATTGGCTATATGGCATTATTCAGTATTACCAATATAGCATCATCAGTGTGAGATTTAGTACTATCCAATTTATTTTAGCACCATAAAAATCAGTTTTGCAACCCAAGTGAAATTTGGCACTATATAAATGTTTTTAACACTAATTCTAGCACTTTCAAAATATAAGCACATTATCTAGATTAATTTTTCATTTATATAGTTTATTCTTTTTGCTACACGTCATAAATTCGAGGGAATAAACCCACCTTATTCGAATATTTATGCTATAAAATCTAATACATTTTTCTACATTTTAAACAAATGAACAGTTAAACTTAACGTTCTTGACTATGTATAATTCATCATCCAATAGGGATTTTTATGCGAGCGGAGGTGGCAGGTGATCTTAAATATCACTATATTGAGCGCCAATTCAATTTTCGTTTTCTTTTGCCCTATTTTTCCTTTTCGCCGAGTAACCTCAATGGTTGAAACTTCGGGTCAATATCGGTCATAACTTTCCGACATATGTAAATCAAAAATAATTGAAGAGTAGAATAAAGCATTTTAATTGATTCTGATCTGACATAAAAGTTCTATTATGAAAAGATGAGCTTTTGGCAAATAGCTTTTTCAATTGGAGATTGAATTTTTGATATTTATAACTAACTGCGACTTTAATTAGGGAATATTTATTGTAAATATTTTATTTGATTCCAATGTGGCAAAAATTAATGAACTTTTTTTGAAAAAACTTTCAATTGTCCTTCCCTTAAGGTTTTAATAATTTTATTCATCTGGCTTCTGCTATTAAAGAACCAGTGTAAATATTTTATTTGTTTCCGATCCAATATAAACGTTTTACTTATAATAAGATGAGCTTTTTAAGAAAGGTTTTATAATTTGTAAAAATTGTAAACATGTGCTTCTATAATTAAAATACAACTGTAAATCTTTTATTTCACTCGGATCTGAGATAAAAGCTATTTCTTGAAAAATGAGCTTTTGAAAATAAGTTTCACAATATTATCCTGCGAATTGGAACTTAACATTTAGATTTTTGTTTATTTAAAGAGAACAAATATTTGTTTCCGATCCAACATAAAAGTTATTTTATGGAAAAATTAGCTTTTTTAAAATAGTTTCATATCTGCCCTTCACATTAAATTTGCTTCTAAATTAAAGAACAAGTGTAATTATTCTGTTTGATTCCGCTCCAACATAAAAGTTATTTGTTAACTTTCACAGTGGTCCTTTCGCTTGGAAAATTTATGACCATCGAATTATTTAGATAAGACACAAATTGTTAATATTCCAATTGATTTCATTCCAACAAAAACTTCGTTTATAAAAGATGAGCTTTTTGTAAAAAAGTTTCACGATTACCCTTTTAATTGGAAATTAAGAATTTAATATTTGTTGGTCATCTCTATGAATAAATGAATCCTTTGAAGATATGTTTTGCACTGTTTCTATTTTGTAATTATCTGTTTCTCTAAATTAAATAATTTGTGTATTTATTTTAATTGATTCCAATTCGACATAAACGTTTTATTTATGCAAATCTGAGCTTTTTGAGATTACAGATTTCAATTGGTAATTTTTATTTTTCAAATTTTAATTAAAGAATAATTGTAAATATTTTTATTGATTTTGATCCAACATGAACGTTCTATTGTGAAAAGATGAGCTTTTTTGAAAAATGTTTCTTAGATTAAATTTTAAATACATGCTTCCTTTATTAAAGAGGAAATAAAAATAATTTGTTAGACAGATTCCAATCCGACAGGAAAGTTAAGCTTCATGAAAAAGGGGTTTGCCCTATTGTTCCATTAGAAGTGTACATATTTTGATAATTGTAGTCGCTTATCTGGTTCTTCAATTAAAACACTGCAAAACTTTCCTTATGTGTCCTTCTAATGGGAAATTAAAATTAAATATAAAATTATATAAAAATATTTGTAATCATTGACTTCTTTAATTAAAGAACAAATGTTTATATTTATTATTGCGGATTATACCGCATTCGGCGTAAAAGCTAATTTTTAGAATGCCCTTTTTAATAAATTAAGCTTTTCGATGAAACAATTATGAATTTTACTTTGGCGTGTCATTAAACATTTAAAATTTAAATGGTTATTATGAAAAGTTTATTAATTTCCAACAATTTTTAAAATGGGTTTTCAAGTTTTTGGTGTCCAAAATAGTGAAAGCGAAGTTTATAAATCAGTCCAAAAAATAGTTTTATGAGACGAGGAGGTATACATATTATGTACAATTGTTTATTTATTTCAAATGTAGTTGTTGCCTTTTTGCAAATGGAAATTATTTAAATTTGCACAACCTAGTTACATAGCTAACAAAATTTCATTAATTGTGTCTACTTTCAAATGATTCCTTTCTTTGGTCCCACTGGCTAGCCGCTAGTGGCTAGTTATAAGCGAAGAAACCCTTTCTACATTAGCATTGTGTCTAAACAAGCAAATCACTTCATTTGATATACAAAAAATAATAATTTTCGGTGAAATAAGTCTCATTCATTTCAGAGCTATAGAACTATTACATTTTGTAAACCAGAACCTAAGTTTTGGAATTGAAACTAATTAGCACTATATACTATCAATCTAGACTATATCAATATGGCAGAAACCAAAAATAATAGTTGGCAACCTGGAATGAATGCACCTGTTTTTAAAGACTTTTATAGACATAACCCAGAGGGGATTATCTCTATAATTGCCCCAAAAATTTATACATTTTGGAGTTGATTCTTATATTTTATTTGGACACTAAAATACTAAAAGGTCTTAAAAATTTCTATAACTTTTCTGGCTTATTTTACTTTATCTGTTAGACTTTTTACTTAAAAATTTGCAACATTTAAAAATTTCGGGATACTATGGGTTTTCTTACAATTTTTCATATCTTTTCTCGGGCTAGTGTAAAATTTAGTATAGAAACATACCAAAATTGTAAATCTCGAGATAGTTTTCGGAACTTCACATCCATCGAAAGCGAACATATTTAAAATGCAGTGACATTATTTAAAAAAAACAAATGTAAATGTCATTTTGGAGAAGTTTCCAGTAAGTCCAGTCGTGTAATTCAATATCATATATTAATATATTTTCCGATTAGCACTATATTAGGAATAGTCAAAGATGCAATTCCGCTTCCTGGAGTATGGATTGCAGTTGCTAGTAATATAGCAAACAATATTAAGAATTATCTTAAAAAGTCCCCGCAAATTGCATACATTGTTGTTGAAAAGAATCATTTAATCCTAACATAACAGGTCTCGTAATGCAAAATAAACTTTTTGTAATAATTTTAAGCTTCAGCAGAAGGAGAAGTCGCAGTTATTATTAAGACTTTTTGTTCAGTATTTCTTGAAAAATAATTAAATATCGTATTTAATACATTTATATCAACGACAGATGAAGAAATTAAAAAAGCTAAAAAATCTAAATTTATATAATAATAATAATTATAGTTATACTAATTTAAAATAATGGTTATAGTTATACTCGTATGTGTGGAATTAAAAAACATAAGATTATAAAAGAAATGTGCTTAAAATCAATAAAGTTTTTTATTTAAAGTCAAGTGACGAAGCTATAGGGTGTGCTGTTTTATACTTTAATAAGAATAAGTGCCGACATAAATCCCGCGCAATATTAGTGAACCCATCGCGTACAATATATAAAATTAATTTGAATTCTAATTATAAAAACTTTTAACTAAAATTGTTTTACATTACTGTTCTCATGATACATTTATTATATACCTGGGCGAAATATGTTAGCCATTGACCAATAATTTACGGAATTGATTCAGAATCAATATGGCATTTCTTTTACATCGGTTTTTGAGATTTTGAAAAATTTACCAAATTGAATAGTGTTTGAATTATGTAAAGTGGACTTTCCTAATGACATAATATTATCAAATGAATGTGCACATTTAGCAAATACCGAAAATATTTAGAATATTAAAGTTATATTTGTTTGTCAACTTTTTTAGTTTTAAGCTATGGTATCAATCAGTAAACCGAACAATTTTTTAGTGGCATCTGTTTACAGTTATAAAAACAAAAAGATGTTATTTAAAAAAACAAACTAAAACACCAAATATTGTGAATAAACCCAGGAACGACAAAATATTTTTATCTTGTTTTGTTGTTATCAACCAAAAAATATTTTTCTTTTTTAAACTTGCTTGAGAACAATTCTTACACAACAATTTCTTCTTACTTCTTTCGTGCTATATATAAAATAAAAACATGTTGCCTGCAGTAAATAAAATGTTAAAACATAGTTTGGATAAAACTTGTTTTGAATGAATCAAGCGATGATAATGCATATTTATAACCCTCAAACTAGTCCCGCAACAAATAGAGATTGCCCAACTTTATTGGAAATTTTATATTGCTCATAAACATTCTACAATAGTGTTATAAATTATGAACTGATATAAATTCTATTGTAAAGTTTAGTAAATAATATAAAACAATTTATTTTTTTTTGATAACAACTGATTTAGATTGTTATAATTAAATGTCGTAAATTTAAAAGATCAAACAAATTTTGGAAATACCTACGTAAATTGACGGGAATACAACACTGGGTTATGCAGTAATACTAATATTCTTTAGTATTTAAATCGTTTAGAATATTATATGTAATGATGTTTGCCAAAATAACTGAACGTCTAAAGTATTTACAATTTTGCCGGATATTAAATTTTTTTTTTACAAAATTACTTTTATAATATGACGTATTATCTTGTCAAGCGCAAAAAAGTTGTAAAGCCTTCTGTGTTTTATTCAAATAAAATTAAGAAGACTTAAAAAACAAAATGAAAATATTAAAGTTAGTATGTTTTGTGAAAGATGAAATATTTTTTAAAGGATTTATCAAACCTTATACATTTATATGTAGGATAATAAAAATTTATTTCACGTGAATTATAATCAAGTTTATAAAGGTATATTATATTAATGGGCTTTTACAATTGAAATAATTATCTCTATTATTTTTCAAGACCGTTTTGTAATTATATTATGCGTCAAGAGTTGGCCTACCTAAAAATTACCAATTTCAAAATGTATTTATTTGCTAAATACATAAAATTACATTTTTCTGTAAAAAGTAATTGCAGAACGCAGAGTCTTGTTTTCGAAAACAAATTAATTGTATTGTTGGCCATGTATTTTGTTTTCCAAAGAAAAATCAATTTGAAATAATTTGATAACAGGAGGCTACAACGATTTAAATAATTCGCATACAGCCATAAAAAGCACTCTATGACAGAAAAACATCTCGACGCAACGTTTAATTTAGCAGTGTGTGGCCAAAATCGAATCGAGCATCAATTAGAGGTACATGCCAAGCAATCAGTTTTAATACACAATTTAAAAGTGAAGAAATACCGAGATGTTTTAAAGCGCTTGTTCTCCGTTACTTGCCTTCTTGGAAGACAGGAAATTGCTTTTCGTGGGAACGATGAATCGAAGGGCTCAAAAACAAAGGTAATTTTGTTGAAATTATTAAAAGATTAGCCGAATTTGACCCAATATTAAAAGCGCATCTAGAAACATCGATGGTTTTTGAAGGACTTTCACCGACTATTCAAAACGATTTCATTTTTTGCGTCCACAAGCTAATGACCACTATTAAAAATGAAATAAAAGATACTCGTTTTGGTGGTATTATAACTTTCTGTAGTATTCTGGTAGGTGCATATAGCTAGTATTGTTGAAAGGTTTGTTGGTTTCTATGATGTTAATAATGACAGAACTGGACAAGGTACCTGTGATGTAGCTTTAGATATAATGAGAGAGTTTGAATGCAACACTAAATTAGTTGCGCAAACATATGACGGTGCTGCTGTTATGTCTGATTCTGTAAATATCGTACAGCAACTAATTCGAAATAAATGCCCCCATGCAATTTTTGTACACTGCTTTGCTCATAAACTAATTTTAGTACTACAAAATTCAGTGCAGAAAATTAAGACTGTAGAATTTTCTTTTCGTTTTTAGAAGGATTCCCAGCTTTTTTCGCTCATTCGTCTAAGCGAACCCAACTATTTGACGAATTTTTATTGAATCGTTTTCCAAAAATTGCACCAACGCGTTGGAGTTCAGTATCTCGTTAAGTTTTCATGATTCATAAGAATAAGAATTCCATCAAAAATGTATTTAAATATATTTTGGAAAATCCGCAAAATTGGGACTCGCAAGCAATATCATTTCACGAGGTTTTATACGGGAATTGAATGAATTTAAATTTAATTTTTTTGTACATTTATTTGCTAATATTTTCAAATTTACCAAAAAGACTTTTCAAATTTTACAAAAGAATTCTTTGGATATTGCATTTTCTAGTCAAGAAGTGGAGAATCTCAAAATTATTTTAAATGGAAATAGAAATGATTTTGATGAATTTTGAAATGCGGCAAAATATTATTTCGAAAATGGTGATGATGAAGGTCCAAGAAACGAAAACAGCTCGGAAAATTCAGAAAATGATGCTGAATTGGAGATCGTGTCTGGGAGGTCACTGAATTTTGATATACCAAATATAAAAACTCGCTATAACCGCCTGTATTGTGAAGTTTACGATGTAGTAAAAATGAATAAACGAGCATTTCAATAGTGTGAACCAGATGCAATTTTTGGAGTTAGTCGCCAGTGAAAAATTTGAAAAATATAACAATAATTATCCATCGCCAGCATTTGAGCCGTTAAAAAAAGCGTATCCGCAAGAATTTGAATTTTATAATTTAAAATCTGAATTAAGCCTTTTATATAGAAAACCAGAGTTCAAAAACAAAAGTATTGTTGACATTTTTTCAATTTTTCGATATTTAAAAATTCAGGATTCTCTTTCGGAATTAGATAAACTATTACAACTCTTACTCCCGTTTCTGTCGAACGATCGTTCTCAGCTCTGAAACTCATTAAAGATTTCAAACGAAATTCTTTGGGCCAAGACAGATTGAAAAATTTAAGTATTATGTCAATTGAGAAAGAAATGCTTAATATATTATAATTAAATGAAGATACATTTTATGATTCTCTAATTGACATATTTTGCGAGAAAAAAAAAAGAATTGAATTGATGTATAAATAATAAAATAAACTGTACAATTTTTGTTGAAATGGCGGTATTGAATATTGTGCATTTACTGCAATTTTGGAATCACCTATATTTCAATTTTTATAAAATTGTCGATGTACGAGTACATACATTTATAAAATAAGATATTTAAAAAGTAAAAATAAATAAATTTCAAACTTTCAATGAATTGTTTTATTAAATGTAAGTTTCAGATTGCTAGTTCAAAAATTATATATTTTGTTTTATCTAACAAATTGGATTTTTATTTTTAGTGAAATTTTGAAACTGTTGATGTTTATTTCATTTTTATAAAATTTTGCTTGTTATTAATCCACATTACATATAATCATCGAAAGTTAAAAGTATTTGGTGTATCTTCGTACTTAATTTAAAATTTGGCTTTTACTTAATAATCTCCAAAATAACAAACCCAAATTACAGAATTCGTAAGTTTAAAGTATTTTCAATTCAAACATTCAACTTGTATGAATTGCATGTCTGAGCTAAAATGTCACGCTACGCCACTGCAGCCTATCAAAAATTATCAAACTTAGTTCTAAAATTTTAACATTCCAATTAGTTGTAATCACAGCTTTAAATTGTTTCAATATTTGTTTTTACAAGCTACTAAATAGTATCCGACTTGACATTTTGATTTTATTCCAAATGCTTTTTCTCAATTTTTACATTTTTAAAATTGCTATTCTTAAAATATATAGTCTCACAGCTTTCTGCTGCATAATTACTAGTCTTAAAATATCTACACCAATATGTTTTACTTTCAAAGCTCTGAACCCTTCAAAGTTTCTATGTTTAAAAACTTTAGACTGGAATTTTTTAACGCCCGTTTCACAGTCTAAATAGCCATGGAGTGCGGAACCTCAGTAAGTTTCAAACATTTCAATAAAATAAAATAAAGTTATGCACACAGACCTAGCCAAGCATTTACTGTAAGAGAATTTTGATTTCTAAACAAAGTTTAAGAAATTGATCGAAATCTTCATCCCACCAAATACAAAACATTTTTTAGTACAAATTAGAATCACAAAAATTATTGTTGGCCATTATTTGGGAAGCAAACTATTGGCGACAAAAATAAATACTGGTTCTTAATTGATCAAGTGGGATATCTATCATATGGAGAACCATTTTCTACCGATTTTACCAAACTAATTTGTATTAAAAAATTTCTATCCATAGTATTGTGGCGGTCTGGTGTAATAAATTATTAAAGGTGATAAAGTCGACTTTTTGGTACTTTCCGTTAACTTGAAATAAATTTTACCAAAAATAATAAAATTACACCGCTTTACATGGTGTATGTATACCGTATAGTGTAAACAGTGGCCAGTTCTATCCATAATATTGTGGCGATCTGGTATAATAAATTATTAAAGGTCATAAAGTCGACTTTTTGGTATTTTCCGATGACCTGAAATAGATTTTACCAAAAATAATAAAATTACACCACTTTATAAGGTGTAATGTATACTGTATAGTGTAAACAGTGGCCAGTTCTATCCATAATTTTGTGGCGGTCTGGTGTAATAAATTATTACAGTTGATTTTAAATGACATTTTTTCATTTTCCTCTGAATTAAACTAAGTTGATTTTTACCCAAACTAATTACATTTTATTATTCGACGTCTTACCAGTGAACTGTTGTTAATTTGTAATAAATGCTGGGCCAAGTATTGTCTCGTTATCACAATTACATCAAAAGTTACAAAGTGGTGGTGTAGACCCCCCACGGTTTACTCGCGAACGACAAGTGTAATGAAATCGGGACCTGGGGTAATAAATTGTAATAAATTATGAACTATATTTCGTTGTGGAGGGCTGATTTGGCTGGTGCAGCTTCAAGGCACTCAATAACCTTACATATTCATACATTTTAGAGCTTAGTTTTCTCATCATTATGTTTGAGGGTTCCAAATTTTCGGAAGATCCTATATCGGATTTTTTTAAGCATTCCTTTGTTCTTAAAATTCCTGTTAAAGTCGGAATTTCTAATTTATTCCTTATTTTATTTTTATTATGGTTTATTTGCGATAAAATGCGTTCTACGTTTGCGGTTGCGACCGGAATAGACAGAGTTGCCAAAATTACTTTTTTTTAATTGGGGAAACACTCGCTTCCAACGTTTCTCTTTAATTTAATCACCGTTTTCCAAAATATTTCTATGTTGGTGTTATCATTAAGACCAATATCTTGAAAATTAACAGCGCGCGAAATACTCTCCATTCATCATCTACCTGCGGTGCATTTTCAAATTAAAAAATATTGGCGAGAAATATTTGAAATTTGGAAATTGTGGCAGTTTTTCTATTAATAAAGGTTTTGGGAGCCAGCAAATTAACGGAAAGCAGGATTTCATTTTGAAAATTCAAAATTTTTCAATAAATTGTTGCAAAATTTACGTTAAAACTTAGGCAATGTTTTCGAAAATTTGTTTCATCACAGAGACAATAATTTTGATTTCGAAACGACCGTCGACTCATCAACACACAGCGAAAAATTGGTTTTTTAAAATATCACATAAATCTTCATAATGACTCAGACCGATTACATTATTTACAGTTGCTTTTGTATGATCAAGGGTAATTTAACCAGCTCTTCATCGTAACGAAACCAGCTCTTCAACCGCAATAAAAGACAAATTATGTTCAGCGCCGAATGCTGCCAGATGTATTTCAAGTTTCGATACTTTCTTTTCGTTATTAAGAAATTCCTTAATAACATTATTGGGTGCCGATTGGATATTGTGGCAAATGCCACTTACTATTATTAAGAAACATTTTTTTTTGTTCTAAAATTATTATTAATTCATTTAATTTGGGACACTGTATTTTAGTATGTAGTTAGTATTTATAAATTTTGTGTTATGGATATTTATGGGATTAATGGGTAATGGTATAAAAATAAAAATAAAAAATAAAAGAAAAAAGGTCGATCGATGGAGGAAAAAGAAGGGGAGAAGAATTTGGATGATTGTACGATGTGGATGGATCTTCGGAATAAAAAAGACAAACAAAAGTAAAATAATAAAAAAAATAAAAAAAAAATAATAACAATAATGGTACGATGTACCTAGATAATTTTTTTTTAAAAATAAAATAAAATGAAAACTATAATATGTATAAACATTTTTATTAAAATATAATAAAATTGAAGTAAATTAAGTAAATAAGTAAATTAAAATATTGTGAAATCCATTGAAAAATATAATAAAAATAAACATTCACTATCGTATGTTTCGTTGGCGTCATCAGAAAAGAAAATCAACTGTAACAACAATACGACGAAGTTTTCGGTAAATGATCAAGCAGAAAAGTTGATCAATTTTTATCTTCGCGATCGGATCCCCAACGTTATAGTTTGTAAGTAAATTTATATTGTTAGTGTTAAGATTAAATTTAGTGTTAAGGTAGTTAAGATTATTTCAATTTTTTTTGGTGAAGGGTAGTTAATAATAATACCAAAAAGAAAATTATAATAATTAATAAATTAAATTTTTGGAAAGATTCTTTTTTTATTATGATTGGTTAATTTGTGATCAATTCCATTGGTGATGACGGTGAATGAATTTGCAGTGCCTCGAGTGTATGTGATCAGTATTTTTACGCTATATTTGTTTACAATTATTTTTCTTTCCCTATATAATATTTTTTTAAAACAGCAATTTCAAGCTCTCTTGTGATCCCAGAAAAGAACCCCCCACGCCTGAAACCTAGCCGGCTAAAAAACTTGCTGTCTGGATGAATCACAAGGGAGTCTGCAACAGGCTTTATGTATTTTAATTATGATGCATAAAGAAAACTGTTACAATATCAATGGCCCTTGATCTTTTACGGTGTTTACTTGTTTTGGTGCGCATTTTTAGGCGGTAATACCTCCACCGGCTTTTAATTCACAGTTGCATACTTTACAGAATGCAAAATTATTATCACTTTTCTTAAGTCACAATTTTAAATTTTCGTCGGCTTCCACAAAATGAAGTTTTTTCTTTAGTTTTTCATCTTCTAGAAGAGAATATTAATTTTAAAATTTCAATATATGGAAAATAAAACACAAAAATCTAATCTTACAGTAGTTTTATCTTCTGGTTTTGATTTTGTTGATTTCAAAGATGCTAATCTACTAGGGGTAGCGGGACTTAATTCCAAATCACTATCCATCTTAAAAATAATAAACATATTTCCAGATCTTATGAACATGAATAAAAAACACGAATAATTATACTTACTTCATCTTGGTGTTCTAATTCTAATACCGGTAGCGTTTTATTAATTTTATTGGTTGATTTTCCGACAGATTTTTCTGGAAAAAAATTGTGATATAAATCCACAAGGTTTATTCACCTTCTCATAGTTACCTATTGGTGTTCGAATCAAAAATGTATCCATTGTAGCTATTCAAAATAATTTATTCTTAAATATTAATATCACTTTTCTATCACATCACGTTAATTTCAGTTTGTTCAATTGAAAACATAACCACAAATAATTTGACAAACAAACCCTAAAATCCGGAATCACAAATAAAATTCCATACAATTCCAAAAAACAAAGAAAAGATATTGTAAACCTTTTGTATAGTTAGAATTTTGGTAAACAGCATGATTTGCGGGGTTGCTAAACACATTATTTCGGAATTTAAAAAAAATAAAATTAAAATAATTAAAACCAAAAAACTGACCAAAATCTGAAATTTCTTAGAAAAACTGTAAATCGTTTGCCCTATTAGAAAAACTGAGATTTTCAGATAAATCTAACAACATTAACTTCAAAGACAGAATAAATTGAATTGAGCAGCTAGACAATAGGTGAATTCGAAATAAGTTGAAATTAAATTATAAATCTTGCAATTTGGAACGTATTGCATATACTTTATAAGTAAAAAGCGGACTGGTAAATAAGCTCAACATTTTTACCAAAAATGATCTAATTGATATACCAAAGCTTTTTTTGTAATTACTTATTTAACAGAAATGAATACATTTGATGCTTTTAATATCATGTTAAGTAGACATGTCCTATTCCAAAAATAATTTATTGTAATAAGCATATTTCACATCTATACATCAAAAAAAAATGGTTATGTATAGACTATACAGTATCGAGATTCAATTCTGAGATCTTTCTTTGAAATATACTTTGAAGAATATTTTAAATTATATTTAACTGTAAAAAGGGACTTTGGAAAGATTTCGTTGTAATTAAATTAAGTGAACCTAAAGTTCAATTTAGAAATTTAGAGTAAAAATTTGATATATAAGACAAATTAAATTGATATTTTTAATTAATTGAATAACTGAAGTTGAGATATAAGTGCATAGACGAAAATAGTTTAAAATTAAAATAAACTCAAAATATTGAAATCGAAAGAAAACATTTCAGTGTAACCAATGCAAGACAGAATCCTGTAATTGCTAGTTACCAAATAGTCACTCATTGTGGATGCATCGGCTTCTCCACGGTTACGTGTGGAGCCCCAAATGCGACATTTGCTTGTTAACGATTTTTCCATTTGATGCAGCCCTTGCGCTAATTGAACTTTGTACGCCTTCATACCGAGGTCTTTATGCAAAATGTTCGTCACTGTATTGCGTGAAATGTTCAATTCTTGAGAACGATGGCGAGTTGATTAATGCTCACACACATTCAGATACGTGTTGGTTTATCCAATAACAATCCAGTTTCACGAACTCGCTTCACACATTGCCTTGTAAGTATTTCATTTCTCCTCTTAACTTTGAAAGTAAGTTTTCAATATTTCCCAATTTAGTTGAGGGATAAAGCGACTGATTTCGTAAAAGTTAAACATTAAACTAATTTTGTGCCATAACACGAATGACGTTGAGTGTTACCACACTCGAAATAATCGAGTAGTTGATAGTTCAAATCTGCAAACGCTAGATGGAGCACCCGTTATTTGAGGGTAATTAAAATGTTAAAGATATTTTGTTTTAACCCAACCCAGAATATATCAACTGAAGGTTAATTGAAAATGGTTAGAATGTCAATATACGTATACATACATACGTATCAGTGGCGAAGCGTGGTTTTCATAGGTGACAGAAGCACTTTATATAATTGTTTGGTTTATTAACTTCAACAAAATTAAAAATACATTTAAAATTTTGCAATTTTAGGTAGAAGAAATCTTCAAATATAATTCAACGTATTTTATTAAAAATAATGTTTATATGTTTAAAAGTTCGTTCTGCGTGCTGATCCGGAACGAATTGTGCAGCGATCTCTGAAAGGAGAGCCACCATATGGTAGGCGTGGAGGTCATTGCAGGCGACAATGGCTCCACCGTGTATAGAATGACTTGGCTTCTTCAGGTTGTCTAGGACAGTATGAAGCCCAAGATCGAAACCGTTGGAGCCAGATTGTTGACTCAGTAAGAGGCCAGTAATGGCCTTTAAATACTGCTTATTATTATTATTTATGTTTAAAAATTATTTTAATAAAAATTTCAATGTTTGCTCTAATTAAATTCATATAATGTTGAATACATTTTTCAATTCTGTTAATATAACCAAAACGCGTTTTGTAATTTTATGGAATTTTATGGATGGATAATTAAAAGTCTGTTTACAAAACGTTCTAAGTGTTTTGAATAATAATAAAAAATATTTATTTAAATTTAAAATTGTGCCAATTTTTTTTTGGAAAATACTGTGAATATTATGGATTATAGTATGGATTCTAAAAAAAACGAAAATGCAAATAAATAATAATCGTCATTTTGTCAAAGATCGTCGCCCTCGTTAGCACAGTAATTACACAGTTCGATTTACGGTTGTGACCAAAAATCACGTTTGGGTGTTTTTAATGTGTAAGTATATGTGTTTGTCCGGGTGTTGCATCGAGGGCCCACCCGTTAGTGGCATTTTTTTTGTCAAAGATCGAAATTTAGTAAAATCGTGATAATTGTAGATTTGATGCATGACTTTCATTAAAATGCCTAAAATATGTTTAAAATTAAATCCAAAATAGTGTAAATCTTCGCTATCGAAACTTACAAAATAATTTAAGAACAAATTAAAAAGAATTGTTTTTGTTGCACGTATGACAACTATCTCGATATAACTCGTTATCGAGTATTTGTTAAAATCTCGTTGAATCTTAAACCATGACACAAATTTTTCGATAAGCATATTTGTCAACTTTCGATGTAATTTAAATTTTTCAATTAAATTTTAAATTTTCGTGCTTATTGGAATGCATTTTTATGAAAGCTTGCATTAATAGCTAAGAGATATTTGCTATTCAAAAACATTTAAATCAATAAATCAACTATGTTTGTGTTTTTGGTAAATCGAGTAAAATAGTGCTTTAAAGTAGATTTCTACTTTGCGAAGTGTCCGCTTACGACAGTATTCAGTGTAAATTATTCACAATAATTTAGTAATAAAGCCATTTGGGAGTCGGATACTTCTCCAAATTGAATCTAAGACTTATCCAAATTTATTTTTCTTGATTATTTTACACAAAAAATTAATTTGCGATTATAGTAACTTGTTTTCGCATCCACGTACGTAATGACGAAGTCTTTTAAGTCCAATGGCATATGGCCAGATCATTTTTTTAAGTTTATTAAAATGTCCTTTCCACAGTGGAGACTCATCAATACCTACATATGTTAGTGAAGGAACCTGTTTGATAGTTTGATTGTTAACCATAAAGGATGAGGGAACCCCTAATGGGATTTGTTTATTTTGGAATATAGGTAATTAACATTTAATTAAGTAACATTTTACTGGTTGACACCCATTTGACAATATTTACTAAATCATAGATCATTTGTTCTAATGAATGAAAAACATCCTTGGATTTTAGAACCAGTATGGAATCTACAGCATACATAAATTACAAGTTTGCATTTACATTTATATTAAAAATATAATTTATATAGCAATGGATCTAAAACTTTGACACTCATTTACAACCGTATATTGTTCACGGTTATACTAGTCTGATGATAACAGCTTGAAGGTATTTATCGTGGAATTTAACTATTAAATTTCCACAGCTCTATTTCATGTGAAACTGTATCAAAAGCTTTTTTGTTGTCAATCGAGAGAAGTGATATAAAATACTTTTGCTGCTGTTGCTGATTGTATATTGGATTTATTGTCAAACCCGAATTGGTTTACATTTTTATGAAAGAATTATTTTTAAAATATTCCTTCATTCTGTGGACAATTATTTTCTCGAAGATTTTTGAGAATTAATTTAATATAGAAATGGGTCTGTAATTAACTGGCAGCTTCAACGTAAAAAATTTATTGACAACATCAACTCAAAAATAAAATATAAACCAAAACCATCACAATTGAATGCAATAGCATGTAATATATTGCAGAAAGTTTTACACAAATATGGATATAAGCGTTCAAAACCAATACGTAAATTCAATACAAATTGTAAATATATCATAAACTTTATATAGGCTTGTGCATGTAGAAAACTTAAAGAACAATGATAAATAACGACCAATTACAAAATGATGACCGTACTTTTATATCTAGATGAAAATCAACAAACGCAAACAAGCAATAGTGAATTTTATTATCTTGTGCAGAAGTGTAAACAAAAAACTTAATTTTTTAATTTTTATTAAAGTTTTAATAAAAAAAATAAATTTAATTTTACATTGAAAAACTGGAAAAATACATAAATAAATGACATAGTTACACATAAACTCTAACACATCGTCATATATGTACATATGTATATAAAAAAACTATTAAAATCTGCTTCTCTTTTTTCTGTTGTATGTATTAAATTAACCATAAATAGGACAGTGAAAAAGAAAACAGCATCATAGAATATATTTTTAAATTACAATGGCCTCATTCTGTGTATGGTTCCTACAGATATAAGTAAACCTTTATTAGGGTTCCGTCCATAAAATGCAAATCGGTCTCACTGTCCTTCTGTCACAGACTCATAACTTTTAGACTATCATTCGTATCGAGTGGAAATTTTGCATTTACGTTAAATCATTTAATCCACAGATAATTCAACTATTGTTTCAGAAAATAAATTAAATTAATTAATTAATAATTTTAAAAAAAAAAATGCACTCAATGCCGCTAATGGGCCCAAGGTGCAATACCCATATTCACTCGAACATTCATTCCACCCATTCACACAAGTACCGTATACCACCCGCGCAATGCATAATTTAATATAGTATGACATGTCACCCTGTACAGTGACATGGAAGATGGGTCGGCCCATGAGTTATACATTCCAACAGAGAGTCACAGATGTTTTCAATTTAATCACCGATCGTAATCGGGAGTCATCTCTTTTTGCATCTCGCCTCTGTTGGGATTCGAACCCGGTACCTAACGATCCAAACGTCGCAGCTTTAACCACTGCGGTATTTGCTCGGTAATTAATAATTAAACCGAAGTACCAACATTTTTTATATTTTATTTATATAGCATGTGATATTTCATTTTAAAGGGCTCATCTTAGCAAATTCTAAAAATATTTTTAAATAATTATTTTGATTAATATTTGGTAGCGGATTTTATGAATATGTGGCAAAAAATGTATGTTCCTTATCTATGAAAGTCCAAAATTTTGATATAAATATAAATTAAAATAAATAAATCTGAAATGTATACGAGTATAAGGTGGTAAAGATTATACGAAAATTATAGAGAAAACGAAATGTTTTAATGTGTGAGGTTAGCCCGAAAATTATACCGAAAAATACGATGGCAGCACTAACATACCAATATCACGCTATTTTTTAATATCATCCCGAAATTTCTGTCACAAATATTTAGTTTCTGTAAAGATATAGTTTTGAATATCACCACCATAAAAAATAATTCATTGATAGTATCATAATATTTAAAATCTCGCATAAAATAATATAACAAAAAGTTGCCGAAGATGTATGAAAATTTATTAAATATTGCTTAAGCTTCACTTGATATGTAATTTTTAGGTAATGGATACATCAAATACAAATTTCTATTAACCGAATTCTCGTTATAGTCGTCTGAAGTCATATTAGTTATGGATATCGCTTGATATGGGATTGTTAGGTAATGGATACACCTTTCTTATAGCAAGAAAAAATTTGTATTTAGCCGAATTCTCGTGTAGTCGTCTGAAGTCATACTAGATATTGATTACCAAGGATCGCTTGATATGGAATAAGAGATAAACTCAAAGAGATTTTTGACGATGGAATTCGATTGGTAATGTTCTTATAGATTTTTCTTCTATGAGCTTATTAAAAAAATCGTTCGATTGTTATTTTTTTAAAGTAAAATATACCTTTCCTTTAATATACGTACAAGGAATATATTTAATATTATCAAACGACACACAGTTGTTATAGGATATATTATTCGGCATTATCGATGTATCCATGGTTTTCAAATGATGCTATAGTTACAGAACAAGATATTTTTATAAATATATATTAGTATTACCACATTAAACTATAATCATTTTTCGGGAAATATTTTCGGGCTAATTACACATTTTTTTTTTTTAACCTTTATCTCCAATTTAGGAGCATAGGGCGTCTACTAGGTGGGACCATCTAACTCTATTGGCTGCTACTGTTTTAATTTCCTTCCATGATTTGCCGAGATGTTTCGCTTCCGCTAGCACCGTTCGTTTCCACGTTACAGGTGGACGTCCAACCTTCCTTTTCCCTTGAGGGTTCCATTCTAAGGCCATGCGTTCTTAGTGTATGTCCGATCCATCTCCACTTACGTTTCCTTTCATTTTCCATATTCACCTGATTAGTTACTCTATGGAGTTCCGCATTTGATATGGTATTGGGCCAGAAGCACTTTAGTATTCTTCTTAGACATTTGTTGACAAATACTTGTAGTTTGTTCGTAATCTGCCGATTTTGCTTCCACGTTTCGCAGCCATATAGGAGTACTGATTTTACACACGAGTTGAACATTCGTATCTTGGTGTTACGGGATAGGACAGATGCATTCCAGATTTTGTGTAACATGTTGTATGTCGTTCTGGCTTTGTTTATGCGCTTGTTAATGTCTTCCTCGGTTCCGCCTGTTTCTGCTAGTGTACAACCTATAAGTATACGAATTCCTTTACATCTTCTATATTTTGTTGGTTGACGCTTTTTTGTGTGGTTATCGTAGTATTTATCCTCATCGTCTGGTTTTCGTAATGTTTATTTTTGTACCAACTTCTTTCGCTAAGTCCGACAGCTGTTCTATTTTCTGCTGCATGTCCGTGTATTTATGTGTTAGCAGGCATATATCATCAGCGTAATCCAAATCGTTAAGTTTTCCTGTTAGTCCCCATTGGATGCCATTGGGCGATTTGTGGTCCATTTTCCGCATGAGACTATCTAATACTACTAGGAACAGTAGTGGGGAGAGTACGCATCCCTGTCTTACTCCATTGCTATGGTAATATGCTTAACTTTGCTTGCTCTTGTACTGAACTCGGTTACCTGCATCATGGTACATCTCTTGTACGAGTTCGATACTCTTATTTGGGATGTCCATTTCACAAAGTGTCTTCCATATTGCGTTTCTATATGTATTGTATCGAATGCACGCTCAAAGTCCACGAAGAGGAAGTATAGTGGGGAGTTCCATTCATTGGACTGTTCAAAGATGATGCGGATCGTATTTATATGGTCAGTAGATGCGTTACCTTTGAATATTTCGGATGGTATGTTATCTATTCCAATGCTACTGCTAACTTCCCGTTCCGTTGGTGGAAGGGTGTTGAATGTTTCGTTAAGAGCATTATTGGGTAATTCGAAGTTTTCTGTGCTCTTTGCGATTTCCTCTCCGAAATATTCTTTCCATCTCTTTAACTGTCCTTACATTCACACAACATTCATTCATCCATTCATTCATCCCATTCACACAAGTACCACCTGCGCATTGCATAGCTCCATGTCACCCTGTACAGTGACATGGAAGATGGGTCGGCCCATGAGTTCTACATTCCAACAGAGGGTCATAGATGTTTTCAATTTAATCACCGATCGTAATCGGGAGATGAAAAATCCCTTTTGCATCCCGCCTCTGTTGGGATTCGAACCCGGTACCTCCCGATCCAAACGTCGCAGCTTCCACTGCGCTATTAGCTCGGTTGAATTTCACATAGGTAATGTCTTATATTTGTTGAACTACAGGGTGTTGAATAAATATGTTAAAATGTAATTTCAATAAAATTTGAGGTTCGAAAACCGTCATCAATGGTTTCAAAAAATATATGTAGATGAGATAATCGACGTTTGACGCTAAAACTGTTTGTCGAATAAAAATATTAAATATATTTCTTGTACGTACATATATAAAAGAAAAGGTATATTTATTTGTATTTGACTAAAAATATATAAAAGTCAAACGTTATAGTTGTTGTGATATGATACTAGATATGGATTTGCAAGGCTCGCTTGCTGTGGAATAGATAATGGATACATCTTTCTTATAGATACATCGTCTGAAGTCTTACTAGATATGGATTACCAAACCTAGGTTGATATAGAATTTTGTTGATAATTAAAATGGATACATTTTTTTTATGGCAAACAAAGAGAAAAATCCTATTAGCCGAATTCTCGTTATAAATATCTGAAGTCATACTAACAAGATTTGGATTACCAAACCTCGGTTCATATGGAATTTTTAGGTAATGGATACATCCATGTGTAACCGTTTAATGACCAAACGGGCACACAAATTTGGTACAGACCGTTCCTCTATTGCCTAGTTCAGTCTGGTTAAGGTAAACAAAAATTGTCCTGGTTCAGAATTAGTACACCGGTTTATAGGGAACAAAAAAAATTTACAAGCTTACTCCGTTCTTCATCTCTCCAAACCAGGTCACGTATCGTCGCCAATACAAAAAAACACCCTTTTCCACTCATTTTCGAAAGCAAATTAAATTAAAAAAGACACTTCTAAATGAAAAACTATATGGTGTTTCATTTACATCTATAAAAAAAAAATTAATAAATTGTAAATTAAATGATACATAAAATTTAAAAAAAATGTTATATAAATAAAATAAATAATAAAGAAATAATAAAATAATTAAGAAACACATTTTCCCGTTTCCTAAAATGTCTTCACACCGTTAATGCAACTTGCAGAGATGATCAAAGGGTTTCCACAAATGCACTTTTTATAATAATTGATGTAACTCCACACCTCCGAGCAAAACTCGCTTTTTATTTAATTTGTATTTATTTTCACAAATTATTAATTTTTGTTTTATTTCAACTTTATTAATATTATAAAAAGTTTATTAATTTTGTATCAAAAAATATCATAATTTTATAATTAATTAATTTAATTCATTTGTTTATTTCATTCATTGAATTTTATTTATTTATTTGAATTATTAATTTATTTAATTATTTAATTATTTAATTTATTTATTATTTTATTAATTTATTTATTTATTGATATTTATAAACTTATATAAAATGGGTAAATTCTTGATGAAAAAAAAAAAATTTTGTATTAAGATTTTACTAATTTTTAAGAACAAAACTTAAACTTCTTTTAAAATTAATTTAAAAATTATTAGTAATTTACTTTTGTTTTTGGTTGTTTATGAACCAACATTAATATTTAATTTTTGTATTCATCAATGTCTTGTTTGAACTCAACAAAAATTACTTTTAATCTATAGGCACTATGGTGTACATTTTTTTTTATATATTTGTATTTATTTAAATTATAGATTAACTATCATGCTCGCTTTATCGTACGAGAGTCAGATACAAGTATCAATCAACAAATAATATTTATTTTTTATCATAAGATCGTCACTTATTATTTCCTTTTTATTTCTTGCACAATGATTGTTTTACTTTCTGATAACCAACATTTTATGATAAACTTGCTGATCATCATGACATCAAACTCACAATATGAAAGTGTTTTTTAAAACAAAAAAATATTCATTATCATAAAAAAAAAATACATCGTAGTCAAAAAAAAGCCCGCATTTAATTTGACTCACGTAGTTATAGTGACTCTAAAACCTTTAATCCATTTAAAACTCAAAAACCGAATATCAGTCATTAAAAAAAACTGATTTAAAAACAAAAGTTTTGTTTCACATGATATGAAGATGAAGACTATGTGTCATTATTTGTAGGATGAATGTATCTATTTTTAGAGACCTTAACCCAGAGAGGGTTAGCTCTAGGATTTATATAACAAGGGGTTACCTTTAGGAATACTAATTTAACGAGAATTCGGTTAGTAGAATTTTTTTCTTTCTTTGCAATAAAAAAGTTGTATCCATTCTTAAAAATTCTATATGAAGCGAGGTTTGGTAATCAATATCTTTTATATGACTTCAGACGACTATAACGAGAATTCGGTTAGTAAATTTTTTTTCTTGCTTGCCATAAGAAAGATGTATCCATTACCAAAAAATACCATATCATGCGAGGTTTGGTAATTCATATCTAGTATATGACTTCAGACGACTATAACGAGAATTCGATGAATAGAATTTTTTTCTTGGTTTGCCATAAGAAAGATGTATCGTATCCATTAATTAAAACGTCCATATCAAATGAGGTTTAGGCAATATTTAATAAATTTTCAGACATAATGTGGTGACTTTTAATTATATAATTTTTGGCAAGATTTTAAATATTATGAAACTATCAATGAATTATTTTTTATGGTGCTGATATTCAAAACTCGTTACAGAAACTTAATGTTCGTGGCAGAAATATTTTTTTCGGAATGATATTAAAAATAGCATGATATAAAATAGCGGGATAATTTTCCGGCTAACTTCACACACACCAGGGCATCTAGATGTTCAGTTGACACGATTTTATGTAACACTTTTCGGACCCAATAAGACCGACATCTGTATCAGCAGCTATCTTGATGGAAGTCTTCAACGTAGATTTCGTTTAATATCCTACTAACCAAATCCTTACATATTTTCAAAATAAAAAGATTGATATCTCGACTCCATTGGGATGCACAATGCTGAACATTACTTGTATAGATCGTATATTTTACAATTTAGACGATATTCAAGCAGTTACATTGGAAACGGTCTTTAGTAATCACAAGCTGTTATGGTTAAATTCCGTTTAATGTTTTCTATATTTTGAAACAAAAAAACACATTTAATTTGAAATTGAAGAATTTTGATTTTTAGTGTGAATTGCGGTAATTGTAATTTTTTTATTTCACGATTCAGCTTTATAAAATTATAGAGCATTGCTGTCACAATGCATCCCTTACTTCCAAAAACTATTTTAATTAGAAATGGTATCAAATTTGAATGAAGTTTAATAAATGTTTATAATTACAAATGCGTCCTCGAATTGCGAGTCGGGAGGGCCTTGAGCCCCATAACAAGCAGAGATAAAATATAAAATAAATACAAATTAGTCGTTTACATTTTGCAATTTAAAATCGTATGATTATAGATGCTAAAGCAAAAATATTCACTTTGAGAGACATACATATACCGGATGATAATAAAATATATGGAGACCATCTTAACATTAATTTTTTGTTGTAATCTAGAAACCGTTTTCAAGTTTTTGATGTCCACTTTAAAATAAAGTTTTTTGAACGAATCCACATTATTGTGCATTTAATTCTTAGAGTTAAAATGTCCAAAAAACGCCTTCTCACTATTATCGAACTTTACGAAGCTAGAAATTCGGTAAAACAAAGCATTCAAAGTTTTCGCCTTCTATGTCACAGATTAAAGAACCATACAGATAGAAACCTAGGAATAAATTGTATTTTGTGTCCTGAATTTCCTTACAATAATCCTGTGATATAAAAACAAGAAAACAATTTTCATACTCGCTTCGTTCTCTTGAATTGCTACATTTGAATATCATATTATGATGATGAACCATGCGATGTGTTTATATATCATATGATACGTATGTATGTATATGTGTATATCAAAATCGTATGTAGGTGTGTACTTATGTACCTAAAAAATATATTTTTTAAATCTTGAGAAAATAAATAAAATTTGTGATTTTATTTATTTTCTCAATAATACAATTCTTTGAATCTTATGATTTTTAAACCTTATAATGTTATTGTTCTTATTATTTTGAATTTTTCTGTTCCTCGATAATCTAATACAATCATAAATATTATCATTATTTGAACTAGAATGATATGTTGTAACATCACATATTCGGATATTCGATAAAGTATCATTTTGTGAGAACTTTTTTGTTTTGTACGCCCAAATGACTCTTATAATGTTTCTGCGTCAGTCCATGATTTTAAGATATCGGATAATACACGGATAATCGTGTTTTAAAGAATTTAATAGTGGGATCGCAATAAAAGTAATAAATTTGATAATTTGAATTTTTTTAAATAAAAACAAATAAAAAAAACATCCTGGTAAGGACTACAGAAATACTCTCTCAAATTGTGCTATAAAAATAGGATGATAAACTACTTAAGGAGAATTATAGACCCATTTCATCACAGCCCACAATTTTAAAAATTATGTTTTAAAATCACGGATCGATATTTTCCTTAGTAAGTTTATAGTTTTTGTCAGTATGGCTTTTCGCCTGGAAAAAGTACTAAGTCTAGTTTAATAGAGTTTTTAAATAGGATTAATTTCAATAATAGTGCCAAAAATTGGTTGGTGCTGTTTCTATAAACATAAAAACTGCTTTTGTCATGATTGATCATAATCTACTTCTGCGTAAATTCTTTTTATGTGGCTTTAGTTAAGGCTGCCGCATATGTCTGGTTTCCTTCTGAAGGGCTGTCCTTCTTTGGAATAATTTGTTCATCCTAAAATAATTTCCTTTCCTTTCCTCTTTTAAATTAAACAAAAATAAATTTCTACAACAAACTACTCTTGGATTTTCCAAAATAAAAATCGTTTCCAATATTCGGACATGTAATTTTATTATTTAGAGGAATTTTTCTTTTTCCGTGCAGAAAAGAGTCGCGAACCCAGAAAGGAATACGAATTGAGAACCATGAAAATTGAAAGTTCCTCGATTCACTCGAACTTTTAAGTAACTTCTTCATAACTTTAGGAGCCCTGAAATGCTAGTTTTTTAATCATACCATTCCAACCCAGAAAATTTGAAATACATTTTTGAACCCTTCCAAAATTTTCAGTACTCAGGCCTTGTCGAGCCTTTACAATATTTATTATTTTAGTATATTTTATAATTTTGTCCTTGTATACATGAAATATCCAGTTTAATACCATCGCCGCTTTACTTTAGAAGACTGCCTTGGTAGACATTTTGAAGTAAAAATTGAGAATAGTTTTAGTTTGCCTTTTAACGTTGGTTTTAGTGTGCCACAAGGTCCGTCTTAGGCCCGATGATCTCTCAGATTACTTACCTTATTTTTCAGAATTGTAATTTAGTAAATTGTAGGCGTATGTAAATATCTCGGCGTACATCTGGATTTGAATTGGAAACTATTTTTCACTTGCTGCATCCTTTATGCTCATGCTTAAGGGTGGGTGGAATCCTTGATGGAATACAGACTGGGCTGCAAACTTTCTTGTTCTTGTTGGTGGGGCTTCCCGTAACACTTTTGACCTGTTATGCAAAAGTATAATATACATTTGGATACCTTAAAAATATATTTAAAGGTTTGAACTTATTTTTTCCAGAACAAAATTTATCTTCTACTTATTTTACATTATTGATCCACTCCATTCAGTAATATTCCGGTACACTTCTTGAATATTCTAGGTTTGTTTGTGATTTTGAATTTTGTTCAGATTCTGATTATCTCAGATAAAATATTAAATTTTTTAATAAAGATTGCGGATGGTATCATTTGGTCAACGAATAATTCCCCGAATAATATTTTACTGAATATTTGAATGTAGTAGGTGGTAGTACGTGTTATTTTCGATAATGGTCGAGTGGATGTACATATTTCTGTAGTAAATTTGGATTGGAATTAAAATTTTCATTAAGCTATTTCCCAAAACAACGTCAAAATTAATTTTTGGATTTAGTTTTTGTTTTGTGTGCTGCAGTTTTATTGTTATTTCATCAACATTTACTTTACGACAAGCAAACGTCTATAATGAAATTTTTTTGATTTTATTAAATTGATTATATTATCACAAATGTATTGTAAGTAAATGCATCCTTTTTATTTGAAATATCACTTTTATGGCTTTTATTAAATATTTCCAATTGTACCAGTCTCTGTATTTGGCATCCGATATATACTTATATAAATTAAGTAGGAAATCTCATTTATTTACCTTGATGCAATAAATTGTTTATTATACATTTATATGCATACATACCTATATATATGTATTATAAATAGCAAATGAGGGCAGATGGGTGTCCGTATGGTTCAACAAGTACAACTAGCATTATGTTTATCTATTCAAAATATGTATAAAATAGACAATAATGAAATATTCAGAATGTTTTTATATATAAATTTTATTATGAAGTGCATATGATACATAATTTATTATAAGTTGTCATACATATACACAAATATGTATCTAAAATAATAAAATCATGCTGTTATTCATTCCGCTACGTGTTTATATTTTCTGCATCATATTTACTATCTAGAAATATGTACAGTTCTATGTACAAGCATAATGTCATAAATACTAAATTTTTGTTAAAATATGTATTGCAATTTCAGAAAATGTGTTACAAACTCAAAATATTACCATTTTTTGTTACTGTCATATAAATAAAGTTGTAAATAATCTAATATATTTCAATGTTCATACATGTAGTATAAACGAGTATAAATGTTACACACAGGAAATCATATGGTCAATTTAATAGTCTAATATTTTTATTAATTTTAACCTAATTTGTTTGAAAAATTTTCAGACATAAAAATATTGCAAAAATTTAATATCCAAAATTTTTGCTGTTACATAAAGGAATAGGAATAATTTATATTTATCAAGCACTTAGTCACGAGTCAAAATCACAAAAATGTAATAAATTTTCACAATTTTTATTTTACATATTCCTTCAACATACGTATGTAGAAAACTCTTAAACAGATTTTATTCTGGTTACATTTTTTAAACAAATTGATTCAGTCAAGGGTAAAACTAGTTATTTTATTCTTGGAAATCATTCATTTCCATCCAGACCAATATAGATATTATTGATTGTGTGTTTATTTTAAGGCAGTAGTTCCTAGCCAGGAGTCCATGTACCCCTTCGTTTTCGAGGAACACTTTAATCAAATTTTACAGTGATTTTTCAATATAAAAAATGGAGATAAATCTAAAATCGTGGTGTCGTTCAAATAGTAAACTTTATTTAGTCATGGGCCAAATCAGAGCTCTTTCAAAACGCTATATAAATAAATTTCATCGTTCAACTAGGGTTACCATATTGGTGATGTTGATTACAAGGACAGAAAACCCAAAATAATAGGTGTATATGTAAACCTCGTTGAAGACAAAATAATTTGAAATCAAAACAATTAATTTCACTTTTGTTCCTTCAATTTTTACAAATTGGTAAATTTTTTAGAATTAAACACAACACAAAAAAATTAATTTCTCTTCAGATTTTTTTCAAAAACATCAAGAAACTTCATATAAAACTCCAATTCACCATTGCGTTTTAATAGGTCTCTTCTCAAGGAGACTGATGTACATTTTTTTTAAATTATTTGGATTCCATAAATATTTCATAAATGTTTTGCTTTAGAAATTTATTTTACTGTGATTTGAAGAAAATTGACGCTTACGACTGACTTTTCATTTTAATAATTGTTTTAAAACTCATAAACACATAGAATTGCTGAAAAACTAAATTTATTAATTAAAATAGAAAACTGTGAACACCGACAATTAATCAACTGTAAAGCAATATGTTGAAATAAGCCTCGGTTTGAATTAGACTAACGTTTTCCTCTGCGTATTTAATGTCCATCTAATGTTTTTCTAATACTCCTCGCCAGAAAAGAACTTTGCAAAAATTTCCGAAGAAACGGTACGAGATTTCTAAAATAAAACAAAAATCAGAAAGGAGCATTTAGAAAAATAAATTACTAATTTTTGAAGGAATAATAGGCCACGTTAGATACTGGATTAGGAAACCCTTTTCATGATATTATTGGAACAGAAGAGTGATTCACATGAGGGAAAAATGAGGTTTTTGAATAGCGCAACAACAAAAAATTAAGAACGGATCTGAATGAAGTTGATTTCGAATGGATCTGAACCTGTTGCGAACAAATTGAAAGCAGAACATAATGTTAAATACGGGGTTTCCACCACGCTTAGAATGTACTCTAAACTTAATGGTATATAAATTATGTTCTACAAATGATTTGATTAGAGTTTATCAGAAAGAAACAGTTATCAGTCGAAATTTAAAATTAATATGATTAAAAATATAAGCGTGGGGCGTCCCTTCTGAATGTATATACTATCTCTCAATATATCATTTTTACGTTAATACTGAAATGCTCCAGCAAAAAATTTATTCTTAGGATACATCAGAATAGACTGTTCCATTCGTGTTACTAAAACACTTTATTAAGACTTTACTTAAATTACTAATGCCGTAAAGGAGCCGCCCACGCTTATATTTTTAGTCATATTAATTTTAAATTTCTACTTGTTATAAATATAACTTGATAATAGGAGTAAGGAAGAAAAATGTTATTTTCTACTTTTCCAAGCCTTTTCAAAGCAAATATAAGCGTGGTTTTTTAAAAAGTTTTTTTTAAATATATTTTATTTTCTACTTTTTAGTTATCGAAATTTGCAATCAATTTTTCGACCATGTCATTTGTCAGGAAGTTTTAAAAAGATAGATGTTATATCTATCTTTGGACCTTACCTTTTAGAGTGCGATCCGAGAGCACTACGTCATATGATTGTTTTTTATTATAGCCAACTTTTATCATCACTTTGATATTTGAGCATCACTTTTACGCCTCGGAATATAATTAGTTCTGTTGGAGGTCTAGCTGTCTTATTTATGTCATTCGGAGTGACTCTTTCCAAGTACATGTTGTCTGTATTTCGCGTAGAATCGACTAATGATTGCTGAGCCCTGATGATATTCATTGGCGTATTTCTGTCTCTGAAGAATTGTATCACAGTTTCATTGTGCTCATCCACTTTCTTCTTCGTTGGGTATATGCGAAGGGCACGTTCTATGGAGAAGTCACCGGTAAACTCATTGTTGACTTTGTCTATGAGTACTTTCGTATGCTGAGCCTGCAATTCGCCTACAATCAGTGCGTTCAGGATATCTATGAACGTATTGTCTCTTCTCGTGTCGTCAAATTTTGTAATCAATTTTTCAATTATACTTGCGACAATCCAATTGAGCTGAAATTTTGCATGCAGGCTTAACTACTCCGATGACAATATAAGATTGTAACATTTTTTCGGCCCAAAAGGCTTTGACAAGTCTAAAAGGCTTTTCAAAGCATGTAGTATGCTCCTATCATCTATCAATTTTTAGTAAAATCTAACTATAACAGAATGTATGTACATAAATATGAGCCAAATTTATGTTAAATTGGGAAGTGTCAACCTTGCATGGAAAAATTTATTTCACTGCACCAATTGTATTTGAGCCATCGATATAAACGTTTTTATAAAAGAATAAAAGGATGACTTTAAAGCCTTGAAAGCCATATCTCGAGACCATTAAATTATTATCAATATTCAACTCTACTTTTTAAATTTATGTACTTACATATTATATGCTTTCTTTTATAATGTATTTTTTTAGGTGTATATTTACTTTTACGAACATAATTAATTACGAATTTTACTTTGGTTATATATAGATTCTTGGAAGTTTATTCCTATAGGCTGTAACGATATATGAACCAATTTTAACATATGGCTAAAATGAAATTTATTCTTGTGAAAATAATATAAATAAATGTCTTTTTTAATTTAACAACCATTCTAGTAAAATCTTCACATGGTTTCTTTGTTTTTTACATATATAGGGTTGAACTCAGAAGTTACTACTTGATGACTAGGTAAATAAATATCAGCTTAACCAAATATTTTAATGTTATTTATTATCACTCCCATTTAGTGTGAATCCAATACGTAAATGGCACATATGATATGTATTCGCAATTGTGGGGCTAGTGTGATTGTGGGAGTATATTAGCAAACTGAACGATCTTTCAAAACGGTTAGTTAGAGTTAAGCTTAATCGATGAACTTTAGTTACTAGGTAATAAAGTTTAATTTATACAATATTGTATATTTAATTTGTAATATTTAAGTTTAATTCATAAATTTTTAATTTAAAATAGTAAGTTTTAAAAGCTTTAAAAACTTAAAAAATATTTTATTTGAAACTTTGTCATTTGAGCAAACCAACCCTTTTTTTCAATTGGTCTGTGGACATTTAAAAAGCCGCATGGCCTTGCGGTTGTATATAGTCACTATGCGAGAACATATTTGAGATTTGTGTTAATAAACTTAGTGCAACAATACTGCTCATACATTCTCAAAAAGTTAAAAAACATTAACATTTTACATTTACATTTTAATTAATTCTAGTTAATTTGATATTGGAGGCCAACCCTAGTTTGTCAAACGATAAAAATGACGGTTATGCATATTTAAAAAGCTTTATGTCCTTCCGATTGTATATAGTTTTCACTTTAAATTCTGGGTTTCGTACATATGATTCGACTAATTTTGTAGTGTGTAACTACACTTTCTCTTAACGTTAGAACTCTGGTTATCTGAGTTTCTCCTTCTGGTTCCCAATTAAATTTTGTCGTTCAAATTTTTTTATAAAATTAATTTTACTATACATAGTTTTGTTAGTTACACATAGTTTACACATTTCTTTAATTTTGTTTGTTGGAATAGCTGTTACGATATTATAAACATAATCATTTAATAAAATGACGGTTCGAAATCAAAAGAATTAATTTTTCTAAATCTTTCATTAATAAATTTGATTTATACGAGAGCCAGAAATTCATTTATAAATTTTGTTATAAAATAGGATTCTGAATTGTTCAAAATAACATCTAGAAGTTGAACTTTTGAGTTAGAAATCTTCTTTATGTTGCTAATGTTTTTATTAATAATATTTATAACAATTTGACTATCTACTCAGGACTGTTCCGAGAATCTTCGGCACCATTGGCAAAATATGTTTTTTCTATTCAAAATCGTACGATTTTTCAGTCGTACGTCAAGCAATTTTTTCAAAATATTATTAAACAAGTTAGAAGCTACTTCGGCTATTTCAGTCGTCTCTTTCATACATATCAATGCAAAATTATTTAAGTTTGAGTTTACAAAATATTCTTTTTTAAAGTGCACCGCCAGTGGCGATAGTAATTCAGAGCCAACGGTAATTAAAATTGATTTATATGTAAAATTACGTAAGAAAATGTTAGTTTGTTGGCATTGAACTTTTGCTCTAGTTTTAAAATCTTTCACCAGATGTCAGACACTTTGCGCTAAAAGACGAGAGAATTTCTTTATATTTAAATCATAATTCACAATAAGAGTTTAAAACAAATGTTTTTTCTTGCTTTGTGATTAAAAATGTCACCATACGTATATCGTCTTTGTGCTCTAGCAATATCGTTTTTAATTGATAAAATTGGCAAAAAATAGATACGATCTTGGCTCATTGTCGATCTTAAGTAATTTTTATTAATTTGACACGTGAACAACTTCTTTCCCCGCTATGGCCAATTTAACTGTCAATATTATTTTTAGCACGATTTAAATATTAGGGTATATTGAATATCCAAATCCAAATTTTTGAATGTAGTATGATAATTGATCAACACATTCTTCAAAAGATTTTATATTAACGTCTAATACACTATTGTCAACCTAAACTTTAAATTTGAGGACTAAATTTTTCATAACGCACAGATACAATTGGTTTAGCGCTTAAATTTGTAGAAGTTCGGATTAGAAAACATACAAATACATTTCACAATATTGTTTCAGAACCTTGTTGGTCTTAAACGAAACGAGAATTCCCGGGATATTAAAAAAAAATTCAATTCATTTCCCGGAAAATTCATTTTTATTTCTCAAGAAATTTGTAACGTTTCCATTAAACGGCTTGTTCATTCAACTAAATTTGTCACCTAATATTAGACCAGTTTAAAAGACATTAGTAGATTTAAGTCATATTATAGTCACAAACATTGCAAACTATATCTTCGAAGTGTTGTTGAGTTTTGTACCAATTGTAGTTGTAGCCCATGTATGTAAGGGGATATTTACAGTCCCTTTTTAAAACACTACAATAAACTTTCCTTGTATGTATAAGCCAATCTTTATTAATCAAATTAAAGTTACAACTTTCGAAACATCGCAATTTATCAATGTTTATTGATTAAAATTTTTGAACAGTACCAAAAACAGATATCGGCAATGATATAATTACAGATACAATTCAGATATTTTATCCTATATAAAGGACATGAGAAAAACCTTAGAAGTTATAAGAACTACCACTATTCTGACAGCCAAACACGATTTCGACGTCCAGCTCTAGACGATTAATAATTTGGTATCGAAAAACAGAACTATAGATTATCCAAAAAGTCAGTAAATATGTGTTAAGACATAACTTCTTAAAAAACAAGACAAATCAAGTTAATTTTAAGAGTGTTTTAAGAGAAAATTGTTCTTTAGCTTCAATAAACTCATCGTGTATAGGTTATGTTTAAATTTTTGTTGTATGCAAGAGTGTACAATCTAACAATTCTCCAGTTAAAAATCGGCTTAAAATGAGTAATCTTACATAAACTTCGCTTCTTGTCTTTATTTTTATAAAACTCGCGTATTTTTTAATTTTTAATTTTTGTAAATTCAAAATCCAATTTATATTTTGTACAATTTTTTTAAGAAACCTACTATTTCATTCACTGACAAAAATGAACTTTTAGGGTTATGTATCTGAGATATCTGTTTTCTAAGAAAAATTGTTTATTTTTGAGATATCCAAAAGTATGAGCTCAAATACCATTCAAAATGGTTTTAATTGCCTCAATAGCGTCTTAGGTCAACAACGAAATCATTGATCTTACTTGGAACGATATATTGGTCAAATACTACAATGATCAACGATGTCTGAGATATACCATTGATGAAATTCATCGGAGATACGTACAATTCTGCAGAACTGGTAATAAGAATAAATAACCAATTTCAGTAATTATAATCAAAGTTTTCCGGTTCAGTTATACGCTATTCAGATGAAATCTTTTTATTTTGCCATTTTCTTGGTTAACTTAAGAATAATATCCTCCCAGAACTTCATATACTTCTTAGCAAAAAACTACTATGAAGATGTGTTCGTTGCATTCTTCTATATTTTCAAATAGAACACCAATTATTTTGTAATGAGCAGAATAAGTGGTAATCTGAAGGTCCTATTTCAAATTAATGCGGCGAGTGCGTTAGGATCACAGCTAAGCTTCAATAATTATCTTCCAGTCATCTGGAGGGTCTGGTGTCCTTTTTTTCAATTAGTTAATTTTACCGAAATTATTCGTCAAATGTTATTTCAATCGATCGATTGTAATAGTTAATTCAGTGCTGGGATGTTCTATCATCACTTCGATTCGCTCCGATACGACATTTGTGATAGACATTTGTGTCTCTTTTTTTACGAACAAAATTGTATTCTATTTCGCAATTTATATTGTGATCATAGCCTACTCGATTCTATTTCTATAAATTCATTCGATAAAATATCACCAATATTTTTATTTTCGATGGCAAGTGAAAAGAGGAAAAAGAGATAGTTTGCAAATTTATTCTAACAGGCTGAGATCGCAATAGACAAAACGTAATTCAAAAAACGCAATGGAGCATAATTTTGTTTGTAAAAAAAGAGACACAAATGTCTATCGAAGCGAATCGAAGTGATGATAGAACATCCCAGCACTGTATAAACATAAAGCATTTGTTCATCTACAGTTTCGAATTTATTTGTTAAATACCAACTAACCGTTTAAATGTTATATGGAAGAAACCCGAAATCATGCAATAAGGAATATTCTATAGGCATTACAGTTACTATATATTAATTCTATTTAAGCAGCAAACTAATAATAAATATTCTAATAAAAACACCTCGGCAACAGAATTATGTGGACATACTGCGACATCTAAATTTCAGAAATTTTATTTAAATCGAATCAAGTTTATACTTCAAAACTGTCATAAATGAATTAACGCAGTTTTTAATAAAATGCGAAATTAATGAATTTAGCGAATACTCGGGACATAGTATAATGGAAGCAATTAAGAAATGTATGTAAATTTAATGTTAATTTTGTTCTCATTTAGGGCACGAGCCATTGGCTAACAATTTTCCATATTCGCAATAACGTCGCCCTAGAATTATTCTTGTCTATATCCAATTATTTATCAAATTGTGTTACTAATGCAGTTACAGTAAATAGACTACGAGGAATTCAATTTTCCAAACAGAATTTGCCTACCTTCTACCGTTTCCAGTATATTTTACTAAAAAATTGTCAATGTCTGAAAATTATTACTCTCGTTTTACACAAATATTTGTCTATATCCCTCCATTTGTAATATTTTGTCTATCTACAGTAGAAATCTGTGTATAAGTTGCATTTCAATAATTCTTGGTATTGGTTTGTCGAAGTCCATATAAACGTTTAATGTTTTGTCTAAGTCCTAAAATTTTATTAAAGTGTTTTGTTTATCAGAATTTATTTATGAGAACTGGTTACAATGGATTTAAACAATATATTTAATAATGAAGAGGAAGTATTTCTAGTGATAATGCTTTGAAATTATATATGCAATATAATTATTTTTATTTAAGTGAACAGCTATTTAAGTAATAGTCGAAATAATCGATTTACAAGAAAATGCCAAAATTTCAATGCAAGAAGCTGTTTGCACAGAAATACTAAACAATCAAAATATTGGCAGGAAACAAAATCGCAATTCTAGCCAATGGAAACAAAACGTTCGGAATAAGAAGCAGCAGAGTAAATGGTATATACGAATTTTATTGGCGGTCCCAGAAAGTCCAGAAATGTTAAAATTCCTGGATGTAAAAATCCATCGGGCTGTGTTTTTAAATGTATGACTTGCATACCATACGACGGTCGCGTTAAAATAAATCGTGATTTTTACCATTTAAATGATGATAAAAAGAATCATTATTATTCGAAATATGTAATGAAATCTTTGAAGTCAAGAACCAGAACTATAGCACAGAACAACAGACGAATCAGTTTCTCATATTTTTTCCCTTCAATAAATTATCGGATTCAAGTATGTCAGAAATTATTCATGAATACCTTAAACATGAATAAAGGCCGTGTGTATTATTTTTTCAATCACAACAAATGGATTCTTGTGCCTAAGACACCTGTAAAAGGAAAATTCGCATAAAACCAAATTTCAGATGACCATATTAATTCAGTTCGCTCATCATTGAATTTCCAATAGTTGAGACCCATTATGTTCGTAGTTCATCCAGCAGAGAGAATGTCTAGATTCGTCTCTAAATATAAGCAAAATGTACAATTTGTTTAAAATCAAGTATCCCGACACAACGGTCAAATTGTGGAAATTCTCTGAAATATTTAATAAACAATTTAATTTAGGATTCCATCTCCCTAAGAAAGGTTTATGCGACAAATGCGAAATGATAAAAATGTTGACATATCCAACTCAAGAGCAAGTGAATGAATATACTCCACACATTTTAAACAAAAATCAAGCAAAGCTTGAGCGAGAAGCATAGACCATGTATCGAAACAAAATAAATTAAAATTATTCAGCTTTGATATGCTGAACATTTTGCAGTTACCGAAGACCAACAATTCAAATTTTTTTATAAATGAAAATTTTGCACACACAACCGGTAAAGTCCATACGTAGTTTCTGGTAGATAGTAATCTCTAATTTATATATTTAAATTTAATTCCTAAAATTTTAAGGTATGAGTCGATATGTGGACGGGAGGCTACACACATCGCTAATGCGTTGTTAATAAGGATGCTAGATCGTTATGTGTATAATCAGCCAGATGTAGAAACAATTATGTGCTGGTCGGATAGCTGCGTGCCTCAGAACAGAAACTGTATTATGACGTTTGCCCTACGACAGTTTCTTAATTCATGTTCATCGCCGTTTCTAAAATATAATAAACAAAAATTTTCAGAAGCCGGGCATAGTAATATCCAAGATATTGATGCAGCTCATAGTATAATTGAGAGATCATTTAAACATTAATTCATTTACTCACCTGTTGGATTAGTGAAAGAGTTCATTGAAATGCCAGTAGGTTAACAAAAGTTTACTACAAATGATAAGATCGGATTATAAAGATTTTCACAATGCTGCCAATACAAATTAAATAATAATCAAATTAATTTTACCAAAGTAAAACATTTGATTTATGAAAAGGGGTAATTTAATATAAAATATAGAAACGGATATGATCAAGAACTTTTGATTGTAAAAATCACTCAGAAAAAAACCTATTTGTGGCTTGCCTATAGTAGCTCCACTAACAACCGTTGGAAATCTTTCACAGCCAATATTAAAGGACTTATCAGATATGTTTATCTATATGCCATCCATAGACCAAGCCTTTTATAATAATGTATTTAAGAATTGTAAGCAAAATATCACGCCTAAACCTGTAATTCATGTAGAACCTGTTGTTCGGTCAACCAAGAACAGACCACAGAGACGCAATACTAAAAATAATTAATAATTTATGTTTATATTTACATTTGTTATTAAGTGTTTTACTTTCTATGTATGATTTATAATTAATAAATGAATTAAACGGTTTTGTTTCATATAATTATATTTGGATTAAATAATTAAAATTAAGATGACTCAATTGATTTTTTAAGGACATAGGCAAATAAGTCAAGAAAAAATTATTACAAACCTGGATTTAAACAACAATTTAAAATTTAAAATGGAATAAATTAAAAACTAATTTAATTTAAAACTTTATACTTAGTTAAAGTGTTTTAGACCTAGAGTTCTATATACACATCAAATTTTGTTTCAATAGCTACTCGCGAACAATAGTAGTTCTGAGTTTCTTGCAGTTTTCTCAAATAGACCTAAAATGGACATAGACAAGAATAATTCTAGGACGATGAGATGTACCCGTATTTTAAAAAAATTTCGTTCACTGGTCATAACCTCACTATAAAGTAGTACACTACACATAGTACCTGTATTTTGAGATGATATACTCAAAATCAAAAAATTATAATCACAATTCTTGGCATTGAAATATCAAAATATACTATATAACTCACAAACACAATCAATTTTGAAATCAAAAACACAATCTCACGGTATGAATGAGTTGGATTATTTAAGTTAAACAGATAATTTATAACGTCAAATTTTATTAAATCCAGCATCTTTAATATTTTTGTCATTTCATTTCACCATTGTTGTTATGTTATTATAAAACAGCTAAGTCATTCAATCTAACTCCTCAAATTAAATCATTTTTCGTTTATTTAGTTTAATACAACCATACGGTTATCTCATTAAATCAATTTTATCTCTACACAAAATCAGTTTCACTTTAAGAAGTTCAATCCAGTAATATATACTTTGATTTTGACTTAAAAATTTAATCTTCTATGCTATTTCTATATAAATACAAAGTATAAAGTATGATTGGAATACTTACATCTTATCCTTAAAAAAAATATAATGTATTTTATATAAAAGATAATCACTGTAAGTAGTTATGTGTATAGAGGAAAATAAAAATGAAAATTAGAAGAAAAAAAAAACACAAAACACTACTATATAAAAGAAAATACGAATATAAAATTATTTATTCGTCTGTTGTGTGTTGCTGTTTCACTCCACGTCGTACGTTATAGCTATATAGTTTTTCCAGACTGAAAAATGATCCAGACAGACGAATATAATGTCACGATTTTGTTTTTTAAGCTTCTCTCCAAAATTTACTTTTACTTTAAATGATGTTTGTTGTTTTATGATATATAGGTACACTTTTCTCGGAGCTTTGTTATCGCGAAATCTAATTAAAACCACATCAGCATTTTTTAATAAAAATTTCTATTTTTCTATAAACAAAACCAACTATAACACACTTTCACTCGTTAATTTTATTTTAACAAAAATTATTGTCTGTTTTACTTTTTTCATCTCGTCACAAAATATACTGTAAAACTTTCAATCAATACACTAAACAAATATTTTTTATTTTCTGACAAATCATCAAATTTATTTCAAAATCGAAATTCACAGTTAAATCTGTATACTTTCCAAAAAAACGAAATTTCTTTTAATTGCAAGAAACAAAAAAATTAAATAAACATCGATAAATCACACCAAAGGTATAAAACACATGTACGCAAAATTCTTTAAATTTTACAGATTTTCTATGTATGTATGGTTGTAGACACAAAATACCACAAAAACGTTTTTACTCTTTAAGAAAATGTAACCAACCGTTTTCTTAAACAGATGGAGCACAACTAAAAAATCAACATTTTCATTTGTTTTTCTTTTCTTCTGTATTTGTTTTCCTCGTCAATTATTTTCGTATAGTTTTTTTATTTTATTTATTTGCAACTTTTTCACTTTGCGTTTGGTTTTGTTTGATAGCAAATTTTCTTGTTTTCCTTTTGGTTTTTCCATGCATGTTTTTAAAATTTCTGTTGCGTTATAGTAGTACTAGAATAAGGGGAATCTAATGTGAGAGGAATATATAAATTATGAACGAGATGTTTATATTATTAGAGTTGAGCTTTTATCCCCTACAAAAACATAATGAAAAGGTAGAATACACATAAACATTATATGTTCATCCCATTCGTACACGACTTGGAGATTATGCAATTTCGTTTGTTTTAGAAATTATGTTAAAGCTTTCTTTATTACACTCGTAATCATCTTGTTCTGTTGAAAAAAAGCTACAATACTAGTGCTTTAAAGTCAATTTAAGGGTTAAAGAAACAGCTATAGAATTGTTTCTCACACTTCTCATACATTAATTTTAAATTGCATTTTGAATTATTCATCAGGTGCAACAAAAGGAAATTGTAATTATCTTTTATTTTGTAAGTACTCTTTTGTATGATGGATTTTTGTTTAGTGGAACGTAACAAACAACTATATATGAATGCTATTTAGTTTTGTGTCCATTTGTAGCAGCTGCTGATTTTATAAGAATTTATTGAGTTATTGGGAATTCTAAATTTTCGGACAATTCTAATAATCTGTATTGTGTCATAAGCTAAACTTAATTGAACTCATTACACGTAAAGTAATCGTAAATTACAAAACCAATCATTTTTGTTACAATTTCAAATTCAAATGAGTTTAACACACTCACCTTAGTAAGTTAAAATCACTCAAATTTAGACGAAAAAATAAACGACTTGCATTCAATTTTTATCTTACTCGTCGTAAGTATTAATTAGCTTGACCTTGGCCTCCTAAATTTTATTAGAAACTCCAAAAAATTCGAAGCAATGTTTTCAAAAAATCATTTCTCAAACTACCCCAAAAACAAATTAAAATTCGAAAAAATTAGGTTTAAATTCTAACCTGAACTATCAATAAAAAGGAAATACACAGTTTACATACGAGTAAAATAATTAGAATATCTGCTAAAAAAAATGACCTGTATAGTATCGGTTATTATGTGAAATGTTCATATGAAAACCAATTTATCACACTTTAAATAATATCGTGGTGAGGATTATATATCACGGTTAGATAAGAAACTAGATTGTTTTGTTACTCGGTTAGATAGTATTTTAAGTAATCGTTTTACCAAATGCTACGGTGTTCATCAGTTTAAATAGAGTTTTTTTCAAACTTAATATTTACAAGTGATCGTAATTTGGTATTGAGATTTATGTGTATATGGCTATGATGATGATTGAAACTCTGTGGTCTGATGAACGTTTTTTTACTTTTAAACCATACTGAAAGGCAAGTTTAAGGTTTCTGTAATAAACAACATAATTTTTCTTATCATAAGGCGTAACCATTAATTTATCCTATTTTGATTGATGTTATACAAAATTTCAATTTATTGAATCCTTCAAGCTTATGGATAAAAATTTAAATAAGCTTTCATCATTTTTAACACTTTTAACAAAAAGGTTATTTACTCATATGATTTATTTATTTATTATTATGATGGAGGGCTCATAGCTGAACTGAACTAAGCCATGAAACCTAAATTACGAGATATAAAGATAAGAAGTTCGTGGCATATTTTTTGTCTACAAAATAAGTTTTTTTTATTTATAAGTACATCATTTGGTAGGTTAACAGTGTAATTAAACCAGTGCAAAATTTTTGGTGAAAGACTTATGGTTAGTGTGTGAAAATAAAATTTGGTTCGTTTTTACTCTGAACTTTTTTTTCAATTTGGCCTTTAAAATAAAAAAATCAAATTTTAAACAAATTAAAAATGTATTTCATTGTATAAATTTTTTGGAAATTCAAATTTTACAAAACAAAATTAAAAATTGATACATTTTATGAATTTTTTTAAATAGGTTTTCAAAGTTAGTTTGTGTCATACAAAATTTCATCATTAGCCTCATTGTTATTTTTATCATAAGCTTCATCATTATCCAGTAATGGTGCCTGTTCCCTAGTCAGTACTGAATTTGGCACTGGCAAATTTTTATAAAAGCTATGGTAAACTTGGGGTATGTACTTAAGTAAATCCATCATGTCCCTTTTTTTCTATAGTTACTGGACGAGTTTCACAAAATTCAGCTTCACCACTGAGCGTTTCTTTAAATTTTATGGAAAGTGGTGACTTTGGAGACATGAAAATTGATGACCATCAACAGACTTTTTTCTGTTGGTAATGTTCTCTTCCATAATTGTTGTCGATACAAATTCACTTCTCTGCATTTGTATCACTGTATAAGTTGGCGGTTTTATTTTCGACTTCTTAACGATTTCCATCCATTCATCTGGGGAGTAAATAAACTGGTGTTTTTCTATGTGCCCAGAAAGTTTTGGAAATGGCAACGCTTTTTGATCGAAAGTACAAACGTAATGCTCATTTGACACGACTTCATTTTTAAGTGTGTCTCTGGCTTGTTGTGCTTTTCTTAAGTGCAGCTCTTGTTGTGCCACCAGTGCAGACGATTCATCACAAAACTTAATTTTCATAGTCAGGTCATCGCATATTCTGCACGTATCTTTATTAGGTGGTTTAAAATGCAAATTAAATTTGGCGCTGAATACATTGTAGTAAGATTTTTGTTTAACCGGAGTAATCTTTTCGGAAATGCACTTTTCAACATACATGTCATATAATATACGAATGTTTAATTCTGGCTTTAAAAATTTACGTTCAGGATTATCTTTCCTAGTATGTTCCTAGCTCTGCCAGGTTGGAAAAGATGTGATATGCGGATATGACAACAGAGTTGTCTTATGTAAAAATGTCTTATATACCTTTACATTCTTCCCTTGAGCTAGCATTGAATATTCAGAAGTATTCTTTTTATGACCTCGAGTGCCATCGCAAGTACCGGTTACTTTAGTTCTATTTGATTTTATTAGCCCTCTTAAAAACAAATTTTGTTTTGAATAATCTGCAAGTCTCCAAAATGTTGTAAAAAATAATTCTCTGTCGTACTCACTAATCTGTTCACCACAGTTTTTACTACACCCGCAATCAAGATCACTGATAAAGATTTTTGCTGCAATTATACGACCTTTTTGCGTAATGTATTCCGTTCCACTATTATGATTGAGCTTACGCACATTTTTTTTCAACGTCATGTGCTTTTTAAGTTTTTTCTTCCACATTTTTGTACACAGGAATCATTAGGTACTGCAGAACCAGCTATTATGAAAGAAGGGTCATTAAATCGGTCAGGTAAAGATATTACTGTCGTAGTTTCATCTGTTGGTCAATTCATAAAGTCTTTTTCTTAAAACTGAAGTAATTACAGTGCGGTGTTCAATAAAATAAGTAATTATGTGGCTTTGACTAACGTTTTCAATTTAAACCGAAATAATAAAGGAATTCCGAAAAATTAAATTTTATAATCAGTATTGCTTTTAAAGTACTATATTATTTTGAATCATTAATTAAAAATTTGCTAAATTACTTACATATGTATGTTATAAACACAACCTATTGATAAAGAAAATTAGGGGAATTCCCTTATTATGTCGGTTCAAATTGAAAACGTTTGTCAATGCAATGAACATGACTTGGTTCATTTCCACTCTGAACAAATTGCAAAAGTAACGGTGTTGACTTGATTATTTTGCGATTATCTTTCGAACGAAAAATTGGATTATTTAAATTTATACAGCACTGAAAAATTTCGATTCTATAAGTACCGAATATGGAAAAAAGAAAAAAGTGACTTGGTTCACTTCAGCTTTGTGCGCTCCATGTATATTTTACATGAAACATGAAAACAAAAATTGATTGTGATAATAAAAAAAATATTACTCAATACTGATATGGTTCTCAAACGAAAGGACCCACACCTTTAACACTCTCAAGGAATTTTTTTTGGAAGAGATAGATTTTAAATCCGGTGGTAAAAGGTTATGGAGCTTTGGAGCCATGAATCAATAGAAACGGAAATTTTTTTTCGAGTAAATACACAAGCGTTATTTAGTTGAAGTGATTCATTCTAGACCTAACGTAACCCCAAACATAAAGGAGAAGATGAACAACAATAATTTTTTTGAACAACAATAATTTCTTTTAAGGTTTCATAATAAGTGCCACCCCACAGAGCTAAACCATAATCTAGCTTGGAATTAACCAAACCGTAGTATAAAGACTTTCACAAAAGTCTTAAACACACATCTCTTAATTGATACAATTTCCTGATGGCTGATCTCATATGTTTAGAATTGTTGATGTAAGCTGAAAAATCTAACTTAGTATTTCCGGCTATACCCAAATAATTAAACATTTGCACTTTTACAATAGATATACATTTATCATCACACTGATCCTGTGCAAAATTAACACTCCCGGATTGTCAACGCCATGCTATGGATGCTGAACCACTTTTTTAAATTTATTTAAAATTTCCAATTTTGGAAATCTCTAAATTCGAGCTAGAAATATGGTGCTAAATGCACTTAACCGAAACATACAATAGAAAAAAGAGGTCGCCATAAAGATACTACTGCCTAAATGGATGCTATAATTATTCGAACAGCTAAGAAAGAGCCGTTTATAACATCAAACACCATTAAAAACGAATTAAAACTAAATTGTTCAACTACTACGAGACTGTGCCGCCCAAAAAGTGCCTTTACTATTAAAAAAAATATAAAAAGAAGAATAAGTTTCGCTAAAACCCACCTGAAAAAAATGGAGCCAGAAAAGTGGAAAAATATGATATTTTCTGATGATACAAAATTAAATTTGTTTGGTTCGGATGGTCGCAAGTACGTTCGACCACCATGTTCGAGTTTGTCACCCAGATACACACAAAAAAATGTTAAACCTGGTGGACGTTCCATAATGGTGTGGGTTGCCTTTTCATGGTATGGTCCAGGTCAAATTTATTGGACAAAAGAAACAATGATTGCAGATGTTTATGTCAAGATTGTTGCCATATGCAGAAGAATCAGTGCCTTCAAACTGGGTTTTCCAGCAGGACAATGATCCAAAGCTCTCATCAAAAATAGGAAAAGTCATGGTTCCAGATGCAAAATGTTCAAGTTTTAGAGTGGCGGCGCAATCGCCCGATCTGAACCCGATCGAAAATTTATGGAGAAGCTTAAAATTAGCCATACGTGGTAAGACATATAGAAATAAGAAAGGTTTATGGGATGCAGTTAAAGATGGGGGAAACATCCCCATTACTAAATGCTAGCTAGTAGTCACAGGACCACCGGTGCAAAGCCGTATTGCAGCAGCTAAAAGGTTAGTATTTAATAAGTACTCAAAAAATAACTCACCTCTTTCGTTGATGTTTGTGCTACCCCAGATTGTGTGATGCGCATTAGCGTCACATCCAAGAATCATACCAATCTTCCCTTTTCAACTTCGAGAACCAGGTCCTCCAGTTTATCCGGCGGAACATGTTTGTCCCCGTTTATATAGGCTCAGACCAGCCAGGTTTGGCTGCCGCCAACCTCTAGGCTGACAGCAGTTATGTCACCATGACTGTAATGAGAGAGTAGAAATATATTTAAATTATTTTTCCAAGAATGCAGAATCTGATTTTCCCAGAATTACTTGAGTATATTAGGTTATACCCCTTCATTCTAAGGCCACAGATCCTGTTACTGTTTATCCTCTTTTACTGGGCGTCCTCTTGCCTTACTTCCAGTTACCTATTAAAAGACTTGGATTTCTGTTCCTAATTATTTTCAGAATCTCGTCTGGGCTGACCGGATTGATTGGTAGCCAGACGCGCGCTCTTGGTCTGCTAGGAGTCTCTTCCCTGCTCACGGCCGCTAGTCTCATGCCCTTCCAAACCTGCTCTACCTTCACCAGTGCCTTCTTGTATAGTCTCTTTATCCGTCTGAAGTTTTGCCCGTTTGATATCAACCCGCTTCCAGCTCATTCTGGGACCGCTGTTGTTTCGACATATGGTATCTCTCTGAGTTGACAGTTTTCTTAGCCCATATCATGAATTCCCTCTGCTTAGCTATGAGTTGCCCCTCAGGGCTTGCTGCCCACCTCGCCAGAATCCTGAACGCTGAGCGTCTATTTCTATAGCACTGCTTTGACAGAAGGACATAACCCGGCTTTGGTGCCATGGAGTCGCCCTCCTCTGGCTTTGTGGAGGGAGCCCACCTTTAAGGTTCAAGGCATCAAGGTTCTTCCTCGATGTTTCCGGCCTTTTGAGAATGCCGGTCTCGAGTTTTTAATTTTTTTTTAAATTAGCTGACATTGTAGTCCGACGAGTAACGGAGAAATATTGGTCCACCTGCGCAGGTAAGACTATTTACAACTGGAGGTCGCCAGGTATCCAGAAGGCTCCGTTTTCGACTGGGCTCTGTTAAATGAGCCCCAGCCTGGTAGTTTGTTTACAAGAGTCGCGTAACACTTTAAACCGCCCCACACCTAGGTCACTTTTGCCCACCCGTTCATAACGAACGTGAACTTGGAGGCGACGACATTATAAGATATATAATAAAAATAAAAAAAATTTAAGAAACATCTATTTCTGTATGTATACGCCTCCATATTAATCGGATGGTTCAAGTTGGTTCGTTGGTGGTACTGAATCAACTGTAGGAGAATCAAGTGTTGATTCTCCTACAGTTGATTCAGTAGCACCAATTTCGTTTGAGTTTGGTTCTATTTCTGGGTTCTCATCTCATAAATCTTTAGCTGTACTTGAACGTTTGGGAGAAATATAAAGAGCCACTATCGCGGAGAACTTGATAAAAGATGATACAATTAAAACTTGTATTTTTATTTAATTAATAAATGAATAAAAATTATTTTTTTGGCGTCATTAATTTTTCTAATAATTTAATTTTCTCTTCGTGTCTTTTCTGTTGTTGATCCATTTTTTCTCGCCTCCACTGTTCTTTTTCCTGGTGCCTCTGCATTTTTTTTTCTTCGCTCTCCAAATACAATTTTTTTGTGAATTCCACTTTTTCTTTTTTAATGGCCAACAACTTTTTGCAAAACAGCTCTCTCGAAGATTTTCTTACGCGTCGTCTATTTGCCGTGGATTCACTATTTTTATTAAGCGAGTCTTCTAATGAAGACGAACACTCTGATAAAATGTTAGCCCGATGTCGTAGGACTAGGTGTTGCCATTCGAATTGCAAGCCTTGGTAGATGTGGTGATGACATTGTAGGACTAGGTGTTAATGGTGAATTACTAAATCTTGATAGAGGTGGTGATGGTATGTTAGGACTAGGTGTGAATGTTAAACCTTGATGGCGGTGGTGATGAAATTGTAGAGGTAGGGGTTGGCGGTGCAATTCTGGCTATATGGATGAAAATGCGTTTCCAAAAGAAAATAATGATGATGGTGATGGTAAATAGAATTCGGTGGATGGAGTAGTGTGTGATGTTGACATACTATAATTGTGTTACGATGATTGCGCCGTTTTTACTTAATTCATTATATTCACTGTTTTCGACCCTATTTTTTTGTATACAGCCCAGATGATAGAACGGAATCTGGCTTAATCGAATCATCCTGTTTGATGATATCCCGCAGTTGGTCTTCATGCCCACTCTCAGATAAAATTTTACCACTCGTCTTGCAGATGTCGATCGCCTTTTTGGTCCTTTTGAGCACGCACCTGTACCTAGTCTCTAGTTGTAATGGCGTGAATGATACATTGTATTCCTTCTGTAGTTCACATCACCAATGTAAGTCCACATTTTCTTATATTACGGAATTTTTTCAATGGGCCAACATTTATACAGGTCCAACATAAACCTGATGCGGCCATCAGTCCACTTTCTCACATTTCGTCCAGTATCTAAAAATATACGCAAATACGTTAATTAAAAGTTTAACTAATCATGCGCTACTTACTATTCTAAAAGAATAAAGCTCTCGCTGAAAAAGGATTTCAATGCAAATCAATTAGCAATATTATTAACTGTGAGAAGTTACCTCAGCCATTGTTCCGTCTGGAATTAGAACCAGATAATAAAAAAAATCAAAGCAAAATACTAAGGCATATTACACTTTAAGCGATGTTTGTGTTATCTGTGGTGAACTCCATACCTCAAATGCATGCAACAAATAAACCACAGAAGCACCCGTGAGAAAATGCAGCAACTGTGGCGGAAATCACACTGCAAATTATAGAGGGTGTCCAATTTACCTCGAACTGAAAAGAAGAATCAATCCAAGGCAGTGAGCAGAGCAACGAATGCTTAATCTTCATTCTTCCACTAAACCAAAGGTGGGCTAAAAATCAAAAAATCAAAAATGGCCATATGGAATGCAAACGGCCCAGTACAACATAAAGCAGAGGTTAAAGCATTCCTCACTGAGAACAATTGGCATAATGTTATTATTTGAAACACACTATACTGAAAATAATTATTGGGTACTCTGTTTATGACACAAAGCACCAAGATGGCAAAGCACATGGAGGCACAGCTGTCCTGATCAAAACAAGACTAAAACATTATGAATTTATGAAATATAAGAAGGAACATATGCAATATAAAAACTGCAGTTCAAGGATTATTTTAGCCAGCTAGGTAATAAATTTCTTGCGGGGGTGATTTCAACGCTAAACACACTCACTGGGGTTCCAACTAATAGAAACGCTAAGACGGCTTACAAATAAGCTAACTAATTGGGATCAATAAAAGAGGCTAGTCGAAAAAAATTGTGTACTGAATCGCTTTTATCACACCAGCAGATATTGCATTATCAGCTGAAAAGGCTACACCTGTCTTAAATAGTACAGATAAAGTTAAGAAACTGTGACATAATATACAGGAGCTAATCCAGGAAAAGCGGAAAATTCGCCGCCGATGGCAAGAAACAAAATCACCGTTGATGAAATGGAAATTAAATCGAGCTATTAATTGCGGGAAGAAGAAAACCACAGCGTCCAGAATTATTTAAATGAACTCTCGGTAACCGAGAGGACAGATTATTCTTTGTGGAAGGCAACAAAAAAGTTAAAAAGGCCAACAAACTCGAATCACTCGATTAGACAGTTGGTAGTCTAATTAGGAAATTAGGCGAGAGCCGATGAAGAAAAAGCTAATGCTTTTGCTGCTCATTTAACAACAGTATTCGCACCACACGAAGAAACTAATAACTTCGTGCTACCCGACCATATGGATGATGGTTTATCCTTCAAACCCATAAAATATAAGTGGAAGAAAGTTGAGAATACAATTAAAAATTGTATAAGTCCAAAAAAGGCACTAGGGCATGATCTTATTATTGGAAAAATGATAAGGTAATTGCCAGATAAGTCCATAAAACTAATAACATTAATATTCAACGCAATCATTGGTTGTATTCTTCAAAAATGGATGATATCTTTGATCACAATGATACATAAAGCTGGAAAAAATGAAACACAGATTTCAGCATGCTGCCTACAATCTCAAAGTTATTTGAAAAAATGCTACTAACGAAATTGAAACCAGTATTAGAAGAACGGCATATGATTCCAGATCATCAATTTGGGATGCAAATGGACTAATATACAAAATTAAAGGACTTTCAACGAAGAAATTTCACTCAGTTCTGTTAAACTATCTTCTTCAAAGGCAGAAAAAGGTTAAACAAAATAATGCATCTACTTGTTTTAATGATATTAACGCAGGTGTTCCACCAGACAGCGATCTAGGTATAATATTGTGCCTGCTGTACACAGCTGACTTACCTGTAACCAACAAGGTAGTCATATCAACCTTTGCCGATCTTACGGCCCTCCTGGTGTCACACAATAATCCCAAAACTGCCTCAAAGGAATTACAGAAACATCTAACCAAAATCGAGAAATGGCTGAAGACATGGCGCATAAAAGTGAACGAAAACAAATGAACCCACGTCACATTCCCGCTAAACAAACACACGGCCCACCAGTGGAATTAAACGATATAACTATTCCTCAACAAACCAAGGTAAAATACTTAGGCATGCACCTGGATAGAAGCCTAACGTAGAAGAATCATATCGAAGCAAAGCGCAAGCAAATATACAAATAAAATTTTCCAAAATGTATTGGTTGATGGGAAGAAAATCTCAGCTGTCATTAGCCAATAAAGTTTTATTGTACAAAGTGATAATCAAACCCATATGAACATATGGTATTCAGTTATGAGGATCCACCAGCGCGTCAAACAGAGAACTCCGGCAACGAACGTAATATACACGATGATCTTGGAATTAAAACTATTAATTATAGAAACCATTAGAGAATTCAGTTCGAAATATTACTCAAAACTAGAGAAACATCCCAATGAATTGGCCAGATTCAGATCCACGCAGAGCAGATCCACTTGGACGTGTAAATGTATTAAATGTTTAGGTTTTACATATAAATGTAATCTAAATTAAATAAATAGTTAACACTACATTCAATCCGGACAACCACAAATCTTAGTTGGCCATTAATTTATTAAATCACATAAAATTAAAATTAAATGCAATGATGATCCAATTTACCAATTTTACAGGACCAGGAAAGTCCAGCAATTAACATTCAAATGAACTATTTTTAAAATTAGATTTTGAAAAACAAAAAATTCATTTTCTTATTGTATACAATATTGTTAAAAATAATAATAAAAAAATGCAAACGTTAGGTTGCGTTCATTGTCACTCATTTTATATTGTGTTAGTTATCGCGTAGAAAATTATTTTTAAGTGTATGAGGTGCAAAAAATATCACAACTCAGCACGAAATGCTATATAACGTCGTTGTAATTATATTATTATTATGTTTTGTTTTTATTTGAAGCAATGTACTTAAAATGAAAAACAAAAAACTTTAACAATATTAACGGAAAATTCAATGTAAAAGTTGTTTTCAAAATTTTCTTCTTATTTCTCGTGTTCCATTTAAAAAAAATACACACAAGAAAAACCGTAAGTTTATTGAATCCTTTATTTTGTGCATGCACCGTTGAAAAGAACGAAATGTGGACAATTATATGGGGAGGGAGTGGGATGAATAGGAGTGGTGGTTAGAACCTAAATTAAATGGATATCATGTTTAACAAATAATTATTTAATAACCTAGTGTGGTTAGTGTCCTCAATTTAAATTTAATTATCCGTACACGTTATGTACAAACCACAATCAAATCATTCAACATAATGCATGAAATCGGTATTTTAAGATTAATTGAAAATAATTTACAATTCAATGTACTTTAATAATCTACATGATTGTACATATTGTACGTATGTATGTATGTAGTTACATATCCGTTTGTTTTTGTTGTTGTTAATCCATCTAATCTATGCGCATATATACATAAGTACATACATGTTCGTATAATATAATTATACAGTAAATAACAGAATATAAATGACACGACATGAAATTAAATACCATTAATCTTGTTTTTACAAATTAATCATTTATTCAAAATGTTAATTTAAATCTAAACCAACTTTTATCCCTTTAATAAACGGGTTGACTGGTTTGCCCGTAGCACAGCATTTAATTTAGATTAGGGTTTTGGTTTTGTAAATTATCGGGTCAATTACATGTTAAATAATTTAGTTATTAGATATTTTACATAAAATTCGAATACAGTGGTGTAACAATTTAGTAAACTACTTCTCGCGTATATACATCACTAACGTTTTTAATTCAACCACTATATAAAAACGTATGTACAATAATATCGGTATATACATAGTCTGACACATAAATCTAATAAAATCTAATTAATCTTTTTATTTTTAGTTGGTTTGGTTGCGGCGACATTTATACATATACAACAGGGTTAAAGATTGGAAGTTCAAATTACAAACTAATAATTTTTTTTATGTATGTATTGGCACACACATACACACACACAGCGAACATTTTTAGTTATTCGCATGAATTAATCTTGAAACTGAAAATGTTAAATTATGTTGACAATTAATATGTGAGTTTTATTTGGTTTTTATATTTATCGTTTTGTACATTGCTCTACATACTTGGAGGGAAAAATAATAATTTTTTCATTTCGTTTGTTGACAACGACCCAACAACATCCACAAACTACACGTTTATTTTTAGTTTATATTTCTTTATAGTGCTCTTGCTTTTGACTTTGCACGACGACATTTATGTGGGTTAATTCACCTGGTAAAATTGATACATCCAAGTGTACACATAATAATATATTACACAAGACACAACACATCTTGTCGTTCTGATTTTTTATTTGTCTTACACATTCTGTACACAATCAGTTTATGGAAGGTGAATATTAATGATAATTTATTATTATTTCAACGGGGTAACCATGCAGGGATGACGCGGTTATATTTGGTGATCTACGTTCACTTAATATATAGCGTAGATCGTAGTCGAAGATTTAATATTCGATAATTTGTTCGGAATTACAAACGTGTTTTTCCATTCGTTAGATCCTTTGTTTAGAGGAAGTGCTTACTGAACTCCTCTCTTACATCCCACAGACTTTTGTTCTTTTAAGGTAAGTTCGCGAGGTCGGATATTTACCCGATCTATTTACATCCGACCGTAAGATAAAAATATTTTTAATTTAAAGTGGGGAAACGGGTGATTTTTTTTGGGTATGGATGTACTTTTTTGATCATTTTATTGGTTTAAAGCTCGGATGTAAATAGCTAAGGTATATATCCGACCTCGCGAACTCACCTTTAGGGACCGAAGCGATCGGAACATAATACTAAATGTAGCTTCAACCAATTATGTACAAAAATTATTAAACATTCGATAACTAATGTCGATCGGCTGCTATACTCCCGACATGTTTTTGGACCCAGCTTATACGTCCCCCGGGTTTTGGTTTCTCTGAGAGAGAAGAGCGACTTTGGGCCAGCTAATCGGAACCTAATTCAAAATATTTCAACCAATTACGTAAAAAAAATTATTAAACATTCCTTAACTAAGATTCCTTTGGATTGGAAAATTGGGAGAAGATTAACACTACTATTGAAACACTTCGGGCGAGAAATGGTCTAATATGGAGGAGTTGGATTTAACATTTGGTGGGTATAATATTCAATTATAGAGACGTGCTCTCTGGTGTTTATCAAGGTATACGAAGCATGACATTTATTTTGTATATAACGTTCCTTACAGTACTTAAAGAAACAATTTATAATATTCATGATTTGTAAATACAGTACAGGCTCGATTTACGCAACACATGTATTTCTGTCTCTCAATACAAATTCATCTAAACGGTAGTCATATTATTCCGAATGTATAAGGTGCAATCGGAGATATGAATTTGTATTGAAACTTTGATGTTGATGCCTCTCAAAAAAATACGCATAATAATTGTAAATTGCCAAAAAACATGAAACATGAAATGTTGACATAGTTAAATCGTGCTACAAGTAAATTAGCTCTAGATTATTCAGTCAATCAACAATAGGGTTAGGTTAAATTAGTATAGCCGTCCTAGCAAAATATAGCATAAATACGGATTAGCCTGTATATAGCTATACCACATTTCTCTTTACTATTGGAACCATCCTAAGCTTTCCAAGAAGCATTGAATATCCCTGATATATATCTCTGCACACTAGACAAACACAAGTGCAAATCAGGTGGAGTACTCTTTCTTACTCCTCCTCATCTTTGCAACTACTGCAGAAATCATAAGCGGTACTTTGATATCCAGTATGCTTTGTGAGATGAAGTGTGCTGTGCCCTGGCGGGAAATCACATCGGTCCTTACATTCCTTACAATATTCAACCAGTTGACAGTTGTTTGGCAGTAACATATAAGGGGTAAGATATAAGAGAATCTCCAAGACTTGAGTAGGTGCGCTTCTAAGTGCTCCAATCCATACATAAGCAGGCTGTTCTTTGAACTTTCATCAACAGTTTCAAGTTAGCCATAATTGTTAAGCTTATAACGAAACGACAACCCCATATAGGGTTTTTGACAACAGATATAAAATAAATGTACTAAATGGGGCTTTAAAGCCCATCTCCTCTCAATGCCAGTTTTACAGGAGTAGAGGTTTCTTTACCCTTTCAAAAGATGTTTGGTTTCCTGCTTAGCTTGCCATCCAGAATGAGCCCAAGTTATTTCGCTCTATCCGCAAAGATCAAGCTGGTACCATTTAGTCTCAGCGAATCCCACTAAGGAAAATTGTGCCTCCCTTACCAGAGATGTCACCTTCTGCCAGCCAGGGTCCTTTACATTGTCAGGCGAACACAAAATTGTGTTCCAATCAACATATATCAAAGCGAAATAGATCCAGGTAGTCATAAAGCTTTGAAAGCGCTCGTATTTCCTAAATTGGGAGAGCGCTTTATAAATGGTTTTGTTATCAACGGGCTCAATATGCTAATATTTTGACTTCCATTTTGTGTGATGAAATGTCTGATTCCCTATCAGATATCTATGAGCCTGATCCTCTTACTCGGATGGGTAAGAAAATTAATCGGCTATGCGAGTACATCAGGTGGAGGAATAACGTGCACGCACCATGAGATAAAGAAGCTGGCCACGTCAATCAAAAATCCGTATGTCGAACACTCACAAAAGGGTGGAAACAAGAACGAGAATCAGATAACGCAGATAATTGAAAAATTGGCTAAGCAAATAACTGTGTGCTGTGAGTCCCAAACTTCCCCAACCATAACTAACCAAAGAAATAATAAGGAGGAAACTGTCCTTTCACTGTGGATAGTGAAATGACGACCGCCACCAATTACAAAAGAAGGAGACAAACAAGACTCACCCAGTGACCATGCCCAAAAGAAAGTGAAACAGAGAGCTGGCAAAACCCAAGCCGTGGGAGCTACGAGCCTAAATCCAAACCCAGATATAGATGAATCCAAGAAGCTTGACAATAAAGGACCTGGCTGGCAGGTGGTGGGGAAAACAAAGAGAAAACCACGTAAAAGTATTCCGCGTTATCGTCCTGATGCTATTAAAATAACCCACACTAGAGCAATGTCGTATGCGGATATGCTTAAAAAAAAGACAGAGACAACACCTAAATCTTAATGACCTCTCTAGTAAGGTGGATCAGATTCGTAGAATCGAAAAAGGCGATCTTCTACTAGAGTTAAATTTAAATTAAAATTGGGCGGATTTTACTCCAGCACTCAATGTACTAATGGGCCCACGGTGCAATATCCACATTCATACTAACATTCATTCAACCCATATTCATCCCATTCACACAATTACAGTATACCGGCTGCGCATTGCATAGCTCCATGTCACACTGTGGCAGAGTTGGAAGATAGGTTGGCCCATGAGTTCGACATTCCAACAGAGGGTCATAGATGTTTCCAATTTAATCACCGATCGTAATCGGGAAATGAAAAATCACTTTTGCAATCCCGCCACAGTTGGGATTTGAACCCGGTACCTCCCGATCCAAACGTCGCAGCTTTAACCACTGCGCTATTTGCTCGGTATTCTACTAGAGTTAGTGACAAATATACATTTCAAGGAACTTGGATTTCAAAGTGCAATAGAAAACACTCTTGGTAGTAATGCTCAAATCCAAAACCACACGCAGATTGACGAAGTTGTAGTCGAAATTAAAGAATTGGATGAAGCCACAACAAAAGAAGAGGTACATGAGGCGATTACATCGTTTGAGGGCGCGAAAGTTCTCTCGATAAAATGTATCAATTCACTGAGAGCTGACTATAGAGGCACTTAAACAGCAGTGGTGGCTGTGTCAATCTCGACAGCCAAAGTGATGAAAAATGAAGGGAAGTTAGGAATTGGATGGGTGATCTGTTGTATACTCTTCGAAATAAAACTATCTTGGGAAAGTAAATGGAAAAAACATATAAGGAAATCGGCGGGCTGGAAGGCAAATACGTTTGAGGAGGACCTATTTATGCTATTATTTGAGAAACCGACCCTCTCAAGCTGGGCCAATGCAAAAGCGGCCCAGATTAAGAATACGATCACCAACGCCTGCAGTGCATCTATATTAGGCTGCTATAGACGGAGGAAACATTAACCTGCTTGAGGTACAGAGACCTATTCTAGACTGCACCAAAATTATGTTAGTGCCCGAAATAAATTTAAGCCGACCATTAAAGTAAGGAATTGCCAATACTGAAAAGAGCTATGCGAAAAAATGGATCGTTCACCCCATCGTGAAATGGATTGTGATGAATCGCCGCCCACCTACCCAGTAATATTTCGTAAAATTGTAACTGCGCTGTATCTGCAGCAAGATGATGTGATCCCTGGCGTGATCTAAGTACATATGATGGAAGAAATACCACCGGTATCAACAGAAGAGCTCACCCATGCGTGTCAACGTTTTGGGAATTTAAAGGCTCCCGGGGCTGAAGCCAGACCGGATGAGTTTAAGGAACTATATAATTCCTGCCTCAGAGAGGTAGTATTCCCCGGACGATCCTCACCTTCATTTTGTTATACTTTGTTATTAAGAAGTACCCTGTACGTCGGAAAATTTACATTCCTGAACCTAAACATTTGCAAAACGTCCAAGAAAAAAAATGAAATCAAAATTTTTTGATGAAATGATGTAAATTATGGATTTAAAGTTTAGTTTTAATGCTCTGAATGGGGTGTAGCTTGAAATATTGAATTTATTTAATTCAAGAAAAATTCAATAATGTTTGTGGTTGGTATATCCGTATTCACTTACTCAGACAATTTCAAGGATTCAAAAACATTTGAGATTAAATCTAGGCGAACGTAACACTAACATTTATGAAAAGCTGCAAAAATTATTCAACTTCGCTTAATACATCATATTATGTGTAACAGTTGACTTGACTCCAGTCAGTTGAATTATATCAAATTAATTTTAAATTTCATTGAATGTCTCAATCATTGTCGTCCATATCTATATAATCCGATATCTATTCGTTATTGAGTTATTTATAACCAACTAGAAAAAAAAAAATCAATTAACAAAAATACTTTCCATTTTCCATTCCATTTCGTCAAATAATAAAAGTCATACAAAATGATTTCTTTATTTATCCAAACTTTTGTGCTTTGATTATCCAAAAAGCTTTTTTGTATATATACATATACAATACACATTCACTTTTATCCGACGAGGACTAACTGAAAATAATAATAATAATTTGTAATTCGTGCTTAGAATTGATAAATTATTTTATTATTACGCGATATAGAAAAATTTAATGGGAAAATACAGCTACAACAACAAACAACACACATTTTCTAAACAAATTTGTAATGCAAAATGAAATTAATAAAATAAAAGTTAAAAGAAAATTTGAATTTCCTGTGAAATAATCAAGCTGGTCATTAATCTTTAATGGATGTACATATAATAATAATGCTAAGGGTGACACGGGGTGACATTGACTTGTTTATATTATATGACAAAGTACAGTGTGAGTTGTGGAAAATAATTAACTTTGTAATTTGGTGTTTTGTTTGGAAATTTATATCGCATTATCTGAATTCAACTCTGAATACTCATATATACGTTTTATCGTTAATTATTTATCGGTCATCACGCAGTTATACATTATCGGTCATCACGCAGTTATACGATAATTAACTTCTCTGGTTTAAACTAACAACAATTTTACACTATACGAGTATAAATTACTATATGAATCTCCAGTGATTCATTATGCACACCCGTAAAGCGTATTCCTAGAGGGCATTCTGGACGAATAATAATCAGTAGAAAAATTGCAAAAAACCATAATTATTGTTGTTCCAGTTATAGTTCTTGTGCATCAGCACAGAAGGAAAAGTAAATTATAGGAAAACAATGAAAGTATACATTCAACTATATGGAAAAATGTTGAGAATATTTTTTGTTTTATTTTCATTCGTGTTTGGAAAAACTTTTGTAACAAACTTTGTTGTTGTCGGAGTTTTTCTTTTTAAATTTATTTTTCGTAATAAATTAGAATTTTAATTAAGGTAATGGTTTCGTTCTGTATAAAGTTTCATGAAATGAAAATCTTGTTGTTTCTTCTGGTCGATGAGATATACACGACCGTATAAATGAAATTATGCAGGATGTTCATTTTCGACTATTGGATTAATTCAACATAGTTCTTCACAATATAAGCATTTCGGTTTCAACTATAGTCCGGTTAAACAATATTACTTTTTCTTTTTTATTATTACAATATTTTTTAATGTAATACCGACTCATATAGATAACTTTAAATACATTTGCCATTTTTAAATGCTTCGATAACCAGTAATACATTTCACTACGTTCATTAAAAGTGTCATTGGTTTTAGACCAATTAGTGAACTGCAATATTTGTTTAAAGTACATATGTACTAGAAATACTGAAAAATCAAATAGATGGTCATTTAATTTCTTAATTACGGCCATGACACTAAGTACCCACATTCTGCAATCTATATTGGTTTGCTTCGATTACGTTAACTTTTTTAACACGGTCGACAACTGCAACCCCCTAGTAAGCATCACCATTTATATACAATTTGGAGGGCATGCGACAAAATATATTAGCCAATGAGATTTTTTCTGGTAACATCGACTTCGCCATCATAAGCATCGAATCCGTTTTTTACGAACCAACATAATAATTTTTAAACTCATGATTAATAGTAACCTCTTTGCTCAGCCCATACAGTAACACCTACTTTATCGTAAGTTAACTCATCAAAGCTTTTTAAATAAATTCATTTTAAATATCACATTTAATAATTAAAGAGACAAAATTGAAATTCTGTGAGAAATAAGCTCAACATTTAATTTAAAAAAATATATACAAATAAATACTTTTTAGTCAGAGGCGTTGTCAGACATTTGATGAATAATGTTATTCCCACATGGTCAACCTTTTCCTTTTGCAGATATACATATATGCCCTCACAAGCTTTTTTTTTTTTTCGACTTGGGTTTATACCTTACTACAGCCAAACGATTATCAAAACTAAACTTTGAAGCATTGAGCTCTCGGTTTTTTAGTTCTAATTTTCCAGTAAGTTCTTTTGATAAATTCGGTTTACACTTACGAATTGTGCCAATTTTTGTGTTTTTTTTTTGCAGTAATTGTTCTGCCAACAAGCAACTGATAAAAAAGATATTCATAGTAATTTTGCGGCCTTTGTTTACATACATAAGCGAATTTATGTTTTTTCAATCTATTATAACTACTTAGCTGTAAAGCTCTAGAGTAAAGCTGTTAAAAATTAGACTGGATATAATTGAAATAGCAGTACCGGTTGGAGGTAATAAATTATTTTTATTTTTTAGACAGGCTTTTAGGAATGCCAATTTGGACCGGAAAAAACTCACTTGCATTGGAAGCAACAGTGGTCTTTTTTGGGTAGAATTTCTTTAAATTCAATACAGAAGACCGTGCCAAGTACGAAGCTCCCATAAGTACGAAGAAAACATAAATATGGGCTGGCCTTAGTATGAAATTATTAATCAGTATGCAAGCCAGAAAAATTCTCCCTATTTACTTTACAATCTTGGGGGAGTGAACAGGCGACTACTTAATAGCCATGCAGAACTACAGAAAGTTCAGTAACGGCATCGTCTGAATCTTAAAACATGAGACATATAACACCTATGTACAATCATTAAGCGGCCGAACATATCTATACCTAAAACAAAATGAATAGATTTTTGTGACAGATCCTAATAAATTTCTTGCAATTTGTTGGAATTTTATTTTACCTTTACCTCGATTCTCGTTTTCACCACCAGTTTTCAAAAGTGCTATATCTACTCTTTGGTTTGAAACTACAAGTTTGTCTAAAAACATTTTTAGACACACTCGAGTCAATTCGTTCTCGTATTGTTAGTTGGTGAAACAATTGCAATGATCTTCATCGAATTACTCGACTTGAAATTTTTTTGATAATAGAGGCGCATCTTTACTGCATCGAATCCACCAATTAAATCAGTTTTGCAATTTAAATTCTCTTTCATGCATCGCTTAAGGCATTAAACAGTTCCGCTTTATTGGAGTAATTTTGAGTTCTGATGTATCTGTCCAACTAGTTCCACAAATATTCAATGGGACTGAGGTCGGGGCTTTGGCTTAACCTGTCCAATTGACAAATTTTCTTTTATTCAAAAAAATGTTTTTCTAGTACCGAACGAGTTTTGAATCGTTGTCCTGCTGGAAAATCCGTCGAAGGCCATTTTCGATTTGGCGTGAGGTAGCATGCTTTCAGCTGTTATATCCACATAACCCTTACCATCCATTATTCCATTAATCTGGATTAACGGGCCAACCATATCACACATATCCTTTTTATTTTTAGAGCGACGAATATACTGAATGCAAGTTAAACTTGTTCTCAGCGCTCCAGAGAACTTTTCGAACCTTTCAAACTTTCGAATTCTATGAAATATGTATTTTGCAAATTCTAGTCGTAGCCTCCGGTTATTTGGTGATATGCTTAGGTTTCGACTTGAGCGGCGCCAAAGAGACCTCCCTCTCAAACCCCACGTTTAACCATAGAAGCATGAATTTGACTTAGGCCGTTGAGTTGAAATCGGAGATTATTGCTTGCCCAGTTAGTCTGGGACTTTTAGTTGATGTTTTGCAAATTAATAACTCCTCACGTCTGGTAGTTTATCGATGATGTCCTAATCTCCAAAAAGCTTTTCGGTTCCTGCTCCTCAAAACATTTAGGCCAGTATCCTATCCCATAACTGTTTGGACATCTTGAATTGACGTGAGGCTTCAGTTTTACTTAACCCGTCTTTAACACCATCTGCAACTATTTTTCTGAATACTTCTGGATAATCTGCGGTCTTTCACATTTTGTGTCAGCTATGTATTAATAATTAAATTCATACAATATTCACATTTCATGTGAAGAAACGAAATTAATAACAACTATAAGTATCAGAATTTGAAATTTCAAGTTTTTATATTAAAAATAGAACGTAGGCTCAATTTAAATGATCCCAGAGGGTTTGGCGAATGAACTATTATTGTCATGTGATTTTTTTATATGGAATTTCACTAAATACAGTTTGTATAAAATTGAATATTAATGTACGTACATATTATCATGAAAGTTACTATTTGGATTTGAAAGTATGTATATTGGTAGCTATACTACTATTCAACGGCCATATTCTTTTTTATCCGCCGTTCTTATGCGCAGTACCTGCTGCTTTACATACCCAAGAACAGTGTGTGAATTTGGTTTGGTTTGGGAAGCTGGCGACTTATGAATTTGATACAGAGTTAATATTGAGCTTGAGGATATGCGTAAGAATATATTTGGTGAATTAGAAAAAATGAAAATTAAATTTTGTACATTTGTCTACCTTATTTTTAACCTGTTTGAATGAAGCTGTTTGCCTTATTTAAACGGTTGTGTGATTTTAAAATAGATTTCTGCGATTCATTTTCGTATTCCTTTCTGATAAATTCTGGAGATGATTCTAAATAAATTTGAAATTAATTAAACTGGTTCATCGTACAACACATTTTTCGTCACTTTTCAACGATTCAGTTTTGATCTAGAAAAATGTGACCCCACAAAATTGTTTGGCTACAAGATTCACTGCTTTGTTACACATTCAATGCTTTTTTTATCATTAAATTTAAATGTATATTTTTTCAAACTTAATGATGATAGATTTTTGATCCCAATGCTATTTCAAATTGCAAAATTTTATTTTGCCCTTGATCTACCAACAGGTTAAGGTTATGGCTTGCTACTATGCTAGGCTTTCTCTATATATATACATATATACTCAAAGCCATATCAGAATGGTTCTTAATTTACAACGATATGCGATATCATGGTCTTTAGTTCAGTTCTTAGAGAATTTACTTCTTGTGCATTTATTTGAGTTCAAAGTGTTCAAAGATGAAACAAAAATTCTATCTTTAACTTGAATCATTCTAATAGAACTGTTAGTTATAATTTAAAAAGTGATAAATTACGTCGGCTTCATCGATTTATAACAACTAACTTGTAAAACCTGGTTTTGATTTTGGCTCCTCAAATAATCAGATCCTGGCAGGTGGTTTGAGAATTAGTCGAAAATACATTATATTTCTTTGGAAGTATCTGAACGCTGCATAGCGTGCGCTGACATGAAAGATATTGGGATTCGAATTTGGTATTTCCCGATCCAAACGTCACAACTTAATTAATCCTTTGTGTAAGTTTTGACCAAACATTTTGTTGCCATTTTTACAAAAGGATATTTTTGTTCATCTGACAGCTTAGTATCCCGTTTATGCATGCGTATGCATGAGCATGATTCTTGTTTCATGGTTTACTTTTAACAGATGATTCAAAGCTACACTGAACTTTTATTATGTTTAGAAACGTTACGTTAAAAAGAATTTTTTAAACAAAGTTATGAGTTAAGATATGTTTATGTAAGGTATTCTGTCATTTTCTTAAATACGGATATAAAATCAATAAATATTTCTAAATTAATTGAATAACAGTCATTTCTTTTTAAATGCGATTTTTCGAAAATGATGTTTTTGCAGTTGTTTCAACTAGTTTCTCAAAAAAAAAAAACAGATATTCTATTTATTTGTACCTTTTATCATTAATGTTGATAATTTATAACAATTTTTCTTATCACACGGATCTAAATTCATGTATGTTGTACATATGTATGTATGTATATGCATTTCGATTACATTATCATAAATTTTCCATCGTCCAATTTACGTCATCACCACACGCAAAATACACAAAAATAAAATGTTTTTCAATTTTATACGCACCCTCCCCAACATTTTTAAATCAAACAATAAATATTATCAATCAAAAATTAAATTAAATTATAATTTATTATTGAACTTTTTTTTGGTGCTATTTTTATCGTTAAAAACAAATATTATGTAATAGAAAAAACTTATTTTCCATATTCATAAACGTATGAGTGCGAAAATGTATGGAAAACTATGTATGAACATATATAAAGTAGTAGTACCACATACAGAAGTATAGTACAGCAATGTAATTAAATTTTTAAAATATTTTATCAATAAACAAATAAAATCTAACATAAAAACATACTAGAGATTACAGCTGGGTGGGAATGTACTGTGTACTTTTTACATATGTATGTAAATACTGTTAAAGGTTCTCGATGCCGATAGTGGAATGAGTGAACCATTTTATGTTATCCATATACATATGTACATAGGGTGCATACATACATGTATAGCCAACCAGCCATAACCTATTTGGATTATAACATACATTTTGTATATTTAATTCGAAAATTTTATTCTCGTCTAATCAATTTTTGGATTAGTTTACGTTCATTTTGATTAGGCATACACATACAAAACGCTTTTTTCGTATAGAACATATATCTAAAAAAATCGATAAGTATAAAAGATAATCTTATTTCTATTAAAAGTATATTAAGTTTAGATTTGTGATTTAGATTTAATTAGGTGAGGCGATTAAATATACTTACTTGTTGAGAAAAGATATAATACACTTATGTATATAGCAGATAACTGCTAGTTATAATTAAATGACACCTTTAAATCAGAATCCATTTAAGATTTGGATTGATTTTTGATTTGTCAACAACGTTGTTGGCTTTCTGCAAGTTTAAATAATAATCTAACTAAAATATTTTTCAACACCATATAATTTTTGAGGTACAACATAAAATTGACTACTTGAAATTGAAACCACCGAAAGCAACAATTTTTGTTTAATTTCAGAATCGAAATATAATTTAGTTAAATATTTTGGGAGGGCTCCATCTCAAATTATATATAGGTGCCAATCGAAATTAGAATGTAAGCGATATATCTATAGTCCAATTCTAAGTGAAATTTATAACACAAATTAAAGAATTCGAAATCAATTTGTGTCGAATTCTATTTTAAATTCTAGGTTAAATCTATGTTGAATAAGTCATATTAAAAGTATATCCAAGTAAAATTCTTAAACTCAATACAATTCTATTAAAAACTTTAAATCTGGTTGAAAGTTTTGTCTAATCTCGAATCTAGTCTACACTCTACAGTATTTGTACTACAATATGTGATTTCGTTGTAGATCAATTCAGGAAATGTCGATGATATATTGTTGTGTTTAATGAAATTAAAGTTACATGCTTATTGCATAGAATGGCATTTTGGTGTGACCAGATGCCGTAAGCTAAAACTACATACATGTAAAGGCTGACCAGATAGTTTCGAACGCAAAAGAGTATATCTTGCAAATTTTAAATATCTAAAGACAACCAAGCAACAAACATATTTTGCATTTCATGCAGTTTATATACAGGCAATTATTTCATTCGTTATAAAATCAGTCCCTGATTTTGAACGAGATCAATCTCTCAACTGAACTCGGGTCCTATAAGGAGATCGAAAAATCTTTATTTTATTACTTTAACACGATATTTCATCAATAAGAAATCGAACCGATATAGTAAAAACTGTGTTAGAAGTAGAACTATGCATATAAGCAGGTTAACATTTTCATAAACATTCAAATTTCATAAACATTGAAAGTGTACAAAAACGCAATAAACAAAATTTTTAAAATTCGATTTAAAATTCAATTTATTCTTTTGTTTAATTTAAAAACAAATTTAAAACATAAAATTTAACATATTTGATAATTTTGAATCTTTTGAAAAATTTGTGGATTTTTGAAACATTTATGAAATAGATAAATGATTCAAAAATCCACAAATTTCACAAAAGTTTCAAAAACGTCAGATAATATTTTATCAATAAAAAATTTTAAAATTTAATTAAATGTTTAAATCTTGAATTTTGTATTTAAGTAAAATTCCATTTGAAGATTTAAAGAATTATACACATCTAAATTCGATTTTAAAAATTTGGCAATTTTAAATTTAAGATGACGAATATAAAAAAATTATTATAACATTACAATATTTGATCAACTACTCGTAGATCGAACTGTCGAATTTTGAAATTGGGTTCAAATTTCAAATTCAAAGGTTGGCTTTCTAAAAATCAAGTTGCTTTAAATTTGACATTTTAGTTTGTTAAAAAAATTTGAAATAGAAGATTATGTACTTATGTACATAGAGTTACATTTTGACATTTATTTTTAAATTTTGGTTTCAATTTTAGGTTTTTTGTAATTGAGAATTAAGATTAAAATTAGAGACTGAAACATTAAAAAATTTGAATTTTCAAATTTAGTTTGAAATTAAAGATTAAAAAATAAAGAATTTCGGCTCAACATTTTGAATTTCAAACGTCGTTTTGAATCACAGTTTTAAGTAATTGGAATTTGATATTTAAAATTATATCCGAACTAGACTTTAACTTTAAAGAATGTAAAAATTATATAAATTTTAAAATTTCGTAAAATAATCTCAAGCTATTTAAAATAACTTATGCTTATGTTTTAAAATAAAATTAAAATTAAAATTTTGACCTGTAGATTATAATTTAAATTATTTTGAACAATTTTTAATCTAAATCTTTTAAATATAAAAATATTAAATTTTAATTTTTAAAAAGAGTAATTTTAATTTTCAAAATGAAAAATTATTCCTACAGGTTTAATTGTTTGATTTGTTTAAATTAAATTTCGAAATTAATATTTTTATCAGATCGACCTTAAATCTTTGATTCTAAATTTATAATTAGGCAAGAAGAGTTTAGATTTTAAAATTTAAGTGAAATTTGTGTCTTAAATCTTTGAACTATAAATTAAAGAATTCCAATATTTTTTAAGTGCAAACATAAAATTTTTCATTATATAAATATTCTCAACCTAAGATAGATTAAAGATTCTTTTTTCGCATGTATCCTCTACATTTTCCAAACAACACTCATAATTGTTTTTGTAGAGCAAATTTGCAAGTGGAATATAATCTGCACTATCCCATGGAGCTATAATGTTGACATATCGAAAGCAATTTTCAATAGTTCCAGGAGTAATCATCATCTAACTTTTTGAAAGAAATTCAATGGCATCTAGCAACGTAAAATTTGACGAACGATTGTTTTTCTTATCATAAATTCGTTTCATTACTATTTGCTGCCGGTAAAATGTTTTCAATTTTTTTTAATACACCTGCATCCATTGGCTGAAGATGCGTAGTTAAATTCGGTGGAAAGAATAAGAGCTTCATGGATTTTAATTTTTCTACAGTTGATTCTTTCCGGCGCCAGAAAATTATCAATAAAAAACAATACCTTTTGGTTTTTTGCGGTAAATTGAACATCAAGTTCGATTAAATATTTTTCAAAAATATCAGACTTCATTCATGATTTAGCGTTAGCAACATATTTCACAGCGCGGCTTTTCACGGTTTTGAGGCATTATGATTGTTTTGTTTTGGCAATAACCAACAAGGGTAATTTTTTCGATTACCTCCAATTAATACAGCTATTCGCTTTTTACTGTATTTGCAACTAAAATATTTATTATTTTTAAAGTCCATGGTTTTATCGTGGATACATCTGTAAAATAGTGCAGTTTCATCCATATTGTAAACATTTTCGGGGTCGTTACGATGCAATAAGTTTGGTAAGTTATTCATTCACACTTCAACATTTTTCAAATTGGCATTAGCACCTTCTCTAGACTATTTTTTAAAAACAATATTGTGTTTTATTTTAAATCTAGTTAGCCAGTCATCGCTGGCTTTAAAGTTGTCCATTGTTTCTGCAAATTGTAAAGCTTTTGTTTGAAGATAGCCCCAGATAATGGGATATTTTTTTGTCGGCATTGGCTTCTAATCTACCGTGCTTCATATTTTAATTTTTTACATTTAAATTTTCAGAAACATTCGCTTTTGCAGTAATTTTTTCACAGGATAAGGTTTTTAAATGCATTCCATACTTTTTCGCGATGTCAGTTCTTTTCTCACCACTGTTTACTTGCTCAATATTTCTAAATTTTAATTATTGCCTATAATTTTAATTTTCTTTTTCCTGAAGCCATTTCTTGCCAAATTATTTTTTTTTATAAAACGTATTCATAAGTTCTTGCACGATAAAAATAATCTATGTTCTCACTAGTGTGCACGTTCACACATTTATTTCTTAGAAACTCAGTGACTATGAAAACAAAACTGGTTCTTAAATTGCACAGACTGCTAAAATTCCTCCTCCTCAAATAAAGTAAAAATAATATACAACTGAAATAACATAAAAAAGGGATTCCCCGATTTAAGTTAAATTATTGCATTGACAAAAATAAACAGTTAGGTGAGTTTAACGGCATTGTATTAATGTATATATAAAACATACATAGTATAGTATACTGTAATAAGAGTGTATCGAGTGCCCATAAACCGATATTTCGAAATAGAAAGTGGAATTTGTTCGATTTTTTCCTTAAAGATATAAAAATCAGTTTGATATACAAAAAGTTTAAGGTGGGAAATATTATTTTCCTAGGAAATCGCAACGTGCTTAAATTTATCAACATAAGAAGAGTTTCGACATAGACAAAATATGAGTTAGACAGAGTTACCTGTAAATCAAGCGACATTTCCCGGTACAACTTCTGGTGCAATATATTAATGGCAAAATTTCATTGGTTTCATTGGTGCCGATTATTCCGTGGATTGTAAATAATCATCTAAAAATGTTTTCAATTAAAATTCAATTTTCAACTTTCATCGGAAGTGTTTTTAGTTGTTCTCTGCAAAATATTAAATATTGTTTTAGTTTAACTTACTTGTAATCTCAATTTAGTCATCAACTTTAGTTTTTATTCCAAATTTGTCATCAACAATAAGAAGTGTGTCACTAAAATTTGTAAAATAGCAAAGTGCTTAGTTTGTGCATATATAAACTTAAAATGAGTTTGTGTAGTATTTGTGGTTTTGTGATTGACACAATTAATAAAAATGTAAACCAAAAAATTCAATTTATTCTTTTGTTTAACTTAAAAACATAAAATTCAACATATCTGGCATTTTAGAATGTTTTGAAAAATTTGTGGATTTTTAAAACATTTATGTAAATAGATAAATGATTCAAAAATTCACAAATTTCTCAAAAGTTTCAAAATTGTCAGATAATATCTTATCAAAGAAAAGTTTTTAAGTTAAACAAATATTTAAAATATATGTTTAATTTTTAAATCTTGAATTTTGCATTAAAGATTGAAATTTAGAGATATTAAATTAAGAAATTTGGCTCAACATTTCAAACGTCGTTTTGAATCACCATTTTATGTAATTTACATTTTGATATTTAAAATTATATCCGAACTAGGTAGACTTAAGTTTAAAGAATGTAAAAATTATGTAAATTTTAAAATTTCGTAAAATAATCTCTCGCTAATTAAAATAACTTAAATTTAAGTTTTAAAATAAAATTAAAATTTTGACCTGGAGATTATAATTTAAATTATTTTGGACAATTTTCAAAATGAATCTTTTAAATTTAAATATATTAAATTTAACGTCTTAAATAGACGAAAAGAGTAATTAAAACAGTAATTTTAATTTTAAAAATGAATATATATCTCCACGAAGTTTTCTATTTATTTTAAATTAAATTTCGAAATTTATATGTTTATCAGATCGAACTTAAATTTTTGGATCTAAATTTATAATTAGGCAAGAAGAGTTTAGATTTTAAAATATAAGTGAAATTTGTATCTTAAGAATTAAAATTAATTTAAATTCTTTGTAAATGTATATTTTAAAATAATTTGGCATCGTAAATCGTTGAATTATAAATTATAGAATTCCAATATTTTTTAAGTACAAACATAAAATTTGTTCATGTAATAAATTAATAAATATTAGCTAAGATAGATTAGAGATTTTTAGCGAAAAATTCTTTATTTTAACATCAAAATTCTATGCACCTAAATTGTCCATAGAATGCATTGTTTATTTTAAGGTTTCCAGATTCGAAATTTAATAATTTCTTGCTGTTAAAATCTACATTAGAAGAACCTCGGTTCTGAGACTCTCAATTATTTGTATCAGAACTCTTCATTTTAACTTCGAAACAGCTATTTGTAAAAAATTTAATTTCTAAAAATTATAAAATGGAAATTTTAAAATTTAAAACATTTTTTTTAACTTTTTCAATCAAAAATTAAATTTTAAGTCAACAAATTTTAAAATTTCAGGCATTGTAAATTTTGAATTAATAATTTATACTTCTTTGGCCATTCTATATAATACATTTCAGATTCGAAGCATAACAATTCAAAATATGTTTTACAAAAATAGAGGAGTCTCAGATCTGATAAGACTCCAAATTATGAACCCCCCTGATTGCATCTAATATTGAATTAGTTTATCAATTTTTAACCAATTTTAATGATTTGCTCCAAATTGTCCATAGTTTTAATCCTAAAGGGGTCAGACGTGCTAGGTACCCTTGCTAAAAATATGCTATCCAAAACCAAAATATGCATTGCAGGCGCAGCCCGTCATATTGGTAAGGTGGACAGTGATCACACCATTCATTTTTGTATATGGTTTTGGCTACTTTATCTTTACCTTCTACTCCAGGCGATACTATACAAATCTATATGGGGTTTTCACAAAAATAGTTTTTCAGGTACACTTTTATAAACCATACTTATATTATAAATGTGCGTATATATATATATATATATATATATATATATATATATATATATATATATATTCGCACATCTATAATATACCTATACTTTTTTAGATTATACATTTGACGCCAAATACCCGCGTCCCGCACGTCAAGCTCATTGAGGCCATTACGTATTTATGCAACCTACATAATTCACTAAATTCTGCTTTGACAATTTCTAGAACAAAGGTTTATGTTATGCTATATTCTACTGGATTCCCCATTCTAAATTCGTTTGATTGCGATCATCTAAAAATATTGTAGTATGGCACACCACAAGTATACTGAGTTTCTAGCTAACCTTTCAATGTTCTCCAAACCCACACCCAGTTCAAATTGGAAGCCCAGACTAGCTAATGTGTCTTTCGATTGTTAAACTCCTTCAAAACCATTAGTATATCTACAGGTCGAGATTCCTTGGTTGACTACATGTTAAGACTTGTATACGATGAATATTATATAATAGCTTTGTGGCATAAATCATCTAATAATTTGATTTAAAAAACAAGAAGTGACTAACTCACACGAGCAAAGTTTGATGTTCGCCTAACAAAAGAATTAAAAGCACAGTTGGGCGTGTAAATTACAAAATGTAATTTACTGGGTTTTTTACATGTAAAATGTATGTAAAATGTAAACGATTATAATATACTTACAGTAAAAAAGAAATCAACTTTTTCGTTACAATTATCGCCATCTGTTACCAAATCTTTTAATTAAAGAAAAATTGACTGTGTAGTCGACCATTTACAAGAATAGTATAGTGTTTATAGAATTTTCTAACCTATATGTAGTTAGTAAGATTTTTGATCTCAGGTTTGTTAAAAAAAAACATAACTAATATATATATTTATTTATTTATAAATTCATATGCGAATACATACAGGTGAAAACCTATGCAAATGACGGTATTGTGATAAATCATTTGCTGCATGCAATGGGCGTACTAAACATTAGACCGATCATCAGGATCCATTAATAGGGCCGTTTCAATGTCATATCTCCCCCAAAAATTTCCGAAAGAAGGAAAACTATCGTAAACACTTATTAACGCATACCGATGAAAAATCACAGAAATGTTTATACTGTGATAAAGCATTTTTGTTTCGTAAAATGATGTTGGTCTATATAAGAATCACTCGGGAGAAAAACCACACGAATGCCAATATTGTGAAAAGAAATTTTTGCAAAAATTGTCTAACGTGTCATATTGCTTCGCACCATAAATGTAATACATAACTAGAGTGGTGTGTATCTTATTGAAATAGATCTTAATTTAAAAAAATTGTTTAAAATTCATTAATGAGGTATTTACTTTATTCATGTTAAGAAATCATACATTTTAATTACCAAATGTGACACCAAATGGTATAACAATAGTTTTTAGTTACCTAGGAATATAAAATTTTGACAATGCTCTGGCTTATTTAATATATCGGTCGTAATATGAAATTCAACTTTTACCGAATTAACGATTTTAGTTATCTTGCAATAATTAGCAGCTGCTTGCGGAAAAATTTGTGAATTCTTACCACCACCACCGTTTTCAAAGTATTGAAACTCAATATTATACTCTTTTTCTCGAATGCCGTGTGATGAACGTATAGTAGTTTTCATATCTCGCTGGAATTTTGACAGTTCTCGCGCAGAAAAAATATATCGGATACACAGTGATGTATTAAGTACAATAAATCGTGTTTATTGTTTACATTTTTATTTAAATGGAATAGGAACGTTTTATATCACAAAATGATTTTATAATTTAACTTTATAAGAATCCCTGACACTTTTGAAATTAATATTTAATTCGAAAAACTAAGAATTAAATTGAAAACTGATTTTGCTTTTTATGTTGTTTTGGTTTTGTTCGACATGAATGATATTTGATCATTTATTTTCCCTAGTCCGTACCAAAATTAAATGTTTACATTGTTTCCAAAAGCCGTGCAATTTTTTTTTGACCTATTAATTTTCACTCGAAATATGATTGTAATAACATAAATACATTATCATTTTGAATGTTTTGTGTATTAAAACTGAAATATAATTCTTTTTATTGGTTATTTATTATTTTATTTAGGTTTACTACCTAAAATAAATGCGACCCATCAAAATTTTTATAATTTTTTTTTCTACATCACTGAAAGCTGCGCAGAAAAATTAAAAAAATGTTTTTTTTAAGATCTGAATAGGACTATATATTCTTGATAATTAACTGATTGAACAAAAATGGAACTTTGATATTAAAAATAACATTTGAATTAATGCATAATTTGTATTCACCTTATTTATAAATTCATAGGCGGTTGAAATATTTTCGGTTCATTGATTTGTTTATTGATTTATTATCGATTTTGTCCGACTAAAATTGTTGGTTTCATCGCATTTTCGTCCAAATCGATTGCGATTAATTATAAGCCCATTTTCTTAGTCAACCCAATTGCGCCCGTGAATGTATCGGTTAACAGATTATCTTCGTGGTAACATAATGCAAATAGTTATATTTTTGATTTAAGAATGTACAGAATTTTCGTGAAATGAATTAATTAAATAATAAAACCACTACGGACGTATAACGTCCTTCCACTATTATGGTTTGATGTTTACTATGGAGTGTGGGGTTATGTTATGCTGACATTTTTCGAAAAATAATTTTTGACACCTATTTTAAAATGTTGCGAACTTCATCGTTTAATTCTTAAGGTAAAAGTTTGAAGTATGTGATGAGTGATTTCAGCGCTACTATTAGCAAAATAAAAAGTTTAAATTTCAAATATAAATGTAAACAAACGAAATGTAATATTCATTATTAATAAAAAAAACACTACAATTATATTTTTCGAAAATATAAAATTCAGCCGTCAGTAGAAATTCTGAATTGATTTTATTTTAATATGTGACTCCTTTGCTGTGATGAGATCCATTCGTTGGAACAAAAGATCTAAAAAATAGTTTAGATGAATTAGTAAAGATGATTAATGGTCATAATTGTCCGGTCATTTGGTGGTGGGAATGGCAGGAATCTTTGGTATTAATTGACATATTATATTACATAAAGTTGATAAATCACATAGTTTTCTTTATTCTTTAATTTTCCGTAGATTGTAAGATTAATATCGATTTTAGACAAAACCGTAATTAAAAATTTAGCACAAACACTTCTCGGTTCACTAGGAAATAGAATAACCAAAAATTAAGGGAAGATGACTACAACATGATTTGATCCCAAATTCAAATAATATTAATTATGAGTTAAACGATGAGGTAAACGAAAAAAAACTATAGTAATATATAGTACTGGTGTTATGACTTACGCTCCAGCTTGTTAAATCTTATATCAATCCATATTTTTTGTATGGAAATATTGTTTTTTAAAATTATAGAATAAGTGCTCCAACGAACCTGAATGATATTTAATTCTTGTTTGAGCTTTACTTTAATAATGTATATTTGGTTGTTCTCTTGAAGATTGTAAGTTCTTGAAGCATAAATAGCTTACGTATATCAATCAGACACACATTTTTTTATTCATCTAATCCTCGCAAAAATCAAATCTTGACACGTGCTATCAATAAATGTAATTTGATGAACGCTACGTTTTTCGGGAGAGGAAAGTTCTAAATTAAACATTAAAAGTTCTAAATCCCCCGCTGGGTTTCGATGAGAATATTTTTCCCAAATTTCATTGTTAATGTATTAATCAATTTATCTAATTAATTAATTTATCTTTAATTCTATGCTAAGGTTGGTATAATAGTATTGCTGCAAACTTAGATTAAGTAAAATTAAATTGAATTAAAAATTAATTTTTAGGGTACTAGTTCGAAAGAACTTCAAACATTTATATGCAATAAATAAATAGTACAGAAGAAAATTAATGATGTTTATATAGCTATGAAATGGAAGATGGGTTAAAGCATCGGAAAATTAAAGCTAGAAAAATAGAAAAATTTAATTTCATTAATAAAATTCACTACAGTTCCACGCTTAATTCGTTAATCATATTCGCCACCGCTTTACTACACTGGACATCGAGGGCATAAAGCATATGAATTTCATCGAATGGATAGAATAGGGCTGATAATTACACGCATACATTTATTTGATGAGGGTGAGACTGGTACTGATAATTTGGTTGATTTTGTCCTGTTTGACAAAATAATAAAGATTTAAATTTAAAAGCCAGTCAAACGAGTAGATAGATTCACTTCATTCATTTCACTACAGAGAATTATCGTATTTATGATTAAACGTCAAATTGCAATTAGTTTTCCGTTACATATCGAAAGAAATATGCACTCTTAAAAATATTTTCTTTTAGTTTATTCAAATGTAGCGATGTCAGTAGTTGTTTATTTTTGTCGAAAAAAGAACTAGTTTAAGACGTAAACAGATGGCATTGTAGAAGGATAGGTGATTTTTATAATATGAATGTAGATAACTAAAAGTTGAAAATAATTATGATTAACCATTTAAATAAAATTTTTAATTGGATTTTCTGATGTAAGTTATTATTATAAACAAATGTATGTATCATTTATTCAATATTTTAAATTATTTTTGGACGGATTCTCGTTTTTTAAATATAATTTACATATTTTTGTAAAATACACAATTTTTTATGTAATTTACGTTATTTACATGTAAAATGAAGAAATCGTTTTTTACATGTAAAACGCCCAACCCTGATTAAAAGTAAACCGAATCAAAAATAGTCGTAATATTCTTGAAAAGAGTATATCTGGTACTGTAAGAATTTACAAATGTTTTAATAAAGTTTTAAGTTTTAATTACTTTTTCGAGAGATGAAAAGTATCGATCTGATGTGATTATCGATCATACAAATTTGACGACCACCTCTCAACTTTGTTACATTGTGTGGTACAATTTTTTTTTCAAAACACATTTCATAGTCAATGATAATAACATACTCATTCGCAAATCGCAAGCCGTTAAATATGGCTATTTGACCAACTTTACCATAGAGGCTATATATATATATAATACCGACTTCCGAGCGTACAAAATATCAAGGTTAGATAATTAGGAGGGCACAAAATCTCGAAGGTACAAAATCCGAAGGTTACAAAAGCCGATAGGAGCGGATAATTTAATTCTATTATTATAAAGTAAACTTTAGCTAAATTTCTGCTATACAAAAGCGACGCAGTGTCAAGTGATCCTGGAGCCAGTTGTAAAAGAAAAACAATTGATTCGTTTGCAAATATCAACGTTTTTTTATTTAACAAAGTAATCACTTAGTTAAATTTCATCAATATTTCATCCATAATTGTAATTAAACAAGTTAAATTAAATTAAAATAATTCATTTGGGAAACGCTTAATTTTTAAATTAGTTAAAACAAACAGATATGTTCTACAAAAAGCAATATAGTTTTTAATATAAATTTAAACCTTTTGCAATAATAATATCAGTTTAACTTTTTGCGATATATTCTAAATATTAATTTTCATTGCAATAAGCCTCCCTTGTTATCTAAAATATTTGTTAATTTCCGTTTTGGCTAATATATTTTAAAAAAAATTGTAGTTCCGCCATTGAAGCTCAGGGTTGATGGATAGATTATATTGTGTTAGTGACAACTCATTTTAACTTAAATCAGTTATTAAATGATACAGTCCAGTGTGGGATTTTCCGATTAAACGTCCTATGTGATGATCATAGTTTATTTCGTTCCCGGGGTAAATTAAACAATGTGTTCTCAGAAGCCAACCAAGATGAAGGCAAAAATGCTGGAGCTCTCCATAGATCTTTACTGTATCTTTTTCCAACCACATAATTTTCTGCGACGAATACCATTATTTTATAGCAACCTCACTGGCTACCCTGGAAAGTTCAACATATTTAGGTCCATCCCCAGAGGGAAGAAATCAAAGCGCTTTAAACTTACGTATTGCTAATGAAAATATCTCCTATCAAATTCATTTCATTTGAATTCTTCTCTCCGAAGTGGAAAAAGGAGCCCTTAAATTTAGCATCTGGAAAAAATTCAACGAAGTCCTTGATAGATGCTTTCTCAATAACCGATAATATTTACTCTGGGGTCAGCGGAATGCTATTGTTGCACGCAAATTTAAATAAATAAGCGGTATTTTCCCGTAAAACTTCTGGTGCAATATATATTAAGCCCAAAAGTGTTTTCAAAATTTTTTTATATGCTGGACGTCATATATTTTTGGTTTTTTTCAACGTGTCCCATTCGGGGAATCACCGAAAAACTGAAAACCCTAAATGTTTGTTCTGGAAATTTTTTTTAGTTTAAATATTCAAATATCTCAACATTTTAAGTTTTGCTGATGGTTGCTGGTGTAGAATTTTCATATTATTATTAAAATTATTGTTTTATGAAAAGTTTTCAGAAAGTTTAAAAAAGTGGGAAAAACTAGCTATCGAGTTACGTTCAGCAATTTTCACGTTGCCTAATGGAGGGTACCCACATGCACAATTACCTAAGAAACTCAAAATAACTAGGTCTACTTGTGCAATACACACTACAGTGATTTAATTAAACTGAACAGAACACAACCAAACTTTAACGTGGGCGATCTCAAGTCAACATCGCGGAAAAGGATGATAACATTACAATCTTATCCAAGCGCAACAATAAGTTGATGGGCGTCAGAGCTTGTCGGAAGTGAACCTCGCTTAAAATAATAAATTATTATTGATTACGATAAAACATGCCTCAGAGATCAAGGATTACGTGGCAGAATGGCTGTGCAGAAACCACTGATTTCAAAAACAACCGACCAGAAACGACTCAATTGATCAAAGTGCCACGAGAAATGACATATTCATCACAATGGAGAATGAATCGCTATATCGATAAGCGCTCAATTTAGTCAGTTATTTGGGGTCCGTGCATAAAATGTAAAACGGGACCCTTATGGTGTCACAGGCCGTTTGTCTAGTCTGTCACTGGCTCATAACTTTTGAACTATAATTCGTCAGAGAAAAGAAATTGTGCATGCACGTTAAGTCATTTAGTTCACAAATAATTAAACAATTTTTTTAGAAAAAAATTAATTAGTAAAAAATTAATTGGAGGTACCAAAATATTGTTTCTCACTTTGACAATTTTAACAAAAATTTAAATAATTTTTTTGATAGGTTTTGAATAGCGAATTATATGAAAATATAGCAAAAAATGTATGTCACACGCATGAATCTTCTCTCAAATGTAAAGAGCTATCTATCGTACTTGTCCGTCAGCGTCCAATTTTCACATTCATACGACCCGGGCCTGATCAACGCTTTGTAAAGCTAAAGCTTTCGAGTATGCAAAGCAAAACTACCTTCTGTTAGGCGCTAACATCCTCACTTACACAGAAATAAATTAAATTAAATTTAATTAAAATAAATTGGCGATAACATATAAAAAAAACATTGGCTTAGATACAAAAATAACATCGACCAAAAAACTTTTGGCCTGTAGTCTAGAGGTACCACTTTAAATGTTCCAGCTATTGGCCAAATTTTTGAATTAGATAACGAACATTTGAACGAGAATATAACATCATTTTCTATTATCTAAAATTAAACAAAAGTTGCTCTCCATCAACTTTCTGTATAGTATGGGTATTGGGGGATTATTAATTTTATTTAAGTGCCGCGGTTAATTTTTGTTTAGTTGTTTCCTATTGCGAATAACTTTCGTTGTGGGGTGCCCCGTGTCGGTACTGTTTTTAGTTTGTTATCACAGATCGTTGTGGTTACCCGTGGGAAAAATTTATCTTTTCACTTTTTACAATGCCAGTCGATTGTTGATATATTTTCACGATTTTAAATATAATTGTAGCGGTTTAGTTCTATCTTTTTCTCTCCTTTGTTCGTTTGAAGTAAATTAACTGTACTGCCCATTTTTAAAGTTTGGTACTATGTAGTAAAACACTCTTAATACTATAAATTTATTAAGGCGTAAATATTTTCTACCTCATTTAACGTGCGTACACGAAATAATAACACTGCTGAATTATAATACAAATACGAAGTTAGCAGTTTGAGAAAGAAAGACATATTAACATATCAGAGGTGTTATAAATATCATATTCATTTTTGTGTTCTTCAATTCTTCTTAGAATTTTCGTAAGTTTTTAAGTCTCTCTGCCGTAAAATTTAGTTCAACATTTATTTTTACAACTTTTTGTTTATTTTTGCGATTGTGCTCAATAATGGTTGAGTTTTCATTCAAAATTTCCCAGAAATTGATTGTTTTATGTTTTCACACTTTTGTCATCCTGAAGATTCGTCGCCTTTCAGAGTAACGAGTGGTTTACATAGCTCAGGTACATGATGTCAACAGATCAGTAAAATATTGGAAATATATTATTATCGAACAGACTAATCTTAGAACGACCTTGAATTTAATACTTGATTTACCACGCATTATAATCAGAACTATGAACTATACTATATCAGCAAACATAACGCCAACACATGCCAAATTTTACTTTAGACTAAAAATTACAAATAAAACCAACATCGTAATATATATTTTAGAATCTAATTTCGTCTAGTCGGAAACAATAATATAAAATGATATCAAATTACTGTCCATTGTACTATCTTTATCGATATTGACTAGACTCAATAATATAACTCAATCCCCAGTGAAATGATCCTCACCTCAACTCATAAATAATATGTCCATATAAATTACGGCTAATGGTGACTCATGACTGATATACGGAGAGTCGAACTCAAATCTAAAGAGCTGTTCTTTTTATTTTTTATTCAATTAAAAATATTAAATCCAAATATCGATTTCGGCCAACATGGCATAATTCCAATACGACACAAAATTTATAATAAACAAAAAATCTTAACACAAAGTCGAAGAAATACTATTTCGGATAGATTAGCCCAATAAATATAAAAAGATAAGCTACTCGCCATTTCTAAGATGAACAAATAATAATATTCTATTCTCTTTTCATGCCATCTTTTACAGAGTAAAAAACCAACCCTCATCACACTCTGACACACACCCTTCATAGAAAACTTTCACATCGTTTCTTTTTTGTAATATTCAATTAATAATTTTTCCCAAATCGAACATTTCGACCAAATACTCGTACATATTTCGTGTCGAAGGAAAAAGTAACAGCAGCAAACGATATGAATGAAAGATTTTGCACAAGAATTTTTATTTTATTTTATTTATGGATGATTTTCTCATCGATATATAATATGAAGAAGGCAGCCAACAAAAAAATTCAGTAAATTACAACCATTAAAATGTCTGGAATACCCAAACAGTTCAAGTCTGTGTGTGTGTGTGTGTTTGTTATCGTGTCCAAATGAAATTATCAATTTTTTTTATTTTATTTCATTCCGTTTATAGTTTTTTATTTATTTATATAGTTTTTCATTATACTGTAATTTTCTAAAGCACAGAGCCAAAGACCAAAAAATTCTTCTCGATGAAATAAAATTAGAAATAAAGAAATGAAAAGATAATTACTGTTATATGTTGGAAAATTGTATAGTTTAAAAACGACTGGTTTGAATGTTTCATTTCACAGTTTACCAATTTTCATCGGTTAAGTTATATCTTATATCTGGTTTAATTTGAAAAACATTAAGATCATAAAATTTCCATCCGTTTTATACTCCATATGGGGGGTGATTTAATGCAGTAGTATCATTCTCAATTGTGTAATTTACTGATAACCGTACCAAAAAGTTTAAACACCAAATTAACCTCAATTACAGCGAGAATTAAAAAAGAAAATATGTTTAAAAATAGGGGAAGTATGTACATACCCGTATATATGAGTATTACACGAATAACGAAAATTATTTTCCCGCGTGGAAATGCAGTTTTATTCGTTATTCTCTCCAAAGTTTATATTTTTCTCAAATATTTGGCTATTATGTATAAACTGTTATACTATAACTGAGACACATTTGTACTCAAGTCGGTGCTCTACATTTGAATAGTTGAAGTAGGAGAATTATTGTGCAAGTGACTTTTCAACAAAAATCGATATTTGCTCATTTTATTGTTAGTTTGTTCACCAAAGATGACATCGAACAAAAAATATATTTTCAAAAATCGGATTTAGGACAGTTTAGTTTTTATACGGCACACGATTAATTTTTTTTAGAAAATTTTAACACCTTAAAATTGGGTGAAATATTTTTGGAATTCTGTTTCTCAGCTAAGAAATTATAAACTTTAACAATTACATGTAATTTTTCGCGAGTTGATAAATTGGTATATATAAAGGGTTTCGCAATAAGAGGTTTCATTTTGATATAAATGAAATGATATATTTAAAAAAAAGCGAATATTTATTAAGAAAAATGAATGTTTGTTTCATTGTAAAGAGGAAGGTATTTAACATTTGAAAACAATATCAGCCAAATGCTCGCCATGGCTACGCTTGCAGCACTGTATGTCCTCGATAACTTGGCGAATTCCATCTTTAAGGTCTTAAAATGATTGTGGAGCATTGGCATGGAAACGGTCAGGAACCTTTTCTTGCCAAATTGCGATTGTTTCGTTGCTTGTGTGGCACGTAGCGCCGTCTTGCTGAAAATAAACGTCGTCCACACTAATATCTTCCAATTCCGGCCATAAAAAATCATTAATTATAGCTCGGTATGCGCAATCCATTCACCGTAACAGTTGCACCAGCCTCATTTTCGAAAAGGTTCAATCACACTGCCAGCCCAAAAACCGCGACACGTTGAGGATGGAGAGGCTTTGCAACAATCATTATTGAACTTTCTGAGTCCCAAATGCGACAATTCTTCTTATTAACGTTACCTCCGAGGTGAAAATAGGCCTCATCACTGAAGATGATTTTTCGATGAAAATTCGGATCATGTTGATGCATTTGAAGGACCTAATCAGCGAAGGTACGGCGTTTATGGTGATCGACTGGCTTGAGTACTTGTGTTAACTGAATTTTAAAAGTCTTAAACCCAAGTCTTTATGCAAAATACGGTGTAATGTGGTTTGTGGAATGTCTTATTCCAAATATCGACGAGGAAGCGACAAACCTATTCTCAGTACTTCTTGAGCGACGCACACGTTTTCGATTCTTCACATCACTAAGTTGTCCCAACAGCTCAAATTTTTTCATGTCAAAAGATGACAGCTTCAAAATTGACAGCTGCCCAAATAGCAGGCTATTCAAAATGAAACCTCTTATTGGAAAACCCTTTATGTATGTACATATGTATAATGATTTCCATTCCTGTTGTTTTACTAGCATTCTGTAATCAAACCATTAAGTGTTTGCAAAAACAATAGCAGAACCATTATTGGCAGAAGGCTAAAGGAAAGTGGAATTTGCACTGGGACCTGATTTAAATGACATAGAGAATTTATGGGCTTATTTGAATTTAATTGATTAAATGCCAGTAAATATAATTGAGATTAGAACAGCTAATGATGGTTATGCATAATTCACGTGAATTTTGTCCTAAATCTCTCTAAATGAAAAAAATTAAAATGAAGGATTTTTTTTAGGAATAAATTTTCATTTCTATATAGACGGGTGAAGTTAATTTCACTGAGATGTCTTAAGGTTTAGGCTATTCGAATAACATTGCAATATTGGAAAAAGTAGGGGATTAGGGGGTTTAGGACAACCAAGTTTGGTGTGACCTGAAGTATGTTGTTTATATGATTTTTCCTAATTTTTTGGAAATATTCTAGGAAGCTAACTCCATGACGCATATAACAAGATGTTTTAAGGTTCAAGCTATTATAAAAATATTGCAATTTAGGAAAAAGTAGGAAATAGGGGGCTTAGGTCAACTAAGTTTGGTATGACCTTATAAATAGGTCCTACCAAACATGTTTAGTTTAGACCACCTAATCCCCTACTTTTTGCAAAATTCAAATGTTTTTCGGATAAACAACTTGTTATATGCGTCATTATATTATCAGATTTCTAGGACTTTCCCAAAAAATTCGGGGAAACTTGGTTGTCCTTCATATTCTAACCCCCTACTTTTTCAACAATTGAAATATTTTTCGGATAGCTTAGATCTTAAAACATCATTTGGTTGTCGTAATCCCCTAATCTCCTTTTTTTCTTCAAAATTGAAATATTTTACTTAGATTACCTTAGACCTTAAGACATCGTGGTTTATGTGTGTCATTATGGTGTCTACTGCATAGGATTTTAAGAAGATAATTCGTAAAATTCATATAAGCGGCATACATCATATAATTGACATAAGGTTATATCAAACTTGGTTGCCGTAAAACCAATTCTCTACTTTTTCCAAAATTTGAACATTTTTCGAATAGCTTAGACCTTAAGATATTTTGGTATATGCGTCATTATGGTGTTCGTTTTCTAGGATTTTATCAAGAAAATTGGGAAAAATCATACAATCGACGTACTTAAGGCCATACTAATCATGATTGCCCTCCCTTACCTCTGTAGTACTCTACTTTTTCCAAAATTAAACTGTTTTTCGGATAGCATAGACCTTAAAACATCTCTGTATATATGTATATCATTATGGTGTTAGTTTCCTAAGATTTTTCCAAGTAAATTCGGAAAAATCATTTATTCGAGTTACATAAGGTCATACCAAACTGGTTTGTCCCAACTTCCTAATCCCCTACTTTTTGTAAACTTGCCATATTTTTTGGATTGCTTAGACCTTAAGACGTCTTGGTGTATGCTTCATTATGGTGTCCGCTTCCTAGGATTTTCCCAAGAAAATTCAGAAAATCATATAATTGACATACAAGATGAGGATGTGGTCTTACCAAATTTTGTCGTCCAAATCCCCTACTTTTCCAAAATTGAAAAATTTATTAGATAGCTAAACCCAAAGACATATTGGTGTCTATAACGTTATGGTGTTAGCTATCTTGGAATTTCAAAATAAATTTCTGATAATCTACTGGTCGTCGTACCAAATATGGCCGTTCTTATGATAAAATACATTATATCGAGGCAGTCTGCTATTTTTTTTTATTGAGATAAGTCTACACATATGACTTGAGAACTTAGAGAGTAACTTGTAACAGGTTCGAGTTTTAATTGACCATCTACAAATTGTTCAGCTCCATGCCAGCCTGTACTAATCGATGGTTCGCAGGGATTGGCGTTTACGCGTCATTTATTATTTTCTACATTGACGTGTCGACAACCCGTTAATAACGTCAGCAACGTAGACAACGTCAATATTGTAGACAATTCCTAGACTGGTTTTTTCAATTAGTAAACGAATTAGTAAACGAATTTCGAATTAGTAAACTAAAGGGTGACCTAAATTCTTTAGGTACGTTATCACCAATCTGCGTTATTGGTGATAGTTTCATAGAACGTCCGTCAATGCATTTAAATCTCTTTTCAAAAAGAGCGGAATTTAAAACTAATCGTGCTCAAATACCATGAATCTACTTCAGCGTCATGTTTATTCATTACAAAATTATTAAATTGACCCAAAACAACGATATATAGGGTTATATAGTGTGGGGCCCTCTTTATAACGGCGGAACGGTATAGAACAGCTGGCAGAAAAATGGGAAAAAACGGCTCACAAACAATCAGACAAAAATGTTATAACTTTCATTGAAAATAATCCCGGGGAACATTAACTATGACCGGGCCGTAAAATTTAACACGCCCCACTCCATGGTAAAACGAATTCGAGTTTAGGAAGGCTATAAGTGCTACCGAGTTATTCGAAGCCAAAAAGCCAAATCGTTCAGATAACCAACACTTGTTCATGTATATAAAAATCAACAACTTTCCTATTATTGTGGCAGGATTGTACTGTCCACCAAGACATTCTATTAAAAACAAACAATACTCAGAGTTTTTCAAGCGTCTGCGAAATGGTTTATAATAGGTGGTGACTTCAATACGAAGAATACTCACTAGGGTTCTAGATTAACTATAATTAAAGGAAATGAATTACAGATGACCATTAAAGAAAATGGATGTGAATCCATGTCAACTGAAAAACCAATATATTGGCCAAGTGACCCAGGAAAAATACCTGACCTGATCGATTTTTTTATAACCAAAAATATTTCTGGACTCTGCTTGTTTGGCCATCGCCGTACACTTTTTCATTGCGATCGTACACATTAAAAATTTGAAAATGTTAGCAAAAGGAATGGGCTCTGCACTTATTTAACCATCGCCGTACATTTTCATTGCTGCTACATCCCTCATTTATACTTGGCAATTAATTTGGAAAGTTTGAAAATTTTAATACAAGCTGAGTTGAGCTAATTTATAAGATGAAATTAAACTAACAAAACCTTAGCCGAATGCCGCTTAAACTCACGTCCATTAATCAATTGCCCATTACTCTGCTTATTTGATCAGTGCCGTTCAATTTCATTACTGATAAATCCATCTTTTATACTCACCACTTAAATAGAGATAAAAATGTAAATTTAACATAATCTGAATTGAATTAATTTGTAAGAAATTAAATTTAATTCCTAATCTAGACTTAAACTCAGCTATACCTATTTGTTGTACTTCCAGTTTGTATAGGGAAATTTTTTATTTGGATGTATGCAGTTAAGTTAAGTTTCAAAGAATATTAATTTTGGGGACATTGTTGATTCAATTCAGCTTCTGTTAAAAAATTTACCAAGTTTCTCAATTCAATTGGAAAGTATAAAAGGTTTACATAAGAAAAAAAACCGTGCCATAAAATTTAAAACACCCTACTCCAGACTATGAGTGCTACCGAGTTATTAAAAAGCCAAATCGTTGAGATAACCAACACTTGTTCGATAAAATATGTGCCAGACTGATGACATCATCTTCGCAAAATTTAGTGGATGTGTTTTGATAAATGACGAAACGTACATGAAATTGGTTTTGAAACATTTCAAGGTAGATACATTTGCAAAAAAATGTATGATTTGGCCATCAATTTGCACTTGTGGAGCCAGGTTTGAGAAAATCTAATGATATTTGGCGAATGACACAAGTAATGTTGGCTTCCAATGCCTCAAATTTAGCTGGTCAAATAGATTTTGGACATTGTGTAGCCCCAAAGAAAAGAGTCTAGAGGTATCATACGATCTAAATAGCCAATTCAACGAACCAAACCGTTAAAGTAATTGCTCGCCAACATGGTTTTTCAATCGCTCGCTATATGGTAAATTTCGCCGACTTCTTGGAACCAAATGTCGTCGAGACCAGGCTTCAAGTTCAGACAGCAAATATTCCGTTATCATGGCGCAATAACGAGCACTATTCACAGGTACGTCCCGGCCGTCTTCTATTTTGAAGAAATATGGACGAATGATTTCACAGGTGCATAAACCACACCAAACCGTATATTTAGTCGCGTATATCATTCAATACTGTAAACTGGGATTCAAAGTTTTCGATCGTATTCCAAATAGTGGTCTAGACAGGCCGAATATGTCAACCGTAACTTGGTCTAAGCGCACGAAACACATTCCCACACAGAACACTAATTGTCGTAATAAAGCTGAACAATCTGTCGACGCTATGCCGGGCTCAGTCTTTCCATGATGAAATGGCAAACCATACTGAATAAATAAAAACACGATGACAGTTTAAAACTAACGCTTTTACAAAATACTCCCGCGAACTGATGCATTCGATTTCGAATCGCTAAAATATCGTAGGATGTTGACATTATTTTAATTGTCAACGTTGACAAAAAACATTCCCAAGTAATCTACGTTATATTTTACGTGTCGGCAACCCCGTAGATTATTACATGGAGTAATCTACCTCGCCCATCGCTGAGGGTTTGGCCCATGAATTTTGCACTCCAAGAGAAGGTCATAGATGTGTTCTTAATCATCCTGATCGAAATCATGGATGAAGAATCACTTTTGCGTCCAGCCTCTATTGGGATTCAAAACCGGTAGCTCCGATCCAAATGACACAGCTTTTACCACTATGCTATTTGGTCGGTAGGGTACTTTGCTCAATAACACATATAAGCGGAAATCGTTTTTTATTGTTTTTTAGGACAGATTTACAGCAAAGGTGATATAAAGAAATTTTAGCCTTCGGCTCTTATGGGTTACTAGCGCCATTGGCGGCATTTTAATGTAAATAAGCCCTTAATAAAAACATTGAACAGAAATTCGAATTTCGAAAATTGGAATTAGGGCAGTTTTGAGTTTTGTATTAGTTTAAAATGTATAAACGTAGTTTAACTATAGCAAACATTTAAATGTGGTTAAATAGCATTGGTAAATTGAGCCTAAGTTAGTATTTCAAACATAGTACAAACATAGGATCATTATTTACACCGATATATTGTATTGTTAATACCCGAATTTGGGAAATCACAAACGGGTTAGGCTACAATGGAATGTCAAAAAATGACACATCGATCGCATTAAGAACTTTAACAAAATGGCAAAGAGCCTCTTGCAGGAATTTCACATAAATTGGTTTACCATATCCACAGTATATCAATATACAAAATATGAAAAAAATAAATATCAAAAGCAAATAATTATAAAAAAGATTGAAATATGCTCGATAGTTGTGCTTTGCATTAGAACAAATGTTGATACTAGGTTTGACTAGCTCATTTAATAAATTCGAATCATTAAATATGTCATTGTCAGTATCTGTCCCAGACATGGATGTACCAATAAAATTTACTTTGAACTAGATTCCAATTAAAATAGTTAGAACCAGAGATTCTTTATATTTAGAGATGGATTTTCTAACATTTAATTTGTAGTATTACGCCCTTAAAGTGGCGACTACAAATTAAAAGTATTTGTAGGAAGTTTTTATCCATTTATATTGCATTTTGAATAACTTGCAAAGAAATAAAGGATGCCCTCTTGTTGCTTGTCTATATTCTTCCATATTTGAAGATAATTATATTACTTGCTTGAAGGTAGTCAAATAAAATGCGCCTTATTGCATTGCAACACAATTAAATTATTAAATTTGATTTTTCAGAATTTGGAATAGATTTCTTTCCAAACATGCTTGATTCATATCATCAATGAATTTGAAGTTATGAAATATTATAACAGTTATACTTTTTTATATAAAAATAAAATTGTTGCTCATTCATTAATAATATCAAAGATAACACCCATTGTCGAAAAATCGATTCAAAGTTTTTCTAAGTTTAAAAGGTTTAAGTGTTAAATATCGAAAAATTCGATTGTAAAAATCAGTTTTAGCACACTTTGCGTTTTATAAAATCGAGTCAATAAATAGCAACGACATGTGAAAGAATATGGTAATTTTCACTTATATGTTGTATTTCCGAAAATGGATGCGCATCAATACTTGGGTAGAAGTCGATTTTTACTTTAATTTGCGGCAAATTAATTTACTCTACCAAAAAGTGGGGAAAAGCGAGTACACAAAAGTAAATGTTTGATGTTTAGGTTGTTAATATTTTATTGATCTACGGATTGAGTGAGTCTAAAATAAAAATAAAACCCGTATTTCAATGAAACCAAAATATTAAAAATCGACTTGAACCGTAGTGAATATGTTACTCGAGTCCGCCGCCATTCTCTAAAACATTAATTTTTCGAAACAAATTTAGAGTCTTGAATAAATTTCATCTTCGCCAAATAATTAGAATTATAACAAAATTCACACTTCAATAGCTAAAAAAATTGTTGGAAACATTTTTTGACATCACAGTAAGTGATTCGATATTCAAACACGAATTATTGTCATGTCTCTAGACAATTATGTAATTTATTACATAATTATTTTTACAAATTACATTTTATTTTTTTCCGTGTTAGAATTGCGAATCACTTACAAATCATTGCCGCCCTCGTTGACACAGTGAGTAGCCTCGTTTGTTCTTTTTATTCAGGAGTCATGGATTTCTGAGCCCTATTTCACCAAGCTTACAATTTTGTAGTTGCAACTAAAAAATATGTCAAATATTTGTTTCATCAAATATTGACCAATTAACAAAATTATTGAATGCTGAATAAAATTCTACAATCGGAGAGACGAGTATAAAATTGTAACATTGATGTAAATTTTGAACATGAATTGTAATCGACACAATAGTAGTGATAGTATAGGATAGTGATAATAAGTATTACGTGAAGAAGCAGTTCGTCTTCGCATCAATTTTAATTTCGGTGCAATTTACGAATTAAATATGCGATTCCGATTAAGTCTTTTAAATATTAAAAACATTGTAACAAATACAGAGCCGTTACTATAGCCACACACAATAAACAATTTAGCATTGTCGGTATTTACTTCCAATTGTTCAGTATTTACTTCCAATATTCAGACGATCCAGTGGAATATGTTAGTAAACTTGATAAAATCATGGATGGTCTTAAAGACCAACCTATTATCATTACTGGCGACTTCAATGCTAACTCTAAACTTTAGCATAATAAGGACACAAACGAGAGAGGAGTCCTCATTGAAGAATTTATAGTAAGAAGTAACCTATTCGTCATCAACGATGATGGGCAGCCAAGTACATATTCTCACAACGGGGAGTCGAATTAATATTGATCTCACTCTCATGACGGGCAGTCTAAAATTTTAAGTTGCTCCGTCCATGAAAATTGGACAACAAGTGACCATAGAGCATATATTGTCTGGATCTTGGGTTCGGAGAACACACAATGATTCCCAAGCAGTAAAGAAAGTTCCTCGGTATGCCTTAAGGCATGTCAATTGGGAGTGTTTCTACAGCCGACTTAGTAACATTTGGTAAAGCCTGGCTAAGGACCTGAAGGCATCGAGTTGAACAAACAATAACTAGTTCAATTATCAAATGGACATATGTTAATGGACATATGTTAATGGACATATGTTAATGGACATATTCCAGCAAAGTGGCATCTATAGTGACAAATAGTTTGGCTTTAGAGAAAATAGGTCCACCGAGGTCAATAGGTTTATAACATCATTAACAACTATTTCTCTGAAAGAAAGGCCACTGTTATTTCAAGTCATGGTGGACAATTTAAAATTGTCAATAAAATGTTGGCTGATTTACATTCAACGAAATTTTGCAGATGAAGACGTCTTGTAAAAAAATGAGAAACAACATTGGAAAATCATTCAAGAAAAAACGAGACAGAACTTCATCTTTTTGAAAATCAACAGACGAAACCAGAGAAACAAACCCAAAATTATGGTATCTTTTATAGAAAAAGACAAACGCAATCATCTTTTTACTAAAAAAGACGAAAATACGTCATTATTTCGCAATAAAAATATAAATACGGACATTCAAAAGTAGTAGCCTACGTTCAAAGTTATTTTATTATAGTTCTTTTTGACATAATATACAATTTTTTGTTGTGCTGTATATTTATTTATTGTTACAGCATATTAAATAAATAAATAAATCTATAAAGTTAAAGTGGATGAATAAAATATAATAAATTCATAATAGTGAAAACCATATATATGTATATATAAAGACGTCAAAAATGGAAGGAAAAAATGCCGGTAAGAATAGTTTTTATATGTTTAGAATTTTTACCGAAGTCGATTTACAACAACACTTCCACTAATAATAATATACAGTATTAAAGGCCATTACTGGCCCCTTACTGAGTCAACAACCTGGCTCCAACGGTTTCGATCCCGAGCATGGTCTTCATACTGTCTAAGACAATCTGAAGAGGCCAAGTCGTTCTCTACATCGTGGAGCCATCGTCGCCGGCAACGACCTCTGCGCCTACCATATGGTGGCTCCCCTTTCAGAGATCGCTGCACAATTCGTTCCGGATCAGCACGCAGAACGTGACCGAGCCAGCGTACTCGCTGAGATCTTATTTCATGTACAATATCGGGGATCTTCATCAGATCTCTGATCTCGATATTGTACAGAGCTCGGTAGGTACCATCTATTTCGCGTTTTGGGCCGTAGATCACACGCATGACTCTTCTCTCAAATGTTAGGAGCCATCTCTCGTATTCATCCGTCAGCGCCCAACTTTCACATCCAAACATAACAACGGGCCTGATCAACGCTTTGTAAAGCTTCAGCTTCACGGCACTTGATAAGTGTTTAGATTTTAGCAGTGGCCTTAGAGGATACAAAGAACGACTGCCAACTGCCAGCCGCACTTTAATATCCTCACCCACACTATTATCGTGAGTGATAAGAGAACCCAAATATTTGAACCTCCTCACTCCCTCAAACGTGTGGTGGCCACTACTAAAATCTGGTGTGCCACTGTCCCTAAAACCAGAGATCAGGTATTTCGTTTTGGACTCATTGATCTGAAGTCCAACTGAAACTGAAAACTCTACAAGCGGATCAAGTATTTCTTTCACTCCGTTGCTATTCAGTCCGATCACGCATATGTCATCTGCATATGCAAGCACCTGATTGGACTGGCGATATAAGATGTTACGCTGCGGTGTTTCAGTTTTACGAAAGATGTACTCCAACATGAGATTAAAGAGTATCGGGGACAGAGCATCTCCCTGCCGAACACCCGAGTTAACTACAAAACTTGTCGATAGCCTGTTCTCAACTTTAACACAGCATTGAGACTGCGTCACTGTCATCCTACATAGTCGTACCAGTTTTGTTGGCATTCCTAGATATTCCAGGGCAGACCATAAACTCTCTCGATTGATCGAGTCATAGGCCTGCCGGAAATCCAGGAACACCTGATGTACGGGGATGGATGTCTCATAATATTTAGATAGAATCATCCGCAGCGAAAAGACCTGATCGGTGACTGATCGATTCGGACGAAATCCTCCTTGATAGTCACCAACCAAGCCCTCCGCTAGAGGAGTGATTCTATCCAATACAATGTATGACAGTAACTTGTAAGCTGTGCAAAGGAGAGCTATAATTCTCATACTTCAAGCGGTCTCCCTTCTTGAAGATGGGGCATATCGCGGCCACTTTCCATTCGTCAGGCATAACTTCGGTTCGCCATACTAATCGAATAAGGTCGAAAAGACAGTTCAACAAAGTATCCCCTCCGAATATCAAGAGCTCCGAATTAATGCAGTCCACTCCAGGTGCACGGTTTCGTTTCAATCTCTGCATGGCTTTAGTGAATTCCTCATGGGATGGGTCCTCAGTGCAAATCTCCGCAGTGTGTATTAGAGGTGGCTCAACAACAGTCTGTGACGCATGATGGACATCAAGCAGGTCAGTAAAGTGTCCACTCCATGCGTCAAGTACTGCGTCGATGTTGATACAGAGGTTTCCATCCCGGTCCCGAATGGCGGTTGACGTAGGCCTGAAAGTATGGTTCAGTCCAGTAATTCCTTTAAAGAAATTACGCGAACTGCGCTCATTACTGAGTTGTTGTACTTTCAGAACCTCGGCCTTCCACCATTCTCGCTTCTTCCGTCTACAAATCCGCTTAGCTGCCCTTCTTGCAAGAGCAGCCTTGTTTTTCCTCGCGATTGTGAGACGTTGTTGCACTTCATTATGGGCTATATTTTGTTGCTCAACTGCAAGACGACACTCGTCATCAAACCAATCATTCTTGGGTCTGACTTTAACTATATCTAAAGTCTGTTGAGCAGCACTGACAACCGAAGTTTTCAGTACCCCCCAGACAGAGTTCACGCAGTCAGACTGGTAATTAGCTTCATTAATGTTGTCGCTGACAAGATCCTGATATCGTTTCTTTTGATCTTCACACTTCCACTATCGAATATTAATTTGGTCAAATTTTAAATTCGAAAGTTGCACTGTTGTTGCAAAACAAATTTATATGACGAATAAAATTCGACTGTAGATAATATCTACATATTAATAGTTTGTGCAATTTTAATTACAGTTGATGAGGAAACCGAAATTCAAATTTCTAATGGTAAATATCTATCGGTCATCAATATACTTCTGTGTACTTAAAACTAAGTTCTTAATTTTCTTTATAGAAGCCTTAATTGAAGCAGTATATGCAAGGCCGTCAATATGGAATCAATTCGACGAATTCTATAAAAATAGAGTGATTAGAGTCCGGATGTGGGAGGATATCACAAAAGAATTAGGTAAGTAATGCCATAACGGATAATGTATATTATCATCACTTGTTAAAGCGATTCATTCATTTTTCCACTGATGAATCGATATTGTAATTCTTTATTTACATATTTATTTTTTCAGATTTTGTGGTAATTCCTATAAATATAAAATAAATAAAAAAACGTTGGGACACGATTCGGACGTCATTTATCCGGAATATTAAGTCTCCAGCCAGTGGTTCCGGTGGCGGGAATATGAAGCCTCATCGTTATGAGAAGTTGCTCTCATTTTTGGCAGACACCACTACACCACGGAAGTAGGCACATTTTTATAATTTTATGCTATGCATTAAATCACAGTTGGGTAAAAAACTGCTCGATGTGATATGAATCGATAGTAATATGTATTTGATATGAAGGTTATATCCTCAATCAAATCAACATACATTTCTTATTATAAATTTTAACGATAATTTTTGCATTTCAGATCAATAAGTTTGTGCAACAGCAATGTGGTGGAAGACGAGGACATCTACGACGCAGATGAAACGTCGAAAGATGATGATACTTCATCGCTTCCAGCTGTTTCAACCGACTCATCTACATCTTCCGGTTCAGCTACAGTAAAAATCTATAGTTAAGTTATAGTTATAGAAATATTAATTTTTAATTAAAACAAATTTTATTGGTTTTGGTTATTAATTTGTTATTATTTAACTTTCAGAACGACCACTTCATGAGTACAAAGAGGAAAAATTAATGGTGAAAAAAAGAGCTGTCGAAGTTTTAGCAAGAGGCATAAAAAAGGAAAAAACAAATAACCAAATTTTTGGAGATTTGGTGGCGGCAGAACTGGCAAAATTGTCAGAAGAAAAGCAAAGAACAAAAAAAATAAAAATTATGCAAGTCCTCATGGAGGATTAACATTTCTTTATTCTATTATTGAATACTAAAACAATAATAAATAATGTACCTGAAATATTGAAATAAAAGACTATATTTATATATATTTTGAATTAAAAACTTTATTAAAATTTGGAAGCTGGAGGAATTAATTCCTCACGTCTGTAGCCAGTTTTAATTTACATATTTTCTCAAATTCCTCTAATTATATTTTGTAGTTTTGCCAATCCACCGCTCCACTATTTACAAAATAATTGGCAAATGCGTCTCTATTGGCTTTTGCTGCTGTTGTGGAATTTAAGCTATTCCGGTTTAGCCCAAGCAACATGGTTGCCTCATTTCGCCACGAGCCAGGGATTATTGAACATTTATCGTATGTTTCGATAAGGCCTGGTCCCATGTAGCTGGATTCTCTCGGGTCCGATCGAAGCCAGTTATGTAGGCATACACATGATTGTATTATGCTTTCCACTAGCTCGACTTTTGAGTTTATTGGAGTGTTAAATATTCTCCATTTGGCGTTTAAAATACCGAATTAATTTTCAATCACTCTACGAGCGCGGCTAAGGCGATAATTAAATATTCGTTGCGGAATATTTAATTGCTGCTTTGAATAGGGTTTCATCATGTTAATTCCCAAAGTAAACGCGTCATCGGCTACAAGTGCGAACGGAACATTTTTGAAATCCGGTGCAACGTCACATGGTTCTGGAATCCTACAAATAAATTATATATTATGTTAATCCAATATAAATATAATGAATGAATGATTATCTATTTGAAAATTTACTTACGCAATTAAACTCGAATAAAATTTCTTTCCGAAATTGGAGTTTCGGAAAACTCCTCCATCGCTCTGCCGACCAGCTGCACCAACATCACACATCAAAAATTTGTATTGGTGATCGCAAATTGCCATAAGTACAATAGAATTGTACTTTTTATAATTAAAGAATGCTGATCCCGAATTCGCTGGAGCCTAAAATAAAATTAATTGTAAATGTATGTAAAATGGAAATTGAAAAATTATTTTAATCCCAAAAAAAAATACCTTTATTCTGATGTGTTTGCCGTCAATTGCGCCAATGCAATGAGGAAAATTCCACTGTTCCTCGAATCCACAGGCGATCAATTTAAAATATTCCTTATTTAATATTGGAAATACTTTGTCTTTTAAAGCAGTCGTTATTGCTGCTGTCGGGTCAGTTACGATGTTGTAGACTGATGCTGGCGAACATTTGTATCCTATTGATAAACTTTGTTGAGACTCTCCAGTTGCAAGGAATCTAAAAATAAATATATTTCAATGTAATCCCCAAAACATGGTTAAAACGAAGCTTACCTTAACGTTATTGCTAACCGAATACTATTATTAATGGGCTGTCTAATATATGTTTGCTTTGATATCGTTGGGCCCACCATTAATAATAGTTCCTCGAACTGGGTAGCACTCATCCTCAAATACTTTTTAAACATTATGGGGTCATCTACAGAACCACCACATAGTGTTTGAACTATGTTATGATGAGCCCCTGTTTCATTCCGTGTTAAATAATACGGCCGTACCCAACACGACCGTATTTTTTTTTTAACTACTTTAAATGCCTCTTCGTTATTACTACTGTTGCTACCACTTGAAAAAATAACCCCGACTAAATCGTGTATTTGATCTGGTGTTAAACTCATTTCACTGAAATTAAATCACTTATCTTTGCAATCACTGAAATAACACAATTCAAACAATTTTTCACAAAATATCTTTGTCTTTTCGATGTCTGTAAACAAATAAATTGTGGCTACTTCGAAACATCAATTATTTGCTATAATATCTCCTATAAAATAGCCGAGACAACTTTTGTGTCTCATTCTGGTTCATAATGATTTTATTATTGCCATCTTGCTTCAAGATGACCTAATCTGCAAAATTATGTTGAATGTAAATCAGCCATATGTCTGCAAGGTTCCATCCTTGGTTCACACGTTTGGAAAATTGTCTTCAACGGAAGCATGAACAAAGAAGTCCGAGAAGTAGCAATTGCGAAGAAAAAGCGCAATTAGCCATAAACAGGATGGTATAGAAGCTGGTGCAGGAGTTACAAAAAGGAGCTATCCTCTACAAAGACAGTTATGATCCAACTTAAAGGTTCACTGGACATTAGGGGACCACCATTGGTTTCCATAAACGGCCAAAGAATTAAGATGGTGAAAACTGTTAAATTGCTGGGAGTCGACCTCGACGAACGACTTGGAGTAACTTCACATGTCAAAAGAGTCGTGGAAAACAGTAAGAAGGTTTTCGCTGTGCTGAAATGAGTTACTAAAGAGAACTGAGGCTTCTAGCAACGTACTTTCTCAATAATATACGAGGGCCTTGTGTTCTCTTCATTGAAATACGCGTGCGCGGCATGGGCAGCCAGAATGAACTGTAACCTTCGGCGTACACTATTTAGTTCCCAAAGAAGTATCTTGCTCGGAATTACCAAGGCGTACAGAACAGTGTCAACTGACACCATTCCTGTCTTGGCCGGCATGATTCCTAATGATACACTCTTAAACGAGAAAATTGCCAACTACAAGATAAGCAAAAGACAAGACATGAGCTACGAAAACGTGATAGTAGAAGACCATCAAATTCGGGCAAACCTCATGGACTCGCTCAAGAGGCAAACCAGATAGAGTCTGTTTCAATATATGGCAAGATAGATGGTCGCATTCAATGGATGGCAGAATAACATATAGTCTGCCCAAAATTGATGTGAGATTAGAGACAAAAATTCTTCTAAGTGTACCCAAATGTTAACGGGACATGGAAGAATATCCTCCTATATATATACCGATTGAGTCTAGCGGACTCAAATACCTGTGAATGTGGACAGGGCGAGAGAGAATACCATTGAACACATCCTCTATGACTGTGATCTAGCTCAAGAAGCTAGAGATCAACTTATGTGTTGCCAGCAAGTAAACTTAGTTTAATGCTGCCAAATCACCTCAACTCTTTCAAGAAATTATGTGAAACCGTCTTGAGCGGAAGGTAGATATAAGTATTAGTACACAAGATTCGTATCTCCAGTAAAAAATTTAAAGCTGGTAAATAGTAGACGACTATGGGTCTCCTCGTTTGCAGGGATGGTAACAGGGTAACCTGGCTAAGCATACCGATATAGTAGTAATATTTATAAGAATTGTAAGTCCGCGTTGGATATGTTAAGGGCACGACCACCTGGGAACATGTTCTTCGTATCAAAGCGACATCTCAAATGAAATACGTTGGACATACACTACCAGTTAAATAATTTATAACGTTCTAAAAATATAAAATTAAATCATGCAACTTAAGAACTATCAAACTTTTTAAGGAATGAGTAAATTCTTCCATAATGAAGAAAAAGCTAATTTATTGATGGACAAATGCCCATGATCAGTACTTAATAGTTTTGGCACAGATATATTAAGATCTGATTTACAAAGTACAGACGATCGAAGACATTTTAATTCTTAGCAAGTTTTAAGCTATTGGTGTCTTCTATCTGCCGGCGTTTTCCTCACCCATTCTTTTGAATATATCGTTCTACTGAATTTTTAGTGTGTAACATTTGCTGGTTCTGTAATTGATCTCTATGTACGAATCAAATTCATCATCTTGCACATTTGAAGAGATATGTATATTTGTATATATTTTAATAATTCTATTGATGAAGTAATCGTATTGGGAGTTTCAGGCCGGTTGTTTTTTTAGCGATTTTATTTTGTATTTAATTTTCTTCATATGGTAAAGGGAGTTTCAGAAAAAATATTTTTATTCTTAATAATAAATTCAATACATTTAAAATGCTAAGCTACGTGGAGGTTTAAAGTACAAGAGGTTGCTATGCACTTGTATATTTTTTGTCACATGGTTGAATTTCTTCTTGCGATTAGATATGTACACAAAGATTGCCCGTTCCTTATCACTTTAATTTTTGGAACCCTATACAAACTCAAATTTATTAATTGTAACTATATTTAGATTTAAATTAATGACGATCATTTAAACCATTTGTCATGAAAAAAAAACGAAATATATGACATCATCGTATCAGATCAAGCGAAAATAGTATAAATAGGCCAGATACACCAAATTAAAATTAGAATAGTGTAAAGTTGACAAAGCGCGACATGCGCGAAACTAGTCCTTTCTAAAAACATAAAAAAATTAAAAAAAATTTTAAATATCACATAAAGATAGAAAAACTATTCTAAAATTAATAATAAACACGGTTTTTAAAATTTTTTTTAAATACAAGTTTTTTCTTTATTAAAATATAAAAGTCTAATTATAATATAATTTTTTATTGTAATGGATTTGGTTCTTTTAACGAAAAAAATAATGCCACGGGCTGGTGCAGCATTTGAACCACACTGATAATTTTCTGAGTTCAATAAGGAACTGAATATTGTATCTATGGATTTGATGCCAGATCCATCAACAAATAATTGTTGGATGAAGGGCTGTTGACAATGACAATCATGACAATATGAATTGTTTGTATAAACAATACATAAACAATAAACAACATCCGACTCAATTTAACCAAACTCAAATGGCATGAGTTCATATTTCTTGTAAACCGTTTCATTTTTGAAATTGGATTACAGGAAGGATTGAAAAATTTAGAAATCAATGCAATTTTTATGTTTTAAACAGTTTGTTTGAAATTTTAGGAGCGATGAACCTGGAATTATTTTAATTATGAATACTGGTGGAATTCGTTAAAGTTATTCTCAAACCTAGTACAATTGTTAAATGTACTAGAATGAATGAACCTGAGGAGATGCCGTGGTCTATACCGAGGAGCTATTATCGGAAACAACACACTCTATACGCCTACAATACGCCACTATCCGTTCATTGCAGATATAAATTTGCTTTACCATATACTTTGTAAAAGCTTTTAAAGAAATTAGAGTTTTCATAATAAAATGAACCGTTAGGAATATCTTGGTTTTTGGATCAGAGCTTTTAAGTAAAATACAATCAGTTTACCTGGTCAATTAATTTTCTTCAAAAAGTTTTCAATTTTTGGTATAAAACCATATTTTAACGAAAGCTTCTCGATGTTTAGTAAGAAACAGCTTTTATGTAAAAGTCTGGAGCTAATTAGAGCTATGTAACGTGCATGGACGGTTGGGACTTTATCGTTTTAAGAAAAGTGATGATAACATCAGAAAAGTAAGATGATTACATTAAGCTTTGACAAGCTTTTTAATTTTTTTTTGTTCCAATGGAAATTATTTATTTAGGAATCCTAATATCCTTAATCTGAATTAAAAAGAACTAAAAGCTTATTGTTTACAGTTTTATATAAAAACTGAATTTAGTAGAGCAATTGAACCTTTCATGAAACATGCGAAAGTTTATTATCCACGTTAGTTTGAAAAACTGTGGACCAAAAATTGCGCAACTCCATGAAATCTTTTAAAATATTTAAATTTTAAAATATTTATTGTGGCTTTTGTTGTTTTACAACCACCTTACTAGAAAACAATTTTTCGAATTTAAAAAATTAATTGACATTATAAAAGCTCGATTTATTCTTCTAGTGAATTGGAATAATTTTTACCTCACTAGGTTGAACAGAATTCTAATATTCAATCACCAATTTGGAAAGGGTGAAAGGTTTTACAACTAAACACATCTAGGAGTCTATAAATCATTATTTAATGATTTGCTGGGCTAACATTTACTAAGTTTAAAACAAAAATATGTATTGAGCTTTCATTATTTATACATTTTTTGCGAGCTTTTAAAATAACAAAATATGTAAATTTCGCGTATACTGCATTTTTATTTAAACACTTAATAAAGAAATGTGGCGATTTCATAAGAAAGGATATATGGTTTTTGAGAGCTTTTTCTAAATAAGCATAAGTTAAGAAATGTGATTAAGAAAACTATTACATTATGAGATTCTATTAAAATTGGTCAGGCTCACCATATCAATTTCATCGGCATCCATCTTACAAGCTTATATATTGGCAAATTCTTTCAAAGAGCTTTCAATAAAAAAATTGTAAATTAGTTCGAGCTTTCATAATAAAACCTACAGCGTTTTGTGATATTTTGGTTTATAAATCAATGCTTTTAATTAAAAAAAACGATTCAAATAAAAAACATTTTTAGTTAATAGTGGAAGGTTTTAAAAATATTGCACCCAAAATTGATAATGTTTAAAATATTTTATAAGGTAAAAGCTTTCAGTATTTATACTATAATTGTGTTAGAAAATGAAAGATTTACAATATTGCCTAATAAATGAAATTGTGTTCACTTCAATGAAATTATGTTGGTTTCAAAAGCCTAGGTAACTAGTACTTTATCGTTTTTAAAAAGTACAATAATTCATTAAGTTTTGATTAGCTTTTTTAAAAGTATTTTGTAACTTTTTATTTTAATAAAATTTCTAGGCATAATAAAATTTCATTCATAAAGCTTATCATTTATGGATTTTTAAATTACGTTAGCTGTATTATCGATTAAATTAATAGCTAAAAGTGCCGATTACATTTATGTAAGCTTTCGCATGTAACTAAATTAAATTAAATAACTTTTTTTTTATTAGTCGGAGAGTTTAAAAACACCGTAATGAAGCTAACAACAGTCTAACGAAAACTGTATTAGAAGGAGAAAGCTTATTCGCTAATTTTTATATATTATAACAGCTTTTTCTTTACCATATTTGAAAAATATAAGAAACTGGATTGCGAAATAATAAACCATTTCCTACAAAATGTGAGCGCTTTCATATTAGGGAATATGAAAACTAGTTTCTCATAGCTTTTACTGAATAAGCAGAATGGTGTTACGAATACTTGTAACCTTTGAGCTTTGATAATAAAACCCTAACCAGTTTGAGATATTTTGGTTCAGATCAGAGCATTTAGTAAAAGAAAATCAGTTTATCCAAAACATGCGGTTAAATTGAGAAACTGTTTTATTCAATAGTTGGAGCTTTTAAAATTATTGTAATCGATGTTAAATTTATTTAGATTGTTGGACAAGGAAATCTCATAGATATTAAGTATTGAAGAAGTTTAATGAAAAGGTGGTGATCTAAATGGAACTATGTAGGTTTGAAACGACTATGATTTTTTGGAAATTATGATTAAGTTTTGACGACCTTCATAAAAATTTTGTATTAGTAACTTATTTCCTTAATGCAATTTCTAGACATTCATCTAGAAAGAGAAGGCTTTTATTGGGGAATACTAATTAGAAATGACGATTGTAGATGACGTTTTTGAGAGCTTTTACTATATAATGAGAGATTTTAAGAAAGCTTGAAACAAGTAATTAAATTAAATTTAATTATAACTTTTTTTTATTAATGGGAGCTTTTCAAAGCATCGTAATGGAGCTTAACAACAGTTAAAGGATTACTGACGAAAGCTTCATTATCTTAATCTTTAATTAAGTATATCATAACACCTTCAATATTTTGTGATCACAGACCATTATTGTTTAAATTTTAAATGTTAAATAAAACCTTATCATATTTGAGAAATATAATTAATTACAAATATAATATTTTATATAGTTAGAGCTTTAATTAAAACTAAAACTATGTTGGAAAACTAAAGTTTTTCCATATAACTACAAAGTACGATAATTCATTTTGATGAGCTTTTTTTTATACGCAATTTATTTTCCTAATCAAACGTCTAGACATTCGTTAAGAAGAGAGAGTTTTTTTTGAAGATTCTAATAGACTTTAAATGGAGTGGGCTGTTGAGAGCTTTTGCTATTTAATGATAGATTTTAAGACAATTTAAAACAAGTCTTAAAATTTACAATAAATTTAGTAGTTGGAGACATCGTAATAAAGCTTAACAAAAATTGAAAGAAAACTGAATCTTAAGTATTAGAAGACGAAAATTTTGATTTAATCTTTAATTTAGTATATTATGATAGCTTTCATTCATTATTGTTTAAATTAAAGCTTTATTAGTATAAAAAAACCTTTTCGATATTCAAAATATAAGTATCTAAATTACCAAAATAATAAATCATTTAGCGATTTGCTTGTTTAACATTTCCTAAGTTTTAAACAAAATAAATCACTGAGCTTGCAATAATTTAAAAACATCCACGAGCTTTTAATTTGAAATCGTGAGAATTTCAACTGAACTACAAATTTACTAGAAAATTTAATCAATACGTAATAGCAGTGTGGCGCTTTCATAAAAAATAAATGTCAATTTTTGAGAGCTTTTTCTTAATAAGTAGAGAAAAGCTAAGAAAACGTTTACATTGTGGAAATCTATTTAAAAAAAATGGGAGTTAAGCTTAACCGCAGTTGCTATTGATACATCTTTGGAGCTTTTTAAAAGAAACTATAATAATTAAGGTTTTGTTTCCAGTTAAAATATCATACCGCTTTAATTAAAAGAGAAGCTTAATCATTTTGCTGAGATGTGAGAAGAGGAAAGATCACACAGCCTCGAAAATTTGAGCATATAACAGGAAAAATTACATAATAGCTTATCATTTGAGCGGAATAGTTTAAAATGTTATGAGCTTTTAGTAAATAATACAATAAATATTTGTATTAAATGAATACAACATCTGTCTTTGAACTCAGGATAGTACGCTGTTACGGTTGAATTTATGCAAAGTTGTTAGCTGCCTAATATTAAGAACTACCCTGTTTATCAAAAGTTAAAAATATCAGCACGTACAATTTGTTTTGTTTGTGACGGAATCAGTAAATATATTTCTTTTGTAATTCATTTGATACGTCATCAATTCATGTACATTTTACTTTAAATACAAAGGAAACGAAATAGATAAAAATTTGGTAAGAATATGATTGAATTTAGAATGAATACAATAATATACCATGAGTAAGAACGAATTTGTATTATTGCATGGCTGGAACATTATCCCCCTGAAGAGGAATATTCCCGAATGGTTTTGTTATTTATTATCAGTGTGGTATTATCAATCATATTTTTTTAGACACCATTCTAATTTTTGCATGACACCTATGTTTTTGTTGTTGTAATATTAGTATATGAGAGTTAAACGAAAACCAGTTCTAGATTAATAAGATATATTAATAAACAGTAACAATCTAAGATTCGTGAGTGTATCCATATACAGTGCAGTAGGTGAAAATATTATATTCGAATTAGGTCCGATGGTACAACGAAGGTCCTTAGCAGCAACTTGTGTATGTGTGCGCATTGGAGGAAAGCTATTGGTAAGCGAAATTTGTTTAATATTTCTTTTATATCGTATTTTCAGTTTTCAGCTCAATTGACCCTTGGTGTGTTCTTTTTTTTGATTAAGAAAAACTCGTGAAGAAAATAACATGTATTTTAAATTTAATAATAAATTTTGCTTCATTTCTAAAGAAGCAAGTGATTTGAAATACGGACAAAATTTAAAATCAATATTTGAACTTGACGAAAATATGTTTACTTGATGATTGGAGACTCTTCGATGAAAAATATTTTATATTATCTGGAATAGGTAACGCTAAATTTAGGACACTTAAATTATCATTCAGGTGTTACAATGTCTGTAACGTAGAAATATTGCATCAAATCTACGTTACAGACATTGTAATTTGTAACACCTGAATGATAATTTAAGTATCCCAAATTTAGGGTTAGCTACTCCAGATAATATAAACTAATTTTCATCGGAGAGTCTCCAATCATCAAGTAAACATATTTTCGCCAAGTTCAAATATTGATTTTAAATTTTGTTCGTATTCCAATGTAAATATTTTTGGGAAATCTCCTTGTACTTTAACATTTTGCTATTGAACATAAATAGTTAATAATTAGAAAAAAATTAGTAAGATGACATATTTTTAACTTCTAATTCAGCGTATATTTTGTGTGCACTGTGCAGCGTTCCATAGTGTAATAATGTGATTAATTTTTAACACAATCACAAAATGACAACTCGGTTGAAATGAGAAAGGAAATAAAGTATAACGTATAACATAATTTAACATAATCAAAATTATAAATTATCTTTATTTATAAAACTCTAAATTGGTTTCAAAGCATTTACTTATATTAAACTTTTCAAGAAAATTTTTGAAAATGGGTCGTTGACTGAGCACCCCAGTGTGAAATATAACAAAATTTAAATTCGAACGAGACACAATATTTAACGCATACATATTTTGAGTACATGTTGAGTACATATATAATTTTGCTAAAAACACAAATTAAAATTAACACGTGAATTATAATTGTCATAAATATTGCAAAGAATGGGTAAGTTTAGTTTGAAATAATTGGCACTTTGTTTTGGAATAATTTAAAATTTGGTTTCATTTATCATTATGTTAAAATGAATATCGATGTATAGATAAGTTGTAAATTTACGAAAACAACCAAAAATTACTACAATCGACTTATTTTTTTGAGAAAAACCGTTTAATTAATTAATAATTAAATGAAGGTATCAACAAGTTTTATATCACTTTAACGATCATAAATATATTTTTATCCTTAGGTTTTTGGATAGGTAATTTTATGAAAATGTATATTAAAAAATGTATGTAGTCTCCCTCCCTCTTACCCCTGAACATTTGTTTTAACTTCAAAATTAAAAAAAACCTGGAATGAGAGTACAGTGGTAAAGATTACAGGAAAAACTTATAGTGAAAATACAATGTTCAATATTTTTTTGAGACTAACGAGAGTTTTTAAAAATTGTTAAAATATTCTAAATCTGACAAGAGTTATATGGATATTTTCCATTTATAAACCTTTTTTGATTACATATTTTTAAGGAATAGGATTAAAAACAACAAAAGATTAAACGTAAATTATCCTTAAGGCCATAATGTATTTATAATCTACCAACTTACATACCTAACCTACATACATACATACATACATTAAGGACATAAGGTCCCCATTATTAATGGATCGAATTGGTAATTTTTTCGATAACTAAGCTCTAAAATCGTTTTGAGTTTATCTCATATAAGCTTCGTTTTCGAGAAAACATCAAAATTGTCTTGAACTCAGTAATTCATCAAATTGAAAATTTTGAAATTTGAAATTTTTTTGTTAAGCAAAAAGATAATCTTGTTTTTATTATAACAAATAATTCACTTGATGACTTTATGACTACTGTTTCTATAATTGATACAAATAACAACAACGAGAATTTTACACCAAAAGAAAATGGAAACAAATTACATTAAATGAATGAAGTATGGTATTTTTTTGTGATGATTAATGATAATGCTCTGGTAGTTATTTTATCATCTTCGACTCAATATTTTTAATTAAGATTTAGTTAAGGAAAGTACTGCTTTTATTATTTTCGTAATAACTTTATTTTATTTGCTTTTTACCCTCGCCAAAACAGAAAACAACAATTGAGCTTTTCTTACATTTCTCAAATTTTTGGCAAAAAAAGAATAACTATTTGTTCTTGGAACCAATGGTAACAGAAAATTACTACAACATCAGAAAAACAAACCATTTTCCATTTACTTCCATTTAATCTTGTACTATAATACAGTTTTGTTGCGATTTATTAACGGAACTAGAACGCTGTTCCACTTCAGAATACGATACCGATATATCAGCAGAGATGGGCATTTACGCGTCATCTATTATTTTCTACATCGACGTGTCGACCACCTGTAGACAACATAGACATCGTAGACAACATAGGCAATTCGTAGAAATGGTAGATAATTTATAGACGATTGATTTAGTAAACGTTCTAAACTACGTTGGCCAGATTTATTTTTAGGTTTAACGCGAATCGGGTTGGACAGCTTTAAAATCTTTTCAATGCATTTAAATTTAAAGAAATTTAGAATGATGTACATTGTAATTGTAATCTGATTGTTCACAAAAATAATTTTGTCTATTAACATTTATTTGGTTTCACAACTATACATTTGTCAAACGGCTTAACTGATTCGATATTTTATAAATTAATACAATTATAAACTGTGCACATTTAATTTCAACATGCCAAAGTATCGTATTATCATATCGTATGATGTTGTCTTAATTGTCAAACCAACAAGAAACTTGTGTCGACAACACTGTAAATTACATCGCGTAATCTACCTCACCCATCCCTGATTACCTAGCGGATGGGCAGCCAATCGTAAAAATATCACTGAAAGTTGTTCTCCTCTCATTGCATCCAACATTTTAGGAGTTCATTAAATAATTTTGGAATTTGGAATGAGTTAGATTAAAAATGATTTTAGAAACCATATTGAAACTGTAATGGATTGAAAAGGTCAAATTTTCAAGTAACAGTCTTATGAACTAGCGTTCGAAAGAATCTAATACAATTAGTTTTGCAAGACAATTTGGCAGATCTAGAATACAGCTTGATGTTAGCAATACTGCTTTAAAATATTAAAATATATTGGGAAATCAATGAGCATTCCCTAAGTAACGGCGTTAGGAACTAATTGCCCAGAATACCGAGCCCATGAGAAGTGATACCGAGGGAAACTAGCTAATGAAAAAGGTTGCTTGAAATCAAAGGGTGTGCCCGCTTTTCAAAATTTTTATTTTTTTAAACATATATGTTTGAATTTTACTAATTGTTGTACATAGAGTTGAGTTAAATTTTAAACGCATTCTAGAGACTTTTTAACGTACACATTTTCACAAAATTTGAGTGCAAATGAAATATTAAATATTTACTCATAGATGTGGCGATTCATAGTTGACTGTAATTTAAATTACAAATATTTTCTCATACTTGGCTTTGCATAGACTTCGACGAATACGAATAGAATTCCAATATGTGTTGAGCCAAAATCTTATATGAGTGAAAATAAAGTAATATTTGACTTTGACTTGAACAAAATTTGAGTGCATTTTAAATTTTATTTCGTTTGATTTTTTCCCCTCATTGGCAGAGTACACTGATTTTGTGCGTCAATCGAACATGAAACCGATTTACCCTCATTTATATTTGTGTTTTCTGAAAAAAAATGAATATTCACAAACAAAACCGTTTATAGATAGACGGTTTTGTTCACAAAAGTCAAAATGGCAGCACAGTGACAGATAAAATTATAGTATTGGTGTAAAATAGGGGTAACTCGATCGAAAAAACCAGTGTAGACAAAATTGCACTGAGTGCAAAAAATTTAGCTGTCAGGCAATTTTTTTTTGGTTCAAACGAACGGTTTTAGTGTAATTGTTTGCACTCAGTGCAAGTTTTTATGTTCAAACGAAAACGACATGAGTTAAAAATCAAACATTTAGAGTTGCCTAAAATATTTTGGCTTATCTGAGTTTGCGTATAGATTTTGAATTATAATTTAAAGGTATAAGAATTTGAGTCAAGTATTACTTTCACTTTAGACTTTAGAGCTAAATTTATTTAGATTTGAAGCAAAACTTTTAGTTAAATTAATCGAGATTTATAAATAGCTTTTGAACTATGTTGAGTGGATTTTCTAAAGAATAACATTCCAGCTAAAATTCTAATCTGAGCTTGAATCAAATTTTAATCATAATATAAAGAGTATTTCAATGTAGATTTGTTACGCAATATTTAGTGATTTAAGCAAAATTTGAGTAGATATACTTTGGTTTCTATTGCTGCAGTGTCGTCAATCAATGTCTCTGTAGAAATAATTCTTTCATCATTTGGGATGGAAGAGTTTGAGCACATTTGATGTGGAGGTAGTTGGCAACAATTTCCAGATTTTATCACAAGGTTTGGTGTTAATGTTACCTGTAATGTTACAAGTGTAAAGGATTTACTGGAAACGCTTTTCGATGCATTTAGTTTTTAATATAAGCCGAGACGGAACTATTGGTCAATACCGTGGGGTTGAAACCGCAGTAAGATTGGTTTATTTCTGTATATTACAGGAAAATTTAATGAAATGTTGCCAATGACTCATGAGCAAGCTTCTTTTTACGTTCTGCAATATTTGTTTGTAAAATCTGGTGTAATAAAGCGGAGATAAATCGGCATAGCACGCACAATATGACTAAAACAACGCCTTCTGACCGACGTTAATATTTGGTGTGGGATTATAAATGGCAAATTGGTTTGCTCTATTTTTATTTTATTATCTGTTACATACATATACTGTTTTTCGAAGCTCTGACCATAACTATAGTGCAGATAAAATTAAAACTAAAACTATTATTATTTGTCAATTGCTACCGTTGTTTCTATTATTTTGCATAGGGATGTGATAAATTAAAAAAAATATGCTGGAACTGTTAATAAACTAATTTATAAGATATAGTTTCATCGTATACAATTTTTAAAATACAACTGTGAACTATGGTTCATTCGAATTCAAAGCGCAAAAAATATCGTAGGTTTTGACGTTGTCTTAATTGTCGACGTTGACACAAAAATTGTCAAGTAATCTACATAATATTTTACTGGTCGACAAATGCGTAAATTACATGACGAAATCTACCCTGCACATCCCTGTATATCAGGTTGTTATCCTGGGATCTCAAATGCATAAAACTGTATAGAACGCTATACCATTTACCGATACAGCACTGATTTTATTGATGCCGATACACCGATATTTTTTATCGAACCGTAAACCGTAAACATCATGGCCTTCTTTGGTATTGGTATACAATAATTTCTTGATAGAAATAGTTCAGCTTATTATAAACACAGTTTAAGTATAAGTTTAAGTTTGTGTATTGATTTATTGATTTTATCCGTGTCCAGTCTACTGTATGTTAATCCATCACTTAGTAGGTTGTCCATTTTTGCATTGTAATCAGTTCTATTTAAGAAAACTGTTTTGTTACCTTTGTCTGGGTTAGTGACGATAATATTGGGATTAGATTTGTAAAAAGTATCTAAGATTTCTTGCAGTCTAGTAATTGTTTGTGATTTTTTGTTTTCTTATTGTTTCGTTATTTATTTAGAACGAGGGTGTTCGTCGTAGACGTTCTCATGTCTGTTATATTGCTTTCCTCAGAGAATTGTCTTAGTATGTTCTTTATATCGGTCAGTGTGTTACGCTTGGCGGTACAATGAGTTCAATACATTTTTTTTATTCTACTGTATAACGCCGAATTTCAATAGGAAAGTACGAGTATTTGCATAGTGTTTTATGATGTTTTAATTTCACTGTAGCAGACTTGTTTACAAGAACAAGTCTTTATGTATATTCGGGTATACGGAACTTTTCTTCTCAGTTGGGTTATGTACATATTTATATATATAAGGATACCGCTGATGAGGTTGACAAAAAAATGCTATATAATATCAGTGTAATCAAAATTCTAAATTTACGGTCATTAATTGTGAGGCTGCCACAAATGACATTACCATAAGCTAAAAAAAAGTGGAGAAAAAGTTCAAACTGAAGCCTATCAAAGCAAATGTAGATGCAATTTATTGAATAAGTATATATTTTGGCCTTCCACAGGGTAAGTTTTCCCTTGGGCAAGCGCATAGCACATAGGTTTACATAATTAATTTATCACCTATGAAAGTACCTGGACGAAGTTTAGAATTAGCGGCATTGGCAAGTAAAACTTCCATAGCGGGTTTCACATTATTCTTGTTTATTTTATTATCAGCGGGTATAACTGGAAAACAAACTACAGTATCGGAGCTCGTCCCGTATTCCTAAAAAGGGGATTAATTAGTGACTATATAGGTATAATAGTAACATTAGTGGAAATAAAGTATGCTTTATATTGTGATAACGGAAAACCACATTTCAAAAAATGTTATTTAGTATTTTCTTAATGTTTATATAATTGCTGTGTGAGAAAAGATTGTTCTTTTGTTTAGCTAATTATCAAGCTCAAATATTTTTTTAGTACATTAATCTCTAGTTTTGGTGATAAGTTTCACATAATGAAACATTAATTTTTTATTAGAGTGTTTATAATAGTGCTCGCAGTGGAAAACAAATTAACCTTTAAAATTTTCAGTAAACCTTTCATGAACAACCGGGCCTCTTTGGCCGTATAATGAATTAGGTTTTTTTTATAAATAAATTCTGGGGATCTGGCTTTTTGTTGTAAACCCAGAAAAATTCAAATCATATAAGGAGTAATACCTCCCGCCCTCGTTAGCACAGTAAGTAGCGTGCTTGCTTTGTTATTCGAGGGTCTCGGGTCCGATTCCCGGTGGTGACCAAAAATCACGGTTGGGTGTTTTTAATGTGTAAGTATATGTGTTGGTCCGGGTATTGCACCGTGGGCCCATGTGGCATTGAGTGCTGGAGTAAATCCGCCCAATTTTTAAATAAACAATAAATAAATAATTGTAATACCTGATTAAAACTCACCGTTACAGAATTATTTTTGAATATCGTGTGATGTACATTTTGCAGTTCATTAGATTTTTCTCGTTCAAATGTGATACACTTATTTAGTTTTCTATACTATTGAAGACTAAATCCAGTTCCTTCATCTAATTCAGAACTATCGGAATCTTTTGTTTCAAGAACAAACAGCCCAGTTGTTGAACAAAATCGCCGTAAAGGGTACCTTCGACCGTCATATCAGCGAACCAGTTCGTTAAATGCCAATAAAACTGTACGAACTGTAAAAACGGTATGTTAATAAAACTGTACGAAGATATGATAAAACCATTTTTGAGTCAGCGGAGCCGGCGAGTATTAATTATAACATTGCTAAATTGCTATAATTAAAATGGTGGAGAAGATTTAGATAAAAAATACGTTGGCCTAAAATGCGATGGCCAAAGTAAGTGCCACAAATGTAAGTAAAATTGAGGAAATAGTGGAAGCAAATCCTGGAATAAAAAAATATTAGAAATAAGATTAATGAAAGTGAAAAAGTTTGGTTACAATAATATTTCAGTACAACTTCTATTAATAACGGTTTAAGAAACTTACGAATCACGATAAATTGTGCCACAATAGAAGTCGATTGTTTGAATGCAGCAGAGACTATTTAACTACCAAAAGAGTAGGCAACGGATTTCTCACGATGTGCTCCACAATCGCGGAAAAAAATTATGCGGCTTTAATACGTGCGACGGACGAAGCCACGTACAACAGTGAATACAGCCACTCGAGTAATCATCCCTACAGTCAGAGGGCGCAACGTTTTCCATAAAATTATCGCTAATTCAACAGTTAACTCAAATATATTTTCTGAATTTCTTCGTGAGTTGATAAATAAACTGGCAGAAAAGAACATCTCGGAAGTTCGGTTGGTTTTAGATTACGCCAGGATTCACAAAAAGAATGAAAGACGAGATATTTTACGTCTTTCAAGCCAAATACAGGTTTCCTACCACCCTACTCGCCAATGCTCAATCCAATTGAGCAAGTTTTCTCTAAAAATAGATTCAGTGCCTGAAATTTGCTGGCAGAACCATGAAACCATTAAACTTAGTAGATGTTATTAGACAATCATTGGAATGTGTTACTACTGCAGATTGAAATAACTATTACTTTGACATGTCGATGAAACTACCACTAGCCGTGACTGCAGGACAGCCATTATAATAAATGTCTATCAAATTTTTAATATGAATTTAAAATTTTTATTAATTTTGTTTATTTTTGAAATACATAATTATACCTGTTTTATTAAATTTGGCGTGCCAACATGAAATAAAACTTAATTGAAACATTAATGAAAAACTGTAGAATTTGATTTATAAATGGTTGAACTGGGGTTGGAATGGGTGAAATTGATCGGGCAAAGGCTGAATTTGCTGTCGAAAACGTTGAATTTGATTAAAGAATTTTTTTTTTAAATCTGAAAAAGATGAATTTGGTTTTTAAAAGGATGAATTTGAAGTTAAACGTAATATATAAAATCTAGTTTAGGTTAATATAAGTTAATTACGGCTAATAAATATTTACTATTCAATACAAATGCGAAATTTACCTTAATATTACAATTACAAAATTTACATATTGATGTCTGATTCTCTTTCAAATCGTTGTGGGGTTTGGACGTGGAATCAGTGAAGTAAGCGATAAAATAAAAATAATCAAAAAGTGCAGTGAGTGTAGTTTCTTTTTAATTATTTTATGTATTCATTAAAAAAAAAAAAAAAAGTGCAGTGTTAGCTTTTTAATTTATTTTATATACACTCCCGGCCAAAATTATTGGGTCGATGGGGAACATCAAATCCGGTCGGTAAAATGAGTGACGGCGAGGAACCATTTTCTTTCAATAGGAACACGACATTGCAAAGGAAATCGTCGGTAGGCGATCCTTTTTGTACTACTGGAAGCAAGGAACAAGCGATACATGAATGGCCCTTTGGTGGAAGAAGTACGGCACTCCAAAGAACACCACCATCAACCCCACCGCCAGGGAACACCACACTGCTGTGTGAACTAAACAATGAGGAGGAAAATACCTCTTCCATCAAGCATAAAAATTCCAAGCCAACTGCCGAAGCCACGTCTAGCGCACAAGCAGTTATAATACATAAGGCGGAACTAATAATTAAATTTGAGCAAATGGAGAAATTAATCGCGCAACTGAACAATGAAGTTGCCGTGCTAAAGAAAGAAAACCTTATGCTAAAGGAAACCGTAAATAAAAATAGCAACGCAGGAAACTTGGCAATAATGAACAACCAATTTCAAGTACTCGCAGATCAAGCCGAATATAAAACTGATGAAGATGTGCTTGAAAAAGAAACAAATTGGAGACTACAGAAATCCAAGAGGGCAAATAAGAAACCTAGAGAAGAAACCAACCCAAGCAAGAGGAAAGCTGAATCATCACCAGAAATTGAGCCAATGCAAACCCACATTAAAACTGGCAAAGCATTTTCTGGATCAAAAGTGCATGACAGAAAAGAAAAAACAAGTACCACCTCCGATCAATATTCTAGGAATAACCAACCACGGTAGTATTCAGAAACTGATGAAAGAAATAGTACGAAATGACTACAAAGTAATATCGCTCAGCAATAATATTTGGAAAATAAATACAACATAGCCTGAAGATTATAAAGCTCTAGCTAACAAACTAAATGCTGATGGTCACCAGTGGTATACCTATGAGGACAAAAAGGAACGATCAATTAAAGTAATGGCAAGAGGTCTCCATCCAACTTGCTCAAAAGATGAAATTATTGAGGACCTGCAAAACAAAGGCCTGAAAATAATCGATGCAGTCAACATCATCAGAAAAGAGAGAAGAGAAAACAGGGACGGAAATGTTGAAATCATGAGAAGAGGTCTCCCACTTTTTATGCTAACCTTCGACAACCAAGAAAAAATCGAAAATATTTATAATATTAAGGCTATCCTCAACCTTAGAGTTAGAATAGAAACACCGAGAAAGGTCACTCGACTAATACCACAATGTAAAAAGTGCCAAGATTATAATCATACACAAAAGTACTGCCACCGATGCAAGATGTGTTAAATGTGCAGGAAAACACGCAGGAAATGACTGCACAGTCCCCCGAGATACAACACCGAAGTGTATCAACTGTAATGGCCAGCATCCAGCCAACTACAGAGGATGTGAAGTTGCAGTAGAACTACAAAAAATGAGAGATAAATCACGCAAACCAGGTACATCAATAAATGTACAAACTATAAAAAGAACCACGGAGCCTAAACCGTCAACTGCTAATCATAACATACAAAGCCAGAGAGTAAACGAAAACGTTACTTATGCACAAGTAGTTCAGCAAACAGAGGAGAAACAGTTAAAAGTGGATCTCGTTCTACAGGGCATACTGAGAAATCTAGAGAATAGAATCTAGAGACAATAGACTTATTTCGCAGGAAATGAGTCTGCAGAAAACACTAGAAGAAATGAAATCACAAACTAGTTTCAATAAAAGAGTAGAAGAAAACCTTGGTCAAGTGTATCAAAATATAAATTATATAAAATCGAATTATAAACAAAAGAAATGAATAAAACATTACGAATTGTAACCTGGAATGCAAATGGGCTATTGCAACACATTCAAGAACTAGATATATTTTTAAACATGCATAATATAGATATATGTCTTATATCAGAAACCCATTTCTCCAAAACTTCATTCTGTAAAATAAAAGGATATAATTGCTACTATGCACTACATCCTGAGAACAAAGCCAGAGGTGGATCAGCTATCCTCATAAAAGAGTATATAAAACATAACGAAGAACCAAAAGTTGAGAACCTTTCCATGCAAGTCACAACAATCAAAATACAATTAAGCAATATTAAAACATGCAGTATCTCAGCAATATATTGCCCTCCAAGATACAATCTCAAACAAGTAGATTATACTAATCTTCTGAAAACGCTAGGAAGTGTCTTTTTAGTTGGAGGTGACTATAATGGAAAAAATACATATTGGGGATCTCGGTTAACGATCGCTAAAGGAAAAGAACTGTTCGCAGCAGGCAAACAACTAAAATGCGAGTTTAACTCAGGCGGTACACCAACCTATTGGCCTGCGGATACCAGTAAGATTCCAGACCTTATAGACTTCTTTATTACAAAAGGGATTTCAGATAATTATATCCATATAGAGAACAGTGAAAGTCTATCATCAGATCATTCACCAGTTATTATGATACTTAGCCAAACAATTATTTTGAAAGAGAGCAACCCGAAATTAACGAGATTCAAAACCAATTGGGATCTCTTCCAAACACAGTTAACAGAAAGAATTAGTCTGCAGAACCCAATTCAGGGACCAGTCCAAATAGAAGACGAATTAGATAAGCTCATCCATAATATCCAATATGCTGCGTGGGAAAGCACTCCAAATAATAGGCAGGAAATGAAGCGCAATGCTAGCTATCCAGAGGAAGTGAGAGAACTTCTTAAAAATAAAAGAAAAGCACGGAAGAATTGGCAAAAACATCGAAATGCTGAAAATAAAAGAGTATTTAATCATTTGTGTAACAAATTAAAATACCTTATAAAAGACATTAAAAATCAATCAGTTAATAAATACCTCAGCACTCTAACTGGGCAAAAAGATACTGATTATTCATTATGGAAAGCAACTAAGAATATTAAAAGACCTAAACTTCAGTTTCCTCCAATTAAAAATAATGAAAATTGGGCTCGAAATGCTAAACAAAAAGCAGATTTGTTTGCAATCACCTTGAAGAAACATTCCAACCTTATCCAAAACAAACGGAAGAGGAAAATATTACACCAATAAATAAACAGGATGAAGTAAATATTACACCTGTAACATTGAAAGAACTAAAATGGGAAATCAAGAATAATCTGAATGCGTATAAGGCTCCAGGATATGATCTTATAACAGGTCAGATAATAAAACTGTTACCGAAGAAAGGCGTTGAGGAAACTAGCGCATATAATTAATGCAGCATTTCGACTAATATATGTACCAAGGCAATGGAAAGTTGCAGAAGTAATTATGATACTTAAACCGAACAAACCTCCGCATGATAAAGCTTCATATAGGCCAATTTCTCTGCTACCAACATTATCGAAACTATTTGAAAAAGTTCTTCTTAAAAGACTAAAACCAATTATCGAAGAAAGGAATCTTATCCCTTCACATCAGTTTGGATTTAGGGAAAAACATTCTACGATAGAACAAGTACATCGAATTACTGATGTAATCGAGAAATCACTAGAAAGCAAACAAATATGCTCAACTATATTCCTTGATGTAGCGCAAGCATTTGACAAAGTATGGCACCAGGGGCTAGAATTCAAACTTCATCGAGATCTTCCGGAGCAATTTTTTCAAATTTTAAAATCATACATATCAGAGAGGCACTTCCGAGTAAAGTATGAGAATGAGTACTCCCAACTAAAAAGAATAACAGGCGGAGTACCACAAGGGAGTTTCTTGGGCCAATCCTATATCTCCTATATACTAGAGATATACCAACTACAGAAGAAACAATGGCGACTTTTGCCGATGACACGGCAATACTTGCAACAGCAAAGAACATCAATGACTCCACTAGTAAATTACAGAGGGCTACTAACCTGATATGTAATTGGACAAAGAAATGGCGAATTAAATTAAATGAAGCAAAATCAATCCAAGTGAACTTTACAAATCAAAAAGTTAACCATATACCAATAATGATAAACTCAATAGTAGTACCACATGCAAACACTGCCAAATATCTTGGTATGACTTTAGATGCTAAGCTTAGATGGAAGGAACACATAAAAAAGAAGAGAGAAGAACTAAACAAAAAATTTAGAAAAATGCATTGGCTCCTAGGGAGACAATCTGAACTAGCGATCCATAACAAACTGCTGTTATACAAACAAATTCTGAAGCCTGTATGGACATATGGTAGCCAACTCTGGGGATGTGCCAAGAAGACAAATATCAAAATCATACAAACAGTTCAAAATAAAATCCTACGATGTATTGTTAATGCACCGTGGTACATTCGAAACGACAACCTCCATCGAGATCTCAAGATTGAGCTTGTCGCGGATGAAATTAAGCATCATGCAACAAAACACCTACAACGTCTGCACCAGCATCAAAATCTGGACATACGCTGTATGCTGACTACATCTCTAAATAGAACACTGCAAAGAACCAAACCACTGGACTTATCGCGACCAGGAGGTCAGTAGACTTACTGTGGCGAAAAATCTGAGGGAGGAGTTACACTAACTGGGGATAATCACTTGATTACGCCGACTATTCAAAATACTGTATTATGCAATGTGAATTACTAAATGGTTACAAGACTCAGTCATAATATAAATAAATATTTAAAAAAAAAAAAAAAATATTGATGTCTGCCCTGCTTGAAACAATTCTTTATCCTTTGACTTCGTCCGTCGCCTCCAATAATAATATCAAGTCCTAGCGATTTAAATAGTTTAATGTAGTACTCCCGTTTCAAGTTATGCCGGGAGAAGACAGTATATTGCAAAGACAGAAAGCTGTTTAATGTGGATCTTTAGAGTGTGCATTGTTTCTTATTTGATGTTTTATATTTTCTTTATAAATAATGCCGAACCATCTCTTGCCATTATCCTTAAGACACCAGTTTATTATTTAACATAACTAGCATCAATAAGCCATTAAATTCTGTGTGAACAAACACCTAAAAATTACCTTGAATTTAAATGAAATATCTATTGCATACGAAAAAAGTATCAGTGGCAAACTGAACAAAGTTTTCTCTCTGATGCTGGGATTCAATTTAATTAATCTAATTTTTTGTTAATTAAAATTTTGAGTTAATTAAAATTTTTCTAAATGAGACAAAAACTTTTAGATTGTCAAGGAACTTTCCCAATTATTCATTTGCAAACCCATCTATGTATATGTTGTAGAGAATTTACACTGCGTAAATAAATAACACAATGTAAATTCCTGTATGATAACTTCTTGGCTTCTATTTGGCTTATTCAATATGGCAGAGTAAATAGTCATAAGTCATTTGCCGGTTCAATTCAAATCGAGGTTTATTTCTACATTATGTATATAACTTCTCATGTGATTAATTGTCAGTTCACAGCTTTAAATGTTCATCGTTGAGTTTAGTTTTGGGAGTTTTAAAATAATTATTAAAATGGAAAAGTAAACGTGAATTTTGTACAAATCACAACAAAATTAATCTCAAAAACAAAACATTTTTGAAAAAACATTTGTGGAAACTCTCCCTATTTTCGCACAGTGTTATTTTCAACGGTTTTAAATGTATTGTATTTTACTGAATAAATTTAAATAACTATTACTAAAATAATTTAGAAATATTGTTATTCTAAATATAGTTCAAATCCCTTAAAAGCAACATTTTTAATTTGATTTGTAAAATCATCCCAATTTGAAACGCTTTTCAGGTTACAAAATCTAACCTAAAAGAACGCCTAAATGGACGAAGCTGGTGAAATGTTCAAATTGTAACTCAATATAATCCTCCTAATCTTGAAGTGGATATTTAAATAATATTTCAGTCCCGCACATACATTTCTTCATCAAACGATCGAGCTTTGATCGACATTTTGTTATTTTCAGTATTTTAAGAGTTAATAAGATCAATTTCTTCACCTGAAAAAATAGTACAAGTACAAGTTTAAATAAAATAAATAAAAATAATAATTTAATAAAATTAACGCTATAATATTTACCAAATCATTCAGTTTCAGTAGAAACTTCAATTTCTAGGATGAAAACAGATATTGTAAATATCGTTCTAATTTTCATTTTCGTTGATTTCATTAGCATTGAGTTCATTTGATGAAATTTGTTCTATCTCATCATATCATATAGAATCCGTACGCAGCTTGAATAATTTTTGCTGACGACAAACGCGAAAAATTGACGTGATTTAATCATTTTAACTAATGATTTTATTAAACTTTTTTAACTTTTTACATTTTGATTCACCTACATTTTAAAGATTTACTAACTAGGAACTGCACTTTTATAAAAATTGGTTATAATTTATTTCACGCACATTTTAAGTTTTTTTACTTTGGCGACATTTATCAAACTAACATCTCCACTCAACACTGATTTAAGGAAATGATTGAATTAAATAGAATAGTACAATACAGTATTAACATAATATGCACATGACCTAATTAATAATTTAATGAAGTTAACGAAAATGTTTATTAAATTTATTAATCGTTTAGTTAATCAATTAAAAGGGTGATATCTGTTTAACGTGTTCATTAATACAATAAATATATATTCAGTGCTTCAATAAAGTTCACGGTATTGTTTATTAATTTATGTATCAACGTAGGGGGAAGTGGGGCTATTTTAAGCGCGGGGTAAAAGTAAACAGAACAAATATCTCTCGATCTAATCGTATTAAAGGAGAGTGAGACAAAAAAATAAGCATGCTTATTTTAACCCCAAGACATTATAATTAAATTGTACATACCAATCAGTTATTATAATTTTGCTGAATAACTAAACTTGCATGTTAATTTTCAGAATGGTTAGAAATTATAAAAGGAAAAATCAAGAAAAAATTAATGAAACGATTATGAACTCAGCTTTGAGAGATGTTTTAATAAGGAAACAGTCGATTCGCGAAACTGCTTTAAAATATTTAATAAATCATAACACCATGTTTAAGCGGGTAAAGTTGGCCAAAAAATCATATCCACCGATGCGTCAAGAGGATTCGGGAAATGAGAGTGAAGATAATTTAACGACTTCAAAGTCGGCCCATCACCGATAGGTATTTTCCATAAACGAGGAGGAAGAGCTGAAAAAATATTTACTACGATCTTCCCAAATAAACTATGGCCTTACATATGTTCAAACGCAAAATCTGGCTTATCAGTTTGCTCAGAAACTGGGCAAATCTTATCCTGGCAGTTGGGACTTAAATAGAGCAGCCGGAAGGGATTGGATGTATGGATATATGAAAAGGCATCCTGAACTAAGTTTAAGAAAACCTGAGAATACAAGTTTAGCTAGAGCTACTGCTTTCAATGCTACAAACGTAGGCGAATTCTTTAATAATTATGTGACAGTATTAGAACGATATAAATTCAATGCTTCTAAGATATTTAACCTGGATGAAACTGGCATAATTACTGTAATGTAAGCTCCAAAAGTAATCCTTTAACATACCTAGTATTAAAAATTTAAATTTATAATTTAATTGTTTTCTCTTTTGTAGGTTATTGCAGACAAATCTAAAAGACAAGTTGGTCAAATCGTTTCTGGAGAACGTGGTGAGTTGGTAACGTTCACTGCAATCGTTAATGCTGCGGGAAACTCTCTTCCACCAGTGTTTATATTTCCGCGTGTGCGCTATAAAGAACACTTTTTACAGGGAGCTCCAACTGAGAGTGTAGGAATTGCTTCAAAGACTGGTTGGATAACTGTCGAACTCTTTCCTGAAGTTCTGAAACACATCCAAAAGCATTCGCAATGTACCAAGGACAATCCAATTCTATTGTTGATGGACAACCACAACAGCCATTACTCATTGCCTGCGATTGATTTTGCAAGAATGTCGGTAATTGTGCTCCTCTCATTTCCACCACACTGTTCGCACAAATTACAACCACTAGATGTTGGAATTTTTGGGCCCTTTAAAAGCGCTCTTAAGGTGGCATTCAACGATTATTTGCTAACACATCCAGGAAAATTAATAACCATCTACGATATTCCTCAGCTCGCAAAGCGTGCTTATGAAAGTGCATTTGTTTCCCGAAATATAATTTCTGCATTTGGAAAACCTGGTATTTGGCCCCTTAACCGCCTTGTATTTGATGACAATGATTTTGCTGCTTCGTACGTAACGGACCGACCATATACTCAACCTGACTCAAATGAACCTGCTATTCCAGATATTCAGCTTGTCACAAATGCAGCTATCATTCCAGATATTCCAATGAATACGAGCGATACTTCTATCCCAGATACCAATCCAGCCACAAGCGATGCTGCTATCTCATATAAACAAACAATTTTACAGCATCAAATCCAACAACCATCAACTTCGCGTGATACACCATTAAACTCCGTCACACTAGAACTTATTAAACCGTATCCAAAAGCTGAACTTCGGAAAAAGCGACAAAGTGGCCGCGAAAAAGGTAAATCGCGTATATTCACAGATACTCCCGAGAAAACCAGAATCGAATTAATAAATCAAGCAAACCATGATAAACAATATAGAAAGAGAAAACCCTCAAAACCTGCACCACCTGAAGAGCTTGATGAAACGTCGGAATCTGAAACTCTTATAGATTTGCCTGATTCCGACGATTGCTTCATATTTTCTGAAAATGACGAAAATTTTCCAAATCTTTTAGTCGATAGTGACGTAATTAACACTGAAGATTTTGTATTAGTAAAATTTGAGCAACCTAAAGGAAAGCCAGTTTTTTATATTGCTAAAATTGAACGTGTATTCAATATTTACGATTTTGATGTTAAATTTTTAAGGAAGCATAATAATTATTATGTTTTCCCAATAATTGATGACATATCGCAGATCAATAGAAGTGATATTGTTGCAAAATTACCCGTGCCAACTCAAATACCTGGGACTCTACGAACTAAGGGATACTACAACTTTAATATCAATCTAAATGAATACATCATTAGATAAATACGCTAATTTAGAAGATAAGGTAGCATAACCAATGGAATATCAGATGTTTTTTTTTATATTTTACAGTGAAACTGTTGTATTTTTTATTTGTGATATTAATTTTATGAATACATTTGTTTGCATAAACAAAAACTGTAATTTTTTGGTCTGTTTATTTTTACCCCATAGAAAAAGTGCTTATGCTTACACTTACCCCACTATAGGGGTAAAAGTAAGCGGACAACATGTTTTTTTGTAATCAGTTATTTGAGTGCACCAAAAGCATTTTGTTTGTGACTATTGGCTTATTCCATAGACAAAACTTTAAAAAATAGTATGTATGTTTCAATATACGTAATATTGAATCTGTTAAGCCATTGTTATGGGAATTATGAAAAATGCTTACTTTAGCCCCACCTCCCCCTACAATGATTCAATATTATTCTATGATTCGTTTAGACTTAAGAGTTCATATTGACGTTGTATTGAATTTGAAGAAGAAACCAAATAATTTTTCTACATAAATTATGAATGCCTTATTCCAATTAATTTTTACATCTTGGTCTGAACGTAAATCAATTTAAATTTTTATATTTTCAGACAATTTTCAGTTAGATACCATTCAAAGTATTATTTAATACGTTAATATTTGTATATTAATTCGTATACGATTAGGGACTTTTGCAAATAAAACCCTTGAATTTTGAAATATTCATTATGTCATGTTCATATCTGGAATATATATTTATATATATTATAAAACATTAATTGGATTAAATTATATGGCATCTATCAGGGAAAACAATACAGTCGAATTTATTCAATTTTCATGTACTCGTAGGTTGAAGTGAACTTAAATTAAAGAATAATAATTTAATTTAGGATGTTCTTCAGAGTCTATATTTAGCTTGATAAGTTATACAGCATGGGCATATACGATAAATATATTTATGTACATTTATAATATACATATCGCATTAATTTTTAATATCGTATCGCATTAATTTTTAATACCAGACTTTATTGATTAATTAAAATATTCGTTGATCTTCAACAAATACCCGAAATATTGGAAAATCCTATAATAAACGCCCATTAATTGAATTAATGACTCGGTTATCAATATATAAACATGTAAATTACAGAATTCTTTGTTGTAATAAATTTATTCATTGATTCAAAGAATTAATCTTAACAAAAATTCAATGAATGGTATTCGTTAAATTATTTTTTTCAGTGTAGGTATAAATGCGTAAGGTCACTAGCCGCTTTGGACTGAGCCTTTAAATTATTTCATGTTTTTAATTTAGAATATCCTTTACAATCAAAAGCCGTTTGACAGTACATTCAAACTTTTTATTATAACATTGTCACAAAATATGATGACGAATTTCCGGCAGTAAATTTGCTTATATCTAAATTAAAAAATAAAGTTAGTAATAGTGTATGAATATCTTCTATTCATTAGTGAAACTTGCTAAAGCATTTTGATGTCTGTAATGAATACTGTGTATTTGCAATATAATATTATTTTCCTAAGTTTATATTTTCTAATGTGATTGAACATTGAACTCTAAAATGTGATTGAGCTAAACAAACATTTATCTTATCATTTTTATTTTTTTTATAATATAAGTATGTATTTTCGTTTGTTATTTCAAAAATATCTAAATGAAAAAAATGTTCATACTTACGTATGTATATATGTTTTGTTAGTAACTATATCCGAAATTAAATAAGATGACCATCCAAATGAATTAATATTATTAGTTTATACTAAGTAAATATATTTTATTTTGAAATTGAAAGAATCGAAATCAATTCTCGTTAAGGAATAATTAATAAATATAATTTACAATTTTAACACTTTTAGTTTTATTTAAATAAATTAATTTTCGTTAGAACCGATTTCTGCTAGCAAACTTTAATCAAATTAATTCATATTCGTTAAACGAAGAATATCAATCCAAGTAACCCTTCTTTGTTGAAAAGAACATTCATAAAAGCCTTATTATTTAAATTGACAAACTATAATTAATTTAGTTAATATTTGTTATACAAGGAACAATCATTTAAGGAACATTTCTTTCTTAAAATGAATAATAATTGTTGCATTAAAATATCGATTAAATAATATTCATTATAGGTCACTAATATGAAGAAAATTAATTACGGAGTCAATTCTATTTTGAAAATGATTAATCCCATTTAAAAAGATTCATTGAAATGTTTTTTGATGGTTTATTAAGTTGATTACATCTCAATAAAGAATAATTTGTCGGGTCAATACGAACGAATAATTGATTGTATTAAAACAAGGATTCGTTATCTGTATACAATTTTTTTGAATTAAATCTGTATACAATTTTTTGAAAACAATTGAACTTGTTTTACAAAAAGTTGAACAGTACTTGTAAAAAATTGAAAGTATTTTGGAACATCGTTAAGTGAGGTGCAAAACTTATATAAACGAGATTAACTATGAATCCCTTATTCATACTTTCTTTGTGCTAACTGTATTTAAAACTAACAACAAAATGCCATCTATGATTGTACAGCTAATTCTTTCAACATCGTATTTGTGTAACTATACACATACGTAATATAGTTATGTGGTAGTTACTATAGAGGGCAGCAAAAAATAAATCAAATATAAAAATATTGTAAGGTGCGCCAAATAACAGTTCAGTTACTTTCCGAATTGGGGCGCGTACACCGAAAAAGAGAATATTAAATCGATTTTTTCGTGTCTCAACTCAAATTCTACAATTTCCCAAATATGAATACATAATTGAAACATTTTTTGTACTCGTATATATCTTTAATTTTTGGGAAAATATTTATAATTCATAATCCATTTAATGATTTTGTTTCTGTCCAATTAAATTTATTAATTTTTTAAATTTTTTGTTATCATTTTTGTGCTCTCAGTTCAATATAATTTAATGAGAGTTAGTCAGAAATTGGGATTATGTATTATAATATTTTGTATTAGAAAATTATCTCATTTGGGAATTGTTTATTGTATTTTATTGTTTGATAAATATTTTGTGTACTTATGTATATCCCATATAGATCTAACTACATATTACAGAATTTTGCTTTGTTTTACAATTTTGGTTTTTCGTATTATGAAAAATATAAAAAAAATTACGACAAAAACTTTTTGTTGTTTTGTATATACATAGTAGTTTTTATTATTGTAAATTAACCAGTGATTTGGTAATGACGTAATTGGTGTATATATTTGTTGTATTTACTTGGAGGATTGAAAATGTAAATATGTAGAAAAAAAAAGTTTTTGTTTTAATTTTGTTTTGTAGTGAGGAATTTAGTTTTTATGTTTTATGAAAATAAGGCTCATGTGAATACGAACTATGTATGTACGTACTCGTATATGTATATGTATGTACGTTATTTTGAGTATGTATGATTGAATTTGTACTGGGTTGTTGGATATCAAGTCGAAATTAATTTTCGTAGAAACCACACATACAATGTTTATATGTACATATTATTTATAATTATCTCTTTGAAACACATGTGGGATTAAATAGGAAAGTGTATGTTGGATAGACAAGAAATAATTACAAGTTTTATATCCAAGTTTATATAATTTTTTTGTCATTAAAATTTTCTATATAAGTTTATATAGTTAGATTAAGATTATTTTAATCAATTACATCGCGCAACAAAACGAAGAACAAACGTTAATATCTCGTGGAATATTATAATGTTAATTTTATTTCTATATTTGTATTTTTGTGGCTGAACATTTGAATTGTGTGACACGGTCGTGAATAAAATTATATTAAACTGTAGAGGCCTATTTATTATTACAAATGTGCAAGAGGAAAAAGTGGAAAAAACTCGTTCGATGTCTTTTCTGAGGAATAATAAACAGGCGATGAACTTAATTTTCCAGTATTTCCTATTAAACAAACATTTAATCATTTGTCAAAGCTTTTAAATAAATTACACATAACAAAATTTACAAGCTTAATTCACATAATGTACATACAGATTTAGAACGGTTTGCTTGTATGTGTCTACTTTTTAACGTACTTATTGAGAAAGCTGAGAGCGTTACACAGCTTAAATGGTCTGCCCTCGACCATGTTTTATTTTCATAAAAGGTCATCAGATATGACTATACGACTTGTAATAATACTAATATATATTACACCATTGTTGATGACATTCTAGAAGGTTTCATTCCCTTAATTATGTTTGACGTGTAGATAAATTTCACTAATATTTTTTAAATAAATTTCAGTTTCCATCTTCATTTTTTTAGTAGTAAATATAATGACGTGTACGTACAAGTTGGTACAATTTGTTGTTGTTTGTGTTTCTGTTAATATTTCGGAATAATCTTTTTCTGATACGGATATTTGATTTTAGAAATGAATAAATAAAATATAAGTTGTTAAATAATGTCGTTTTGGCGGCAAATTTTTATTCCACTTATAGTGTTTTAAAAAGTTTCTTTGGCCCATCTTAAGCTGTATTGTAAGCGCTTCAAAATATTCCGACGTAAAGCACAAAACTCATTTTACCTGTCGTCAAAATCACTCTACAATCTATATTTACTTTTATATATAAAATAAATTCATGAAAATCGGTTTGAAACGCGAATTTAGATATAGAGACAAATTAGTTTTTATTGTAAGAAAATTATTTTAATGACAAACAAATGACCACGCCATGCAATATGAACTTATTTATACTTAGAAGTTAATCATAACCATAATATTAACTATTAAACCCTATTAAACCCACATTCGCATTGGTAATCTAAATCAATGTCTGTCGCATCATTCTTCCTAAGACTATCTATTGTCAGGTATATGCCTTTCTGATTTTTAGACTCGTAGCTTGAACAAAAAGGTTTTGTTCAAGCTACGTAGAATCTCTAATGGAATATGTCTTGGAAAGTAAATAATTAGTTTCATCTGATGCAACAAGCCTCCACGTTGTAGAAAATTAAAACAATGAGATTTAGAGAAGGCTGCTTTCTCATTCAAAACTAAATTTCGACAAGAGTTGCATTTGTTTGAATTTGACCACTTCCATATAATTGGGCAACATTTTCAATTTCTACGTTCTGAAGATATCAACTGGTGTCTAAAATTTTGTCGAAGTCGGTTTAATCAACCTCTTCGTATAAAATGGTTGCAGAATTTTTGTATAGTCTTTTTTGTTGTGAGCGAAAATATTGTGTATCCTTAGTTTTTCCTACTTCTGTGTAGGGTACTCTATAACTTCAAGGGGCTAATGACTGATATAATCTAAATCTACCAACTAGATCATCGGGTTGTAGTTTACTAATTAAAATGTAATCTACTTTACAAACAAAATATGTTAGTTTTACCAAATCAACAATTGTCATTATAGCAATTTTGAGAGCGTGTAAGATACTTGTTGTCAAACTACCGCTATTATTCAAACTAGAACCCCAAACATCGAGCAATACTAAAAATTTTCTAAAAATAAAAAATTATCGTCTAAAATCGATTTAATTGGTACAGCTGATGCCATTCTTTTGAATCTACCCTGTAAATTCCTTTTGTATTCACAATATTCCACCATTTCGGTAGTATCAATTTGATATTATCCGGCGAATCGTGAAACAAATTATGTACTAAGGTTACATTTTGCTGTTCTAAACTATTTGCATATAGCGTTTTATGATCCAATTTGTATGACATCGTAAGTTGAATTAAGGAGTCTTTAGACTTTTTGTACAATAATAATTCAAAATTATTAAAAGACTTTGGCTTTATTGGATAATCTTCAAAAGCAGGGAAAAATGTTTTATTACTAATTAATAAATGAATTAAATTTAAAATATTTCTGAAGTTTTTAAATAGATGAAAAATGTCGTATTGGTAAAAAATATTGAGTTCTGGAAAATCCGGATTAACAAATTTATTATATTTTGAGTAAAAACTTGTTAACATATTTTTCTTTGTGGGTGGCGGGTTTTGCTACGTCTTTCAAATAATTCTCATCATTATTAGTTGTAGAATAATCGGGTGAAATGTGTACGTGTGACGAAATATGTTGCAAATATCGTGTATAAAAACCAAATATATAATCATTATGTGAATTTGTTCATTTTGTTCTAATTGCAATGGTTCGGTGTGGTCCAAAACAAAAGAAGGAAACCGCCCCTTTTGTTATTTTTCCGCGTTAATCCATCTTAAGCACAGTAAAATCGTCTTTAAACTGTTTGCGACACATTGTCGCAGACAATGCAGCAATGACGAGCCATATTTTACAATATAATTCTTAAAAATCAATTTTGTATAAATACATATATATTGTAAAAATATATATATAAAATTGTAAATAGAAATACATGTTATGTCAGAAGGTGGTGACTCGGTATGATCATACCACCTAAGCGCACTTCACAACTATCACAAAAAAATTACAAAATATCACAAAAGTGCACTAGGATCTACTTAAAATACATATTACAAATCCTAAACAAAGAATTCTTCATATTTTTCAAATTTTGCGATTCACTTACCTACTTTTTCAAATTCCAGTTTTTATTCGGATGCTGGTGCTATTATATAATAAATTAACTTATTTCAATTTATAGTTGCAATATCTTTTAAGTTAATTAAAATACTTCCTTAATCGTTTATATACATAGGTAATTAGCGCAATCCAAATAATTTCTATGTTAATGATTTATATTCTTCTTACTTATATTTTTATTGCGCAAAAATCACTAAGCCACCTAATTCTGCTTATATTTCGAGATACATGTTATAATGTACCTGTAAGAAATTTAAATTAGTGTTGTTGTAAAACTAAATATATACACGGAAATTCAGGTATTTCTACTCTACTTACGATTTGAAAGAGGAACAAAACATCATAGATAAAGTGGACATGATGGAATAGGTATAATTTTATTTTAATTTAACAATTCAAAATATTGTAAGTAGTATAGCGGTAATTATCCACCTAGGATATAACAAAACCTAATAATAATAATAATCAGTTTTAAAGGCCATTACTGGCCCCTTACTGAATACTGAGTCAACAATCTGGCTCCACCGGTTTCGATCCTGAGCATGGTCTTCATACTGTCTAAGACAATCTGAAGAGACTAAGTAGTTCTCTACATCGTGGAGCCATTGTCGCCTGCAACGACCTCTGCGCCTTCCATATGGTGGCTCTCCTTTCAGAAATCGCTGCACAATTCGTTCCGGATCAGCACGCAGAACGTGAACAAGCCAGCGTAATTGCTGAGATCTTACTTCATGTACAATATCGGGGATCTTCATCAGATCTCTGATTTCGAAATTGTACAGAGCTCGGTATGTATCATAGCTTTCGCGTTTTGGGCCGTAAATCACACGGATGATTCTTCTCTCAAATGTAAAGAGCCATCTCTCGTACTCATCCGTCAGCGCCCAACTTTCACATCCAAACATAACAACGGGCCTGATCAACGCTTTGTAAAGCGTCACCTTCACGGCACTTGATAAGTGTTTATATTTTAGCAGTGAGTGGTTGTACTTTCAGAACCACGGCCTTGCACCATTCTCGCTTCTTCCGTCTACAAATCCGCTTAGCTGCCCTTCTTGCAAGAGCAGCCTTGTTTTTTGTCGCGATTTTGTGACGCTGTTGCACTTTATTGCAACAAAACCTAATATATGTGCTAGTTTAAAATCAACCCACATTTTTGTTGAAGTATTGCAAACCCTTTAACTCAGAAAAGTACAGCAAAATTAAAAACCAAGCGTTACACTAAAATTAAATTTACTTAACTTTATAACAAATTGTTATAATTTTTTAGAATATGAGTAATTTCCTAACTAAGTTTTGTAAATAGAATATCGATTTGATTTTTACAAACCAAATTAGTTTTTGTGTATTAAAAAATAAAAATAATAAATAGTATCCTCTTGCGGTACTTAAGGCGGTAGACCTCTAAGAATTCACTGCTACTAGATCGATAAAATAATTTGCTAGATGATTAAAGTTTTTATGAAACAGCAATAATACTCGAGCATTCGACGACATCGACTTCACCAATATCGTTTTTGGTGAACGTTTTTTGTGTTTTGTTAGCGGTTGTGGGATCGATTATTAACGCAATTATTTTGTAATGCAATTAGTGTTTTTCCACTTTCCAAGTAACTTTTATCACATTTTGAGTTCTTTCGTTTTTTGAGCCCAGGGATAATCTCTACAGACCTACCCTTTGTTATCGAGAAGTGTTTTAAAATACTTAAGCCTATAGCGGTAAAATAGGCAAGATATACAAAACCGCCCCTGATAGATAAAACTGTTTAACCGACTGGGTTTAAGCAGTTTTATTTATATTTTATATCTGACGAATCTCCGTCGATTGAGCAGTGTTGTTCAACCAATTTGGTTATTGGCCTAATTTTTTAAAAGTAATTGAGAAAATCAGCCAAGATGTGGGAATGTTAAAATAATGAATGGAACTTTTATTGTTTCTGCACGTGTTTCTAGACATGGAGAATGCTATTTTCATAAACTGAAAATAAAGACTCGAATACTTTTCAAGCTTCGGATATGTGATTCATCGTTATGCATATGCCATTGAAGTTTTTCTAGTTCTATTACAGGCGTATTTAGCTTTAAATTTTGTAATCAAATTTAAAGGATGGTAGCTTTTCGTAGGATTTAATCCCATGAAATTTGGTTTTTAAACAGGAAGCAAGTTCTCCATGAAATTCCTTTCAGAGAAGCATTCAACCATCCAAGGGTCATGAACAAGAAGACCCGGCTTAACGTTATTGAAAAATATAGCCAGCTAGTTACAGCAAAAATATTTGATTCAAAAATTCGATTAACTGCAGTTCATTTCCCAGAATGTAAAATGGATTTGTCATCGCCTGGCGAATATGAATTTTGGTTCGAAGACAGAATGAAAAGAATTACGAAAAATAAAGATGGAGTAGTCTAGAACCCATTTGAAGAAACCAAAGTTGAAACCAAAAGTTTTGGGTAATTTCTATTATAGATAAAGAAAAGGTACTAATTGACCTAAGATGTAAGATATCATAAAGATTAACTTCATTAGTAAAATATATCCACATGCAAATAATTACTTTAATTCGTAATGTGTGACATCTAACCTGAGTTCTTTAAGCCGTGATGCAATTTGCCAATAAAAAATTTTCGTTTACAAACCCTTATCTTACGCAATAAAAAGTATAACAGCTGCCTTCTTTTATTTCTGCCCCCACTGCTGTCGGTCATCCTAGGCTAAGCATGCTCCGTTGCCTTTCGCCTTCTCGGCCTCATCACAGGGCATAGACTAATCTACAATTTATTCAGCTCATATATACCAGAAATTAATATGGTTAATGACAAATTGTTGCCAGAATTCTGCTTTGATATCTCTTTCTCGGTGGTTTATCCAACGAGGAACTCGTGGTCGTCTCAAGAATTCAAGGACTGGTTGGCTCAGTCGCTAGTGTTTTTTGCTGACACGGGTCTCACTCTAATTTTGGTGCAGGTTTTGGAACCTATTGTCCTGAACATGACCTACAATCATGTGGGAGTCTAGGCTGGAACTGCACTGTATTCCGAGCAGAGCTGATTGTACTCACACGTTGTGCGATTGACGCTTCTAACCTCGATGTTTCCGGAAAAGACATTATTCTATGCACTGATAGTAAACCTGTGCTCAATTCATTACGAAATCCTATGACCACTTCCAAACTGGTCAAGGACTGTAAACATTTTATTAACGTCCTTTGCTCTAATAATCGTGTCAGAGTTATGTGGGTTCCGGCTCATTATGGCATTAAAGGTAATCAGATAGCTGATGTTTTAGCTAAAACAGGCTCAAGGATGGAATTCATTGGACTTGAACCGGCAGTGCCCCTGACCTTTAATTGTGGTAAGGAAGCTATTAAAAACTACATGTTTTTGCAGGCTAAGCGTAATTGGCTAGCTTCTACTACTTGCCGAGTGGCTAAGTACTTCATTTGTGAACCTAATCTGAGACTCACAAAGTTTGCTCTATCCTTGAGGAAAGACCAACTGAGAGTTCTGGTCGCTATTCTGACCGGCCATGGTCGTTTTAAACTCCATTTAAAAAGAATGGGACTTGTCCAAGATTCCTTGTGTGACAACTGTCTTGAAGATGACGACGACAGCATTCACTTTGTCTGTGGCTGGCCCGCTTTCGAGATAGTTAGGTCCCGATTTTTTAATTATAGATCTTTAAATGTAGGCCAATTGTCATCCCTACCCTGGTTTAAACTGTTTCAGTTTGCCAGAGCAGCCGAGCGCATTTGCGAATTATGATAGAATCCTCGGTTTGCACCATGGGCCCAGAGTGGCATTACGTGCGGAACCTGCTTCTGTTCCAGCCAACTTTAATAATAATAATAAAAATTCAGCTGCCTTCAACTACTTGCTAAATATGTACTATAATTTCAATTTCATAAAAAATATGTTACCTATAATAATGAATTCCTTTCGATTTTTCACCATCTGAATACACATCAAAACTACCAAAAATCCATTCCCACTTTAAGATATATACACCAGTAAGTATTAAGTAATTTGATAAACTCAATCTCTCATTTCGACTAATTTGTGAAAAGAAAAATGTCAGTTGTGAAAATTGATAATTTTTAGGGGAGATTAGCTGTACCAAGCCGATACATACACACACAGTGATGGTACAAATAGTCGTTTCAATATACGTACTAATTTGATTGAATCTAAGTTCAATTTCGTTTTATATAACGTTACCATGAGATTGGGAAGCAAAAGCAACGTTTTCTAGACCATTATCGTACTTTTTCTATATGTATATTTGATAACCTTAATTTGATGATGATTATCATTACCATCATCATAATAATTTTTGAAGAGATTTAATATACATATGTACAGTGTATACAAAACAGTACAGGCAAATCTGCTCAAAAATAAAATAAAAACCCATCATGCTTGAAAATGTAATGTACTTCTATGTCTGTATGTGTGTGTGTGGATATGCGTGTATTTATCTCCAAAATGGCACGTGGGTTTATGATGAATTGCGGTAAATTATATCACTTATGTGTACACATATATTATAATATTCCTGGTAGTTTCAACAAAACATCTCATCTCGCAGCACACAACGAAATTAGTAAAAAAATCATAAAATAAAAACAACGACGGTAACAAGTATAGAAGCATGAAAAAGAGTAAGAACTAAAATTAAACAAACACGAATACATAAAAAACAATTTTTTTACTCAGATTTTCTTTTCGTGATCAACCTGAGTTTGTGTGTACCTTGGAAAACATGTTCATGACTTTCACAGCATTAATATTTCATTTTTATACTAAAACGAATTAAAAAAAAAAACAAACAAACAAACATAAAAATGGAAGATGATGAATACCTGAGAAATCTCATTAAAAAATAAATTTATTTAAATTTTAAAGTTTGACTCAAGTTAATTTCATATGAATATTAAACAGCTACTTTATGCCTACATATTGCTACTACTATTTATACACTTCGCGATCTACATCTTTATGCTATATACTATATCTACATAATCTTTTCTATGTAGGTACATTGCATATGATGAATTCATGCTATAGAAGTTCTATTAAATTATTTAAATATATAAATGATGAAATTTAAACTATAGGATGGTGCAAAGGTGGTATGAGTCAGTAGATATCAAAAAATATTTGATAAATTAGATAAAATCACTTGGAATTTTAGCATAATCGAGTGCATACATAAACTAATAACAATTGAATATTAGAATTAATAATTTTTAGTTTCGCCCTACAATCGCGCTCATAAAATTATTTCAGTCCGGCTACACAGTGTTACATTTGAAACTGATAGTTTGGAATGTTCCACCATTTTAATTTTGAGAAACGTAGAGGAGACCGAGGCAGGTTGTTTCACTTTTTGTTTAACAAGTCTTTTTAAACGCAAACGCCTAAATTTCACTCATTTTTATGATTTAGGCCGGTGACCTCGCTTATCGCCTGCAATAAAAACAAAGAACGCTAGTGGAGTAACTTTTGTAAACGATTAGTTTATTAGTAACATTTGTTGCACATTTTAAATGTGCCCAGTCTTTGCATTTATTGCATTGCAGCCATTCTTTGCCGATTTACTCTGACTGTAGCGGTTCATACAAACTAGACAAAAATAATCCGTGTTTCGCTGCAAGATTGCGGAAGCTATTTTTTAATGTTTCGTTAACATCTTCATATCTGAGTACTTTTCTGGCGACTCAGCCTTTCGTTTCATTCGGCACAATTTGTTTTTAGAACGTGATCCTATTTTAGGAAATGGACGAATAACTTCCGGGTTAAAACCATTTATGACGCAACTTTTAGCAATATGTATGTGTGTCCGATCCACTCTCATTAAATAAATACACTGGACAGAATATAATATTTTAGTTTTGTTTTATTTATAATTTATTTATTATTTTTATTCAATATTCAATTTATAATTTTGTCACTATTAATTTATAATTTATTTATTTAATATTGATTTGTTTTATATTACTTATCACCACCACATAACCACGCGTTGTATTTGTATCACGAATTGTTTTTGTTGTTAAAAATATGAACACGTAAGAATGGCTGCCTTGTTGTTGAGATGTTTTGTTTTTGCTTGCGTTGTTGTTGTGATTGTGACGTCGCTTTCGTGTTCGTTTTTGATGCGGTAACACATGCGCCAGCGACGGTCAACATTGTACTTTAAGTTGAGAGATGTTGGTTGGATGGCGCCGTGCTTCACTATAAATATTTTTAATAGTGGTGGTTCGGCTTTTGGATGTGTGATGGGGTTAGTGAACGTTCAATTCAAATACGTTGAATTATATTTGAATTTCACTAATTATTTGTTTTGGCAGGACGAATAGCGGTGAGTCGAATATTCGAGCAGCTACTAACTCTTTGGGGACGCGAAACGTTTTTGTAAAAATACAATTTCCGTATTTTATGTTTGTATATATTGATTGGCGCATTCCGATTCAATTGCGAACTCACTCCTTGTTGAAGGTGATGTGGTAGGCATCTCCGCTGTTCATATAATCGTATTATCAGCGATGATTTGGTTATTTATAGCCATCGATATTTCCTCAGAATTGATATTCGGATGAATTTCCAGGGTTATTGTTCCATTTATAGGAGGTAGGTATCTACCTACCTACCTACAAAATATTTATTACCTGTTGGTCGTTTGGATTTACAGACGGCTATAAAGATTGCATATCAGGAGACTGTGTGTTATCTTGTGGGTGATCTGTAATAGATTATCCTAAAGTAGCCCGTTGTTGTAAATATTTCGCGGTTAAATGGTGCAATTCCACTGATCCGGAAACCATTAATAAAGGTTTCAGGTGTATGTGCTTTGGACAATGCTTCAGCCACAAGACTAGGAAATTATAAATGGTCTTTGATTTACCAGGATTGTTTTGTATCCATGTATTTTGAGAATTTCACATATTTCTTAAATTGAAAAAATACACTCTGCCCAGGGGCTGCAACTTATGGGGAGGATAGGGCAATAAGGAGGGAAAGATAACATAATTACACCATTTTTTTTTGCTCATTTTATTGGGGTTAAATCCAAAAGCAACTCGTGATTGTCGAGAAGTAACCGCACTGGCCGTTGTATTGATGGTTTCACGTAATATATAAAATACTCCATAAATTTATAAAACAACTCAGTCATCCATCCAGGCTTATTTTCTGCTTTTATGGATCCACTTGGTCCATCCGGAATAAAATGATCTTTATAGCGCTTCCTTGGAAATATACATTGGGCAGGAATGGAATTCCCAATAGCATTTACCGCAACACACACTATTACAAGTTATCCTCTTTCTGCTAAAGTTTAACTGGCAACTTGCTTAATGCCTTTTTCGGCGATTATTTTGCACCTTTTTTTGAACCGTATAGTTTCTCCGGTTTCATCCAAACTCCACGGTTCACTAGCAGTAAAGTGATATTTATCAATTACTTGCGCTAATAAATCGCTGACTTTCGGGCTTTCGTAACATAACATCACATGGTTTGGTGATTTAAATTTAGTTCTTGAGCCACTGAAAAAATTGTACCAAAACCTTACTGCCAATTCCAGTGCATGAGCCAGAAATTCTCCACGGTAATCAATCATCAATAAATCACGTTATCGATACAGGTTAACTATACATTTAAAAATAATTTCAAATCGACTTAATTTGGTAGATGTAATTTTGAACGGTTGTTACATGTAACAACTTGCCCCTGCAAAAATGTAATAACTTGCCCGTTGGTTTTTATTGATAAAAATCAATGTTTTTGTTAAAATTTGGTGTTTGTACAAGTGTTTGTTTTATTTAACAATTGGATGTAAACAAGAAAAACCCAATTATATACTGTCAAATTTATAAATATCACAAAATATGCTACAGGAATGAAAGATATAATCGACGACCCTAAAATATTAAATCATGACTTTAATAAGAGCAAACAATTATTGTTGCTGTCTAAGATAACAATAACTCCGTGACACTATAACGGAGATATGCTGAACAGGTTTAAATCCTTAAAATCAAATAAATACGATTTCACACGATTAACAGATGCTGATAGGCTGCTAATTATGGTTTTAAATTGCTATAGTTGAAACAACTGCTGATGTCGTGTTTTATAGGCTGGGCATACAAATTAATTTTTAATACTAAAGTTGTATTGACTATTTTAAATAGAAAATATTCAACAAGGAAAACCCTTCCATTTTCCAATGACATACGCCCAAACTTTTCAGCTCATATCTGATACGTAAACTTTCTTTGGGTATTCAAAATGTTTATTTCTCTTTTGATCAATCAGATACATTCCCTTTTAAATAAATTTCCGTTAATTTTATCATTCGATCGATTTGCTTTGAAGAGACAGCTGAGTAAAATAATATTTTAATACATTTTTATTTATTTTTCTCGATAAAATGGAGGGAATGAGTGAGATAATTAGTAGGATGCAATGCAACTGGAAATTAAACCTCGACCGGGCTGTGCTTAATTATATATGATACCCGGACAAATAAACCGAAATTTCCTGCATCAACTCGTAGATAATGGATTATTATTTAAATTTCTGAGCGAAAGAGGTTTAATTTTAAAGGAATTGAGATGCATGAAATGTACTAATTATTTGTCTAGCTTAAGTAAACAAGTAAATGGCGTACGATGCCATAGCCGCAAAAGTATTCGCCATAACTCCTGGTTTTGTAAACCTAAGCTAGACTTTTATATATATAACTTATGATATATTCAGAGGGGTTGGCTCCATGTCTTTGCATGTAGAACATGAAATTGCCTCCAATACTGCGGCTGATTGGAATCAGTATGAAAGCAAGTTTGGCTCGCCGTACATGGCGACATGAAAGCTATGTTGCCAGAGTACAATAGACAGATGAGTATAAGTGGATATCTAGCGGAGTATATGTTTCACAAAATAGTAAAAAGCAAAAATGAAGATACAGTTAATTTTTTTTTAAATTGTTCGCATGAGTATTATTTTATTAGATATTGTTAAGTTAGTATTAAGTGTTTTTTTATTTTGTAAATAATGAATTATGAAAAATAAATATCTTTTGTGGATTAGGCCTACTGGAATCCTTCCTCATTCGGGGAGCGTGGAAATGGTACAGTAAATAAAATTTAGATGGCATTTTTATTTTTACATGAATTAAGTTGAATTAAGTAAGTTGCGCTGCCTTTGTTTCTTTATAATTCTGAATTTCTGATAATTGTTGGTCAGCATAAATATTTTCTCTAAATCGTCTAATCGCTTGGTTTCTTCGCGTATTGCGACCAATATTTGAGCATCTCATTTTTATGAAAGAAACACTTAATTTTACAATACAATGGAATGATTTTTAATTGTCACTTCGTGTTGTTGGTACACAAGCGATCGTACATCTACTCGTATAAGGAAAGAGATAAACAATAAATAAAAACGTTTAATTGATAAAGAATAATTAATAAAATATGTAAATACTGTTATTGTTGAAGTTGAGCTATGCACTTGTTTTGCAGAGATTTTTTTGAATCATACATTTTTTTTATTGGTAGGAGAAATATGTACAATTCTGGAGCCAACTGTAAACCCATCCTCAGAGGCATCAAAGCATTTTTTTAGTTTGTAACATTGAAGCGTCTAGTCTGTTTTAAATTTAGAAGAATGTAACTGTTGCAGGTTTAACTGTAGACCTAAACTTTATACGATGTACATATTTAAAATCTGCTTCAGCAAGTATGTATGCTCTTAAAGTTTAGTTTCAGGTACCATATAATTGTAACTTGGAGGATAAGCAATATTGCTCTAACTCTTCTGAATAGTCCTAAACATCAACTATTTCATTTTAAAGGCGATCATTTTCATTTGGTAATGATTCATTATTAATGTTTAGTAGTAGCGAAGTCACGTTGCATTGCTTTGTAATTATGTTCATTTGCAGCCACTTTTTTTTCAATATTAATTAAGTCAACAAGTTTATCACTGATAGCGAGTTCGAAAAAGCTGATTATTGTTGAATGACTTCGTTGTGCTTTTCTTTTAGAGCATCTATATCCAGCTTTCATGAACAAAAATGTTTAATTGAGATACAATTTACCAGGTACTTAATTAGCTATCAGAGCATGATAAATCATAGTGTCAGGAACGATAGTGCTGGAACTCAAATTAAAATATTTACATGATTTTGGACTTAGAGTTTAAGAATCATATAATGAAAATAAAACCTCTAAAAAATAAAAACTTTTTTTAACAATTTTAGATCGAATTTCATGTTACTATTCATTAAATTTATGTCAGTATTAGAGTAGAGGAATGCCAAGAGCAAAAGCGATAACATTGCCATGCAATTACAGATCGAAAATAGAATTGGAATAAATTCAAAACAATAATGGTGCTAATACTGAACCTTGCGGGACCCCCACATATATAACTTTTTCATTGCTGTAATTTTTATCCAAACAGACACTTTGAACACGATTTTCAAGATAAAATTGAAAAAATACCTCTAATGCCTATATATGATAGCTTCTGTAACAGTAATCTATGGTCGACTGTGTCGAAAGCCTTTGTAATAACGATAAATTAAAAAATAAGTGCCTTAATTACTTCGTTATAATTGTATCGATCATGTTCATGAATGGTCTGTAAAGTCTAAGCCGCTTCATCTTTACGAGACACTATTAATGTGGATACTTGGTTTTCCTCGTTTCACCCATTTTGCTTTATTCCGTTTCGAACTGAAATTTAAAAATTGCAAACGATGTTTATCCATCTAATACTGGTGGCTTAATTTTTATCGCGTTTCATGGCTGAGCTACTTGTGACGTTGTTCCGTTTACTTCGATACATAGAAGTTTCTTCTCGAAACCTGGAACTTTCGCTTGCAACTCTTCCATCTCTGTTTGCAATTTTCCATTACCGTTAAGAACTTTTTGCTGCAACATTTGGATGTTTAGGAGCTCCACTTTTTGATTGTCGTCCGGACTTAAATTTCAATTAAAAATACTCAAGCACAATAATATTTTATTATTATAATTTATTTAATTAATTAATTTATTTATTACATATACTTTATAATTTAATTTAATTTATTAATTTTTCACCACCACTAATATTATTGCAACTTGCACCAGAAAGAGAGATTGTTGAGAAGAGATGTGTACGCGCATATAAAATAATGGCTGTCTTGTGTTGTGCTGTTAGTTTGCGTTGTCTTCTTGTGCAAAATAGGTGTCGTTTTTTTGGAGAATGAACAGTTGGCACGGCGGGGGAGAACATTGTATCATTAAACCGTGTAACTTCGCATGATGTTAGTCAGATAGATATCTATAGTTGTTGCTTCGGCTATTGGATGTGTGATGTGCTTAGTGAACGCTTAATTCAAATACGTTGATTTGTATTTGAATTTCACTAGTTTGTTTGTTGTGGCAGTTTCAAATATCGGTGAGTCATAAATTCGGACTGCTACATATGTCTTTTAGTAATTTCAGCTCAACCGTTGAAGCGCCGGTCACATTTTCTCTACTTCTCATGTAGAGTTGTACACCGTTCTCGCTTTTCCCTTTAATTTTATTATTGATATCGCCAATTGACTGCTCCATACGCTAATTTACAGTCCGTCTCCCTTTACTTCTTGTTTCGATTCCAAATTTAACTGGTCCATTCTCATTATTGCCATATCGAAACGTCCCGCTTGTATTGGCACAGCCTCAACCACGGCACATTCATCCTCTTCGTCCCCTTCTGTTTGGTCCACAAATGTAGATTCATCAAAATTGTAACAAGTAGGATCAATTCCATCCTTCTCCAAGGCTAGAAGTAATCGCTGTTTCAATACATTTTTCTGACCGACCGTTGCCAAGCCACGCCGCTCCTTTAATTCAGAAATCTTTAACTCGTCTAGAATCATTTCGTTATTCACAATGCCACCGCCGCCACCAATTGTTGCGTTTTCGATCACTGGATTGTGAATAAAACAACCAATTTAATTCTAGATAACATTAATTTAGTTATTTCCGAATTATTAATACTAATATACTTTATTCACTAATTTACTTAATTTAACAGGAGCTTGCAACGACCTTTGCGCCGACCATATGATGGCTCTTCTGTAAGAAATCGCTGCACAATTCGTTCCGGATCAGCACGCAGAACATGATTGAGCCAACGTACTCGCTGAGATCTTATTTCATGTACAATATCGGAGATCTTCATCAGATCTCTGATCTCGATATTGTACAGAGCTTGGTATGTGCCATCTACTTCGCGTTTAGGGCCATAAATCACACGCATGATTCTTCTCTCAACTGTACGGAGACATATCTCGTAATCATCCGTCAGCGCCCAACGTTCTCATTCAAACATAACATCCTGACATCCATCACACAGTGCATCCATAACGGGCCTGATCAACGCTTTGTAAAAGTTCAGATTTGTTTGTTAAGTAGTATAATAATATCCATAAATTCATTATTAACCATTGCATGATTATTTATTATCAATGATATTATACTGTGGTGGTTGTGGTGAAGAACTTGAGTTTTCCTTATATTGTATACTTTATTTATAGGCGTTATTTATTTATTTAACTAATATACCTTATTCATTATATAATAATCAGTTAGATTTAAATTAATTAGTTACAGTTTAATATGCAAAATACGGTAATTTGGAACTTATTGATTCAGTAAACTAATAAATTTTATTTAAGCGACCCAGTTTTTGCTTTAAATAAAATATAAAAAACATTAGCATTGTTTCGCCAATATGTTACTTACACAACTAACTATTGGGTTAAAACGGAAAATTCAGAAAAATAGCCTAAAACGTCGACTAACTGGAAAATGTATCGAAGATACTGGGCACATACGAGTATGGTTTGAGTAGAACAATGTAGGAGTTTCATTTCATCTCATCAAGAGCAATGTGGACATTAATTTTGTTGTTCACCTATTTCTAGAAGATGTCGATTGTAGACTAAAATTCAAAACACTTTTTCACTTACAATTCTTTTATAATTTAACTAAATTACCAAATAATATTTTATGAATTTCGAAGTTATAAAATTGCCTTTGAATGTCTGTTCACCTATTTGTGAGCCCCACTGTACATATTTATAAATGTAATTTGTACTAAAAATTACTTGAATATTGTAATCAAAGCTATAATAGCTTTAGACATAATGATATAAGTACATACATAAAGCTATAGCTCATAACAATAATAAAATAATTAATTACAGGTGGTGGGACTGTATATTTTCTATGGCAATATTATTTACATATATCTCACAGGAAAAAAACGCAACCGAGTCAAAAATGAATGTTCATTAAACATCCTTCATCGTCATCAGCAGCATCGACATGATTATCTCTTTAATTATTAAAACATAATTCAACAACAAAATTCCGTTGTCATTTCATAATTTATTCGACCAAAATGACAACCGCATAAAAATACTGACGTATAACATCACAAACAACATTCCGCCACTAAAGTATATAACAAGGATCGCCACATCATTTTGCATTTTCTTTGTGTTTAGGTTATAAACTTTAATGCTGGGGGAATTGTAATGATTCGAATGTTCAAAAACAACACAAAATAATATACATACATATACTATTGTTATAAATGGTATAGCGGTGTATAGTTACCAGATTGTGGTAATACCACAATATGTTTTATCATAATTCACTATGCAGTTTTACTATCTTTGCGCTCTGTGCTAAAAACAGTTGTTGTACTACGACTATCGTTTAATTTACATTTCTGGTTTGGAATTATGTATATTTCTGTTATGTATATTTTATATGGAGATGGTATACCGGTAAAATTTATGTACAAGACTTGAAAAATTGGTGAATTACTAATAATATAACAGGTTGCTATAGTAAATAATGATTATGATGATGAATTACATCCATTATTATGATTATATTGTTGATTACTGTTGTGTGATGATGGCAAAAATCATATTTTCGAAAAATTTACATAGCCCATGTTGCTATATGTACTTATGTACATATTTACATACATTAATTGAGAAAGATGGATTATGATGGAAAGTGATTACAACTGAGATTTGTTTTATAATATAAACGATGTTTATATTGCAGTAATCATCTATTTTCGATATACCCATAAATTATTTAACGCCATCACAGCTGAAATCTGTTTCATGATTTAATTTTTGAGTGCAACCTAAAGATTTTGGATTTACATGAAAACACTTAAATACAATTTCATTAAGATTTTTACAATCTGAATTCAAAGTTTTGAAAAGGTTATACAGAGTAAAGGTTAAATTAGAATTAATGATATAAAGCTTAAAAAATTGTTTTTGATCGAAACCTCGAAATAGTTATCTTGTTGTTTGATCTTTCCATCAAAATTTTTAAAAATTCTCTTTTTGGCTATAGATAGATAAAAATTAGCAATTAATGAAAATAAATTGGGGGTAATAGAACCCTGATTTATTTGTATCCTCAAGTTATAATAGCCTCGTGGGGCCCTTTGCTAGTAAACTAACGAGGCTCTGGCGACCGAGAAACGGTGGGATCGCCTACCACCGTCAACTTAGCAAATGATGATCTTCTGTAAAACCACTTCGTACTGGTAAGAGTAATAGGTGTAACATTAACCGGAAAAAGCTAAGCATACAATGAGTTTAACAAACAAGGCAAATAATACTTCTGGTGGTATACGTGCTAAAAAGCTGCGACATCCACTCTCTATGGCGGCTGGCCTAGTGAGGATTTCCAGTTTCCTTTAAAAACAAAATTTTAAACTCACTAATTCACTAAAAATGATACCGCTCATCTAAGTAAAAAAATTATGATGATTAAGAAAATGAACAACTAAATAAGGTTTTACAAGCGGAGGTACCGTATAAGCCGCAGACTATCAGTGACGACGACAACAGTCGGTTTTTTTTTATTGACAATGACGAATTGGAAAGAAAAACAGAACGAATATGAAAAAAGCAAAGAAGACCGAACAAAAAAAGAAATGCTAAACACTTCAGAAATGGCAGAAGCTATGAATAAAAAAAAAACACCAACAAGAAGATTATTTCTTCAAACCCAATGAGATAGTTTTCTCCGCCAATCAATATTATTGGGATAACCGAATAATTGCCAAAGTGCAATCCATAATGAAATCAAACACAAATAAAGATTATAGAGTCATTTCATTGAACAATAATGTATAGAAAATCAATAACCCAGGTACTGAAAGTTACAGAGCTTTGGTTACGAAACTAAATATAGAAAAGATCGTATGGTACGCAAATGAATATAATAGCCGTGTTTCTTGACGTTTGATCTGATCCAGATCAGATCATGTGCCAAGAAATGACATAAAAATTCATAAAATATTGATGAGAGGTTGGTACCACTGTGACAAAAGGCACTACTCAAAATTATATTACACTCTTGTAAAATATCAGCCATGTTGTTTTGACATTAGCTGTCATTCTGTCAGTACTAAATAAAATAAATATTAACGTTAGTGTTTTTTGGCAACAAAATGGAAAGTAAATTTATTCAAATTGAAGAGGTAAGTGAAATTGTTAAATGTAATAAGTTATGGTATAACTAATGATAAATTATTTTCTTGCAGCTTTATTGCAGACGTCAAGCTCAACAGATTATAGCAGCAGTTCGGAATCGACTAGTTCAGAATTGAAGCCTACTCCGACACGGAATTCAAAAGTCATTTTCGAATGAAACGAACGACTTGTTCAAATTTGATAGGTACAAATTTATTGTCTAATAAATTATAAATTATATTTATTACTTCAATTTGTATTTTAGATATTTATAAGATATCCACCCATTTATTGAATGCTGCTATCGATGAAATTAGAAAAAAAATGGTATATGAGCAACACCGAGCCATTTAGGATTATTGCAAAACGATTCGAAATATGTAAGGCATCAGCATGGAGAATCATTTATCGAGTGAGCCGATGGTTAATATCTATTGGGCATAGATATGTAAAGTGGCCAACTGCTGATGAAGTTTCGGAAGTCACTTCCAAATTCCAGAATAAAAAACAAATTCTATACCATCCACCAACAAACCGTTGTCAAAATGTCAATGCCGATAAAAAATTTTACGATGTGCATAACGGTGAACCTGGGTCATTGCATGATAGCCAAGTTTTGCGTAGATCGCCGTTATATCTTAAAGCATTGGAAAATATACCTGAAAAATTTCCAAATATTTATTTTTATTAGGGGATTCTGCATATCCTAATTTAGATTGGCCAGTTAGTCCTTATAAAAATACCGGTAGCTTGACCACAGCCCAGCGACAATTTAATTACCGTCATTCATCCACTCGCATGGTCGTGGAAAATTGCTTTGGCCTATAAAACAAGATTCCGTCGGTTGCTGCATTTCTCAGAACAAACATATATTGAAAATAACGTAAATTTGACCTATGTGGCTGCATTTTACACAATATGTTTAATGGAGAATGACGTTATTACAGCTAACGAAGACAAGATTAACACAGAAGATCGTGACGAACAGGAACAGCAAATATTAATTTAGAGAATATGGAAAATTAGGACCAGATGCTTTTCAATGAGTTGTTAGCACGAAACATAATTATAACCGATTAAGACTTATTTAATTAAAAATCAATGAATTAATTATATGTATGTATATCACATTTATTTCATTATATTTCATACATATTTCAGACTATACGACTAACTATACAAATAAAAATAAACTAATCAAAATAAATAAACAAAAATAATTCATAATACATAATTATAAAGCAACGCTGATTTTTTAAATTTTATATGAACTCCATTTTTTCTCTGTGCTGGAGTTGTTTATCCAAACGGCGCTCTCTCATTTCATTTAATTTATTTGTATAATACCATTCTTTCATTTAATTTTTTTCTGCGTAGTACTTTTCTTTTATAGTACTCCTTTTGTTGCAGGCGATTTTTGAACAACTCCATCAGCAGTTGAAGTTGGACTTACTGAACTTACATTTGTCATTTGTTCTGGATTATTTAAATTTGCCGAAACAAACTGACCTGGAGTTAGGGCTGTTATCTCTTCACCTGTTAAACTTAAGGTATGACAATTGGAAATGATGGAATTATTTCCGAATATTTCGTCCTTCAAGTCCCTCAAATGGAGGTACACATAAATTCCGTCCCGTTTGTTTATTGCTGTCCTTGGAATTTTTATATGCCCTCAGCAAATTTTTCAGTTTGTTGTGGATTAGTTCAACCGTAGTAGACTGCGTCTAAAAATAAATAATTGGTTAATACGAAATATATTTTTAACTATTTAATCGAAATTCTCCAGATTAATTTCTTACTTACGAGAACGTTTTGGGAAATTAAATCTTAAGACGTTTGACATTGCGATTTTTTTTTGGAGTTTTCAAATTCCGATTGCCTAGCCATATACGCCAATAGAAATGCTCGCATTTCGTCATGTTGACAACTACGTTTGCTACTGTAAATAATGGACAATTTATTTATTATGTTCATATAAATTTATACATATTTATGTATACCGGGTGTTTTTTTTAAACTGAGACGATCAAATATCTCGAAAAATAGCCACTCTACGGAAAAAATGTCCATAATCAAAATTTAATCATACCGCGGTAGTGCAAAAAAAAAGTCCCCCCACCCCCGCTTTGTAGGTGGGGCGGGGGTAACTTTTAAACTAAGATAGGAAGCCATATTTTTTATTGCAGATACGGATTCTACGACTAAAAGTACGTATGATTTGAATAAAATATTTTATTCGGTTCATGATAGATGGCGTTGCAATCGACGAAATTCAATTTTTTCAATTTCTCCTTCTTAGAACACACGCATTCGATTCTGCAATACGTTTGAAATAAAAAACATCACGTTTTCATTGGAAATACTCGAAATTCGTCATCAAAACAATTTATTCAGTTTTGTAAATCTAAATAAGTGTTCAAAATGATGGCCTGAATTTTGTATTTTTGAAATTTAATAATAAAACTTGAAATTAATTTTGAACACTTATTTAGATTTATAAAACTGAATAAATTGTTTTGATGACGAATTTCGAGTATTTCCAATGAAAACGTGATGTTTTTTATTTCAAACGTATTGCAGAATCGAATGCGTGTGTTCTAAGAAGGAGAAATTGAAAAAATTGAATTTCGTCGATTGCAACGCCATCTATCATGAACCGAACAAAATATTTTATTCAAATCATACGTACTTTTAGTCGTAGAATTCGTATCTGCAATAAAAAATATGGCTTCCTATCCTAGTTTAAAAGTTACCCCCGCCCCACCTACAAAGCGGGGGTGGGGGGACTTTTTTTTTGCACTAATGTATTTCCCCCGCGGTATGATTAAATTTTGATTATGGACATTTTTTCCGTAGAGTGGCTATTTTTCGAGATATTTGATCGTCTCAGTTTAAAAAAAACACCCGGTATATAACTATCAATAATTTTTGTTATATATATACATAAAAAGATATGTATATATTATATATATATATATATATATATATATATATATATATATATATATATATATATATATATATATATATATATATATATATATATATATATATATATATATATATATATATATATATATATATATATATATATATATATATATATATATACATATGTATATATTTATGTTTACGTTATATATTTAATTATATATTCACCTTTTATCCATACTACTTACGCTGAATATAAACAACAATTTTTATTTTTATTGTTTTTAATTTTGTTTTGGTTGCGTTCTGAACATAATTGTGGTTTAATCCATTACTACCAACTAATTAATGGAAAATATTGATGCACCTGCATTTTGGCATTTGAACTAATTTTTAGATCATCGTTTGTGATTCAAAACCAATGTTGGATCATATTTTGATGTGGTTTTGAATATAACATTTTATCTGATACGATTTACCGCCCAATACAACGAATTTATGTCTACCTTTAATACTAAAGGTACAGTGGAAAATATTTTCTATATGTAAAATGTGCTGTGAAACATATTGCGAACTCATGTTCGCATAAGTAACAATATCCCTCCAAAATGTACAAACTGTAAATTACAGAGAATGTAATGTAGAGTAGTAACTGCAAAAATTAAGAAATAGAACGCTCGAATACCACAAAATTTCTGAATATCGCTAGAAAAAAAACCTACTAAAAACCATGTAGAACGAAAACCATTTGAAGCAGGACGCATATACCAGCGCAATAAGTACATTTTTTGTTGTTTAGCTTCCAATTATGCAAATAGCAACAAGGTCTGTAACAATTTGAATTTTCGGGATGCTATATTTTTAGTTGATACTGTTGATCTTGATCATAAATTTTGGTTATGAATTATGATGTTAATGAGAAATTATGTACTAGCTAAACCAATACTAATTTAAGGCTGGTATTGATGATTCATTTCTCTGTAGTAATTATTTAGTTAGTGTATTTTCGGTTAGTGGTTCAATTCTGAATTGCTTTGGGTTTGTTTTGTATTAATTTTTATATTGTATTAAACGATTAAGTTTGATAATTTAATTAGTTTTTTTAAATATACTTTTCGTATACATATTTTGCTTTTGAGCATTTTAGAAAGCACTGATTTGGTGGTGGGTGATGAATTGCAATGTGTGGATAATTTTTTTTATTAAATAGATCAATCGCGATCTTGCTTTATTTTTATTTGTTTTTAGGCTTTAAGTTTTTTTTTCTCTAAATACAATATTTTACGAACATATTCCACTTTCCCCTCCCGAGTTAACATTTTCTGCTAATACCAAGAGCGGATTTTCATCATGGTATGGATGATGCAGTTTTAAAGATTTTTGTGAGTGGAAACATATGCAGGAGAGAGGGAGAATGTTGGTGGTTGTTGGATGATCGAAGAAACAGTTTTTTTGTCGTGCAGACTTTGAAGCGGACACATCACGTTCAACCAAATTTGAAGTAAATAAATTGCGGACAGTTTGTAAATATATCGGTTGATAATTAAAAAGAAAAAAAAAACACCTTTGATAAGTATACAATTTTGTTTGATGATAAATAATTTTTTTTTTTTGGTGAATTAAAAAGAAAAACTATAGAATGTGTTGTGTGTACACTAACAATAATGATCGGAATGATGATTCAGTAAATATGAGACGTAAATATTTTTTTTTTGATGATAAGTGAACGTTTTTACGATCTATATTGAGATCGAGGGTTTATTTTTTTTTGTTGTTTGAGTGGTGAAGAATAGTGTTAAAGTTTGGATATCCGATATCAAGAATTATTATTAGAAATATAGAGGTCTTAGTGCTATTTTTGTGGTTGAAAAAAAAGAAGACGCGGTATAAAGTACCTACACATGTGTTTTTAATAAAGACCGCATGGAAAAAGTATGGCAGACCTCCATTCGCTTTCCTTCACCATAATATTGAGTTTCCTGTTGTTATATTCTATTGTGTGTTGTAAATCCTCATCTTGCAATCCACGCTCACAGCAGTTAGCAGGCAACATTACATCATCGCGTGAGTTCGGTTCTCTGTTCAGCAGAGTGGCGCCCAAGGAGAAAATAAAGACACGGGAAAATTATTATTAACCGAATAGGGGATTTACAACCCATGGCGGATCTTCAGAATTGAAACAGGACCGCAGAGGGGGACTTTATTTATTGTTGTTGTGTTTGGGTTAGGATCCAGTAAAATTATAAATAAGAGTAAATTCTAAAATGAAAAATTCTTTTGTTGATAATGAATTCTGTTAAATTAATTTTTCTAGTTTAAATTGAAAATTCCATTAGAGCGACAAAGAAAAACTTTTTTTATAGCAACATTTTATGGATATATTTGGACAGGTTTTTGTTAATTTTTTGTGTGAAGTTAAGCAGTTTAAAAGCAGCATGGATGATAATTTAGTTATCGACTTTATGGATTATTTAGATCCTTTAAATATAATGAATATGCGATCTGATGACTGAACAAAAGCTTAAAAAAAAGGAAATTTCGGGTACGACCATATTATATGGGACAGCTCTGGCGGATTTAATTGCATATTTAACGAGCTAAAAAACGATTCACAGCTGTTCTATAATTATACTCGGATGGATTTCACTAAATTCAAAGAGTTATTAACTCGGCTTAGTCGAGCTCGCCTGATAATTGAAAATTAGTTTGGCATTTTATGTGCCAAATGGCGAATATTTATTACTCCTATAGTTGCGGATTTAACTTTAGCAAAGGGTATAATCCAAAATTGTGTCTGTTTCATAATTGGTTAAGGCAGAGAAGCAACAATTACATTACTCGCGATTTTGTAAATCACGAAGTAAGAGGAGATGTTGTTGCAAGTTAATATTTCTATTCATAAATTTACGAACAACGAAGCAACGAAGCAATTGCAATTTTGCAAGAAAAGTTTCTTGACCGTGTTATTTCTCGAAGAGGGAATCACAATTGGCCACCGAGATCTTGTGATTTAACACCTTTAGAACCCTGCTATCATCATCATAATCTTCAAGGCATTCATCGCATTCGGCATTGCTGGCTAATCCTATGCGATGGAGATTACCCTTTAAACAGCCATGGAAACGTAAGAATCGATACTATTGTAGTATTCTTAAGTTTTCCTTTTTTAATGAAAGAGCGTAAATAGTCAGCTTCGAGTTGGGCTCACTAATAAAGTATTTCGCCTTACGGCAGGTGGGGATTGATGACCACTACTGGCCACCAAATCATAGATGCATATGTTAGCATTGGTAGAACCAGTGGTTTGTATTTAAAAAAAAAAGCATTTTGGGCAACAAACCCCTACAGTTACCAAAAGCTCTTCTGCATTAATAAAAAATCGCTGTATATTTTTGTAGTTTGTAATCCAGATGATACTTCCGACAGAGTTTATTATCTAAAATAGTACCAAGGTATTTGACGTGGGCTGAGCTATTAATCTTACACCCAAAAATAGTAGGCACAGAAAATGCATCAGTATTCCTACGTCTAGTAAATACAATTAAGTCAGTTTTCGAAGGGTTCACATGTAAACCCTTATCAAGACAGCACAGTTCTACAATAAGAAGAGCATGTTGTCAGATCGTCAATGTTCAAAAGCCACAACAGAGATGAAAGCACCCCACCTTGTGAACAACCCCTGGCAACTTTGACTGAAACCGAGCTTTCATCTAGCACGGAGATAACGAAGCGACATCAAATCCATTTGACAATGGTAGATTCGATACCAAATTTGGTATACGGACTAGTAATTCTATTGGACGATGTACTATAGAAGGCTTCTGCAATTTGCAGGAAAGTACCCACACGAAACTCACTATTACACAGTGATCTTTCAATTCTTGTTACAAGTTCATGTAGTGCAGTTTCACAGGATATGCCAACCCTGTAAGCATGTTGCATGTTACGGAGCAGAAGGGTAGTTAAATGGCGATCTCTGATGAATTTATCAACAATCCCTTCTAAAGATTTGAGAAAGGTTGATGACAGGCAAATAGGCCGAAAAGACTTGGGGTTGGTATAGTCCGACTTGCCAGTTTTCGGAATAAAAATAGCTCTGCTCTTGCTCCTAGATTGTGGAACAAAGCTAAAAGCAATGCAAGCCTGGAACAGATGCAGTAGATGTTCCCTTATATGGGGGAATTCATGCTGTAATTCAGCAGGACAAATACCATCAAGACCGGCAGATTCGTAAGGTGCGAAGGAGAATATACTCCAACCCAAGACCCAATGATTTATTCATCTGCAAGCTAAATCCCAAACGGGATTTTCAACAATAACGTTAGTGGATTCGAAAATATTATCAGAATTTAGAGTGCTGCAACCCGGGAAATGAGTAGAAAGAAGTAGCTCACCTACTTTCGTTTTTAGAAGAAGTAAGCTCACCTTTTTTACATCTACGAAGCTGGCACAGTCAGCTTGAAGATTAGTTCGCTTTATTCTTCAGCCTCCTAGTGGTTTTCCTTAACCTTTTAAAATCAGAACACCAAAAAGGTTTGTTCGACAGTGCAGAAGCCTGCAACTCGATATCCACAGTTGAACAAATTTCATACGTGATTCAAGTATGGAACCAAGCTCAAGAGAGAATGAATCCCAATCGGTTAACTTCCTATTACGGTAAGGTTTAAGCGACAGTTTTTAAGGTTGATATTAAAAGAAATACACATATGATCAGAGGTGAGCATGTCATTCGTCACTCTTCAGTTTAAAATTAACTCAGTAATGGACATGGAGCACAAACTGATTCCAATCACTTCTCTACGAGCTGAGTTAACAAAAGTTGGCTGACACCCAACATTGAGAATATGAAGTTCCGAGGAACTTATATAGTTAACCAGAGGTTGTTAACATTCGTACTTCCCCATAGAGTGTGGTGGGCATTAGCATCACAACCCATTAGTAGAGGAATATTTTTCTTCTTACACCATTGTAACATGGTAGATAAATTCCTAAGTGATATGGAATCGTAAGGCAAATAAACTGATGCAATCACCAGTTCAGTGTGGGAGTTAGAACAATCAATAGTAATTCGTTCAGCTGCAAGATTTATTTAATTACTTACTCGATTCATTCGCCACCTCTTACCATAGACGCGATCGAATTATTCTAATTTTATAATTCGAATCGCGTATGTCCCACAAAGGTGGTCTGCAACGTACACCATCAACAGTTAATCCCAAAATGTATTTATTACATAGCGTTATGAAACAATTGTTTAACATAAATTTACTACACCGGTACTCTGCTCTATGTTGTTAGTAGTTGGCATAGGTGAAATGGGTTGAAAGTGCTCATAATAATTATTTTTCTAACCACTTTCACATGCTGCTGTTATATCATAATTATCATAATGTACTTTTATAGTTCGGAAAAAACGTGTGTGCATTATCATCATTTGTGGTAATGTGTTTCGCCAGATTGAGATGATCCACTCGCACATTTTCCAGCACAACAATTTTGTTTAATAACGTTTTCTGTTTTAGAAAAATAGTTGTGTAAGCATTTAGAGGATACTCAAAAAATGTTAAATTTAATTTATAATTACAAATATTATTTATTGTATTGCACAAAAATATAATTTAATTGGTTTTTCACCGATTCAACCGCTATTAATTTGCTCTCAAGGCGGTCTTATTTTATTTAATTCACCTGTTCACACTTATAATCGGACCGAAATGTTTGATGCATTCCGTTATTCATCTTAAGAAGATTGATTCTTAATCATATTAACTCATCATGATTAGCAAAATATCAGAATCAGAAGTATGCAATATTCCATACATTCCTGTATTTATCAACCAAGCATAAGTAACAGTATCCGCATCACATATACATATGCAGACGTAATTAGTTTCCCGTTTTCATCTATAATGTTCGGTAATCCTCTCATATAATTTATATTCGATCGGCACAAGCTACGTTAATTGTTGGGTTAATCAAACTGTGAAATTACTATCGAGTTTATTGTACACAACAACAGCATTCAACCGGAGACACCGACTACAAAAATGCTTTATAAATAATTTTTAATTGTCTTATTTGTTTTTCAAACACTTAAACCAACCAACAAAAGTATTTTTTTGTTTTTTTGTTTTTCATCTCGTTTCGTTTTATTTTGCTTACAAGCTTAAGGGGAGTCTTTTAATCGATTCACATTATTTTCAATTTCTTTGTTTACTTCTATTTAACTATCTTAAGTATGTAATATGTATATTGTATATTGTATATAGATATATGTATGTATGATCTCTAATGTCAGTTATTTTTTTTTTGTATTATGGGAATATATCGTGAAAAATAGAATATAGAATAAAATAAAATAAAAGTCTATATATGTATGTATAGTTCAGACATATGTACATATATGTATATGTAAGTAACTAGCATGAAAGCTAAAATCCATTCGTAATTTTTCATGGAAAAACAAATGAAAATACCAGCATAGGTGAAAAATAAAATTGGTGTAAAGTTGCTTAAGCTTCGTTTTTTTTGTTGTTGTCATGATTTGTTATTTTGTTAGCAATTTTTCCTTTGGTTGATCTTTTTTATACGGTTGCTGGTCTACAGAACAAAAATTCGGAATGAAAGTGAAAAGTTTCAATATTTATTATTGGTCCCATAATACATACCAGGTATCTACACATACACAACCATAAATTTTATTTTTATTTTCCATAATGGGTTTATTTTTGCTCTCTGCTCGATGTATAAAATATTCTAACAAATTTTTTGATACCGCTAACAATTTTCGACTGCGGTAAGTTACTTTAGGATTTTTTTCTCGTCAAGTTTTTTTTTTATTGATTCGGATTTATTTATTTTTATAGAATAGTTTTTCAATTGTATTTCATTAGCATGATCGGTAACGATACATTTATTAAATAATGTAAGGTATGTGGTCGGAATAAACCAATTACTTACTGTACGTTTCTATTTTATTGCAGATGCATCATGTTTTGAACAAAGAAAGAATTCATATACTGCATAGTTGTGAAAATACAATACAAGAAAAATTGAAAATATTTAATAAATTTACATTTTTGTTTAAATAATCGGAAATAGTTACTTCCAGAATATTGATGACACCAACAGTACTTGAAATTCCGATGAAATTGAATTGGAGCAGCTCAAGAACTTCACTGTAGAAAATGTCAGATGATGAAAATTCGAATTTATTTATTTTAAATTTATTTCATAATTAAATATTATGTTGTTTGGTTTCTCGTTTCGGTGTAAATTTAATTTTAGCAGTTTGTGTCATTTTACCGGAACAAAAAACGAAGTGACAACTCTAGGCATTCATATTTATGAGCTAGTTATAAATACAGTAGTTAGTATTTAACCGGTGTGATGCAGGCTTCAAGAATTTTTTCGAATGTAAGATTTAGAGACATCATACCAGTGAGAGTTAAACTTGCTGCAACCCTACGGGTTTAACAAGTGATAATTCCTGCCAGAGCCTAATGTATGTATTCAAAATATTTAAATCAAATATACCGCCGATCTTTCCAGAAGCTTGTGAAACTACTTAGTGTACGAGTATGTGTCGATTTATTAATAATCACTATTGCCATTGGATAAAAATATAATTTTACAGTAATTGCATCATGTAAGGACATAGAACCAGAGTGGTCATTCTGTGGTGCTATCTCACATTATGTGATGATAATATGCTGTGAGATATAAAATTGTCGTAGCTTACGTAGATGAATTGTGGATGAATAACCTCGCATCGCTTATTGATGTTATTGAAAAAGACCACATCATCTTCTGTCTTGCTTTCACTAGTCTCAAAAACAAACAATAAAAATATTTAAATCCCATTTTGGTAAACAAAAACAATCAGTAATGAAATTATGTATTTTCATAGAGAGAGGTGTTTCTCCGTAATATTGTGTTTATACGGCGTTATATATTTTTATTTAAAAATTTGGCTATTCAATTGATAGAGAAATTGGAAGCTTTACGATGCACACCTCAACAAGAAACAGTAACTACAACGTATGGTCCAGAGAAAAAATATATTACTTTGGATGTCAAGTGTTTGGTAGCATTCAACTTTTATTCAACCGGTTCCTACCAAAACCAAATAAAAAGCATTGGTCATATGTCACAGCCGGCCCTTAGTAGATGCATGGTAGAAGTGACCGACCTTCTCAACACATTAATGTCAAAATACATTATATTTCCACAAGAAGAGGCAGAAAGGAATTGAATTGTAGGTGAATTTGGTAAAAATGGGTTTCCGGCAAAGAATTATTAACACTATTATACTGTAATTAATAAAATAAAAGCAAATTTATAATAAACAGTTTGTTTTATTTACATATTATTATGACTTTTGTTTAGGCGCTAAAAATAAAACAAAAAATTAAAAATTATTTGAAAAATTAATTAAAAAACGAAAAATATATATTTTTTTAATATCCTCTTTTATCTCGTTATGTCGGCGCTCATTTTCCCTTTCTGCTTCCCTATGTCGGCGATCTTTTTTTATATTTTCTTATTGCTTTAAAAAGGTTCTTCTTCGGATCTCATATACATCTACTGCTTTTGCATCTGCAAACTCTCCAGGCTATTTTTCGCTATTGATGTTATATATAACTGACGTGCACGGTTTGGTCAAACTGGTAGAAGTTTCACAACAAGATACGACAAAAATGCAGATAACGCCCAAAAATAAATGCAAGATTATACAAAATAACTTGTGACGATTGCCACAAATTTTATATTGGTGAACTACCTGTTTCAGAAAAAAGTTTTACAACCTAACAATAAAATATAAGCCAAAATAATTTTAAGAAAAGTAATATTATTATTTAAAAAACTGAAAGAGTAGTAAAAGCAGATCTTTAAAAAATTAAAAATAAAACTATCACAAAAAACCAAGTATTCTCAAAAATTAAACAATACCATTTAGTTTTATTAAATTAAATTAAATTAAAAATAATGGTAAGTATGTAAATTATATGTTTGTAATTAAATGCATTTTTATTTAATCCGTTTGAATAAAATAAAATTATTGTTCGTGAAAATAATTAATGGATTTAATTTTTGTGTAGGATCCTCCAGAAAGTTGAAGCCGTCGCCGAAGAATAACTACTGCCCAAAAAAATGAATTAATAGAGCACGTTTCATCACATTATGCTGTTGCGGCATGCCGATTCCAATCTGTGGAGAACAATTTTGGGCTGCATTGGTGGCAGATTTAAACGACATGGGTGAAGCAGTAAAAAATCTCAGCGGGTGGCAAAAGGTAAATGTTTTTCAAAGTTCATAAAAATAATAATATATAGAAATAAAATTAATAAAAGTAAAATTATCACAGAAAAGAAAGAATAAATATTCAAAAATTATAAAATAAAACTTAGTTTTATTAAAAAAATAATTTTTCTAGTGCTAATAGCACTTCATATAAAATTGTTCGCATAAATAGTTTTAAGGTTATAGAGAAACGTCAGTATACTATTAAATTCATCCACATAAATCTTAAAATTCATTTCGCAGGGTTCGGTTTGTGGACTTTTCCCCTTACTATAATCTCACCAATAAAAGTCACCACATATGAGATACAAGTGTGAGGTAGCACCATAGAACGACCTAATATTGTAATATTGTACAGCGAATAAGCTGGCTCAGTCACGTTCTGCGTGCTGATCCGGAACGAATTGTGCAACGATCTCTGAAAGGAGAGCCACCATATGGCACAGAGACAGTTGCAAGCGAAACTGTTGGAGCCAAGGACTGTTGTCTAGTAATGGCCTTTTAAAAACTGTTATATTACAATTTTTAAAATATTGGAATTATTATTATTTACTGCATACTCGATTAAACATAAAATATTGTTTTCTGTTGGTTAAATAGTTCTTCTTCACACCCCGAATTCCATAGCCCTTAATTTTATCTAAAAGCAGATCATGGTCAATGCAATCAAACGCCTTTTGCACATCCAAAAATAATGCTTCAACAACTCATTGCTTATCAAGGGCAGTTTAAATCATGCTACAAACTTCCACTAATGCTAATTCAATACTCATCCCCTTCCTGAAACCATATGGAAAAATGAAAAAAAAATTGTTACTGTTTAAGAAGTCAACCAAACGAGAGGCAATAAACTTTTCCAGTATCTTATCAAATACAGACAGTCGGTCTATAATTATTAATATTTACCCTATCACCACTTTTGAAAAATGGAACAACTTTCGCAAGTTTCATTAAATATATCCGACAAAACATCCGAAAAAAAGAAAGCTCTATTTTTTATTACACTACTACCTACATTGTCAGCCCCACCACCATTACTGTTATCTAATGAGCAGATAATGTTAAATACTTCAATTGTTGTTATTGACGAAAAGTACATGGATTTAGAGTTCTTGTGAATCGTATTAAATGTATGTATACTTCTGTCAGAATTGATTGAGTCACCAATTGAACTACCAACCTTAACAAAGTGGTTATTAAATAAGTAAGCAATATCAATAGAATTATTAATGAAGCGACCATCACAGAAGAAGGAATCATTACCACTAGATTTGCTCATATAATTTTTACTAAAACACATATTAACATTTTTCCACAAATCTATTTGATTTGAGCCAATGAACTTTTTATCAAAATAATGTTTCCTTGCTAAATATTCTTCCAATTTTAATTGTTTGCTAAAATTATCTAGTTTAGATTTTACAGCATCATCAGATCTGTTCAATTTATATTTTTTCAAATTTTTTTTTTTTTTATGGATGAGTTGCCATATATCATACGTAATCCATGAGCACAGTGTATTTTTAGGTTTGGCTTCAACACTTATAGTTCTAGTAAACTTATCAATTAACTCATTATATTTTCCAATGATCATTGTAAAAATGCTATTCGGATCCATATTTTTAAATGGTAATGAATACAAAAAATTACCAAAATTTTCATTTACTTTATCTAAGTTAGTGATTTTTTTCAATTTCTAGTATATTTCAGTGCGAAATGAAAGTTGGAATATATGGTTGTTGTAGAAACAGTATAAATGTAAAAAACTGGATACAACATGATCAAGAATATTCCCACTAGGCGTTCGAGTAACATTCGTGTTAGTGACGATTAAACCAAAACTTTTTAAAAAGTTTTTATAGTTTATCATAAAATCTTCTGTATTATTTGTTGGAATATTTGTATCACCAAGTAAAATATTATCATAAATATTATCCCTCGCGGGTTGTGCTTCAAAAAGTCAGCAAAAGAAATAAGGCTGGAGACCGGAGGACGATAAACTGCCCAGAATTTGGTACCTACAAATTTAGAAAGCTCCACTTCAATGAAATGGAATGGATATCGACCCTGATCCGCGTTCAAAAATCTAAAATCTATATCGTTTCTAATATATAACGCCAGACCACCACCAACTCTGTCATCTCTGCAAGAAAATATACTAGTGTAATTGTCTATATTATAGGCCAATACATTTATACTCTGAACCCAAGTTTCTGAAATTACAACAACATGAACATCGGTTTTTAAGCAATCAATAAATCCTAAGATGCTATCAACATACATATTATTGAGTTTATTACTCATAAAAGATACGAAAATAAAATAATAACAGACCATCTAATTTAAACTTATCGAAAGACTCTTATTCAATAGTCAGATTACATAAATATAAAGAGTTTAGTTAAGAGTTATTTGCACCTCTATTAGAGAGGAAAATAGAAGAATTAAAAATATTAAGTGATAGGCCAGGATAGCCAACAAATTAATGTTAAATTTGTACTTATTTAGATAGTAATGCATGTTCATACTAAAAGGCATTTAATAAAATGAGTGAACCACAAAGATTGGTTAGAGTAGGTACGGTTATAAGTTATTAAACTTAATAACGGGTTGCCCGGAAATGAGCCAAATTTATTAGCCACATGCCCGCCAACTAGATGGTGCGTTTCGAGAATTCCCGGGATTTGAGAATTAAAAATGTACAAATTTCCATAAATATAACTTAAAGTGTTAAAACTGGCCAAAGAAATATATGCCAACTCTTTTGAGGATGATGACATTGAATCTGGCCAAGTGTCATCTGATGCTGTTCTATTTTGCATTCAGATCTGGGTGTTAAATTGGAAATTACTCCATCCCTTGCAGTTGTGATTGAGATGAAACAAGACTCGTAAAATTTTACAAAAAGAAATTTAACTATTTACGACTTCTAGCAAACTAAAAAAATTGTAAACGTTTTATGTGTCTTTGAAAACCATTCAGCCAATTTCACTTGAATATGAACGAATATTTTCCAATTCTTCAAATCTGTATACTAAAAAATAAACAAGCCTTAGCTTTTTAGGTCCGTTGTACCCATGTTTATTAAAATCAAAACTATTTTTTAGTAAATCTACTTTGATAAATATAATTAAAACATCACGTATGGTAAAGTAAAAAATTAAAATTGGGCGGATTACTCCAGCACTCCATGCTACTAACGGGTCCACGGTTCAATACCCGAACAAACACATATACTTACACATTAAAAACACCCAATCGTGATTTTTGGTCACCACCGGGAATCGATCCCGAGACTCTCGAATAACACAGCAAGGACGCTACTTACTGTGCTAACGAGAGCGGTTATATGGTAAAGTAAATTTCTTTTACTGAAATATTAATTCCCAATACTGCCAGAATACACTTTCCCTTTAATTAGGAAAAATGCTACAAATCCCTTTTTATTAGGAAAAATGCTACAAATACATACATTTTTTCCTAATTTCTATTTCCTTATTCCCTGGAAACACCAGAATAGACCCACAGATGATGGCAGAAACAAAATGTATGAATAAGAATTCGAATATGAGAATATTGTGGACTATAAAAGTGCAGTAGCAATTTGCAACAGCATCTTAAAAGAACAAGTTATTAAGATATATAAATATTCATATTTCGTATTGTGAGCCCCTTCCACCGTTAGGCGACTGGCATTTATTTGATTTTCTTTCTTTTAGCAATTGTTTTTTCTTTGTCCTTGCAGAACCAATCAACATAGAAAAATATATTGCCTTTGTCCCGTATCATTGATTAAAATTAAATAGTTTGAACGTTAAAAACCTAAAACCACAGGAGAAACCAATATGGAGATCCTAGTTAACAAGAAGTAGCCATTTAAGTCAAAAAGGAAATGTTGTTAGTATAAAAGACTAGGTACATTTGAAATATATTATGTCAACAAATAAATAAAAATAAAAATTACAAAATCATCATGTCAGCAGCATGATTATTTATAAATTCCAAATTTAAATACAGATTGGAAAGATTCTTGAAATTGAATTTAAACTTAATAATTTTTTGTATTCTATTCAAAAATTTACGTTGGTTGTAAAATTTATAGGTCAAATATAATCATCACATGCATCTAGGATTTCTGTTCAATTTATCTAGATTGCATGGCAAGAAGAAAATTCAATTTTACGAATAAAATTTACGTAACCACTAGAATACTTGAATACTTGAAAAAAAATAATTTGCAGAGTAATCTTCATAGTGCTAGCGGAATGCATATGTCAACAGCATCTACAGACCATTTATAAATGGTATAGATGTGGCAAACAAAATATAATATGAAAGAATATGCACTATTCATCAATAAGAGTTTAGCTACTGGAAAAGGAAGCATGAAAAAATATAAAAGAGGGCCGAGGGGCAGCAATTTTAGCCAGAGTAGGACAATAAAATTGTATGTTTACCACTTCATATAATATTATACTGAATTTTCATACCAATAAATAATTATATTTTATATTTATTGTCTGCGGCTGGCAGCTGGCAGTCGTTCTTTATATCCTCTAAGGCCCCTGCTAAAATCTAAACACTTACCAAGTGCCCTGAAGCTGAAGCTTTACAAAGCGTTGATCAGGCCCGTTGTTATGTTTGGATGTGAAAGTTGGGCGCTGACGGATGAGTACGAGAGATGGCTCCTTACATTTGAGAGAAGAATCATGCGTGTGATTTACGGCCCTAAACGCGAAATAGATGGTACATACCAAGCTCTGTACAATTTCGAGATCAGAGATCTGATGAAGATCCCCGATGTTGTACATGAAGTTAGATCTCAGCGAGTACGCTGGCTCGGTCACGTTCTGCGTGCTGATCCGGAACGAATTGTGCAGCGATCTCTGAAAGGAGAGCCACCATATGGTAGGCGCAGAGGTCGTTGCAGGCGACGATGGCTCCACGATGTAGAGAACGACTTGGCCTCTTCAGATTGTCTAAGACAGTATGAAGACCAAGCTCAGGATCGAAACCGTTGGAGCCAGATTGTTGATTCAGTAAGGGGCCAGTAATGGCCTTTAACACTGTTATTATTATTTATTATTTATTGTCTAAAATTATAAACCAAAATATAAAAAAAATATTTCTAAAATGACTAGAACAAAATTGTACTTCATGAGTGTTACTGTAAATAAGATAATACATATACTCTTCATAAATATGACTAGAAAAAACACTAAATTATAGAAATACTCGTTTTCCATGAGTTTAAATTATAAAAATTATTTAAACAAATTAAAGCTTAGGTACTAAAATCTGACATATTTTTTAACTCAATTCTTGAAAGTATATTTATTATTGCTTTTTGCTAATTTGCTAAACTCAGCGCATGTTTTGGTTTCATTAAAATATATTATTAACTCATTTGGAATTCATTACAGAAAAAACTCTTTCTGAAAAAGCACTGCTAGCCGGAATGCTAAGCAAATATGAAATAATTCGAATGATATTAGGCACATTGGGAAAATATTCAAAATTTTTTAAATATTTTTCATGATGCTTAATAATTTCTGAAGGCTTAATGTGTATGTATGTTGTTTTCGATTATGCATACCTCTTCAAACAATTTATCAATATCAAGACCAGTTAACGATCCTTTTAAATTAAGTTCTTCAATAACATCTGTTATCTCCTCAAATTTCAAAAGACCTGAATTTAAAGATAACTTGGCAATTTTAGAGAGCCAAGTTTCAGAGAAATCAAAATGTTCACCGATGTACACTATTGTAATTTTAATAAAATCGATGAAACCGTTTTCAATTATATATCATTCAGTTACATTTTCAATTTTTGTAAGTAATTGGCGAACTTCATAGCTAAACAATTTTTTTTCTACACGATCGAGAAGTTTATTTTGAAAGCAAACAAAACGTCATGTAATTCAATAGCTGTACAAATGATGAATGTGAAGTTTCTAACAAAAAAATAACAACAATATGTATATGAATCCAATAAGAATAATCCAGAAAAATGTATGTGTTAGTTTTTACACTGTTAAACATAGTGTAGAAAGAGATAGATGAACGAAATTAGAAAGAGATAGAACTCCCGCCATGTTTTTTCATATAGGAATTAAATACAAAAATTATTTCATCTCTTTCTAATGTTAATCTGCTCACTTGCTATATTCATATTGGATTTCCATTTAAATGTTGAGTTGCATAGTAAAGCGAGTGATTAATTATAAATTTTAAAACGTAAATTAAATTTGTAATGTTTGTTTATTAAAATCAACACTACTAAAAATATTTCATCTGCAGTATGATACAAATTCTTAATAGCTATTTACATTAAGAAATCTAATTTTGCATCTCCAGAGATTGAAAAAAAAGCTCGATGATCATGCAATCCCCCCCACACCCTACAATTGACAATAAAATGACGCTGTACGCTAAATACTCAAATTCCATTAGAGGCCCATTACATTTGCGAGCTAAACCTTTCAAATAGCATACGCTTGGTTTCTAAACGGAGAGGTTACGATAGATTTTTTTGAGTAAAAGTTATTGAGCGCTTTAATAGATTTTCAGTGATCCACATTAAAAGGCCAATAACAAGACATCGCAGAGCTTTACCAAAATGCCACTATTATCGGATGATTGCTATGAGTTTAACCTATCAAATGGCCTAGGTTTGTTTTCCAAACGGAGGGGTTACGATAGATTTTCTTGAGTAAAACTTATTGAGCGCTTCAATAGAGTTTGAGTGGTCTACATTAAATGGTCAATAACAAGACAGCGCAGAGTTTTTACCAGAATGCCACTAATATCAGGTGTTTGCTATTGGCTTAACCTATCAAATGGCCTAGGTTTGTTTTCCAAACGGAGGTGTTACGATAGATTTTTACAGTAATACTTATTGAGCGCTTCAATAGAGTTTGAGTGGTCTACACTAAATGGTCAATAACAAGACATCGCAGAGTTTTTACCAGAATGCCACTAATATCAGATGATTGCTATGGGCTTAACCTATCAAATGGCTTAGGTTTGTTTTCCAAACGGAGGGGTTACCATAGATTTTCTTGAGTAAAACTTATTGAGCGCTTCAATAGAGTTTGAGTGGTCTACATTAAATGGTCAATAATAAGACATCGCAGAGTTTTTACCAGAATGCCACTAATATCAGGTGTTTGCTATTGGCTTAACCTATCAAATGGCCTAGGTTTGTTTTCCAAACGGAGGGGTTACGATAGATTTTTTTCAGTAATACTTATTGAGCGTATTAATAGAGTTGGAGTGGTCTACATTAAACGGTAAATAAAAAGACATCACAGAGTTTTCCAAAAATGACACTATTTATGGAGTAGGTCAATCTAAATAGGCTGGCAAGATGAGTTAAGAATGTTCGTTTAAACAGAACTTGGATTATGTTTACAAATTTTAATGAAACATGTTTATTATAACCGGTCATTCAATAAGTCCGTAGGATGACACATAGATGGCGTTACTAGAATTTTTTCCATTTGATTTTTATTTAGTAATAACCTTCAAACGATACGTTTTTAAATTGGCCGCAATATGACTATTAATTCGTGAGTTATAGCATTTTGTGTGAAGCAACTTTTTGTTTTGAAAAAAAAAATGGAAAAAAAGTGGATATCCGAATTTAAATGTGGTCGTACAAGCACAAATGATGCAGGGCGCAGTGGACGCTCAAATGAGGCTGTTATTCCAGAAAACATCAAAAAAATCCACAAATTGGTTATGAACGATCGCAAATTGAAGGTGCACGAGCTAGCTGACATTGTAAATCTATCAGATGATAGTGTTTTTACCATTTTACACGAATATTTGGGTATGCGAAAGCTCTGTGCAAAGTGGGTGCTGCGTGAGCTCACAGTCGACCAAAAACAACAACGAATCGATGCTTCAGAGGAGTGTTTGGCTCTGTTAAACCACAATAAAATGGAATTCTATCGTCGATATGTGACAATGGATGAGACATGGCTTCTCAATTACACACCAGAGGCCTATTTTGATGAGAAAGAGAAATGGTACTATAAAAATGGTATCGAAAAGTTGGAAAATCGCTATACTCGTTGTATCGCCCTCGAAGGCAACTAAGTTGAATAATAAAATCGAGTTTTGCCAAAATTTTGTTTTTTTCTTACTTATCCTACGGACTTATTGAATGACCTGTTATTTTATGTTTTCCCTGCATAAATGATTTTTTTTCGGATGAATTTGGTAATATATATTATTGCTTAGTTTTTCGTATAAACTATCAATGACGGATTCATTACACGATCAGCTTTAATTTCAATAATAAATTTATTTAAATCATCGTGGGATTCCCACTTGCCATTCGGTCTTTTTACGCAAGATGTATAATGTCCCACATCACCTGCTAAATGTTGATAGTTTATGGTTCCTTTTAAATAAACTGTATCTTCAAGAATATTTAATTGTCGTTGAATGTCATTCAATTTTGTTTGATAGACAGTGGAACTGTTTAGTGGTTCGACATCTACTATTACGATATTATTTTTGGACTTTTTTTTTTCTCTATGCGAGTTTTACAATTAGGACAATTGGCATGCGGTAAGCGAATCCTATTTTCAATATTTTTAAATTCCGAATCGGAAAATTCGAAATAATTTATGTTCAAATGCGAAATTTCTTTGGTTACAATAATATCATCATCAGAACAGCTGCAACAGTACTTGACAGACATTGATGGAATATTTAGCTGCTTTGCTATTTCTAATATGTTACAAACAGCTGAAAGATATATTTCCGATTTTGTTCTGGTTATGGAACTTGGAAAACAATCCATTAACATCGAATCCGTGCTATATACAAATCGCGGTTTATCCCACAATTAACTAAATTTGAAATGAAAATAAAAAAGGAAATTCATTCAAAGATTCGAATAAAATTCTATAGAATTCAAAATCAACTGCCATTGCATAAAATATTTGGGCTAACGAGTCAAATGCACAAGTTTGTGATACCCATACACGAATTTTATCTTCGTTTACATAAGCGAATTCATTTGACAATAACAACATTTTGGAGTTGGTCATCATTTTTGATAAAATCGACTTAGTAGTCGTATCGACCGATTTTATTGTTTTTTGGGTGAATTTTGTTTTAATGGATTGTTTTAAGTACTTTTTTGTGACCTTTTTTGAAAATAATAGGTGCGAGGAATATCTCGCTAGCACTCTTTGGCCGATGTGCTTTGAGGATGTTGTAGTTTTTCTTTTTTTCTGCCACATTTCTTCAGGATTAAGGCTACCTTCTACATCAGAATTATTAGGTGATAAATTTAAAACTTTTGAAAGAGCCTTATTAGGTTTCGGTAATTTCGGCGTTGGTGGCAAAATGTGTGAATACTGAATTCTAATGAGAGTATTATCTGTTTTTTCTTTGTGCAAACTTACAAATCGGCCTATTTTTAGTTGTTTGTTATTTGTATATTGGGTTTTTACAATTCGAAACCAATTTTCCGCATCAGCATTTGATAAGCGCCCTGGAATACCGAGTTGTTTGGAATAACAAATTGCCCAAAACGGCAAATAGGCAAAATACTATTTTATGATAAATGTAAAAAAATCCGGGTAAAAGTAATCATTTGTTTTTTTAGATATTTCAATCGGAGGAAGATTATTAATCTTCGAAGTTATGTTTTCATGCATTAATAAAAACATTTTATAATATGGGCTGCTGGAATAGCCACCGCCATGATGATTTTCGAACCATTCCTCATTTACATTTTTGTCGATGAGCGAAGTATTGCTGTCTGTAGATCTGGGTTCACCGAGTGAATACATAATATGGGTAAATGTGTTGAAAATGTCAAAAGATTTTATTACATCTCTTGAAATAAAAGGGCTACACAAAATAGTACAAAACGCTTCAAAAAGATGTTCAATTTCTTGCATTTTCGAAGAATTGAGCATTGCGCAAAAGAAATCCAAAATTAAATTCTTTTGGTTGCTTTTTATATTTCCACATTTTTTTGATATCTGTTTTGCGATTATATTAATAAAGTGCGCACAGCAAACACATACAGCCACTTTACTTATATGTGGGGGATAATCCCGTACTAGTATTTTAAAAGTGTAGTCGAGATAACTAGACACAGTCATTACATTAAATGCTTGTAATATTGCAATTATAGACGCCCAAGACCAGTCTAGTTTGGTTGTTTCAATATTTGTGATTGCACATCAATTAAAAATTTTGTAATTGTTTTTGAATCATGTTTGCTCGATATCATCTCAGCAATCGGAATAATAATCTTGTTTATTTTAATAACACACGCATAGTATAATATCCGTTTAAGATTATGAGCACAACAATTCGGATTTCTTACAACGCTACCTGTGGCATCCATGTGTACTATGGTAGGTTGATATTTATTAATTAAATCAATTTGACTATTTCTAATTAAAATAACTTCCAACGGGTATATGTAAATGAAAAAATGTATTTATTGTGTTCATCAACCTGCTCGTTAACGCTTTTTTGAAAAATGTCATTTATGTCACAGTTCGCTACAGTATCATTCTTCTTTAAATACTCGGACCTAATCTTGCGTATTACATTACTAGTAGTAATACATTGGGTATTACCCTTTTTAGCTAAATCGATGTTTGATTTTTGAAGCATTTCTAACTCATAATTATGTGGAGTTTTATTTTCCAGTTCCTTTCTAAGAAATTCCCGACGTTCATTTCTTATTTGATTAAATAATTTAGGCCCAAAATGGAATGAGCTATCTTCACCCTGAACAAAAATATAAAACATTTGTTTATTATTAATAACAAATTTGTATTTTTGATTGTGCTCTCGGTATTTGCACTTGCCATAAATAACACGATTGTGCTGCAATAAATTTTCAGGGTGAATTGTCCCAAAAGAAATAACACAAGTATTTCCATTTTCCACAAGAACATTGTTGATAGTGGCGCGAATATGCTTATTAGAGTTAAGTAGCAGATTTAATTGCGTATGAAATTTTAATCTCCATTCAATTTTCGTAGGACTAAATTTATGTTCCCCTGATGTAACTTTTGCATTAAATGTCGTCGACGCGTCCTCTCGAAATTTTATATTTTCGTCAATGCAATCAAAATCGGAGCTTAAGTTTATTACCATCGGATTTGTATGATAATCTTTTGTATCGTGTACCCTAGGCACTTCAGAAATATCAATGAGATCCTTTAAATGGCCATTACAGTTAACTGAAATATTGCCTTTAACAGACGGTGCAATTTTAGGTGTAGGATCCACGATATGTACCTCATCAAACTCATTATTTTGTAATTCACCACTACGTAGAATCTGCGAAACTGCTACTTTAACTCTAGTTTGTGAAACTAAATTTAACTTAAGTTTCATACGGTTACACAGGATTTTAATAAGTTCTTTAGATAAACATAACTTATCCGAGGACACGTGACCTAATTCTTTTAAAATTCGTAATAACAATTTTTTATCAACGGATTTTTTTGTTTTATAATTATGTTTAGCAACTTTAATCAACATCATTTTAAAATATAAATTAAAATGTTGCCAACAACTTATCAAAGGAAAATTTTAAAATATGGATCGTTAAAATAACACGTAACCACCTCTAAATTAGTTTTGAAAAAAACTATTATTTTGTTTAGACAAAAACGCACGATAAAAATAAAACACACAATACGAAACGTACAGCACAAAGTCTGACAAGGTATTAAAACAAAATATTTTTTTCTTCTCCTTTTATACTCGAACGAAAAATAAATTTTTTTATTTTTGTTTTATTTTCATTCAATATTTTGGTAAAAATATCTGTAAAAATTGTAATGCCTTATTTGTTTTATTTTATGTGTAGTAATGTTGTATTATTAAAAAATTTGTAATTCGTTTCGAAATGTTAATGTGCATTTTGAAAGTTTTATGGTAATCATTTAATTATAATGACCCTTTGGTAAAAATACTGCAATGTCTTCTTATTGGCCTTTTAATGTAGACCACTGAAAATCTAGATTAAAGCGCTCAATAAGTTTTACTCAAAAAAATTAATCGTAACCCCTCCGTTTGGAAAACAAACCTATGCCATTTGATAGGTTAAGCCCATAGCAATCATCTGATATTAGTGGCATTCTGGTAAAAACTCTGCGCTGTCTTGTTATTGACCATTTAATGTAAACCACTCAAACTCTATTGAAGCGCTCAATAAGTTTTACTCAAAAAAATCTATCGTAACCCCTCCGTTTGGTAAACAAACTTATGTCATTTGATAGGTTAAGCCCATAGCAATCATCTGATATTAGTGGCATTCTGGTAAAAACTCTGCGCTGTCTTGTTATTGACCATTTAATGTAGACCACTTAAACTCTATTGAAGCGCTCAATAAGTTTTACTCAAAAAAATCTATGGCAACCCCTCCGTTTGATAAACAAACTTATGTCATTTGATAGGTTAAGCCCATAGCAAACACCTGATATTAGTGGCATTCTGGTAAAAACTCTGCGATGTCTTGTTATTTGCCTTTTAATGTAGACCACTGAAACTCTTAATACGCTAAATTAATTTTTTAGTCAAAAATCGTTTGGTACCTATTAATTCTGGAATATCACCAATGACATTTGAAATGTTAAGGGTATTGGTGTTAATATGAAACTTTGGTACAAACTTTTTAATGTATTGTTATTTGTTGTTTGTGATTTTGGGTGTGCCACTCAAAGAAATCAATGAATGAGTTTTGTATAAATATTTAAATGGAAATGAAATATCAGGTAACCGATTTGGGTGGTGGTAATGTAAATAATTGTAGAAGAGCGATGTGTTGTTTTATAAATCTAGTAAGAATTAAACTTTATTTATATTCATGAGTTCTTTTTCATTTCACTCAAGATTCTTATAAGAAATATTTTAACAGTGTATATACTAATACACATCTATTTTTGTTAATTGTTAGAAACGGCACAGTCATGTACAAATGTTAGATTCGAGTGTTTTGGTTGTTTCAGAATAAACTTTGAGGATATGCGACAAAAATATCATGTATATTTCAATTTTTGGTGAAATCTTATTATTTTTATGTTCAAAAGTTGAAGCATCTGTTTCGACAAATCTTCACTAAAGAAATATGTCGTTAAAGCTGGCCAAATAATTATAATTCTATCTATAGCAGGTAATAAAGACAACCATCTCATCGATACGTGCCGAAGAATTTCTTTAAATTAAATTTCTGAGTAGTTACAATATTCAATCAATTTTTGTCTTCGTTTAGCGGCGTTCGAGAAATGAGCATATACTTTCAAAATAATATTTTCAACATTAACGTCTAAATTATATAAAGATTTCTTTAAAGCGTTATATAAAATATGTGCATAACAATTCCCTTTCAAAATGATTTGATTTGATTTTTTTTAAATTCACATATAACGAATTATTTTTTCAAAAAATATATCAAAATTTGAATGTTGCCAGCACTTAAACAGACAACGTTATTTAAATTTGGTTTTTAAATTATCTAAAACGTGTATTACCATTTCGCACATACCAACGGCAGTTTCATTTGAACTTTCATCGAAATCTATTATTCTATTTTGAATCCCAAGCGACTTATCAAAATACTGAATGAAAACTGGGAAAAATTGACGATTTTTTCGGTTAGATGCATCAGTTTGAACTCCGAAAAACAAGTTTTTTGAAATTAAATGTGATACGAAATTATCAAGTAAAGGACCATGAACATTTTCCACAATCATTGTGGCTTTTGTACGGCCGCAACAAATTTTTTTGGCAATCTCTGAATCGGGAAGACTTTTTTAAGTAATTTTAAATTACAATCTAATGAATTGTATGATAAATTATGTATGAAATTATGAAATATATGAATGATTCCCAAAACACAAACATCGTTTTCTTGGGTGGAGTTCTTTTTAATAAAGAAATTATCTAAAATTTAACTGGTTGCAGCAGATGTCGAATTAACCTGATGTGCTGTTACATTTTTGTGAATTTGATGCGCCGAATATCCTTTATATTCAACTGAAAAGTTTACTTGACAAATAATACAACGTGCTTTTGTAGTTGAGTCGGTGCCGTTTTTTTTTAGCTTTTAGAGGCGTTTTATCATTTTCAGATCGCTTTTCAAAATCAAACATTGTGAACTGTTGTGATTTGGGATCTGTGAATCTGTAATGAACAACTCATTAGCAAAACACTTCGATAAAAATATTACACATAAAACTATTTTTCATTTAATGTTCAATTTGACTGAATAAATCTGTACTAACCGTTTTGGATTTAATCGTAAAGAACGATAATTTCAAAACACAACACAAGGAAAACGAAATGTCAAATGCAGTATTAAGAATTCGACAGTTTTGATAGGGTTACCAAAATAATAATTTTCAGGGATGTAAATATAACCAATAGTATCACAGTGTAAATGCAATATGCGCTGTCTGAAAAGCGATGTTCCATTTCAGTAGCATTGGCAATTCAAAGCGTAAATAAATTTTGCATATATGTTTGTACGTATGTATTCAGTTTAGACCTTTAATTATATGTTTTTATAAATATTTTGGAAACATGATTTATTTTTCTGGAGGAGCACATTTTTGCCCTTGTGGAGGATGGAGGCAATTTCTAACGAAAGGAGGATTGTATTACACAAAGAAGGACGGGTAGCAAGCCTACATGCGATACATATACATACTTATGTATATTGATCCACTTTTTATATTATGGCAAATCAAACAATCTAAGATTTTGGGGGATAAAAAAATAAATAAAGTTAAGTATATGATAAGAGCTAAAATAAAAATTGTAATGTTTTTGTATTGGAAATTGAAATTTTTTAGTTGACTAATGAAGCACGGCACTTATAAAAATTAAAAGTGGTAATAAGACGCCAAAATAAATTTTTTTAAATGTAGCGCCTACGTTAATCATAGAAGATCTAAATGTTCCACCATTTTACGAGAGTAATTCTAATTGATATATTAGATAAACCTACCAAAAAGTTTTCGTTTGAATTCCAATAACAATCCTGACACAACAAATGATTTATAGTTTGACGTTAATCTTTCCGATACTATATAAAAACAATTTTTTTTCCCTCGGTCAGATACAATATCAAAGTATATAAGTATGTATGTATATATTCGGATAAATAATCTATCTGCTCGATAATATCTTTAGGATATTAAAAAAAAAAACATATCCAAAAGAATCAATAATTTTCGTAAACCCAAACTATTATTCTTAATACGCCGATATTATTTGAGTATGGGTTTTCTCAACCCAATTTTGCTCTTTGCCAGTCCAAGTAGCTAATTGAATACATACTATTGTTGCAATTATATTTAATCATTTTAGTTTTCGCTTGTCTACAAACAAAAATTTCTAAATATCGTTTATAGTTATGTATTAAAAATTGTTGTCACCTATGTTCTATGAAGTTAGAAATTAGAATACAATATCGGTATACATCCAATCTACTTAGAAATTTTAACAATCAATATTTTATATTTTATCAAAATACTAATCACTAGAACCTGTTGATAAATAAATTTCTAGCATTCAGATAGGGTTTTCAGTGTGTGACTGACACTTCATATCGTTTTCGTGTGAATGCACTAGTACCAAATGCTAAAGAATTATGTACTTGAATCGGCACAGTGTTGAGTTCATTGGATTAAAATATATATTTTAAAAGTAAAACAAACAAATTTTTAAATTTATTTAAAATTCTATGTGTAACAAGCATACAACTCACATGCAAATATCTAGCAGCATGTACACATTTCGTTGTATATATGTATGTTTCATGTTTAATTAATTTTAACTTTTTTTTGGAAATTAATAACTGTAGGAGTACGACATACATCCATACAAGTTTTTTTTTTTAAATGTATATACTATATATAGAGACACATATACTTCACCTGAGTGAGTTTACTAAGCTAGTAAGGTCAAACAAAAATAATCGATCCACAGTAAATAATGATATGATCGGTATTGAGGATAAATCTATATCCAATCTAAAATGTAGAGACATTTGTTATCAACTTTTAATTTTTAAATAATTCCATTATTTAATTTAGTAAAATTGTTGTAAGTTGGAATTTTATTTAAATATTTTACGAAACCGATATAATTGTTAGATACGAGTATAAAGGTATACAGGTATGTACTAAGTAATGCAAAATTGGTATATGTGTATGTACATAATTATAATGTTATATACTTTGTACGTACATCGTACCTACTCTCATATATACATTCAATAGATTTATATACATAAAAGCTAGAACAAATAAAATATTTCCATTTTAACTATGCTCTATCAATAAAATAATTTTCACAAATGTCTATTCAATCGCAACAATAAAGGTAATCTGCAAATGGGGAAAAATTTAATTTCCAATCAATTTCTGTAATTTCCTATTATTATTTTTGAATTCTTAGATAGCAAAAAAAAATACCAGAAATATTTTAATTAAAATAAAATATTGAAAAAGATTTATATTCTCTCTAAATAATTATTGAATTTTGCAATTTTTGTTTTTTGAAAATTCTTTTGAATTTTGCAATCGAATATCGAATGCAATTTTATTATATTTTCAATTCTATGTATCTACATACTGTTATGTTCATTGTACATACCTATGAAATTACTAAATAAATTTCATTTTAAATAAAATTTAAGGTTTATTGAATTTCAATTTTATTTTAAATCAATAATTCAAAAATATTTTAAGAAGACATAATTGTAATACTTTTGGTAATTCAATATTTAGTTTATTGATTTATTTTTTGAACAAGATTTTTAACATGCTTATGATATGTCATGATTTGTCGTTAAGAAGTTTAACTTAAATTAAAATCCAAGCTTAAAACCACCCAATTTTCTTGTAAAGAAATGAAAAACTGACCAAGCAAAAAATCTTAGAGGAATGATATCCTCTGCAAGCAATTTATTGCGTCATCTGATTGACTACAAAGGCGTCCTAGAAAAAGCTTTAACTTATATAATTGTTTACACAGTAGAACTTCACCAAAAAAGTTAATGTTACATCTATGGTTGAAAAGTGTTTACATTCCCCAAAATAATTTATGAAAATGCAGATAGTTGTTTGTGGTTCTTATATAATTTTTTGTTATTTATTAAATTTTAATTTGTAAATGTTTATTTATTCATTATATTCAGTTTTTAAGAAAAGGTTTTTTTGTTTTTTTTAGTTATACCAATGATATAGGTGAAATATCTGGTGAAAGAAAATGGAAAGTTAAATTAAATGTATAAAAAAATTTTAATTAAAAATGTAAATGTTTTAATTTATACAAAAAAGTGACTTGAAAAAAATGCGATACATTTCGCAATCGATTTTCTCAGATTCTTTCATTTCTATCAAATGTTTTGGTGGTTGTTCCACCACATCCATGCAGAATCGTTTGATTAAAATTTCGTTGATTTTTAATATGAATTAAATAAAAATTATTGCAATATTATAAGTATTTTAAAGCAAAATAACACCATATTTAACACATTATGAGTTACTGACCTCGTTTATAGAAAAGCACTCCGCATAAGCTAAACTATATTATGCAACATTTGATTGACGAATTGGTCTGCAATTAGTAGTCGCTTACACATTATTATTATAAACATACCAGCTCCCCACTTTCAGAGCATCTCGAACATCCACTAGCATATAATTAATGAATTAAAAACTCTAAGCAACACAGTGACTAACACAAGCAAATGGTTGAAGCGACAAGTTCGCTAACTCAAAATCAATAGACCTAAAAAAACAAAACTGGAAATACCGTTGAGACAAAGAGAAATGACTGTAAAAGAAATGAAAATCGAGCATGAGAAAGGGAAAGTTTAGCATATTGCACAATTGCTTAGAACAGCTTAGGTATAGCAGATAGAAAGGCTATAATTACTGTGTAATTAGTTATGTCGTTTCTATTGCCACTTTTATAAATTGAAACTATTTTTGATACGTTCCATCTGTCAGGAAACGTTCCAGCAAGAAGAGAGTTATTAAATAATGAACTTAACTTCAATACTATAACATTTATAATTTTATTTAACAACAGGGACTTTCATCCAAGCCACATCTATCATTAAATGGTTTAAGTTTATCAATAATATCTGTTGCGGTAATATAAGGAACAGTAATACTATTTGACACTTTCAAGTAGTACATTCTAGAATTTGTGCTTAACACCCTGAAAAAATTTAGGGAATAAGTCACAAGTCGTAACTTGTTGGATGTCTTTTCATCTAAATAAGACATAAATGAAGGATTTCCATTAGGACCCGTTTCTCTTAAATATATTTCCAAACAAATATTGTATTTTCGTTTTTGTCAATAGAATGTTTGAAACAAATGTATATTAAATTGGGCGTGTAGCTTAGAAAACAAATCGTAATGAAGGTCAGTTGGATTACGTTTTAACTTTCATAATAAAAGTTGGAACATGACACTAAAAACCAATCAACATAATTTTGTATAGACGATCCACTTGATTGTTAATACTAGGAGCAGAAAGTTCACTGGCCCAGTCAATGGCACTAAAATATTCATTTAACCTACTAATATCAGCCAAGTTAAAATTAAAAACTTATTTATTTACAATTAAACTATCTACTTTACCAGAGAGTAACTTTACAGTCAAAATTAATTTCTAAAGTTTTATGAAAAATATCATTGGTTACAAAGAACATATTACATTTATTGATAGTTACTAAATCAACATTTTCACAAAAACTAGATCTAAAAAATTATCGGTAGCAGTTTTTATACGACACATCCGTTTATGAGTGCCCAAGATACTTTCAGAAGTACTATTTATATTTTCAAGTAGCATATGACGGTAAATTAAAATCACCAAACACACAAAAAACATCATCAGGATTTGATGTAAATTCTTCACAAATGGAAGCAATCGATAGAGAATGATTTATATAAACATCCGGAGGTATCTTCGGAGTTATATATACAGCTATGCTGACTATTTGTATTCACCCCATACGAAGTTGAACACATACCTGAGCGATGAGAACTTCTTCACTCACTAGGGATGAGTCGACCGCTATAAGAATCCCATCACCAGAATCCTTGTCAGAGTTTAATGACAACAAGAAAACTTTTATCGGATAACCGATAGCATGTTGACAAAACAAATTTCTTAAATCCCATAGGTTTGTCGGACATCCCACTTACATTTTGATAGTAGCAATAAAATTTGAAACAGATTTTTTAATTTAAAATTAATTTTAAGGATTGTTTTTGCTGTGTTCTTGATCTAGCGAATGAAATGCAATTTTTTATTGAATTCTTCGAGACACAAAATAATTTCCAAATACTGTTTTGCTTGTTACTTTGCCAGCGAAACTTTAACAACTTTCCGTTCAGTTTCGTTCAATTTATCTGTCACTGAACAGTGCGGAAAATTACATGCAAACTGAAGAAAACGTTAAAATCTTCTTGTTTGTGCATATCGTAAGCACTCATTTTTATTATTCTTTGTATTAATTTGTTTTTTATTAGTAGTTAAAATTAATTTTCTTAATTAATTGTGAACCATTTTATATTAAATTTATGGTATTGAAACATTTAAAATAAAATGAAATAATTTGGAAATTTTTTTTTTTGTTAAGAATTTATAACCTCAAAAAGATGTTTGTACATTTTTAAGATTTTAATATATTATTTTTGAGTTAGATAAAAACACCATCAATGGATTACCTATTCTTCTTTTATTAGTGTTGTGGAAAGCCTAGATGTCTTTAGGACAAAAGCAATAAACATAATAAAAAAGTTATATTCAAAGAGAATAAGTGGATCGAAATCACAAAAGCCACTGGAATATCATGTAAATTAAAATCTGAATATGCACATGGTTATAACAGTGAATTCCGTAACCTAACAATTTTTGTTCTCTAATATTCATAGAAGAAACGATGTGGATTATTGCGACCAAAATTTAATCAAGAGATGAAAAAATACGATAAAACGCCCAGGCTGCATGTTCGTTGTTGTTAAAAGTATTCGCCATCTATGTACATGCCAAAATGACAAAGCATTTTCATTTACGCGTCTGGCTCGAGATTGGCTTCTATTGAATATCTCCTTTGATTTTGGGGGTACTGCTCCCGGGTATGGTTTCATTAAATTCACAGTAAGTGAATGCTGCATCACACACGAAAAAATGACACTGTATTATGTGTGCTTGAAAATACGGCTGGCTCTGGAAATATGAGATTAGCAGCACAAAGTCGCTTTCCACAACTACTTTGGAAAACTCCTAAAATATATATATATATTCGGAAAGTCCAATTTTGGGCAACAAAGAATGCTAACAAACTTTTTGTTGCCAAAAATGGAAGAACTGAACTTAGTTGACATGTGGTTTCAACAAGATGGCGCTACATGCCACACAGCTCGCGATTCTATGGCCATTTTGAGGGAAAACTTCGGAGAACAATTCATCTCAAGAAATGGCCCGGTAAGTTGGCCACCAAGATCATGCGATTTGACGCCTTTAGACTATTTTTTGTGGGGCTACGTCAAGTCTAAAGTCTACAGAAATAAGCCAGCAACTATTCCAGTTTTGGAAGACAACGTTTCCGAAGAAATTCGGGCTATTCCGGCCGAAATGCTCGAAAAAGTTGCCCAAAATTGGACTTTCCGAATGGACCACCTAAGACGCAGCCGTGGTCAACATTTAAATGAAATTATCTTCAAAAAGTAAATGTCATGGACCAATCTAACGTTTCAAATAAAGAACCGATGAGATTTTGCAAATTTTATGCGTTTTTTTTTTAAAAAAAGTTCTCAAGCTCTTAAAAAATCACCCTTTATATATATATGTATATATATATATATAAATATATATATATGTATATATATATATACATATATATATATATATATATATATATATATATATATATATATATATATATATATATATATATATATATATATATATATATATATATATATATATATATATATATATATATATATATATATATATATATATATATATATATATATATATATATATATATATATATATATATATATATATATATATATATATATATATATATATATATATATATATATATATATATATATATATATATATATATATATATATATATATATATATATATATATATATATATATATATATATATATATATATATATATATATATATGTATATATATATATATATATATATATACGTGTTCAATCATTTACATGGTTAATTTTATTTAAAACACATATTACCTCCATCACTCTGTCAACCATATGCCCCGATATCTATATATGTATTAATAATTAATATGTATATGGCATCACATGAGGCCATCAACATTATACAAATAATTATTATATTTAAAAATTTGACTGAAAGAATCTGGCCGATGTTGAATAGCGATGTGTTCACACATCGACTGCAGCTACACAATTTGGAAAATCACAGCTTTCTGAGAAACCTTTCGCAAGTAACTGGAAGTCAGACATTTTTGGTTCCGTCACGTAGAGGCTACCAAGTATCGCCCATATTGCCCCTCAGGTTCCATATATTATAATTCGCAGCGTCTCCTTCCTTCCTAACTTTCCAGCTCCATTTCTCGTGCAATTGATTTGCCAACGGCACAAGACCGTTTCTTCTTTTGCTGTTCTTTTAATCTTTTAAACTTTTTTAATTTGCCAAACACTATAAATAGCTCCTGCAACTCTTTCAAGTCGTCCCCCATTTTTAAAAGATCACAAAATATTTTAAAATATACCCAATATACTAACGCAAACACATTGTAATTAATGCACAATTTATCATAATTTTCCAATAAAAATTCGTGATGATGATGAAAATGATTTTAAATTCAAATTATTCAAACAAAATTCTGACGACCATTTGTGTGCGTATAAAATAATTGAAAAGTTGTGTTACAGCTTCGCTAGCCAAGTTGTATCACTGATTCGCTGGTTGGGCCATTACTGCAAAAGAAAAAAGAAATATTTATTAAACTGAATAAATTTGATTTTGATTTTTCAGTAACTCATAGAGCTTAACTATATCATCTGACAGCTAGATTCGATAAAGCTAGATTTAAATGAAATCCTAAAACAAATAAAACCTGCGAATAAGTTTAATAAAGAGTGATCCAATAGAAGGTACTTTTTCCAAATGGGATTCTCATTGGGATTCATGCGTGGCAACGGTCATGTTCATATGACATTTGTGTTAAGTATTTATTGACATTTGACCATGAATAGACTTACGTAAGAACAACGTTTATAATATGTGGAAATTTATTTGAAAAGTCAGTGTTCAGTGAAAATCTGTTTTCGTGCTCTTTGACCATTTTATGATGTTCATAATCGTCCAACTTAACGAAACAATCAATAAATTTCGAACCACGTTTTGATATTTGGATATTCACCACCCGACTAGAGTGCGTACAAGTCGATCTAATGTGAATATTGCTGCTGTAGCTGAAAGTGTACGTGAAGATCGAAATCAATCAATTCCTCGCCGTTCCCAAGATTTTGATCTCTCAAATGGCATATTGTGGCGCATTTTGAAAAGAGATCTTGGTTTGAAGGGATACAAAATACATCGCGTCATCGATTTGGTTTATGGGCTTTGGAACAGCTCCAAATTGATCCGTTTTTTAAATCGAAAAATTGTGTTCAGCGATGAAGCTCATTTTTGGCTGATTGGATACGTCAACAAATAAAATTGTCGTATTTGGGCTGATGAACAGCCAGAAGATATTCAAGAGCTTTCATTACATCCTGAAGAATGTATTGTTTGGTGCGGTTTATGGGCAGGTGGCATCATCGAACCGTATTTCTATAAAATGCGGAAGGGCAGGGTATACACGTCAATGGCGCAAACTACAGAGCAATGATCAATGAATTCTTATTGCCAAAAATTCAAGATATTGATGTAGCCGACTTGTGGTTTCAACAGGATGGTGCAATGTGCCACACAGCAGGCCAAACCATCGAATAATTGAATGAAAATTTTAATGAAAACATCATATCAAGAAAGGAACCCGTGAATTGGCCTCCATGATCTTGTGATGGGACGCCGTTAGATTACTTTTTATGGGGGTACCTGAAATCACTTGTTTATATCGATAAACCGCTTTTCGAAAGAGTGCTCGAAAATTGAACCCATAGAATGGATCATCTAAGAGCCAGTCGCGGACAACATTCAAAAGAAATTATTTTCAAACATTAAATGTCATAAACCGAACTTACGTCACAAATACAATTTTTGATTATTAAATTGATTTTAATTCATTTTATGTCAAAAAAACTTCCGGAAGTTCCGTGAATATTTTCACATAAACATTCAAAGCTTTTAAATACCAATTTCTCGATGTCTTCTTGTAATATTGTTGTGTCATGTCTATGTTTAATTACATGATAAATTTTTATATCATCTCCGAACATGAGAAGATTTGAGTATTTTATGACTTCAGTTATTCCATTCATAAAAACGAGAAAAATCCATGGTCCAATATGGGAACCCTGAGGAACTCCGGACGTTACTTTGATTATTTTAGATTTTTCGCTTCCAATTGACACATATTGTACGCGACTAGACAAATATGAGTTGAACCATTTAATGAAGTTGGATGCAAAGCCAAAGTTGTAAAGACTTTTTAGAGCCTTGTGATGGCAGATGGAGTCAAATGCTTTACTAAAATCAGTAAACACTACGTCTACTTGGTTGCGGTTTTCAATTTCATTAATAACTTTGTTGGTAAATTCAACAAGGTTAGCAGATCTAGATCTTCTAGGCATAAACCCATGCTGATTGAGTGATATATGTTGAGCTAGGATTCCTTTAAAGCTGGATATCCCTCTATAACAAGTGATGTCTTCTCTTTTACCCGATTTAAATATAGGTGTAACTTTAGATATTTTCCATGTATCAGGGAATATTCCGGATGTTAACGAGAGATTGTATATATTCCGTAATGGTTTTATTAAAATATTAGCATATTTTTTTAATATAAACGTTGGAATATTGGAATATTATCCGGCCCAAACCCGTCACCAAACTGATTAAGTGCATATAAAATATCCTCATCACCAATAACCGGTAAATTGATAAGTACAATATTATTTACGTTTGATTGAGTGGTGAACCAATTACTGTTTGTATGTTTGTATACATGTTGAAAAAAATCCGCAAACATGTCAGCAATTTTTTTGGGATCTGATGTTTTAATATCGTTCAAATACATATTAGTTGGATAACCAACAATTACTCGTTTGGATCTAAAGTATTTCCAGAATTGTTTAGGGTTGGTTGTGTATGTATCAAATTCTTCATTAGATTGGAGAAACGCAGTCCTATCCGATTCTAAACCACTTTTAATCATCTTGACATAGGCTTTAGATTTACGGTTCTTCAGATTAATCAGATGGTCGTCAAACCAAGGAGGATGAGTATTAGATTTTTTCTGGCACAATGGAATGTGCGTTTCAAAACCTTGTAATAAAATTTGGTATAATTTGTTAGCACCTTATGGTTAACATCATTAGTGTTTAAAGCAGCGTCCCATTGTATAGCTTCTAAGTACTGCTGAAGTCCAGTGTGGTTTATTTTTTTTAAATTATAGGTAGTATGAATATGATGCCCGGATGTTGTTGACTTAATTTTATTTGAATCAAAAACTATTTCCATAGATTTGTGGTTAATATCATTGACAACAAATGGATTGAGTGATTCTGTCACTTTAAATATTTCTGCATCATTTGTGAAGAATAAATCTAATATTCTCTCAAGACCATTGACTATGTTGTTGATTTGCTTTAGGTTAAAACCAAACATAGCATCAAGAAAGACATATTCCGATTCTGATGTGATATTGCATGGTACAAAGGAATCCATATCTTGATCATAATTCCACATTACATTTGGAAGATTAAAGTCACCTAGTACTAAGACTAAGTCATTTGATTTTGTGAGATTAATTAATTCAACTCGGTGGTATCTAGGCTGCATAAATAAACAGATTCGTCTGATTTATTTTGATTTTTACGCACACATGTTCGATAGATGATGGAGTTAAATTTATAGCTACACTGGAAACCATTGAATGCACTGTGATAAGTACACCGCCTCCTGATTTTTTTTTTCACTTGTTGATGATGAACGATCACATCTAAAAACAGCATAATCATTTCCAAAGTATTCAAAACTGTTTATGTTAGGATTCAATGAGCTTTCACCATATAAATTAAATAATTGGTTTTTACAACAAAATTGAAAAATTTAGAAGCTTTTGATGCCATCTTGTTCGCGTTCTGGAAGTATATCGTAAATTTCTCGGATTTTTTATGTTTTACTGATTTAGCTAAATTAAAGGCTGGATGATAGGAATTGCTGACGGGTTATTGTTGGTTAAGAAAAGTTTTTGGCTGTGCAAATATTCCGAAAATTTTAACGACGTGTTAGTTGGTTCTCATGCAAGTGTCTTACAACAAATGTTTGCTGGGAACCTTATTTAAAATTTCTTGACATTCCGTAAAATGCCTTCGGTTAATTCTAGTACACACTAACTTTTTAATTTATATTTAATTAAAACAAAAAATGTAATGCATTAAATATGAGATACTCTATAGACTCTATATATGTAGATCCTTGAGCAGCCATTTATTCCACAGATAAATAAAAAAATAAAATATTTCTTCCATTTTATTTACGTTGTGTTATATTTTCATTTTCCATCTTAATTTATCTTATTTTTATTTAACATTCGTCAATATTTTGCTTCGTTTTTATGAATAGATATGAAATAACCTAAATTGAATTGATCAATTTATAATACGTTCAATTTGCCCAAATAGTATAGAGGTATATTGTCTAGGATATATAAATGGAATAAAGAAAACGTAAAAATAAATGAAATCAAAGTAAATTTATGAATTTCCATTTGGGAGTTTTCTTGAGTTTTTCTTTTATTTCGTATCATCATCATCCAGCGAGCAAAATAACAACAAAAAAAAACCTGAAATATCATCATCCAACATTTTTTTTTCCTCAAAGGATTTTTTTTTTTTTTTTGTGTGCTAGTTTTATTTTATATTAATAATTTTGTTTTTTATTCCCACCCAATTTTTCATAGGGAATCGATAACAATTCAATAGAGTATCAAAAAATATAGAAAATGAATCAAAATGAAGGCAAGAAATAAATTTTCATTAGAATAAGAAAGAATGAAAATCTAAGAATATTTTTTTTTTTTTTTTTTTGTGAAATGAAAAGACTTAGAATTTATTATATTTGTTATGTAGGAACATAAGTAATTTGGGAATTATTTATGAATGTATTTTACCATTTCCATTTATTGCTTTGCTATTTTGTTTGTTTGAATTAATACCGTATGGTAGCTAACTGTTTATATACATATGTACGTATATAGCAATGGTACAGGTGCTGAGTCATTGTATTCGGAAACAATTTGGCTTATGATTAGGTAATATATTTGGAAACAGATGAATTTTTTTTATACGCTTTTTGTTAATTGATCGTCCGAAGTTCGTTTTTATTAAGATTGATAAATTGATGTAAGCCCCAACGGGAAGTACCTGTGAAACGAGAGCAATATAAACCTATGCTATATATTATATACTGTGTAATTTATAATACGTTCTGATCACCACTGTAAGAAGCTTATAGCACAAACAATTAAAGTTTTTGATTACATTGAGAGATAAAACTTTATGTGGAATATGTTTGTATGTACATATGTACATAAAAAGTATATGTACGTCACTTTAACCAATACAAAGTATTAACTTTAGTTTTATAAATACTTGTACATTTTCTATATTTACATTTCGATTTAGTGTTGTTTCAATACCATTAGCCTTTATAACTTTTTGTGTACTCTTCTACTATTGGTGTTTATAGTTACATACATAATAGAAATAGTTTTCCAGTTATTTTTACATTTTTCTCTCTGATTGGTATACATATAACACAGTTTGTACAATACACAATACCTACTTCGAATACAAAAACAAACATTAACCGAACCAGAAAAACATATCATAAACATCAACAAAAATAAAATTGTGTTCGGTCAACATAATATGGGAAGGTGTATTTTGTGTTGTTCGTTTTGTTTTCCATAAAAATCCATATATTTTTGCTATATCTTAACTAAAAAAAAAAAAAAAATGTAAGGCGATTTCGAGGGAACTAACTAAAATTGAATACATAAATTATTTTCAACAGCATATACGAGTAAAACACGACAAAAAGGAAAACAAAAGTTTCTTTATACCAACATACTCGTAACAACGATGCGAAGTTCAAACAAAAGTGAAAGTAATTTTTAGAAAATTAGAAATATAAATATTAAAAGTTTTGTAAATTTATTTACTATGTATATATTATGTACCTGGTTGTTAAACAGAGCTTATCCAAGTTTTCATGTATCAACATCATTTATTATGTTTATGTTTGACCGCACCCAGTTAAATATGTATAGCTATTACATACTTAACTTTTTGTACGAACATGTTATGCATGATTCTGAAACCAAATAACCGACCAGCTAAACTCAGTTTCGTCACTTCGTGGTTATTAATATTTTTCGAATTTTATGCACAACTTAAGAACTAACGCAAGTAGCAATTTATAGGATTAAATCGATTTCAAAACCTAACAAAAACTAAAGTGTCACAAAATCTAGTTGTGTGTTCCAAAAGTGTTACAAAAACTGAACAGATATCTTACAAAACCCCACTGGCATCCACGTTTGGTATAGTTTTCTGAAACTCATAAATTTTTTTAAACTGGTTTGGAAACACTTTTAAATATGATTCTATACAACCGCAAAGTTTTACAAAACCTATGATAGCACCTATATTAAACCAATTAATAAAAATAAAATAGTATTTATGAAACCGCTAAATATTTTTTTCTGAGCTGTTTAAAAAAAAAACACTTTAGCATTACTAAACCATTTCAAAATGGATTTAAAGTTAATTTGATGCAACCATAAAATATTTTATACTCAATTTTAAATCGTATACTGCTCAGTGTCTAGACACCTGATTAGTTTTTTCAAATTTACTACAAAGCTTTGCCTTCATTAGGTGTTTAAAGAAATATTTAGATTGCCCACAGAGAAAAGATGAGTTTTAAAAAATGTATAGGCAGAACATGTTACAGTAGGACTACTACTTGTTAATGATTGCCAGATTGAATTTCAGTAATCATAAATTAGTAACACTTATGTATATAATATTATATAAATGATAGTTTATTCAGATTAATTTCAAATTATTTTAAATATATTATATTATTATGAATTAGTCTTTGTTAAAAGTAATACATAATATTGCTAATATTTATTTACACTATTTATAATATTTAAATATTTATATTGCAGCTCTGTTTACCCCAGTACTTGAAGCTTTTATGTATTCATTTAACAATTGTTTAGTGTCGTCAGCAAAATCATTAAATTTTTTATTCACGGCCATCATCAATACATTTTGTACTTCATAAAATGGAAGGAATTGCTTTTTTGTGTACCACCCCAAGAGTACAATAATAGCACTGAGTCTGATAATATTTTATTCATTATGTTACGAGCACATCCGTTCATTTGCTCCACTCAACGTCAACAAGTATGAAATCTCGTAAAATACAAATAATATTTAGTAATATTGAGTAAGGAAATCAAATATTTGGGTTCTCTTATCACTCATGATAACAGTGTGGGTGAGGATATTAAAGTGCGACTGGCAGCTAGCAGTCGTTCTTTGTATCCTCTAAGGCCTGCTAAAATCTAAACACCTATCAAGTGCCGTGAAGCTGAAGCTTTACAAAGCGTTGATCATGCCCGTTGTTATGTTTGGATGTGAAAGTTGGGCACTGCCGGATGTGTACGAGATATGGCTCCTTACATTTGAGAGAAGAATCATGCATGGGATTTACGGCCCAAAACGCGAAATAGATGGTACATACCGAGCTCTGTACAATTTCGAGATCAGAGATCTGATGAAGATCCCCGATATTGTGCATGAAGTAAGATCTCAGCGAGTACGCTGTCTCGGTCATGTTCTGCGTGCTGATCCGGAATGAACTGTGCAGCGATCTCTCAAAGGAGAGCCACCATATGGTAGGCCCAGAGGTCGTTGCCATCGTCGCCGGCTCTACGATGTAGAGAACGACTTGGCCTCTCCAGATTGTCTTAGACAGTATCAAGTAAGACTCAGTAAGGGGCCAGTAATGGCCTTTAAAACTGTTCATTATTATTATTATTTAGTAAGTAAACTCATTAAAACTAAATTATTCTATAAAACAAAATAGAAATAGAAATTCTATAAAATTATGTGGAAAACTCTTCTTAACTATATAGTCTCGCTTAAAATTGTGTGTCTTAGTACAGTAAAGTAGACCCACGTGCACCTCCGTAGTGTAGTGTAGTACATTTGAAATTTAAATTTCATTTTACTTTTGTTCAAGCGTATTGATTTACTATTAATTATTTTATTAATCTAAAATTGTTATAATTCCCTTTTTTAAACTTTGGTGGCAAATAACATTAAAAAATATTTATCTAATAATAATAATTATAAATAATTGATAGCCAAAATTGATAGCACCACGATATGTGTATGGGACTGTACGGAAATTTACATATAATATTTAATTTTGAAGCGTTACTATGTGATATACTTTGAAATCAGTAAGTTGTAAGTTATCGCCAAAACGTGTCCTATGGTGATTTGCAACGCTACGCTCCACTTAAAACTACTATACGACTACGAAAAAAAGATACACATATCTGTATGTTAAATGGTATCTGTAACCTTATTACTATTGACCCATTGTCAGCTTTTTTGCTGAATTTTTTAAACGGATTGTCCGCCAGTCATTATTTATTTTTTAAAGGAATGACAACAGAAATTATCAATACAGAAAAGATAGTTCCTTTTTGATGTGGAATTAAAAAATTAATAATTTTAAAAATTTAATTTTGTAGTAAACAACGGACCTGAAGATCTTTTAAAATATCCAAAACCCGGCCATTTTCATAAAAAAAAACTATTAATTTGGTTTACGTATATGATTAAGTTAGAGATTGAAATTGACGGTTAAATTATGAATAGGTACAGCCAACAAAAAACACTAAAATTAAAAAGTAATAAGAAATGTGTTGAGAACTTAAATCTGAACCATCAACTCAGTAACAAGCCTTACAAAACTGAATACAAATTTTAAGCAATCATAATATATTTAAATCATGGAACTGTGGCGTCAGAAATTTCCACAAAAAATGTTGTAAGGAATGTTACTGGCATGCTAGAAATATTTTTAGTTATCAGTTTGTGTTCAATATTATATTTTAAAACTAACCATTTGATTTTTAAAATCTAAATTCGATTTTAATTTCCACTCGATATTGTCCAAATCGTTTATGGTACCAATAGGAAGTTCTATATCAGGTTTGTCGTGGGAATCTTTGTTCAGGATAGTAGGCATTCAGGGTCGCTTTTAAATCGGCCTGCTTTTTAATTATTTGATTGATTTTCCCTGAGATTCGGTTTATTTTGAAGTTTAATGATTTTTCATCAGTACTATTATATGTAACGTATAATATTATATTTTTATTTCTGCTTACCATTTGTAAATTGTATAGATAAAGGATAGGAATACCCATTTGATGAACTGCGCAATTCGATAATATCCTCACGTTGCTCTTTGGCTTCTACAGCATGCCTGTAAGTTGACGGTAATCCAAAAATTGGACTGTTATCCCGATTATAGTTTTCATCAAATTTTTCTAAATGCTTTCGAAACTGGGCAAGTTAAATCAAGTAAATGATGATCTTTAACAGTTTTATTATTTGTTGCACTTATGTTACTTGGCCCCGGACGATTATCTGTATCTATAATTTAATAGAAATTAATTATTTTTGCAAACTAGGTTATAACATAAACTATTTTTTTGTATATACGAATATATTTTTTTGTATATACATATATGTAAAGTGGCTGGTTTGAGATGGCACAACATTACGAACAATTTCCTCTGCATTTCCTGAGCTCGTCACTATAATTATCTACTGATTGAAAAGATTAAGGCTATTATGGTATTGGTAAATTATCATATTTTATTTTATAACTAGTAATGTGGAAAACATACGTGCAACCTTATGAGTTACATTCTAAAATAGCTATACAATTTATTTATTAATCAAACAAAACCAAATTTACGTATGGCGATATTTTGATTCACTTGATTCGAGTCATTTTATTTTGACTGCTATTTTCCTAGATGACTAAATAGTCAAATAGTTTTATTATTTCGAACAAACTAGAAAACAGTCATTGCACAACCCTTTTTATTTTACAGTCATTGCACAACCTTTTCCATCAATTTGTCCTTTGTGGTCGTTTCTCAATAAATTTTGTGTGACGTAATCATATTTTGTGTAGAAGTAGTATAGAAAAGCAACTGCAATTTTGTTGTCAGTATAAAAAAAGTTGTAAATGCACAGATAATTGCCTAATAACAACCATGTTATTTTAGTTACACTATACCGTCCTTATACATTTTATTACCTCGATCTACCAATCGATTTCTGAAACAATTTTATGGCATCAAACAAACAAAATAATATTTTGTGATAGTTACATAGAACTATTTTAATTCAACAAATCATTTCTGTGGCGTGAATGAAACAAACGATGTAAAATCTAGATTACACTAAATTTATTTATTCCGATTAATTACACTTAAAACTAATTTAATTATTTCACTTATTTAACTTAATTATTTAACGTCACAATAATTATTTTATTACAGTTTAAGAACACTGTATTTTACTTTATAAATACTTAACTTCACTTTTTCCTTTTTATTACTATAAGCATTCTCACGGTTAACCCACAACTAATGTTTCTCCCAAATGTTTATCGCGTATTTATACCAAATATTCTAACTTTCTAGAAATCTCCACAATATTCGATCAGTCTAGATTAGTCTAGACACATTTACTTTTCTACTTTATAATAGTTTTACACTAACGATAGTGTCGCTACGCAAACAGAGATGTCGCCACGATCGTAACAATGTATTGTTACGATCGTGGCAACATCTATGTTTGAATAGCGACACTATCGTTAATGTAAAATTGTTATAAAGTAGAACAGTAGAAGTGTCTAGACTTATCTAGACTAATCGAATATTGTAGAAATTTCTAGAATGGTTAGAATTTTTGGTATAAATACGCGACAAACATTTGGGAGTAAATCAGTTGTGTTTTAACCGTGAGAGTGCTAATAGTAATTAAAAGGAAAGTGTGTATAAAGTAAAATAAAGTGTAATATAGTGTTGTTAAAGTGTAGTAAAATAATTATTGTGAAGTTAAATAATTAAGTTAAATAAGTGAAATAATTAAATTAGTATTTAGTGTAAATAATCGGAATAAATAAATTTAGTGTAATCTAGAATTTACATCGTTTGTGTTATTCACAATCCCGGGAACGAACCTTGAATTTGACAAGGCACAAACGTAACAATTGGTGACAGCGGTGGGATTGTGAATTAAAAGATGATTCTAGACGAATTGAAGATTTCCGATTTAAAGGAAGAGTTGGAGCGACGTAGTTTGTCAACGGTCGGCCAGAAAAATGTATTGAGGCAACGATTACTTCAAGCATTAGAGCTGGAGGGTAATGATCCGGCTAGTTATAGTTTTGACGAATCGACATTTTCCGACCACGCAGAAGGGGACGAAGAGAATGGAGAAAGTAAAGAGGCGGTAGTGGAGCTTGAATCGGTTCCTTCTGGAAATTTCGATATGGCGCAGTTAATGGCAGTTATGATGAGAATGGAACAGTCCAATTTGGAAATGAAACAGTCTATTGAAACTTCAGTAGAAAAGACAGTTAAAAAGTCTGTTGAAAAATTAAACCATAAAATGGAACAATCTAGTAATCAATTAAATCAGAAAATTGATCAATCAAATCAGGAAATGAAAGAAATTAAGCAGTCGATGGGCGAGATCAATAATAAAATGGACGAGAAATTCAATGAAATTGTATATCAATTTACATGAAGAAGTAGAGCAAATTGAACAAAAATTACAAAAGGATATCCAAGGGTTGGAGCAGAAAGTTATGAATGGGAGTGAACAAATGGAAGAGTTACAAGAGAAAGTTGCAGGCTTCGAAAAAGAACTTCTTTACCTCAAAGTTAACGGAACAACGTCGCCAGTATCTCAGCCAATTCAAGCAATGAAATTTAAGCCACCGATATTTGATGGCACAACATCGTTTGCGGTTTTCAAATTTCAATTTGAGACAACGGTTAACCAAAATGGGTGGAATGACGCAAATCGGGGAACAGCATTAATAGTGGCTCTAAAAGGAGAAGCGGCTGAAACACTGCAGACTATTCCGCAGTATGACCGTAGTAATTACAACGAAATAATGAAGGCGCTGGATCGAAAGTATGGAAGTGACCATAAGCGAGAGATGTATCGTATGGAGCTGAAGAGCCGATGTCAAAAGATCGGAGAGACTCATCAAGAATATTCCGCAGCAGTCGAGTGGCTAGTGCATTTGGCACATGTGAATACATCTCCCGATTACATGGAGAGGATTAAAATGGACGCATTCATCGATGGAATACGGGATCCGGAAACACGTAAAGCAGTGATGTTATCACCTAAGGCGACTTTTGCCGAGACCATCGCGTGTGCTTTAATAAATGAGAATGCGCAGGCTATCATAAAACCGTCGCTTAAGGTACGACAAGTAGAAATGGATAGCAGCACCAAAGTCGAGCGGTCGGTTCCAAGATACAGAGAGGGTGGTAGCAAAATAAAATGTTGGACATGTGACAAAATGGGTCATATGTCGAGAGACTGTAATGAAGGAAAATCGAGGCATACAAGATCACGATCTCCTATGCAACGAGCAACAAGCAGAGAGCGGACGTTGGTCAAGGAAGATGGCCAAGAACGAAAGGAGTCGTTAAACTACAGCGAGTTTACTACAGCGAGCCTAAAGGGGCAGAAGCTGACTCCCACCACCAATTGCCCCATAACCTCCATCCCTATTTCGAGATTGGGACGAGTCGGTGACAGCTTAACAATTAAAGGAAGCATTGACGGAAAGAGCCGTGTTATTACCCTAGATACAGGAACGGTGCGCACGTTTGTCCGTGAGGATCTAGTAAAAAGAAGAGTACTACCAGCCAATGAGTTGAAATTACGTACAGCCACAGGAGAGAGCGCAGACATAAAGGGCAGGAAGCTTTTGAGAATTAAGATAGGCAATGCTCAATTCCAACACGAAGTGCTGGTCGCAAAGATAGTGGATGAAGTCATCTTGGGGATGGACTTCATGAGGGCGAATGGCTTCGTGGTGGATGTTGGAAGAGGAGTATTGGACTGTGATAATTTCGAGTTACCACTGCGAGTGGATGATGTGGAAACAACTACTAGGCGGGTAATAATAGAACATCGGGAAAAGCTGACACCGAATTCGGAAACAATTGTGTGGGGGAGATTGGAGGGAGGTTCAGGGCCACCCAGGTTGTGGGTTGTAGAAGCCAGTGAAGAAGAAAACGAAACCAAAGGAATTATGATAGGGAGGACGTTAGTAAAATCAGATAACGAATGTAGGGTACCGATTAGGACCCTAAATCTCTCGGAAAAGACAAAAACAATTAAGAAAGGAACTGTTATTGGTAAATGTGAAGAGGTGTCAACGATAATGAAATGCGAGCAGAAAAATCCGATTAGAAACACCGATACGCAAGGACAAAAGCAAATAGTAGAACACCTCATGCAGATGGACTGGGGATCTTACCATGAACCAGAAAAAATTCAGCACGACAACTGTTCGAACAGGATAAGTCGATATTTTGCAGTACACCGGATAATAATGGAAGGGCTAACATGGTGAAACATCGAATTGATACCGGAACGGGGACACCTATACGCCAAGCACCGAGAAGTTTACCTTTAGCAAAACGAGAAGAGGTGGATCGAATGGTAGCGGACTGCATGTCTGGAGTGATTGAATCATCTTTAGGATATTGTCTCCTAATTAAAATATATTTACTTGTTATATGATACATTTATTTATTATAATTTAATGTCCACATAATTTTGTTAATGGTTATAAATTATTTTGTTTATATAATTTACTTATTGATTTTGTATTATGTAATTTATTTATTCAATTATCACTTATACATTTATAAATTTATTTAAAATATATTTCACAAATAAAAATCATATATGTATATATTTTTCACCACCAATTGATTGAGAGTTGTTTTGCAAAATCCAAATCGTAATGGACGCCAAAAATCTTTGTTGTGTTTTTGTTTTGTTGTGACGTCGCCTTCGTGTTCGTTTTGTTGAGGGAACACATGCGCCGGCGACGGTCAATACTGCACTTATGTGTTAGTATTGCATCACCGAACATTGTTGGTTCGTGGTGATGTTGTTAGATGGCGACACGCTTTACTATAAATGTTTTATAGTAATGGTTTGGCTATTAGATAGTGGTGGTTCGGCTATTGGATATGTGATGGGGTTAGTGAACGCTTAATTCAAATAAGTTGGTTTATATTTGAATTTCACTAATTGTTTTGTTTGTGGCAGAATCGAATATCGGTGAGTCGAATATTCGAGCTGCTACACATCAAACAGTCCATGGAGTTCACCTGTAGTATTAGGCGAAAGGAAGGATGGGAAAATGCGCTTTTGTGTCGATTACCGAAAGCTAAATTCAGTAACGAAAAAGGATAGCTACCCACTACCAAGAATCAATGACACGTTAGACACATTGTCAGGTGTTAGAATGTTTTTAACATTGGACCTGCAAAGCGGGTATTGGTAGGTGGAAGTCCAAGAGCAACATCGTGAAAAAACAGCGTTCAGTGTGGGTAATGGGCTATGGCAGTTTACGTGATGCCATTTGGATTATGTAATGGCGCAACTTTTGAACGACTTATGGAGCGCGTATTAAAGGGGCTGCACTGGAAGACTTGCCTCGTGTATTTGGATGACATCATAGTTATGGGAAAGGATTTCGAAGAACACTTAAGAAATTTGTCATAGGTATGGAAGCGATTGCAATCAGCCGGTTTAATGTTAATTCCGAAGAAGTGCTCATTATTTAGAACGGAGGTAAAGTTTTTGGGGCACAAGGTAACGACCAATGGAATCCACACCGATGAGGACAAGATATCAGCGGTAAAGGACTGGCCAAGACCTAAAAATTTACGGGAATTACGGAGCTTCCTCGGATTGTGTACTTATTATGGGCGATTTGTACCAGGATTTGCAAATGTGGCAAAGAGCTTACATTATTTGACCCGGAAGAACAGAGCATTTGAATGGAATGACGAGCAAGAGGAGTCATTCAATGAATTGAGAAAGCGATTATGTACAGCACCATTGTTGGCATACCCTATACCTGGTGTTAAGTTTATTCTTGATACCGATGCAAGTAATGATGGCATTGGAGGGGTGTTGTCGCAAGAAATGGAAGGGCAAAAAAGAGTAATAGCTTATTACTCGAAGGTGTTATCTAAACCAGAACGAAACTATTGTGTAACTCGTAAGGAATTGTTGGCTATAGTGGAATGTGTGAAACATTTTCATAAGTACCTCTTTGGCCAAGAATTTCATATATGGACGGACCATTGAGCATTACGTTGGCTGTTGCAGTTTAAGAATCCAGAAGGACAAGTAGCGCGTTGGATTGAGCGACTACAAAGTTATCATGACCAGATCGAACATCGGAAAGGGAGTACACATGGAAATGCCGATGCATTGTCAAGACGACCATGTCAAGTGGAATGTAAGCACTGCGGGCGTATAGAAGCAAAGGAAAACGTTCTCGACATCAGGCTTATGCGAATACTACCCAATAAGGAATGGACGGATGAAACGGTTAGGGACGAGCAGTTAGCAGATCCAGATTCGGCAATAATCATGCAACTTAAGGAGACAGGAAATCGTCCAACTTGGTGTGAAATTGCGGATAAGAGTCCCACAGTAAAGGCTTACTGGGCACAATGGGATAGCCTCCAAATCGAGAACGGATGCTTAAAACGAATATGGGAAAGCTCGGACGGTAATGTGAAACAATTGGTAAAAGTGATGTCTAAGTCTAGGATTGCCGAGATATTGAAGGAGTATCACGGAATTACAATAAATAATATATGAGCATACATGGTTTTTTGAAAACATCTTTCTACACCGTTTCATAATAACTAAAGAGATTTAATAAATCTGTCCTGATAGGTTATAGGACAACTGATATGTAACCGATTCAGAAAAACTTAATAGTTGTGATACAGTTTATTGAAATGCTCTCAGAAACGCTTAAAATATACGAACTTAAACCATTGAGGAACAGTATTAAAGTTCCCAGTTACAAATAAACTTAAATAAAACTTTTATTTTGGTATTTTTGAAACTTCGGTTTTCGGATAACCGTAACGGACTATGAGTAAAGTTAAGTTTTTGCTTAAAATCAGGAACATTTTTGAAACTGCAACCGGAAGCGAGATTACATCTAAAGAATCGAAGTGATCTACACAGAAATGAAAATGCAAGAACCTCACCGAAGAAACAAATTATTTTAATCATCAAGGAGTTTTCACATATCTGCTCTCAAGAGATTCCAATCATGTAAAATAGTAAACCAACTTACTTGAGTTACTCATCCCATTGTTTGAATCTCCTATAAAATCAAAGAAATATACAAAAAATCTACATTATAGAGTAGTGTATCACAGTAGTTTTGTGTATCACGTTGCAAACTCGAGATTTTTTTAGTTTTTTCGTTTATTTTTGGGCCAACAGTGAAAATGTCAATGTCGTTGTTGAATCTGACGATACGCTAGACTCGTCTTGCTCTTTTAATGATTCGATAATTAAATCATCTTTGTTGGAAAAAAAAAATTTAATAATATATTTTATTCCTTCATAGTATTTCTGTTTGGACAGTGAATTACCGGAACAACTAAAATGTAAAAGAAAATATTTTAATAACATTTATTTTAAATTTTACCTGAAACGGGTTGTCAAATTTTTGATGTTGCTCTTGATTTCTGCAGTAGATTTACCTACCCTTTAGTTTGATCATAGACAGCCATATATACCATACGTATGTGAAATTTATCCTATACCTGTCCTAATAGGAACAACAGCGAATAATTTTGCATGTGTGTGAGTGTAAATATGATTCAAATGAATGTTAAACGAATTTTTATATTTTTATTGTTAATTATTAAATTAAATAATTATAGAGATCTACAGACACTTAACATAATGAACGGGATTTGAGAGCCTAGCAAACAAATAAGGAATTCTATAATCGTGTGTATTGTTCGAATACAGGAATATCCAATAATCCAATTTTTAAAATGACGGCCATGTCAAAAACACCTATTACCCACGCAATCACCACTCTCGGCGACAGCGTGATAGATTACATCTTCCCTAGGCGTCTATCTAAGCATTTGCGACCTTCTTCTCGTCATACAAGCCACGGTTCTCGATTTCACCGGTTTAATTAAACAGAAACGTAAACAATATTTGTGAATATGATTAAAACTAAAATCTTTACTAAAAATAACTTCATTCTATCTTTTTTCGCCCTTCCGCTATTTAAATGGCTAAAACATTTTAAGACCTATAATAAATGTAGCCAAAATTAACTTATCAATAATTAGTTCACGTCAAATTTGCTATTCAGTAGCTTGAACTGCTATAGACACTTTTTTTTTCTGAAACCGATTTGTAAATTTAGTCAAACATTTTACGGTTAAGGTAGCCGCTTATTAGAACTGCCAGGAGAAAACTCGGAAAAATCCTACTCTAGGATTTAGGAACAGTGCTAAAACCAATACACACTTGGAAAAGGTATATCACATGATTCTGAATGTAGGGAAAGCCATACTGTAATTCAGTAGGGAAAATACCACCTAGGCCACCAGCCTCCGATCTGCAGCAGAAATCTTACTGAGCTCGACAGCAGTGTCATCCGAGTTTGCAATATCACAACTCAGGAAATATACAGAAAGATGCGACTACTTCGCTGTTGGAGGAAGTAGTAAGCTGACTGTCAGGTAGATTTATCGAGTCTACAAATACCATTCATAGCCACAGCTTTCTTGAGTCTAGTGACAACAAACACACGGTTAATTTCTGTGGGTGGATCTTAATCGCCTTTTATACTCTATTTGTGCCATTATGGAGGCCACTAAAAAATTATCCCAATGAATTATTATTTTATAAGCCACTCAACTCGTGGTTATACCTCGGCTCATCCAATTTCTAGAAAAAGAAGACCACCACTGAAGCTATATCTATCCGGATAGCTCAGGGCGCGGATAACGTCGGGGGTTTTGGTGGGGCCATATGCGAACCTCGATAAGCTGCATTAAAGGAACAAAATCTAAGGTGAAAGGAACAGTATTTTTGAAATACACTGAAATGTAGAGCAGTAAGAGAATTTGGCGCACCAGAACCGCAAACAAAGATCCGTCTGGCCTCTTCCTACCTTTCAGTGGCGGATACAACCAAAAGGAAAAATGTGAAAACTTAGTTAAACATTACTTATTTATTAAAGATTATTAAACACAAACCTGAGTTCTTGAATCTGTCCTCAATTCATTACGAAATCCTATGATCACTTCCAAAATGGTCAAGGACTGTAAACATTTTATTAACGTCCTTTGCTCTAATAATTGTGTCAGAGTTATGTTGGTTCCGGCTCATTGTGGCATTGAAGGTAATCAGATAGCTGATGTTTTAGCTAAAACAGGCTCAAGTACGAAATTCATTGGATCTAAAGCGGCAGTGCCCCTGACGTTTAATTGTGGTAAGAACGCTATTAAGCTAAAAACTACTTGTTTTTGCAGGCTAAGCGTAATTGGCTAGCTTCCACTACATGCCGAGTGGCTAAGTTCTTAATTTATGAACCTAATCTGAGGCTCACAAAGTTTGCTCTATCTTTGAAGAAAGACCAACTGAGAGTTCAGGTCACTATTCTGACCGGCCACGGCCGTTTTAAACTCCATTTACAAAGAATAGGACTTGTTCAAGATTCCTTGAGTGACAACGATGACAGCATTCAATTTGTTTGTGGTTCTCCCGCTTTCGAGGTAGTTAGGTCCCGATTTCTTAATCATAGTTCTTTAAATGTAGGTCAATTGTCATCCCTACCCTGGTTTAAGCTGTTCTATGGGCCCAGAGTGGCATTGAGTGCGGAACCTGCTTGAGTTCCAGCCAACTTTAATAATAATAATAAAAACACAAACCTGTAAATGGGAGAGTTCTTACAGAAAAATGTTTCCACTAAGTAGGTACGGTTTTCGAATTAGATAAATAAGCATAACAGAAAGCAACTTCCTTAATTCAAATGATGCTGACATACTATATGTTGCAAGATAATCTGTTTTATTCCACACATGGCCACCATTCTAAAATCTAGCGAAAAAATAAAAAAATTCAGTTATTCTTTGAAAGATTTTTCATAAACGCATAATCGATTTCATCCTTCAATCGAAAGAAGTGAATTCATCAGTTTGATGTTGGTGGCTTCGGCACAAAGATCCTTCAACAGACCAGGAATCCACGACAGCAAAGGAAGTGGTTTTGAAGGATCGCCCACTGATAGCTGACAACCACTCCAGATGTCATTAAATTTGCGGAATTCAACGTACAACCACGTGTATGTCTCATCAATACTTCACTCCATTCTCTGCTCGGCTGTGTAAAATATAATAAAGAGCATCCCTGTGTGGTGAAAATTTGAGAATAAAGTTTTTTAAACTATTTACAAACTGGCATGAAAAATGAAGAAACTAAGATTTTCCCTTTGGATTTATTAAACGATATGCATTTACTTGGGGGGTTAATACCAGTTTCTTGGAGTTTTCGACACTATAAAATATGATAAATTTAGTTCAAAATATGATTCCATATAGCCTATTAAATTTAAATTTTTTAATTCAAACCCTTACATTTAAATGGATTAGCATGAAAAATTCTAATTTTATAGTTCAAAAAAACATAAAATGAAAAGGAAATGGATTAATTTGGATCATGCACCTTAAAAATATTTCAAATCAATTCGATGTTATGTAAACGTTTCTAAATATAGATATTTCCTTATATAGGTTACATTCGTTTCTGGACAAATTAAAATACCAAACTTTTTTTTTTGTGTAAATAATCTGACCTGAACCTTACCTTGTCCGATCTCAATTATGTAATTTCCTTTCCTCATTTTTCATTAATTATATTGTATGTTAAATTGAAAGTTAACTCTAGAAGTAAAGTTAAGCAAAAGGTAAAGAAAAAAATTATTTATTGTGCCCAAAGCAACCTTTTATATTCCAATCATTTCCTTGGTAATTTGGGGAATTTCAATAGTAAGAAATATTTTTTTTTTACTAAAATCTGTATAAAAAATGTTTAAGAGTTTTTAATTAAAAATTTAAAATCAATAAATTAAAAAAAAAAGGAACATTTTCTTTTACTCTACTTTATGCTAAATTAATCAATTTGATTTAGGAAAATGAAAAAGGGACTACACATCACATTATCATCAATATGACATTCCATTTCTTAGTATTTTATTTATTTAGGCTGTCCATTTAGCTGGAAATGGTAGAAAAAATTTGTTTGCTATTCCGGCATATTTTATCACGTTTCACATGTGGTGTGATTTTAAAATCATTTACTGATTTTTTTTTATAATTCGATAAGTCAATAAGTTATACGTAGAAATCAACAGGTTTAATAAATCAACGATAATTTATGACGATTCTGTAATTGCAAAACAAATAAAAATTATACGAATGGACGACTCCAACCAAATGCATAATTGACGAAAATTGGTTTTAAATTTATCCTATTCCTATACAGTCGCCTTTTATTTGTTTTTACAAAACGCTGTTCCAACCTTTACAGATTAAATGAAAAATAAAATTAGACATTTTTATTTTGCTTATGTTTTTAATTAAAAATTTAAAACACGAGCGAAACTCGTTACTTGAATTTAAAAAAAATGGAAAATAAATATATCCTTCTGCGAGATTTTTGAAAGTTTTAGCGACAGATTTAAACATATTTTCGTATAAAAGCAAATAAAACAAAAACGAGAACGAGTGATTAATGAAAATGTTAAATTTTAATTTTCCATTTGTTATTTTGTATAAATCTTTGAAATTAAATAAAAGTGTGCACAATAACAACAAAACAGATGAGAATAATATTGAATTAAATTGTAATACACAACTTTCTAGGTTTTTAATAAAATAATAATAAATTGGAAAAAAAAACTTTTCCAAAGTAATTTACTACGTTTTAATTTAATTTTAGGATTTATTTTTGGTTTGAACCGGTCCTTTTTCATTTAGTTTAATAATTATAAATTCTGTGCTCGTACTGTGTTTGTTCAATTTTATATTTTTATTTTCAGTGAGTTTATGTACTAACGCAATTTTGCAACAAAAAATAACACAAATAAATATGTTTCTAAAAATGTTAATTTACAATTAAAGAAATTTAAAAATATTTTACCGCCATATTTTTATGTATAAACCAAATTATTTTTAAAAGATGCTCTAGCTCTAGACTATATTAGTAGGCAAGGTAAAAGTATAATTAATTTTACTTAAATTAAATTAAATTAAGAAACACCTAAGTAACGGGTAATTAATCTAGTTGTTTTTAAATAATTAATTAAAGTGAAATATTCACCTCTGTAATGGAAAACATTGCTAATGAAAAATAAGGTCGTTAATAAATATTAGTCATAGTTAGTTATATTATTAGAATATATTAGCTATAAGTTGCTTGAAGCATATTTATACAAAATCTGTCTGTAATGTTTTGAAGTAGCAGTAATTTTATTTGTATCTTCATTTCATAGTTTTCTTTTTGGGCTTTTAAAATTATTGTTATACTAGCATGAACCATCTAGTAATATATTTACTATTAATTTTCGAACAGTGGCTGGTGAAGATATAAAATGTTATCATAGTTGAACTTGCCACATGTTGTACCAACTCGATGTTATACCTAAATAAGTTGTAGCGAAAAATGAATTGTACGTAATCTATTTTTTGCTTTCTTTATAGATTTAAATAATTATTTGGGGTTTCAGGGTTACGTCCTTTTATTTCGGATATATGTACGTGTCTTTAGTTTCTAAAACCCCAATATGGCCATTTAAAAAAAGAGTTGTTAATGCCAAGATATACTAAGATGGTTCTGATGCCTACTTCTTATTGATTCGCATAGGTTTCAAAAATCACTGTTTCCAAACACAAAATCTCATTGATTTTTTTAAGGAATATAATAATATAGATGCAAAACCCCATGAAACTTTTAACGTCAAAAAGATTAATATTATATTTTTAACGGTTTTTGAATCTTCAGTGTAAAATCACCCGGTCTGCAGCTAGAGCATTTTGTAAAAATAATCAAATGGTTTGCTTATTGGGGTATGTCTAAAAGAGTATTTTTGGATTTACTGGACATCAAAGTATATCGATTGTGTGGAGGATGCCGGAGTCATTTTGTAAATCGTGTTTTACCTACAGAAACACGTGGTGGAGATCGAACCAGTTTTAAGTTTTCTGAAAAGTGAAACGCTATAAAACAATGTTTCTAAATTTAAAGTTTAAAGTATTTAGCAAGTGAACTGTCAGTTAATAAACTGCATAAAATGTACATTGTACAACAATGAGAGTTCACACCATCTTCAAGTAAAATCATCAGCTACCTTCGCTTTGTCTTTAACACATCGTTCAAGAGAGGACTTCGAGCTCCTGTTACCTTACCTGAAAGGTAAGGAAAATATGGTAACATTCTCATTTGATTAACTCTTGGCTATCTAGCCTTACAAAGCAAAATTATATGTATGGACAGAAAATGAACGGCCTAAAGGAACCTAGATGCGGAGTACAAAACCAAAATTCCGTCCGCATCGATTTCATAGTGGTTTATTTTCGATGCCCCGAAAAACATAAGGAAGGCACAAATAATTTTTGCAGTTCCTGTATTCCATTCCAAATTTTAAAAATATAGCAAGAATCGCTGTTTATTAGGTTTCCGGCCTGAATTAACGATGAGCATGTATTGACATGGAGTCGATTACGACAGTTAGTTTTGATTAAGTGGAAAAGAAAAAATGCGCTGGACATTGCCCGAAGAATGAGGAATGGACACAATAGCTTGGACTATTCGGTATAAATTTCCAAATATTAGTTCATTTAAATGGTTCTTAACGGTGCCACCATTTGCCGAAAATTCTTCAATACCCATAAATTAAAATTTTCGTATTTCACTATATTAAGCTAGCGCTCGGTATTCAATATTTTGATTTTCTGCAATTAGCATTTCATTTTTGCCAAATATTTTAAAATCCGGGGAGAATTGAGGTAAAACTTTTAATATAACGTCTTTAAAATTGATTCGAAAAAAGGTTTGTTGCTAACCATACAAATAAATATTAGCTTGAGTAGGTCATGTCTGAGTCCAGATTCTTTGCGCTATACGTCGGAATGTTTTGAAAGATAATTCATCAGCGCTCACGGGCTAAGCAGCTGTGTAACTTCGTTAATTTTGTATCGTTTCTCCAAAAGATCCTCTTTTGGTTTGCATGAATCATGTAGTCTCTTAACAATGACTTTGGTTTTACTTGTCTGCTTCGTAGGAATACCTTACTGTCTTTTCTTCATTAAGAGTTCCTGTTAACTTTCTATAGCTGTCACCGTCTGGGACAATTATTTTGATACCACCACTATTTAACGCTGTAGCTTGAAATTTTATCCGATTGCTGCCCATGATGTTTTCAATGCTCTGATAATTATTGCAATTCGATATTATAACTGGAGGTGGCCGTGGCACGTTTTTCTCCAGTTGTATATTTTTACGTCCGGTAGAGAGTTCTTTACTTGATTGTTTCTGTTTCGGTGAAACCTGAGCTTTTTCCTCCTGTTGTATATTCCTACTTCCGGTTGGAAGCTGATCAATTGATTGTTTCAGTTCGGAGGAAACCTGTGGTGATTCACTCATCTTGCGTTTCTTATTTTTTTTGTTACGGTTCAGAATCCATCCCGTTTCTCAGTTTAGTTCTTCCTCGTCTGTTTCATACATAACCTCTATATGATCATTGGTATCATTTTATTGCTGTACCTTAGTGATTTGTTACTCAGATATTACTACATTTAGAGCATCTTTTAACTCCTTATTTTCTCGCTGTAAGTTTTTGAGATCTTTGTTTAGATTTAACATTAACTTTTCTATTTCGTAAATATTATTGCGTAGTTCTGCGTTATCCCTATTTAAAGTCTTCGCTAATGGTGGTGGTGATCTTGCCACCCTGGGTTTTAGTCCAAATGGGTTAGTTTGCCCAAAAGACGTTTTAAACAATGATTAGCTCAACCCAGAATCCGTTGTGCCAGCCTTGTTAGAGGGTGGATTTGTCAGCTGCTTAGCTGGGTCACCACCTGGGGTACAATTACCTGAATTGGTTGTAGTGACTGTTTGTTTTACTGGTCATGGAGCACTACCACTCTGACCAGTACGAGTTGGTAGTGCGTCTGGTTTGAGAACATCATTTATACTAAATTCTCGATAGTCAGTTATACCGCCGTGTCTCGGTCGTCAGAGCCTCGTGTTATAGACCATTTAACTTAAGGTGCCTTTCCCACACCAATGAATACCAGAATAAAGAGCATTTATGGAACATAAATTCAAACATTTTTTTGTAAAATGGATGAGGAAGTAATTAACTAATCACCTTTACATATCTTATAGACTGCCAAAAAATTGAAAAGTTAAATAATAGTAGGGCTGATTTTAAAGATGTGTAAGAATGAAGTTTTTAGGAAAGAAGAAAACATCTATAATGTAAGATCATCTATACGTACATTTCAGTAAGTAGCCACAATTCAGGCACTAAAAACAATTATGAAGAGTTTTAAAAGTCTCGATTTACTATATAAGAAAACAACATCAAAGAGCAAGATGATGATTAGAAATAAGTTGACCAAGGGTGTCTAAGAAAACACAAAGTCGCATGAGAGTTTATCATCGAAAGATTTCGTTGATACCAAAAACAACTTTATATTAGATGTTGAATTCAAAACCGCATAAAGATGAATTTGAAACGTTTCTATATCTCAAATGACAAATATGAACTTTCGATTTTTTTAAATAATTTACTTAACTAATGGTTTTTTCATCCGATGCTAAACATTTTACAATATTGTGTCTAAGGATTTATGTAGCTGATTTGTGAAATTCCACGTTTTGTGTACCGATGGATACACACCTGTTTTCTAATTCATAAATCTCATCTTCTTGAACCTCATACAAACATCTTGTTATAAAAAAGAATGCACTGCACAGGCGACTATTAAATTGGTTATCGTGTGGCTATAATCTTCCGACAGCACACATATAATTATATACTTTCTTCCCGGGAGATTTAAAGCGATATTTTGAATAATGGGCTTTAATAGATGCCGATAAACTCATCATCTCCAATAAATAAAAATAACGTTTCCCGGTAATTTTGTCGAAGAATCGGTTCAAATTTATATTTAATAAGGCTTCACACAATGGGCTCTCCTCATAGATGATAGTACCGTTTTTTATGTCGTCCGCATCGACAGGCGAAAACAAAATTTCAACATAATTTGTTTGTGTACTTTGTAGCAATACAAATAACTTGGCTGGTAGAACCCTTGATTCGAATGTGTTTTCCATCAACGGCACTCATGTGTGTGGGAAGTTAAATATTTAATTATCTTTGGCGGTATTCGTCTTCCGTTTGTGGAACTTAAACAAAAACAATTCATTGTGTGTCGCAAAAATATAATTTATTTTAGTTTAATTATGTTTTGAGTCCATTCCATAAATCCATATGACTTGAAGAACTCTATAACATATTTTGAGATGGCTTTATAATACAACACTCTTGGCATATATTCTAGCAGACAAACTTGAAAATTATCATTCGAACCATATCATTTAAATCTTTCAGTACGTATGTGCATTTCAATCTCTGGTACTCACCACGTTCAATTAAAATTGAATTTACCCAAAAAATCAATTTTTCGTATATATGTTAATTTGTTTACAACTTTTAAACCCAGAGCAGTAATTAGTTGATAAAATTTAAATTTTCAACAAAATAAGACACAATAGAATGAATAAAAATAACTAACTATTTTTAAATGTCAAATTAACGACACATTTACCTCATCCGATTGTCAAATTAATCATACATTTACCTCATTTAGATGCATCAGTACTATAGATACTATTATAGTGATACGCTTCTATTATTGTTTTATGAATGCTGTTGGAAGTTGTTTGAACCATTAAGAATGACTGAGAGAACGGTTATTATTTTCAATGGTTTGGCCTCAGTTAATCAGGCGTACGTAAGATTTAATTTATTTTAAGCTTAAGTACTTATTAGATCGAGTCCATCACATTAAGCGAATAAATCAGCCCGAAATCAAAATCTGTGTTCGTATGAAGTGGACTTCGCATTAATTGCTACTATTCTTATTTTTTTATTCTTTAATTTTTATTGGGAATGTTTCATCTTAACCAAAATAAATCCCTAAAAAAACTTTAAATACACGATGATTATATTACAGATAAAAATACGCATTTTTATCTTAAATCACAATTCTTGTATTTAAACTTTTTTGTTGGGATTTATTTTGGTTAAGATAGGTCACTCACATTCACACAAGAAAAAAAAATATAACAATTGTGTTGTCTAATAAAAAGCTCTTCTTCATGACAAATTTTTAAGAATAAAAATAAATAAATCTTATACATATACCTGCTAAAGTTTCACTGCTAATTCTTTTCAGAAATTTGTTCTGAGAAGTTGATAATATTATACAGCATGTTTTGAAATTGCAAATTTAGACGATTGTATAGGGGATTAAATAACTAAGCTCCGAGTTCATTTGGTGTTATTCTCGTTTCGGTTTCGTTTCTGTGAATAGAGCAAAAACAAAACATTTTGCCCGCAAAGCAAACTGTAATACAAGTTGATAGAAAATACATTCAGTTAATTATCGAAAATCTAAAAACAAAACACAAAATTTCATATTCACTTTTTCTCTGTAACACTTTGTTTTTGAAAACACAGCCAAAACTCGTCAACCAACTCGTCAAGCATCTTTATCGAGTTTTCGGCTGTACTATCATACAAACAAAAAAAAAATTCAACTTCAAATTCATTTACCTAAGAACTTTAGTAGCTTTAACTAATTTAAATTTAAATATTCTGATGCCTTACCTTACTTCAGTCATTCCCAAATCTCTTCTGAACTTCTTTGGCCCAAAGAAAACTTTTCTTAGCCGTTGCTGGTGTAATTCGTTTTTTTTGCGAGGTTTGCGTGCAGGAAGACCAGCAGCACAAAGTCGTCTTCGTCTTTTAAGCTGTTATATAATTCTTTACTGGTGGCCCTACTATTGGATTTGGCTAACTGTATAATATTAGTTATTTAATTAGCTTCCGTTCCATCGGGCCATTAATTTTAGGTTTACGACCCCAGTTGGGTCCTCGTTTTGAATCCGTAGCTTTACCTTTTTTAGGTAAACAAATAACACACTAAATCTACCCTCGAATTTTTGTGATACACCTAATTTTTGGCGATATCTGATTTTGGCGATAAGACACCTATTGACGCCTTTTGCCTTGGTGATAGATCTGTTGCCTTTCTCTTATTGTGATATTTTAATAATTTTAACACTAAATATATTACACAACTAGCGGATTTGATTGTATTTCCAGACTTAATTTATTTTACACTAAATACTCGTATATCCAATTGGATCACGGTTATTAAAATAAAAACAAAAGACATTCGAGTAGACAAAAGAATAATAAAACAGTAATTCTAAATTGTTGATGTTAATAAAAATTAACAAAGTTACCACGTCTAACGGAAATTCTTTGAAAAAAAAGTATTTAAATGTTTTCAAAACGGGTACGTACAAACTATACATTACACAACTACATAAATTGCATCGCAAAAAAATGTTATGGCCTTATTATATATAGCTAGCACGTCAAGACATATATGGAAATTCTAAATAAAATTTGTCGAGTCTAATAATTTGGACACCTCTGTAGAGACAAAATTGATAAAGTTTATCTTGCATATCATATACTGTTGCACAAATAATTATTCGTACACACTAATGTCGTGTCTCTACAATTATTTAAAATTCATTTGAAAGTTGTTGGCATATTTTATTTAAACGTCTGTCAAAGAAATTAAATCCAATTTTTAACATTTTATTGAAACAGGGTCGCCTGAGTAGATCGAATACAGTATAGCCAATACAAGAATAATAGTAAAAAAATATTAGATTTTCTTAATATCAAATCTCAGTCGAAATTTTGAAGCACTCATATAGTAAAACACACGAAAAATTATCGAGCTTCACTGTTAGACCATTTTTCGTGCGTCTTACTATGTGAGTGCTTTACAAGGCTCATTAAAACTTCATACGTTTTTCTTATAAAATTCCATTTACTATAATTTATAAAAAAAAATTCTCGATACCAAATTTTGGTCGACCCTTCCAAGCAATCACATAGTAAAACATACGAAAAATAGTTATCAGCGATAAACAATTCTTCATGTTTTTTACTGTGAATCTAAGTGAATCTTTGGAATGGGGATTGTTTGGAGGATTAAAACCAAACAATTTACTATTTTAAATTAGATATTATTAATCTAACCTAGCTGTACGAATAATAGTTTGTGTCACTGTATATGAACAAAAACATGAAATGTTTTTTATTTATCGTGTTATTTTTGGTCGGTTTTCTGTTTTTTGTTAATTTACTCTTGCATAAAATTAATGAGTTTTGTCATTTTGTGGTTTTGCCAACTAATATTATGAAAGTATAGCAGAATCCAAGAAATTAAACAAAACCAGGCAAATTATTTCGGTCTTCGACGTTTAGTGCTTTCTGCCTTAATGTCTCGGTTGTGTCACAAAATTATTTAGGTACGGGGTGTTGCAAGTTGGAAACTGAGCATGAATTCACCATGACGTGACTATCACTACTGTGACCACATACTCGTATATAGCGATATATTTAGTAGCCAGATTACTGAGAAACGTTCCATATGCAAACACTAATAAATTAAAACTAATTAAATTAGAAATCAAATATTTGTGTTATTTTGACATTAAACATAAGTATATAGATTAATAAATCACCGCACGAATTAAATTATCGTTATGTAAATTATGTTGGAAAACATTTTCAATCTTACGACTTACACAAATCAAATATTCTTAAATATTTAAAATATCAAAATTGTCAGAGAACAGGTAGACAGTTGTTTTTATAATATTTCCAAAATTATTGTTTTTATAATATTTACAAAACCATGTCTCAAATTGATATTTTGGCGAGTCATTAGGTATTTTTCGTTCACATTCCGTTTAGAATTATAGGCGTGGCAAGGTTTGCATTTTAACAAATATTTTTACACTGCCATTTCTGCCGGCCATTAATTTGTGTAAAACATTTTCGTTATTAAGTTTTAAAATTTGACTTGATTTAATTTTTTTTTTCAATAAATCAGTTGTGCGACTTCTCGGTAATTTGTAAATTAGAGCTAAGCGTTTTTTGGATACGGGTAGTGAAAACTGCGATTCATGTATTATGTATAAATCTATTTGGTGATGGTATTAACTATTATCTCTATTTAAATGAATTGAAATATTGTGTAGGTTTAGTTTGTTTTCAATTTTAATTGGTTCACTTTCGGCAGCTTGTTCAATGTAATTTGGTGGAACCAGATTTTCGAAAAACCAGATTTTCACTTTCACCACATTTTGTAACATCACTATAGATATTCATAATTTCATCAAAAAAGGTTGAAGTTGGTAGTTTGTATCATTTTCGAGAACCACATTTACATATGGCAATCTTTTTCGAAAATGAAATGACACTTCTCCATATACTATTTATGTCAAGAATTTGTTTAATTGTTAAGCTTTGAATGATGATGACAAAATAAAATAGAACTTAACCAGATATCTGGGATCGACACATAATGCCGCATCTGGGAAATGTAAATGGAGAGCGCAATACATGGAAACTTCGCAACTTGCAGTACCCATTTGAGCCATTCATAATGACAGCAGAGCGCAATCCAAAAGAACGGTAAAGAAAATACAGCAATTTACACACCAAAGCGCGAAATACAATCGAGCGGTGTACTTCACATTGGTGTTATTGTTTGTTTTTCTTTGAAGTGCTTTCTAGAGGAGCGTGTATTGCGTTATGCACCGAAAAATGTTTTGAAATTGGTAAATGTATACATGAACAAACAAAGATTAGTTTGTTAATTTTTAAGTAAGATAACTAGTTTTAACAAAACGAATCTTTTTACATATATTAAAAAGTTTCTATGAAAACCAAAAATAAACTCAAATACTAATACAGAACTTATTTATTTGTAATAAAATAGAAGAGCTGAAACTCTTAACAAAGTTTTATTGTTTTTTAGGAACAATTTAACTTTTAATAACAAGTTCTTTAAAAAAAAGTGAATGTAAATTTGAAGTAATCACTACAATTATAAATTTATATCAAAAATATATTGGTTTCTTGTAGAAGTTATTCACTTTCAAATTATTTTGTTGTAAATGGAGGGAAATTTTAAAAAGTTTATCTGAAAATATATCGAATTTTAGAGTTATTAGTTTCATTCATAACTCAAAAAATTCCGTTAACTAGTCTCTTAAAAAAACTACAGATTTATTGAAACAGGCAGTATGTACATATACTAAATGAAAAGTTTCAAAACAAGAAATATTGTTTTAGTAATGTAATAATAAGATTAGCAATTCAACTTAATTTTATAAACACATTATTTGCGTTTAAAACATCGCAGATTATAGTCACCAAAAAATTGCAGAATATTAGAAAATAATTTGACCTATTATAACTTATATAATTTAATTAACTATTTAAATGTATCATCTAAAAGTATAAAAGAAAACGACAATTCACCGATAAACGACAATTCACCGAGCACGAGAATTCACCGAATATGACAATTCACCGTAATCGACAATTCACCGAAAATGATAATTCACCGAAAACGACAATTCGAATATGAAAATACATTGGAACTACGCGACTATACCGATTATAATGAGTTGGAATGTTTTGATGGAAATGGGATTGTAAAATGATTTTTCGATAAAATGCTGAGAATGGCCATCTGAAACGGAGGAAATTCACCATTTTCTATTATTAACATTCATACATATACCTACAATTATTAAAACCGTGCATTAAATTTTAAAAATTGTCTGACTTGCATTATTTTTAATTTACTTTAAAACTTTCGAAAAATTCGCATTTTGAACGTACCTATAATTAATACATAAACTAGAATTAAGAGTAAAACTAAGTCTTGTGAACTTCTGTGTTAAATTTTTGTTTTATACATAAATTACAAATATTAAAAAAATTAAACATCGAATAAACCATATTAAAGTTCAATTGAACTGTCAACAAACATATATCCCACTGTTGCCATTCGGAATAGCATTCCAAGCAAAAATTTAATTCTTAAAAATTTCTGTAAACAGTAACTAGCAGTAATCTTTGTATAGAGTAAAATCTAATTAAAGCTTTTCGTTTCAGGGTAATTCAATTATGGGTGGAAGTACAAGCAATCGTTTTTTATAATTGTTTTAACCGTCCAGATCAAATATTTCTAGCGAAATCCCGTTTCAGAAAATTATTATTTACATTCATATTTATATTAAACCACATACAAGTACTATTTTAAGCTAACATCCATATAATCCAAAAATAGCCTAGTTCTGTTCCAATTTACCATATTCAACAACTATACCTACACGCCTTTTTTATCCCACACGCCATTTCATCATATTCGGTCAAGGACTGGTCTAGTTCGGTTCAAGTTTTTTCGAGTTTTTCGATGAATTGTTTTTCGGTGAAATGTCGTTTTCGGTGAGTTGTTTTTCTGTGAATTGTCGTGGAATCTAGACCTACCCCAAAAACATTTAATTTTAGAATCGCACGAAAATTATGCCAATAAATCATACATACATGGAATTGATTTTTTTTTGTATATAAAGGTTCCCAACGGCAATGAGCTACGTACTCTTACCCATATCGCTTTACTCCACTCAAGGATCTCCTGCATATTATAGCCATTATTTAGTAAAATTAAATAAACTTATACCAAATTTTCTTTTCTATTTCCGTATACAGAGTTTTTTATGTTCTTCCTTATGCAAAATAATATAGCGGCGATTGTAAATCACTAAATTTATTGAGCGGGTGTATTTTGAACTGGTCGTAAACTCTTTATTAATGCGTTTTTTTTTGCAGAGGAACAATATAAATTATGTTCTATTCATTATTGATGTGATTTAAATGCTAATATGCTATTATAAATATTTTCAAACGTCTTTGTTGACGTTTGCCATTTCAAGTTTAAAACGATGCTCTAAAGAATGGAGTTTTTTTGAAACACATATACAACACAGAAATCAAAATGCTTAAAATGCGGTAGTATAATAAGTTGTAAAGGTTCTACAAAATCAGGGATGCTAAATCATTTGAAAGTTCACAACATATTACTGAAACCAAATCCGACCGAAATCGATGAAACATCCAGTGACCTACCCTCATCAACAAAAAAAATTAATGCCCCTATTATGAATCTCACTTACGCGTCACTGAGCGACGCGATGTCACCGTATTTCAATTTTGGTATTATGATTCTCGCCGTGAGCGAGTCTAATGTCACATATCCTCACCTACAATTTGGTGGCGAGACTGAGCGAGAAAATAATTTTTGATATTGATATACATAGTATTTATAACGTTAGACAAAATGAAAGGCAAATCGTAAGGTTTTTTATTTGTTTATGTATTACAATAATTAATAATGTAATAAATATTAATTGTTGCATTATAATAAATAATATTTTTGTTGTATGTATTATAAAAATTTTTATTTTTCATAACTACATAGAAATAAACCAAAAATAGCTAATGGCGAACAATTCACAAAACTCGTATTTTCCTTCTAGCTTGTCCAATAGATAAGAAAGTCCATCTTCATCTATACGAAAAATGCTTGTAAATCAAGAAATTATAATTTATAACACCATTCTTTAGAATATTTTAAAAATATGTACATTTAAATATCAATTGATAAGTACTAGTCATCCGGTAGTGTGAAAGGATCACATTTGAATTTGACCAAATGTCAAAAATTCTCAAAACAATAACAACTACTAACTTAAAGAAACCAAAATATCATAAATGACGCATAGCGCTGCGTATGTCACTCACCCAAATTAAAGTGAGAATCATGATACCAAAATTTGACTCGCGCGACTCTAGATGTCACGGTGAGAGGTGAGGTGAGGTGAGAATCATAATATGGGTATAAATTAAATGAATTGGAATACGATAGTGAGAGACAAACAGTTAGATGTTTGCCATTGCTGCCATTTTATAAGATAAAAAAAAATTAAATGAAAGATCATTTCTTTAAAATGAAACAATGTGGTAATAGGTTTAGCATCTTAGAGGATGTTTGGAGTGATTTAAGTATTAACAAATATTTGAATGCCGTCGTTTATGTTGGCCAACCGTATGTTTTGGGGTTAATAAAGATAGACGGACCATTTGATGCTGTAAAGTTTCAACAAAGTGTTAATCAAAAACTACATGAATTTGGCATAGATTTGAACACCGATATTGTTGGGTCTACGAATGATGGAGCTGCAATCATGAAAACATATGGAAGAAACTTCAAATCTGAATGTCATCAGTTCTACAACCGTGCTATTCACCTCGCTGTAGCGGATACTTTTTATAAAGATTATCAAGATCTTGAAGATATTGATGAAGACTTTGATGATGTAGATTGCGATAACGAATTCTCTGAAAATGAGTCCACGTCGGATCCTGAAATTGTTGGGCAAAGAGTAGACAACAATCTGAACTTCCAAAACGACGATCCATTCAAAATGCCTATGTTAAATTCAAATATTCGATCGGTGCTCGCAGCAATTAGAAACTATTGCTGTCGATCACGATGTAATTCGCTAATTCCATTGCTAAAGCGGTTTCTTCTTTTACAGAATTGTATAAAAAGTGCTTTAAACGAGTTAGGCATCATGATTATCACCGATGAAGACCTAGGACTAATAGAAGAATTAGTTAAAATATTATTAAAACAAAGTTTGCTATTAAAAAATTAAGCTCGGAAACTACCACATTAATAACGGCAGAAAGATGCGTTTAAAATTTTATTTCAAAAAATTCAACAAATCGAGGGTGAAATAAGGCAATAAATTTAAGAAAACGAATGAATGAACGGCGAAATAAAACTTTAATAACCTTATTATTATATCTAGATACGGGGATTAGCAAAATTGCAATGATTTTAGCGACAGAAGTATTGAAACTATCGATCTCATTTTAGCTGAAAATTTAGAGGAAATTTGCAGGAAGCGATTAAATCGATTCGGCAGGTTTTACAAAAGGAGAGCACATTTTTTAACAACCTTAAAAATGAATTTAAAACATTGGACATTGCAAAAATGGGGAGATATTTTAGACGATACAGCACACATACATTTACTCACGATACAGCCAACTTCAACTGCAAATGAAAGGGTGTTTTCAGTTGCTGGATCGTTTGTAACAAAAATTCGCTCAAGATTAAATTTTAATAGTATAGATGCATTAGTATTTCTAAAATACTATTTTTTGCATCAAAATTCAGCAAAAAAGATGTAAAAATGAATAAAATGATTCGAAATTTTATTGACAATAACCACTTTAATTTGAAAATCTTTTATTTTGTTTGATTGATAAATGAATTACGATCAAATGTTTTGTTAATTTTGCTTTATTAACTGAAGTTCTATAAAAAAAATTACGTTTGCGAATAATGCAAATAAAATTTGAGGTAAACCAATGTCGAATAACCTTCTCATAATAAAATCACGAACAATTGCAATCCCTAATTCAGGAACAGCATATAAATGTGCGTGACATAATTAAATGTGCTTTGCCTCATTCTGATTCAGTTCGGTGACGGCAAATTGAAAGCTATTTGAAAGAAAAAAGATGAAACAGAATTATGTATCGCTTTCAAATATCCACTTACCAGTCTATGGCCTTGTCGGATTACTTAAATCTGAAAAATTATCTCCTATATGTTGGAGGTGTGCAATTTTTATGTTTTCGCTCCATTTGTTTTTTGTCAATTAAAATTATTGAATTTTTAGTATAGTGTTCGGTCGATAGTCTGTTGAAATCGTGTATCTAATTTTGAAAATGAATTCGGGCACAAAAATATTCGTAAATGATATTGGTTTTCCTAATCACGTTCAATTTAATTTATGGACTATAAATATAGAAAACTCAAATATATATTTAGCCTTCAAACTTTTCTTCCAGATCCCACATTACTAACAGAGCAGTCCATTATTTTATTCGAATTAAAAATATAAGTTTTTATTTTTTGTACTTCATGAGATCGAAAAGAGTGTTATACATACATACATATCCATCCAAACGAAAAATCAACTTTAATAGTATCATTTATATCAAAACCTTATCAAAAAAGGTTTATTTATGTTTGTTAACTTAAAAATTTAGACACTTTTCAACTTTAACAAAAATCAAGTAAAAACTTTAATCTGTATTTTTCTGGTTTTTGCGTTGCGTATATCCATCCCAATACACACATCTAACACATTCATATACGTGAAGTCCTTGAAGTGTTGATTTTGCGGTTGGATAATTTTAGGATGAAAATAAAATGTTATACGTTATGTACGTAATATGTGTATTGTACGGCATATGGAATAAACAGTATTTTTTAAAGATTTCACAAAACATAAATATATTATGGTTTCTAAAAGCAGTACATACACACCCACACTCATACAAACACACACACATACAAACTCAAAAAATTGAGTAATTTAAAAGTTTCAGATGAAAACTTGATGGAAATTTATTGTTATTGGAAAATTATTTGTTTAAAAAAAAGGGAAAATAGGAAATATTTGTTTTTGTTCATTAAAGTTTAGAAAGAAAATTCTAGTGTTTAATTGTGATACAATCTTGAAATAGAATTGATTTTGATTTATAAAGAAATTCGATTTCGATGACAACACTTTTATTCGTAGATAAAGATTTCTCAGAGTACCATCCTGTTTATTCTACATCGCATAGACTGATTGAAATATTATAGATAACTAGAGATATATTCAGGACTATCCAACTTGAGTTGTCAAAGCCTAGGAATAATATACTTCAAGATCCAAGAGTTCATCCAAACCAACAGATATACAGACGAAATACTTAGTAATAGTTATGCATTTATTAAAATGATTTTCAGATCCAAGATCTAATCAAGGTCAAATTTAAATTTGATTTACTAAATATTTCCTATTGGATAGATTGTTCTACGAACGCAAAAAATATGTGGCCAAATTAACACTAATTGTACTATAATGGTCACAGCGAAAAGATTCAAGATAATCAATGAAGATTAACACAAACTGACACATTTTAATTCGCGTGAAGTTTGTCCAAAATTTGTCCTAAATTACAAAAACAACAATTAAGACCAATTTCACGCGTCTCTTTAAAAGTGTGAAGTTTGTCCTGAAATTAAATAAATTTGTTTGTATTAGTGAAAATAATAAACAAAATTTGGATAAACCGATCAATTTTTAAAGCTATTAGTGATCAGCTAATGCTAATAGACAAGAATTCTAAATACAATAATATTCAACAACAAAGTACATGCTAATTCAAATAAAAAGTAATGAAAAATTTTACTCAAGGGATAAACACGAGCATGAACTAATGTTCCGATTAATAATGACAATTCTCTATCAGTAGCTAAGTGACTTGGGACAAGGGTGTATATACATTTATAGCTGAGGACTATATCTAACTAAAAAATATTAAACCTTTCTTAAACCAAGAAGATAAGTATCTTAGAACAGGGGTGCTTTACCACGTTGTATGTAAGTACAAAATTGAAAATTAAAAAAAAAAATTCGTACTAAACCAGGGATTGTGTTTTACGAGTGAGTACGCCAAACTCAATTCGAGCAGACGAGAATAGTCCCCAAGAAGATGACCACGAAGAAAGTTGGAGTAGAAAAAGGCTCAAAACAACACCTAAATACTCAGGCAATCGAGAACTACGGCGTTTTCTTCTGCCGAAATTAAATGCTTCTTGTCGAATGCCAGATGATTATTACCAAAAAATGGTTGATGGAAACTTCAACATTATAGTGTTTAAATTTGATTTTCAACCGAAGCAGTCTACGTTTCTATAAACCTAATAATAAAAAATTCAATTTAAATTTGTTTGGACCAATATCAAATCACTAAAATAATGGATGATAAACTAATTTATAAAGTGGTAGATGCAAATAAACAATTTGAGTTATGCCATACCGATCAACGTAGCCGGAATGTAATTGTCCCTATTTGCAAAAACAATCATTTTGTTTTAGCAATTTTGGATTTTCAATGATAATTGATAATTACATATCCATTAGCATTCCTGCCAAAATCCTAAATAGAATTTCTAAAATTCTAAAAAAAAAAAATAAAAAAAAAAAATGTCAACGTGAACTATGACGCTCTCCCGGCAGGGACCCCTTAGATTCGTTCGAGGAGGTACGGGATTGACAACCCCGCCGTACCTGAGTTAATTGCAGTGTCTGTTTCCATAGTATGGGCGGCTGTGAGCGGGCGTCTGTCTTGGATCAAGCGGCTCGCTATATAAAAGTAGGCGGCAGGGGACTTGTAACTTGTAATCAAGTCCGGGCAGTGACGACCCCGCGCATCCCGAGTTGCCCACTGTAAGGTTCGTACCAGATCTCCCATCTGAGGATGCCAGTGGGCTGCAGTAAGGGTCTTCTATAAACTTCGGCTTGAAGCCCTTTCTGTTGGAGATTGGTTTTAATGTGTGGGGGGGTTGCCAGCCCGTCCATGCAATTTGTGTTGGCCCAACAATCAACGAAATTAATATTGTTAATGTCGGCGTACCTCGCAGCGTCGACCCAGCACAGCTCCCTCTTGGGCCATCACTATCACCAACAGAAAACTCCATGTCGCCACAGGCACAGTCGTCACCTGTTTCACCGATTCAAGAAACGAGGGCCCAAACTATTTGTCCTTATTGTGGCAGGTCCTTTAACAACAAAAGAGGACTTGGTGGACATGTTCGATTCGCACATCCGGACGAGGCTAATAAGCAAGTTGATATCACTCGCTCAAAAAGGGTTTGGTCGGATGAGGAATTAAGATTAATGGCAAGAGAAGAGGCCTTGGCCTCTACACAGGGAATTAGGTTTATCAATAAGCACCTTCTTGGCCTGATTTCGGGTCGCACGCTTGACGCTATTAAGGCAGTCAAACGCGGGCAAGATTATAAACATCTTGTTATACCAGCGTGCCAGGATCTTCAAGTCTCTGCCTTATCTAACAGTAATGTGGAGTTACTGAATAACCAACCAAACACTCCTAACCATATCATTCCGAATCAGGGGCCGGGCTCTTTTGAGTCACCGCCCATTAACTCAAGCCCAATTGATACCTCGTCGTCTGTGAGCTGGAGTGACTTGTATGGGGAGATACATACCGCGATGAGTAACCTCATCGAAGTAGCCAGGAACATCAATGGCTACAAGGTGTCTTCGCTCGTTTTGGCAGCCCAAAGCTGTTTGACGGGTGTTGACGTATCAGAAAGTCTCCATACATGGTTGCTCGAGGTCTTTCCATCTACACCTCGCCGCAGACCAGTTATAACAACAGGTAGTGTGAATCGAACTGTAGCGTTGGATGGCTCCTGATTTGAACCGTATGCTAGAATACTGGAGCCCAGTTTTTGAAACACCCTCTACAACTATCGACAGTCCAGTTGATAGTAGTGGAAACCAACGAAAGAATACTGGCTTAATTAGGCACCCGGTGACGTGTGAGGAGGACTGCTATCAAGATCCCTCTGTCCTCTGCGCCTGGTTTGGATGGTGTCACAGCAAGACAGTGGAGAGCAGTGCCCGCTACTTTAAAAGCACTGTTCTTCATTACCGTAATGGCCTCTGGTGGCTTTTCCACTGAACAATTAGTGAGTCGCACAGTTTTTGTACCAAAGAAGTCTGGCGCCGAAAATCCCGGCGATTTCAGACCCATTAGTGTAGCATCAGTTGTGGTCCGTCATCTTCACAAGATATTTGCAACGCGTTTACGCGAAGCGTAAACTACAGCGCGGATTGTCGGAAAAGTTCATCAGGAATATAAGCAGGGCCTATAGTAACAGCTCTACGGTTTTGCAAGTTGGTAGAGACCAGTCTCATAACATTAAAGTGTTACGAGGGGTCCGACAAGGTGATCCTTTGTCGTCTATCATCTTTGCCCTTGTTGTCGATGACATCCTTGCCGTAGTGCCACGTGAGGTTGGTTACAACATTCAGGGGTCGTTAGTTAACGCGATTGCGTACGCTGACGATCTCCTGATTGTCACGTCAGCAATATCTGACATGAAACTCTCCCTTTCGAGAGTCGAGGCGAGAGCGGATTTGGCGGGGTTTACGATGAACACATTAAAGTGTTCCGCACTGTCTATTGTTCCTGCTGGCAAACAGAAAAAGTACAAGATACTTAGTGAACCGCAGTTCCAGCTAGCGGATGGTTCGTATCTTAAACAACTGGTCGTCTCACAAGAGTGGCGGTACCTTGGTATCGACCTACGACCGATCGGACCTAAAAAAGCCAGCAGTGATTTAGCGCCGATGTTTGACAGGCTATCCAAAGTCCCGTTAAAACCACAGCAACGGCTGCAAATTGTTCGTTGCTTCTTAATTCCGCGGTTCTACCATCAACTTGTCTTGGCTGGTGCAACTTTAGGAAAACTAACGGCCATGGACAAGCAAGTTTGCCAGTATGTACGTAAGTGGCTTAGACTTAGACCACCTGATACACCGATTGGTTTTTTTCATGCCTCTATAAAGATGGGGGATTAGGCTTACCAGCATTTAACACCACAGTGCCTGCTTTAGTCTACTCACGACTAAGCAATCTCGTGCACTCTTCCTCCGCGGCTGTCCGAGCTATTGCGAGCTCCAGTTGGGTTAGTAGCAGACTTAGCTGGAGCCAGAAAGCTCTGAACAACAAGGATAAAAGGGAGAGCTGGTGAGCCGATTACCTACACCGGTGGATGATGGGCTGGAATTAAGAGAGGCATGTAAAACTAATCCCTCAACATCCTGGGTGAATTATGGAAGTGTTGCCATCCCGGGTCGTGATTATATACAATATATTCACGTCCGCATCAAATCGCTGCCTACGCGTATAAGAACCTCGCGTGGTACCCGACGGTCCGAGGCTACAGTGCAATGCCGTGCCGGTTGTAATGTTACCGAAACAGCTGCACATGTAATACAATTATGCCACCGAACACGCGGAGGCCGCATTAAACGTCATAATGCCGTGTGCAAAGTGCTTGCATCGGGCCTGAGGGATATCGGGTATGCAGTTGAGGAGGAGCCACAAATACGTACTGATTTTGGGTTGAGGAAGCCTAATATTGTTGCCATTAAGGACGGGCGCGCATCGGTCATCGACGCCCAGGTAGTCAGTGGATCGACATCCATTAACGAATCTCACGAAAGGAAGCGTATATACTACGCCTCAAATAGTAATGTTGCAGCCGAAATAACATCCCGGCATGGAATCAACAAGAATAATATTCTGTTTTCCACATGCACCCTTTCATGGAGAGGTATATGGTCATCTCGATCGGCTGACTACCTTTTGAGCCTCTAGCTATCGAAGCGATTCCTTTGTGGTATCACCACAAGGGTGTTGCAAGGTAGCTCGTTGAACTGGAATAGGTGGAACAGAATGACGACTTGGTCTTGTGATGGCGTGTCGAGACGTACTGGAGTTGGGTGAAAGAAAAGTGATGGCATTAAGAGAATTAGTAGGTTTATCCTACTTGGGTACCTGCACCCGCCAGAATACCATCTATCTAGGCTAAATCGGCAGCAGGAAATAAAGCCGTAATGGGTTTGTGGTTTTTAGTGAGTAAAAATCTCACACTATCATGCAACAACATCGCATGGTGTCTTTTGAAGATTTTCCACTTCCCATTTAAAAAAAAAAAAAAAAAAAAATTGGCAAATGCCTCTTAGAATTTTTAAAAAGGTACAACATTTTGCTAATGAAGTTTTGGAATTTTATAAAAAACCATCACAAAAATTCAAAGTAAGTGGCAATAGTGGCTTGCCACAACAGATAGATGGATATAATTGTGGTGTAACACATCATTTATACAATCGATTATATCATTAATCAAAAATATGTTGCACATATCCATATGCTAATGACGTAAAAATTAATAATAACGCTTTGCATGGGTATAGAGAATACTTGAAAGACATTATTTCTGAAAACTCAAATTCAGTAGCAAACCATTACTTCTTCTGTTTTGAGAAAAATTTAGAAGATGTCAATGAAACTGTGCATTGCTCCTCTTGCAAACGGTCTGTACACAAAAATTGTATCAAATTATTGAAATTTGAAGGTGGCGTATGCATATTTTTGGAAAAGATAATTAACTTAAATTTAATTTTGATACAAGTGAAAAAATGAAATTATCAAAAACTAAAATAAATTGAAAAAAAATATACAAAAAATTAAAAAAATTCCAAAAAATTAAAAAAAATCTAAAAAACTTAATAAAAATCCAAAAAAAATAAAAACTGAAAAAAATTAAAAACAAAAAAAATTTTGACCTGTCAATATGGAGTTCATAGTCGAAACCAAATACAGAATCAAAGTAAAGTCGATATGAAACAGTAAAACGAAAGGTTGAATTGAAAGTTGAAATTAAAGACTCAATCAATGTCAAAATCAAAATTAAGTCGATGTACACGGAAATGAAACCGAATACCGGTAAAATAAACGTCTAATTATAGTTATCGTAATTATTATAGTTGATATCTACGGTTAAACCGATAAGGTCGAATTCACAGTTGAAACTAACTACGAAATAAAAATCCTGGTCCTAAATATGTAAGAAAACTTTTATATTTTTTAGTTACATAAAGCCATTAGCTTCCAAATGACACATCGCTATCTGGGTACGATCCTAAAACATATGAAAAACGTGGTAAAACCCTGTTCTAAGATACTTATCTTCTAGATTTAAGAAAGCTTAAATATTTTTAGTTGGGGATTTTTTTTAATATTTCAATTTTCTACTAACATACAACGTGGTAAAACACCCCAGTAAGATACTTATCTTCTAGAATTAAGAAAACTGTAATATTTTTTAGTTAGACATGGTCCTCAACTACCCAAAAATGTACGAGTAAGAGTAATTTTTATCGTATTTCTCTGATAAGGTACGATTCTCTGTTCAGCAGAACGATGTTTTTTTAAATTTTCTTGAATTTGTTCTAAAGTACAGGGTTGTAAAATGCACGCTTGTCCTGTGTCACTTAACTTTAAGGTTTTTAATTTTTTTAAATTTTTTAGAGTTAGACTTACGGCAATATTACATTTTCAATTATTCTATTGCAAAATTAATACTAGTTTGTGAAAAAATTCATAATAACGAGAGATTTATAATTTTTACAAATACATTCTCAGATAAAAAAGTTAGGACAATTTTAGGACAAACTTCACACCCGTCATTTTTAAAGGTGGATTTAAAATAAGTATTATACTGTTAGAGGATACAAAATTGTCATGGACCAATTTAATCTATCTTTCTTTCAACTTTGTGACTAAACCTAAATAAAATCTATGAGCTTAAAGTTAATCTAAAATTTGTTCAACATTAAAAATACTGAGGCTGTTCACCAAAATCATGAGAAGAAATTAGAACTGTCTATAACTGCTGGTTATTGTTAATTTAGCTAATCTTCTGCCTTGTGATAATTATTCCGTAAATATCATTTTCATAATTTAGCTAATTGTTGTTGAATTGCACGCACTCGCTCCAATATAGTCCTCATGGTATATCCAAAAAATAGAAATCCATTAATTTTTCCATCATCATTTCTTATTAAATCTCGAATAATTATCGTTTAATAAAACGAAGTGTTCAGGGTATATTATGCATACGAGTAGAGTTGACATAACCAAAAAAACTTTTAAATAAATTATTACCAAATAAACCTAAAGAATCCTCAGTTACATAAATTATTAAAATCGATGACAATTCAAAATTTTAAAAAGTCTTATCAATATGAGTTTAGTTCAGTAATATTCGACCTTCGGAAAAGGGATCCTTTCATTTCTTTATCATATATAAATTTTCATAAAGCTATTACACATTATAAGCTTTATACATGTATCCATTTTTAAACTTGAATGAATTTCCAAATACATAATTCTTTTGTAATCATCAAACTGTATATTCTGTACAAGTATTATTCCGTCTTAAAAATAAAAATTTACAAAAAATCCTATTTCGTACCATAAAAAGTCATCAATCAATGTTGGACCAACAACCAACGAAGAGGAACGAGATCAACAAAAAAAAAAATATTACAAAAAGCTTATATTAAAAATCCATTTTTCCCATAGTGTGTGTACATATTTCATTTAAGATTTAAAGTATCTTTAAAGAATATTTGTATTAAATCTGGTGGAAAAACGGATAACATTTTAAATGTCCTTTTTTAGGTTATGTAATCGTGTAATCAATTTAAACTACCCATGACGATGAGATTGTAACGAGCTTGTGTAATTTAAAACTCAAAGAATTTTATTTTTTTGTCGTTCGGCAAAAGACATATTTTCTAGTCTTCTATAAAATATCCTTTTCCTCTGCTCCTTTTAGTTTTTTTTTATAACATTCATAATTAATCCGGCTGAAAATGAACTTTCTTATAACTTTGTCTGTTGATATTTTTGTTTATTAAGTAATTTTGTGTTGCGTCTTATAAAATATCGAAATATACGTATGTATATAACTTGTAAGGTTATAATTAAAAAAAAACTGTATTAAATTTCATAATTTGCTTTATACTTTTACAAGTCAATAGGCTCTGCCTATAAAATAAGAAAATAATTCCTTGTTGAAATAATTAAATACTATGAGGTTCGATGTAATTTGTTTGATGGTCTTCTACATACAAAGAAACTCGATTAAACTAACAAAGTCTCTAACTCGTAAGACTTTAACAATTCCCAACAACAAAATGTATACTACACGATCTGAATATGTAATCAAATTTATTTCCAACCGTTTTATCATTTTTTTTTTATTCGTGTTGTTTTCTGCAGAACAACACAAAGAAAAATTTCCCACGAACAAATGGTCAAGCCTTAAATCCTTTTTCCATTTACCGATTACTACAGCACAAAAAAACAAAACAGGAAATTCTTTTGTTTCTTTTATGCCAAATCAATACATTTCGTTCGTGCCATGTTTCTTCATTTTCAATTCCATCCCTCATACACATTTTGTTTATTGTTACAAATCTTAAGTGTTAAATATTTTTTGTTTGTTGTTGCTATATGCGTAGCTTTGAGGGAAAATTTAACATAAAAGACAAAATGATTTATACACCAAAAAGGTAAAAAGCTCTTTGTACCATTAACAATAAATTTTTAATCACTCTTTCTGGTAAATTATATTGTTCGAATTGACGAATTATACAATATGTAACATAAATAGGATTTCATTTTGTTGGAATATTGGGAAGAAAGTGCAGGCGGGTATGTATTATATAAATGGAATAAAATATGATTTTCTTGTATATGACGCACGAAAATATTTCATTCATACGAGTATAATTGTATCAGTCATCAGCAATAAGTTTTGTCAAAACCGTTAATTAACATATAAAACACGATTTTTTTTTTTTAAATTTTTACGATTTTACGAAATTTTTAAAAAATTAGGTTACTGAGTTATTTTTGAATTTACGATTTCCTATATCCTATCCTTTCCTATTTTTATATTTTAATTAACGTATTAAAATACTATACATAGTATATTCTAAAAAGACGATGCAAGTTCTGATCAAACTGAGCAAGTTGTTCGCTGTTTATTTTATTTTTAAATTGGTTTGATCGACATTTTTACTTTGTAGAGAAATTAGTTTAGCTAACTTCACGTTGCTCAAATCGCTAATGGTAACTAACCTCTTATGCATGAAATTCACGTTCAGGAGCTGACTGCGACAATTCGGCGAAAACGACAGTTGACCGAAAATGGAAATACACTGGAACGGTCAAACACCGATGAACCCGCTATGTTGGATAGAAATGAAATTATAAAAACCGGAGTTAAGTTTAACCAAATATACAAATTACAGCAAGTGTACATATTATCTTAACAAATAAGGCAGTCACAATCTAGGTAATATGACAAGAAATACTTAAATCGTATGTACACGTTTTACTCAAACACAAAAATATCAGAGTATTTCCCATATTTATATGGCTCTGTTGGACGTTGGTGCAAAATTGGTTGTAATGGTGCAAAACATTACTATGAAAAGGGTCGCCGCCCTCGTTAGCACAGTAAGTAGCGTCCTTGCTTTGTTATCGCTTCCCGGTGGTGACCAAAACTTACGGTTGGGTGTTTTTAATGTGTAAGTATACATATATGTATTTGTCCGGGTATTGCACCGTGGGCTCATGTGGCATTGAGTGCTGGAATAATAATCCGCCCCAGTTTTTATAGGAATATATTGCACCAATTTGGAAAGGTCCCAAGTGTCTACTATTCAGAAATGTTAGTGCCTATATAACAAAAATTCTTTCAAGATTTATCAGCGAATCCCAATCCTTTTTATATTATTGTCCTATGAGAATTTGGAAAGGCTTAAGTACCCACTATTCAAAATTACTATAGGGTATATAATATTGCAAAATGGTTTTGGTGCCTGAGTAAAAATTGTAACCGTGAATTTATTTTATAATAACACTGTTAAGAAATTATGTACACTCGCAGTAATTTGTAAATTTTCTGTAAAAACTTCACACCGTTGCAACAGAGACGGAACTAGGTCATGCATTGGCTGATTATAGTGAAACTCAGTATGTTGGGTGATAATGGGATTATAAAATTAGGCAAAATATGTTCATGTTCCATTGACGATAATATAGCAATACAGGTATAATTTTCAGTTTTGTTAATATGGCTATCCTGGTAAAATTTTATTCGAGTTGAGAATATTTCAACTCAAGGTGTATTTTGTTGACAACAATTTAACTATAATCTGTTTGGAGTTAATTTTTCTCAACTAAATAACCTTTTTTGAGTTAATTTTTTTTTATTAGTTGGTAGCAGTTTTGAAAATTAGTTTTAAAATCAAATTCAAATAAATATTTATCGATTGTTCATTGAAAAAATTGGTTGTCATAATATAATGAAAAATACAAGAAAAATTTAATGGAACAAAAATAATTAAAATTTTGTATAAATTGACGCTTACGAAATGTCATTTAACTACCAAAATAACAACCTTCAAAAGAAATTGGAGAAAAAAATTACAAATGTATGTAATTAAAATCAGAATAGAGTTAAATAACTCAAGAAATATTTTGGAGTTATTTAACTCAAGTCAGAACTTAATCAGTGCAATTGTTGTTGTAACAACCTCAACAAAATACGCCTTCAGATAGCTAACTGCGTGGTGAATTTTTGTGCACCAGAATATTTTTTTTTATATCATCTACGCACCTTGACAGTTAATATTGGCAATACTTTTTGCGGGTTTAATGTTTGACTACTATGTCATAAAATAAGTTATCAATCACCTTTATTGCAAATGTCGTATGTTGTCGATTGAATTAATTTCGAATGATATCGATTCACAAAATTGTGGCTTTAAATGTCAACATCAATCACATATCGATCAATTGAACATTATCTTTGTCGATGGGGTTTTAGTTCACTACATGAGGTATTATGAGTCATATTAGGTAAAAACTTGTCTGAAATCGATGGGATTTTTGACTGGAGATTTAGACAGTTTAGGGCTTCCAACATGAGACGCGGTTACATGATTTCAATAAAGATTTCAAAATTAAATTTAAATCTAAATAAGGCTGCAGCCTTATTAAACGATTCGATGCCTAATAAGTATAATTCAAGGAAATTTCGATTGGTGATAAGTTTTAGATGGAGCGAGTGAAATTGAAAGTGGATGGTTCTTTTTTAGCGTGTAAGCATATTTCTTACCTTTCAAATAATGCATCGTTTATTTATTTTGTTTAAATAGGAGAGAAACATTATGACGTAATGTGAATAATTAGAAAATCTGAAACGGGTGCGCCCAGATGGCCCCCTATATTTACCAAAATGAAAATATGAATCGTATCCGCATATTTATATTTTATCGTATTATTTTTTTTTTTTAGGTTTAAGTAAATTTAGTTTATTATTTATTATTTACATTCAAATATTTAATGTATTTCTTGAAGTATAAAATAATAAACCTTTATAAAATATAAAGGTTTATTTTTTATAAAAGAATAAATTTTCATATTATCAGGATGCCTCTATTATGGTTCTAACCTAAGCGTCACTTGGTGATTTCAAGTAGCCGCAATCATGTATTGGTATTACGAATATCACCGTAAACGCGAAGTGCGTGAGAGAAATTAATTAACATTTTAAAAGTGTTTTTTGTTATTAGGTATAATTATAAATCAAAAATAACACACAATGAACAATTTCCAAATTGGTTGATAATCAGATTCGGTAAAATTTATTTAATTCAAGTAAAATAAATACATAATTAAAATAATAGGGAGGCCCATTTTTTCTCTAATTAGTGTGTGTATGTGTACGTATTTATGATATTTATTATTTAAGCTGGCTTCAAGAGCCGTATGACTAGAACGAAGTCATTTATAAAGAAAATAAATCGGAAGAAAAGTTTAATTTCGCCACATCCCAGGTTATTCAGCCCAAAAACTTTTGGAACACCCTTATTGATGAGATTCAGATTAACGTTTATGGCAATAATGGAAAAGTCAGGGAGGAAAAATGCGGGGAAAAAAAGTGTGGCGGGATGCTGAATTATAATATAATATTTGTGGAAACAACGAAGACCCGATTTGAATGTTCAAATGTTTTAAAAGAAAATTTTTCTAAGAACTCGCACTAAAAAGAGTATTTATCTTCTAACAAGTGAACCTTCCCAAGCTCACTTCATATATATTTTAAAAAGCGAGGGAGCGTTCGTTAACTTCTAAAATTATACCCTTCAGAATTTTGACGGACGAATTTCAGCTTAATGGCTGGTAAAATATATAAAAATTAAATATTTTAAATGAAATTGTATCAATTTTAATAAGGTTTTCTAAGAATATAATAATTATTAACAATTCATACTATTTTTAAATAACTTGATTGCTGTGTGACTTGATTTTTTGTTAATACTCATATATTTTATCGGTTCGGATTTTGGGAATGCCGGTTTGGCGTTTGTGAATCAGTTTTCCTATGAAACTGAAAATATAATTTTTTTTCGAGAATATGATACTTCATGATATTATTAAGAAAAGGTCTCCATCAAGAGTATTGTATCGAACAAGATAACGAAATAAATTCGTTCCAGTTTTTATTTTTCAAAATAATAAATCCTTTCACTCATTTCGCTTCTAACTAAAGGTACTAAAATGAACTTTGGTTTATGAGTTAATGGTCATAAAACATACAAACATAAATTTGGGTTTTTTTTTTATAAGCAAATATATTTGACGTTTTTTTACAATTTTTTATGTTTTTTTTTGTTGTTGGTTTTTTCCACCAAAACGGACGGACAAAAAATCTTATGTAAACTCTAACAAATTTTTTGTATATACATAGTTGACTTAGTCATTTCTTTTGGTTGCTTTTGCCTTCACGGCACCAATACTTTAATATTCCCTTTTTTATTTATTCATAATTATTTTTGCAAATTTAAATATTACTTAAATAAAATTAATCTTTAACGGTTGTTCTACAAAGACAGCCAAAATATTTAAGTTTATTGTCAGCGAAAGAATAGATTTTTAGAAAAATGTAACTAAAAGTCATAATGTGGTTTACTTAACCAATTTACGTCCGACCAAATAAAAATCAGAGCAAATTATCTTTTTGTTAGCAAAACTTTCTTTCAATCGTAAATAGAAAGTTTTAATAATGAATGTATAAGATTTCCAAATGACCCGAAGTTTGTACGGTCATTTTTACTGAGATCATAATTCGATGATTTCAAATCATTTCAAACAATTCCTTTTACCGAGATCATAATTCGAAGTGCCAAAAATCATTTTAATTTATAAGCTTCCATATCGTTGTTCTTTATTAAAAGCTAGTTATTTAATTAACAAGTGCAAAAGTTTAGACTTGAAGCAGGTGTTAATAGTGCAAATAGAAATAGCTTAACTCTTTCACAGTCATACTAATGGTAATACTAAAGGTGATTAGTTGCGGTAGCTGTTTTACTTTATAGTAAATTTGAAAATATTTTTACCTTTGTTATATAAATCCAAAGTATATGGAGAACAGGTAATACACAAACAGGTTTCATTTTCGTTCTTTTTCGCGCATCAGTCAACATGGCGGCGCTAGTCATTAGGAAAATTTCGTGATTTTATTTGTGTTTCAATGTTTACATTTTTGTTTTAATAATTTTTGATATAAATTATAATAAAATTATTGAATAAACGCGCTGTGAATGTTTTCGTGTGTTTACAAAAAAATATTGTGTTCAAACTTTTATATTTCGGTGATTTTTTAAGTGAAAAATTAACGCTTTAAAATTGGCTTGTAGTGTGTGTTTGAAGTGAAGAAAAACCATTTTTTACAAAATTGTATATTTTGGTGATTTTAAATTGACCAGTAGTTTTATAATATGTTCGATTAGATTGTGTTTGTAGTGAAACAATTATTTTCCTCAAAAAAATATTGTTTAGTGATTTTTTTTAATTGACTATATTGTGGTTTAAGTGAAAAAATTTTTGTCAGTGTAAACTTCCTTATACATAAAACAACAACAATATAGTGTGTTTTTTTTTTACACCAAGCAAATTCAACTTGAAACTCAATATTATTACTTAAAAATGGATCGAAACATAAAAGTTTAAAGAATATATTGTTTACAATACATATGACACAATTTAACATTCACTATTGAATAAATTTTATTTTAATTGAATAAATAATTACCGAAAAATAAAAGTTTTAAGAAAATATTTTTTTGCTACAACCAGACTCATTTTAAACATTAATATTATCAATTAAAAACCCCACGAAACACAAACGCATTAATACGATGTGTTTTTGACTATAGTCAAATATTATCTAAAAGCCGAAATTTAATTTGTTTTTTTAAATTTAATTCAAAAATAATTTATTACCAAACGTGAATATTAAAATTGAAGCGCATATAGAAATATATGAGACTAGGCCCGCCATGTTGTACATTGTTGTTGCTTTTTGGGTATTTAAATTTTCGACGTATGCGCAATATAATACCATGTAGTCGATATATCTTGATATAAATCAGCTTTTATTATAAACAATAATTATTAATCGTCACTAAAAGTTGAGAAAATCCAAAAATTCATCTATTATTCATCTCTACCTAAGTCTGCCCTTTCAAATATTTTCTGTAAGCAATTTTGGAAAAGACCTCCTAAACTACTAAAAATCGATTTCAAGATTTAGAATGTGGTAAATTATCCATGTTGCCTAGGGAAATAGTTGATATTGGATGGTTTGTGACCACCTCAAAATGACGGTCACTCGAAACAATTTTATATTTATAACATAATAAATAATAACATAATAATAACATAACATAATAAATAATAACATAATTTATAACATAATAATAATCTTTTGAACTAACTTTAATGAAAAAAATAAAAATAAAATAAATAAATAATTTGAAATCGAAAGAATCTAAAACAAATAATTTTGCAAGATAATTCGGCAGATCTAGAATAAAGCTTGATGTTAGCGATACAGCTGAACTTTTAAATTAGCTTTACCTTAAAATATTAAAATATATTGGAAAATCAATGAGCATCTCCTAAGCAACGGTGTTACGTATCGTGTCAAGGGCTAGATGCACTTGAGGCTATACATTTGCTCTATAATGGTTGCCCAGAATACCGAGCACATGAAAAGAGATATCGAGGAACAATAGCAAACGAAAAACATTGGTTGATATCGAAGGTGGGGGTAAAAATTCCCGCTTTTCAAAATTTAATTTATTTATGATTATTGGAATTTTAGTAGATATTAAATTATAATTTTGAGTGGATTTTTTAAGTGAAATTCCAAGTATAGATTTGTACTATGGAGTTGAGTTAAATTTTAAACGCGTTTTGCAGAGTTTTTAACGGATAGATTTCAAAAGAATTTGAGGCAAAATATTAATTAAAACTCAAACATGGATTAGAAAATAATTTTTTGTTATATTTGATTGTGATTGAGTAAAATTTGAATTATATATTTTGAGTGGAATTAGTTAGGGTAAATTTACTATAAAGTTGAGATTATAGATTATTTGAGTGCAATTTAAATTATAAATATTTACTCATATTTGAGTTTGCATAGACTTTAAACTATATATTTTTTGAGAGGATTTGCTTAAGTGAAATTTCAGTTTCTTACATGAATTGTATATGAGTGAAACTAAAGTAATATTTAACTTTGACTTGGAGCAAAATGAGTGCATTTTAAATTTTAAATTGAGTTAAAAACCAAACATTGAGTTGAAAAAAATGTATTGTGTCATTTGATTTTGCGTATCGATTTTGAATTATCATGTAAGGTATATGAATTTTAGTCAAGGTTAAATTTCACTTTAGAGCGAAATTGAAATAAATTTGAAACAAAATCTTTAGTTACGAGTGAATATAAATTAATATTTCAACTGAATACGAACAAAAGCTCAGTGCAATAGAATAGCTTTTACCTATGTTGAGTGGATTTTTGTTAAGTATAAAATTCCAGCGAAAACTCTAGCATGGGCTTGATTCAAATTGTAATTTTAATTTAAAAAGTATTTCAACGTATAGATTTGTTACGCAATAAATTTAGTAATACATATTTGAAAAAATTAGAAATTGTGTTTGAATTTTTTAAATGATTTACAGGTAACAAATTTCGATGCATTTACTTTTTAATATTATCCGAGGCAGAAGTATTGATCAAGACCGTGGGATTGACGAGTGAAATGTCTCGTGAGATGGTTTGTCTCTGTATATTACAGGAACGTAAATCAAAACGTATGTTTGCAATGGGGTTGTGATCAATTAAGCCTGATTTCCATTATGAAAAACTACTGTAGAGTATTTCTTACTATAGATAAAACAGAATAGTCAAGACAATCAAAGTAGCTATTAGAGAGACAAAGACAGACATTTTTATTTTTATTTTTTTTATGGTGGTTTTTATGGTTACATTTTGACAGATTCTTAATACATAACCAATAAATTTCACTCTTTTTAATAATTCATTGATTGTTGAGAAATTTGTTGTGCAGTGAAAGTGAAATATAAAATTGACTGTGGAAATTTTAAAATGGAGATGCATGATAATCAAAACATTAGGTTGATTGATTATTTGGATCCATTAAATATAATGAAAATGCGACCAGATAACGATGAACTAGTCAAATCAGACGCTTCAAAGAAGAAAAAAAAATATTGGGTACGACCGTACTATTTGGACCGGGAAAAAAGTGGCGGTTTTACATCCATATTTAAAGAGCTGCAAATAGACCCGCAGTTATTTTATAGTTATACCCGGATGGATTTAGAGCAATTCGAGGAACTTTTATCCATGGTAGCGCCATTAATCCAGAAAGAAACGGTAATTAGAGAGCCGTTAAGCCCTAATTTAAGGTTGGCTGTGACTTTAAGGTAAATTAATTAATAAATCAAACTATATAAATTTAATCGTATGTACGAAACTGATATTATTTGTGTAACAGATATCTTGCGACTGGTGAATCACAAGTCAGCTTGGCTATAGCATATAAATGTTCACCGACCAGCGTACACCGAATAGTGACTGAAACTACTAAGGCAATAACAGCAGTCTTAAAAGGAAAAGTATTTCCTAAAATATCCGCAGAATATTTTGAAACGGTGGCATCTGGATTTCGTGATAGATGGAACTTTCCTAATTGCATTGGAGCAATCGACGGAAAGCATGTAACCATTCAAGTAAAAGAACATAAATATCTAAGTTGTATTTTAAAATTATATTTACATTTTATATTTTATTTTAGGCTCCAAAAAATTCCGGCTCCGAGTTTTTCAATTATAAAAAAAATTCCTCGATAGTTTTAATGGCGATTAGTGACCACGATTATAATTTTATAACGTGCAATATTGGTGCTGCTGGTCGCCAGAGTGATGGAGGAGTTTTCAGGGAAAGCAGTTTTGGAAAACGGTTCTACGATAAAACTCTTCCGTAAGTATCCTGTGACTATAAAATTCTTAAAATTATTATTATAATAGTCTATATAATTTTCCAGTATCCCGGAGCCAAGGAATGTTACAGATCATTTTAAAGCTGTTCCTTATGTTTTCGTAGCCGACGACGCCTTTGCTTTAACAGAAAATATGTTGAAACCTTATACGACTATCAATACCAAACAACAAAAAATTTTCAATTATCGACTTAGTCGAGCTCGTCGGATAATTGAAAATTGTTTTGGTATATTATGTGCAAAATGGCGAATTTTTAAAGCACCAATAATTGCAGATCTAAGTTTAGTGGAAGATATCATCCAATCTTGTGTCTGTCTACATAATTGGTTGAGGCAGAGGAACAGTAATTATATCACACCTGATCTGTTAAACCACGAAATAAGAGGAGTTGTTGTTCCAGGTAAATATTTTAATTCATAGATATTTTATAAACGATTTTAAACTATAAAAAATACAAAATTTTAGGCTCTTGGAACAACTTTGACAACAATTTATTGCCTCTAAGAACAAATAATCGAAACTCAACCACTGTGGCGAAAAAAGTACGGAACCAATTTGCTGAATACTTTTGTGGAGAGGGACAAGAAGAATGGCAGGAGAGCAAAATTTGAAGTTGCCAATTATAGTGAGGAGAATTACAAAGCTAGGTATTGTTCCATATTTAACCTCGCGAGTTAAAAAAGATCTTGAGTGTGCTATTCTAGTTATGCCAAATAAAATAGCGTTTTAAAAAATTTTGTTAAATTTTTTCTTGGAAACTCAAAAATAAAATTCATGCATATAATTTTTAAAAAATTTTTACATTTCATAAAAAATACAACAAATTCAATATTGTTTTAATTTAATTTATATATTTTTTTTATTTGAGGGGAAAAGCACATATGGAAAAAAATAAAATTCATACAAATACTTTTTTAATTTAATTTTAAGTTAGCATTTCTGTCACTCTCCTCCTGTTCCTCCATCGTTTCGCTTAGCACTCTCATCAAATTCTGCTGTGCTTTAGACCGGAATTTTAACCGGAGTGACTCCAAATACGGTTTCATGGAAAGTAAAAACGAATCAATGGCATCGGGAGTAACTGCTGCAGCCGTTGATGTTGAGGTGCTCGTAGAATGTACATTTTTTTCGAGCACCTTTACGTAGCGGTGCTGGAGATCAATGGCTTCTGCTTGTAAATTTCGTTCTAAAAAGTAATAAATTAAATTGGATTAATTTTTAATAAAACTAATTTTTATATATTTAATTTTTTAAACTCATTGCTTAAAAATTCTTTCATATTGATTTTACTTACTCTTAATTTTGCTTGGTGTAACCTCATCCATATCAAGCCTGCTGCTGGAGTTGATCTCAACACTGCTTTCAGTGTCGTCACCTAAGTCGATAGATCTATAATATGGAAATAACATGGAAATGAAATAAATAAAAGGTTCTTTCAAAAGCTATGTCATTACCTTCTTGGCTCCGTTGTATCATCTAAAAATGACAGCAACTTTGCGTATTTGTACGGCTTAATATAGCCTCCAGCAGCACCACTCGGGGTACGATTTTTTGACCGTCTATAGGTAGCCCTTAATGTATCCCAATGCTTTCGCACTTTTTGGCAATTTTCCGAGGTGGTTTTTAAATCTATATTAATAAACAAACGTTAATAATTTTTATAAAAAATTTGTAAAAATCTTAATTATACTTACTCGATTCTCCAGTCATCTCTTCCCACAGACGTGCTCGAATTACTTTGTTACGATATTCCTTATCGTGTATGTTCCACAACTGTGGTCTGCAACGAACAGCATCAATAATTAATTCTAGAATATAAAATTTATTATTTAGTTTTAATAAAAATATTAAATTATTAGATAAAATACCGGCACGCTGTTCTAATCCAGTTAATAGCGGCACAGGTTTGAATGGCACAAACGATGAACGAGTGTGTGCCTCAGAACTAACGCATTCGGCATCTTCGCCACTGTAGGTGTACTGATGTGATAGTTCATCTTCGTCAGTATAATTTACAAAAACATTTTGCAATTCACCACCACTCGTGCAAGTATTGCTGTCTCCAATTTCAGCGAGATTGACTCGAATATTCTCTAGCACCACTATTTTATTTTTTCCTAAAATTATAAAAAACATTAAGTACTACGAAATTAAAAAAAAAATTAAGAAAATCTTATTTGAATCAAAGTTCCGTCTTTTTATTTTGAAACATAGAAACATACGCAAGCATAAACTTACCACAATTATTCGTTTTTCTGCGTTAAAATTTTTATTTTATTAATTTATTTATTTATAAAATTTTTTTGTAAAAAAAACTTCACAGCACAATAAATTTTTTATTTTTAAAATAAATGAAATATGAAATGTCAAATTTTACTATAAGAACTTGAGTGAAATTGGTTTTTTTTTTATAGTAAAGTGTCTCAGTGTGCGATAAAAATTTCCTATCCTCACATAAAATATATGTAGATGTATTCAAAGTACTGGAAAAAATATGTTTGATTTCATATTTTTTCTAGTAAATTATGGTATGTTTTTTAGTAAATTATGGTAGGTAGCTCAATTTTTATACAGTACTGCAAATTTTTTGTTGCTCTCATTCTTCGACGATTTTATATTTTTATCTCACGTTTTTCTTACTCTACAGTAAGTTTTTCATAGTGGAAATCAGGCTTTACGATTCCACAGAATGTTTTTTACGGTCTGTATTATTTATTTGCAAAATATTATTTACGAAAGCATGCGGAAAGATAAATCGGTATAACGCATGCATTTTTGATTAGAAGTTGAAATTTTTGGTGGCTACGAAAAGTTTAAAAACAACGACCTTTGACCGTGTTAATTTTTGGCGTGTGATTAGAGACGACAAATTGGTTTTCCCTATTGCAGACCCAAAGACAATATCGATAACGCAGACATCATTGATAATGTAAATAATTCATAGTGTGATTTTGTAAACTAGTTCTAAACTACGGTGATCAGATTTCTTTAGGATAACCATAAGATACAGACGGTAACAGTTTCAGAATATTAATCAATGCATTTGAATCTAACTGATCCCCTCAGAAATTTAAGTTCGGTTAGAAAAGTTTTAAATTACTATATTTCCATAATTTATCATAAGAAATTTAGAATATCCATAATGCAATGTAATCTGAATGGCTTGTTTTATTATCTGTTACATACATATACGGTTTTTCGAACCTCTGATATTATTCCATAATTATAGAAAATTATTATTTGTCAATTTTTGTTAAATTTAAGACATTTGTTTTATTTGTTAATAAACTAGCAAACTAGTTTTTATGATATAGTTTTTTCGTATAAGATTTTTTACAAATACAACTGTAAACTTGGTCATTCGAGTTCAAAACGCTAAAATATCGCAGGTTGTGGACATTGTCTTAATTGTCAACGTTAACACAAAACAAAGCAAGTAATCTATCTCGCCCATCCCTGTTTATGAGTATTTTGGTTATTATTGTACTGATAAACTAATCCTCTACCTATTAATCTTAGCCCAGATGGCACAGCATGGTTCTCCAATACGATGCGATTCATTTGTTCCGTCGTTTCTACCAAATCTCCTCCCATGTTGTTACCAAAGTAACCCCATATCAACAGAGAAACACCTCCGTGCCTAACTGTTGGAGTGACGTTGTCGAATAAAACTCTTCTTTTTGACCCGAAAATATCAAACTTTCATTCGTCGAATCAACGAACTTTTCTCCATTGCGAAATTTACTATTTTTGTGCACTTTGCCTTGTTCAGTCATTTTTGGCGATTTGTCCTCTCCGTAAGCAGTGTTTTTTTCATAGCAGTTTTACTATTTAGTCCTTGATCTTAGAGGAAATTTTTCACCTTATTCAATGATAATCTATTTTTCACTTTCGTTCATTTCTGAAATTCTCAGAGGTGCCGCCAACACTCTGTTGCGGTTGGATAAAATTCTACTGCTATCATCTTGTATCGCGCCAGTGATTTGAAGTCACCTACGTCAAAGCTTGATTGTGTTCTGCTTAGTTAGATTTAATCGCTGTAGCAATTTATGAATAGCCTTCGTCACGTAACGTAATAATGGCTGCATCTAATTCGATAGCCAGTTACCAGTTTTTGTTCATTTTTTTTATACCTTCTGACAGCTTTTTTCATAGAAAAAATAATTTAATTTTAATATGAAGATACCATCAGAAACCATTTAACCATATTTACAGTTAACCACAAAACTTAAAATGTTTAGTCACTGTAACGGAAGACGAAACATACGTTCGAATTTCCGTTAGCAGAATTTATTTACACAGGGGCTTCTGGGCGGTGTTTGGTAGCTGGCTAAAGCTCATGGGATGTCGTGGGGTTTCCAGAAGCATGTGTAAATCTGGAATACACCGCGTATCGGAAAACAGAGCAACAAATCATCTCTAGCTGAATCCACAAACTTACCTCAGACTCATCCCGTGATCTTGTTTTAATTCATCTCTAAATGGACCATAAATAAAACTTTTCTATAAGAATTACTATGCAATGAACAATTCACAAACATTATATTTCAATAAAAAAAAAATTTAAATAAAAAATCAAGACTAGTCTATATTAAAAAGCTAATAAAAAAAACATTAATCTATAAACCTAATTAATTTTACATAAACATAATATAAATAGTGACGGTTCGAGTCCGGACTTTTAATCTAGCTAATTATAATTTTTTTAAATTTTATTTAGTGATGATTACTAATTAAATTAATAATGAAACTATATTTTTGAAGATGAGTTATTTTTTTTGTATTATTATAAAAATTATTTTTATTTATTGATAATTCATATATATCATTTTTTTTATTCATAATTCATATTGTTTATTTATAATTCATATAGAATTATAAATAAACAATATGAATTATGAATAAAAAAAATGATATATATGAATTATCAATAAATAAAAATAATTTTTATAATAATACAAAAAAAATAACTCATCTTCAAAAATATAGTGACAACGTCCTTCGGTGGCATTTGATGTCATCCGCAATATGGTACTGCTAACATAAGTATAAGTCTAAAAAAATTTTTTGTTTGTTTAACCGGGTGGTTGTACAAAATAACAATAAATAGTATTAAATACTAAATAGATATATTTTAACAAATTTTCACGTACAACAAATTAATTTCTTTCTTTTTTTTGAATTGATTTCATTTTCAATACACTTATCATTTATATTTAAGACACTTATTGTACATTTTTTGTCTCTTAATTAAACTTATTTAGTTTTTTCTTCAAATTTTACCATAATGATATGAAAATGAATGTTTTCGTTTTACTATTTTGAATTTCTAATTACACTGCAAAACACATACTTATGTAAAATTAAACTTAATTTAAACTGAGGTTGTATATTAATAAATTTCAATTTAAAAAAATGTGGTTTAAGTAACGCAACTATATATACACCGTTTTTGGCACTCGTATATTTTTTTTTTAATTTTTGCCAAAGAAAAGAGACTGACTCGTCGGTATGCCGGCTGTTTATTGGTTTTCGAAAGATCAGTTATTCAAGACCAGAGTTGACCAACCTAAAATATCTCTACACAAACAAAATATTTCCAATATTTAAAAATACTGGGAAAATATTTTATTAATTTTCATTTTTTTATTTAGATGCGTTTTCTCCAATTTGCTTATAGGAACGTCGTCTGTCCATATGGACGGCGTTACAATATTTAAATATTAATATAGAAATAATTCATATAACATTTAAAATAAAAAATTTCCACGGAAGGGCTTTTTTTAAAAATTTAAGATTTTCAGTATTCGTCATGAAAACCATTTCATTACCTTAATTTTAATTGACAAAAAACTTATGATTGCCAATATTGATGCAAGAATTGTCTTACATCGTATAAGAATATCTGCTAAATTTATCAATGTTATAAGAACTAATCTCGATATTTAAAATTGAACTCTGACTTGTGTTAGTTTCATAGTTCTATTACTTTCGTATAATTAAAACAAACATTTCCCAAGCTACAAATTAAAATCTATATATTTTTTGTTATATTTAATTGTCACCGCGTATTCAAGCCAATTTTAAATTAAATTTAAACAACGTATCAGTTTTTAACACATTTGTTTATTATAATAACCTGATATTTCGCCTTTTGTGGCATATTCATAGGTCTAAAATTGTAAAATAAAATATCAATGTACAAATGTTAATTTAAAAAAAAAAATTATTATTAATATTAAATTTTAATTTATTTTATTATATCAAATTATTTTTGATGTAATAAAATAAATTAAAATTTTTACCTTAAATTAAAATAAAATATACGAAATAAATAAATAAATAGATTAAAATCACTAACATATCACAATCATAAATCACAAAAGATGAATACTTCAATTTTTTAATCACAGAATAAAATTGACATAATTACAAAAATATATAAGGTTAACTAAATATGTATATGAATGTTGTAGGTAAAGTTGTCTGTTACTTAAAATTATTTTATAATTATATAAGGTTAGTACTTTTTAAACAAGTAAAAATATTATTTTAGGTTCTTATATTATTATTAACATTTATATTGTTATTAGGTTTTCGGCGTTTTTGTTTTTGATCATCTGCATATTTTAATTTCGCTATAATTTGTTTGTGTTTTGTATTTATATATTGTGTATCACATTTGAAATTTAATGTTTTATGTTTGTTAAGTAGAATATAAGCTGATTCTATTAATTCTCGTTTTCGTTTCTGTGTTTCTGTATCTAATATTTTAGGTTTATCAAAATTAAAAGTATGATGATCTTGCATGTGATGTTGTGATAGTGCAGTCGATCCATTCTTATTTCTGCAATCACTTTTATGTTGTTTTATTCTTGTGTTTAGATTCTGACTGTGTCCAATATATGATTTATCACAATCATTACATGCAATTTCATAAATTATAATAACGTTATCTCAAGGTATATTGTCTTTTAATTTAGTGTATAGTGTATTACTTGTGTTTATGGGTTTGCATGGCATCCTATTATAGTGTTATCATGTTTAGTTATTATAGTTTTTATGTTGTCAGTTAAGCTAGGAATATATTTAATTGAGCCTATAATGGTTTGTTGAATAGGTTGGATCAAATTTGATTGCTCAGGCAATACGTTATTGTTCTGTTGAACATTTGAGTTGCTGTTGTTATTGATTTGATGACGTTTATTTTCAATTTTGGTGATGTTTCTATGAATAAAATTTTTCATCAATCTAATTGGATAGTTCATGGTTAAATTGTTATAATTCGAATGATATTTTGTTTTTGAAATTCGCGGTCACTTGTATATAAGATTTTGTAGATAAGTTGATCAGAAATATTTTTCTTAAATTGATATGGATGGTTAGATAGGTAACTTAAAACTCTACCAGATGAAGTTGATTTTTGATACCAATTAGTTTTTATATTATTGTTATTACTTGTTAACTCTACATCAAGGAAACTTTTAATTTACTATTATTTTCTTTTTCAATTATAAATTTGATGTTATGATGGTACGTTTCAAATACAGTCTTCAGATCATCAATGTATATGTAGGTCCGGTATTGCTATGAGTATATCATCTACATATTTTATTATTAAGGTTGGTTTATGCTCAAACCATGTCTAGGCATGTGTCAAAAAGATTTTCCATGACAATGTCAGCTAAAATAGGGGACAATGGATTTCCCATTGCTAGGCCTGATTTTTGTCTGTAAATTTTCCCTCTAAAAGTGAAATAGTTATTGTCCGATACACAAAGTTTCAAAAGGTTAATTAACTCAGGCTTTTTAAGTTTTGTATGTGCGTACAATTCGTACCAACGGATTTTAATTAGGTGGATGGCTAAATCGACCGGAATATTTGTAAACAATGACATCAAATGAACAAAAAACATATTTATGGTTCAGATTGACTTGTTTTATAAAGTCTACTAATTGGAAAGAATTTTTAATGTTATACTGGCTATTTTTGGTTAAATTTCTAAGAATATAATTCAAATATTTGGATAGATGGTATGCCGGACAGTCAATAGTACTAACAATTGGTCTCATAGGAATATCTTTTTTATGTATTTGGGGTTGATATTTTAATTTAAAATTGGCTTGAATACGCTGTAACGGCTGTGTACTGCGGTGGCACATGCTGGCTTTACTCTTTAGCCCTGGGTTAGTCAGGCGGGGGTTCGTATTTGCAACCACATTACCATACAGATTAAAAATAGAATAAACAAAAAAAAAACTCAAAAAAAAATGAAATGGATCACTCACAAAAATTCACGATACCTACCCTTTTCCCCCAAATTAAGAAATAAACTCAGCAATTCATGATGGAGTACATTTAAGGCGAATAAATGGTAGAATAAAAAGATAAACTGTTATATTTAGACCATCTAGTGGTTTTGTACATACTAACTAATTTATTAGCGATTGAAATATAAACTATAATCGTATAAACGATTATTAAAAAAATAGCAAAACTTCAAATAAAATAGTTTTATAATGATAAAGCAAATAAAAATTAAATATAAAAACAAAAAAAAATAATATGTTTCAGTTAAAGAAGTTCTTATATCCAAAATTCGGATAAACAAAAATAAATAATATAAAATTCATTAAATAATTAAATCTAAGCTAACTCCAAATTTACCGAGCAATTAGCGCAGTGGTTAAAGCTGCGACGTTTGGATCGGGAGGTACCGGGTTCGAATCCCAACAGAGGCGGGATGCAAAAGGGATTTTTCATCTCCCGATTACGATCGGTGATTAAATTGAAAACATCTATGACCCTCTGTTGGAATGTAACCATTTGGGTCGACCCATCTTCCATGTCACTGTACAGGGTGACATGGAGCTATGCAATACGTAGGTGGTATACTGTACTTGTGTGAATGGGATGAATGAATGAATTGAATGAATGTTGTGTGAATGTAAGGTAAGGCTATGGACCGTAAAAGTGTCTATGCCAAGTCCTTTAAAAAAAAAAAAAAAAAAACTCCAAATTTGTTGTAATTTCAAATGCAACATGAATATTTGGAAACAGCTTAATTTTACCATCACCATTCTGAACAAGCACAAACACAAATTGAAAAACTCACCAAAATGATAGGGCTGGTTAAAGAATACAAAATAAACACAGACCCCAGTTATACTTCCACCTATCCCGTAATTAACAGCGTACGTTTTTCGCTACGAATATAATTGGTGTTCCCAGTTCGTTATTTTTTTCACTAACACCAACACAACACAATTAATTTAAAGATAACACGACCTATGCATGCACGTGATTTGTTATGCCCATGCATATTTATCATTCGAAAATACGGCGATATTTTGCCGTTTCACTGTAACGTTAATTCAAGAGCACTTCTTTAAATGATTAAACACATCTCATAAAACTGAACTTAATATAAATTCACAAATTAAATTATATTTCTGTAATTACAGTAGTTTGATAAAGGCAATTAAAAATAATCCGGAGTAAAATAATAAATCTTACCCAAAAGGCCGGTTATCTACGCGAAACACAATATACGCGTTGTATTGACTGGATGGTCACGAAATACGGGAATTATAAATTATTATTGTTTTTATCTACACGTATTCACGTATTATTTTCCGAATTCCTCGATAATTTGTTGCAACAACAAATCACTTGGGGTTTGGACTTACTTTTATATAATTTTTATTTTTATTTTTTTACTATTACCGACTATCTAAGTATACTATTATGTAGTATAGGATAATTTATTGATTTGACTGATCCGATCGTCAATTACCAAATGAAATGCAAAAAGAATATTTTTCGGTCGAGCCCACGAATAGATCAAGAAGAACCAATAATATGTATGTTGATTTGTATTGGTGTGGTATTTAAATTATTGATTTACAACACCCATACTGTGTTCAATAATATAATTGTAATGCAACCGGTAATATGCACTCATTCCAGGGGTTTTCAAACGATCAATAGACGAGGCGCGATGACAATAATTTTAGAAAAAATCCAAATTAGGGAATTAGATGAAAATTGATTGAAATAATGTTCTTACCAGATTTTCCTATGTTACAACGCGGTGACAATTAAATATAACAAAAATAATATTAACTACCCAAAAAGATTTCCTTACAACTTAAAATCTATATAGTACATATCAATGAATTTCTAATGCCACAACCATTCTGTTACGTTATTTTCCTATTCACCTATCAATATGTTACCATCAAACAAACATACATACATATACATACGGGAAAGATCCGACACTATCAGTTGATTTAATTATTTACATAACATTTGTTATCATTTTCACATTTTGTGAACCTTTTTATCGATATTCCTCAATCCGTATATACACATATATTCAATCTGGTTAATACATATACAATTTGATATGTGTATTGTAAAAATTTCACAAAATAAAAAAATCGGATTTATCTCACAAATTTATTCTAATCTTTCCAGTTTTTTTTTTTTTTTTTCTAAATTTCCTGTACATTTTTTACTGTAACATAGAAAACAGCAAATGGAGAAATCAATAAAATGAACTGTGAAATTAGAGAATTGCTTAATTATGTGATGGCAAAATGAAAAGCGACGGGGAAACAGAGTATGTATGTATATAACGTAACGGGTGATATTGCGTTTATATATTAGCTTGTTGGTGGTATATTTTGTATTGAAGAAACCAATTGAGTTAAATTTTGTCACGAACAGTTTTGTGTTTATTTTATATTCCACTGTTTTAATAAATTATAATTAAAATGCAATTTAAAACTACTTTACCCGATTGATTATCACCCAGTTTTGGTTAGGTGTAAATAGCTATATAGCGTATTTCATTTCATCCCAAAAATGAAATTCAACAACTGAAATGATGAAAAAATTGTATTTTTCGATATTTTATTCATGAAATTCTCTTCATTGAAATGAATTATTTATGAAATTATTGATTCCTATTTGCATTGTGATGATGATGATCATTTCATCACAATCATTAGCATCAGTGTCACCAACTTGGGAAACGATATGGTTCAATTCACAAAATTGTTTTATTTAATTTTTTTTTTACAATATGCTTTTCCCTCTCGTTTAAAGTGGTTGTGTTAAATTTTATTGAAAAATATTGTTGATTATCCATTGATGGGAATTAATTATAGACGATTGTATCTAAACGAGCATAAGTATCGTGAATAATTTACCAAAAAATATTGGGGGGAGAAATTTTAATCAAAAATTAATTTGTTTTATTTGGAGCAGCTGTAATATAGTAAGTAAATGATCCAATATATCAAATATTTGATTTGTTACGTCAATTAATTTTTCTAATGAATACACAGCAACAATAATGAAATCGCTTTTATATGATGGTTTCTAATAAATAATATAATAATTTTTGGTTTAATTTGACGTTTAGGTTTTAAGAAGTTTATGCAAAAGGTACTAAAGTATTCATTAGAGGGTGTACAGATTACCAATATTTATTAAACTATTCATCTACATATCTAAAGAGACACTATTAAGAAAACTAAAGTGGTTGTCTAATCAATACGGTTTTGATAATTCAATTATGATACAAGAATCCTCGACGCAAAGCGATCTACAAATGATTATTTTTAGGCATTTTTACTCTAGCTTGATAAGCCACGTAAGTAAGTATGGAAGCCAAATCTTGTACGTATGGAAGCCAAACCCATAATACTTCGTATGGGAAAAACATTTGATCCGCTTTAATTGTTTATCTGAAATTCTTTTAGGACTTCAATTTTAGTATAAATTCTGGTTCAGATTTAAGTTCTATGATTTTATCAGTCTGTTTTGGTTGACGAGATTTGATTCCATTGCAACGGTGCAATGGCAACACATCAATGATGTTTGAACTAGTCATGTCATCACTGTTTTGAAACATATAGGATACGATTAAACGATTAACTACATATTCCGATCTTAAAAGTAAACTCAACCTGACAACAATATATCTAAGGTTAGGTTATGGTGGCCGTCCTAAAGGACTAGCTAACTAAAGGACTAGGATTTCTAGCGAGAATCCAGGAACGTATCTTACCTTCATTCTTCGCATGTAGTATTTTATATTTGGAAGTTCTGATGCCCAGCACCCGGTCACCATTGACCCAAGGTTCCTGAACCAGAACAACATCAATGGACTCAGATTCCATTTTGAGCAGGAGGGCCGCCGAGGCGGCTTTAGAGTGATGGAGGTTGATCTGAAGGATCTTAAGCATTAGATATTGCTTACCTCCACCACTGTTGAATCAGAATCTTCTGACGTCGATTCGTCCGGTAGGAGCGCACAGCGTAGTCCCAATGATCTCGATATCTCCGAGTCCAGGGATAGTGTCTCCTGAGCGTCTTCCGGGATGCTTTGGACATCTGGGTCACCAGCAATAGGCGGGACACCACTAGTGGCTTCCCCACCTGCTGCAGTTGCCCCAGGTCTGTCAGCCTCATCGCGCTTATAGATTTTGAGCGTAATCGCTCCAAATCCATAGCTGACCAGGCCTCCAGATTTTGCCAAAGCACCCACGGATTCTCTGTCGATGATTATGACCGCCGATCTGTGATCTGTTTCCGCCTTAACCTCATCTAACCTGTCAATCTTCCAGGTGGCCGTTGGCAGATCCGGATTGCTGATTTTCAACATTTCCAGGATCTCCCTAGGATCAGTTGGCTCCGCAGGAATCCAGGCTCGTGCCCTTGGCCTGCAGGGAATTTCTTCCCTAGTCACCACTGCTAGTTTGTCCCCCGGCCAGACTTCCCCCAGGCTGCCGATCGCCTTTTTATAGAGGGTCACAGACCTCTCATCGGCACAGGCAGTCAGTTTTACGTGACCCCGGTGCCACCCTCCGTCTCGGCAGGACGGAGCAGGTCTTGGGTTCTCCCTCATGATTTTTAGGAAGATGGCGGCTAAGGCCTTCTCCACCTTCCTCCAGTTAAGGGTCGTAATGCTCCCATCTTCTTGTGCCCTGTCAACGACTGCCATGATCAGGTGATCCTTTAGCACCTCGTTGAAGGGCCTGGTAGCATTGTCCGGAACCCGTTTCTTTTTAGCCTCCGTAGGCGGTTCATCATCAGATCTCTGCCTTTTCGGCTGTGAGATCACAACGGAACCCTCCTGCTTTGGCTCAGTGATACGTCTTGCCCACGCAAGCGTATCCTTGTCTCTATCCGTTCTCTGCTCCAACGGAATGTTACAGATCTTAGAGATCATGCGCCAGGCTCTCTTCCTGGTCTGATAGTTTGACACTGATGGAGGGCCAGCATTCGTGCCTTTGCCCTTTGGTTTCGAGGGGCCAGCCTCATTCGGTCTTATGCCCCTAATTGCACGTTGGAGACCGGGCCTAAAGGCCGATGTCTCCGCAGTACTAGATTCCGGTTTTTTAAGAGCACCGGTCTCTTCTTGTTTTTTATCTGGATCTTCCATAATAGGTCCCACGAGTAGCGGAGAAAGGAGGTCCACCTGTGCAGAGATCCGCAATACACAGGTAAGGCTACATGATCCGGAGGGCGCCAAGTATCCGGATACACCGTTAGAGACTGGGCTAGTTTTTTAGACTGGGCCCCCAGCCTGGCCGGTTATTAGCACGGTGCGATTAACACCTTAACCCGGCCCAGTTATTTAGCGCCGTGTTTTCGCCTAGTACACCACATGGTGTAATAGTTGCCCGGTGGTCACCACGGGGAGGTAACACGCACACTTGTGGAAGCTGCAAGATACGGAGCTGGCAACAAGTGCCAACTTGATTCCCCCAGACAGCTTCTCACCAGACCACCTCACAATATATCTTACCGCGTAATGGGCTAATTTATATTTAATCTTTTTCTCTGTTCCATAAAATATAACGTAATGGCTGAGTTGAGGTTGGTTTATATTATTCGTTCAGTTCCGTACCTTACAGACACGTACCGGCACAGACATCAAGTATTTATATTATCCGTACGTTTCCGCACAGACACTGATTCGTATTATTTCGCTATGTCGATCGTATATACCCGTAACTATAATGTCAGCTCACAGTACACATATATAAGGTATTATACTCCGATGTTTCATTTTCGTTCTTTTTCGCGCATCGGTCAACATGGCGGCGTTGGTCATTAAGAAAATTTCGTGATGTTATTTGCGTTTCAATGTTTACATTTTTGTTTTAATAATTTTTGATATAAATAATAGTCAAATTATTGAATAAACGCGCTGTGAATGTTTTCGTGTGTTTACAAAAAAATATTGTGTTCAAACTTTTATATTTCGGTGATTTTTTAAGTGAAAAATTGACGCTTTAAAATTGGCTTGTAGTGTGTGTTTGAAGTGAAGAAAATCCATTTTTTACAAAATTGTATATTTTGGTGATTTTAAATTGACCAGTAGTTTTTTAAGATGTTCGATTAGATTGTGTTTGTGGTGAAACAATTATTTTCTGCAAAAAAAAATTTTCTAGTGATTTTTTTTAATTGACTATATTGTGGTTTAAGTGAAAAATTTTTTGTCAGTGTGAACTTCCTTATACATAAAACAAAAAAAATGTAGTGTGTTTTTTTTTTACACCAAGCAAACACAACTTGAAACTCAATATTATTACTTAAAAATGCATCGAAACATAAAAGTTTAAAGAATATATTGTTTACAATACATATGACACAATTTAACATTCACTATTGAATAAATTTTATTTTAATTGAATAAATAATTACCGAAAAATAAAAGTTTTAAGAAAATATTTTTTTCACTACAAAGAGACACAATTTATACATCAATATTATCAATTAAAAACCCCACGAAACACAAAAGTATTAATACGATGTGTTTTTGACTATAGTCAAATATTATCTAAATGCCCCAATTAAATTTTTGTTTTTTAAATTTAATTCAAAAATAATTTATTACCAAACGCAAAGATTAAAAGTTAAAAGTGAATAGAAATATATTTAGACTGGCGCCGGTATGTTGATCAATTGTTGTTGCTTTTTGGGTATTTAAATTTTTGACGTATGCGCAATATAGTACCATGTAGTCGATATATCTTGATGTCAACTACTCTACTACGTACAGTATGTACAAAGGAAAAACCAGAATTAAAAATAAAAATTAATAAAATTAAATATTTGATGTGAGATATTTAATCAAATGATAGTATCAGTATTATTATAGTTATGTTGATAGTAAATATTAATTAAAATGTTGATAATCATACATTTTTAATAATAATATCTGAAAATAATTTAAATGCATAGGTTTTTGAAATAAAAATATCTGAAAGTAACGTACATACATATTTATCTAATTGTCGACCTATTCAGTTGCATGATCACAACAAACTAAATTTATGAACTAAATACATCAGCATGGACGCTGGATGGATATAATGAAATGATACTATGTGTTCGAGTTATTTCGTTTTGTTCGTATTTTTTCGCTTAAGTATCATTTGACCAGTGTTGCCATTTGTGAAGTTTTAACTTCTTTTTGAAGTTTTTTTACCCTCGAGAAGGATTTGAAGTTTTATCTAGAAAAATGAAGTTTTTTTTTAAAATTATATTTTTTAAAATTTTTATTTTATTTTAGCAATTAATTTGAATAATTATTTGATATTTATATTTTTTTAATAATAAAATGTCATTTTTTTATAAAACTCATATAAACGCAGTTAATTTTCGCCTACATATAATATAAATATAATATACATTATGGTTTTTTGGGTATTTTTGATGTATATTTGGTCAACAGAACTCAACCGTCCACTATTCGTTGGTGTTTTCCTTTTTTTGTCTTCTCTGTTCTCTATCGACAACTGTTTTAATTTTAAACCATAATTCCTGCCGATTGCACGCAATTTGTGATCAAGTTTTCGCAAATAATTGTGTTTATAAGTGTAATCTGTATAATAAAGTGTACTTTATATATTAAATTATATATATTATTATATTAAAGTGTATTCTATATATTAAAAAAATAATTAAAAAAGAAATGTCCAAAATTACAAATTATTTCACTGCGAAAGGTAACTTTAGCTAAAAATGTTGTCATTCCTCCATTATCTATTGTTTTAATTTCATTAATTTTTTGACAGTTTCCACTTCAAAATTCGTTGATAAAAATCGAGAATATTCACCAACTTCATCTTTCCATTCAGAAATTATCTCAGATGATAACGACGATTCATTAATTGATGAAGAATCGTCGCCGGTAGGTTTGATTTTTGTCTAATAAATTATTTCTGGTTTAAAATTATTTATGGCTTTATATTATAGAAACAAAAGAAAAGCAGAAACGAACGGGTATATCTAAAAAACTGGGAAAACGATGTCATCCTAAAATCGTGGATCCAAAGAAGCGACAACAGTTTGGCTTTTTGCAAAATCTGCAACACAGAGTTGAAAGCTAAAGCAGGAGTGCGGGATTTATATAACCACGTAAAATGCAAGAAACATGTTAAACGAAGTGCAGCCCTTAAAATACATGATAATAGCACCTTAATGTTTAAAAGTTTTAACAACCTTACTAGTCAGGATAAAAAAGTTTGTATGGCAGAAATCCAATTAAGTGCGTTTTGTGCATATCGTTCCTAACCATGGATCATTTGATTCCTATGTTAAAAACTATAATCAACGTAATGCAATGCAAGATATTTCGTGTGCGAGAACTAAAACAACATCTATAGTCAAAAATGTAATTAGAAAAACACAACTGAGTGAGCTTTCCGATTTAATGAAGGTAACCCAGTTCAGCATTTGCATCGATGAATCCACCGACATATCAACTACAAAGCTTTTGAGCATAGTGGTTCGAACACCTTTCAAAAACAAGATATGTTTTTCAGCCTTACCAAAGTTGAAAGCTGGAACGCAAACGGTATTTATAATAAAATCGTGGAAACTTTTATAGAAAGAGACATCGACTACAAAAAATTATTAATGGATTTCGCTGCGGATGGGGCAAATGTAATGACAGAGCCACCCTTTTGAAAAATGACTGTCCAAATTTAATTGTGTTGAAATGTTCGTGCCATTCGTTTGCACTATGTGCCAACCATGCATGTAAAGTACTTCCAAAATATGTCGAGGGAACTTGTCGCGATATATATAATTTCGTACAAAATAGCCTGAAAAGAATAGACCTTTTCGCTGAGTTACAAATTTTATTAGACTTCAAGCCAAGGAAAACGTTGCATCCTTCACAAACGAGATGGCTGTCGCTGGAAGCTACAGTGAATCAAATTTTAAGCCGGTTAGAAGTGTTAAAACTGTTTTTCATACACGAAGATTTAGGGAAATTTGAATCAACCGAGCGACTTACTAAATGTCTTCACAATCCAGAGTTCAAATTATATTTAAGATTCTTAAAATTCATCTTGGGTAAGTTATTATTATATGCTCTATTTTTTGCATCTTGCCAAAGCAATAACTGCATTCTTATTTCTAAACATCTATCAATTATTTAAGGAGATGTAAATACAACAGTTCATCTACTAGTATCGGAAGTTCGACGTTTGTATTTCAAAATATTTGAATACTTCATTAAGGATCATTCAATTGCTAATATCAAAACAGTAGATATAAACGATCCAAACAAAATATTTAAAAATTTAGAAGACGTTTATTTGGTATTTGAAGTTGTTATGACAGCTTTACAAACAACCTGTGTTTTAAATAAAGAGAACGAGACAAATTTTGAATCTAATTGCTTAAAGTTTTACGTAGAGCTTTGCAATCATTTATTTAAAAAAATTGATTTAACCGAAGTTTTTATTAGCAGCCGAAACTATTGCTCCTGTTAATGTGGTTCGAAGAAAACATATTACAGTTGCACACTTATGCAGTTTTTTTCTTCACATAATTGACCTTGATAATCTGCAAAATCTAGATGATGAATGGCGAGAAATCCGGCATGTTGGTTTTAAAGCATTAAAAATTGATGAAAAAACCTGGTGTAGACATATTTTGGGACACAATTTTAAATATTAAACGCTGTGATGGGTCAAAGGCATTCCCCTTCATTAAAACTATGATAATGGCCGTACTTACTATTCCAGTAGCAACTGCCAACGTTGAGAGAATTTTTTCTCAAATAAATATTAACAAGACTAAAACTAGAAATAGGTTGGAAACTGATACTTTAACTGGTATATTATTAACGAAAGATTATATGAATAAATCGAACAGCAATTGTATATCATTTCAACATAACGATAAAATGTTGAAAATGTTACATCAAAATATTTATAAAAAGTGATTACCGATTTGACCGTGATTAAAAATCGAATATCAATCTGTAATCTATAAAAATAAAACATTAAAACAACCAAGAAGGTTTATAATAAAGATTTTTATGTTATGATTACCAAGAAGGTTTCTGTATATAATTTATTTACAAATGTACCAAATAAATACAAGACTTAAAATAAAAGAATTTTTTTTTAATTTTTTATGAAGTTTTTATTTTAAAATGTATGGCAACACATTCATTTCAGACAAATATTATTTTATACAATATTTGTCTGTACGGAACTGAACGGATAATATAAACCAACCTTTAAATGAAATCGTTCGTCTTTTAACATTTCTGTTCCTAAAATATTATGTGAATAATTGAAGATAGCTACAATATAAATATAAAAAATTGAAAAGGTAGGAAGTACTTGAAGATTACGTTGACGACATTTTAGTGGCGGTATTAAAGTTTAGCTCAAGTGATGAGAGCAGTGCTCAAGAGGATGAGCCAGCCCTTAAAAGAAAATTTTGGGTACGGCCTTATTAACTGGATAGAAAGAATACCGGGGCTCACATTGTGGTATTTAACCAATTAAATAAAATAAATCATCCGGTAATGTTCAAATGCTACTCACGGATGATTTTGGACAAATTTGAAGAGTTGATACATTTGATGGGCCCTCTTATCCAGAAGCAAACCGTATGTAGAGATCCTCTAAGCCTGACTGGCGAGCGGAAACCACGGAAACCACCAAAGCCATAATTGAGATCTTAAAACCGTCGGATTTAACAAACATATCCGCCAATTTATTTAAAAAAATTGCGAATGGCTTCGAATCTAAATGAAAATTTCCGCATTGTGTTGGGGCTATTGACGGAAAACATATTTTATTTCAGGTTAATTTATTTTAAAATATGGTAATTCTTATTTAGAATGTAGAGTATATAAAAATTACAGACTCCGCCATCAGCAGGATCTAAATTCTATAATTATAAAAAACAAGTTCCATTGTGTTAATGGCATTAGCAGATTATAATTATAACTTTATAATGTGTGATGCTGGTGCAGCGGGTAGACAAAGCGACGGAGGAGTTCTCGTACTTATAATTATACTGTGTAAGTTGTAAAAATACCAAAAATAAAATAAAATACTATACTAAATAAGTTATAAAAATAAGTTAAATAAGTGAAAAATTAGTGAAATTAATAATTAGAGTATAATAATTATTACATTTAAAAAAAATAAACAAATAAAACCATATTATGTGTTGGTGAAGTTTTGGTGTTAAACCCGTCGACCTTGTCGAGGTCAAAAATAATGTTCTTTTAATTATAATAAAAAATAAAACTGTGATTATTAAAATCAGTTAAGTTAAGTTTTGGCCTACTAGTTAAAAAAAAATAAGGGTTAATTCAAGAAAATTAAACAGTGAAATAAAATTAAAACCATTGGCCATATAAATAAAAATACAAAAAAATAAATATATTATAAAAGTTATAAGTGATTCAGATTCAATAATCCTATACGTCATAAAATTGATCTGATATAAATTATTATAAATGTGTATTGTTGCGTCAGAAGTTGTAGTCATCACATCACAGTATAATAGTCACTATATGAATGGTGACATCAGTGGTATTTAAATACTGTAACTGTTACTGTCGAAGACCAACATCATCAACATCATCGTTTACATCGGAACAAAAATATCGGAACGTTTACGCGAACAATAATAGCTAAGACATATTTTTTTTTAAATATTATTTTTATATTATAATTAATTAATTAAATTCTTAAAATAATTCTTAAATTTTCGTTTATTAGTATTAGTTGGGTAAAGGGTAGATAAGTTTTAATTTTAAGTTAATTTAAAATGAGAGTAATTATTACATTATAAATTTATTTTTTTTATAACAATTTTTTTTTCTCTTATTTTGGTTGTTAAATATAAGTTTCTTAAATCTGATCTCATTCTGTTTTTTATGTTATTGTTGAAATTAAAAAAAAAAAAAAGAAAATGGAATAGAATAATTACAACAGAGGAATGAGCTAGAATGTAGGTATATGAGGTGAGTTGATCAATGGTGCATAACAATCTTTTCCATTTCGTTTTATTTGTGAGTGCGGTCTAATACCGATTCGTGCAAATTTCGGAACACCCCACGACAACGCTGAGCCGTAGCCAGAGTAAACAGACCACCCGGAATTCCTGCTCGAATATTTCTGTTGATTCACTAGTTTGCCTAGTGCGTTACAAGTTGTGTTGGTCTTCATATGTGGCTTCGGAAAAAATCACATACCAAGATTACATACCAAATGAACTTGTAGATCAAGACAATAATGGTGTTATTGTTCCCGGATTTTGGAGAAATGAGCTAAGCTCCTTTCCCTCATTAGCTAAATGCAGCAACCATAACCCAACTAGTAACGCCAAAGAAGTCCGAAATAAGTATAAGGAATATTTTAGTAGTTCTGGATCTGTACCTTGGCAACTTAATAAAATCTAAAAATTTCAATCATAATTATAATTATTGCGTCACAATTAATAAGTTCAGAATATTAATTAATAAAAAATACAATAAAAATTATAAAATATAAACAAATACAAGTATTTATTATTTATACATAAAATGTATTCTTCATCCTTCTGTTAATCTTCATCCTCCGTTGCTGTTAATGTTAGTTAGTCCTCTCCTCTATAGCTTCGATGCATTGACTACGTAATTTATTTCTGGTGCAATTATCAGAGTCACTGTTAATTTTGCTTTTCCTATTTATTCTCGTGGGTTGGGTGGTTGATTGCACATTAATATCTTCCATTAAAATTTCATTCGGTTCTACTAAATATTCCACAGGGAACTGCTCTTCCGGCTCATTCTAAACACAAGAAGTTCTGAAAAATATAATGTATAATTTCCGCTAGATCATTTTAAACTATCTCGTGGCCCTAGCAATCGATTTTTATTGCACCTGTAATCTTTCAATATTTTCCTAAGTATAGCGCAAATTTCCGTTGACCATCCGTCACATTGACCATTTGTCAATTGACAACTGGTAAAATTAGTTTTGCACTATACATACATACATATCTAGAAATATTTTTTAATTTAATTTTATTTATTATCATCACCATTACTGCTTAAATATAAATTTCAATAAAATCCATATATCACTCTAATCAAACTTTAGTTCGAAAATAACTAAATTCTCTTCTAAATTCAAAACGAATTTGGACAATTCGCCATTAATATTCAGAGACTGATATGCGACAATACCATTTTCCAATCTGAGAAGTTTACACACTTACACAGTTTCGATTCACTTTCAGATCAATTTTAACTTTCAGATCGGTTTTACTTTCAGATCGGGAAATTGGGCGCATCTGTGGTATTATAGTGTGTCTGTTGTGAACCGGTCATTACATCGATACACAGGCAGGTGAAGGGTCTGGGCAAATAAAAAAAACTACATCAGCGACGATCCATATTATCATCTATATTTCCATATTATCATTTACGAGGTTTCTAAATTCTCTATAAAATGGTTGAATAGGAATTTGGGAATGAAATATCGAGAAAGCTCGTTTACAATCTCAGACAGCAGCATCTTTTCTATTAGATTCCTTTTGTTTTACTCAAAAAAGTCATAAAAAAACCAACTAAATTTCAGTTTTTAAATTGGCGCGGTGTATTTTTTAAATTTTACTGTGTTTTCTTTTAAATTATAAACTAAACGCTTCAAAAATCATCCTTTATAATATGCGAATCTTACTGTGTATTTAAGTCATTTGTCTAAATCTATAATAAAACTAAGAAATAATGATAAGCGGATTTATTCCATTTCTGTGAATTTAAAACGCATATACATTTTGTTTAGTTGCCAGATCTTTAAATAAAAGTGCCAATAGATTTGGGAATCTTTCAATCGTTTTTAAATTATATATTAGCCTTTAGCATTATGCTATCCGCAGCTCTCTTTCTATCGGCCCTTCACTTCCTCAACAAGTGGTTATCATGTTATCATTTTGCCACGAATCTGAACCTGTAATGTTGTGGGGAGATAAAAAAAATGTGTTATTTTAACGATAAGATGTTATTTTAAACTTAAACATAAATTATGTAATTCCTGCATTCCTGAACTAATTAATACTGCTTATGAATATATACAATGTTCCCAACGTATCTGGAAGAATTTTGTATAATCAGCAATTCAGGTAACAATAATACATTTTTCACTTTGAAAGCACAAGTTGCAACATATTGTTTAATTGCTTAAAATCGTGGACTAGAGTTCAAGACACATCATCGTCAATACTTTTTTAATTTAATTTCTGCTGTAAAATTGGTTCAAGACAGCTTCTGTTGAAATCTACATTCAATTTCTGCAAGTATAAGAGCCATCTATTGTGTATGACCATAAATAAAATATACGGTAATGGTCAAATAAGGTCCACGAATCCAAAGTCAAGCACTCTACTACCACGCCCACCACCGTATATAAATGTGATGTTATGCAAATCTTTTATAATTTCCAATTGAATTGAGAAACTTGGAACATTTTTTAACAGAAGTTGAGTTGAACCAAAAATATCCCAACATTAATATCGTTTGAAACTTAACTGAACAGCATAGTGCAACATTTAATGCGATGACATTCCAAGCAGTGTATTTCGATAAAGTTAAATTCTGACAAGCTATTCCCCCTTATGTTCTTAAAAATTATAAAACTTCCGTTCCAGTCAATGATGCGCGATGCGATTTTTTAGGCGGGCCACAATATCGACCACTGACCATACAAGTTATAACTTTATGTCAGTACATGATTAACGTCCAAATAAAAAATTTCCCTCTACAAACTGAAAGTATAACGAATAGGAATAGCTGAGTTTAAGTCTCGATTAAAACTAAAAACAAATTTAAATTAATTTCTTACAAATTAATTCAATTCAGATTCTGTTAAATTTTCATTTTTCGCTATTCAAATGGTGAGTATAAAAGATGGATTTAACAGGAATTATTAGTGGACGTGAGTTCAAGCGGCATTCGGCCTCACGTTTTTTAAATTTAGGTCAGGTATTTTTCCTGCGTCAGTTGGGCAATATGTTGGTTTTGTCAGTTGAAATGAATTCACATCCATTTTCTTTATTGGCAATCAGTAATTCTTTTCCTTTAGTTGTAGTTAATCTAGAACCCCAGTGAGTATTCTTTAAATTGAAGTCACCACCTATTATGAGCCTTTTTCCCAGACGGTTGAAGAACTCTGAGTAGTGCTTGTTTTTAATATAGAATGTCATGGTAGACTGCCACAATAATAGGAAAGTTGTTGGTTTTTATACATACATGACCAAGTGTTGGTTATCTGAACAATTTGGCTTTTTAGTAACTCGGTTGCACTTGTAGCCTTCCTGAACTCGAATTCGTTTTACCGTGAAGTGGGATGTGTTAAATTTTATGGCACGGTCATAGTTAAACTTCCCCGGATTATTTTTAATGAAAGTTATAACCTTTATATCTGATTTTTTGTGAGCCGTTTTCGATTGTGAGCTGTTGTATACCATTCCACCGTTATAAATAGGGCACCACTCTATATAACGCTATATATCGTTGTTTTGGGTCAATTTAATAATTTTGTAATATAAACATGACGCTAGTTTTAAATTCCGCTCATTTTGAAAATAGATTTAAATGCATTGAAGGACATTCTATAAAACTATCTCCAATAACGCATTGTTCCTAAAGAAATTTGGTCACCCTTTAGTTTAGAACTAATTGACAAAACTACTTTAGGAATTGCCTACATTATCGACGTTGTCTACGTTGTTGACGTTATCGACGGGTTGTCAACACGTCAATGTAGAAAATAATAAATGATGCGTAAACGCCCATTCCTGAATGTATACCTTGACATTCTAAATGATTATGCAGCAGTTTGTGGGGACAATCTCATTGAGAGAGACTGGTTGTTACAACAAATCACACCGCAAAAATATGTAAAACTTTTTTTAAAGATTCCGTCTTCATTATGTTAGGATGCGAGGTTTGGATCTAACTTTCGAATATCTTTAAAAAATTATAGATTCAATGTCAAAACATCTTCAGGCTGTTATAGGCCCAAAGGGATATTAAAAATTTAAAAGAATTTAAATTATATTATGCGTAATAATTTAAACAATCAAAATTCCAAATAGTTATGCTCAGTTGAAATAATGTAGAAATAAAATAACATTGAGGTTTGCGTAGCATTTTGGTTTTGTTGTTAAATTTATTAATTTATGATTTTTATAAACATTAATTTCAAATTAATATTTTATAATTAAACTAGAAAATTTGTTTTTTTACTTAAGATAACCAACCTTTCGTAAACAAAAATAAATTTCCAAATAATTTTGTCCATGACTGTAGTTTTCCTAAACCTTTTTCAGGTAGCGCTTTAATAATTTGTCCTGAAATTAAGAGATGGCCTAGACATTTTTTGGTACTTAGATTATTATTGACACTTCTAGTCCAGGTTCCATTATCATTTTTGATTTTGCATTTTAGGTCGTTTTAATCACTTTCACGTTTGCCAAAGAGAGTAATCGGTGCCTTTTTGGCCAATAAGGCTACTTAGATAAGCTTCTATTTTTGTTAATGTCCGTTTGGCTAATGGAGAGCTGTTCCCTACTGCGTATTGAGTTTTATACTTTGTCATCTAACTGTAAAGAAGTTTTAATTGGAATTTGTAAATTGGTGTTGTGTTCAATGAGTTTCCGGAATTGTTCCTATAGGTTTGAAATTTTGTACTATAGAATCATGTATCGCTTTACAAGCATAGTTTTACCGGTAGCGTCTACAGTTTTTCTAATATGTAAATACTAAAATGGATAGATGATTTGTATCCTTTAAGACGATTGCTAAAATCTAAACAACTGTCAAGTGCCGTGAAGCTGAAGCTTTACAATGTTTGGAACGGAAAGTTGGGCGCTGACGGATAAGTACGAGAGATGGTTCCTTACATTTGAGAGCAGAATCATGCGGGTGATTTCTGGCCCAAAACGCAAAGTAGATGGTACTTACCAAGCTCTGTACAATATATCGAGATCAGAGATCGAGAGCCACCATATGGTAGGCGCAGAGGTCGTTGCAGGCGACGATGGATCCACGGTGTAGAGAGGGATTTCTTCAGGTTGTCTAAGATAGTATGAAGAACAATCTCAGGATCGAGACCGTTGGAGCCGGATTGTTGATTCAGTAAAGGGCCAGTAATGGCTTTTAGAAACAATGTTTAAAAAAAAAAACTGATAGATGAACATTATGTGTAGATCTAATAAAGGAAATATAGAAAGGGTGAAAAAGCATCAAAAATCTAGAAAGTTCACTACATTATTAACTATTAAGTACACATTTAATGACAAGATAAAAACTAATATCTTCAGAGCGTGTAGTGTAGTACAAACGTATCACATCACTAAAGTATGAAGGAGGATTACTTCGTTTGTTCGACATGAGTTATACCTGCAAAATTAAATTCGTTTATTACATGATATACGGGAGTAAAAAAAAATCAAGAAAAAACACTCACAACATTTTCCTAACCATAAAAATGTTTATGGTAGATTTATATTCAATTAGAATCTTTTAAAATGATATATGACTTGTTTTTCATATGGAAGTAAATAAAAATTATTTTCATATATAAAACATATGTGTGAGAGACGCGCAGAGAGTAAAAAGAAAAAAAAATTCAATAAAATTTCATCATGATTATAACCCTGCTGTGCTTGTGTGTGTATATAAATGTGGGGAGGTAATAAGTTACATACGGTAAACAATTTAACCACATGGACTTTATATATGTAAATATATTTAAGCAAAATAAAAAATTTTTGTTCAAAATGCTAATGTCACGTATACATAAATTCTATAATAAATTCAAATCAACATAATACACAATATGTAATCCTTCTCCGTAAAATACATAAAAACAAAATACATATAATTTTTTTACTGCTGGTGCTCCGTATGTACACATATATGTACATATCCTAAAAAGTCATATAACTCGTAGTAATATATTTAATTCATGATTGATGCTTTTTTTTTGTTTTGGCTTGACATCCCAGATTTGAACTTGATATATAAAATTCATATTATCTGGATTCATAATAGACGTACACATATAAAAATATAAATATGATATGGAAATACTTCTTCTATACTCTCTAAACATTCAATTTTTGGATGAACAATCTTAATCCTATATATCTTCTAGGTTCAGTCAGAAAGAAAATGAATAAATAAATAAAATTGTATAACAAGATTGTAAATAAAACAAATACATGAACATAAATATAAAAAAAAAATGTTAAAAATCTCGTTTTTCCTTCATAAAAGCATCATCGTTATGTAAACATGAATCATGACAAAATAGAAACAACAAAAATATGTATACAAGACGACGTACAAAAAATGTCAAACGCAAGATGTTTGTTGTTTGTTCTAGTTGAATACTTTACTTTATTTTTATTTTGTCACACTCAAAAACGAAAATACGAGTATCGACTCTCGGTATGTATGTTTGGTACATGCACCCATTTAAGGGAAACAACATTTCTTTTTTTTTTTCAAATTTCCAAAAACGACGTGGAAACGAAATAAAAGTTATGATGGGAAAATATGAAATGAACTTTATTATACTTCCCAGTTTGCTCCGTGCTTTTCGAATGTTGTTTTTATTTTATTTCATTAAATCCCATTTAAAAAATTTTCCTTTACTTGTTCGAAACCAAACAAAAAGTTTTTCTTATTAAAATAAACTTTCGGGTAGTAGTACTGGCCGTTTTCTTTTGGTAATTAATTTGTTTGCTATATACAAATTCTTAAGTTTTCTATTGCTCCTCTTTATGCCTAAAAGTCAATCACCATATTAAAACGTTTTGTTTATTTGATTTCGAAATGAATGGTCGTTGCCATAATTAATAAATTAAGTGGAAATTTTGACCATAAGTAGTTAATTTTTCATTTCAATTTCAATATATGAAGTCTTAAAGTGATATAACACACAACTTTCCTTATATACATATTGTAATTAACATTTTTTTGATCTAGACCATTTTAAATAAATTTGTTTACCACTCGATAAAAACTGTAGCTAATATCAGAATGCAACGGCCATTGTAACGACCACATATGCTACCATAACTAGGCAGCCGTAATATTTTTGATTATACTATAAGCAGTTTGTTCAACACAGATTGGGTGTTGAATTCACCAATTGAATTATAGCTTTGTGCTATCTCAATTAATTTTTAAATCTTAATACGTAGTTACAGAATTGGAACCAAAGTTATTAATTATAAAAAATTCAATGAAAGTTACGAGTGGCTCGGGCTGACATATACCAATATCGATCAATTACAAAATCGACAACGGCTACGAAACACTGCTTAAGAAGTTTCCACTAGTAACAGCAAAGCCGAATTATAAACTGCCGGTTGTGCATCACATTGATACGGAAGGCCAGAATTATAATATATAGTGGAATTAGTAATTTGCAGAACATCCACATTTTCCGCTTCTTGTCCATTACATATGATCAAGAAGAAAGATCAAAATTGGAGACCATGTGGAGCCTATCGGCTATTAAATATCCTTTAGATATCTATTCGCTACCCGATACCCCTCATATAAAACATGGCGTTTACAAAATGGTAATTACAACACCACATCGTCTTGGAACAACACAAACTCCACCTGGAAACACTTTTCCAACTACTCGTCGAGTTTAATGTCCACATCAACTGCTCAAAATACATATTCGACGTTTTCACTAGTTATTTCCGCAGCACAAGATCACAAATCTTTGGTATAAATCGGTGGTAAGTTATTGCCACCGATTTATACCAAAGCTCCCTGAAATGCTCGCACCAATTCATGGAGCATTCAAACGTGTTAGATATTTTGTTGGTTGGGACTTAATCTACACCGATCACAAACCTCTGACCAGAGTAATTCAGTCTAAAGCTAAACGTAATCCAAGGCAATCTAGCCACTTGAATTATATTAGTTAATGTACCACGGATATCTAACATGTTCAAGGTACCGATAACGTTGTTGCAGATATACACTTTAACGGACAACGAAACGGCGTCAGTCAAGGCTCACTTCGACTACAACTTAATCACACAACCACAAAAAGCAGACTTGGAACTTCAGAATTTACTCTCTCACCAATAAAATGTACTTTCTGGTTCTACAGCTACGCTAGTTCATCAATGTAACTAGAGCTTTTCAAACTACTTGGTTTATAAACCATCTTCGAACCATCTACTGGCGCAAATCGGCCGTTCATCGCAGAACCACTACATCGAACCATTATACACAGTATGCACGGTATCTCATATCCTAGAAACCATAACGTGACCCATCGAGCACAATCATGTTTATCCTTACAAAATTTAGGAATCCAACGGTATACACAAAAACGTCTCTTGGACAGTTTGAAATTCCACTTGGTCGAATGCCACGACTTCCTCCGTCCAATGAATATACTCACCTATTTACCTGTGTCGATCATTTCACTCGATTGCCAGATGCTTCCTTCATGACTGACATGTCTGCAGCAACCATAGCCACTATGGTGTTCCACTTAACATCACAACTGATCATGGAACGCAACCTGAGTCGAAACTTTTCTTGAAGTTAACGAAACACGTGGGCTCCCGTCGGACACGTAAAACGACTTACCACCCACAAGCCACGCTTCGAACGACAGCTCAAAGCTGCTCTCAATGCCCAGGGCAACACAACTATAGCTCAGAAGTACCAATCGTTTTACTTGGTATCTGAGTAACGATTAAAGAAGATCTGGGAAATTGTTTGACAACTGCCGTTACGTTTTCTTCAGGGTTGATAAAGTTCAAACTGGATTACAAACTCATGCAAGACTAGATGCCGCTTACGCAAGCAATTCATTGTCTTAATCAAAAACAAACAACAATGAATCTCGATCATCAGATTGAAACCGGCATACGTGGTATTCTTAATTCAGCTGATCAAATATCAACTACGGAACAATAGCAGTCCGAAAATCACGACACACCAACATTCAAAACTGCTGCAATAAAAAAATTATTGAAATTTAAAATACAAATCTACATTGTGAAGTAAGCATTCACTAACTCCATCACACAACCAGTAGGCGAATCACGAAAGGGTAATTCACATCTTGAGTAAATTTTATAATAGTGAATACCGTGTCATCATACCGATACAACTTGAATATACTACTCGGACACATTCCGATTAATTCTTATTTAGGACACATTCCGTTATTCAAATAATCGGTAGTTCTCGCGGTTCGTAATCTGCAACTAATCTACAACACGTCATACGAGGAGTAATTCGGCCATTACCTTTTTGACGGTAACGCGTCGTTATCAAAAAGGTGGTGAAATGTAATAAATAAATTAAATTAAATTAAAACTATTTTATTAAATAAAACAAAATAAATTAATTAAATAATAAACAAATTTAATTTTAAGTGTTTTAATTTTTGAGATTTACCAGATGAACTCGTAAAAATAAATAGCAAAATTTTTAGAAATTTGCATTTTGAAATCCAATATACGAGTACATACGAGTATTAATAATTAAATCAAATGGTATCGAATCTTCTTGTGGTGGTGGTGTTGAATTTACCCGTTCCGACGGAAAGTGTGCCATTAACTGTTCTGGAAACCTCACTCTTCCTCGACAACAAAGCACACACTGCCAATTATTTTCTATTTACCGCCGTTTCTATTTGTCGAACTGCCGATAAACAAGCTTGTGGCCCAATATGAACGTGCTTTCTGTGAATGAATACTTATTAGTGTGATGGTTAAATAATTATGCTTGGCAACAGGGCTTGGTGAAGAGATGTACATGAAATTGACGCAAATTTCATGCCAACACCAACTCTAATTATTTTTCTCACCAGTATTTAACGATAAAGATTTTAACGATGGATCACAAGTAGAAAAGCTCGATTGTTGTAATCCTCGGTATTCCATTGGAAAGCAGCTGGCTTGAACTAGCTGAATTACTGCATCCAAACTATTACTAATTTCTTCTGCTTCTAAATGTCGAGTTAATTAAAGTATTTATTTGTAGTGCGTTCTCCCAAGTTTCTCCCGAAGTGTGTAAAATACGATTAAAAACCAAACCACCATCGATTTTAGTTTTCAGGAAAGTTCCTCTCGAAATCAAATTGCCAGGATCACAGCCAGTTAACAAGTCGTCTACGTAAAAGTCATCTAGAATGCACTAGTCAATGGTTATCTATGGCCTATAATTTATACATTTAGTGCCCAACAGATGGATGGTGCTGCAAATAAATATACTGAAAATTTTGATCGTCGGAGTAAACAGATCATTGAGTGAATATCCAGTAAACGATTTTGAGGAGCCGTCAAATACGACTCGGCTTAGTTGTGGATGATTCGGTCTGAACTACATCGTAACTATAACAATAATTCAGAGGTTCGATACGTTTTTCCAGCAATACGGATATCTTCCTTGTCACAAATGATGAATCTCCAAGCAACGATGTACTGTATGAAAACGGAAGGTTCACAATAAATGTTGACGTGATATGTTATCTATGAAATATTTTTCGCAATCTGACTTTGTCAATGGGCACTTTCAGGTCCACCAACAGTTGGCAACATGTTGAGTAAATTTAACATGATAAGTTTTGAATTCATCCGATTTATCGAAAATTTCATGGCAATGTGATAGATCGTATGTCATTAGTTCCATCATTAAATTTGCGATGCCAACATACCGTGGCGATGTTCAATATTCAAAAATCAATGTAGTAATTTGTCTAATGTTTGAGAATCGGAAGCAACTAAATTACAATTGTAATGCTTCTGTGAAGAAATTGAAGTACCACCTGCGATCAACCAAACCTAGTACAGTGTTTAGCAGAACAGGTCTCGTTCACTGAGGTTTGGACCAATAGACTGCAAATTGGAATAAATATCAGCTCCTGAATTTAAATCTACTTCGTCAAGCTGATAAAATGATGGATCATCTAGACTGATATTGGAAAGAATTGACCATTTAGAAACATCGATTTACAAAGCTGGCTGTACGCTGCAAATTTTATTCAATTATTGGACTTTTCTGATAATTTTGTCAGAATACTTATTTATATGTTAATGGATGGATTGTCACTGTAGAACTTCTAAATGATTTAGTAGGAGCACAATCAATATACCCTTAATTTATATGTGAAGAATGAGTTTTAATTCCTAATTGCTTAATAAGCCAATCTATAATAAAATGAATTGCGACCCCGAATCGAGTAATTCTCGTGTTACAATTAAACGACTATCCTTACCAAGAATTTCTACTAGTGTAATTGTAATAAATTCAGATCTTAAGTGACGAAACCCACAAAGGACGATAAATTTAATCTGTTTGGAGAATTAATAGAGGGAGCCATAATAGATGAATTGCTACTTGTAAGTGCATTATGTTTGTGTGCAATAGAGTGTTGTGATTGAGTTTACAAAGACGGCATACACCAGTAATGTTTTCTCGACTCTCAACTGACTTTGAATTGAATTAATTGATGGCATCTATGAATTAAATTGTTGTCTTATTACAGACAACAACTATTTCTTTTTACTGCAGAATATGACGAACGTTTGAATAGCTAAACTGGTGAACCATTCTTTAGAACCATTTGAAGAAGATGGAACATCAGTTTTGTATGCATTTATCTTGTGACTTCAAATTTGAATAAACTCTGTTAAGTCCTTGAAAGTTGGGAGTATAATCAGTAACGAAGCTTCCTTCCATTTTGTCTTCGTGAGTGAATCGAACTTAGAATACATGAGATACACTAGGAAATCGTTTCAGTATTATACTGGGCGACCTAATGCTTTTAAAGAACGAACATGGGAATTGAAATCGTCTAATAATTGTAACAATTTTTGTGATGTTGGTTTCTCAATTTATTAATAGAAAATAACGCGTTAATATGATATTCTTCGGTAATTTGTGATTGAAAATCTAAATTTTAGAAATACTTGGCTGCATAACCTCTTATAAAAAGTATTCAGTCCTACTTAAATCATTCAATTTCGGAATAAATGAAACCTCCTTAATATATTTAGCATCTGGAACACCCGTTTTCTTAGCTATACATACAATTCTGTCTTCTAATGCTGGTCGCAAATTATAGTATAACCAATCTTTGGTAGAACGATTGTTGCTTTCAAATTAAGTTTCGTCTAACACCTCATATTGAGTAATTTTTTTTTTAATTTTTAGTCTAAAATTAAATCTTGAAGCCTAAGCTGAATTTGTGACCTGGGTGTAGTCCCCAATTTAGTACTAACAAATCCAGATAATTCGGTTAGGAACTCATGTAAATTTTGATTGCATTGTTTACACCATTTTATTTGCATTTTTATCACTAAACCGCGTGTTATTAAAAACTTCACAATTCGATCTGTTGCTTCAAAATGTTGCTAACATCAATAAGAGGTTTTAGATATTCACTAAAATTTTGATGACTAAAAATTTTGGTTGTCACAAGTAATTTTAAAAAGTTTTAAACTTGATAACGCTTAATAAATATTTAAACTTATTTAGTTCCTTGAAAATAATTATTGTGAAATACTAAATATAAATAATCATAATCAGTCACATATGCAAATGATTTTTGTTAATTTGATCTCGGTGGTCTTTACTTGTAGTTGATGTTACAATAAGTAGATTGACTGTTCCTGATAAAGTCACATACCAGGATTATTCGACTTACCTTTTTTATACGATTTAATTGCACGTTTAGCACATACTCGTATTCGTATACCATCCATGTTCATCATCTTGGAATCATTAAAATTATTTGTATATTTAGTTTTAGAATTTGTTTACCATTTTTATTTTTACACAATACTTAATTTATAAACATTTATTTTTATAATACATTTCATAACATAAGATAATTTTAAAACTTAGTAAGACAAATTAATTTGTTTGAACGTGTAAATTATACACTTGTTTAGTTTTGATACAAAGTAATTGAATGAATACAGAATTAATTAAACACCAAAATTCGATTACGTTAGTTGATATAAAATACAACCTTTAAAAATAAGTATTCTTTGTGATATCTATAATTTTTATAATTAAAACTGATTTATTAATTAGTGAGTTAGAAATGTTCTTAGAAATGATGACGTTGATAATGTTGGAAAGTTAATTAAGTCGAAGAGAATTTAAATAAACTTAAAATATACGCTTATTATAATATTTATTAAAATTGTAGTGTTATAAAAAAACAATTAACCTTTTTATCCAAATTTAATTTACGCGAATTTGTTGCAAATACATTTTTTAGGTATAGAATTCGGATCAATGGTTTTTGACATGCTCAATATTAATAATAAAATATTGTAATTAAATTTAACTTACAGAATTTTAATTTATGCGATTTGGGAAAAAGTTCTTTTACTTAACTATACTGCCACCAATTCAGAATGAAAGAAGCATAAATTAGAGTAGATTGACAAATCATTAGTGACTTTGGACAAAAAATAGCTCAAACTTAATATGTAGTTTTTTAAAACAATTAATTAAAAATCTAAAGTATGTAAATCAGTAAGAAAATCCAGGTAACTATAAATAGTAGTATTAATAGAGATAAACTTATTTTGTAAAGATAATTATTGAACAATACAAAATTTATTTATTATTCAACCGAAATTTTCAATCAGAATTCTATAAATGCAAAAAGCAAGATTGCCTACAAAACCCAATTATAAAAGTGAAGTGAAGATCAACATTTTAATAATTTGGGAAACGAATTTTGTTCAACAAATTCTAAAATCATAAAACAACATAATGCTTCAACGATTCTAAAATATTTCATTTATAAGTAAACATTTTGTAACGACAATAAAATAGATAAGTGTTTAACATCAATTCAAATCAATTGTTCATCAGTAGTCAATAAATTTGAAAAATCTATATTTTGGGAGTAAAATTAAGAATAATAGGAGTAGCTAGTATATAGGTACACTTTGAAGATAATTTGCATTCAAAGTTTTATTCAGTAAATATTTAAGAATTAAGCAGGAGTTTCTATTTGTGTGCCGTACCAGTCAATCCAAAAAGGCAGCCATTGATAATAATACAATTATGGTCTTAAACAAGTAGTTAATTTACAAATTTAGCATTTTGCGTGCATGCATCTATAAACATATAAAAGGAAGTAATTTTAAGAAAATCAATTTAGTTTGAGATTAAGCGAAATTATTTAGTTTACTTAGAGGTTAAAATAGAAGAATATAACTTCTATGGAGCAAATTACAGCAAAACTTTATTTCTCGTCTCTATGGAAAATAATATTTTCGTTACTTTTAGATTTAATCGAAAATTCCGGTCAGATATACAGTTCAGGCTATAAAATATATTAAAAACGTATTTAAAATACAATAATATTTTATTCAATAATCGTACAAAATACAAGATAATAATGTTGGAAAATAGAGTAACTAAATTAAACGTTCATCAGTATTCAAGGAAATCAAACAGCAACACAGAACTTGTGTTTACCTAGAGTTTGAGATTTACTGTATTTAAAAAAGAAATCGAAATCAACATCGTACAAGATGAAACTAGGACCCAACAATTTTTTAAAGAATTGGAAAAAAATTATAGAGTAGAATTGCTATGACATGGTGGCGCGAACCGTCCTTCATAATCATGCTAATCTAAATATTTCTAAGATTTATTTTTCAAAATATAAATAGTTTTGGACTATTTATAAGAGATTACACTTTAACACCATATCCTTCATTGGATATATAAGGCACTAAAATTACAAATGAGATTGAAATTAGTTTAATTTCAAGGCTATACAGATTTGACAAATTCAATAACGTTGAAGTTTGTACTAAAGAAGAAGAAGAACTAAATTATATTTAATTTAAACGAAGTAATAGACGATACGACAGTATGTTCAATGAATATATTGAAGTTGATCGGAAAAAGGTTCTTGTAACAAAGAATTCCGAGCGTATAAAGTTAAAACCTATATTTCACTAAAAGGAAAGTATGAAATTTAGATTATGTTACACGACATGTTTTTCCTATACAATTACAGCAAAAATGGAAAGGATTCAAATTATAAATAATTCAGCATTTATTCATTTTGTCAAACAAAACCCCACTTATTATGGATGGCTTGGAGAAAAGGTACACAGGACCTTAGAACGTCAGAACCACAAGACAATGTTTAAAACAAACAATAAATCGCACATAGGAGAGAAAAAACTAATACCGATTCACGGTACGAAGTTACTAAAGCTAGAAAAGGAGTTTTAAAACATGGTTGAATTATTATTTTTTAAACCATGTTCAAGTACAAGATAATAATGTTGGAGAAAATTTCTAGTTTTTAAATCGTTCAATAGTATTTAACAAAATGAAACAGCAAGTTAGGATTTAAAAATCAGCATTATAAACAAATTCGAAATAATAGAAAAAATTCTGGTGAGTAGATAATAAATCAATTAATCTATCTTATGTTATATCACTATTATCGAAAAGCATTTTGTGTTCATTCATCAGTACTCAATAGATTCAAAAAGTACAACATAAATATTAATTAATATTTTTGATTGAATCTCAGACAATTTAATTTTTAGACTGTTACGAAAAGAGTTATTTAACGTTAAATCGCTATTTTTGAGAAAATTTCTACTCAGTAAGTATGTTATCGATAAAATTATGAATCACGTGGTTAATATTTTGCCGGTTGTACTTTAAATTATAAATATATATTTTAGTGTTAAATTCAAGCCTTACCACTTAACCTTAACTATAGCTTAGAAGACTCGTTTGATGAAATTATTACTTTAGAAACCTTTCTGACAAACTTAGTAGAGAACCCTTTTTTTGAATAAAGCTACCTCTCTGTCGGTTAATTGTAAAACCTGCATCTCTTATGTAATTATGAAAGCTGGAAAACAAAAATATTTAATGGTTTATCCAGAAAAACTCATACAAAAATTTATTACCTGTAATTCGTGTTGATACATTATCGGTGAATATTGTACACTCATTATTGTAAAAACCACATTCCATTTCGAACTTAGAAGTTATAATTTATTGGAGGCGCCCAACTTGTGACACATTATTACTAACCGCAACTAATGTTATATAACATTTTTCACTTTTTAAAGATGGTCTAATATTTAACACAAGAAACTTGAATTGTGCCACATGTGCATTTATGATTACATTTAAATATTATTATTTACTTAAACAACTTTATCATAACACGTACAAATAAAATTATAATTAATAGATTTTCTTCTAATTTATAATTTAATTTTATTTTTATAAACACATTTTAATTAATTATTCTTGTTAAAAATGCCATGTTTTGTGGATTGAAATAAAAATCACGTCTGTATCGAACAACGTCCACGATTAGAAGAAAGACATGCCACATGTTAATAAATCACATACAATTATTTTATACGGACGCTATGCAGTGGGGCGAAGAAATTTCTTATCTAAACACACTGATAAGGTTTATTTACTTTGACTCATTTCAAATTATCGCTTCGTCTATTTTACCATTTATGTAGAACGGTATTATATTGTATGTAAATAGTTACACCTTTTGTAAATAAGTTTTGTTGCTATGTACATAAATGGACATATTTTATCAATAGGATCCTGATACGAATTCAACTTTAACTCCGTCAAGTATTACGTAAAATTGTAAACAATTCTTATACTAATTTATATAGTAGGTCATTTGTTCTCAATAGTGCTCCGTTACACAGTACACTAAACCTAGAAGTATGACCATTTTATACGGCTTAGTTCTTGTGACAACGCTTTGTATTAATATTTCCAAGCGAAAGAACTTCGCGGTCAAAGCGTTTCCATTCAATTGTTTTTAATAATAACCTCGGTTAAGTTTGGCCACTCATTTAATTATTTTAATTTTGATTATTGTTAATCGTTTGTTGGCCGACGGCTGTGAAGTTTTTGACATATAACAGAAAATTACATATGTAATGAGCAGTTTATACAGTACGTCAGAAAATTATTTTTTACCAAAAAAATTAAAAATATATTGAAAAAGGCTCACTGTATTTAAGATTGGCCATATCGCAGAAGCTTACCACAGATTTGGCACACTGATATACTTAGACGAAGTTATATCGTTTGATATACATATAGTCGAATCTCCATACGATGGGGAGTACTCCAACCCTTTTGTAATCAACTATGAATGTTGGGTAATTGATTGATTGACCAAATCCCAGAGATTTTCCGTGGGTGTATATGAATAATTATACAAATACTTTTAATAAATTAATGCACGTGGCCGTTTTATTTTTTTATCCAAGTTTACAGATGGCAATTTTATTTGGACTATTTTTGCCGTGACACGATAATCTCGTTTTTTAATTTGAGTTGGTCCTTTTAGTGATGGAGATATTATTACGATCATCGATCCACAAAATCGTCGGTTGAGATCTGGGCTTTGTAGGGCGGGCCACTCAAGCAAATTTATTTTTTTTTAGAAAGGTCGATGAAACTTTCAAAGTGTGCCTGGTGTCGGATTTTTACAGATTTTTAATTTTTTTTACGTTTGCACGTAGTAATCCCCTGTCATTATCCCGTCAATCAATACGACCTCACCGACTCTGTTTAGCTGAGCAGAATTTCCATACCAAGGCCCAAATGCCTTATGTTTCTGACTACGGTGCTTCACTACAAACTCAACTGTTTCTTTTTATTGATGGTGCTAATTATTATTATTATTATTAAAATTGGCCGGAACCCACGAGGATTCCGCACTCAAGGCCACAAAGGCCCATGGTGAAAACCCAGGATTCTATCCCAATTCGCAAACGCGCATTGCTGCCTTCGCAAACTGAACAAGTTTAGACCAAGTCAGAGAGGACAACTGACCTAAATTCAAAGACCTAAAGTTGAATACACGAACTCGTATAGAACTGAACGCAGGACAACTGCACACGAAGTGGAAGGAGTCGTCATCCTCCTCAAGGCAGTCTTCGCAAATAACATCATGAACTAAACGCATACGATGTAGATGATCTTTAAAACGGCCATGTCCCGTAAGAATCGCTACCAAGACTCTTAACTGGCTCTTTTTTAAAGATAAAGCATACTTCGTGGACCTCAAATTGGGCTCCCCAATGAAGTACTTCGTCTTACGACAACCAAAAATTGCAAGCCACTGAGACCTTAAGTCTTTCAAAGCGTAATCCTTAATAACTTTCTTCCCGTAGTTGAAAGATATAGGAGCAGCTGGTTCCATCCCAATTAAAGTTAATTGGGAGCCAGCTTTGGCTAAACAATCCGCGATCTCATTGCCTATGATGTCACAATGAGCCGGAACCCACATGACCGTAACTTTATTGTTAGAACAAAGAAGGTTCACGAATTGTTTGCATTCCTTGACGAGTTTAGAAACAGTCAAGGGATTTCTTAAAGAGTTAAGTACAGCTTTACTATCTGTACACAGTAGAATACTTTTGCTTTTAACAGCAAAATTCAAAGCCTCAATAACACTACGTGTCAGCGCTATTAGTTCCGCCTGAAAAACAGTACAATGCGAACAAAGACTACCGTAAAGTCTCAGATCCGTCCCAGAACAGTAGATTCCAAAGCCTGCACTGAGGTTAGAACGAGACCCATTAGAATAAAAGACAATGGACTCATCTAATTTATTAAGAAAAACATGCGAACTCCACAAATCTCTCGAGGAATAAGCCACCGAGAAAAGATTTGAGAAATGGAATTCGGGTAGTAGTCTGTCGTTAACCATATCGATTTCTGGTAAACATGAAGAATAATTACTGAAAATTTGTCGTTGTCCCACGATAGAACCGAAGAGATTCCATGCCCTAATGCACCTCAGACGATAAGCTGCAGAACAGGCTGTTCCTAGAATAAAGGTGCGTAACTGAGGCAAGGAAAGAATGGATTCCATAGCGAGAAGTGGAGTCGAGGACATAGCCCCAGTTATGGCTCTGCAAGCAAGATTTTGTAGACCATTAAGCTTGGCTACATAATCCCTCAGGGAAACTACTGGCCACCACACAATAGAGGCATACGATGGTAGCGGTAGGGCCAGTGATTTATAAATAAAAGGAAGCAGCCTAGGGGTTAAGCCCCAGGATTTCCCAAAGGCTCTTCTACATTGCCAAAAAATGGCAGTAGCTTTTTGAAGCTTGTAGTCCTGGTGATTCTTCCAGGAAAGTTTACTATCCAGGACAACACCAAGGTGCTTGACGTGGTCAGATTTTGTGATCGTTCTCCCAAAAAGGGAGGGAACAGAAAATTCAAGAGTATTCCTCTTCCTTGTAGAGACAATTAAATCAGTTTTAGAAGGGTTGACGTGAAGACCCTTCTCAACACACCATGCCTCCACAATAGTTAAAGCATGTTGAATCAGGTCGGATAAAACACTGAGATGTTTGCCTGAGACTGCTAGAACAAGATCATCAGCGTAGCTCTGAGCAATGTAGCCAGATTGCTGCAGCTTCACAAGCAATTCGTCAATGACCAAAAGCCACAGCAGAGGTGAGAGCACACCTCCCTGAGGACGGCCTTTGGTGACCTTAACTGAAACTAACACCCCATCCAGCTCCGCCTCCACAGTGCATGGATTCAATCCATAGGATAATGGTGCGATCAATACCAAAATTGGTACAGGAAGTAGTGATCGTAGCAAACGAAGTGCTATCGAAAGCTCCCGCAATATCCAGGAAAATACCCACAAGAAACTCCTTATTATAAAGGGATTTTTCAATCCTGATTAGAAGTTCATGTAGGGCGGTTTCACAGGACTTACCGACTCTATAAGCATGCTGCATGTTACTGAGTGGGGATGTGATTAGAAAATGATCTCTAATGAATCTATCGACAATTCTTACCAGAACTTTAAGAAAAGTTGAGGATAGACTAATAGGCCGAAAGGACTTAGGATCCGTATAATCGGACTTACCAGCTTTCGGGATAAAAACAATTTTACTTCTGCTCCAAGAATTTAGAACAGTGCTAAAAGCAATGCACGCTTAAAAAAGGTGGAGCAAATGATCCTGAATTTGAGGAAACCCTGTTGTAGTTCAGCAGGAAAGATACCATCAGGACCGCCAGCCTTATAAGATGTACAGGAAAATAGGCTCCATCGCAACACATCATGATTGATCAGCTTGTGAGCCAAACTCCAATCGGGACTCGCAACAGACGTCGTAGTGAGATTGGCTGCAACATCATCCAAGTTGACGATATCACAACTAGGAAAATGAGCCGAAAGGAGCAGCTTACCAATTTCCTTGTTGGAGTAGGTAAGCTGTCCGTCCGGTAGACGAAGAGAATCCAGTTTACACATACTGTTCCTAGCTAAAGCTTTATTGAGTCCAGCGAAAGCAGAAAGACTGTTGATTTCCTCGCAGAAGTTCAACCACGCGGCTTTTTGAGCGGATCTTAGACTTTTTTTATATTCCTTTTGAGCTAACAAGAAGTTATCCCAGTCAATCTGTTGCTTAGACTTTTTTGCTTTGTTCTTCAGTTTCCTAGTAGATTTCCTTAATTTCTTAAGGTCAGAGTTCCAAAAAGGTATGTTCCGAATCTTTTGATTAGTGATAAGATGACATGATTTTTCAAAGGCTATAGTAATTGCCAATGCAAGTGACGATGCTTGATCCTCAATGTCCTTCCTCGACCGAATAACCCTCGGTGGCGCAAGTAAACAACCTAGCACGAGAGAGAAAAGACCCCAATCGGTTAATTTCCTATTGCGGTAAGGTTTAAGAGGTGGTCGTTTAAGGTTGATATTAAACGAAATACACCTGTGATCAGAGGTGAGGATGTCATCCGTCACTCTCCAGTCTAAAATTAAATCAATAATGGACATGGAGCATAAACTAATGTCAATCACCTCCTGCCGGATAGAGTTGACAAAAGTAGGCTCACTTCCAGTGTTGAGAATCTCAAGCTCAGAGGAGCTTATATAGTTAAAGAGCGAAGAACCCCTGTGATTAATGTTCGTACTACCCCAGATCGAGTGATGAGCATTAGCATCACAACCGATCACCAAAGGGGTATGCTTGTTCTTACACCATGTCACAAGATTAGTGAGTTCCTCAGAGGGAGGAGGTGAAGAAGAGTCATACGGCAAATAAACTGAGGCGATGACCAGTTTAATGCAGGAGTTAGCGGATACCAGAGTAATAAGAACAGCCGTAATATCGGCCGAGCTATACACTCGTGAATAAGAACTGCATTGATATTATTGCCAATAAAAATGCACGCTCGAGTTTTATTGACAGAATTCTTACAGAAGATTCTGCCATTAAATAAGTTCAATCCAGAGACAACATTATCAAGAAGATATGGGTCCTGGATTAGACAAATAACTGTATGCATTACAGAATGCAATTTCCTTAACTCAAACATGGATCCTCAGGCGGACCAGGAATCCAAGTTAGTAAAAGAAGTGGTTTTGGGGGGTCGCCAACCAATAGTTGACAACCACTCCAAACATCTTTCATTTTGGAGATTGTCTCACAAAACCACTTGTAGGTCTCGTCATTGTTGCACCTGCAAATGAAGACACCATCTGAAAGATAGCACCCAAGCATCTGCGGTACAAACCCTGACGATTTAGCCGAGTCAAGAACTCGACGACTAAGTTCGAGCCGGAAAACACCCAATTTCTTCTCATCAAGAGAGATATCTGGATTGTTCTCCCGAACACAGAACTTTTTAATCGCAGATTCCGCGACGGTCTGCGCATACGAGCGAGGCTTTTTCGTCGCCATTTCTGGAGTGGTACCGGTTATGGTACGCACTCGTTTGGGTGTGCCAGCGGAAGTGCTGGGCTGCTCCGTGATTGTGTCTAGTGCAAGGCCAGACAGTCTTTTTTGCAGACGCTGTCGACGACGTTTGCCTAGACGTCTAGCTGTAGTGCGATGGCTCGGCTCTGTTAAGATACCATCGCCATCCGAGTTCAGCAGTAAACTTTCCGTACCCGACGGTGTATCCGAGTTGCAACCAACATTATCGTGGTCAGCAAACTCGAAGTCGGATGCCAGATCAGTTGAATCCATGAACTCTTACACTATAAAGATGATAGATCTGAAACACATCATGAAATCAAGAGAAAAAAAAAACAGTAAAAATCAAAATAATAATAATATAATTTAAATGACGAGAGAAAATAATAAAAAAAAGTAAAAAGAAAGGTGTGTATAACTCTGGGCGAGAAACCGCACGGCAATCGGAAAATTGCGCTAAAAAAAATAAAATAGCAAACAGGCAAATAGCGGCATACATCGTTCAACTGTAATAATAAAATATGCACATAAAAATATAGACAGGAGTAAAAATACACTACATACACACAAATATGTACATATGTACATAAGTATATAAAAATACGAGTGTATAACTCCTACGTACAAAAATAAAAAAAAATAAAAATAAATAAAAAAAAGAATAGAAATTAACAAAACGGTTAAATGTTCCTAATGAAAGACTTGCATTGTTGGTAGTGTTCAATAACGGGTTTGAACATGAGTTCACTGTGGGATATTCATGATATTCAATATCAACAGGATTAACCACATAAATATGCCACCAGTGAACTGCAATGCGGCAATTCTATATTAGTGCTACACCTTACTAGTCAAATTATTGAATTGCAGTTTATTTGTTTTAGTGTAATTATTAAGTAGAATTTTGTATATGTACTGGAAAAATGAATTAATAAAATCAGAATGATTTATCCACTCAACAACACCACAGTTAGATTGTTCTCATTCTAATTATGTATTATCAAATCCTTGGACATTAAAGTGACATTTAACAGGTATTTAATATTAATCAATTCACTTTCTTTTAGCCGTCGTTTTGTATTTCGAGTTGATACGTCCAAATTGTATTGCTCCTTTAGTTCTCTAGCAGATTTTACTGGTGTTTCTATCCGCAACAATTCGATCTCGCAGGTCCATAGATAATTGGGGCATTGTATTATCTAAATAGTTATCTCTGTTTCTTGACACTGCTCCGCTCTTAATTCAATAAAATATTCCAACGATACATCGCTTGAAAGGCAAAAAATTCTAAATATTAAATCTTTATTAGGATCAACTCCTGTGTGGGGGCACACATGTCTCGTAAACCTATATTGCCCGAACATGTTTTCCAAGAATACTAGTCGTAGGAGGCGACTAAACGGTTGGATGGCTGGGCTAACGGCCCGCATCCGAAAAAATAAGCTGTTATAAAGTCAAAAAAACGAAATATGCATACCACCAAAACATCACCGGACCTCCGCTCAAGTACCTGGACACGAGATTTAGAATCGGATCGTGGAACCTTCAGTCACTTAAGAAACCAGGAGCGTTTAGACTCATTTTATAATAACTTGGACAATCTGATGCGGGATCTATACCCGAACACGATGTTAGAATGCTAATTGGGAACTTTAATGCTACAGCTGGCTGAAATTAGGCCGATTTGTGTGAAAACATAGAATGATATGATTTGCAATTCCTCACGATCATAGAGTAGCAAGCCCATTTTCCCCTCACAATCAGATCCATTTGGAAACATGGACATATCCAAGAAAAATTTCCCGCAGCCAAATTGATGATGTGTTAATTTCAAAAGGGCGGGCTCGGGTTGTGCAGGATGTGAGAACTTATTGGTCAGCAACCAAATATGTACAAAAAATCTGCAGTTAAATTGGGTGTTCGGCTTGGAGATGCTTTGCCCTCGATACTCTTTAATTTCATGTTATGGTACATCTTTCGTTAAACTGAAACACCTTGGCGCAAAATCTTATATCGATAGTCGAATCAGGTGCTTGAATATGCAGATGACATATGCGTGATTGGACTGAATCGCAACAGAGTGAGAGAAATACTTGATCCACTTTTAGAGTTTACAAGGGTTAGTCAGGCCTGTTGTAATGTTTGGATATACAAATTGGGCGCTGACGGATGTGTAAAAGGAATGTGTCCTTATATGATTTTTTTTTTTTTTTACAATCTTATTTATTTACATAAAATTTTACAATGTACCTAGTCTATAGACTAACAACATTCCTTTTTTGACCTAAATTGCTAAATTGTGTTAAATTAAGGTATCCCCATTGGTTTTCCTTATGTTCTATTTACTGGTGTTACTGCCTTACGCTGACTATAGTACTAACTCAAAAGGTTTTACTCTTTTCAGTCTTCTCACTGCTTCCCTGTGGTCGAGTAGTTGGTTGGCCTCAACGTTCGGGTGATTCTGGAGCCTCACTTCATGCTTCCGTGCAGCATTGTTTGCTTCTCTGGTGACAGTTTCCACTCTAAGGTCCCTGTGGAGGTCACTATTACGTATGTACCAGGGGGCATTTACAATATCCCTTAGTACTCTGTTTTAGAATCTTTGAACGATATCCATGTTGCTTGGTTTAGTACAACCCCACAGCTGAATTCCATACATCCAAATGGGCTTTAATATCTGCTTATATAGCATCAATTTATTGTTTATTGATAGATTGGAGTTCCTTCCCATCAGCCAATACATCTTTCTATATTTGAGTCTGAGTTCTTCACTTATTTTCTTGACATGGACCTTCCATCTAAGTTTGGTATCTAGATTCATCCCTAGATATTTTGTTGAGTTAGCATGTGGTAATGGGACATTATTTAATACCACAGGCAAATGATTTATTTTTCTGTTGGTGTAGTCAACACGTATGGATTTTGTTTCATTTAACCTGACACGCCATTGCTTCGTCCATCGATAAATTTTGTTCATCGCACTTTGAAGCTTATTGGTAGCTCCTTCTATGGTATCATCTACTACCAAAATAGCAGTGTCGTCTGCAAATGTGCCAATTGTGGTATTCTGAGATAATGGAATATCGCTTGTGAATAATAAATATAGAATGGGTCCTAAGACACTTCCTTGTGGTACTCCAGCTTTGATCTTTTTAATTTCTGAGTATGATTGTTCCTGTTTAACACGAAAGTGTCGCTCTGTAATGTAGGTATTTTAATATTTGGCAGAATTGTGAAGGTAGAATGTTCTGGAGTTTGTGCAGAAGACCTTCGTGCCAAACTTTGTCAAACGCCTGAGCCACGTCAAGGAAGACTGCTGATCAGATTTTCGTTTCTTCGAGTGATCTTTCTATGATATCTGTTATTCTATGAATTTGATCGATTGTAGAGCGTCTATCTCGAAATACAAATTGATGTGTGGGGATTAATTCCTGCCTTTCAATTATTGGTTTCAATCTTTTTAAGAGAAGTCTTTCAAATAGTTTTGACTTAATAGGCAGTAACGAAATCGGTCTATAGGATGTTATTTCGTTTGGTGATTTTCCAGGCTTAGGTATCATAATCACCTCCGCGAACTTCCATACATTTGGTACATATTTCATCCTGAAAGCTGCATTGATTAGAGTTGTTAATTTTTTAATGCCCTTCTTCGATAGCTGTTTTAAGATTTTTCCTGTTATCAGGTCATAGCCTGGCGCTTTGTTCGGATTTACATTTTTTTTTATTTCATTAGTCAATTCCGCAGGGGTGGTCAGAGCGATTTCTTGATCAATAGTTTCCTCTACTTCTTGGAATTTTTTCAAGCATTTCGATGAGTGTATTCTAACACATGTTTTTACACCCAGGACCAATTTGACACGCTTCTGTAAGTCACCCCTTAATATTTTATGTTCCACGCCAGAATAACAGTGCCCTCCGTTTTTTTTTCAGATTCCCCTCAGATTCCCCTCTTTCACCTCATTAGGCTGAAAAATACTTTCTAGATGGTCAGCGAAAGCTTTTGCCTTTTCTTCATTGCTTCTGGCCCATTTCCCATTGCTTGTTCTTATGGGTGGTATTTGAGTTATTGGTCTTTTCATTCGTTTGGTTGTCTTCCACAAAGAATAGTCAGTATCCTTTCCATATGTTACTGACTGTAGATATGAGTTTATTGTATCATTTTTAATGTACTAGATTTCCCTCCTGAGTCGCAGTGTCAGGTTGTTCAGTTTGTTTTTATCTGCAGGTATCCTGGTGTATTGCCATTTCTTCCTGGCTCTCCTTTTTTCTTCGACAAGTTCCCTGATTTCTTTTGGAAAATTTGTACCTATTGCTCTTCTTTTGAACTCCGGCGTATTATTCCATGCTGACTGTTGTACGTCATTTATGAATTTTACGATTTATTCATCTAGTTGTTCTTCTGTTTTTAACGGTACATTAAGTTTTATTCTACTATTCAGCTCTTCTTTGAATCCCTCCCAGTCTGTATATTTATTTGTCAGAGTCGGGTTGCATTCTTTTGAGATTATTTTTTCACTGAGAGTAAGTAGTATTGAAGAGTGATCGGAACTCGAATCATACCCCTCTTCGATATTAACATAAGTTGCTGGAAGTTTTCTAGATTTCTTCTATAAAGAAATCTAGTAGATCAGGTATGAGTATGCCATATCCCATATCAGGCCCAATGAGTATGTTTCGCATTAAAGTCTCTGCCAATGATGTACTTATCGCCTAAGATTTCCAGGAAGTGTACGTAGTGTAATTTTTTAAGATTATATCGCGGTGGCAATAAATTGCCATTACGGCTAATGACTGATTTTTAGTTTTAATGCTGACGGTAGTTGCTTGTATTTCTTTTGTTTCATATTTTTTCTCTTCGTAATGTTGTATATTAGTTTCTATATTATTATCGCACTTCCTCCTCTGGCTGTATTTTCTGGGTGTATTGTATGGTATACTTGATAACCTCTAAATTTTATAAACGATTTTTTGTAAAGTGGGTCTCGGATATGAGACAGATATCAATTTTTTGAATATCCAATAATAGTTGCAATTCTTGCTGATGTTGCAATAACCCATTGGGATTCCATGCTAGTATTCTAATGTCGCTATTCATGCTAAAGTATGAGTGACAGGAGCAGTCCTGATGCTGTTTTCTAGTTTCGTTAGTCTTTGAATGATTGATCCAATAGCTTTTTCTTGCTTTTGTTCTTGCTCATCCATTCGGTTTAGAATTGTTTGAAACATTTCACTATAACGGTCAAAATCGTTTTTCAATTCTGCTCCCCCTTTAGCAACTTCAGCATATGAGATACCTGGAGCTTGAATTATTTGATAAGCAGGTTTTCTTATCTTTTCTATTTGATTTCTTGGTTCCTTTAATTTTATAATTCTCCTCGTCTGGGACAATGACTTTAAGATCTCCACTACTGAGCATCGTTGTTTGGTATTGTATTTGGTTTGCATCCATCGTTTTTCGTATATCATTATAGTTTTCAATCTTATTTACAATGACTGGTGGTGGTTTGGGTTGTTGAACCTTTTTACTCTGATTTTTTATTTCCTTGCTTTCTTGTATTTGTTCTGGAGATACAAAGGGTGATTTCTGGACAAAGGCCTTCTTCGAGAAGGGTGGAGTTTCCAAGTTAAAACCTGGATTACCACCTGGGGTAATATTTCCTTCCGTTGCTGCCATTGCATTTTCCTTTATGTTTGGTCCGCGGGGAGTATTTTATTTCCTCCCTACCCTTCGCTACCCGTAGATACCGATGAGCACTCCTCTATCCGCCACCTGAGGATGCGCTCTCTAGCGGTTTACATACTCCGCCGAGAGTCCTTATACCAGGTGTTTTTTTTAAACTGAGACGATCAAATATCTCGAAAAATAGCCACTCTACGGAAAAAATGTGCATAATCAAAATTTAATCATACTGCGGGGGAAATACATTAGTGCAAAAAAAAAAGTCCCCCCACCCCCGCTTTGTAGGTGGGGCGGGGGTAACTTTTAAACTAAGATAGGAAGCCATATTTTTTATTGCAGATACGGATTTGACGACTAAAAGTACGTATGATTTGAATAAAATATTTTGTTCGGTTCATGATAGATGGCGTTGCAATCGACGAAATTCAATTTTTTCAATTTCTCCTTCTTAGAACACACGCATTCGATTCTGCAATACGTTTGAAATAAAAAACATCACGTTTTCATTGGAAATACTCGAAATTCGACATCAAAACAATTTATTCAGTTTTGTAAATCTAAATAAGTGTTCAAAATGATGGCCTGAATTTTGTATTTTTGAAATTTAATAATAAAACTTGAAATTAATTTTCGATCGTCTCAGTTTAAAAAAAACACCCGGTATATGAGAGAAAAGTTATGTGTGTGATTTACGGCCCATACATTCATAGATGGCACATTTCGAGCTTTGTACAATATCGAGATCAGAGATCTGATGAAGATCCCCGATATTGCACGCGAAATAAGACCTCAGTGAGTACACTTGCTTGGTCACGTTCTGGGTGCTGATCCGGAACGAATTGAGCATCGATCTCTGAAAAGGGGAGCCACCATATGGTAGGTCGTTGCAGGCGACGATGGCTGCACGACGACTTGGCTAGAGAGAATGACTTGGCCTTTTCAGGTTGTCTAAGACCATGCTCAGGATCGAAACCATTCGAGTTAGATTGTTGACACAGTAAAGGATCAGTAATGACCTTTAAAAACTGTTTATTATTATTATTAGAATTAAGTTCATTCTATTTTTCTTTCATCCTGCCGTTGTTTAATAGCTGAAATATGTTAACACGCGCAAAAACTGAATGCCATGTTTCATGATTTTTTTCAAGCATTTCGATGAGTGTATTCTAACACATGTTTTTACACCCAGGACCAATTTGACACGCTTCTGTAAGTCACCCCTTAATATTTTATGTTCCACGCCAGAATAACAGTGCCCTCCGTTTTTTTTCAGATGTTTCCACCTAAAAAGTTATTTGGCCCACGTGTAAGAAACGGGCTGAAATCGAATAATTTATACTGTATTTACTTTAGAATATTTAATATTTACCTGCAAATTCATTTAGTTCTATATTTTCATTATTTGTAACTTTTTTGATTGTCGGAGGTCGTACATAAACTTTTTTGATGTATATTAATTTACACAAGTGAAATCTGAAGATGATGACATAAAACATAAAAAAATAGATGTATGTCATCATCAAACATAATATAGGAGTAAAATTAAAAAATGCATTAACATTGCAACCAGTTTTGGTGCGAATAAACAAATCATAGTAATGCTAACAAAAAGTATGTTAGAAAATTCTAGAAAATGTCCGACTCTAGCTAAACAATTCGAACTTGTTCTTCCTTGTGGAGCTTTAGTTCGGGTAGAAAATTACGTATGGGTAAACTGGGGCCTAACTTGTGTTACCTTAACTACCACTATAGTACATTTGACAAATTATGTGGAATAATGCGTGCGTCCATTCGAATTTTGATAAATTTGAGTTTATTGTAAAAAATATAAACTCGAAGGGTATTGAACTTTCTCATTTGGTTCCAACAATTACTAAATGTGATATGAACATAAAACAAACTAAATTTGGATCAATGCGTCAAAACCGCATGTTTCAGTAACCCTTATAGTACGATAAATAAATACATTTCATAATAATAACTCTTATCAAATAAAAATTTTGAAGATATCAGTTAAAGATTGTTTCGAAATGGAAATGGAATTTTTAGACTTTTCTTTATTTATTCTTTATTTATGTACTTTTGTATATATATTTACTAGATATAATAGTTACATATACGAGTACATGCGATCGGTTTGTTAACATAAATATATTTTGTCGATTACGTCATTCTCTCATTGATAATCTATTGATAATATAATAATATAAAGAGTGCAGTTGGGTATAGTTGGACTATAATTTGGAAATGATTTATAGTGATGTGATGAACTTAGTGTTCTGTAGAATATATTGAAAAATTCTGTTTTATATCAAATTATAATAATGCAGCCTTATAAACCAATATTTATGTTATTATAAATATGATGCGGTATACAGCTGAAAACTTTTTCGGGTAAGGTAAAAGAACTGACTATACTTTCGAGAAAATGATGTCGCAATTCGCCAAAAATCGGATCAAAATAGTTCGTTCGGCTTTACATTTTACCGCTTTAGACCAAGATGATATAAATGATATTTTGTAGATAATTTATTCCAAGGTTAATGATAACTACTAATTTTTAGAATTCTGTATGACACAGGCATCAGAACCATCGATAAATTTTTTGTTTTCAATAACTTTTTATCTTAATTTTAAATGGAATTGCAAATACTTGTTGATACACGAGATGATTCGCGAGGGCAGATATTTATATCTGGGAAATTGATGAATAATTTTGGTTATGGATGAAATTTGTTGGTAGTTTTATTGGTTTAAAGGGAAATATTGGTAAACACCGACCTCGTGACTATCCTTGACGTCTGCGTATTACAATAAAATAGACATATAGGTTACCTTCTCAATGTTGTATTGAAACTACACTTCACCAGCGCAAGTCTGACAAATTAATATTTTTAGATTTCTTTTAGCTGACTCGCTGTTATGTTCCATAATGATTAGAGTACCTTGAAACATATCCATATGTATTGTTATCGGCAATGTTTTGAATAATAGCTATAACGAGAACGAATCTAGGATATTCCCTCACCGATTATTATGGATTCAACATACTGAACGTGAATGGGATAAAGTGATGAAATGGATCGAATATGGTCAATCGAAACAGAAGTTCTGGAAAAAGATCAATCCGAACGTAGCTAAGCCATTCGTTGGCTTAATTAAAACTAGAAAATGGTTACTAACTTAAAAATAAAACATAAAACTTACGACGGACATATTTTATTACAAGACAAAGTAAAGGACAATATTAATTGATTAAGAAATATATTCATAATCCGTTTAAAATAGCTTTCTACCTTCAGTTAGTCATATTCCAAAGCATTTGCCAAAATCATCTGCCATCCAGAATTTTAGAACTACATTTCCTTAGCTAGTTTCTTCATGATGAAAAAAGTTAATTTTCCTCAAAACAATGAATTAATATAAATTAAAAATAGTGTGAACCCAAGCACAGAACTCCATAATCAATACTAAATAAATCACTATATGTTGGAGCTATCTATTTTTCTATTCTAACCTTGTATGACCTATTACTAAGATATGACTCAAACCAGTCCAACGAGTTGCCTCTGAATCCAAGTGACCATAACTTATGCAACAATATTTTGTGATCAACCATATCGAACGCTCTTCTAATATCAACGAAAACTACAGCAACATATTCTTTTTCATTTAAATTTATATGGACCCAATTCAAAAACTCATTTAACGCTGTCTCAGTACTTTTCCCTGCCATAAACCCATGCTGATTATTATTTAAGATTATTTATTCTCCAAATATCAGATCATTCGTGATTTTATTGTTTTTTCGAGAACTTTTAGAATGGTAGGTTGGATAGCAATAGGGCGAAAGTTATCCATAATTGTTTCTTTGCCCTTCTTATATAACGGAATAATAATTGCTGATTTTAGAGCATCTGGCACACTACCGAATTAACAAAACACTGATTAATGAACTTCACTTCATCAACACTACTTACTACTACTCTTCAATTTATTAATTGTACTAATAATTTCGGTGTCATCGACAGGATTCACAAAAAAACTATCAGCGAAATCATTAGAGCCGCATAATTCATATGAAGACACAAAATTATTAGATGGTATTAAATCCAATACAATTTGAGAGTAATATTTACCAAATTCATTGGCTATTGCATCTGAGCCAGTCAAAAGTATTGAATCGACAGACAATATCTTACCAATAGAGTGTTTGGAGCCATTCTCCAACACATCATTAACAACCGACCAGGTCATCTTCCTATCACTGCCGCATTTACTAAATCTATTACTATAATAATAATAAGTTTCAGATAGATAAAAAATATCTAAATTTGCAATAAGTTTATCAAAATTTTTACGTAAACTTCTAATATTTTAATGCAAAACAGAAATGGTAATGAAATGATGCTCATATCAAAATTTTTTTACACGAGAGACCCTGAGTTAAAACAATTGGATTAATCATAAAATAATAGAATTTATTTTACAAATTCAAAATCACTGAGTGCATCAATAGTAAGAACATCGCTTTGATCGTTCACCTTCAAACAAACACCTCCATTATAATGCCAAGCTTGATGACATTTTTTCGCTTTTTTCAACCTCCAGGCTTCTGAGAAGATTTCCGCTTAGCAGCACAGAGACTATGGTTCATGTAAATAAAATTACCAGGAGAAAAGCCAAGCCGGTCAGTTGAAAGGTCTTTCCTTCCTTTTTTGGCTCGCATAATGCTGTCCTTCACACATTTACGTACAAATTTGATTTGTAGTCAATTTTTTTCATCATTGTATCTTCCAACCCAGTAAATTTATCTTTTAAAGCAGCAAACTGGTTTAATAAGTCATTTTTAGCGCTAAAATTTGATCCAGTATTGAAGATGCAGGGTGCGAAGCATTTTTTCCAGCGTTTTCGTCATTGTACTATTTATTGGTTCATCTTGTTTATTTTAACATTTATTTTTTAGGCAATTATGACACGACCAAGACTGATTTGTTTCTTTCATGAAAGCAAGATCTGGTTTATTAATGTTCAAATGACTGCTGTGAAATATTTGTGAGCAATCACAACACTTTAATTTATTGTCATCAGCTCGGTCAATCTTCGATACACATTCGCCACACGACGCCATATTTCATAACGTATTATAATAAATTTTACATACAATTATAATTCAATTAATTTACTATTATCTTTATATTAATTTATACTATATGTATAACATATCACTATAAGTTCATACACAAACCAAAACCACCATTAATAATTTTGTACAATGGATAAATAAAAAAAAAAAAGAAATACTCAATAAAACTAAATTAGCTAGACGGCGAAAAATCGTTGTTGACCCCACGACAGACAACGATCGAATGAATAGTCCCGATTCTGTAAGCCTTATTCCAGAACTTTATATAAAAATCGTTTTATAATTCGATTTCCATCCAAAATAGCAGGTTTTATCATAATAGAATGGCCTAGTTCCGTTTCTGTTAGCCATTATCCAGTATTCTAAAATCGCTTAAGAATCAAATGTCCATTCAACATGCCCATCCATTTCATCATATTCCAGAATTTTTGCTTAAAAATCATTTTATAATCCCATTTCCATCTAACATACTGAGTTTCATCCTAATAATTGTCGTATTCAGTAAATTACTTTTCGGTGAATTGTAGATTTCGGTGAATTGTCGTTTTCGGTAGATTGTCGTGCTACTATTATATTCATGTGAATTAACATGCAGGTAAACTCCACGATGACCAGAAACAAGGTGACCTCAATAAATGGCCATTTTTTGTGTGTGACGTAGATACGATCTTTTACTAAGCGAAAAATTAAAAAAAGGAAATAAATGAAAACGAAAACTAAAAAAATACGCTTGTCGGGTTTACCTTGTTTCTTTTTATCATTGGTAAACTGCTCCTGTCTAGGGTGCCCATCATAAATGTCTTCTCTAAGTTTTTAAACGAATTTTAATAATTTAATCTGTTAATTTAGAAATTTTTTGTTTGTTCAACCCTGATATAATAAGATTTAGTTTTTACAACACGGCAACACCAAAAAATAAGGACACTGAACTATATTTTTCTATATTAAATACTTCGATATAAACCACTAACATCGGGAATAAGTTCAAAATTGATATAATTGGATGAACTTCCAAATGAAACAGCTGAAACCATTACAAATTTTATAATAAAATCGTTAAATAAATATAGTCTTCTACCAAAATGCATTGGCTTCTCAGCCGATAACTGCAATACAAACTTCGGTGGAATCAATTGAGGAAGTGATGGAAATGTATTTAGTAAATTAAATATTGTCACTATAGTAAAAATTTAATTGGGATCGGTTGCCCAGTTCATATAATTCACAATGCAGCAAAACAAGGGCTCGATGCATTGCCGTTTGACTGTTAGAACAGAAAATTTTTAATCTTTTTGTGAGTTTATACAAATAGAATATAGGCGATTATTCAAAGATTCTGGAACCAGATGGCTGTCACTATACCCGGTAAAATTAATCGCATTCTACAAGTATTTGTGGGCTTGAAAGCTTATTTTTTATCACCAGCTGTTTCGAAAACAATTTGTCTAAGGCATATTTGCTGTTTATTCATGCAAATGCAATTATGTTTGAATTTCAAGAAACTAACGTCATGAATAATTTTTTTGATGAAAAATAAAATGAAATTAAATAAAATTCCCGAATTGAACGAGATCAAGGATTCGATTGAGTATATGATGGCAAAGGACGTCCAAATTAATGATTCTAAGCTTTTTGATCAGTTCCATAACATTCAGAGTTTAACAAATTGTTATCTAATAAATGGGTTAAATATTTCGGGCATACAAAACACGAGGAATTTTATTGTGAGCTTCGCAAAATGGCAGAATTTTTTTTTGCAATATCAGGCCAAAATGCTAAAGTATAAAGAGTCTTCTCGTTAATTTAACGAAGATTTAACTTTAGAAATTCAAACCATAGATAAATACAATATGAAAATGATTCGTCCGAAGATGCATCTGAAATATATAATTAGTTAGATCTAGACTGTATTATTTTTTATTATTTAAATTAAATTTTTTATTATTTGAATATTTTTTTTTATTATTTACACTAAAATAGCGTATTTTGATTTTCAAAAAATATTATCTTGTTAGAAAAATGTTCTATTTTTTTCACTTTAATTACTCATATCGATAATTATGCTTAACAATAGCCATAGGCATTTTACCAAACTGTCGGTGCTAAATTTATTTCTAATTCAATTTTGTGACATATCCATTTAGCAATTACTATTTCAAATGTATATATAACACAGCGTAAAGCTTAAGGCAACTTGTAAATAATATACATTCTTGATCTGCACGATACTACTACATCTGGCATATTTTAATTGAATTAAAGGGGTAAAACTTGGATCAACTTAAATGTAGGGTGGCCAGAATATCTCTTTTAAAGAGAACATGTTCTCTTTTTTCGTTCCGATCTATTTTACACTATTTTTTAAAGAAATGTTCTCTATTGTTCTCTTTTCTGAAATAACTGCAATTTTCCTAAACAAAAATAGTAAAAAATATAGAAGTATTTTTTTAGTTTGACGAAACTATAGCACAGTACACATTTTATTTGGGTTTAGTTTTTATCTACTCAGTTTATAAACTTTTTCGCTAGGTGTCTATAGGAATAACTTTTTATATTTGTGTCATTCCATTTGCATCATTTTTTTATAGTTAAGTTGGCAATGTACAGTCGTTACGCTGAATCAAGTTGACAATATGGAAATTGAAACGAAATAAATAAAAAAATTATTTCGATTTATCGTTTAAAAATCATAATTGTAATTTGTTCAATTTAATTTGAATAGTTTAAACAATAAAAAATAAAAATTATTAGTGCTGTGCGAGTGCGGGAGTACAAAAAAAGTTTACAGAATAATGAGCAAAAGAAAGTGCATTTTCTGCGAAGAGCTGAAAAAAATATACATGTTTTACAGCTGTCAAAACTTCAAAATATGAAGCTCATTGTACGGTTTGTGAAGGAAATGTGTCACTTGCTAATAAAGGCCGATACGATTTGAAGCAACGTATTGACTCAAAAATACATAAAAAATTAAAGAAGGTCAGTGTTCTAAATCGATAACCACATTTATGGTTCCCAAATTTTCGGCCTTAGCGGATAAAGTTGCAGCGGTAGAAGCTACCCTAGCATTTAATACAGTGAAGCACCATTTCAGCTTTCGGTCAAAGGATTGCACAACCAAGTTACTGCAAAAATTATTTTTAGATTCAGAAATAGCTCAAAAAATGTCATCCGGTAAAATTAAAACTAGAGCAATAGTTAAAAACGTCATTGCCCCATTTTGTATGAAAATATTATAGCTTCTGTTCAAAACAATCCTTTTTTATCGGTTTCAACCGATGCGAGTAACCATGGTTCGTTGAAAATGTTTCCGCTTTTAATACAGTTTTTTCACGTTAAAAATGGAATAAATTCAAAATTATTGAATTTAGATTCGTTACCAAATGAAACAGCAGATACTATATCAAGCTTTATTTTGAAACATCTAAACCAATTCTCACTTAAACAAAAATGTGTTGAGTTTTCCGGAGACAACTGCAATACAAACTTCGGGGGACTCAATCGGGCATGTAACACTAACGTGTTTAACCTATTAAAAAATAAAATGACAAAACATTTAATAGGAATTGGCTGCCCAGTTCACATCATACATAATGGAGCAAAACATGGTCTAGAAACATTGCCATTTGATGTGGAATCGTTGGCGTTAAAAATATACAATTTTTTCTCACCGTACGCCGTTAGGACGGAAAAATTAAAAGAATTTTGTGTATTCGTTGAAGTGGAATACAAACAGTTATTAAACCATTCTGGTACGCGATGGTTATCACTGTATCTAGGGGTAAATCGAATTTTATAAATATATTCAGCTCTGAAATCGTATTTTTTGTCAATAAATAACTGTCCAGCTGTTTTGAAGAAATTTTTTGAGTTTCAGTTTACGGAAGCGTATAGTCCTATTCAGATCTTAAAAAAAATTTTTTTTTAATTGTTCTGCGCAGCTTTCAGTGATGTAGAAAAAAAAATTATAAACATTTTGATGGGTCGCATTTATCTTAGTAAACCTAAACAAAATAATAAATAATCAATAAAAAAAATTATATTTCAGTTTTAATACACAAAACATTCAGAATGATTATGTATTTATGTTATTACAATCATATTTCAAGTGAAAATTAATAGGTCAAAAAAAAATTGCATGCCTTTTGGAAACAATGTCAACATTTAATTTTGGTACGGACTAAGGAAAATAAATGACCAAATGACATTCATATCGAACAAAACCACAACAACATAAAAAGCAAAATCAGTTTTCAATTTAATTCTTAATTTATCGAATTAAATATTAATTTCAAAGGTGTCAGTGATTATAAGTTAGCTTATAAAAACAGTTTGTGATTAAAAACGTTCATTTTCCATTTAAATACAAATACAACATAAAAATGTAAACAATAAACATGAATTATTGTACTTAATGCATCACTGTTTATCGGCCATATTCTTTCTGCGCGATAACTGTCAGAATTCCAGCGAGATTTGAATACTACTATATTTATTTTTTGTTCATTCCTTGATGTTCCTTTTTTATGAGAAGACAAAAGAGTTAGAAACCGAAGAAAATTCAATTCTAGAAATTACTAGTGCGTTAAATAAGCTAACAAATATTTTAAGACAAAGGCACGATCAACGTTTCTTACCACTTAATGTTAAATTTATTTTAGCGGGATTGACAAGGGATGGAATAAAGGACACATTAGTGTGGGTTTCCAATGCAAATACTTTTGACTTTTTCCTTTTACTTATGAAATAGCGTTCCCAATGAATAAGGAAAAATTAAATTAAAGACAACTTCATTCTGTTCAAGCATAATATTTGTTTACTTGTCATTGACATTTATGTCAAAACATTAATTTTGGTATATAAAATCATAAATACATTTTTCTAATTGTTTATTCTAATCGTAAATTAATATAAATATAATATTTAATATAATTAATTAATATAATAGTAAAACGCGACCAAACAGATCACAACACAACACAAAATAAAATCAAAACAAATTTTTGTGTCAAATTTTTTCTTTTTTTACTGTCAATTTTCGAAATGTAGCTAACTTCATTCTCTATTCGACTAAGGAAAAAGTTAATAGTTAGGTAACTTTTTGAATAAGTATTTCACCAACTTAACGAGCAAAAAATTGTTTTTTCTCAAAATTGATTTTCATACTTTTCTGAATCGACTAAGGAAAAGTATTTGCATTGGAAACCCACACTTACATATAATTCGTAACAACTTAGCTGTTTAGCATTTCTACAACATATAAAATTACAAAAAAAATTGCTGATGGATATACAAAGTTCTAACAAGTATGACTCAGATTCAGAAAACGATGGTTAAATTCACTGAGAGCGGGGCACTGGAATTATCTAGGCTGTTATTTCAAATTATCTTAATTAAGCATCTTTTATATTTTATCTTATAATATTAATTAATTTTAACTTATTTTAATTATATATGAAATATTTATTTTGTTTCTAGTTAAATTATTATTTTATTTTATTTTATTAATTATAAAACTTATAATAAGATATTTATTTATACAATGTATTCAATACTCTGAATAAAAATGCGTTATACTTGATAAAAATATTTATTTATTGTTTATTTAATGATCGTGATTCTGATTTTCTGATTTGAATAGTTTTCAAAAAAATTATTTTTTATTAAATTATAGCATGTTGTTATAAAAAAATGTTCTATCTTTTGATAAGCAATGTACTCTTTTTACCGAGTTGGTATATGGCCACCTTACTCAAATGGAGCTAGAAAATTTGAGTTTTTTTTATTTTAATAGATCAGAGGTGTTAAATTACCTGTACATAAGAAAATTTGTAAATACGAGCAATTTTAGATAGACATCTGAAATCGGTACAAGAAAAATCAATTAATGATATTTAAGGCACAAAAATAAACTAAACATAAACTTTTGGAAGACCACCAGAGCAGGATCAGAATTTTTAATATTAGGAATATAACCATTTATTAAATGTTTTCTTTGGAAATGTATAAGAACAAACAAATGTATATTCCATTGTAAATTATATCTGTGCTCAAACTATACTAAAAAGTTCAATGCACGTGGTGCACCACAATAAATACTGGTCAGTAATCAATTTGTAAACAAAGTACGTAATTCTTTTTATATTTACACGATAAATGATAATGAACGTTAACAGCTTGCTGGTTTTATTTACACACTTACTGATAAACTGATATTTAAAATATAAACCACTAAACAATTTTTAGACTTTAGTTCAACACATGTATGAGTATGTAAGTACATCAATTAACATAATGGTTTTCTTGTTCAAGATTTAATATTTAATTAATAACCCTTTTATCAAACCACAAACCGTGTCTATAAATACTTCATATACCGACACCACAAATTAACTTATCTTATGGTGATGGGCTATATGTATCTTTATTTAAATGCGTATACAAATCTCAATTAAAACAGATATAACTTTTGTTAATAAAAGAGATAATTTCCTCATTTTCTTAAAAAAAAAAATTGAAAAAAAAGTTTTACATTAATTAAATATTTAATTTTTTGTTGTTAAAAATAAAATGTGTTATAACAAAAATATAGAAATACATATATACATATATACAACATACAATACATAAAATATCTCTAGAATAAAAATCACCTGCTGTTGTTTTATATTTTTAATTATAATATTTTTATGATTATTGTTTTTCATGTTATTATTCGTTTTATTTTCTCTAATCTAATTATTAATGTTAATGTTCCATTTGAATTTTCACTTTATATATGTACATATTTATATATATACATATATACATTATATGTATATTTTTTTTTTGTGAAATAAATAAAATAAGTTTTTTTTTTTTTGTTAATTTAATTTTATTTAATTTTCAATTTAAATGAAGATTTTTATCTATAAAATTCAATTAGAAAATTTTCTTTGTTTCAATTTAAATATTTTTTTTTTAGTACTGTTATGTTGTTTGCCTAAAGATAGGCACGGTTGTATATTTACAAATTTTAAATTTACAAAAAATATACAAAAAAAAAATGGAGAAGAGATACTCTTCATCTTAGATAAATTCAATAGCTTTAATTATCAACTTTTATAGGTTAGTTGTTTTTCTTTACTTATTTCGTTTGGCTAAGCAAGCTTCATTTACATAAAATGGGATTGTTTTATGTTGGCTGCCGCGATGCTAGACCTTTCGACACTCGACACAAATGTAATTGTGCGGTTTAAAAGAATGTCGCATTTCCCATAGAAAACTTGTTTTTGTTTATTTTTCTATGTCAAATTAGAACATCTGTCATTCAGTTGCGGTTTTAGCATGTGCGAGGATTGCATTCTATTTGTACGTATCTTTCGTAAAACGAAAACAATATGAAAAAGGAAGTTTAAGTTAAATTAAGAGTTAAGTTAAGTTAAGACACATTCAATTAAAACTAAATGAAGATAAAAGAACGGTTAGGAAGTTGCTTTTATTTTATAATAGCCAATGTATTATAATAATAAAAAGTATGGTGACTGAAATTTTGTTTGGTACGTATACTACCTAATTGATATTGATTATGAAATTTCTAAAAAAAAATAAATGTCACCAAAGAGAAACATTGACTTAATGGTTGTAATTAGGTATGTATATGCTGAAGCGCCCTTACCATTTCACCAGCCAAGATAATTTTTATAAAAACATAAATTTTATTTTATTTATTTATTTATCAGATAAATGATTAAAGTTCATTCGAACTTATAACATTAGTTAATAATTCACTATGTGGACAGTTTACATACAAATTTGTCTTATTTATTTCATTATATAGTTTCATTTATACCTTATATATAAGAATGTGTTTAGTGATACGAGTATAATTATCCTAATCTAAATACATATAATAAAAAAATATTAATTAACATTTAAATATTGGAAAAATATGCTCTGCAAAACATAATTATAGATTTTAAATTCCTGGTATTAACATTCAGAGAATTCCATTTGTTAACTCCCGTCAAGAAAACGGAGCAATCATCAGTCTAGTCTTGTTAAGAGACTCTATAATCTTAGGAGTTTGTTAATTTTTATTTTGATAATACATTTTTTGATGGTTTCCATTCAATAAGTGAACAGTTTTTGGTTAATTGTTTGGTAATTAGCAATGAATTATCTTTAGAAGTTTTTAGCGAATTTCTGTTTTTAGTTTTTATGTTGTTTAATTCTGTAAACATTCGTTCGGCGGCTGCGCTACTATGTGGCAAGCTTACGAGTAATAAACCGTCTATAAATATTTTTAAATTGGGAAACATTGGTTGGTTTAACCCGTTTTTTAATATCCTTTAAAAATCGAATATCCTTCCCAAAAATCCTCCAACTTTGATGAATTATCGACAAATTTTTGATAACGCAGATTTGAAACTCTTCTTCGGTCTCTTCAAAATTTTCATTAATTTGTGGAAAGATGTTTAGCAAAGAATTATTATACTTTCACCTAATTTACGAGGATTTAAATGTTGTAATTGAACTAGTATTTCATCTTTAAAATAGACACGCATTAAAATTTGAGTACACAACTTGATATAAAACTTCCTACAACGCTTTTTTATTTCTAATACCGATTCTTCAGGTAGAACATTTTTATTTAATTCATTTTCCCCTTTTTGCCAACTTTGTTAAGTTATCCAAAAATTTTATCCAAAAAACTATGAGTAAATCAAGGTAGTTCCATAAAAAAGAACTGGAGTGTGTTCATAAACTCGACATTGAAACAATAAAATTTCTCCTTATTGTTACAAACGTCATTACCAACTCTACTCGGTACTGCCCTTCTATACGTCAAAATGACAGTCGTAACAATATTGTAACAATATTTGTTATGAACACACTCCTGGGCTCTTGTGACAAATTTTCAAAATCTATCATAATCATCGAATATTGTGTAGAAGTGGTTCCGTTCTATGCCAAATTATTGAAAACTCAGAGATTGCCTCATATAGTCACTATAAAGAATGGAAAGTGGGTAAATCAAGCTTTCTATATCGATACTGATGGTTCCATAAAAAAGAATTGGGCTCTAGTGACAAATTTTCAAAATCTATCATTCAGTTTATAGAATGGAAATACATACAATGTACGTAGAATCAGAAAATTGAAATTAAAAAATGAATTTAAAAACTTAAAAATGATTGAAACGGTTTTGAAAGCTTCAATTTAAAAGTTGACTAGCTCAATTTAAAAGTTTCGACAGCGCTAGGCTGTTGATGTTTTAAGAATTTAAAAATGTATAAACATATCCGAAACTCGTAAAACTGCGCCAGAGTACAACCAAACAATGAACTAGCAAAATAAAGGATGTGATTATATTTTCTCAACCCATAAGCATATCTGAAACAAGAATTGTATACCATTTGAATTTCATTAAAATACTTCCTTTTTAAGTCAAAGAAAACTATATATCTCCATAAAGAAAATGTGGAAGGATATACGATTTCACAAGTTGCAGTCTATGTTTATAATTAAAGCATTTCGTAGTTGACCACAACATTCTTAATAAAAATATTACCTTATTACAAATGGTTTCAATGTGATAATTCCAACAAAGTGATTTATCAAAATTGGTAATTTGATAGAAGATTTTCCGATTCAACATAAGACAATATCAGTGACTGAAGTATTCTTTCGAATACTTTAGACAAAGTAGGAAGTAGGCTCATAGTTCGAAAATCCGATAAAGATGTTGGAGTTTTTTTCTTGGGAATGGGCACTATCATAGAGTGCTTCCATATCGATGGGAAAATAGAAAACGTAATTCTACAATTAAACACATGCAATAAATAACAATCAATAAGCCATACAAACTTAATAGGTATTTCGCCAACTATATCAATATTGTTAAAACTAAAGTTACCCTCCAAAGAACTATGACCAATAAGTTCATCAAAAACGACTGGCTCCGCACGACATGCACCGTTATCCAAAAAATGATCATTAAAATCATTCGGTGAAAATTGGGCTGATGGTTTGACTTTCGATGATGAAAAAGCACCAACAGATTTTAAATTTTTCCAGAATAGTTTAGCAGGTAGAAATGGAAATAAAAAACAGAAAAATATTTATTCTTGACGCGCTTTATGATATTGGTAGTTCTGTTTCTGGTAGCAATGTATTCCTGGTACAGAGCAACATTTTCTGTGCGCTTCCACCGCCGAAAAATAAAATTTCTAATATTATTCATCCACCGAATCTCGTCATTAAACCAAGGTAGATGTTTTGCTTTGATTGATGCAGTTCTGCTTAGAACAAATTCCTCGAATAAATTTTTCATTAATTGAGTAAGATATTCAACTTTTTCAGTGGGGTTATTTAGGGAATAAAGCATATTCCAATATAAATGATCACATTTACCAAACACTTCTGATAACTTAATATTATTAAAGTCACGAAATGAAAAGGTTGGCTTAGTTCTCTTATATTTAATATCATATGAAAAATAAAGAAAATCGTGATCACTAAATCCAACCGAGACCTGATTGAGGAAAATAATTTTGTCAGTATTTGAAATAACCGAAAGATGAATGTGTTGGTTCGTTATTAATCGGTTTGAGGAAATTCATCGATATATCAAACAAATTTAGTACTGTGCATTGTATAGCACTTATGTAAGATAATTTTTAGTTTGTTTTACTATGTGAGTGTTTAGAAATTTTGAGTAAAATTTGGTATCGAAATTTTATTAAAATTTTATTGATATTTATGAATTATAGTGAATAGAAAAAATAAATTCCTCGGTGAGTGTTGGAAATAGTCGGCTAAACTATGGTATCAGGAAACATTTATGTATATCATTTTGGCTACTGTATTCCTGATTCTAGATATTAAAATTTGCCCTAAATCATGTTAAGTCGCTTCGTAACGTATTGCTAAAAACTCACTTTATCCGTCATAAATAGAAATTACATATTTCAGTTCATTAATTTATTGTTTGTGCCATAATCTTGGAACAGTTTTTTTTTATTGATTCTTAAAATCCCAAAATGATAATTCTTTTGTCGATTTGAACATCCGCAATATTAAAATGTTGCCCACTTTTATTTAAGATAACCACTTTACTGGTGCAAAGTAACAAAATTTACTAATGAGGTATGCTCTTAAAAAGTTCAAATTTTGTATCAAGTAACCGCACAACACATTAAGGAATCAAATCATCAGTGTTACACTTACCCTGGGCATACCTCATTTTTAATTAAAAACATATAATAAAATTTCGAAAAGAATAGATTTCTTAAATAATCTAATGTTTGTCATTGACAAGGACCAAACCGACAAAATAATCCTAATGAGCCCAGCATAAGGTAGCTCTGTTTTGAAAGTCTATAGAGGTATTAATTCTAAAAAAAGAAATTGTTTGTACCCTCTAGTCAATGAGTATTGACCACTTTCCCTTGAATTAGCAAAAATTATTTATCTATCTAAAATCAAAATGAGACAATCATCGTCCGAACATAAAAAAAATAATTAAAAAGCAAATTATTTTAATCACCCAGAGCAGCACAGATACGAGAGACGAATTCATATTAATCGAGTTCAGGATATAATTCAGGAATTTGAAACCAAAATCTAATGGTCTGGAATTGTAGTTTACATTAAAAAACGTTACGCCAACTACCAGCCTATTCTCAAAGTTCTGATTATGTAGAAAGTTATATCTTAAAAAATTGTTTAATTTTCCGGAATATTTATTCTCACGCTAATGTATGCTAGATTGCTAGGTGCTAGCTACGAGTATACAATAAATTCTAAATATAGAAGGTATATTTTACAACAGAACAAAACATTATTAAAAAAAAAATTCTGTGTTCTCTCTTATCTTCAAAAATAAAAAGCACATGAACGTAAATATATTTTTATAAAACTTGAATAAATTTTCAGTTTTTCTTCTCTCTATTTTTTCAATCAAAGTTTTTTATTTTTTTTTTGTTAAATAAAATAAAAATATTATTATTACTATATGGTATATGACAAATAAAATATAGAAAATATTATCCAATCAAAATATATAAATAAATTAAATTTTGTAAAATAAAATAAAAAAAATAAAATTCATCTCGATGAAAATAATTGAATTTGAACGAAAATGTTTCCATTTATTTCCTTGCGGTTCCTCCTTGAATTATTGTCGATTGACAAGAGTAGTAACAATTCGACAGACATTTTTATTATAATGAAATACTTGGATGGGTATATGGTGGGTGTTACATTTAAAACAAATTTCAGCTGTGAATTTCGTCTGCACACAACAAGACGAGGAAAACACATCTATAAGTTTTGCTTCGTTTTATTATGATGATAGATTGCTATGGAAAAAAGATAAATGTTTTAGAAATTTATGTTCAACATTCGTTTAAAAATAAGGAATATCTTTCTATTATTATTATTATTATTATTTTTTTTTTTTTTAAATCATCAAATTGGTAAATAATACTGGCAACACAAAAAACACAGAATTGAAATAAGGAATTTTGATTAAATTTTCATTTCATCATTTCTCTTTTGTTGTTGCATATAACTACATTGTAGAATTATTATTGTTGGTTGGTACTTATTTAAATATTTTTTTAAGTTGGAAGTGGAAGTAGGTAATGACAAAATAATGGTTAGTCGTAAATCTCAAATAATGAAAATAATATGACAATTGGATCACAGAACATTTAAATTGGAATCAACTTTTCAAGGGTATTGTGTTACATACACTATTATTTAATATTATATTTCAAAAAGATTCTACGTTATTATATGGTTTCAACTGTTTTGCTAAAAAGAACATAAATTTAAAACACGAAAAATTACTTCTTCGTTATTAAAAAAAACCATTTCTAAATTTACGTACGGACATCGGATATTAAAATTGCGCTGAATAATTAGAATCTTCTTGCCTTTCTATTCTACTGTGCTTTCATTAAATCGGAAATTGTTTCAGTTATTTTTTTTAAATAATCAATATCAACACATGCATACATTTATTAGAATGGATTTAATGTCCTTCGAGAGCTGAAAAGTAGTTACTTTTTGTACAGGGTATATAGGTCTGTTTTTTAATTGGTCATCTATCTGAACTCATTCATCACCGAACGTAATCGGGGGGTGAACAATCCCTATTGGATCCTGCTTCTGTTGAAATTCGAAACGGGTACCTCCCTATCCAAACGTTACAGCTTAAATCACTGCACCATTTGCTCGGCTGCATTCTGCAATGGTATAAGGAACAGGGATGGGCGTTTACGCGTCATCTATAATTTTCTACATTGACGTGTCGACAACCCGTAGATAACGTCAACACCGTAGACAACGTCGATAATGTAGACAATTCCTAGAGTGGTTTTGTCAATTAGTTCTTAACTAAAGGGACACCAAATTTCTTTAGGAACAATGCGTTATTGGTGATAGTTTTATGGAATGTCCGTCAATCCATTTAAATCTCTTTTAAAAAATAACGGAATATAAAACTAATCGTGCTCAATTACCATGAATCTACTTCAGCGTCATGTTTATCCATTACAAAATTATTAAATTGACCCAAAACAACGATATATAGCGTTATATAGAGTGGGGGTCTCTTTATAACGGTGGAACGATATAGAAGAGTTCGCAGAAAAATCGGAAAAAACGGCTCACAAATAATGAGACAAAAAGGTTATAACTTTCATTGAAAATAATCCGAGGAACTTTAATTATGACCGTGCCATCAAATTTAACACACCCCACTCCATGCTAAAACGAATTCGAGTTCAGGAAGGCTATGAGTGCTACCGAGTTATTAAAAAGCGAAATCGTTCAGATAACCAACACTTGATCAGGTATATAAAAACCAACAACTTTCCTTTTATTGTGGCAAGATTGTACTGTCCACCAAGACATTTCATTAAAAACAAACAATACTCAGAGTTCTTCAAGCGCCTGAGAAAAAGGCGCAAAACCAACATATTGGCCAACTGACCCAGGAAAAATACCTGACCTGATAGATTTTCATTGCTGCTACATCGCTCTTTTATACTTGGCAATGAATTCTAAAAATTTGAAAATTTTAATAGAAGCTGAGCTGAACTAATTTGTAAGATGAAATTACAATAAAAAAAAGTTAGCCCGAATGCCGCTTGAACTTAAAAAAACCTTAGCCCGAATGTCGCTTGCTTACTTGACCACTGATAATTCCATCTTTTATACTCACCATTTGAATAGAGAAAAATGAAATTTTAACAGAATATGAATTGAATTAATTTGTAACAAATAAAATTAAATTTGTTTTTAGTTTTAATCCTATTTGTTATACTTTCAGTTTGTATAAAGGGAATTTTTTTTTAGGACGTTATCCTTGTACTGACTTAAACTTAAAACTTGTATGGTCAATGGTCAATATTGTGGCCCGCCTAGATAATCGCATCAAGCATCATTGACTGGAACGGAAGTTTTATAATTTTTAAGAACATGAGGAGGAATAGCTTGTCAATTTTTTAACTTCTTCGAAATACACTGCTTGGAATGTCATCGGATTAAATGTTGCACCTGGCACTATGCAGTTCAGTTAAGTTTGAAACGATATTAATGTTGGGACATTTTTGATTCAACTCAGCTTCTGTTAAAAAATTTTGATTTCAACAGGATTGACTCTGCTTACTCGACCACCGGCGTAATAAAAATTGGTTCTGAACAACGATAGAAATCTTTACATGGCACAACTGATCTAAATCTTTACAAAAAGGTTATAACCTTCATTAAAAAATCCGGGGAAATTTAACTATGACCGTGCCATAAAATTTAACGAAAAATTTAATATAATCATATGGAATCTTTATTATCATTCAAAAGAACATTTCTTGCCATTTATTGCGATGGTCCTTTCTCAAAGTTCAATTTTTGATGACGCGTTCGAGAATATCGAATGGTATTCTAATGTTGGCTTCCAATTCCTCAAATCTATAAGCTGGTTTATTCACATAATCTTTGAACTTTGCGCAGCCCCAAAGAAAAGAGTCTAGAGGTATCAGCCGATCTAAATAGCCAATTCAACAAATCGAACCGTGAAATTAATTGCTTGCTAACATGATTTTTCAATAAGTACATTGCTTCGCTCGCCATATGGCAAATAGCGCCGACTGCTTGAAACCAAATGTCGTCGCGGTCGGGCTTCAATTTCAGGCAGCAAATATTCCATTATCATGGCGCAATAACGAGCATTATTCACAGGTACATTCCTGCCGTCTTCTTTTTGAAGAATAACGGACCGATGATTTCACAGGAGATTTAAACCACCTATTTAGTCGCGTATCAACCAATACTGTAAACTGGGATTCAAACTTTTCGATGGTATTCCAAATAGTGGTCTCGATAGGCCGATTATGTCAACCGTAACTTGGTCTAAGGTCATTTCATCATGGAAAGACTGAGCCCGGCATAGTGTCTACAAATTGTTCAGCTTTATTACAAAAATCAGCGTTCTGTGAAGAATGTGTTTCGTGCACTTCGACCAAGTTACGGTTGACATAATCGGCCTGTCGAGACCACTATTTGGAATACCATCGAAAAGTTTGAATATCAGTTTACAGTATTGGTTGATACGCGACTAAATATATGGTTTGGTGTGGTTTATGCTCCTGTGAAATCATCGGTCCATTATTCTTCAAAAAGAAAACGAGTGAAGGTATTTTTAAGGATTTTAGGTATTTCGTAGAAGGTAGACAATTTATCGTCCATACACGGATCAAAAACCTTTTACCACGTCAATCACTTCACTGAGCGAAAAGAGTCCACGGCAGACTCATCATCTTAACTTCATTGCTCAGTTTACGACGGACACTTTGTTACGACCATGTGACCACATTGATACAATAGACAAAATTTCGATGCTAACATGTGAGGATTTAGCTAAGGCTCAAGAGTTTGATGATGAATTAAAAGAGTTACTTGATAATTCATCCCGTTCTGCGGGTTCTAAGTTTAAAATAGAGCTTACCATCCGCTCCGATTTGAATATATATTGTGAAACATCGACGGGAATTCATCGACCATTTGTTCCAACGGCGCAAAGACAAATAGTTTTCAGCGCACTACGTGGTCTTTCTCATCCAAGCATTCGCGCTACCCAAAAATTAATTTCCAACCGATATTTTTGGCCGAATATGAAGAACGACATTACGAATTGGGTTTGCCGTTGTATCGGATGCCAGTTAAGCAAGGTGCAAAGGCACACGAAAGCACAACCTGGAAATTTTAATCTACCACCAGCAAGGATCGAGCATATACATATGGATGTTGTGGGACCATTCAGACTATCCGAAGTAAATATTTATATATACTCACCATAGTTGATCGATTCACTTGATGGCCTGAGGCATACCCCATTTGAGTTAGTACCGCTGCCATTATTGCTAAGACTTTTGTCGAGCAATATATTTCAAGATTTGGAATACCCATTGATATCAACGAGCTAACTCGTTTACTATAGGCGCACATAGGACTCGTACCACCGCCTACCATCCACAGGCAAACGGTATGGTCGAACGTTTTCACCGACAACTGAAAGCATCACCCAAAGTTCGTAATAACGTAAATCATTGGAACTCTGGGCTACATCTCGTCTTGTTGGGAATACGAGCAGCGCAGTCAACGACTAACTGAAATGTTCACCAGCAGAATTAGTTTATGGGCAAGTCCTCAAGATTCCAGGAGAATTTTTTATAACCTGCTCTCCATCAGAGTTTGTTGGGAAACTTCGTGCAAATATGCGTAAGATTAATCCTGTTGACACTCGCAAGTCTACTTCCACGCCAATTTATGTCCCAAAAACATTGGTAAGTTGCGAGTTCGTTTTTGTTCGTATCGATAAGGTACGAACTACCCTTTCAACGCCGTATACGAAGGACCGGATAGAGTCATTTGTCGTTTTATGAAACATTTCATTAAAGATCGAAATGGTCGAAATGTATATGTTTCCATCGACAGACTAAAGCCGGCGCATGGGATCCCCAGCTTAGCAAAATTTAACCAAACTAATCCAACAAAAAAAGTTCGATTCCAAATTCCTTAACTTTTTTTCCTAAAACTTCCTTTATTTTTTGTTATTTCTTTTTTTACAGTTTACATGAGGAATCTACTTGCAGGGAGTACTGTAGTGACTCTACATACATATCTACAAATTTATATAAAGGAAATCACACGTTTACGCACTGTGCAATTATTATGTTACGCACTGTGACATGATGATTTGCATATTGCAATGAAAAATAAAAAATTAATTCAATATGAAAATGGTGCATCTGTTTCAAATTGATGTTAAAACAAAAATTCGTAAAATTGATGTTACTTTTGGTAGACAACATCACCCACTATTACAAATTTAGGGCAAATCTATGAGTCCACTGGTTCTGTAGAAAACGTACAGATAGCAACACGTACTCATTCAGGCCGTTCAAGCAAAAATATTGTTACAGAGTAAAATTGTTGCAGAGAACCCACGTTTATCGATTTCACGACCTTCTCAACAATTAAACTTGTCTGCAACGACCAATTAGAGATTATTATAAGGTTATAGAATTTAAGCCGCAAGATCATACTTAACGTCGACAATTCGCATAGATTGAACCATTGAGCAACAAGGTTATGGGCTTTCAAAATAAATTATTTTTTCTGATGAAGCTCATTTTCATTTGTCTGGTTACGTATGCAAACAACGAAAAGTGTCGCACTTGGGTTTCTTAAAATCCAAGGGCAATTGTTGAGCAGTCATTGCAATCTTCTCGTATTACTGTATGGTGCGCTCTGATGCAATGATGCTAGTAACACTGTTATTGACAGGATAACAAATTTTGTGTAGCCAATATTTGATGGTAGGAATATAAACGACATGTGGTTTTAACAGGACGGCGCTACATCTCATACAATTAATGAAACAATCGGTTTATTGTGAAACAGATTTCAAATTCTGTAAACATACTTTACCAGGTATTATTTTTCCTAAAGAAATGGTCAAGTGCCTACACTAAATTTCAATAAAGAATGAATTATTTATAATTTTAACAAAACGGTGGTGGTGCATCAATGATTTTTGAATACTTAATATATTAATGTTGTTTTATGTTGGAAATTCTTTATTTGTTAATATTTGAAACATTTTTAAATTTCGCAGTCAATCTTCGAACATTTGACTCTTTTGCTGCAATTTATCGTTGGGACAACCACATAAGTAAAATGTAAATACACAATGCATAAGACAAGAAAACTTAAGAAGATTAAGGCCTGCCAGTTTGAGGCCTAATTGCATAGGTAAACCCGATATACAAAATTTGGGTTACCTCGCAGTTATCGTATAAATGTTTCCAATTGTATAAACCACAATGAAGCTGAATTTAAATCGGTGGATTTTATTCTATCTGCTCTTTTTGGTGAATAAAACTAGAGGCTAGACATTTTTTTTTTGAATTCAAAGTGTTTGTTTTGTATGTTGTTCAAACTATTTTGTAGATAGATAATTAGAATTAATTTACATTTCAGTGGTGCATAATAAATTTATAAAATTAAAAATTTGAAAAACGCATGAAAGGGAAAACTTTTCGAGCGAAGGATTATTGCCATGTAGGAAGCAACGAAGTGTTTTTAAATTATTTAAAATCATTGTACGATTCAATGCCAAATATGATTTTTTAATTAACAGCTCATTACTACAAATTAAAAGTTATTAAACACAAGAAAGTTAAACAATTTGTAATGCAAAAAGAAAATTTGTTTTGGTTGCTCGACTAGCTGGATCTGTAGCGTTTTTTAAATTTAATTGAAAAACAAAATTTAATTGGTTCTTCAAATCATAACATTTTGTTCGTAAGCTGTTTCACCTCTTTGATTTTACAATAAAAAAAACCATTGTAAAATTGACCGATATTAAAAAAGATAAAAAACAAAATTCAACCTTTTAAATATAAAGTGTAGGAAGCTTATTCGAAAGTGAATTCGTCGCAAGAAATCCTACGATATATGTAGCTTGGGCAAGGGAAATGGTCCAAAAGTAAATAATAAAAACTTTTTCCGATTCGCCAATTAATTTTTTAACAAATAATACGCTTGTTGCCCAATAAAACACAAAGTCCGTGCGGTACTTGAAAATAATTTAAGATTTTTATTTTTTTTTTTAATTTGTTCTCTTTATTGAGTAGCCACTTCATTTCGGTCGTTAAACATTACGAATTCTACATTACGAACGAAATCCAGTAAAAAAAACGAAAATATTTAAAATATTAAATTTCTACATCTTCGCTAAATATTTTTCATTTTCGTCTCCCTTCTATTGCATCACTCGTCTCATCCCTTGTTTATTTATTATTATTATATTTTTTATATGACAAATTAATATAATTGGTTATTTCCCTTACTTAAATTATTCGTTTTCCGTCATCTCATCAATAATAGACTCATCGAAAAAAATGAAGAAAATTTTTTCAAGAATTTTTCTTCCTTCAAATTTATTTAATTTATTTTTTGCTTTTCCTTATTTTCTTCAAAGTTAACGAATATAAATAAGAAAAAAAACGAAACGACAAAAAATGCCCTTAAGATATTTTTTGATTGTATTCGACATTTCATTTCGTTTTCTAGACTTTTTGTAGTCTACTTAAAACGAAGAAATACTGAGGATTTTTTTTTGTTCAAATTATCTCCATTCGCTAATACATTTTCAATGCCTAAAATGCGTTAGGATGTTATGTTATGTATACACAAAACATTGTGTTTTTGTTGTTTTTTCGCTGTCTTATGTTGTACTCATTCACAGAAATGTGATAATGATGATCCATGATATAGAATAGATAATGGTGTTGATGATAATGTCGATAGTATATAGTATGTAGAGCATTTATATGTAGTTAATGTAATCAATATGATTACTTTTTGAATTTAGAAGCAAATAAAAGTCCATCATAAAAGTTCATCAATTTATATAAAATGGCTCGCGTTTATATACTTAAAGATTATTCTTGTTGTTTTGTCGGGTTTATTGAATTTCACCATACAACTTTTCAATCTATATTTCATATAAATTTACAAAATTAATTTTAAACGAATTTGGAGTTATTTATATTATAAAATTAATAAAAAAAACCAAAATAATAAATTCGAGCGATAAAATAAATGTTACTTCCAAACGTATGTGAAATTTGTCCTAAATCTGTCTTAAAAAACAACAAAAAACATATATTCTTACATGTGTTAGTGTGCAGAGCGGAATGTCTCGATATAACGAATTTTATCATATAAGGACAATCGTATTAGGTACAACGAATATATGATTTTCTGAATTTTCTTTGGAAAATCCCAGGAAACGGCCACCATAATGACGCATATACTAAGATATCTTAAGGTCTAAACTATCCGAAAAATATCTCAATTTGGTAAAAGTAGGGGATTAGGAGGTTTAGGACAACAAAGTTTGGTATAACCGATTCTATGATTTTTCCTAATTTTCTTGGAAAATTCCTAGGAAGCGGAAGCATAATGACGCATATCCCAATATAATAAATAATAATAATAATCGAGATACATGAGGTCATACCAAACTTGGTTTGTCCTAAACCTCCTAAACCCCTTTTTCCCAAAATTGAAATATTATTTGGATAGCTTAGACCTTAAGATATCTTAGTATATACGTGATTATGGTGTCCGCTTCCTAGGATTTTCCCAATGAAATTCGTAAAATCTTGTATAGTTCTTTGCAAAGTTCATTATATCGAGACAAACTGCATTGCACGGTAACACATTAAAGTGACAATTGGTTTTGTTGTTTTTTAGTATAATTTTAGGACAAACTTCACCCGTCTATATAGAATTGTGAATTTGATCCTAAAAAAATTCAAATTTATTTTTTTTAGGGCTCATTTAGTACAAACTTCACGTGAATTACTTTCAATATTGTTCAAATTACAACGTTTGTGTGTGTATAATTCAAACCTTTGCAGAAATGTTTATTTTTGAAAAATTGCTTTGATTAAACTGGCAAAAAATAACTTAGCTTTAATTTTGATTAGCAAAGTATATTTTTGTAAATTAACATTTTTATTCAAAAATTAATCAATTCGGTTTCAAAATAAAAATTTAATTAACAGAAGCTGAAACTACTACCAAGCCGTGGTGATTCATCATTAATTAGAAAAACATCGATTATAGATTAGACAAGTTTACTTGAGGAATTTTGAAATAAAAAATACCATTTAATTCACACCAGAAGCAACCATCAGAGATTAGATATACGATATGAGCTGATCTATCAAACTTGTTTTTGTTAAGATTTCCTCTATCTTCAAATTAAAAGAACTCGGCCTATGAATAAAATTTAGTTATTAATTTTATATTTTAATTTTAAAAAAAAATAAATAATAATAAAACAGTTTTAAAGGCCATTACTGGCCCCTTACTGAGTCAACAATTTGGCTCCAGCGGTTTCGATCCCGAGCACGGTCTTCATACTGTCTAAGACAATCTGAAGAGGCCAAGTCGTTCTCTACACCGTGGAGCCATCGTCGCCTGCAACGACCTCTGCGCCTACCATATGGTGGCTCTCCTTTCAGAGATCGCTGCACAATTCGTTCCGGATCAGCACGCAGAACGTGCCCGAGCCAGCGTACTCGCTGAGATCTTATTTCATGTACAATATCGGGGATCTTCATCAGATCTCTGATCTCGATATTGTACAGAGCTCGGTAGGTACCATCTATTTCGCGTTTTGGGCCGTAAATCACACGCATGACTCTTCTCTCAAATGTCTTCTCTCGTCCGTCAGCGCCCAACTTTCACATCCAAACATAACAACGGGCCTGATCAACGCTTTGTAAAGCTTTAGCTTCACGGCACTTGATAGGTGTTTAGATTTTAGCAGTGGCCTTAGAGAATACAAAGAACGACTGCCAGCTGCCAGCCGCACTTTAATATCCTCACCCACACTGTTATCGTGAGTGATAAGAGAACGCAAATATTTGAACCTCCTCACTCCCTCAAACGTGTGGTGGCCTGTAACATTCAGTGCATGTTACTATATTTAATACCAATTGGTTGACCCAATGTATATAGTCATTATTTTGCTCGATGTAATACTATTGTTTAGATTGCCTCATTCTTCATTTTCATTCATTAATTTAGCTCATTCATCAAACTGCGGCTTGGTTTAAATATAAATAACCCTCGATGCATGCGGTGGAAATTTTGTCATCATAATGCAGTATTGCATTTTAAATGTCATAAACCCTGTCGATGTAGGGTTGGTTATTATGTTGGCGGCTTACCACATGCTAAATGAGCAGTACGTATGTATGTATATAGAATACCGTTCAATTATCGTTCGATTTTTGGTAAGTGGTTGACAACGAGAAAATTCTAGTGTTTCTAGTAGTCGAGTTTTGAAAGTCAGTTCAGCTTGAACAAATATTAAAAGATACAAAATTTAAGAAATTGTGAAGAGCTCGAAATTATAGCTCATGTGCTTATGATATGTGAATACATATTCGAGTATAGTGAATATGATGTTTTGAATAATATATGATTATTCTAATTTTAGTGAATATTATAAATTAAGAATATTTGAAATTGAAACCAGAACAATGTTATTGTTGGTATATATAAAATTGGCGAAGCTTTAAATCGCTATATTATAAATTTATAAAATTTAATATAAAATATAGAACAATTGTTTATATGGTGCTTGTGTGTTTTATGTGTTAAGCACGAGTTCGGTGAAATTCAATATATAAATAAATAGTCGGTGAACCTGCTATTGAATCAGAAATAATTGAAAACGCAACTATAATATATATATAAACTTCGAGGGGTCATTGTTCGATTGAGAGAGCTCCTTAAAATTAAATTAAAACGTATTTCAACAATTCTGGAGACGCGCTCAACACGCGGTCGGATTGCGGTATTTTGGCCGAAGCAGCACGTGTAGTGGAGCATATCAACAACCATTTTGGGAGACGCGCTCTACACGCGATTGGATTACCGTTTTTCTATCAAAATAATGTTGGTAGTGAACGACGGTTCTTGATAGTTTAGATAAGTTTTATTTCCTCTATATAAAAAATATTGTAATAAATTGTGAATTTCAGGTATATGTACATATGTATACAGATATTGGTCTAAAATCATCTTTACATACATACATATATACATAATATCAGTATAGTTTGTTCTTTTGTTTTTATAAAATTTAATATAACTAATTCTTTTCTTTTCCTATTTTAGTCCTAGTTTTGTTAAATTAATCAGCTTGATATAGGGCTGCTCCATGGAAGCGCTTTCATCGGATCATCATAAGGTATACAGACTTATTATTATTTTTATTATTTTGTTAACGGTTAGATCCGTTATTAAGTTAGTTGGAAAAGAGGTGAATTATTAAACTAGAATTTTATAATTATTATTTTTCATTCTAAATTGCTTTTAATGAATTCATTTTCAAATTAATGTTAAAACATTTTTCTTTTTATTTTTCATTAAATTAAATATTAGTTTTCATCACAATTTACTTAAAAACTAATTAATAAAATAATTGTTAAATTGAATATTACATTTTAGATTGTATTTATTTATTCACTATGAATTACTAAAGTAGAAGTTTACCGTGGATTGTGAGACAGCTGGTAAGTATGTGTAAGTTGATTCAGCCTTTTTTTTTAGTGGCCACGTGAACGTTTGCGGACCAGACAAGCACAAACCCCACGACCAAATTTACCTCCACCGCCTGAGCTCGGGTTATCAATGGCCACGTGCTAGTCTCGCAACGTATAAATATGCTCAAATATTTTTATGCTAACGGATGTCTGATTCCATCTCACATGGCATCCGTTACAGGCCACTACTAAAATCTGGTGTGCCATTGTCTCTAAAACCAGAGATCAGGTATTTCGTTTTGGACTCATTGATCTGAAGTCCAACTGAAGCTGAAAACTCTACAAGCGGATCAAGTATTTCTTTCACTCCGTTGCTATTCAGACCAATCACGCATATGTCATCTGTATTTAAAAAAAATATTATTTCTAATTATTCGTGGTGGCCGTTTCCCTTTGCCTCCGCTTTTTCGATTTACAATTTCCCATGCGTATTCTTTGTGTCTTTCTTGTTTTTCGATATGTCTTCCGTCCCGCTTCCTGTTTTTGTCTTCGCGACATTATACTTCATCCTTGATATGTATTGTCAGCTTCATTTTTTTTCTAAGGGATTGACATCTAAATCTCTTAAAATTTCTAGTGATGAGGGTGATGTAACAATTGCTACTGACGTCGATAGTGTAATGCGTCATATTGAGAGTGTTCCGGCTATTCCTATTGAGAGTGTGGAATTTATTTCGAGATTAAAGTAATAAAAGCGGGGATAGCAAAGATGTGTGGAATATTAGTGAGAGCGATGATGTGGTACATGGTTGCACTTAGTAATAGTCAACACTAATAAATTATCCTCTTCAAAATTATATCTATCCCGTAGACTGAAATATGGCAATAAAAAAGATCAGAAATATTAGAGATGGCATTTTGATAGAAACAGGAAAATAGGAAGATATTGAATCCTTCGATTACCTAGAGTGATCATATACGACGAAGATGTGGTAGAACAGAGTAATGGTTAGATGAAAATTAAGGAATTAAAGGCAAAAACCAAATATGCATACATTGCTGTGACAGCCGTTATAACCATAAGCTTACCCGAAACTCATCGAAGCTGCGAAATGTGTTTACTGCAAGAAAGTAGCCAGAGCAATCAAACATTTTTGGCAACCTCTACTCGAGTAATCATCGGAAACTGCAAAAATATTAAACCAGCCATAAGCAATCTCACAGTAGATTAGAGATACGTAAGGTAGATCAGAAATACGTAAATTTTATATAATAAACATATATTTCCAATACTCTGATGATCCTGATGATATAAATATACTTGATAATATCAGAGATGGTGCCATCCATGAAAGCTCAGTATATATTTCCACAACGGTAAATTAAATATTATTTTTACATTAATAACGACTGGTCTTGTGAGAAGAGTAGCCGCATCATAAGAACTAGACTGCAGCTGACCATAGAGCCGTTGTCCTTACCAAGAACCTAAAATGTATAACCAGCACAAAGCATAGAAATTGGGAACAATTTCAAAATATATTAGAATTTATGTGGAGTGGATTGACGGAAAGCCTATACGTATTGCTAATTAAACAGATGTAAACAGGGTTAAGTGGATAATAATTAGCTCACTCATCAGTACCTGTAATAAAATTATACCTAAGAAACGAGGACGCAAAGTAAAATTACAACGATGTTTTCACAAGCACCGAACCACCGTAAAGCAGTTCAAAAATTCCACAACAAGAGAAAGCAGATGGCTAATCTATATGTAGCATGTCGTAACGCATATTTCAAAAGCATAAATGAAACAACCTATAAAAGAAGCCAACGAAACTTGGAAAACTTCCATAGTGACCATTGAAATACCAAACCGTGTGGATTAGTGTATAAATTCATCTCGTGAATATTTAAAACTGAAGAGGTACTCAGTACCCTGGTAAGCTGATGATACTAATATACAGAGAGAAATACGCGAACAAAGATACACTGTTCCAGTCACCACAAGCGTGAAACCTTTTCAGCAATGAAGAATCCACGTCCGCAATCATCTCTATATGAAAACTAATAAAGCGCCAGGCCTAGACAACATTGAGGTCGGACTGATAAAGCGTGCGTGGCTTGTAATATGGTGAACCATCACAAGTTTTATGGATAACTGTCTGGACAAAAGAATGGTAAAGTTGTAATCATTTGGAAATGGGAGTGACAGAAACCCTACCGATCCTATATTCCTAAATCTTAGGTCGATATCATGTAGTCGCCAGTTTTAGATAAACTACTTGAGAAATTGATTACTGTTAAGTTGGTGAACTAGTTCCAGAACTATGGTGTATATAAAAAGTTCGGCTTCATTCTTACTCTCCTTTTCACAGAGGATGCTATAGTGAGAATAATTAACGTAATTAAAGAGTCTGAGCATAAGTATACATCTGGGGACTTGCTAGATGTATCTGGGGCTTTTGATAATCTGTGGTGGCCAACTATTACGAAAGAGTTAAAGAATATTAATAGCCCGGCAAATTTGTATTCGATAATAAACCACTATTTCTCTGATAGAATTTCCACTGTTATGGCCTACTTTAAAACAGTGTAAATATAGGTTGCTCCCAGGTGTTCTCATTGAGCCCACATCTCTAGAATATTGTTTTCATCAGCAGCATCCGATTTAAAGTAACACTCATTAGGAGACCATTACTGGTGTTTGTTAAAGGTCAGAAAATAAAAAGACTAGCATAAAAAAAATATGTGGCTTCAAGCCAGTCAGTTAAAGATATATGCAGCTTGGGATCACAGAGCACTACAGAACATTATATTAGCATTAAGCTTCGACAAAGGGTTTCGAACCATGTGTCCTGTGTCCATGTGTCAAGGGAATTTTGAAGGAGCGGGTTGCTATTGGAAACAGAAGCTATATTGTTTTTTACGGCTGTTTCCAAGTTAGACGGTAAAGTAGGTACTGGAATTTTCAGTGTTAAAATGGAAGTGTAAATAGCAGTTCGTCTCTGTGATTTTTGCAGCGGGTGATTTTTGTAGCATTTTTGCAGCGGAGGTGATTGAGGAGGTCTTTACATGGTTGAGACATAATGTATTATCCTTGATTGATATTGCAATTTATATGAACAGTCAGACGACAATCAAGTCGCTTGAATCTGTTTCTCTGGTGTCAAGGGTGGCGTAGGGTTGCCACCCTTCTTTAAATGAAATAAGTCAATTTCAACATCCGGATAGTCTGGGTCTCCGGTCACTCGGACATGGGAAATTGCGGACTATGCTTATGTCCGACTTTTGTATGCAGAAGGAATAGACATATGGGTAGGTTCATAATGGAAAGCTTCTCTGATCTCGAAAACTGTAAAGTGTGAGATATATTACGCTACGTAAGTAGCTCTAACTGGTTTCAATACGGTTAAAAGGGGAAATAAGATTCAAAGGAGGTGGAGCACAAAAGACCATCACCGGTATGTGTACCGTAGTAGCCACTCTAACCTAGTTCGATGCATTAAAAATGGAACACATTTAACCGTTATGTTGAGTCACGACCCTCGGTATCGCAGTGCCGATTCGTGAATCACGCATTAAGCCATAAACTAGGGATGTTTATGGTATCTGGCATAAAAATTAGTCACATTCCCATGAGGATGCGTGGGAACAAATAGTCGGACTACAGAGGATCGTACTTCAATTGTTTTTTTTCTTTTGTTTCATAACACGTTTATACCATATTGCCATCTGAATAAACGTCTGCTCGTACAAATAATTAGAATATAGTGCGACAGCATTCATTGTGTAATAATAATTAATTGCTTTATAAAAATGAATCTAATTTGGAACCGCTTTCATATATATTTCAAATTAAAATAATTTGCCACTTTCCAGGGCCATTACAAAAACGTCGGCTAGAAGAAAAGATCTGTGAATTATTGTACTGTAAGAACTCAAAAATTGCAATGATCCAATAACAACCTAATATGAAAAACATTATACAATAGTTAAATTTTTATCCCCGGGGTCTCCCAAACAGGGGTTATCTTTCAATTTCAACAGGTAACTTTTACGAAAAGATTATTTTATTTTGCACAATTTACAGTAATTTTTATTTTTATAACTTTGGCCTCTGGCAATCGTGATCATTTCCTAGTTCATCTTACTAATTTGTTTTAAATAACTCACTAAGATAAAATTATAATTTGAGTCAATTCATTTCTGAAATTTTAGAGAATTTTTTTTTAAAATGAGTGGTTTTTGATGAATTTAGCAAACTAGATATCGATTGGCACTTCAAATGCATTACCCCTGCTAATATCATATGTATATAGGGGGTATGTACATATAAATATTACCCTATCATATTTATATTTTCAACCCAGTTTATAGTTTATTAACACTTTAATCTCGTTAACAAAATAAAATTATATCCAACACCCATTTAAAAAAAAAAAAAACATTTTAAAGTGTCATCTTTAATGTCATGGTATTATGAAATAAATTTCAAACTATTTTTATGTTGTCTACACTACACAACAACAAAATATTGTTATGCTCTTATCACATCAAAAAAAAAATAATTTTTTGTTGCTGTATGTACTTATATTTATGTATTTTTGAAATTTTCCCAACATATACAATATTTTAACTCGTTATCTAAGATTAATTTAATTAGAAAAGTTTCATCTGTTGTTTTGTCTTCGTTTTATCTATAACCATTAGAAAATTTTATAGATTTAAATTTATATTTTTATTTAGGTAAATACTTACTTACAAGTTTGTATGTATATATGTATATAAAATACATACTTGCGTTTATCTGAATATGGGATCTGTTTGTACATAAATACAAATATGTATATATACGTATGTAAGTAGTATGTATATACTACCTTAGAAAATTGATAGTAAAAATTTCACCCTCTCACTTCACGTATAACTCATCAACATTTTCTCTTCAGGTGGTGGAAATATAAATTTTATGTTTTGCCAGTTTATTGTTGGAGTTATTTATACGAAAAATAAAAGGAAAAGAAGAGCAAAGTAATTATTTTAGCCAATTAATGTTAATTGTGAGTACGCTTCTTCTATCTACTAAAAAACAATTAATTAAATTTATAATTAATAATTGTAATTTATATTTTATTTAAAAGTAACCTAATTGGATAACCTATATGTATATTATGTATATTATAGTTACGATTTGTTACAAGTAATATAATTGCTAAGAAGTATTGATGGGTTTAGGACAAGCACATTTGGTACGATTTTTTTTGTTGTTTTGGTGATCAAAAATTATTTAAGTTCTCAATACCTCATTATCTCGGTTTCTTATACATTTTTCAGAATTATTAGAGTATTCTGCACTTCAAATTATTTATTTTTGTAACGAAATAATATTTTAAGTGGCGGCCTTGTCCTCTTCAAAAATTATTTCACCTTTGTCCTTTTCTGAACAAAATTATCCTCCTTGTCCCCCTTGGTTTTAGTTTTTTTTTAAATCAGATGCATTAAATAAGTTTTTATATGGAGAAGTAGTAAAATTATTGCGTAAAACTAAAACGAAGAATGCGTTCGGTATTCGTTTTTTAGTACCAGCCAAATCAGCCCGCCACAACGAAACCTATCCCATAATTTATTACAATTTATTACATCAGGGCCCTATTGCACCAACTAATTATCACTTTTTACTTATCAACTTACTTACCAACCATTCTCATCTCAAATGTTGAACGAGTAACATCTATTTTTATTGATGTGATTTACTTTAATTGTTTGTGATACCTAATTACATATATACATAGAAAAACAAGTTTACAACGGTAAATGTTTTGGCTGACAAAATATATGCCTGGGATATTAAACTTGAACATATTGATCAATTGTTAAATAACAATTTTAAACCAGCTTTAACTATATTGAAAGATGATTTATCATCTTGTCAGAAGCAAATCAACGATTAAAAAAATTTTCTCATGAAATCACAAACACGTTGGAAGAACACGAAATTAGAAGGAAGTATCAAGACTTAGTTATTTCGGGCACCCCATTTGATGGTAAAATTAATGCAGTTGAAATGTTTGTCAAAATATGTGCAGCTTTAGATTGTGATGCGTCCATTGGAGTGAAAAATTTGCTTCCTATCAAAACTTCGAAAATAATTTCTAATTCCGTTATGTCTTTAATCGTCATCCGTTTTTATGATCAACGATTGAAATCAAAGTTGTTTGCGCAATATAAGCTCCATAAAAATCTAAACTTGAAGGAAATTGGATTTTTATCCGAGTCAAGGATTTATTTTAACGATGGCCTGACAAAAAAAGTGAGTTGGCATGCTTAAAAACAACTTTATTATTTAAATCTAATTCAAACGGTAGCAACACTGAAATTGGTGCTATGGAAGTGACGCAGAATAATTGCAAATTTTTGTTGATTGTGGTGTATAAGCCACCTAAATGTTGTAGTTTGAATGAATTAAATCACGTAATTATTAACTTTAGTCAACTCTATGATGATGTTGTGTTATGTGGTGATGTTAATATTAATTTGCTGAATAAAGATTATTATAGTCGGAAATTGCTAAATATTTTAGGTTTTGGTAATTTAAAAATTGTGAACTGCCTGCCTACTCGCTCTGAAAGCAACAGTTTGATTGATATTATTGCATCCAGTGATAATTCTAAAGTAAATAATTTTCAGCAGATTAATATTCCACACTTCCGATTTATGTTACAGAGCCCTTAAATAACAGTATTTCTTTCAGAAATGTTAACCTATTAATTTTGAATTTTTGAATAGCGTTGTTTATAATTTACCTTGGAATAGTAATATATATTTGAAAACAGACGTGAATTGTAAAGTAGAATTATTTAATGAATTAATTTTGAAGGAATAGTAGGAATCCGTCATGGTTTAATGGTACACTAAAAATGGCAATTAGAGAAAGCAATTTGGCTTTACGTAATTGGCAGGATAATAAATGTAATGAGCTTTGGTTAATTTATAAGCATATACGAAATATCACAACAAGTATGATTAGAAAATGTAAATTACAAAATTATAATAAAAGACTGGATCCATCAATTAAGTCTACTAAAAACTTCTGGAAGTGTTGCAAAAAACTAGGATTGTGTAAAACAAATAAGACGGTATTTACTCCAGATCCTTGTGAATTTAATGAATTTATTTCTAATGTGAGTTCTGGGTTTACTGGAACGTTATCTAATTCTAATAAATGTTATCCTGATTTAAATATTATTAATGATAATATAAATAAATTTAGTTTTAATAACATTGGTTTTAACGATATTTAATTAGGGAACAGGTTTTAAAGATATTTAATAAAATACGATCTAATTCAGTTGGTTCATATCAGGTTCAATTTAGATTTGTTAAATTAATTTTACCAATAATTTATCCATTCTTAGCGGATATATTCAATACTATATTAACCACTTCAGTATTTCCAAACTGCTGGAAGTTAGCGAAAGTTTTGCCGATTGCAAAAATACCCGACCCTAAATCAGTAGCCGATTTTAGACCAATATATGCATTACATCATGCCTGTCTAAGGTTTTTGAACACATCTTAAAAGATCAAATAATGGAATTTCTGAATAAGGGTAACCTAACAGATTACTTCCCTTGTACTGCTTGATTTTAGTAAAGCTTTTGATTCCATCAATCATAAGTTGCTTGTTAGTAAGTTAATTGAAGAATTTTATTTTAGTTCGAGTGCTGCTAAGCCAATTTACTCATATTTAATTAACCGTAAGCAAAGAGTTTTTGTTAATGGTTCGTTGTCCAAATTTTATTTTCTGCATACTGGAGTACCACAGGGTTCTGTATTGGGACCTCTTCTTTTTTCATTATATATTAACAGTATTTATATGGCCTAATTTTAAATGAAACCAAGTCAGTCTCAATCAATTGTAATATATAAACATTCTGTTGACAATTGTTTATTGCCACCTATTTATTTGAATAACAAAATAATTCCATATTCACACTCAATTAAGAACCTGGGCTTAATCATGAACAAAAATCTTACCTGGAATGACCATATTTTATATATTTTTGGCAAACTTGGTAAGCTTTGGACATTCTCATCTTTTACATTACTAGCATTGTCGTAAAACTTTGTTTATGGCTTATCTTTTGCCTCATTTTGTATATGCATCTGAGGCAGTTTTTGAATTATCTGAAAGGTGTAAAAATTTAATTCAAATGCTTTGTAATGCTTGTTTAAGATACGTCTTTAATATTAGAAAATATGATCATATATCTGGATTTCATAATAAATTGTTATGTTGCAATATTAATGAGTTTCTAACGTTCAGGGTATGCACTTTTATATTTCGAATTATACTTAATAATCGGCCGAGCTATTTGAGTAAAGAATTGAGAACTGGTTTTTCTAGAAGATTAAAAATCTTGTCTGTCCCAAAATCTTCTTGTGTACAGTATCATGATAGTATCTTTGTACGTGGTGTTCACACTTATAATCAAATTGATAATGACATCAGGGGGTCATCGACTGTTGCACAATTCAAAAGGAAATACATACTTAAACATATCAGTTAATCACAATAAACTTTATTATTACTATTATTATTATGATTTTTTTGTTCTATTTTTATTTATATTTTTAAGTTATTTTATTTTAGTAATTAAGTATTTGGGATTGTTATCGCTTTATGTATTATGTACTGTGTACAATTAATTATAAGAAGCTATTCTCTTTTGTACTAATTTAAGAATAAATAAATTAAAACTTATCATAAATTAAATTTCACTTATCAATTTGAAAACTTATCAAATTTTGCTAATGATAAGTGATAAGCGTTGCACATCAGAATGTCTAAAACTTATCAATTGACAAATTATCAAATTTTTATGATAAGTGGTAATGATCTATATAAAATTACTATGTGGTAGTGTTTGCAAAATAATGTGCTTTCCGCACATTATATGTTAAATAATGATTTTGTACCTATATGTACCAGTATTGTAATTTAAGAGAAACGTTATTCAATTTAGAGTGCTAATTTCAGTTTTTAGAATAAATTGTAAAACTTTTTTTTTGTGGCTTTTAAACAAAATCTCTTTTCTAACTGTCAATAATTTTTGAACATTACTTAGACGAAACTAGTGCCCTCATTGGCACAGTAAGGGTAATCGAGGGTCTCGAGTTCGATTCCCGGTGGTGGCCAGAATTCAAGGTTGGGTGTTTTTAACGTGTAAGTATGTGTGATTGTGTCTGGATATTGTACCGTGGGCTCATTTGTGGTGGCATTCAGTACTGGAGTAATCCAACCAACTCTTAATTTTTTTTTTTAAACGTAACTAATTTATTTTCATTAAGGTACCTATATTAGTAAAGTTTGCTTTAAGAGGGCACATTCACTAATCCCCTATTATGGTTCTCAACTCATCATACGACTCACCTCTCCACTTCAAGTCGTGTGAGTTCAGATTTAGTATTGACGATGTGTGTTTTTAAACGTCAATGGATAGATAGTTTTATTTTAGAAAAATTCCGCTACGTACCGTGATGCTCCAATCGTCAATTATGATTCTCACCTTAGTTTTGATGAGAGTTGTGCGCTGTTTATATGATTTTGATAGATTTCATTAAATGTTAAATAGGCTACATTGTTATGACATTTTCATTTTTGACAATTTTACTTTCTTGTAAATATCAAATCGCATATTCGGCCATTTTTGTGAAACAGATTTGATACATGTCACCATCGTTTTTCGACGGTGGCGCCACTTTGTATACAGCGGATTTTTTTAAAGTATGGTGGTTAGTGTCTTAGATAACCGCTTAATACAACACTTGGTTTGTTACCCGGATACAATAATGATTTGAATGAAGTATAAAAAATTGTAAATAAATGTACATTACATAGTTTTATCTGTCAAATCTGAAATATGGCATCATTTCGATTTGCGTTTGTCATATAATATAGGCATCATTTCGATTTTCATCATTTTCATTTTGCAGAATGATTTTAATTTTAATTAATTTATTAGAATGACGTTGCTAACCCGATAATGAAGAACGAGTATAATCCATCGACGACTTTTCCTGATGAACTTCGGCGCATCCACTCTTGATTTCCTCAGCCACAAGATCACCGCTAATGGCATCCTTCCGTCACAAGACCGAATCAATGCCATTAAAGAATTCCCAGCTCCAACCTCAATCAAGAGTATTCAGCGATTCATCGGCATGATAAACTACTACCACCGATTCATACCAAACCTCGCTAAAATACTCAATCCAATTCACAGCCACCTGGCAGTACTACTACGTAAGCCCAAAACCGCCAAAAACTTCTCTTGGCCTGACGAATGTCAACACGCATTCACGTCACTCAAGGCTGAATTGGCACGCACAACACTCTTGTCTCATCCACTGAGCGACTCAAAGCTCAGCATAACCACTGATGCATCAAACACTGCTGTCGGAGCAGTCATGCAACAGTACAACGACAAGTGTTGGGAGCCCCTGGGATTCTTCTCAAAGAAGCTCTCGGATGCCGAAAAGAAATACTCTGCATTCGATCGGGAATTACTCGCAATATATCTAGCAATCAAACACTTCAGATATTTTGTCGAGGGTCGGGACTTCACAATTTACACCGACCACAAGCCTCTCACTCGAGCAATTCAGTCTAAAACTGAACGCAATCCAAGGCAAGCACGCCACTTGGATTATATTAGTCAATTTACCACGGACATCCAGCATGTTCAAGGTACCGACAACGTTGTCGCGGATACACTTTCGCGCACAACAACAAACGAAACGGCCACAGTCGAGACTCACTTCGACTGCAACAAAATCGCACAAGCGCAAAAAGCAGACTTGGAACTTCAGAATTTACTTTCTGGTTCTGCTTGTCACGCCAGTTCATCACTGAAACTGGAGCTTTTCAAACTACCTGGCCTCGAAATCTACTGCGAAACATCTACGGGTGCAAATCGCCCGTACATCGCAGAGCAACTACGTCGAACCATCTTCGACAGACTACACGGTATCTCACATCCTGGTGTCCGCGCAACTCGTAAATTGATTACTGCTCGATACTTTTGGCCCAGCATAAACAAAGACGTGACCCATTGGGCACAATCCTGTTTATCCTGCCAAAAATCAAAAGTCCAGCGACACACAAAATCGCCTCTTGGACAATTCGCAATTCCACCTGGTCGATTTGAGCACATTCATTTGGATGTCATAGGACCACTTCCTCCATCCAATGGATAGTCATATCTACTCACCTGTGTCGATCGTTTCACTCGATGGCCAGAAGCGTATTGCATGAGCGACATATCTGAAGCAACCATTGCCACCACATTCATACAAAACTACGTATCACGATTTGGCGTTCCACTTGACATCACCACTGATCAAGGAACCCAATTCGAGTCGAAGCTCTTCTCGGAGTTAACGAAACTCCTCGGCTCGCATCGTATTGTATATCTCGTGGATATATATGGTAGGATATAGTGGAATAATATTGTATATGTATATGTTTACTATTGTATAATTTATGAATCGGTTGGTGATTGTTAATACTGTATATTTTGGTTGTTATATTAGGAGAAAGTATCTATTAGGGATACTATTAGTTAGTTGGAGAAAGATTTCGGTAGACAAATGCCGCTAGGGGAGTAGGAGCGCTGAAACACTCTTATTACTTCCCTCCTCGCTTTGCCATACGAGGTTCGCTCATCAATGTTTACCGAAATTGGTGCCTTGATGTTAGTAGGATGGTTTGTTAATGTGTCGATACTCGCTTACCACTGGTGGGAGCTTGGCAGTATCGATGGATAAGGTATACTTACTTATAATGGAATCCTTGTAAATTAGAACACTATTTTAGGTTTATGTACTTATGTTCGATTTATTAATAGACCAGTTTGATGAACTACTTTATGTGTATTTAGTTTATGCGAATGAACTTAATATATGCTATGAACTTAATTTATGTGGACTATATATATTAGTTTTAGTATGTCAACTTATTTCCTATTTTGCATAAATTTTGGTTTACTTAAAAGTAATTGGGTACAAATATTTACATAATTTACATTTACATTTGGTACAAATATTTTGCATAAAATATTTTGGTTTGCATAATATGATACAAATATTTAGGTTTTTATTAATATTTTGTAATTTGTGTTTTATTTTTAAATTATTATTTAGGTTATTATGATATTGAAACGCGTGTTATTTCGTATATTTTTATGTATAACATTTAGGCGTTTATCATTTATAACTAATGTATATGCATTTATCTACACAGGGGTGTACAACAATCGGATACGTACAACGGCTTACCACCCACAAGCCAATGGCATGGTCGAACGTTTCCACCGCCAGCTCAAAGCTGCTCTCAAGGCCCGAGGCAACACAATTCACTGGAGCTCCGAAGTACCAATCGTTCTACTTGGTATTCGAGCAACGGTTAAAGAAGATCTGAAGTGCTCACCAGCTGAAATGGTTTACGGTCAAACCATCAAGCTACCCGGTTAGTTCTTCATCGAACATCCTCTACCGTCTCCATCCACAACCGACACAGTCATCGACCAACTCCGCACTACCATGCCAAATCTTATCCCCACGGCAACAAGACCAACGAATGAAAGCAACATATTCGTTCCTAAATCGCTCAACAATTGCGATTACGTCTTTGTCCGGGTTGATAAGGTTCGTACTGGATTACAATCTCCATACGATGGGCCATACAAAGTTATACGCCGCTTACGCAAGCAATTCATTGTCTCAATCAAAGACAAGCACCACTCAATCTCCATCGACAGATTGAAACCGGCGTACGGTATTCTCAACACGGCTGATCAGATATCAGCCAGCAAACGATTTAAAACCGTCCGGTTCAACGTATAACGTCTCAAAACCCATGGTTTCTCATCTGGAGAGGGGGTACTGTAGCAACTGGAATATTCGACTCACCGATATTCGATACTTCCACAAACAAAACAATTAGTGAAATTCAAATATAAATCAACTTATTTGAATTAAGCATTCACTAACCCCATCACACATCCAATAGCCGAACCACTACTATAAAACATTTATAGTAAAGCATGTCGCCATCTAACTACATCACCACGCAATAATAATTCGGTGATGCAACACTTAACATAAGTGCAATGTCGACCGTCGCCGGCGCATGTGTTCCCTCAACAAAACGAAGACGAAGGCGACGTCATTTTTTACTTCTTCCATTCCCTATTGCGATTTTGAGATTTTACAAAAACGTACATGTGTGAAAAACGGTGGTGAAAATAAATAATTAAACCAATAAATAATTAAATAAATAAAGAATTAAATAAATAAATAATTAAATAAATTAAAAATTTAATAAATTATTTGTGTACAAAATTATAATAACATTTATTTTAATACAATAAAATATTGCACGTATTTCATTTTAATAAGTCCGTACTGGAAATAAATAGGAGACAAATCCTATAAAACATTCTATTTCACCTGATTTCATTTTATTTCCACATTTCGAACATTTCGAAAATAAATGTTTATTACCTGCCAATTGGAACAAAAAGTTTCGATTAAGCCGGTGTCTGTGAAACCACTATCTATTAAACTAATCCTACCTTACTCCCTTTATTAACTAGTCCACTCTCGTTTAAAAAACTAGAAAATTTATTGTTTACAAACGTTATCATTTCGACTCATGACTTTTTGTATTTCTCCTTGATATTTCGTTACGATCCCGCTCATACTGTCCATTGTTCCTAAAACATACTATAAAATAATTATATTGTACATTTTTATTGAAAATTTTATTGTAAATTTAATTTCGTGATTAAATATTAAATTTTGTAACGATTAATTATGAGTTTTTTTTTATTAACTTACAATTTTCTTTAAAATTAGATATATAGATTTCAACCTCGTCCATAGCTTTACCCATTTTGCGGGCAATGTATGCGGGTATGTGAATATCAACATTTTCAGTTTATTAAATATTCCAGTAAATAGCAAAAGTTTCCGTTGATATTCAAATATTAATACCATTTAAACGCATACTAAAATAGGGAACTCCTCAAAGCCGCTTAGCATTGGTCCCTTCTGCCCAAAATCTACACATGTGTACCAAATTATCGGTTCAAATTCAAATTTTATTACCATTTAAACACATACTAAAATTGGGAACTCCTCAAAGCCGCTTAGCATTGGTCTCTTCTGTCCGACATCTACACGTATGTACCAAATTATCGGTTCCACAACGGTTATCAACTCCTCAAAGCCGCTTAGCATTGGTCCCTTCTGCACAAATATCAACATTTGTATGTAACATTCGGTATGTAAATATCAACATTTATTGGATTATTTAAAATATGTCTGGACTATAGGAGCCAATAATAATTGTCGGATCGCTGCGCTCCCGTCGCTACGCGACCTAATGAAAAAAAAAAAGTTTCGGGGGGCGTAGGGGTGGGGATCATCAAACATGTCGAGACAACAGGAGCCAATAATAATTGTTGGGTCGCTACGCTCCCGTCGCGACGTCACCTAATAAAGAAAGTTTCGGGGGACATATGGGCGGGAGTCATCAAACATCTCGGGACTATAATAATAGTCGGATCGCTGCGCTCCCGTCAATATATGTACATATATATATATATATATATATATATATATATATATATATATATATATATATATATATATATATATATATATATATATATATATATATATATATATATATATATATATATATATATATATATATATATATATATATTAATATATATATATATATATATATATATGTATATATATATATATATATATATATATATATATATATATATATATATGTATATATATATGTATATATATATATACATATATATATATATATATATATATGTGTATATATATATATATATATATATATATATATATATATATATATATATGTGTATAAATATATATATATATATATATATATATATATATATATATATATATATATATATATATATATATATATATATATATATATATACTATCTATATTTATCAAAATAATAAGCCGTTTCCAACATTACCCAAGAGGTAGGCTTCAATGCGTTTTTAGTATCGAGGTTCCCCAAAAAATAGGCGTAATCCCCGGTTTCAAAATTAGCTGTAAATATTCTAATTTTGAAACAATATAAAAATAATAAAATATTCTTTAAAGAAAAATATATTAAATAAATAACTTAATATTACTTTATAACAATAATTATCACGATTTTTAATTGCCGTCGGCTGAATGTTTGCGTCCGCACAATCTAAAAATTTAAATTAGATCTACACTATTAACACTAAATTAACACTATCACTTATACTAATATCACAGCTTTCAATTGCCATTCGTCCTCATTAGTTATCCCTCACTATTGGTTATTCGTCACTAAATCTTTGTTCCCGCACAATTTCGAAAAAAATATTGACGGGATCTTCTCCTCTTGCCAACACCAATTTTTTGAACATATATCTGCTAGGTACATAGTAAAATCGGTTTGCCTATTGTATTGGGGCAGTGTAGCCTTTACGTGTCTCCACGTGCTCTCAATTGTGTTGGTATGGGCACCGGTTGCTTCATTTATGAAGGATATACTATGATTAACCGTCAAATGAGTATATCCTTCGTTTCCTAAATGGTCATATGCCTTCCAACAATCCGATATGATAACGGCGCCGGGTAAAATGTTTCTCTTTATGATTTCCGTAAGGGTTATTCTGCTTCTAGTTTCGAACTTTTAGAGAAAACATTTCCCGGTCTCTTGCTCCACTCCACCAAACACCTACTGCCCCTCCACATGATGTCCTCTATTGTGTTTGCGTTTGCCAAACTTACTTTCGTCAATCTCTACGATTTTTCCAGGCCCTCCTATCGGTAGAGATTGGGTCATCATGTACTCCACCATGACTTCCCTGACGTAATTGTACCAATCCGCGGCAGTAGTGGACGATATATTGTGTTCAAGCATAAGTACGGTGGAGCCGACTTTGCGCAATATATCGTAAGTTATTAACATTATAAGTTCGATCGATAATTTGGAATTCGCGAACCACGAATTATGGCGGATGGTTGTTCGGGTACAACATCGAACGCCATTTATTGATTTGCCGCAGTTCCACTTTGACTTCTCCGGATCATCCGGATTTTGTAATATATTCATAAAATTATTACATTTTTTGCATCTTATCTCCTGTTTAAGTAATCCACTGAATCCAAACAAAAAATACATAAACAATAATTTGTTTGATGTGATTGTACTTAAAAATTTTCGGGTTACAACGCCTACCCGCCAGCGTTGCATCTCAATCCCTAACAGGTCGCTCATCTGTTCTTGGTATTCAGTTACCACACATTTAAAATCGTCAATTTTTTCCACTGAAAATAAAAAAATATATATTTATTTTATTAACCAACACTCACCTGCTGTCATGAAAAAAGCTTCTCGAATGATGAAAAAAATAACGAACTCTCGAAATAATACTCGTATTACATTATTTTGTAACTCATACAATTTATTTTGTAATAGATGAATTTTGAAAAAAACGATTTAAATTTATAAGCACAACATTACCCAACATTACCCAAGAGGTAGGCTTCAATGCATTTTTAGTATCGAGGTTCCCCAAAAAATAGGCCTCATCCCCGGTTTCAAAATTAGCTGTAAATGTTCTAATTTTGAAACAATATAAAAATAATAAAATATTCTTTGTAAAGAAAAATATATTAAATAAATAACTTAATATTACTTTATAACAATAATTATCACGATTTTTAATTGCCGTCGGCTGAATAATGAAGAATGAAATGTTTGCGTCCGCACAGTCTAAAAAATTTAAATTAGATCTACACTATTAACACTAAATTAACACTATCACTTATACTAATATCACAGCTATCAATTGCCATTCGTCCTCATTAGTTATCCCTCACTATTGGTTATTCGTCACTAAATCTTTGTTCCCGCACAATTTCGAAAAAAATATTGACGGGATCTTCTCCTCTTGCCAACACCAATTTTTTGAACATATATTCTGCTAGGTACATAGTAAAATCGGTTTGCCTATTGTATTGGGGCAGTGTAGCCTTTGCGTGTCTCCACGTGCTCTCAATTGTGTTGGTATGGGCACCGGTTGCTTCATTTACGAAGGATATACTATGATTAACCGTCAAATGAGTATATCCTTCGTTTCCTAAATGGTCATATGCCTTCCAACAATCCGATATGATAACGGTGCCTTGTAAAATGTTTCTCTTTATGATTTCCGTAAGGGTTATTCTGCTTCTATTTTCGAACTTTTAGAGAAAACATTTCCCGGTCACTCGCTCCACTCCACCAAACACCCACTGCCCCTCCACATGATGTTCTCTATTGTGTTTGCGTTTGCCAAACTTACTTTCGTCAATCTCTAAGATTTTTCCAGGCCCTCCTATCGGTAGAGATTGGGTCATCATGTACTCCACCATGATTTCCCTGATGTAATTGTGCCAATCCGCGGCAGTAGTGGACGATATATTGTGTTCAAGCATAAATACGGTGGAGCCGACTTTGCGCAATATATCGTAAGTTATTAACATTATAAGTTCGATCGATAATTTGGAATTCGCGAACCACGAATTATGGCGGATGGGTGTTCGGGTACAACATCGAACGCCATTTATTGATTTGCCGCAGTTCCACTTTGACTTGTCCGGATCATCCGGATTTTGTATATATTTTATATATATATTCATAAAATTATTACATTTTTTGCATCTTATCTCCTGTTTAAGTAATCCACTATCAAACAAAAAATGCATAAACAATAATTTGTTTGATGTGATTGTACTTAAAAATTTTCGAGTTGCAACGCCTACCCGCCAGCGTTGCATCTCGATCCCTAACAGGTCGCTCATCTGTTCTTGGTATTCAGTTACCACACATTTAAAATCGTCCATCTTTTCCACTGAAAATAAAAAAAAATACATTTATTTTATTAACCAACACTCACCTGCTGTCATGAAAAAAGCTTCTCGAATGATGAAAAAATTAACGAACTCTCGAAATAATACAAAAAAACTTTAAAATAACGGTTCGATTTAATTTTACATTTTTATTTTATTATATGTAATACATATTAGAAAAATACCATACATTATATTACATATTATTACTCCATTTAATATTCTAATTTAAATTTGAAAAAATTTACCTACATAATATATAAATAATATGTTATTACAATATAAAATATATCTACCGCATTCCTCCTAAATTTCTCTTACATATTGTACACTGTCGATTATTTATAAAAAAAATTAAAAAAACGTATTAAGCACACTGTAAAATATAAATAAATTTATTTTTATTATTAAGCAATACAGCGAAAATATATACTGCATTAATTCCAAAAGCGGAAATTTCTATAAATATTATACATTTTTAATTTCAGAATTTCCCACCTTGATTAAAGTAGCACGATATTTATTTTAAAAAATTTCCACCTTTGAAAAAATGGCGCTACTAGTTCGTCCGGTGACATATATCAAATCATAGCCGTAAAATTAATTAAATTTGTACTAAATGTTTCAATTTATTTTGTAAAATTTAATTTTTGAAATAAAGTTCCTTCTTTAACCATTACATGCCATTATACCGGGTGTTTCTTTTAAACTGAGACGATTAAATATCTCGAAAAATAGCCACTTTACGGAAAAAATGTCCATAATCAAAATTTAATCATACCGCGGGGGAAATACATTAGTGCAAAAAAAATAGTCCCCCACCCCCGTTTTGTAGGTGGGGCGGGGGTAACTTTTAAACTAAGATAGGAAGCCATATTTTTTATTGCAGATACGGATTCTACGACTAAAAGTACGTATGATTTGAATGAAATATTTTGTTCGGTTCATGATAGATGGCGTTGTAATCGACGAAATTCAATTTTTTCAATTTCTCCTTCTTAGAACACACGCATTCGATTCTGCAATACGTTTGAAATAAAAAACATCACGTTTTCATTGAAAATACTCGAAATTCGTCATCAAAACAATTTATTCAGTTTTGTAAATCACATTTAACGTTTGTGTTATTTCTTATCTTCATGTTTTTCGTAATTGCAAAATAAACGACAAAATACTTTAGAATGGAGCGTTTAACTGTGCCAGAGAAAATTGAAATGGTTCTGGTTTATGGAGAAGCTGGCAGAAATCTTGAAAATGCTGTTGCGTACTATCAAACAATTTATTACTGATGGAAATGTTCAACCGAAAAAGAGGACCCGTAGAGCAACAGTCACTGGAGAAAATAATGAAATAGCTGTATTGGCAGCAGTGGCTCATAATCATCATATTAGTACACGAGAAATAGTTTGCGATTCCGGATTGCCCCTCACCAGTGTTTGGAGAATTTTAAAACGGCACAAGTATCATCCATATCATGTGTCTTTACACCAAGATCTTCATAGCGTTGATTTCCAAAATCGGGTAACTTTTTGTCAATGGGCACGTGAACAAATACAACAAAACCCCAATTTTTTCAACCCTCAATTGTTGCGTAATGTTCTCGACGAATCGTCTTTTACAAACCATGGAACGGTTAATCGACACAACATGCATTATTGGAGTGTTACAAATCCGCACTGGCTTCGTCAAGTTGAACATCAGCGTCCTTGAACTGTCAACGTGTGGTGTGGAATAATTGGCAACAAACTCATAAGCCCCCACATTATTGAAGGCAACTTGAATGGTCAAATGTACCGAAACATTTTGGAAAATGAACTGCCAATATTACTTGAAAATTTGAGCTTAGAAGTAAGACGGAACATGTGGTTTCAACATGATGGTTGTCCTGCACACTATTCGTTGATGGCACGTGAAATACTTGATCGTGATTTCAATGGTCGCTGGATCGGTAGAGCTGGTCCGATAAATTGGCCCGCCAGATCACCAGATCTTACTGCGCCAGATTTTTTTTGTGGGGCTACCTCAAAAACAAAGTTTACACACAAAAACCAACAACACGTGAGAACATGATGGAGCGAATCAGAAATGCGTGTGCTGAAATTCAACCAGACACACTTCTCAGTTGTGTACAATCATTTGAAATGCGGATTAATAAGTGCATTGAAGTCGCAGGCCATCATTTTGAACACTTATTTCAGATTTACAAAACTGAATAAATTGTTTTGATGACGAATTTCGAGTATTTCCAATGAAAACGTGATATTTTTTATTCAAACGTATTGCAGAATCGAATGCGTGTGTTCTAAGAAGGAGATATTGAAGAAATTGAATTTCGTCGATTACAACGCCATCTATCATGAACCGAACAAAATATTTCATTCAAATCATACGTACTTTTAGTCGTAGAATCCTTATCTGCAATAAAAAATATGGCTTCCTATCTTAGTTTAAAAGTTACCCCCGCCCTACCTACATAGCGGGGGTGGGGGACTATCTTTTTTGCACTAATGTATTTCTCCCGCGGTATGAATAATTTTTGATTATAAACATTTTTTCCGTAGAGTGGCTATTTTTCGAGATATTTGATCGTCTCAGTTTAAAAGAAACACCCGGTATATTGCGTGGCATTTCCTAACCAATACAGTTTTATTAGTAGTTGCTGTAGAGGGCTGAATGTGTAGTTTCGGTTGCTTCCATGGTTTAAAGTTGATCCTATTTTTAATAGCACGTGCTCAATTTGTTCATTTGAAAAATGAAAATTTTCTAACACTCCGGAGTTCAGAGAATAATTGGCTCTGGCTAATTGTCTTGTCATTAACATTTATAGTCATTTAAATAATAAATAATTTTAATGAAAAATGTGTTTGTACTCTTTTAAAATTGAACACAAGTTTTCATCTTACAATAGCCGTGTTTCTTGACGTTTGATCTGATCCGGATCAGATCATATCTCCTTTCCTTTCATTTGTATAACTGCGTTTCATGTAATAAACATAAAAAATTTTTGTTTTTTTGTTTATCATATCTGCTTTCCTTTCATTTGTATAGCTGCGTTTCATGAAATAAACATAAAAAAAATTTGTTTTTTTGTTTTTCTATCTACGTTTTGAACCAAAATGCTAATAGGATCAATATAATAACCTAAAAACAAAAAATAATACAATTTTTGTGTTGATTTCATGAAACGCAGCTATACAAATGAAAGGAAAGCATATATAATCTGATCCGGATCAGATCAAACGTCAAGAAACACGGCTAATAACAGCAAAAAAATAACGTTTTTAACAAACTTCCGTCATGGCACTACAATTTGTAGCTCTAATCAATTTATTTGAGTAGTGAAATTTTTCTTATTGATATTTTGGATAAGTTACTTTAATGATAGTAGTCGATTATTGATAAGTTAAACCTTTTGGTGCAACAGAACTAGGAAAAATTTATCAAAAACCTCAAACTTATCGCTTACCAAAATATTACTTATCATTTATCATTTCGCGAATTGGTGTAACTTAATTTTGATAAGTGACTGCTTATCACTTTTTATAACTCAATTGAGCACTTATCAAATTCCAATTTGGTGCAACAGAAAATTATCAAAAAATATGACGAAGTAATAAGTGATAAGTTGTTGGTGCAATAGGCCCCAGGTCCCAATTTTATTACACTTGCCGTTCACAAGAAAGCCGTGGGCTATGTGAATGTATACAGTATATAGTGTAAACGTGGCCAGTTCTATCCCAAATATGGTGGCGGCGTGGTGTAATAAATTATTACAGGTGATTTAAATCGACATTTTTGTATGTTTCTTTGAATTTCAGTTGGTTTCTATTAAACTAAGTTGATTTTTACACAAAATAATTATATTTTATTTTTCAGCAATTTACTTTAATTAATTTGTTATAAATTCTGGGCAAAGTTTTATCTGGATATCACAATTACAAAAGTTACAAAGTGGCGGTGTAGGTTCAATTTGTTTCACGGTTTTGTCGCGAACGGCAAGTGTACTAAAATTAGGACCTGATGTAACATAATAATAATAACAACAGTGTTAAAGGCCATTACTGGCCCCTTACTGAATCAATAATCTGGCTCCAACGGTTTCGATCCTGAGCTTGGTCTTCATACTGTCTTAGACAATCTGAAGAGGCCAAGTCGTTCTCTACATCGTGGAGCCATCGTCGCCTGCAACGATCTCTGCGCCTACCATATGGTGGCTCTCCTTTCAGAGATCGCTGCACAATTCGTTCCGGATCAGCACGCAGAACGTGACCGAGCCAGCGTACTCGCTGAGATCTAACTTCATGTACAATATCGGGGATCTTCATCAGATCTCTGATCTCGAAATTGTACAGAGCTCGGCATGTACCATCTATTTCGCGTTTAGGGCCATAAATCACACGCATGATTCTTCTCTAAAATGTAAGGAGCCATCTCTCGTACTCATCCGTCAGCGCCCAACTTTCACATCCAAACATAACAACGGGCCTGATGTAACATATCGTAATAAAATTGTAATAAATTATGGGCTACGTTGGGTTTCGTTGTGGCTGGCTGAAATTACTGGGTGCAGCTTCAAGGCGCTTATTGTTTTAGTACATATATATAAAAAAATGGTGAAAAATACGAATCAAATTTGTAGAAGTCATTTTCATCAAAATTTGATGTTTTTTTCTTTTTTTATTGTTTAGTACTTGACTAAAGAAAAATTTTACGGAACACGATTTTTGTTGTTGTTGTCGTAGCCAGAGTACCAATATTTGAATTATGCGCGAACTTGGTAGTGTATTTGAGGCTGTCAAATAAAAAGTAGCTATCGGATAATTATGATAGGGAGTTCGTTGTTTAGGTAAAAGGATGCCAATCAAAACACAAATATATAAAAATTCATGTACATATACGAATTTTTCAAATATTTCACACCCTGTATCTTGCGCAACAAAAAAAACAACAACAAATAATCATCTTCTATTATATTTTTCTTTAGTCTTTTTAAAAAATAAAAAACAAAAAATGTTGATATGACTTCCGGCTCAATATATTGTTGAAGGTTGACCTAATGAATTCTGGGAGGTTCATTTATTGCATAAATCAATCAAAAAAATTAATAGCAACGAAAATCTTTTTCCAAAGAACTGCGGGATCATAAGATCTCCTGAGAAACCCAGAAGTCTATTTCCCTGCAGGAAAGATTGCAACAAAATACATCAGGCTTCGTTGAGTTAAATCCGATAAATAGGAGTACTAAAATAAACAACCAAGCTCTAACAGGGAGCAAGAGTTATAAATAGCATTATAAGCTATCGAAAATGTAAAGGTTCACATGACTGAATGATTGTCAACTACAATAACAAATTTACATCCTAACACAGGAAGTGCATAATATTCAAATATCTCAAAACAATATAGAGATGTAATTACCGAAAACCAAAAACAAGCTGAACCAGAGATTTATTCTACGAACGAAAAGGAATTAGCTAATGAAACCGAGTGGATAAGGGTTAGGTCTAAAGAAACGAAGGTAAACAATTAGATTACACCACCTAATACGAATACAAATATAAAGGCAGAAATCCAAGAACCACTAAAAATTAGGAACCAACTTGCTCCATCTCCATATTGAAGGGGTAAAATAATACGAAGAGCTTTTTGATATATGTATTACCAACATAGCTAGCAGAAGATAGTTTTAAATGAAGCTGCTATATGCCAACTTAGTCAAACTGAACGTTAAACGCGGAGACAAATATATAAAGATGAAACAAAGAGGATTCAAAATCACTGGAACAGTTTATAAACTGAAGTGGAAATCGTAAATACCACTCAATATGTGTTAGTTAAAAATAAATGTTAAATCAAAAATATCTTGGTTTCCAAAATAGAACTTCAACCATTAAAAAAAATCAAAACTGATACTTCGGTGTAAAAATGTCAGGCTAATGGACATACATAATGATTTTGTTCTAAACTAGCTAAATGCTTAAAATGTGCTGGAGTGCATTTAACACATTTATGTATGAAAATAGAAAATGAAGCCCCCAAATTTGTACACTGCGGAAAAGTTAGATATGCAATCTGTTATATATTCATGTGTTAAATGCATGGTAGCCAAAGAATTGCAAACAATTAAAGACAACATCATGAGCAAAATAAAAATTATAAATAGACGAATAGTCAACAAGGATATCGTTGACATAAACTGACATTCGCACAAATGATAAACGATGATATTACTTTAACCTTAACGGATATATTGACAGAAACGACAAATATAGCAGAATTATTACTGTCCATTAACAAAAGAGTTGAAAAATTAGAAGACAGTAATAAATAACCTTCCCAACAATCAAAGTTAAATGTCTAACAGCCTAAAAACTATGTTATGGAATGCAAACGGACTGCATCAACACCAATAAAAATTACAAGCTATCCCAGATATAAATAAAATGAATAGCTGCATCATTGCAGAAACTCATTTCACAAGAACCCCCTACATTAAGTTCAGAGACAACAGAGTGTACCACACTATTTACCACGCGAAATCGGCTTAAGGTGGGAGTGCAGTTTTAATTAAAGAAAACAACATATCTCACAATGAAGAATCAGGATATGCAACAAGAAATACAAGCTACATTAGTAACCAACATCAAAACCAAAAACTATAAACTAACAGTAGTAAATTTGTATCCGATATTCAGAAAAATCATAATATTGAGTTATTCTAAAATGTTGCAAGACCATTCATTATAGGTGGGGACTAAAATTCAAAACAAAGAGATTAACAATCACAAAAGGAATAGAGTTGCTTAAAGCAATGGAGGAATATAAATGTGAACCAATCTCTGTAGGAAAAGCAACCTATTGGCCTACTGATCCTGAGAAGATCCCAGCTTTAATTGACTGTTTCATAATTAGAAATATATCGTTCAATTGTCTTCAGATTGAAGGCTGCTTTGATATGAACTCTGATCACTCTCCAATCTTATTAACTCTAAGCGGAAAAATCATCCAAAAAACTAAGGGCTACAGTTTTAAAGTAAACTAAGAAGACTTAGAAGAATTGTTATGGACATTTAGAACGCTGAATGGAAAAGCACTCCTGAAATCAAAATAAAAAGAAATCAGAGAGTTGATTACTGAAAAAAGAAGAGGAAAAAGGAAATAAAATCAAACTGATGAAATCAAAGAGATAAAACAAATAACTGAAGAAGTAATAGTCTGTCAGGGCATACATGAGGGAGCTAACAAATGACAAAAGTTCAGAATATACCCTCTGAAAGGCAACCAAAGAACTATAAATGCGTATCATACAAACTCCAATAAATGCGTATCATACAAACAAAAAGCGATAGGATTCGCAGTGTATCTATGGAAAGCACATTTCAACCGAATGCGAAACAGAATGACGAAGCCTACAACGATGAGCCTGTTCACGTTCATGAAGAAATCATCTTTACCTCTTAGGTGGAGTAAGAAATGAAATACAAAAACACATCGATCCAAAAAAAGCTCCTGGATCTAATAACAGGTTAAATCTTGAAAAAACTTCAGCTTTCACGAAACTTACTAATTCACATCGAATCATTAATATTACTGAAAAGGCGCTGGAAGAGTAAATAGTCTGCTTGACGATTTTCTTGGATGTAGCTGTGGTGTAGGGAATGCTTCTTCTACAATTCATATACAGAAATAATACTACAATCATACATATCAGATAGATAAATTAGAGCAGGAGTTCCTCAAGGAAATGGAGTCGTACCGGATTTTTATATATTGTGCATTTGTGATCTACCTATGAAAGCAAATAGCACATTCGCTACATTCGCGGATGTCACTGCAATAATGTCTGTTGGAAACAATGATGACTCAACAGAAAAACTACAAACCGCCATATCATACATATCTGGACTGAGAGCTGGCGTATAAAATTAGACGAGATCAAATCAAGTCGATTTCACTAACAGGAGTATTGAATAAAAACCAGTTTATATTAATGGCCAAGTTATTCCGTATTGGAATACAGCGAAATACTTAGGCATGACCTTGATGCTAGCTAAGATGAAAAGCCCATATAAAAAAGAAAAGTTACAACTTAAATACAGAAAATGTACTGGTTAATATGGAAGGGATCTACTCCTAGCGACATTTAATAAGCTTATGCTTTATAAACAAATCTTGAAACATGTCAGAACTTATGGAATACAACTCTGGGGTTGTACTAAATAAACTAAGCAACATACATACAAATAATTCAACTATTTGAAGACAACGTACTTCAAAGCTTGACAATGACGAATGATCCTAAAAATGGACCTAAAAATTGATCTCGTCAGGTTCGAAATTCCAATACCAGCACGTTAATGACGAAGCAGCCCAGCTCCTGAACAATAACCTTGTAAAACCTTGCAGAATATCTATAAGTATCGATTTCGATACCAGTTTAACTTATTTCAGCAAAACTGACCGTCTGGAAATCAAAGCGAAATACGGGTCCGGATTGTGATTGCAGAAATTCAAATAGTCTATGCAATATAATATTTATCAAGTTAACATATATAAGAATATAAAAATTCTTGAAATCAATAATTTTTTACTTCTACATACATGTTCATTGTTATTTTTGGTAAAAGCCGCAAAAGTTGTTTATTTTATTGCTTTGCGTGTGTGAAGAAAAATTTCTGCCACCTGCTCCTCGGTTTAGAGTCACATAGCATAGAAACCACACGCACACACATTAAATGCTCTAATTGAACACTAAGTAAAATCTAAAATAATTTTTTCCCATTCTTTTAAGGATATTTTAACACATAAACAAATTTGTGATAGAATCATTTAAGAAGGCAAGTTGGTTTTCCTATTTTATTGTCTTTAACTTTATTTTTGGTTTCGGGAAAAAAAGACGACAATTGTCTTCTTTTTTTTTCGTTTTTATATTTTTCCAGTTCATTTGTATAAATTGAATGAGGTTGATTTCATTTAATATTATTATCAACATGGCAAAAAACAGCACAGTATGTACGGCATGAAGCAAAGAAAATACACAAAAATACTATTGTGTGTATATCGTCTTATTGAATAACAATACCCATAATCATAAAAACAAGTAAAATTCTAATAAAAATTTGTGTTTGACAAGACGTAGTATATAGTAATGTATAGAAAACAGAAAAAACAGAAAAATGTTCAATGCGTGGTATCTTTATAGAATGTGTGTATGTGTGTATACGACATATTCATGCGAACCTAACCTATCCCAAAAATTCTATAAAATTTCAACATTAAATTGAATTATATCAATTTTTGATGTTGAAATGATCAATATGTAATTTGATTTCGACATTATTTTTTTGACAATCATATGTATGTATCAACTTGTGTTTTATAAGCTGTTAAATTATATACGTTAATAATAAATTTAATTATTGACGTTTGTTTGTTTTAATTTGAAGTCATAGACATACTTATGTATGTACATTGTATGTTAAATTGTACAAAATTAAATCAAATGTGGTTATGATAAATCAGTGGCAAAATACAACGGGTTGTTTGGTTTCGCACAGTTAAACACCTTGCATAGACTGCTGCAATGAGCATAACTTGGGCGCAATCGAAAGTCGATTTTGTTCGCAAAACAACTAATCCTGCGAATGAGAGTTGCGTATATGATGAATAATATAAAATTTGTATTTGGTTGTATTTTATAATAAGCACTAAAAATCGGAAATTTTTATTTGCTTTTATGTTCTTTGTATTCCTGTTGGTTCTTAAGCCGCATCCACACGACTCGCGAATGTCATTTGTCAAATGTTCGAGTCGTGTGGCTGATACACGAATGTATAGACGAACATTCGTCATTCGTGTTGATATTCGCCTATTGGGCGAGCGCACACTACCCAGTTGTACAATGCAGCGCTCAATCAGCGCATAAAAAGCTCTCAATTTGAGCGCTGAATTTTGACTTCAAACTGATGCCCCTAAATCCATTTTATTCGGAGTTTTAAATACGATGTTTTATCGTCCTATTGATTTTTTGGCTATTCACCGCAATTCGGACGGTAAGCGGCGAATAGAAAACAATCAATAGATACACCATATTTAAATATTATTGCTTCTACTTATCTTAATAGATGGCAGTACTTATAAGTAAAAGGCATTTTTTTTTTAAATAAATTTTATTTTGTTAATTTTATTTTTTAATTCATTTGAAAATTTCAAAAAATTATGGTTTTGTTCTTATTAATTTTTTTAAAACCAGAGTATATAATTATTTAAAAATAATTGAAATAAAAAAAAGGTGGTATCAAACAAATATTCTTAAACTTAAATAAGAAATAAAAAATTACTATTTTTTTTTATTATGGCGTCGGTTGTGGGATTTCCTAATTTCTTTTTTCATTTTCATTTGAAAACTTTCCAATGAATCCATGGGTGATTTCCAGGCATCTATATGAATTAAAAATTACATTAATATTCAAGTACCTATATACTCGTATAGTGTATAATTATTTACCGAAAAGGATCTTCATGAATAATTTAAAATTCATTATTGGATATTTTCCTTGGGTCCCGCTCCAGTTGTACAAAAAAATTAGTTCATCCTCAAAAACGCTTTTAAACGCTGCCGACAAACCTTTCCCAATATTTACGCGATGGATTAAAAATGATTTCTGGAATAATACAATAAAATATTAATATGTTTAATTATATTTACTTCACATAAATGCGTGTGTTAATTTTACATACCATTTGTTCTCTGAACTGAGTATTTTTCAGTCGAATTTCAATTTCTTCAACGCTAGACTGCAATTTTAAAGGAAATAAATTTGCTACTTCTTCACAAACGTCAATATTGCTGGATGAATTGCTGGAATTGTTATTAATTAATTTATTTGGTAAACATTTTACCAAATATAATATTTGGTCAATTTTTTTTTCCATTTTCTGCTGTTTATTTTCCAGGCTGTTTTGTTTATTTATTAATTGCTGAATTTTTATTTCGCAGTCACAGCACATTGTCCCCATATCACTAACTGATTCCGCATTTTGTGTAGGGGCTGTAGGAACGATACATTGTTGAATGCTGCTTGCCACGATTTCTGTTTCTGCATTAAATAACACCAATGGTGGTGGTGAATTGGTTGATGTACTTGCTAAAAAATAATACCAAAAATTTTATTGTATCAGATTAATTTGGACTCTACCATCATTATATTTTACAACATTTCAAACTTTTGTGAGTTTTTGTAATTTGTAATATATATAAGTTTTTAATTTTTCTTATTCAAACGGGTAGGGACGATTATGTCGTATATTTATTGTGGATTATGTCGATGTAATTATGTAGAGGTAATTAATTTAAAAGAAATAAAATATTTTCTTACCGGAATCCATGTTCACAGTACATCCAAAGTTAAAATTAAGCTCACTTGCCTTTTGTTCCATTAAATAAGTGAATAATCTATATTTAAAATAAAAAAATTTATTTAATTTATTTAAAATAACTACACATCAACAATTAATCAGACAGCACTCTCGTGCAGCAGTGGTATGAGAATATATTTTCTATCGCAGAATAGTTTCATATATTTGTAAGTGACGGTCTCGACAGCAAATATCTCATTCTTGCTGCTTATTTCTTGGCATTGTATTATCCCGAGCGCAGTTTTAGAATTAATCGGTAATTCAAAATATGGCTGAGGGTCAATAAATCGTCTTCCAATTATTGCTGTCGATCCTTTCTGGTTGACAAACTCCGATATAATTATTGGTATCTCTCCATTAATACAGCAACATTTATCAGCTTCAGTAATCTTTAAATGGAACTCATCAAATTTATGTGAGCGTGTACTATCAGAAGTCTTCGTTGTATTCTGTGCTATGTAATTATTTAATGTGACAGTTTCATTACAGCGGTTCACAAGTTGCTGGAGTAATTGACACGGCTTTCTTATCATTTTCTTCAACTTTTGCATATGATTTTCAAAATTATATGCTGAGAAAGAATGTAGTGGACCAAATTGAGAAACACATTCAGCTATATGTAAAAGGCCATGTACATTATAGCTAACTTTATGGTGACCATAAATATTTGGGAAAATCCTAACAAATGCAGCTAACATTTGCTTAGCAATATAAACGTTTTGTTTAGCATTTTTTTGACTTAGCAATCGGTAAGCGGAGTGCAGTAAAAGAAAATGGCTATATATTTCTATATTAACCAGGTCTTTTAAAACCACAATACCTGTATACAACACGAACTGTCTAAGCTCCGTAGCTTTCCACATACTTAATTCTCCAATTGGTCGGGGCTTACGAACAAACTCACACGGTATACAACTGATGCAGTTAAGCAGTTTAGAATTGAATACCTCAATGTCATTTCCAGATAGCTTATATCCAATTATTTCGCCTTTAACTAAAGATGTCAATATTTTCCTGACAACTCCTAAATCAATAAGATGCATGGGATCTAACGGGAACTGAGAAATCATGCCAATGCCTATTGATTCCAAACCAGATGGATTCATTTTGAACGCATTCGAGTGTAATTTTGGATATATACGATTTTTAAATGATTCGTCTGTGTATAGCTCCGACATTTCTACACTGTATGCAACTCTGTTGTTAATATATTTTCCAGTTTGGGAACATTTTAGGCATCCGTGATAGCTTGTGTGACCTACCGCCCCTACAATAAATGATTTGGCCGGTGCATCACAAATAAACGCCCTTATAATTAATTTTTTTTTATTTTTTTGTGGAGTTACTAGTACACCATTACTTATTAATTGCTCAGCTTCTTTTACGAAATCATAAAGCAACTCGTTAATATTCTGTGGTTTACATTTTCCTGAATATATCCCTATAGGGAATGGAGAAATGTTTTTTTTGTCCACGAAGCTGGCTAAAATTGGCCACAGATGCGTATGTGAGGATTTGAATAGCGGAAGACCATCAATCCCGATATCTAAAAAAATTGGGTCCATATCGCTTAAAAATGAATAATTTAAATTCATCAAATTATTTTGAAGACCAAAATGATAATACTCGCCGGGAGTAACGGTTCGAGTTATGATTTTTTGTGTGGGTGTTTTAATTAGAGTCCTAGCTGATTTAGGAACTGCAATTTTATGCTTGTTTAAAATGTTTAATAGAGCATTTATTTTTTCTCGGCCTAAACCGCTTCTAATAGCCCACTCTGCCAAATCAGTAACTAATTCACTTTGTAAATTATCACTACACGACATTTCTTCATCTTCATCTGATAAACTGAATTCCTCTTCGTCATTAGTTTCTAAAAATTCCGAATTTAAATATTCGTCTTCTTCCTGTTCAATTTCCTGCTGATGCTCCGTTGAACACGTCATGGAGCTTGTTGATGGTTGTTCCTCATCATGCTCTGGGATAATATCTGATTGCTCATCATTCTCCTCCCTCCTTATCCTCTTAATTAGGTTCTTCGAGGACAACGAAAATACACATTTTCTTGATTCCATCTTAATATAATCTTGAATCATGTATAAATTTTAGGAAAAGTATTAAACAGTATTAAAGTATTAAACAATACAAAAACGTTAAAAATAAATAACATATAAACATACATATAAACTTAAAAATCAAAACTCTCTCTGAAAAGTATTTAATTAGAAAATAAAAATATTATATGAAATGTATATATTTTAAATGTACATATATACATGTTCACAAATAATGCGGTCTGATCTGTAATGATAAAATTTATGTTATGTTATTTTATTTTCTCGCTTCTTTAATAATTTTTTTTATTAAAGTAATTACAACATGAAATATGTAATAAAAAGCATCAATGGCCCTATTTTAACTTCATATTTCAATATATATTCTAAATATTGGCGTTATTAAAACCGCCAATTATGTTTTTATTAAATATAATTGTAGTATTTAATTAGAAATTAGACTTAAAACCCGGTAAAAATAAAAACAATAACTTTTAAATTTAAACTTTAAGTGTATTTATTAATTTTCACATGTCTTTAAAAAGTGCTTCGACATCATCATCGCTATCACTTATTTCTATAATTTCTTCTTTATTTTCTATAAAAATGACGTCACTGTCCCTGCTGCCTACATATATAAATTAAAAACAACCATTACAAAAGGAAAGAAACAATTATTTGTATACCATACTTTCATCAAATTCCGAAGAGAAAGTGGCAGTGCTATCCGTATCGGCTATCTTATCATTTAGAATATCTGTAAAATGTTTTTTTATCTCTTTAATATTTGATCATATTACTTATACATACGTAGACATATATACCATACCATTTTCTAATTCCGAACAATAAGTGGCATCACTATCATATTCGGCACAATTCTCATTTTTAATGTCCATGTTTATTCTGAAAAAGTGATCTCTGTATATAAATATTACGTCGAGTTATGTATAATCACAAATAATGTAGCACGATACTTTTACTACAAACAAATTTACTACAGTTAATTAAAATACAACCCTGAAAATATTTGTAGTATGTACCTAACACAACTTACAAAATATTTTATTTATAATGTTTCCTTTTGAAATATCAAAAAGAACACAGTTTGTTGGTTCGTGTGGCTGCTTCAACCTTCAAGCACATTTAGACCAGTGATGGTCTGTAAGTGATACCACATATATTTGTAACGACTACAGGTCTGAATTTTATTTGCCCATCTACACTTTGTATAGCTCCATGCCAGCCTGTACTGACACGAACGACGGTTCGACCAATGGATTCTGCACTCCAACAGAGGGTCATAGACATGTTCATCATTTTCCTGATCAAAATCAAGGATAAAGAATCACTTTTCCATCCTGCCTCTGTTGGAATTTAAATCCGGTACCTCGCGATCCAAACAGCTTTAACCATTGTGCTATCTATAAAAAAGGCCCTAACATAACATAACATAACATAAAAAATATAAAATGAGAATCTTTGAAAAATCTTTGATAACCGTTTCTTATGTTATTATTGACGAATGGCAATGATGGAAAAGCTCCCATAAGAGAACAAAAATATGTGACCCCTGTAATAAAAGTTTACTATACGAAGTTATATGGAAAAAGTGTGTTTAATTTTAAATTATTAAAATTCAGTTGATCCAATATGTTGTTTAAAGTGTGATTTTTAAATATGTTAATAATTTGATAAAATTTGATTATTTCTTGAAAATGTCATTTAAAATTGCAGAAACTTGATATTAAGCTAGTATTACTAAAAACGTAAATGTTTGTAATTTGTTAATATTAGGTTGCAATTATCAGTTAAAAAGCGTTAAATATTCTCTAATATAGTTTCGAAAATATTTAGTGCAATATATATACATATATATATTCGTAAATATATATATATATATATATATATATATATATATATATATATATATATATATATATATATGTATATGTATATGTATATGTATATATATACATATAATATATATATATATATATATATATATATATATATATATATATATATATATATATATATATATATATATATATAGTGTATATACATATATATATATATATATATATATATATATATATATATATATATATATATATATATATATATATATATATATATAATATTAATAGTGAATTTCAGGCATTAAAAAATATAAAACTCTACCAAATGACTAATATATAAAAAAATCAAATATTAAATTAAATATTGATACAATTGTAATTTTTAATAATCACAATTTTAATAAATTAAAATTAAATAGACACTGTTTTCATATATGCACGTAACTTCAAATAGTAAACTTTTGTTACATGGACTCACATATTTAATTTTTATCCGCTAGACTCTAGCGGGTAGGGAACATTTTTCATTATTAAATGATTTTTATTTTAAATTACAAATATAAAAAATTAACAAGCAAGAAGATTAAATAACAGAACATGAATTTTTTAATTCTAGAATCGGCTCCACTAGTTATTTTAAATGTGTTTTAACTAAGCTGAAAAAATGTATAAAAATTAAATCTGAAAATAATTATTTAAAATTAAAACAAGAATATGGTTTATTTATTATAGTTAATGTAAATTTATAAAATATCAAACAATGGACCACAGCGCTATTCAACTTGAATAACAACGCGGAGCAAATATTTAAAAAAAACACAGATTGCAAATTAAACTTCTACTCGTATGTAAAATTAATCGACATTTTTTACACTAAATTAAACAATTAAAATTGTCAACCGTTTATCACTTACAACATTTTAAATTGCCTATATATTTTGAATTTTATTTTATTTTGAAACGTGATACAAACTAACATTTTACCAACCAACATTATACCAACATTTTTTTCAGAAAACTTTTCAATTTTTTAAAACTAAATTACACATCATAAAATTCCAAATTGTAATTAACTAAAAAATATTTTAATTCGCGGGTTACAAAAAGTAACATCGAAAGCTCAATAATTCCCGCGGACCGCTAGATGAACAGTACAGGCTTACGGTACTACAATAATTTATTGAACTGAACCACAAATTCGAACAAAAATTTGGTACACAAATTCTTCTAAGATACTTAAAAAACTTTGATAGTCAGAATTCACACCAACGAACATATTAATGTTTAAAACATAATAAAATCAAATAAGAATATTTGATTTCTCTAAGTATGTATAAAAAACATTTTATAAAAAAGCACAACACATTTTATAATACAAAACACATGTTCACTTTTTATTATAATTATTAAACTGTTCACCATTTTGCACAGAACACAGAAACATTTAATCATATAAAATACTTTACCTGTTAACTATTTAAGCAAAAATTATAATTTCTTTTTATAATTCTTATAAGAATTTGAATTCAATTTTTATACAATATATTTATTGATATATCAAAATTAATTTTAAATCACTGGGCTTTAAACTTTTTAAAATATATACTTTCTTATTAGATTTAATTGAAAATCAAAACACGTCTAATAAGATCATCTATTGTAAATATAATGACAGATTTGCTAATAATATTGCTATTTCCCAAGTGGTGCGCTAAAGTAAATTTAAAGCCGAACAAAAATCTATTTCTTCTCACTTTTGCTTAGTAGTTTTTTTTTTTGCTTTTTCATTCTGCACTCAATCATTGTACAACTGGGAATGACGAACATTCGTCTACATTCGTATGGCTGCGGCTTTATTTAGGTATAAGTGAGTTGGTCACCATTTTGAATTACGTTTTCGGTTTATTATTTTTCTTTAAGTTTTCTACATACAAGCCTTTGCGGCAAATAGCAATAATTTGTATACAATATGATGATATTCACTTCAAATACATTTCTGTATGAGAAACTACTTTGAACAAAAGTTTATTCTACAGGTAGGCTAGACCTTTATTCCGTTTTTTTCAAATGTTGATATGCAAATCTTTTCATTACTTTGTCGTTGTTGTCAAAATAAGAATGCAAAATCAATTCGAGAAATCAATTTAAGAAAATATGCTAATTTTTAAGAAATAATTACTACCCTGAGAAAAAATTATTTAGCTTTGGAAGCGACACAAAAAATTGTTGGCAAACCCCAAAAAAAAAAAAAATTGATAGCTGAGAGGTTAGGGTTAGTAAAAATGTGGCGTTACACGATAGAACAACGTATTTTGATTATTGAAGAATATCTTAAAAATAATGAATGTTTGGCAGCCGCAGTTCGAAAATTTCATACAAAATATGGTCGGAATAGTGTTTTAACTTCGTCAACTGTTAAGAGATTAATTGAAAAATTCAAGGAGACTGGATCAGTTGGAGACGCTAAACACACTGGTCGTGCAAAAACAAGCCGTTCAAATGACAATATCGAGGCAGTGCATGAGAGTGTTGGTGAAAGCAGTAACTGTTACTGGTGCTCAATATAGCGACATGATAACACTTTTCTTTCTGCCTCATAGTTGGATGATATTGACATAGACGACATGTGGTTTCAACAAGATGGTGCTACATTCCTTACAGCCCGTGAAACAATTCAATTACTGCATGAGACATATCCAAGTCGTGTACTCTCTCGTTTCGGTGAGCAGAATTGACCGCCTAGATCTTGTGAGATTAGATTAGATTAATTTTTATTTGACTCAGTAATGTTAAATAACCCGGATGCAATAGCAAATGAATTTGGTAAATATTTTTCACAAGTAGTCCATGACTTAAGAACAGCTAACAATTTTGTAACATCTAACCTTAATTTTAATCAAAGTAATGTGATTAGTTTTTTTAGATAGTTTTTTTATAGACCCGGTTGGAGATATTGAAATTGTTATAATCACAAATAGCTTAAAACACTGTAGTAGTATTGATATGTTGGGTTTTAACTCTAATATGTTAAAATGTACCATCAACAATATAACTCCAATTTTTGCTTATTTTATAAATCAATGTTTTGTTAATGGGATTGTCCTGGATACATTGAAAACTGCTATTGTAATTCCAGTATTTCAGAAAGGTGATACAATTTCTATGGACAATTATCGACCAATAGCTATCCAGCCTCCTATATTGAAGATTATGGAAAAAGCTAAGCATTGGCGAATTGATTCGTTTTTGAAGCGACACAACATTCTTAGCAACCATCAACATGGTTTTATTACAGGGAAGAGTACTGAGTCAGCGTTAATTGACTTTCTAAATAAAGTTCATACCAATTTAAATATAAAGAATAGTGTTGTTGCAGTATTTATTGACATCAAGCGGGCCTTCGACATGGTTGGCCACATGCTATTACTGACTAAGCTAAAGTCTATTGGTTTTAGGGGTGTTGCATTGAGTTGGTTTCAGCCATATCTTAGCAATAGGACCCTTAAGGTAAAGTTTGGTAACTCATATAGTGTACCGTTTAGGATTGAGTATGGGGTTCCCCAAGGATCTGTACTTGGTCAAGAGTTGATGTGCTATATTGCATTTAAAGTGATATTTTGAGCAGATTTGTTAGATTCATGATTCGATAAGGTCTTAAGCGAGCCTTTACGTTCTTTTCTAACTGAACATAATTGCTGGTTCAAGCGAATGTCAATGATCCATCTGTGTCTGTACTGCTGTATTAAATTCCAGCTAGTCTCGGACTTGTTTTCCATTTCAGAAGTTGAATAACTAATTAAATATTATTGTTCCAACTGTCAGAGGTCACAATATTGCACTTATTGCTGCCATCAATAATCCGGGCGTGGTTCATCATAAAGTTTGAACTTATCACGCAGCCTGTAATCTTTTCGTCTGTAAATATTTCATGTGTGACAATGTTCTCGGCTACAATTGTGCAACTGGTCACTCAAAGTAAAAGATAAGTAAGTAAGTCTCAACATCAACGACATCAAATGATAGCACATTAACATCGATAATATCAACTTTGAAGGAGTCACTCTTGTTACCAATGTCGTCATTCACAAAATCTTCATCAAAGTCACAGCCACTTACACAAACGACCTTACCAGCGGCGCATCAACATTAAGCAAGTTCGCGTCTATTGGATTCATCAGTTGCAACACCTCCCGATACCTACACAGATAGAGGAACACAAATCAACAATTCGAAAGTTTTATAAAATTAATAATGCGACTTGATAAAGCTGTGTGGATTTTCATATAATTTCACATAATCGACAGCATGGCCAAGTATGCAGGGAGGGGCATTTATGTGACATTTATTATTTTCTACGTTGACGTGTCGACAACCCGTAGACCATGTCCACAACGTGGACAACGTAGACAACGTCGTTAATATAGACAATTCCTAGAGTGGTTTTGTCAATTAGTTCTAAACTAGGTTGACCAAATTATTTTAGGATCAATGCGTTACTGGTGACAGTCTTATAGAACTTCCATCAATGCATTTCAATCTCTTCAGAAAGAGCGGTCTTATCAGATAGTATTTCTTTCTCTTATAGGTAGCTGAACTTACACATTTTATTCTCCTCTAGTTATAGACAATATTATACTTACTCTCTAAGAAAATTAAGTTAGGTTAGAAAAGTTTTAAACTATTATGTTTCCTTATCTCTAGAAATTTAGAATTTCATTGTAATTTGAATATTCATAAAATTAGTTTTATCTGTGACATAAACTGTTTTCTGAAGTTCAGACCTTCGAAAAAGTTGCACGAATGTGGTACCTTTTAAAAATGTGATGTATTTTTTAATAAATTAGGTTTTACGCTAAAAAATAGTTCAAATCAAATCACATAGTATAACTTGTAAGTCTACCTTGTTTGCAATTGTTTCAGTTATAATTATCCAATGTGTCGATAAAATCTGTTATAATGGTAAAAAGATGTTAAAGAGATGGACATAATTGAAAACTTATTGTTCTCAAATACCATTAACCTCCTCCAGCGCCCGGTTTAGCCATTACAAAATCATTAAATGGACACCCAAAATAACGATATATAGCACTATATAAAGTGAGACTCTCCTTATACCGTGGAAAGAACAGCTCGCACAAAATTCGGAGAAAGCCGCTCATAAAAATCAGAAACGTGGCACAATTAATGGAAATCTCTACAAGCAGGTTATAACTTTCAGTAAAAACATTCCGGGGGCACTGACAATGGCTGTGCCACAAAATTTAAAACCATTCGAGTACAGGAAGGCTATAAGGTCAACCGAGTTATTAAAAAGCCAAATCGTTCAGATGACTAATACTTGTTCACTAAAAAATATGCTAGACTGATGACCAAATTTTCACAAAATTTAGTGGATGTATTTTGATGGGTGAAATTGCGAAAAACCGTGGCAATGGTCCTTCTAAGTATTAGCACTAAAAATTAGATACATTTGCAAAAAAATTATGATTTGGTCAACAATTTGCAGTAATGGAGCCAGGTTTTTGCCACATTTTCCATAAAGACGTATTTTGCCGCTAATTCGTCAGCCCGCTTCAGCAGTTTTGGGCATTTAAGTAGTTCACACGTCTCTAAACAAGCAATAAATTGAGATTAATCAGAGCGATCTTATCTTAAATAAGCTGAGTCCACTGGTTTTCGAGCTATCGAAAAATATTGGACTATAATGAAAAGAGTGCTGAAGAAGAATGGTGGATGCGTTAATGGAATAATTTTGTCGCCAAAGTCACACAGGAAGTTTTGTCAGAAACAAGTATCATCAAACAACATATGCGTCAGACCAATTGTAATCGTTTAGTGCAATAAAGAATCTTTAATTAAGGCTATTGGTTGTTTTATTTCAATATATTTTCGAAAGTTATAAGGAGTGCGATTCATCTAGAGATGAATTCTGCAAAAAATAAAAATATTTAAAAAATTCAATCTAATCGTATGGAAACTTATTATCATTCGAAAGAACATTTCTTGCCATTTATTTCGTTTAAATGGTTATCGAATCTGCGCGATTCAAATGGTCAATTTTGGAAGCCCAACCTACCTCGCCCATCCCTGCAAGTTTGTATGACTACAGATTTTTTCGTGTTAGTCTGCCGGAAGAACAATTTAAAACCGCATTGTCCTCTGATATTATCTTACTTACGGGGGATTTTAATTTACCACTTATCGCTCAATGTGTGCTCAGATAGAGAGATCGACAACACCTCTAGTTGTTAATGATGTTCATCACAAATCTATAGAAATAATATTCATGATTGAAGGTCCGAACGATAAACACCTTAATATCAACAGCTCTATTATAATTTTAAAAAAACGAACATAGCCAAGTCGATTGGGCAAGCGAACAATGGCAACATTAATATAAATGTAGGTAACTTTTATAACATTTTGTTTGACCGCATACATTTATTTGTTCCTACAACAATGTCAAAACGAAACAAATTTGAACAAAACGAAATGCTGAAGTATAATTCAGAAACCAGCAAACAAAATTTCACAGAACAGTAATTTTGAAACATATTATTATTATTAAAACATTGTTTAAAGGCCATTACTGGACCCTTACTGCGTTAAGAATCTGGTTCCTACGGTTTCGATCCTGGGCTTCATACTGTCCTAGAAATCTAGAAGAAGCTAAGTCATTCTCTACACTGTGGTGCCATCGTCGCCTCCAACGACCTCTGCGCCTTCCATATTCCTAAATCATACGCATGACTCTACTCTCAAATGTAAGGAGACATCTCTCGTACTCATCCGTCAGCGCCCAACTTTCACATCCAAACATAACAACGGGCTTGATCATCGCTTTGTAAAGCTTCAGCTTCACGGTGCTTGAAATGTGTTTAGATTTTAGCAGTGGCCTTAGAGGATACAAAGCACGGCTGCCAGCTGCCAGCCGCATTTTAATATCCTCACCCACACTGTTATCGTGAGTAATAAGAGAGCCCAAATATTTGAACCTCCTCACTCCTTTAAACGTGTACTGGCCACTACTAAAATCTGGTGTGCCATTGTCCCTGTAACCAGAGATCATATATATTTCGTTTTTGACTCATTGATCAGGAGTCCAACAGAAACTGATTGGACTGGCGATATAAGTTGTTGCTCTCTAACATTGCTGGGATGTTCTAACATCACTTCGATTCGCTTCGATAAAATTTATCACATCGAAAAAAAACATATTTGGTATGTTATAACTTTTTCGATCGGTTTTCGATATTTTGATACGGTACCACTTTTTCGGTATTAAAAATTGCTCTTTATTATTGTGGTAGCTGTCAAATTTACATTTTGGTTATTTATAATAATTAATAAAGTGATCTTAATAAGTTAAATAAAATAAAATTATAATATGTATACGGGAGGGTTTTGTGTTTCTTTGACAGGATGTCATATTAAAAATAAAAAATATATAAATTACTATATTGAAAGGCGCTTTCTTCGTAATAGAACGATATAATGGAAATGGAAGACAAAAAGTAAGTTTAATTTGAGTATTTCTATTTAACTTTCACAATTATAATAAACAAATTTAACTTTTTTTTTAGATTCATAGAATCGTTTAGAGTAAATAAAGATATTTTTAAATACCTATTGAATGAGCTGAGACCATTAATATATATGCAGGGCGGCGAATCACAAAAATACCGTTCGAAATAAAATTAGCAGCCGTTCTTAACTTTTACGCAACTGGGTCGTACCAAAGAACGGTAGGGGATATGTTACTCCACTCTATGGATCAATCCGTAGTTTCGAGGGCAGTTACAGAGATTACGGCAATATTGGAAGAAACCATTTGTTCAAAATTCATCAAATTTCCAGATGAGGGTAAAAAACTGCAATATACTCATGTGCAAATTATAGCACCTCAAAATGACGAACATATTTTTGTTAACAGAAAAAGCAGTCATTCAATAAATGTTCAATTGGTATTGTAAGTAAATTAGTATTATTAGCTAATGTTAGATTTTTAAGCTTTCGTTTTTTTTAGATTTGTAATAACGATTTGATGATACTGTCAGTGTGTGCCACTTATCCTGGATCATCCCATGTTTCTGGTATATGGACATTGTCTGAAGATCGTGTGACGATGGAGAGGAACTATATAAACGGAGAACGTAACACATGGCTTTTGGGCGACTCCGGTTACCCATTGGAGCTGTGGCTTATGACTCCCTTTAGGAATCCGACAGAAACGCAGCAAAAATATAATAATTTGCATGCTCAAGCGCGGAACCCCATTGAACGGTGCAATGGTGTCCTATAAAGGTACATTCAGGTGTCTTCTTAGTGAGCGCGTGATAAGATATGAGTGCCAAAGTAACTAAAATAATAAATTTGTGTTGCGCCCTCCTAAATATTTGTTTAATAATCAAAATTGATTTAAACGAAGCGGTAGAATTACCAACAGTAAACCAAATTATAGAGAGGGATTTTGTATTTGAAACTGCGGATATCTCAACGGCAGCACACATTAGAAATGGGCTACTCAACTGCTTTTAAATAAAATATATTTTTATTAAAAATAAATAAATTGAAAGTCTTATTATTTCATTGGTTGGTCTTATTATTTTGTAACAATTTTCAAAGAACTCAAAAACTCGTCACAGCATTATTTCGGCCGGCTAGGTTGCAGTGGTTGGGGGCATTGTTTTGTGGATCACTTGGAAAGCTTGAATATGCTGTTATAATATAATAAAAGATGTTGTTCGTGAAGGTCAAGAGATCGAAGCTTCATCACCAATATATAATTGAACGTTTAGCACCTCATGTTAACTTATAAAAAAAACACAGAATTTAACTTATGAAAATATATTCCATATACAAAAATTAATTTATTCAAAAAGTTATCTTATATAATAATGAAAACTATTTATGTATATGCAAAAAAATTAATTTACTTATACGTAATATAATTCTTGAAACTATCAAAATGAAAAAAAATAAAAATATTATTAACCCTACACCCAAAACTTAAATCTATAAAAAAAACTATGCTAAAAAAACTAAAACGAGTTACCACGAGTAAATGTACATTTTATAAACAAAATTTCGTAACCTTGCGTTGCGGATTCGATATGATAATTTATTAATGCCGGGTAAATGAAGGACATCCGAAGCAACAGTTTTAAGCCACTTTTCCAATTAACATGATTATTATTATTGTCGATTTATTTTTATTCTTATTATTACTATTATAATATTATTATATATATATTTTTATCTTTAATTATTGAACAAATCTTAATTATGATATTATTTAATTCACAATTTCCTATTATTTCATATGGTATAGAATACTTAACAACAGTTTTATGTATATCTTGTTATAAATACCATATTTTATCTTAAACTTATCTATTATTACAATTAACTTATTATACGTAATATTATTTTATTATTATTATTATAGTTTTAATATTTTATTAATCTAGTTTTTATGTTTTATTTTAAAGTACAAAAAAAATTGCAAGTTCTATTTTTTTCCTGCACATTAACTGCAATTAACAACTGTGTTTATTTTGGTAACCCGAAAATTGCTAGAAAAACAATTCATCGATTAAACAATTGAAAGAACAACAATTCATCGAAAACAATTCATAGAACAACATTTCATAGAAACACAATTTCACGAATACACAATTCCTTGAATTTGCAATTCACCGAAATCCCGTTATCAGGGAAATATTCTGTATAGAAAAAAAGAATAAAAAAATTGAATGTTGATCATATTGATCGTGTTGATCAACTTTCGATTTCAATATTATTTCGTTTGCTATATTTGTTTATAACAATATCGAATTGTTTATACAGTTTTCTTAGTGAAATTTTATAAATAAATGATATTTTTATTCAAAAATTGAAATAAATTATAGAATTTATATTTCAATACCCTTGAAATTGTTAATAAAAAATACAATTATTTAATAAACATTCATTTGTTAATAACAAATTATTTTATTTATAACAATATCAGGTAAATCATCATTTTTTTAAACTCATTTTCCATAATCATAATATAGACAATTTTATAATTGATCGCATAATTATTATCTCAATCCCAATAATTGAGAGAATTGTTCATTTTTTTTGGTATTTTTTTTACGGTCTATCAAGACTGAGTTCATCCCTTGAAAGCCCACCCCACTGCTCCTGAGCCTTTAGCGCCACTGTAACGAAGCATTGTGAACTTGGAAGTTTCCATGTAAATTAAAATTAAATTAAATAAAATTAAAAACATGGAACCCCATTAAATTCGCTTCGTCATCAGAAAAAAAAATATACTGGTTCATTACCCTTGACGGTCTTTTCAGCGCGGCTAAGGCTCAGGAGCAGTGGGGTGGGCTTTCAAGGGATGATTTCAGTCTTGATAGACCGTAAAAAAAAAATACCAAAAAAAATAAACCATTCTCTCAATTATTTGGGTTCATCTCAATTACGGCAAGTATCATCACCACGGTAAGTATTATATAATAAGGGTAAGTATAGTTAAGTACGGTTGTTGCTGAAACAAAATGAAAATTAAACAGAGTAATGTTGAACCGATCATGTCATCACTCACCTTGGTCACACTATTGTTATTTCAAAATTCTAATTCATATTGTAAAATAAAAAAAATGATAGGAATTCATTCAAAATAGAAATTAAAGAAATTTTATTAAATTGAATTAAACATGCTGATTAGTTAGATAGATAATTAATTGTATATATAAAAAAAATGTGATACTTTAATTTAAGCTTAAAGATTAAATATAATTTAATAAAGAATATAATATTCGTAAATATACGTATCAATTTGAAATACTATCATTTTAAATTTTTGTTTGGATATAATAAACTTAAGCTAAATTTATACTAAGTATTTCTTAAAATTAACAACAAAAAAGAACTTAACTAAGAGAATAATATAAATAATAAAATAAATTAAACAAAAAAAAATTAAACAATTATATATTAATAAAAATTTAAACCTGAGTGTTTTTGGTATCGGCTATATGTTGTATTTGATGGAGATTGATTTTATGTTATATTATGAATGATTATTATTTGACTGTAGTATTATGTTGTTAGCGGATATTCCATTGTTTTGGTATTTGGTTTAGGTTATCATTTTTTATTAATTTACGTATTATTAATTTACTTATTATTTTGTGTTATACACTCAGAGTGTATATTTACATAAAAAAAAAATGTAAAACAATAATTTACGGTACTAGAAAATATCACTTATTAATAGTACAACTTTTTTTTTTGTGGTACGTCACTAATTTTATATAGGGATCTCTTTAAAAGAAGTCACGAGATCACACTTTAGCACACACATAATTTTATTTTAATTATTTTAAATATTTCCTTTTTTAACAATAAGGTTAATTTATAATAAGTACATATGTATCGTCTTATTTATATAGTCTTAAAATTATGAACATAACACTATTACCATTTTTTTTATTTTTTTATTACATGACACGTATATTTAACTTATCAACATAAAAAAAAATATGGAAGAAAAAAAATTATTTGTAACACATCAAGAAACTGCAAGACAACTCTGTTTAACATACGGAGATTTTAAATGTTCTCGTATCTTGATACTAATAAGCACAAAAAAAATTTCACGAAGTGCTTTTTTAGAAAATTCAAGAATTTTAGTTTACAAAATAATTACAAAATAAAAATTTTGTTTTAGGTATGTTATCGGAATATTTGATCCGTTTATTTTTATGGTAATTTGCTAACTGACCTACCACAAAAGTTTCTTCCTCCATCTCAATTTTTACCATTACCACGACCTACATATATATTTTATTTTTATTTTCATTTCTTTGTACGTACATCTCACTCATCACCGGATATTCGTAATTGTGTTCGTTAATTAATTGAAAGTAGCAACTCAGCACAATTAAGTCAATACCACTATGTTATCAAAACTTGTAACACGGTAGTGAACAGTGCAGTGTTACACTATTTTTGATAATTTATTAATTTGTTTATAAATAAATCAATTTTTTATAACAAATTCTAATTGTTTATAATTTTTTTGGACAATTTTTATAAACAAATATAATGTTTTATTTAACATTTCCTTCAAATATTTATACTTTTCATAAAAAATTCCTATGGGAAACGAAAATTGCTAGAACAACAATTCTGACCAAGTAATCCTGGTAAGCCAGGTTGACCAGGTTCTTAAAAATTAAAAATATTTAATATGAATGAAAGAGCATTACCTGCTGAAATAGCTTAAATATTTGTAATTTTTAAGAAGCTGGTCACACTGGTTTACCTGGTCAACGGTTTACCTGGTTTACCTGGTCAACCTGGTTTACCTGGTTTACATTTTGATTATTTAGATTATTTTGAATATTTATATTATTTTCATTATTTTGATTTCTTTTATAAATTTGTTTAGCTAGGTTTAAACAATTTTTATCCCCACGCTCACTTATTATAAGTGCGATCTATTGTAGTGGACTTTTTGTTCGATTATCTCTTCTCGGGAAATCATATTCCATCAATAATACTTCTAATTCACAAACTTTAAATGTTTTTATGATAATATTTATTTCCGCTATTTCAGCAGGTATAATGCTCTTTCATTCATATTAAATATATTTAATTTTTAAGAACCTGGGCCCTATTGCACCAACTACTTATCACTTATTACTTATCAACTTATCATAACTTACTTTTTTTGATAATGATAAGTGATAAGTGTTGCACCAACAGTAACAAAATTTCACTCACTTATCAATTTGAAAACTTATCAAATTTTGATAATGATAAGTGATAAGCGTTGCACATCAGAATGTCTAAAACTTATCAATTGACAAATTATCAAATTTTTATGATAAGTTGTAATGATCTATATAAAATTGTTATAAATGTGGTAGTGTTTGAAAATAATGTGCTTTCCGCATATTATATATGTTAAACAATGCTTTTGTATACCTATATGTACCAGTATTGTAATTTGATAACAACAACAATTTAGCATGCATATATAACAATATTTGAAGAGAAACGTTTCTAAATTGAGAGTTGTGATTTCAGTTTTTATAATAAATTGTAAAACTTTTTTTGGTTGCTTTTAAAATTAAATCTCTTTTCTAACTGTCAATAATTTTTGAACAGTACTTAAACCTAAACAATTTATTATCATTAGTGTACCTATATTAGTAAAGTTTGGTTGAAGATGGCTCGTTCATTAAATAAAGAAAAAAAATTAGCGATTTTGCAATTAGTGAAAGAAAAAAAAGTAAGTTTATCTTATATTTAATTACCGAATTTGTAAGAAATTATGTTTTTGTTTAAATCCCATACTAATTCAATTTTTAGTAATTGTAAATACCATATTCAAGTGTTATGTCTATCAATCTATGTTAATATAAAATTACCAATTGCTAACATGGGTTTTGCAATTTAATTACGTATTTTTAATTGAAGTAATTATTTTTGATAATTGCAATCCCTCAGCATTTTCTGAATTGAACAATAACTTTTTTTTTAACATTTTACTAACTTCATTCAAATGGATTTGTATAGTTTTATTTGTTTTTTTACAACATTGGTAGTTTTCAAAAAATTTAATTACTTATATACAAATTAAATTTAAAAAAAAATTAAATTTGTAGGCTGTATTATTTGGTTCATTCCAAAACAATGCTATAGAAAAAGCTGAAAAAGTTCAAGTGTGGATGGATGTCTCTAATAAGGCGAAGTCACTCGGTTTAGTAAAAGGTACCCGTTGTTGGACTTACACGCGTGACCATTTATTTGGACAATGGAAGAGCAGAACACTAGTATGTTTATATATTATTACATAAAATTAAGTTTAAAAAAAAATTATTGTTTAAAGGCCAAAAGGGATAATGCCAGAAAAACAGGCACTGGTGGTGGCAAAGATGCCAAGCTTGACTGTGTTGATGAAGAAATTTTGGACATCCTGGGTTCAGAGTCAGCTGTAGTGGAAGGGTTGGGCTTACCAGAAGCTGGTGGTGTTCCTGAAGCTGGTGGTGTTACTGAAGCTGGTGAACTATCTGAAGCCATTGCTACACCTATGGAACGCTTAACATCGAAACGAAGTGCACCAAAAGCGATAGAGACACTTAACTATTTAAAATCTAAATGGTTAAAAACCGAAATTTACAAAAACCAATTGGAAATTCTTAAATTGGAAAGAGAACTGAAAATTCCACATTCTACACATACTCGACATTTAATTAATAAGAATAACAAGAGAGGTAGTGTCGGTGACATGTCTAGAGTAGAACAACATGATTATCCTAAATCGGATAGCATGGAACTCAGTATGAATGATACTTTGGATGATTAGTTCTCTTTCCAAGTTCAAAATTCAGTATTTCCATATGTATATATATATATATATATATATATATATATATATATATATATATATATATATATATATATATATATATATATATATTTATTATATATATACTTGTATATAAATTTAAAAAGAAATAAAATTGAATTTTCTATATTTTTTTATTAACATTAATGAAAATGTAAAATTTAATGTAATTTAAGTAAAGGGCCATACAAATCTTCATGTGTTGATGGGCCATGTAATAAATATATATATATATATATATATATATATATATATATATATATATATATATATATATATATATATATATATATATATATATATATATATATATACATATATATATTTGTATGTATATATATTTATATATGTAAATATAGTTGTTAATATAAGGATATATCATTATGTCTTCATATTTTTATAGTTTGCATATTACTTTAAAAAATCCAATAATAATAAAATTCTTAATTAAAAAAATTAAGTTTATTCTGAAGAACATCATTGTTTATTTCCTCATCGCCATTTATTGCTTCGGAAATACTAAAATCATTGTCGTCATAGTCGTCGTCCAGCTCAACATCCATAAAATCATTGCTGCGCATTTTAATTGCAATATTGTGAAGGATGCAGCATACTAACACGATTTTGCCTGCAACAGTTGGTTCCACTCGCAAGTGATTTAAACATTTTCCCTTGAGAATTCCTATTAACAAACAAATTGAATTTATCTACATTATACAAAAATTGCAATCATCATATACAAACCAAAACTATTTTCCACTATTGGTCTCGTCCGCTTATGAGCACGATTAAATCTTTGCTCTATTGCATCATCCGGATTTCTTCGCATTGGTGGGATAAGCCAATCTTTAAAAGGGTAAGCACTGTCACCTAAAATCACAGCACCGGGAAACGGACGAAAACCAGACTCAAAATTGCTAAGTAGTCTTGTATTTCGCAATACTCTTGAATCATGGACACTACCTGGCCAATTTGAGTTAACTGCATAAAAGCTGCGGTCTGGGCCACACACCATCATTGCATTCAGTGAATGTTTTCCGTGTCGATTCACAAAGTGTTCTTCATTGGCCGTTGGTGCATCTATATTAATAATAGTTCCATCGATACAACCAGCTACCTGAGGGAAAACCCCCATCTCAAAAAACTTCGTTGGGGATATCCTGGACATTTTCGGGCCAACACACCGTTTCCGCCATCATTTTCTCAATGATGGTATCTGCTACCCGATGAATGACCCTACACACAGTTGATTTATTTATTCCGTGCATATTGGCAACCCCATGATATTGCCCGCCATTTCCTAACCAATGCAGTGTAGTTAGTAGCTGCTGTAGAGGACTCAACGCGTAGTTTCGGTCGCTTCCATGGTGTAAATTTGCCCCTATTTTTAATAGCACGTGCTCAATTTGCTCACGCGACAAACGAAAATTTTCTAGCACTCCGGAGTCCAGAGAATAATTTGTTCTGGCTTTCACTACTCGATTTGTTCCTTCATTTGCATCCTCGAACAATCTTTCAAACCGGCGCATTATTTTATAATAATTATTTTTTACTTTAATAATTGTTCACTAAAATTGCTATACACACATTTGATAGTTTTATTATTAATTTTAAAATATAGAAAAACAACTTCTTACCTCTATGATAAATCGAACAGAATGAAATACAAATTATATAGGTACTTGAAAACACATTGTTACATGTATTATCATTATCATTTATAGTCATTTGAATAATAAATAATTTTACTGAAAAATGTGTTTGTACTCTTTTAAAATTGAGAACACAAGTTCTCATCTTAAAATAACAGAAAACAAAAATAACGTTTCTAACAGAATTCCGTCATGCCACTACAATTTGTAGCTCTTATCAATTTATTTGAGTAGTGAAATTTTTCTTATTGATATTTTGGATAACTTATCATTAAAGTAGTCGATTATTGATAAGTTAAAATTTTTGGTGCAACAGAACTACGACAAATTTATCGAAAACCTCAAACTTATCACTTATCAAAATATTACTTATCACTTATCATTTCGCGAATTGGTGCAACTTAATTTTGATAAGTGGGTGCTAATCACTTATCATAACTCAATTGAGCTCTTATCAAATTATCACTTATCACTTTTCAAATTCGATTTAGTGCAACAGAAAGTTATCAAAAATTATGATAAGTTGATAAGTAATAAGTAGATGGTGCAACAGGGCCCTGGTCAACCTGTTTACCTGGTTTACTTGGTCAACCTGGTTTACTCAATATTACTGGATTTTGCTAGCCGATAAATCATGAAGTAATTAAAATTATTTCTATCGAAAATATTTATAAAAACAACTTTTAATTGGAATAAACAGCTAAAACCAACTCCAAACTTTTTGTTTGCGAAATAACAACACTAAAAAGCACCACTTCGATTCACTTATATTTGTATATAAAACTACAATAATTATTCATTCACAAATTTATTTATTAAAAACGGTGTTAGCTGAGCGCAAACTGCCTCACACGTCATTAAGCTAAAACAAAACAATAATTAGTTATAACATCAGATTATATTAATTGATTTATGTATATATTTAAATATTTCTTTAAAACCTTATCTTTATTAATTAAAACCATTACAAATTAACACAATCCAATCAGATTTATATAGTTAGTTATACTTGTGTATGTCAATCACTTGTAAACAGAATGTCAAATCAAGTTTGTCAATGATTTTTTGTACTAGATTATTAGGAACAATTCGGTTATGCTAAATTTTAGAACATATACTATAATTCAAATTTATGCGCTTAAGCTTGATTTTAAATAATAATGTTCCTATAAAAAACATGACAATCTTGATAGAAATTAAAATTATGTTCACTTCCTCATCAACTGGCGATCTATCCAGACGTACCAATAAATCATAAAAATTAAATCATATATAATAAAATATCAATAATATCAATAAAGTTCATCATATTAACTTCTTTTTTAACATCTTTTATTTATAATAAAATAACTAAAGTTGTTTGCAGTGTTTAACAAAGCGGTGTTTTAGTTCCTCACGCAACATTACATAAATTTTTTGGTGCCGAAACCCGGGAATTACATCCTACTATAATAAAGTCAGATAAGTATAAATTTATTTAATTTATTTATACGACCAATAATTCGTGTGAGCATACAAAACCACACCGCGGGTTCTAGAAACTATAGTTATAAACATTTTAAGTGAAAAGTGTTAAGTTAATTATGACCGATAGAGTAGAATGGTTACGTGATCGAGCGCATATTCAAATGCTTCATATTATGCGATTTAGTGAATCAATTACGGAGGATACAACTCTTGAAGATATAAAGGTTCGGTTAGACACACTAGAGACTCGATATCAAGCTTTTAACGACCTTGAAGATCAGTTGTGCGAAAATCCAACATATGTACCAGATACCAATAGGGTCGATGATATATATTTTAAGGCACGTGCATTGTTAATCAAAGCAAGTACTAGTCATGGACGAGGTGGAATCAAAGATACACATGAACTTAATACAACGTTAGGCCATTTTATTGAGCAACAAAGGACATTTTACGAAGGCGTTAACACGTCGCAACACGTGCGACTTCCAAAAATTAACAATGAGCCGTTTTCTGGAGATTATAAGTATTTATTTATTTATTTTTTTTTTTTTTAAGCCTAGAAGGCCACTTTATTATGTCAAAATAATCCATATTAAAGAATATGAATATATATAAGTTAAAATATTAAAATACAAGTTTTTAAAATATACATTAAAATAATAATAACTTAAAAAATACTTTATTTAAGTAATTTTGTCAAATATCTTATTTTTAAAATTGATTTTAGTCATATTATTTTCAAAATGTTTTGAATTTTTGTTAAAAGTAATAACCGCTCTATTAATTGGTTCGTTTTTACCATAATCCGTACGATGTTGAATTTCTTTTAAAAAATTTGTATGGCGAGTTTGTCTTACGTCATTGTTTAATACAACACGTTCATTAAAAAAGCGAATGTTAATATTACGTTTTAAGATATATGATTGTAGAAAGGATTGTAGAAATGAGGCATCATTAACTGTTTGGATTGTGTGAAAAATTTTGAGATCGTCAGCAAAACATAGATGATTAATTCCAGATAATTTAATGGATAAGTCAGAAATAAAAATATTGAAATATTGGGCATCATTTCATGATCTATACCTTACAACAGTGCATGATAACCACAATATTACGGCGGTCAATAAATTGCAAATACTAAAAGGCTTACTTTCGGGTAAGCAGCTGCACTTATCCGTCATATTCCAATTACCGAAAATAATTATGCCGAAGCATGGGACAAAATTTGTAATCGATATAACAAAATGACCCCGATTGTCACGTCACTGATTCAAACATTCCTTAACCAAAAGCCATGTTTACAAGTGAACGGCAAAGAATTGCGTCGAGTTACCGAAGCAAGTGACGAGGTAATTCGTGTGCTTCGTGCGTTGGGACCAGACGCTGAAACACGTGATCCGTGGCTCATACATATTTTGCTAAATAAAATTGACAATGAGTCTAAGCAGTTATGGGCAAATGAATCAGTTGGTCAAAATTTTCCTACGTTTGAAGCTTTATTAGGATTTTTAAATAAAAGATGTGACGCCTTGGAAATTTGTGATGCAGCCAAAAGGGTAACTACAAGATCTACTGCTAAATCATTTGTAATCGCTAACAATAATTCGGTATTTGAGTGTTTAGCTTGTAAACAACAACATCCATTGTTCAAGTGCCCAGTGTTTAAAAATAATAGTGTTGAACCAAGAATAAGATTTGTGAACGAAAACAATTTATGCCAAAATTGTTTAAAAAGAAGTCACACAAGCGCAAAATGTTTTTCAAAATTTTCATGCATTATTTGCAGAACTCGTCATCACACATTGCTACATGTTCATCCAGGCCAATCCAAAACACAACCAGAAACTCGTCAATCTACTAGTCATCATATTTCGTTCAATGAACCAGCATTTCATAACTCACCAGAAGATAATCGCAATGAAGTTAAATCTACGAATGAACCAAAACAAACCGTTTTGCATACGCTCTATGCATCGCCAACCACGGTACTACCAACTGCAGTCGTACATGTAGTATCACGTACCGGAGAACTCCAGTTAGTTCGAGCACTTTTGGACTCAGGCTCGCAATCATCTTTTGTGACCGAACAATGTGCCCAACGCCTAGGCCTAAATCGAAGCCCATCTTCCATATCAATATACGGTCTAGCATCTTCATCAGCTGGAATAACAAAGGGGAAAATCGATATGACCATATATTCACGTGTAGACAAACACTATAAATTAAATTTACAAGCTCATATCATAACAAACATAACCAACATGTTGCCAACAAAACGAATCACTATACAAAACCAAGTTATGGGATTAGAGTTAGCAGATCCACAGTTTTACATGCCAAACAAAATAGATGTCCTACTAGGAGCAGACGTATTTTTTGAAATATTGAACCCCGAGAAACGTATTATCGATGGATTTCCAATACTGCAAGCTTCCAAATTTGGTTGGTTAATTGCAGGAGCAGGGATCAATGAAGAATTATCCATTAATTTACACGCCACCACCAATCCAATTATCCAAACAGATCATGAGGATCTACATCAGCTGTTAAAGAAGTTTTGGGAAGTTGAAGAAGTAGCTGCTCCTGTTAAACCATCTACGCGTAACAATTCATGCGAGATGTATTACCAAAAAACAACAACACGAGATGCCGATGGTCGATTTATCGTCAGACTGCCATTCAAAGAACCGAGAGCTTCATTAGGCAGTTCACTCAAAGCGGCGCATCAGCGGTTACGAGCAATGGAACGGAAATCCTCACATTCACCAGAGTTTTTCAACGAATATAAGTCATTCATGAATGAATATATTGCCCTCAAACACATGACTTATATACCTTGGAGTGACGTGCCAGTTCTGGACAATGAAAAATATTTTTTACCACATCACGCTGTGATCAAGGCCAGTAGCAGTACCACCAAATTAAGAGTAGTATTTGATGGTTCTTGTAAAACCAGCACACAAGTATCATTGAACGACATACTTCAAGTTGGCCCAAACCTACAAACTGATCTGACTACCATCATTTTGCGGTTTCGAAGGCACGTTATTGCTCTAGTTGCGGGTTTAGAGAAAATGTATAGGCAAATTCGTGTGACGCCTGAAGATGCCAATTATCAACTTATCCTATGGCGCGAAAATACGAGCAGCCAGAGGTATATAAGCTGAACACCGTTACATATGGCACAGCTTGTGCACCTTATCTCGCAGTAAAAACCCTGAAACAAACGACAGAGAATTTTAATGAATTACACCCACGGGCTACACGTATTATCAACAACGATTTTTATGTTGATGATTTGCTGACTGGCTGTGATAGCGTTGGAGAGGCTATAGCACTAAAGGACGAGATTAACATGATCTTAAGTAATAGTGGATTCAATTTAAGAAAATGGAAGTCGAACTCTCAAGAATTTTTGAAATCATTTTCACAAGAGGAAATTCAAAGTACTCCAAAATTGCTAGAAGACGATATTTCAATCAAAACTTTGGGAATCATGTGGAACGCCGAATCAGACACTTTCTCATTCAAAGTTCAACCAAGTGAGAGTAATATTATTTGGACCAAGCGAAAAATACTCTCGACAGCTTCGAAAGTGTATGATCCATTAGGCTGGCTTGCACCAACAGTAATTCTTTTTAAAATGTTGTTACAGAAGATTTGGTTGGTCAACATCGACTGGGATTCTACTTTACCAAACTCCATCATAAATGCATGGCAAAGTATTTACGAGTCACTACCAGCTTTAGAAGCAATTCAAATTGATCGATGCCTGACGTCCAAAAACGATCCACAGCATATCCAGTTGCATGCATTTTGTCACGCCTCTGAAGCAGCGTATGGCGCAGTTATTTATATTCGAGCTGTAAGTGACAATGGATATATAAATCACCACTAACATTGTGTATGCAAAAAGTAAAGTTGCTCCGATCAAACAAGTATCACTCCCGAGACTGGAGCTGTGTGGTGCGGTGCTTTTATGCAATGCCGTAAACTTTTGTATAGAATCTCTTGGATACGAGAAAATAGAAGTCTACGCATGGACCGACTCCATGATAGTACTACACTGGCTGTCCGATGTACCCCGAAGGTGGAAAAGCTTTATAGGCAACCGAACTGCAGCTATCATTGAGACTATCCCGCGAACCAGATGGCACCATGTTCAATATAAAAGCAATCCAGCTGATGTCATATCCAGAGGAATAAAACCACAAGTATTACTAAATTCACAACTCTGGTGGCAAGGTCCTGCCTGGCTATGCGAAAATGAAGAAGACTGAGTCTCAAAAGAAACCATAACCAACGTTGATACAATGGAGTTAGAAGAACGGTCAAAGTACACCAATGTGTTAACAGAAATAAACAATAACGATAACATAATTCTACATCTGTTAACAAAGTTTTCATCTTTGACCAAAATTCAGAAAATAATAGTTTATACATTGAGAATGGGTCGACCAAAACGACAAAAACTTCAAAACAACCACAATGATTCGATCACCCCAGCCGAGATGAATGAAGCAGAAATAATAATTCTTCGAAACGTTCAGAAAATGACATTCGACCACGAATTAAAGAGGCTCAAGGAGAATAAGTCATTACCTGTAAACCACCAATTATCATCGTTAGATCCATTCATAGACCCAAATGGATTACTACGAGTAGGCGGGAGGTTAAGCAAATCATCGCTAATATATTCCGCTAAACATCCGATCATCTTACCGAAGAACCACCGAGTATGCGAACTCTTAATTCGTGACATTCATATTCACCACATGCATGCTGGCAACTCGTTGACATTGAGTATCGTACGCAGTAAGTTTTGGATTATAGGCGCCAGATATATGATCAAACACTGCCTAAAAGCATGCGTAATGTGTATTCGACATCGAATCCACAAAGCCGGACAAAAAATGGCCGATTTACCAGCAGCGAGATGTACCCAAAGTCGACCGTTTTCAAAAGTTGGCCTAGATTATGCTGGACCACTCTACATAAAAACAAGTAAACGGAAAACTGCTCTCACAGACAAAGCGTATGTAGCAGTATTTGTATGCTTATCCATCAAAGCAGTACATTTAGAAGTGGTTAGTGGTCTTGACACCGACTCGTTTTTGGCGGCGTTAAAGCGATTTATTTCACGACGCGGCACACCAGAACAAATTTGGTGCGACAATGGAACCAATTTCATTGGAGCCAATAGAGAATTACAAACGCTGAAGCAGCAAATTATAAAACAATCAAACAATCCAATAATATCTGAATTTTTATTGCAGAAAAGTATTGTTTTCAATTTCAACCCACCACATGCACCACATTTTGGGGGATTATGGGAGGCGTCTGTGAAATCATTCAAATACCATTTAAATAGAGTGGCTAATACAAATCTTACGTTTGAAGAAATTACAACATTGATCGTCCAAATTGAAGCATTGTTAAATTCAAGGCCGTTATGCAGATTAACTGATGACCCAACTGATTTGTAGGTATTAACACCCGCTCATTTTTTGGTTGGACAAGCTTTAACAACAATTCCGGATCCAAGCTTATCTGATGTACCATCAAATAAATTATCACGATGGCAGAATTTACAACAGCGACTCCAGGGATTTTGGAATCGATGGCATCGCGATTACCTAACGTCATTACAACAAAGATATAAATGGAAGACAAAAACCGATCAATTCACAATCGATGACGTCGTCCTTATCAAAGAAGATAACTTGTATCCCAGCCAGTGGATCATTGGTAGAGTAACGAGAGTTCATCCTGGAAGTGATGGGATCATCAAAGTTGTCACATTAAAAACAGGAAAAAACGAAGTCAAACGTCCTGTCAATAAGCTAGTTAAGTTAATACTTAAGAAATAAAATTCCTTAAGGCGCGGGAGTATGTTTGCGAAATAACAACATTAAAAAGCACCACTTCGATTCACTTATATTTGTATATAAAACTACAATAATTATTCATTCACAAATTTATTTATTAAAAACGGTGTTAGCTGAGCGCAAACTGTCTCACACGTCATTAAGCTAAAACAAAACAATAATTAGTTATAACATCAGATTATATTAATTGATTTATGTATATATTTAAATATTTCTTTAAAAACTTATCTTAAAACCATTACAAATTAACACAATCCAATCAGATTTATATAGTTAGTTATACTTGTGTATGTCAATCACTGTAAACAGAATGTCAAATCAAGTTTGTCAATGATTTTTTGTACTAGATTATTAGGAACAATTCGGTTATGCTAAATTTTAGAACATATACTATAATTCAAATTTATGCGCTTAAGCTTGATTTTAAATAATAATGTTCCTATAAAAAACATGACAATCTTGATAGAAATTAAAATTATGTTCTCTTCCTCATCAACTGGCGATCTATCCGATCTAGACGTACCAATAAATCATAAAAATTAAATTATATATAATAAAATATCAATAATATCAATAAAGTTCATCATATTAACTTCTTTATTAACATCTTTTATTTATAATAAAATAACTAAAGTTGTTTGCAGTGTTTAACAAAGCGGTGTTTTAGTTCCTCAAAAACATTACATACACTTTTAAAAATGTCAGTTCTTAATACAGTAAATTTTATATTAGTAATATTGCTTTGGTAAATTAAAAAAATAGAAATTAACAATCAATAGCAATTGCATTGTATTATATTCAGAAAAGATAAAGCTAAATCGAACAAAACATTCAATTTATAAATCGAAATCAGTGCTGGGATGTTCTAACATCACTTCGATTCGCTTCGATAGACATTTGTGTCTCTTTTTTTACGAACAAAATTGTGCTTCATTGCGTTTTTTAAATTACGTTTTGTCTATTGCGATCTCAGCCTGTTAGAATAAATTTGCAAACTATCTCTTTTTCCTCTTTTCACTTGCCATCGAAACTAAAAATATTGGTGATATTTTATCGAATGAATTTATAGAAATAGAATCGAGTAGGCTATGTCACATTATAAATTGCGAAATAGAATACATTATTGTTCGTGAAAAAAGAGACAGAAGTGTCTATCGAAGCGAATCGAAGTGATGTTAGAACATCCCAGCACTGCTTTTAATTTTAATTTTAAGAGCCTGTCCGAATTCATCCTTAATCGACTAAACTAAAACTATTCGTGAAGTTCTACTCAAATAATCATAGATGTCACTAAATTAAGAATGTCTAGCGTCCGAATTCATTATATTCTGGTTTCTAAATAATCTGTCAAATAAATTTTTCGAGAAATGAGTGATATTGAAAATAACGATGCCATTGGCACTGAAGATGAATTTATTATATCATGCGTAAGTGAAATAATATGCAGCTACGTATTGTCATTAACTTTAATTGATGAAAACTCGTCACCCGTATCAAATAAAAGGGTAACATTAATGAATAAAACATTTTTATAACATAACCTTACATTTTGTTTACATTTTTTAGGAACTAGGCTATTGCTGTGAATTCGTTCCGTATCCGTTTGTTACGGATGATTTATTCATAATAACAATTTATTATTATGATTATTTATTTTTTAAAAAAAAAATATTGAATATATTAAAACGCTACCGTTCAAAATGAAATCACAGTTTAGAATGATTTAGTCTAGTAGAATACTAGACTTTTGCGCGATATTACCGCCTCTCGCGGAAAAATGGTGGTAACTATTTAGTTTAGTCGATTAAGAATGAATTCGGACAGGCTCTAAGTAGCCGAATCCTTTCCAACACATAAAACTAAATAACTACATCAAAAGTTTAATACAAAACTGATGCTTTGCTAAAATGTATGTCCAAAGCTAAATCTAATCTAGCTCTACCAAAGCAATGCAATTATTACGTGTATTGCTGTGGTAAAAATAGATTTGATTTAGAAAATTTACAACATCTTTTTTTATATTTTATTATGTTTTATAATTTTCAAGTTTCACCTGAAGTTCCTTTTTTTGTGATTTGGATTGGTGTATATTTTATTTTGTTTTTTTTGGAATAAAGTAATTCGTAAAAATGTTGGACCGTACAATACGTAATTTGGATTCCTGATATTCCGCACCACCCTGTTAATTTCTCTGAATATAATGTATTTTGATGAAAATCGTGGCTATTTGCATTTTCACTAAACCAACAAGAAATGATTCGTTAAAGGAAGAATTACTCTTGCTATCAACTAAAATTAATAGAAAAAAATTATTCGAAAATTGGGTCGATTGGAATAGCCATTTGTAGGAAATTATTTTCCCTAACAACCATCAATACCATTAATTATTGATTGCCGACAACATTTGAAGTCCTGTCACGCTTCAGAATGTTAACGAAACGATTTTTCACGGTATCGATCGTTTGGTTCATTGTTCGATAGATTTGATAGAAATGTCGAGAAAGTAGATCGCTTGCTTAAACAAATTTGCATACCGGTTAAAATCTGCTCATTTCAAGATTTATTTTATATTTATTAGAATATATAGAACTAATATAGAAACTATTTTGAAGAACAACAACGGGTATTCTGTTGGAAATGAGCTTGACGTGACGGTGTAGCCGCATATCTATGTATTATATGCTGCGGTGCTGCTATTTTAATAATAAACAAACGGTTTTTAATAAGATAACAAGAAAAAAACGAATTTTAAGAAACAGTATTGAAATCAACAAAAATAAAAATATATGTAGCAGACGATTAACAACGATGATACTTTCTCCATTTCTAAAAGATTAAAGATAATGAGTTCAATTACGTACATTGACAACATTATCTATATTTGAAAATACGTAAAAAACAAGACCAATTTGTAAGACTCAGACAGTTTGAGATCATCGTAAAGCAAATACGTACACGAGTCATGAAAAAATTTAATAAAAATTTATTGTTTATGTTTCTCGCATTAGAGATGTTTATGCCAATAAATACGTTTAATTTCGAGGATGAACAATATTACTTAAATGATATGTGTGTTACAAAAAGTGACAGTTTTAGTGGAAGTGGAATATGCAGGCTAATTGAAGATTGCCCAGTAATATTAGCACAAATAATCAACAGAAATTATAATTACACAATTTGTGGCTATGAAGGTTTTAGTCAAGTTGTGTGCTGTCCAATGGAACGAAGTGCAAAAATGATTACCTTAAATAATAATTTAAAGTTAAGCGAATCAGTTGAATGTATTATTGAAAGCACAAAAGAAATTGGTATCATAAAGTTTAGATCTGATTGTGAAGGCTTCAAAGAAAACAGTAATCAGTCGAAACCTTTTTGTAATTTTGATATATGTAAGGATTTGATTTGTTGCCCAAAATTAAGTACACGATTTAAACAAGTATGCTCGCATGTGGATATGCCAGCCGACTTGATAACATTAAGACTACATCTTCACCAAGAATGTCAGGTGAAAGATACAAATTTGAAGGAACGATATCAAAAATCTTGTGATTATGCTACGAGAAATCCCCATATGCAGGAAAAACTTCAAAGCGTTTGTAATGATGACTCTTGCAATGGTTGGTATTGTTGCCCAATCGAAGAGCCTCACGATAAATACCATTGCGATAATAAAATGCCGTTACCGAATGTCAAAATGGTGGGACCAAAATGTTTTAATTCAAAAACCGGTGAGATGGGAAGATGTCGTAGTATGCAAGATTGTGGAGGTGGTGATAGGTTTCAATCGAATCAATTGGACAAGTGTGGGAAGCATTGCTGTATTGATTATTATTGCTGTCCAGATCCGTTTCAAGACATTTCCAACCAACCTCTTGCTGTTCAAAGTAAGCTTGTTTGATAAATTAATAATCAGTTATTATTTTAAATTCAAATTAATAATGTTTTTAGAATGTTCGGAATATTCAAAATTCGTCAATAAACATGAATTAGAAGTCGCGATGGACTTTTATGGAAATCGTACTACATGCACCCCGGAAATGCTTCCCGTCGGCGGTGTAGTCGTTGAGCCTGGGGAATATCCACACATGGTATATAGTTTTTAAAAATTATTATTGTTTAGTTTTGTAAAACTTAAGTTTCTAATTTACAGGCAGCTTTAGGTTACGAACTAAATGGGGAGTATACATGGAATTGTGGTGGTTCATTGATTAGTGATGAATATGTTTTAACCGCCGCACATTGTTTAGTAAACCGCCCAAGCATCGGTGAATTAAAAAAAGTACGTTTTGGTGTAATTGATTTATACAATGATATTGAGTTGCTTGATTGCCCCGAAGATTATCAGGTTTTACAAAGAATACCACATCATTGGTATAATAGGCGTTTCATCTATTATGATATCGGTTTAATTCAACTTGACCGCAAAGTAAAATTTAATTTTCATATTAGACCAATTTGCCTGCCATCTACTTCAGTTGTTCCAAATAATACTGAATCCATGGGATGGGGAGATACGGGTACATTTGAAGAAAAACATGGAAAATTGATCAAAGTTCAACAAGATTTATATTCTCATGAGCAATGTCAAGAATATTACAAAAATTACAACTCAATACGTCATAATATAGGTGTTGTGAAAGAAATTCAAGTGTGTGCTGGAAGTAAATATGATATACAAGGAACATGTAGTGTATGTTGTAACGATTTTCTATAATTCAACTGATTTTGAATGTAATATTCGTTTAATGTTTACAGGGGGATTCAGGTGGTCCACTACTAGCAAAACATCCTAAAATGAATGGTGTCTTCGAAATTTATGGAATTGTTTCAGCTGGCCCAATTTGTGGCCAAGTTAATACTCCTGGAATTTATACGCTAGTATATCCATTTAAAGATTGGATTGAAAGTATAGTTTTTTCAGACATTAGTTAAATTGATGCATACATTGGTGTTTATTATTCTACATCGTACAAATTATGAAGGCTACATTTATTTATTTTTTTTATTTTACATTTAATTTATTATAAATATACTTATTTTTCGAATTATTTAAAATTACTTTGAATCATTTATTGCCGAGTATTTTCAAACGATGTCTATAGTCCGGCCTGAAGTACCATTGATTGGACATCAAAGTTTATTATCAGAACAAAGTTTACAACGTTAATTGCGCAACTTCTAATTAATTTTTGCCTTGTTCTAGAATGATAAAACAAATAGTTGCCAAATATTTGCTTGCTTTGTCGAATTTTTTATTATTCTCTAGTACAACTATTTTGTTTGTAAAGTATAATTCAAGCAACAGATTACCCTATGGTAACGTATGAATATACCTCTCAATAGTCAAGCGTGCTTCCCTAAAACATCAACCCATAATTCAATCATAAGCCTTATTTCGATATCATGTACATAATGTGAAGAATTCAAGAGATTTGCAATACTTATTTCATATTTGCTTTATAAATTATTTAAAATATTAACCAAATTTCTACTTCTGATCGCTGGCTTTTTTTTATCAATGGTACATTAAATGGATTGGCATAATTCAAACCGATTCCTATTTACAAATTGAGAATTTTTTCAATTGTGAGATTGGCCACGAATTCTAACTCGAGCCACGATTTAATAAAAAACAGTTGTTTAAGGACACGATTCTCTACGCTTACCTTTTTGGTAACTTAAGCAGAGTGTATAAAATTTCAATTGTAAATTCCAGAAATAAATGTTTCTGGGATTCGACCAAACATATTTAATAGCAGATTTTCTGCTCTTCTCTTGCAGTTCGAATTTTTTCGAATATGAAATTGACATTAGTTTCATTCAAACCTTGACATTTCTGTAGCATAAAATGTTAGTTCAGCAAATGTTCGAAATAATCACCACCCGCTTCTGAAACTATTCAGCTGATGTGGTTTCTTGTGACATTCTGTTTAAGAACGCCGAACTGCATGCCCATTTATTTTTCGGTAGATCATTACCTATTTCTAATATTTATAAAATAATGAACGGACTAGACACTGACCATTATGGGGTAGACACTCGACCGACTATTTTACGCAAGCAAGCAATTGTTATATGAAGAAACAAAATATAATTGATTTAATTTTTATTGTTTGTATTCATTGCCCTGTTTTTTTTGCGGTATCAAAAAATTGTAAGCAACTTATTGAGTTTTTGTTCCAAAAATTAAAAAAAATTAAAATATTTTGAAACTTCACACAGTAAAATTTTATTTCTAACTCGGACACGAGTCACTGTAAAAAATTAGGTTTTTCACCGAAGTTGGTTATGTATAGTGATATGTTTATAGAAACAAGAAGAGGTTCCATTCCGACCACATTTGCCTATACGATACGTTCGATATGCAGTCCTAAATTTTAATATTAAACGTCCATTAAACTGCCTTTTATAAAGGGTGTCCCAAAGTTAACGCAAGATTTGAATTAAATAGAAAACATAGTTTTTAGTCTTCAGATTGTGATTTTTTTATTGAATCATAAAAAACATAGGATAGGGTTATTTATGGAATATCACATCGGGCAAATGGCCTCCACAGCTTTGCTGGCACATACGCACTCTTTTATCGAAATTCTCCATGACCTTTTTGGATAAATGTATGGCTGAATTTCGTTGATGCAGTGTTTAATTTCCTCCTGAAATACACGGGTGGTTGTGGGCTTGTTAACATAGACCTTTGACTTCAAATAACATACCCATAAAAAGAAATCTAATGGTGTTAAATCACGATTTAGGCCCTAGGGGGCCAATTCTGATCACCGAAACGAGAGATTACACGACTAGGAAATGTCTCAGAAAGAAGTGTCTTATCATGTCGCGATATCGAGCACGTATCAAGCAGTAACAGTTTCTGTTACTGCAGTAAATACTGACACGCTGTGGATGCTTTTGTTTTCGACAGTCACATGTGGGTTATCCGTACCCCAAATGGAAATTTTGGCGATTAACAAAGCCATCAAGGTGAAAATGTGCTTCATCGGTTAAGATAATTTTACTCGGAAAATCAGCATTCACTTGCTCAATAATCCATTCCACGAACTCTCTTCGCTGTGCATGGTCATTAGGCTTCAGTTGTTGTGTTAATTGAATTTTGTAAGCATAAAGACACAGATCTTTAGTGAGTATCCGCTGCAGAGAGCTTCTTGCAATTTTTGTTTGTTGTCCACGACGCCGAGTTGATGTTCCTGGATTTTCACCAACACTCTCACGCACTGCTTCGATATTGACATTTGAACGGCTTGTTTTTGGAGGACCAGTGTGTTTAGCGTCTCCAACTGTCCACTCTCCTTGAATTTTTCAATTAATCTCTTAACAGTTGACGAAGTTAAAATACTATTCCGACCATATTTTTTAGGAAATTTTCGAACTGCGGCTGCCAAACTTTCATTATTTTTAAAATATTCTTCAATAATGAAAATACGTTGTTCTATCGTGTAACACCACATTTTTACTAACCCTAACCTCTCAGCTGTCAAATTATTATTTTTTGGGGGTTGCCAACACTTTTCTGCACAAATGGCGGCAAATTCAAATCTTGCGTTAATTTTGGGACACCCTTTAGAATGATATGACTTTCCTAGAAACGGTGTGGTAAAGGCAACAAAATGTTTATTTATCACACTTACGAAGTAAGGATAAAGTTCATATTGTGATCGAAAAAAAATTTAAATTGGAACTTCATTCGTTTTGTAAAAATGGATTAAATGATAGAAACTTTTGTAAAAAATCGCCTGGACCACAGATGCTGGATGAAATTTTTAATTTGGGTTATGTCTTATGAAACGTATTTTTATAAGCAACTTAGTGGTACACATTTTTTGATTAATTATGAAAATTATTAATTGAATATTATATTGCATTTCGTTTTTAGATTCAAAAATTAAATTAAAATTAAGATTTTATCGAGATAATATAGAACTTTTTATAAATTAAGTCCAGCTGGTTTTTAAAAAAATTTAAAGTATTCTCAATTGGTAGTTTTGATAGCTCTAATAAAAAATTAAGCTCCTTGTAGGCACGTTTGTGTGATAAAGTCATCAGAATTTTTTTTCTTCATTTTCAAGTATCAATTTTTTTTTTATTTTTTTTTACCGAGCAAATAGCGCAGTGGTTAAAGCTGCGACGTTTGGATCGGGAGGTACCGGGTTCTCGAATCCCAACAGAGGCGGGATGCAAAAGGGATTTTTCATCTCCCGATTACGATCGGTGATTAAATTGAAAACATCTATGACCCTCTGTTGGAATGTAGAACTCATGGGCCGACCCATCTTCCATGTCACTTCCATGTCACAGGGTGACATGGAGCTATGCAATGCGCAGGTGGTATACTGTACTTGTGTGAATGGGATGAATGAATGGATTGAATGAATGTTGTGTGAATGTAAGGTAAGGCTATGGACCGTAAAAAAGTGTCTATGCCAAGTCCTTTTTAAAAAAAAAAAAAAGTATCTATTTTGGGCTTTGGACAACTTAAACGTTTGTCAATTGCTCTATAATTGCTCCATAATGCTCTATGTCAATCATTGATTTAATTTTTGATTGGGTGGTGACGGATGATGTTCTGACCTCTGATCACAACTGTATCTCGTTTAACATTAACCATAAACGACCACCAAGGAGAACTTTGCTCTCTTGAGCTGGCTTCTTTAGTTACCCCACCGAGAGTAATCGGGTCGTGTAACTACATTGAGGTACATGCATCTTCACTTGAGACGGCTATTTCGACTGCTTTTGAAAATTCCTGTTCTCTTATTACGAACCAAAAGACTAATAAAAACCCCTTTTGGAATTCCGATCTTAAAAGGTTAAGAAAAACCACTAGGGAACTTAAAAATAAAGCAAAAAATTTCAATTGTCAGATTGATTGGGATAATTTCCTAGCGGCACAAAAAGAATATAAGCGAAGTTTAAGATCCGCTCACAGAGCCTCGTGGTTAAACTCTGCGAGGAAATTAATAGCCTGTCGGCGGTGGCTAGACTAAATAAATTTGTAGACCTGATACCCTTCGTCTACCTGACGGTCAGCTTACTTCCTGTCATAGAGAAGTTGGTGAGTTGCTTATATCTGTTCATTTTCCTGGTTGTGCCGTTTTCAACTTAGATGATGTTACTACCGAAGCCACTAATGTTCCTTTTGTGGCTCCTGATTGGAACATGGCTTACAAGCTGATCAATCTCGATGTTCTGCGCTGGAGTCTATTTTCCTTTGCACCTTATAAGGCTGGTGGGGCTAGATGGTATTTTCCCGGGTGAATTACAGCCCGGCTTTCCCATTATTCAGAACATCTGATCCTTTTTGTTCCGCTGGCAAATCCGATTATACGGTTCCCAAGTCATTTCGAACTATTAGTCTGTCTTCAACTTTTTTTAAAGCCTTAGAAAGAATCGTCGACAGATTTATTAGAGACAAGCACCTAATTACCTTTCCACTCAGTAACATGCAACATGCTTACAGAGTTGGTAAGTCCTGTGAAACTGCCCTACATGAACTTGTAACCAGGATTGAAAGGTCCCTCTATAAACTTTCTTGTAAGTACTTTTCTCGATATAGCGGGAGCTTTTGATAGTACCTCGTTTATCTCGATTACTAATGCTTGTAATAATTTTAGTATTAATCACAAAATTGTCAAGTTATGCTGATAATCTTGTCTTAACAGTTTCAGGCAAACACCAGAATATCTTATCCAGGTCTGCACGTCAACTTATAAGAATCTGCACGTCAACCCGTCTAAGACAGATTTAGTTGTCTTTACTAGGCGTAAAGGGAGCTTGGGCTTGGAAGACCGATTACCAGATGTAACTAAGTCAAGCACCTTGGTGTTATCTTAGATAGCAAACTTTCTTGGAAATCTCATCTTGTTTCTAAATTTCAAAAAGCTACCGCCATATTTTGGCTATGTAGACGGGCTTTTGGGAAATCCTGGGGTCTAACACCCAGGATGTTGTTTTTCATTTATAAATGGTTGGTTTTACCGATGTTATCGTACGCTTCTGTTGTGTGGTAGCCAGTTGTTAATCTTAAAGCTTCTACTGCTAAATTTAATAGTCTTCAAAACACGGCTTACAGGCCTGTTACTAGAGCTATGTCCTCGACTCCACTTCTTGCTATGGAGTCCATTGTTTCCTTGCCTCAGTTACACACCTTTATTCTTGGCACTGCTTGTTCTACAGCGTTCCGCTTGAGGTGCATTAGGGCCTGGAATGTTCTTGGTTCTATCGTGGCAAATAGAGGAATTTTTAAAAACTACACTTCATTTTTACCAGAAATCGAAATATTTAATGATAGATCACTACCTGAATACAACTTCTCCAACCCATTCTCAGTGGATTATCCATCAAGGGATATGTGGTTTTCGGAGGATTTTCTCCAAAAATTAGACAAGTCCATAGTCTTTTTTTTCAGATGGCTCTAGCCTCAATGGTGGATTTGGAATCTACTGTCCTTGGTCTTATCAGAGATCTTTTGGCAGTCTTGGTTCGCTATGCACTTTTCCAAGCAGAAATATTAGCGCTGACGTATAGTGTTATGAAAGCTTTGAATTTCGCTGTTAAAAACAAAAACATTATTCTGTGTACTGACAGCAAAGCTGTTATTGACTGTCTCCAAACTTGTCAAGAATTGCAAATACTTCATTATTCTTCTGTGCTCCAATAATACCGTTACGGTAATGTGCGTGCTACTGTGCACTGTGATATCGAAGGGAATGAGATGCGGACTGCTTAACCAAATCCGGTTCCCAGCTAACTCTAATTGGACCTGAACCCGCTGCTCCCTTATCTTTTAACTACTCCAAGAAAATTATAAATAACTACGTTTTGAAAAATATAAGATTACAGTGGCTTGCTACTTCTAGATGTTTTGAATGGCGAAGAACTAAATTAGCGAGCCCAATTTGAAATCAACTAAATATGCTTTATCTTTAAAAAAGGATCAGGTAAGAGTCTTGGTTAACATTCTTATGGGTCATAGTCTATTTAAGGGGCATCTCCATATCGAATGGGTTTATCTCACGATGTTATTTGATATGACTGTCTTGAGGAAGATGATGCTTTAAATTTTCTCCGGTTTCAGGTTTTCAGCGGTAGATCTATTAATGTAGATCAGTTGTCCTCTATAGCTTGGTTGAAACTTGTACGGTTCTGCGAATTAGGACAGACGGGATCTTTATGGGTTCCAACTAATTTAAAAAAAAATAAAGCTTTTCAAAATTTATGTGTTTAATGATCCTGGGTTTTCAATACGTGTTTAATGATGCTGGGTTTTCACAGGTATCGACAGGTATTTCACAGTACAATCGATATTTTTTTTGGTTATATCAATACTAGCTACAACATCCTATAGAAATTTGTTTGCCGGGGCAAGTTTTTCACGCTGGTTGGCTGGAACAACAATACTAGGAGTATTATATTTTTTCTGAATTACATTATCAATACATGGGGCCTGGTCGTGTTCGGTTATTTCTGTCCACTGTTTCTAGTAATCCAGCCACGAATGCCGATCGTAAATCGTATTTCCCCAATATTGCTCAAAAATAATTTCCTTATCTTGATAATTGATCCGATTCTAAATTCATGTTGTATGGCTCAAATAAATATCAAATGGTTTGGTGAAATGCGGATATTGCGCTCAGAAAAGAGGGTTTACATCTGACTATTAAAATTTAAGATGGAAGCGCAGTGGTGTGGGGTAGCAACAGTTTGCGTGTGTAGCATATAGTTTATAGTTTATTTTTAGGACAACAGCCGAAAAATTGGGGTCCAGGATCAGTTTGGCCTCCAATTTCAAATTGCAACTTAATTATTATATTTATTAATGTTTACTGTTTATCCTTTATGAATTTTATAGGCATTATTATGGAATGACTTCTTTCTCATGTTCGTTTTTAGCTGCATTCACCTGATCTTAATATTATCGAACATTTTTGGGCTGAACTGATAAAATAAATCCGCCAACAAAATGATTAGCAAATAGATGCTAAAGTCAAATTTAGTTGAAGAATGGCAGAATATCGTTATTCATTATCTTAATAATTTAGCACAGTCAATGCCTCGGTAACTTAACACCATTTTTGATGGGGGCTACCACAATTCAGGTTTGGAATTTGGGTGTTGGCTTAGTTTTCCTTCATTTTTTGTTATAAATTGTGAAATTTTTCAGTTTTTCTGAATCATACATGGAAATGTAACCAAAAAATTGTAATTATAAAAATCGTCTTTTACACAAATGTGATGTTTGTACGATTATACTTTTGTGTATCCCTGCATGTATAAAAAAAATTAAAATTTGATGAACTAAAACTTTCTTGAAAATCGAGACATAAATAACAATAACAAATAATTCGATTTTAATTTATCGATTTAGTTTAGACGTATTTGCTAAATTCATCCTAATTGGACTCGCCGATATCATACAAATGTAAAGAGGGTTTTAGAAATTGGTGTAGCTGATATACATAATATACTTATAGTATATCGACAAATTTCTGATCATCACAACATAAACCCTTCAAACCTTTCATAATATTTCATGTATTTTTAATCATGTCTCTTACTTTTTTTATGTCTTTCTATATAATACCTGGAGCGATTTGATGTTCTCGGAAAAATTGCGTTTTCAATTAATTTTCGTTTAAATTTTATTAGGCTATTTTCTCAAAATACAATTATTTTTTTCAAAAAGGTAGAGCAAATTTACATTTTATTTTAGGTGCGACACATTTATATATAATATACTCATATAGGTACATAAATACATAATCAGTAATAATATCAATTACAGTAAAACCTCGATTTAACGGACTAATTGGGGATTGGGCAGTCCGGCAATGCCGATTGTCCGATAAATCCGAATGATTATAAATTTAAGCGTCTATTAATTATTGATTAAACCCTCCATGTATTACTGCACAAACAGATTCCAAAAATCTCGAAGAATTTAGTGAAATTAAACGATAAGTTTATTTTACGTGGTAAATGTTATATTTAATAAATAAAAAAAACAGGTAAAATTGTATAAATTTCATTATGTACAAAAAAGAAAACCAAACAGACTTTAATTCACATTTCACACTAAATTAGCAACAAAACAAAAAATTAAGAATAAAGAAAAACCATAAGTTATAAACAAAAAATTAATTTTCGTCCGAGGATGATGATATTTCTTCAATAAATTCTGTAGTAATTGTACGGCAACCGATGGCAGAAGATGTGCTAGGTGTTGGATTTACCGATTTAAAAAAATCATCTATTTTAAGCTGCTTCTTGCAGCTTAAAAGCTCGAAAATGCGAATAATATGGCTGCAATTCAGCATCAGTTGACGAATCGATATAAGTAATGCAGTCATCTAAGTGTGATCGCAAAACTGACAAATGTATTTTTGGTTCTGTTACGGTTTCGTCAAGATCAGGTTCTGCGTCTGATTCTTCTTGTTCCAGTATTTCATTTGCTATTTCTGATTCGGTCATTATTTGATAATCAGGGTCCCCTTCATCTTCGTCTAACCATTGCAGTACGTCATCTTCTGTAGAATCTTTTTCGCCGGAGCTCGTCAAAGTTTGTTGAATGTCTCTTACTTCGATCACTTCAAATGAGAATGCATCTTCCGTATTTTTCAATAGCTTGTTCCATCCATTTCTTAAAGTATCTCGTTTTACTCGTTTCCAAGCTGATGTAAAATTATAAATCATCGATTTTAAATTATAATTTTTAATACTTTGCAATGTTCGAAGATCTCTTTCATCTTTAGCTAAGTCAGTTTCCTCTTCAATGACAGCCATTACCTATCCGCTTTGTTGAAAGAATTATTCACTGGTCCATAGGTTGTAGAATAGAAGTCGTATTTTTTGGTAGAAAAATACATCTGAATTTACCATCTTCGTGCACAAGTTTGATGGATGCGAAGGAGCATTATCCAAAAATAAAATTGCCTTTACATCTTGTGATGGTATATAAAGATCATTTGTTTGAAACTTTTTAACTTCGGGTATGAATTTCTTAAAGAACCAGTTGCTAAAAATCTCTGATGTTAACCACGCTTTCTTGGAATTATAGTAATGCACTGGCAAAATATTAATATAATGTTTACCAACTAAAGTCGCAGTTAGTCGATGTGAGCCATCTGCCAAAATAAGCCGGTTTCGTCCGCATTATAAATTTGAAAGCGACTTAAATTTTCATATTTGATTAAATTTTGAATTTTTTCACGAAAGGGTGCAATTTCTTCGGTTGGAGCACTTAATGATTCTCCATACGTACGCTTATTTAAAATACCATGCCGTGGATAGAATAGCCAGTGAAAGTTTGATACTATTAAATTCACAGTTTCAAAGGAACCGCAGGCCTAAATAAGTTTACTAAATAAAAGAGTATAAGTTAAATCAAAAAGAAGGCTGCAGTGAAACATTAATTCAACTGAAGATGAACTGTTGCAGTGTGTTAATGAATATTAGGCTCGGCCAGCAAATGTTTTCTATTCAATTCAATGAATCTCGAATTGAAATTAAGCATCGTTTTGTGTTAAAAGACTGGCATTGAAGTCGTTAAGTGTTTATCCCAGTCTTTCGAATAACATTTATTTAACAAATTATTTATTTCGTGTCATATTGTGAATACCACATTGAAAAATATCCTTTTGAAATCGACATTTTGATTTATAATTCTGAATGTCCCTGTAAGATCATCACTGTAGAAAATATGTGCGCGGCATTTTTAAACATTGCGCAAGCTATTGATAAAGTATATGGCATAAAGGGCTAATAAATAATAATATAAAATAGAAGAAGCGGTTACAACAGGGTGTAATCGCATTATTATTATGAATACCCGAACTAGTAAATTTCCAGCAAACATTTAATTAAATAAATTACAATAACACATTATTTGTATTCAAATCCTGTGGTTCGTATTTGGTTCTTGGCCCCCTCGTTTTGTGGACTTTTATAGATATAATGGATATAATAAATATAATATAAAGTTCTACTATTTTTTTTTAGTCCAGCAAAAGAGCTCTACAGCTCGGCCTACGAAGTTTTTTAAAAAGTGTAATTCAATTTTATCCATATGAATCTTCGACAAACCATCTACAACCCACTCTTTATATTTTCTGAGTTTGATTGTTGTAGTTTATAGGCGCAGTATTAAAAGTTGAGAAGGCAAATCAAGGCACTCAATACTGTGCTTAAAAAGGAGACAGTAGCCTCAGCGAATGAAAGGTGGACGAACACCCTCTCATGTAGTGTAGCAAGGCAAGTCTGGCCAAAGCTGGACTTGAAACGCTCTAACACACTGATCTCCCTACGAAGACGTGAACTAAAAACGATCATGGGGATACTCACAGGCGAGGAGGCTAGGTCTAGAAGCAAATGACTTTTGCAGAAGCTGTAGGGACGAGGAGAAGGAAGAGACGGTAGTCCACCCACCTCCTATGCTCATGCCCGGCTTTACCACACAAAAGACATGAATATTTGGGTAAATACTCAATGGAATTCTGCCTCTTGGATCTCGAAAACTGTAAGGTGCGAAACTTATCACGCTACATAAGTAGTTCAAACTGGTTCTCATAAGGGTAATAGGGAAGTAGATCCTGTGGTATCACAACGGACCATCGCCGGTCTAAGTGTGCTGTAGCAGCCACTCAACCTACGTCTACGAAAACGCCAAAGCCAACCATCACTTGCTTTAAAAGAAATTTTCAAGTGGTTCACTAATGTATTTGCAGTAGATCTCAATTCAACGCCACGTACATTAATGCCACAGGATCGCTGTTGTAGATACCATTTTAATACAGCTTGTTCTAAAGATGTCTCTTGTGTAAGTTTTATATGTTTTATAGTTGTGGGTGTTGTCGACCCCAAAATAACTTTTTAACACCAACTATTTATTTTTTTATAATTTTATTATTTTTATTTTTATGGTAAACAAAATTTTTAGATTTATAAAATTAATTCTGTCTTGAATGACTGCTGATTAACTTCTGATTTTTTATTTATTTTTTTTTATACAAAAAAATATGATTCCCGCTAAAAGTTAATAAAACCCATACCAAATAACCTTATTATTTATACATATATTTATGAAAAGGATAACATTAAATTATGTGATCGTTCACTGCGTTGGAAACGCTAGAGAAAACGAGACAAATAATTACAATGACAATTGCAATTTATACGAGTACATCTCAAACTTGATATTGTATTGCTAATTATGTTGTTCGAAATAATTTATGTTTGTGTGTTATTGAGTAATATAGATTATAATAAAATGTTATGTGTTAGGGTGCAGGCAGGTAAAATGGACAATTAATTTGTACTGATTTAATGTATGAAATATATACAGTACCTGTTTATTGTAGTTGAAATAAAATTATTATTTTATTTAAGTCCCTACAGTTTTCTATTATAATTCGGTGTGTCGATATCACTAGTTAAAACAAATTTTTTTAACTTGTCTTTCGACTTTTTAATGTCAGAAAAGGTTTGTTTTTTAATTCCAAATTGTTGACAAACTCGTGCAACAGACATGCCAGATTCTAGCTTGGCAAGCACATCAAATTTCTGCTTTACTGTTAAACTTACTGATGATAAAAACTGATGACAAGCGAATCTAGATGACAAGGGCGTGACGTGATAATAAAAACTGTCGGAGATGAGCTAAATGACAACAATGAATACAGATAAGCTGGATGCTTAATATACAATAGCTTTAAATGCAATAAAATTAAATTCATTACAAAAATCAACATTCGATTTAGTCATGGGCCAAGCAAAAGGCTACCATGGAAAACTGTTTCTTAAGATTTTCAGCAGAAAAATTTACTGCACAATCATTGGTATAGGCGTCATTCCCAACCTCTTAATAAACTTCCAAATGTTACCATTTTTATGCTCATTGTTCAACTTATCAAAACAGTACTTTCGATTTGCACCCCGTATAAGGCAAGTAGTTCTGTTCCGTAATTAGTGAAGGTCGACTAATCTGCAGGATTTTTACTCTTGCGCCAGAGTAGTAATGTACGATCGATTTTAATGGACCCCAAAATGAAATTATTGAACCATGGAGTTGAGTTATTTCTTCATAACTTGTGTTTAATTGGAACATGGTCATTAAATAGTTTAATAAAATTGAAATTACAGTAATTAACTTTACTGTTGATGTCAGAACACATGAATATATTAAACCAGTCCAGCGACAAGCTGTTAGTTAAAAATGCGGCCTCGTTTAATTTACTAAAATCTCTAACATACTGATATTTCATTTTAGAGCGAGGATGTCGGTATTTATAGCACATAAAAATCAAATCATGATCCGAGATCCCTGGTATAGCTATTTGCCGCAGCGCAATTATAGATTGTCACAATCCATGCTGCCAATCATCATTAAATCCAATGAAGACGTTAACCTATAAGTATTAATTAGAAAAAAGCAAAATGTCAACAGAAAGCGACGTCATCGAATCAACAAAATGTTTAGCTGCAGCAACTGGATCCGTCATATTCAGGTTAAAATCGCCCATAATGACAATGCGATGGTACTCATCCATCGAATTGGCTATAAACTAAATCAATTCATTAGCTTGCACTATGGAACAAACACGAGGATTATTCATAATACCAACTAGTAATTTTCCTGTACATAACATCACTTTCACAAAAAGTGCCTCAAATCGCTCTTGACAAGATCGGTTAACTAGTTTGACCTTCAAATTATTGCGTAGTAGTGTTAACCCAGGTACCTGAAATACGCAATTAGGCATTCCATCACGAAGCCAAGTTTTAGAAATTCCCACAATATTTATATTGGTAGATGTCATTAAATGAGATATTTAATCAATATGAACAGGAATTCTACGTGCATTTAACAATATTCAAAAACAATATTGAACAATATTCAAAAAATCAGCGGACCTATTCATATTCTAAGTTGTAATCTGACATAGACATAATACACAATACTAATTGTATCGAGGTCATAAATATCCTCTGTCCAGCGCTTAATAAAACCAAACATGGAATTTGCTTTTAGTAAAGCACATGAAAAACCCTCCAAGTCCTTCATTTGGAATACTTGTTGTAAAAGTATGGCATTAATTTGATATTGTTGTATAACAGGATTCACTTTCCTATGGAACTCCGGAGGTAGTTCGTATTAATTTCGATCTTTTATTTCCTAGTTCAATGTATTGAATGCGGTTACACATATAAAATTTAAACCAGACTAACTGTTCAGAGAAGCCGAATTGATACAGGCGTTCCAATGTTTTACAATGACTGGTGGAATCAAAGGCCATGGCAAAGTCCATGTAAACCACATTAACTTGCTTATGATTTTCAATTTAATTAATGAAGTTATTGGTGAAGTCAATTAGGTTTGTTGATGTTGAACTTTTTGGCAGTAAACCGTGCTTTGTTTTAAAAATTGGTGTTACTTTGGTTAGTTTCCATTTTTGAGGAAAACCTGCCATTTTTAATGATTGATTAAACATTAAGCATAAAGGAAATACTACATTTTTAAATCTTTTAATAATGATGCTGGTAGGCTATCAGGACCGCATCCATCTCCAAAAGTTTCTAAAGCTCGATGAATAAACATGTGAATTTATTCCAAATTCGAATAAAATTAAAATATAAACTTCAGGATGTCGAAAATTTGAGAATAAGTATTGGTTCCCTTCCTACTACCGACTCAAGAATAAAGTATTTTAATTTCGATTAGTTATAATAATATTGTAATATCCTTTGCTAAAACAGGTAATGAACGTACAATAATAATAAAATAACAGTAATAACAACTGACCATACAAATAAAGTTATTCGATCTAAAGTAATTTCTCTTGATTAATCACTGCTGTAATAAAATGTACAGCTTAAGCCAATTATGATGAGCAACTATAAAAAAATTATAATTAAAGCATCAGTTCTTTAAGTATAGGGTGGCAACCATCCGGTTGTACACCGTTATAATTAATATGTAACAGAAACAGATCTGCTACAATATCTATTAGAAAGCACATTCGCCAAATCTTCCATGAAACGTGATTATATAATGTGAAAGATGATGATAAATACGACTTTAATGTATTGCTGACTGAGTGAATTTGTAAATATGTCATGGTTTCGACCACAATATTTACTCTACGAAAATATCGTTTTTACTACAAGAGTATTATTGATCGCAAATTGAGGGTAAAGGTAAGCAACTGTTACCTACATTTCTCTTTTATTTTATTTTGGTTAGTTTCTTAAAACGATTGCAAAACAAATACAAATGTAAAATTATTAACTTAATTTAGATGTAAATTTTAATTTTTTTTTATCGGATGTGGAAATTTTAACTAATAAAATTTTTTGTGTTTGGCATATTATCTACATATGCATATACAACAACATTATTTGAAATATTCGTGGGATAAATATAATTTTCCATGGATTTTAATTGGAAATTTTTATATCCGTTTTGAACGAGAATATCCTCCAACTTACAAAAAAAAAAAAAATATATTCAAAAAATAACAACAAACATTTTCGGAAATTACATAAAAAGTTAAATAATACACAAACATTATTGGTTTTCCTTTTGTGGATGGTTATTGTTGGTGGTTTGTTATGTTAAAATGATTGTAAGCGATAAAAATTAATTTTATTACTATTATTATTACCATTATGAATATCATTTTCATTTTCTTTTATATTTCGACCAAAAATACTGTTTTTAATGAAAGAAAATTAACTATCTATACACATAGATATGTTATGTTATAGAATGAACTGCCTTCGGCACAATAATATTCATTTTGTTTACAAATTTATGAATTGATACGGTCCCGAATATTTGGGTATTTTCCTATTGCCTTGTAAATTAATTTACACAATTGTATATCTCGGTGAAGCTTTTTTCCAATTCATCCCGAAAAAACTCTTAATCTGTAATAAGGTTGGGGTGGGAAAGGGGGTTTAAGTTAAATGGTCTACAAACAGCTCAAATGTCATCCTCACCTGCACACGGTGCACCCTGCTAGGTAACTAACGAGGCTCTGGCGACCGAGATACGGCGGTTTAACCGACTATATCGAGAATTTAGTAAATTATTTTCTCAAACCAGACCCACTACCAACTTCTACTGGTCAGAGTGGTAGATGCATGACCAGTAAAACAAACAATGAGTACCTCAAATTCAGGTAATTGTACTTAGTTAGGTTACCACTTATGTTACGCAGCTGAAAAACGAGTCTGGTTCAACGGATTCTGGGGTGAGCCAATTCTTGTTTAAAAGCCCTTTTGGGCAACCCAACCCATTCGGACACGATCACAACCACCATTAGCGAACACCTTGGAAAAGGGTAACGCAGAGCTGTGCAATAAGATTTTCGAAATAGAAAAGTTAATGTTAAATCTAAACAAAGATCGCAAAAACCGACAGCGAGAAAACAAGGAGTTAAAAGATTTTCTAAATGTAGTAATATCTGAGAAAGATATCATTAAGGTACTGCAAGAAAATGATACCAATGATCATATAGAGGTTATGTATGAAACAAACGAGGAAGAACTCAATAGAGAAACGAGATAAAAAAAACCGTAAAAAAACAGAAACAGAAACTATCAAGTAAAGAACACTCAATCGGAAGTAAGAATATACATACAACTGGAGAAAAAAGTGCCACGACCACCTCCAGTTATAATATTGTTACGATCGTGGCGACATCTATGTTTGAATAGCGACACTATCGTTAATGTAAAATTGTTATAAAGTAGAACAGTATAGAGGTGTCTAGACTTATCTAGACTAATCGAATATTCTGGACATTTCTAGAATGGTTAGAATATTTGGTATAAATACGCGACAAACATTTGGGAGAAAATCAGTTGTGTTTTAATCGTGAGAGTGCTAATAGTAATTAAAAGGAAAGTGTTTATAAAGTAAAATAAAGTGTTATTAAAGTGTTATATAGTGTTGTTAAAGTGTAGAAAATAATTATTGTGAAGTTAAATAATTAAGTTAAATAAGTGAATTAATTAAATTAGTGTTTAATCGGAAATAAATAAATTTAGTGTGTTCTAGAATTTACATCGTTTGTTTTATTCACAATCCAGTGATCGAACCTTGAATTTGACAAGGCAAAAACGTAACAATTGGTGACAGCGGCGGGATTGTGAATTAAAAGATGATTCTAGACGAATTGAAGATTTCCGATTTAAAGGAAGAGTTGGAGCGACGTGGTTTGTCAACGGTCGGCCAGAAAAATGTATTGAGGCAACGATTACTTCAAGCATTAGAGCTGGAGGGTAATGATCCGGCTAGTTATAATTTTGACGAATCGACATTTTCCGACCGCACAGAAGGGGACGAAGAGAATGGAGAAAGTAAAGAGGCGGTAGTGGAGGTTGCATCGGTACCTTCTGGAAATTTCGATATGGCGCAGTTAATGGCAGTTATGATGAGAATGGAACAGTCCAATTTGAAAATGGAACAGTCAATAGAAAAGTCAGTTGAAAAGTCCAGTAGCCAATTAAATCAGGAAATGAAAGAAATTAAGCAGTCGGTGGGCGAGATCAATAACAAAATGGATGAGAAGTTCAATGAAATGTATATCAATTTACATGAAGAAGTAGAGCAAATTGAACAAAAATTACAGAAGGACATCCAAGGGTTAGAAGAGAAAGTTCTAGGCTTCGAAAAAGAACTTCTTTACCTCAAAGTTAACGGAACAACGTCGCCAGTATCTCAGCCAATTCAAGCAATGAAATTTAAGCCACCGATATTTGATGGTACAACATCGTTTGCGGTTTTCAAATTTCAATTTGAGACAACGGTTAATCAAAATGGGTGGAATGATGCAAATCGGGGAACAGCATTAATAGTGGCTCTAAAAGGAGAAGCGGCTGAAACACTGCAGACTATTCCGCAGTATGACCGTAGTAATTACAACGAAATAATGAAGGCGTTGGAGCGAAAGTATGGAAGTGACCATAAGCGAGAGATGTACCGTATGGAGCTGAAGAGCCGAGGTCAAAAGATCGGAGAGACTCTTCAAGAATATTCCGCAGCAGTCGAGCGGCTAGTGCATTTGGCACATGTGAATACATCTCCCGATTACATGGAGAGGATTAAGATGGACGCATTCATCGATGGAATACGGGATCCGGAAACACGTAAAGCAGTGATGTTATCACCTAAGGCTACTTTTGCCGAGACCATCGCGTGTGCTTTAATAAATGAGACTGCGCAGGCTATTATAAAACCGTCGCTTAAGGTACGACGAGTAGAAATGGATAGCAGCACCAACGTCGAGCGGTCGGTTCCGAGATACAGAGAGGGTAGTAGCAAAATAAAATGTTGGACATGTGACAAAATGGGTCATATGTCGAGAGACTGTAAAGAAGGAAAATGGAGACGTACAAGATCGCGATCTCCTATGCAACGAAGAGTATTAAGTAGAGAGCGGACGTTGGTCAAGGAAGATGGCCAAGAACGAAAGGAGTCGTTAAACTACAACGAGTCAGCCTAAAGGGGCAGAAGCTGACTCCCACAACCAATTGCCCCATAACCTCCATCCCTATTTCGAGATTGGGACGAGTCGGTGACAGCTTAACAATTAAAGGAAGTATTGACGGGAAGAGCTGTGTGATTACCCTGGATACAGGAGCGGTGCGCACGTTTGTCCGTGAGGATCTAGTAAAGGGAAGAGTACTACCAGCCAATGAGTTGAAATTACGTACAGCCACAGGAGAGAGCGCAGACATAAAGGGTAGGAAGCTTGTGAGAATTGAGATAGGCAATGCTCAATTCCAACACGAAGTGCTGGTCGCAAAGATAGTGGATGAAGTCATCTTGGGGATGGACTTCATGAGGGCGAATGGCTTCGTGGTGGATGTTGGAAGAGGAGTATTGGACTGTGATAATTTCGAGTTACCACTACGAGTGGATGATGTGGAAGCAACTACTAGGCGGGTAATAATAGAACATCGGGAAAAGCTGCCACCGAATTCGGAAACAATTGTGTGGGGGAGATTGGAGGGAGGTTCTGGGCCACCCAGGTTGTGGGTTGTAGAAGCCAGTGAAGAAGAAAGCGAAACCAAAGGAATTATGATAGGGAGGACGTTAGTAAAGTCAGATAACGAATGTAGGGTACCGATTAGGACCCTAAATCTCTCGGAAAAGACAAAAACAATTAAGAAAGGAACGGTTATTGGTAAATGTGAAGAGGTGTCAACGATAGTGAAATGCGAGCAGAAAAATCCGATTAGAAACCCCGATACGCAAGGACAGAAGCAAATAGTAGAACACCTCATGCAGAAATGGACTGGGGATCTTACCATGAACCAGAAAAGTTCAGCACGTCAACTGTTCGAACAGTATAAGTCGATATTTTGCAGTACACCGGATAATAATGGAAGGGCCAACATGGTGAAACATCGAATTGATACCGGAACGGAGACACCTATACGCCAAGCGCCGAGAAGGTTACCTTTAGCAAAACGAGAAGAGGTGGATCGAATGGTAACGGACATGCAGGCAGCTGGAGTGATTGAATCATCAAACAGTCCATGGAGTTCACCTGTAGTATTAGTCCAAAGGAAGGATGGGAAAATGCGCTTTTGTGTCGATTACCGAAAGCTAAATTCAGTAACGAAAAAGGATAGCTACCCATTACCAAGGATCGATGACACGTTAGACACATTGTCAGGTGCTAGAATGTTTTCAACATTGGACCTGCAAAGCGGGTATTGGCAGGTGGAAGTCCAAGAGCAAAATCGTGAAAAAACGGCATTCAGTGTGGGTAATGGGCTATGGCAGTTTAACGTGATGCCATTTGGATTATGTAATGGCGCGGCAACTTTTGAACGACTTATGGAGCGCGTGTTAAAGGGACTGCACTGGAAGACTTGCCTCGTGTATTTGGATGACATCATTGTTATGGGAAAGGATTTCGAAGAACACTTAACAAATTTGTCAGAGGTATGGAAGCGATTACAATCAGCCGGTTTAAAGTTGAATCCGAAGAAGTGTTCATTATTCAGAACGGAGGTAAAATTTTTGGGGCACAAGGTAACGACCAATGGAATCCACACCGATGAGGACAAGATATCAGCGGTAAAGGACTGGCCAAGACCTAAAAATTTACGGGAATTACGGAGCTTCCTCGGATTGTGCACTTATTATAGGCGATTTGTGCCAGGATATGCCAATGTAGCAAAGAGCTTACATGATTTGACCCGGAAGAACAGGGCATTTGAATGGAATGACGAGCAAGAGGAGTCATTCAATGAGTTGAGAAGGCGATTATGTACGGCACCATTGTTGGCATACCCTATACCTGGTGTTAAGTTTATTCTTGATACCGATGCAAGTAATGATGGCATCGGAGGGGTGTTGTCGCAAGAAATTGAAGGGCAAGAAAGAGTAATAGCTTATTACTCGAAGGTGTTATCTAAACCAGAACGTAACTATTGTGTAACTCGTAAGGAATTGTTGGCTATAGTGGAATGTGTGAAACATTTTCATAAGTACCTCTATGGCCAAGAATTTCATATACGAACGGACCATGGAGCATTACGTTGGCTACTGCAGTTCAAGAACCCAGAAGGACAGGTAGCGCGTTGGATTGAGCGACTACAGAGCTATCATTACCAGATCGAACATCGGAAAGGGAGTGCACATGGAAATGCTGATGCATTGTCAAGACGACCATGTCAAGTGGAATGTAAGCACTGCGGGCGAATAGAAGCAAAGGAGGACGTTATCGACATCAGGCTTATGCAAATACTACCCGATAAGGAATGGACGGATGAAACGGTTAGGGACGAGCAGTTAGCAGATCCAGATTTGGCAATAATCATGCAACTTAAAGAGACAGGAAATCGTCCAACTTGGTGTGAAATTGCGGATAAGAGTCCCACGGTAAAGGCTTACTGGGCACAATGGGATAGCCTCCAAATCGAGAACGGATGCTTAAAACGAATATGGGAAAGCTCGGACGGTAATGTGAAGCAATTGGTAAAAGTGGTGCCTAAATCTAGAATTGCCGAGATATTGAAGGAGTATCACGGAGGGGCAAGTGGGGGTCATCTGGGAATTAATAAAACACTTGCCAAAATACGTCAACGTTTTTACTGGTCAGGATGTAGACAATCTGTAGTGGAGTGGTGCCAAAGATGTGATCAATGTGCGGCGGTAAAAGGTCCTGCACGGAAAAGTCGGGGAGCAATGCAGCAATATAACGTTGGAGCGCCGTTTGAAAGGATCGCAATGGATGTGGCAGGACCATTCCGGACTACGGATGTTGGTAACAAATATGTGCTAGTAATAATGGACTATTTTAGTAAATGGCCAGAGGTGTATCCCATACCTAATCAGGAGGCAACCACGATAGCTGACGCCGTGGTTAATAATTGGATAAGTCGTTTTGGAATACCAATGAAGATTCACACAGACCAAGGAAGAAACTTCGAGTCAGTTGTATTTCAGGAAGTCTGTCAGTTGCTCGGTATAAATAAAACAAGAACAACGCCTCTGCATCCACAGTCGGATGGTATGGTGGAAAGATTCAACGGGACGTTGGAGAAATATTTAGCAAAGGTCGTGGATAATGATCAACGTAACTGGGATCGACATATTCCGATGTTCCTAATGGCGTATCGATCAGCAGTACATGACTCAACGGGAATGACACCAGCGAGAATTCTTTTTGGAAATAATCTGCGATTACCCGGAGATCTAAAGTTTGGAGCCGTTCCATCATCAGCTTTAGATAGACAGAATTATGTTGACCAGATGAGAGGAGAACTCGACGAGATACACCAGTTTGTACGAGAGAGGATACGAGTATCAAGTGATCGGATGAAGGCTCGATATGACATACGAGCAAATAATAAAGGTTTCGAAGAAGGAGAGTTAGTATGGCTTTACAACCCACAACGGAAGAAGGGTTTATCACCAAAGCTGCAACCTTCGTGGGAAGGGCCGTACACCATCATCACCAAAATAAATGACGTGGTGTACCGGATCAAGAAAGGGCAGCGAGGAAAGTTGAAGGTGGTGCATATAGAGCGATTAGCGATCTACAGGGGTAGTGAGTTGGATCCTGTTCGGGACGAATCAGGATTAGGTAGGGGGTAATGTTACGATCGTGGCGACATCTATGTTTGAATAGCGACACTATCGTTAATGTAAAATTGTTATAAAGTAGAACAGTATAGAGGTGTCTAGACTTATCTAGACTAATCGAATATTCTGGACATTTCTAGAATGGTTAGAATATTTGGTATAAATACGCGACAAACATTTGGGAGAAAATCAGTTGTGTTTTAATCGTGAGAGTGCTAATAGTAATTAAAAGGAAAGTGTTTATAAAGTAAAATAAAGTGTTATTAAAGTGTTATATAGTGTTGTTAAAGTGTAGAAAATAATTATTGTGAAGTTAAATAATTAAGTTAAATAAGTGAATTAATTAAATTAGTGTTTAATCGGAAATAAATAAATTTAGTGTGTTCTAGAATTTACATCGTTTGTTTTATTCACAATCCAGTGATCGAACCTTGAATTTGACAAGGCAAAAACGTAACAATATCTAATTGCAATAATTATCCAGAGTATTAAAAACATCATGGACAGCAATCGGATAAAATTTCAAGGTACAGCATGTAACATGTGGAATGTGGTCACTTATAAGAATAAATTGGTTACAAACAACACCCTGAATGTTGATAAACAAAAGAATAATTTTTAATAATAATAATAAACATCAACAACCTCCTACTTGGTGCTTTCGATGAGTGTAATGAACACACAGCAGGGGTAACATGACTCATCTTAGTTATTGTTCATCCACTTGAATGACGAGATTTTGTTGAACGACGAATGTTTCCGGTCTTTCCACCCCACCATTCTTCGCTCGTATCGCACTTTTCGAACGCAAAAATTTATTATTAATTCTTTTCTTGTGTGGCAGTGCATGGAGAATCATCTCATAGTGTAAAAGTTCTTATATAAATATAAATATTATTATTCGTGGAAACGAACACACACACTGAAGTACGCATCATAGTGGCATTTTCAAATATTTATTTTGATATCCATCGTGTACAAACTATAGGTAATTATTGTCTTAGTGCATTGATTTCTGTATGGAGGTTTTGTTTACCAATTTGCTTATGGTTTCTTTTTTTTTCCTTTTGCTAGCCGGTTGGTCCATACATCGCTTATAACTATAGTTGCGGTTCAGTTTATTATTGATATAATAAGAAAAAAGAGTTTCGCAAGCGGCCATACTGGCTATTGTGTACATTTTTTGTGTTGGTATGGATTCGTATAACTAGATTTATGTACGAGCAATATTATATAGGTGTCAGAGACTTGGAGCGTCTAAATCAGGCAGGATTTGCCTGCCCCACCAGATAGTTTACTGCGTCAAGCAACTATTATAACAACAACAACAACAAACAAACAAAAAATTATAAAATAAATAAAAATTAAAAAAATTAATTAAAATTTAATAAGTTAAAGATAAAAGTTGAAAATTAATTTTTATAATCTTATATGTATAATCGTAATATTTAATTAGTTAAAGCAAATGAGTTAAAAATTTTTTTTTTGGTCGCGTGTGAAATATTTTTTTTTGCTGGATCACGAAGTGGACCTGATAAAATGTGATTTGAGAAAAAAAAAACAAAAAAAAAATTTTTTTGCGGTATAGTATCAACATAAGATCGTGATGTGGGTTAAAGGGAAGTGATGGCCAGGATGGTAGTGCTTTTTTTTATTTGTTTTCTTCGCACATGAATCTTTTTTTTTGTAATGCTATGAGTGGATGCTGATCTTTAGGAACCCTACCAGCCCTGAGCATTCAGGTTTATGTTAAATTCAAGCATGTGTCCCGTACCACCCATAAGCGTTACAAGCTTTAAATAGTAGTGATATCAAAATAAATGTCCCAGAAAGTGATAGCTATAGAAAATTAACAGGAGTTCTTAATGAAGAAAAGAACAGCATAGTATTCCTACGAAGATCAGCAGACAAGGCAAACCAAAGTATGACATGATTAAAACATGTTAAGAAACTACACGCTTCATGAAAATAAGTAGAGATAAAAGAGTATCTTTTGGAGGAACGATACAAAAGAAAGCGATAGCTATAGAAAATTAACAGGAGTTTTTAATGAAGAAAAGAACAGCATAGTATTCCTACGAAGATCAGCAGACAAGACAAAACAAAGTCATTGGTAAGAAACTACACGCTTCATGCAAATAAATAGAGATAAAAGAGTATCTTTTGGAGAAACGATACAAAATTAACGAAGGTTCACAGCTGCTAAAGAGAGGTGACAAAACAGCTCTTCCATTATATATGTTATCTTTCGAAAGAACAGAAGACATTAAAAATATTTATGCAATCAGTGAAATACTCCATATGAAAGTGTAAGTAGAAGCAGTTAAAAAATCTAAACTGATTCCCCAGTGCAAAAAGTGCCAAGTATACGGACACACGCAAAGCTTTTGTAATAACGACCCCAGATGTACGAAACAAAAGAAACCCCATCAAAATGTGGCAATTGCAACTGGCATTCCATTGAAAAACCAACTTATTGGCCCAGCGATAAAAATAAATCACCAGACCTAATTAAATTCTTTATAACAAGAAAAAGCCCGGTTGATTATATACAAGTGCAGCAATGATTTTACTCCAAATCTGACTACTCCTCTATTTTAATGATAATAACTGATACCATAAGTACAAATGATAAACAGCCAATGTTAACAAATAAATATACCGATTAGAAAAATTTTGAGGAAGGAACTAAGCAATAGCATCATTTTAAACACAACAAAGAAGGAAATGGAAAAGCTCGTCAACGATTTACAGTAAGCAGCGTGGAAAAGTACTAAAACAACAAACAAAAAAATAGCTGGCAAATGCTACCCAATGGAAATTAAATCTCTTTTTATAGAGAAGAGAAGTACCCGAAAGGAATGGGAACATACATGAGACCGAGCCGTCAAAAATAGATTAAATAATTTAACACAACGAATACGCAGAAAAATTTAAAAATAAATTAATAAATTCATACCAATCTCTGACCTACGATAAAGATAGAGATTATTCATTGTGGAAACTGGAAAGGAACCAAATATTTGAAAAGGCCAGTTATGCACATACCACCAATAAAAACAAATAATGGTTGAATGGCGAAAACCAAAGAAGAAAAAGCCGAAAGTTTCGCGGATCATCTCAAGCGTACCTTTTAGTCCAATTTAACAACACTTAATCAACGGGATATACTAATTGAAAACCACACAACTATCCTGAGTTAAGAAATCCCATTAAACCAACACACATAGAATAACAGATTTAATAGAAAAATCCTTAGAGGAACGAAAGATTTGTTCAGCCATATTTCTGGACATAGCGCAGGCATTTGACAAAGTTTGGATAAATGGTTTAATATTTAAATTGGAGAAAACTCTGCCATTTGAGTATTGCGAACTTCTAAAGTCATACCTGAAAAGAAGATACTTTAGAGTTTAACAAGAAGGAGTTTACTCCAGCATAAAAGAAGTTAAAGCCGGAGTCCCGCAGGGGAGTGTGTTAGGGCCATTATTTTTCGTATTGTTTACAAGCGACTTACCGCAGACGAACAATACCACTACCGCCACGTTTGTAGATGACACTGCAATTCTAGCTGTTGGTGACACAATCGGTGAAGTCACAAACTACAAATAGAATTAAAGTGAATGAATCGAGAGGTCTACTCACATTAACTTCACTAATAGATCAAAAGAATCACTACCTGTGACTCCCAATAATATTCCTGTACCACATGAAAATCAAGCAAAATACCTTGGTATGAACCTTGATGCAAAGTAAAAGTGGAAAGTACACGTGAAAAAAAGCAGAAGCGTTTCAATTAAAATATAGAAAAATGTACTGGTTAATTGGTAGAAACTCTCAGTTATTCATACATAATAAACTTATGCTTTATAAACAAGTGCTCAAGCCGGTCTGGACATATGGTATTCAATTATCGGGATGTACCAAAACAATCAATCAACAGATAATTCAACCATTTCAAAATAAAGTTCTCATAGGGATCGTAAACGTTCCTTGGTACACTCGTAATAGTGACATTCATAGAGGATCTATAGTACAATAGACACAGTCGTAAGTGAAATAAATAAGTGTGCTAAAAAATACGAGGAGAGGCTCCATCAAAACCCTAACATCGAAGCTGTAAGACTACTTCATCAAGAGGGTATCATAAGAAGACCCAAACGACTAAACCGTTTTCAGTTACTTGAATAGTACGCATAATGCAGAATCGACCAAAACAACACTATGTATTTGGAAAGAATACATAGGAGTGCTTTATTATTTAATGTCAGAGTCAAATGTTGTTCGTCAAAAATGACTAGTTACATTGTACATTTTTTTTATTGTTATCATAAATAAAAATATAATAAAAAATATTATAAAAAATAAAAAATATGCTAGACAATCAGCGGATGAAAATATAACACCAGTGCACAATAAGGATTGTAGGCAAACACCACCTGTAACTCTACGAGAGTTGATAGATGAAATTAACCATAACATAAATACAAAAAAAATCGCCTGGCTATGATTTAATTCCAGGTGAAATAGTGAATTTTTTTAGCTATAAAGGCTACGAACCAACTAAGTAGCTGGACCAAAAAATGGTACATTGAGCTAAATGAAGAAAAATCAACGCACATTAACTTCACCAATCAAATAGTAAAGTTCCTTATGCTAACACAGCCAAGTATCTTGGCATTACTCTCGATGCTAAGTTAAAATGGAAAGAGCACATTAAAAAGAAAAAGGAGGAACTACACATTAAATATAGAAATATGTATTGGCTAATTGGAAGGTATTCAGAGCTATCATTACCTAATAAGTTGCTGCTATACCAACAAGTTTTAAAACCTATATGGACTTATGGTACTCAGCTTTGGGGCTGTACTAAGAAAACCAATATTAAAATAATACAAGCTTTTCAAAATAAAGTGTTACGTGGAATAGTGAACGCTCCTTGGTACATAAGAAACGATAACCTACATAAGGACCTCCGGATGGAAAACGTCAGCGAAGAGATAACAATTCATGCAAAGAAACACATGCAACGGCTTGGTCAACATCAAAATGTTGAGTTACGCAGCATGCTGAGTAACACAAATGGACTACGAAGGATCCAAAGAAAGAAACCGCTGGAATTGGGAAGACCACAATAGGTTGGCCAAATGTTTAGAGACTAACTAATGGGTTATATCTCTGCAAATTGATCACAAGAAAGATAGACAAATTACTATATGATATATGTAATCAGTTGTATTATTTAAAATAATAAAAAAAATATAAAAAAATAAAAACGATTGGTCGTCGTCATGTTAAAAGTTATAGAGGCCTACGTGGATGCAAACGCTGAGCGAGGATTTCAATGAAAATCAATTACCAATATTAATAATCGTGAGGAGGCGCCTCAGCCATTGTTCCGTCTAGAATTAGAACCAGATAACAAAAAAGTCAAAAGGAAACATGCAATATTTGACTTAAAACATCTACTACATAGAAAAATTACCACTGAGGAACCCAAAAGAAGAACTGGGCCGGTACAATGTGTTTAGTGCCAAGAGCATGGACATACTAAAGCATATTGCACTTTAAGCGAAGTTTGTGTTATTTGTGGTGAACAACTCAAATGTATGCAACAAAAAAAAACGGAAACATCAGTGAGAAAATGCAGCAACTGTGGCGAAAATCACACTGCAAATTATAGAGGATGTTCAATTTATGTAGAATTGAAAAATAGAATCAATCCAAGGCAGCGAGCAGGGCAACGAATGATTAATCTTCATTCTTCCACTAAACCAAAAGTACGACCAGAAGTATCATATCATAACGCACAAGATAATCAACTAAAAGCAACTGAAAACCATAGTGTGGATCAAGGGGTTACATAAGCAAGTATCCTGAAGAGTACCGCTCCTAAAGGGCAAGCAAGCGAAAAGAAAATTGCAGCAGCTTTAAGAAAGTAACTAACATGATGCAAAGCTTCATGGCGATGATGCGGAGAACCATGAATATGACGATGCAGAATATGATCCAGATAGTCGTTAAAAATCAGAAATGGCTGTCCTCAAAGTAGTCATGTTGAATTAAAATGACCTAGCACAACATAAAGCGGAGGTTCAAGTATTCTTCACCGAACACAATATTGGCATAATGTTAATATCTGAAACACTGCAACAAATCAAAATTGGGATCCTTTGTAATGTAATGTATGGTCTTATAAATGTAATTACCACTTGTGGTTAACACAATATATTTTGTTTCCCGCACTGTATGACCATAGTATACGCGCAGCAATAATGATTTTTTCAATTGTTTTATTTTCCTCGATAGATGGTATATGGTTGATCGGTAAATGGTAATCGATGAAAAGAGAACCGAATATTACTTTTTTTCTCAGAATATCGATTCTTAAGAAATTTTCCGTTAAGGACGTAACAAAATAGTATATAAACGAGGAAAAACGTGGCGGACGAGACATTACAGAAAATGATTTAAAGTGAGCGGTTAAAAAAAAGAAGAATCTCACACTATAGTCAAGTGGAGTAAAATTAAGAAAAGAAAAATTTCAAAATGTAAAATGATAAAGTATTTGTTATTATCTATAATCACAAATAAAAACTTAACCAGATGAACAAGTTTCATAGTAAAGAATTGTATATGAAATAAAATACGCTAAATTTGTAGGGGAAATTTTGTACCCCAAACGAAAAGTCTATATTTATCGTGCCAAAATTAATCATCTCTTTTCTTCCTACAGCATATGATTAAGAATTTTTTTGTAATACCACAAATAAAAACTTAACCAGATGAACAAGTTTCATAGTAAAGAATTGTATATGAAATAAAATACGCTAAATTTGTAGGGGAAATTTTGTACCCCAAACGAAAAGTCTATATTTATCGTGCCAAAATTAATCATCTCTTTTCTTCCTACAGAATTTTTTTGTAATACACAAAAATCAAGTTTTTTGTTATTATATATACACACAAACAACTAACAAAGGATTATATATATTTTTTATACTGCTGCATGTATTGTTCTTTGTTATTACTTGATGAAAATTTTTAAAACCAACAACAATCTATTCCAATCTAAAACCATCTCTCTGATTCGGTAAAACCAATTTTTTAGTTTGTTTCTTCTAGCACGTTAACTGCCAATATTTAAATGCAATTTTAAAATAACATGGAAATTGAATAAACGACACGCAAGGTGATAACAATACGAATAACAAAAAATGAAAATAAAAATTTTGCGTTTGTATTGTAATCCTTATGAATGAAAGAACGTAAATTTGCTATGGAGAATATTACTCGATCGAATGTGTATTGTGTAGATCAGGTGTTTTATCTCCATTAGGCATTATTTTTATAAACAAGATCTTGAAAATGAAATGAAAAAGCGAAAATATGTATGCATAGATAAAATTATAGTTTATACATTCATCAGCTAAATAATATTTCTGTATCATAAGAGAGATCGTAATGTGTGTAAAACAAAAAAATTAAATCATACATTTTCATGAATTACTTAATAAAAATTTTAAAAACTTATTTAAATCGACAAAAAATTGATTAGAGGTAGAGGCTTTCAACAATATTTTTGATTGTCTGAATTCTCGTAATTTTTTATCATAATCTCCATATGAGCAACCTCTAAGGAAAGGCAACAAAAGTTATATATGTATGTATATGTACATATATGATCAATAAAGATCGAGAAAAAGCATTGTTGTTGTTAATAATAGAATGATTCAAATATAAAAAGGAAAAAGTAATGAAATGAAAATCAAAATACAAACATCATAAATATATGATTCAACTTTTCTATTTACATGTTATTTACAATGAAAATTCCTGATAATCTTGCTTGATCAATTTCAAATGCATAATAATTAGATTGTCGTTGCCAATAGGATAAGAATTATTATGAATAGTATATAGAAGAATAAAAAATGGCAATAAAAAATTTATTGGGTGAAACAACTTCTGCGACTGAATAAGAATGTAATGACTAAAACACCTTAATTTACCATGGGGAATTAAAATACTCAATGAAATGGGTGGATGCAGCCGCGGTAATTATATAGCTCCATTAACGTACAGTGAAATTCTTTTAAAGTGACCTCGGATATAACGATCATCCGGCTATAGCGACGAAATTTCAAAGTCCCGTTTGGTTTTGCTATTATTCCATGTAAAATACTTTCGCTTAAAACGACTTCACCTAAAACGACCATTCGCCAATAACGACTTTGATTTTATGTTTCAAAAATATTAAAAAATCATTTAAAGCGACGAAAATTTATTAAAATATTAAAAAAGAGTTGTGTTTATTTTCAATGCAATGATCGTGTAAGGAGCCTATTACAGGATCAATTTTAATGCGCAATAATCCATGTTGGGTAATGTTACTGACCGTGTACACTGAAAAAAAAAAGTTGGTGAATTTGAAAAAAATATAGTTTAATTGGATGAATAAGGGATTGATAATGCTACAAAGCAAACAGGTTATCAATATGAAGAATATTCTATTGTTTAATAAATTTGATTCTTTCAACTAAAATAAAAAAAATATTATGCGTACACATTGAATCAACAGACGTTTCGGTTTAATTTGAAAATGTGTTTTTAATTGAAATATAATTTTCATCCAAATGACTCTTCATTTGCTTTAAAAAAACGGAGTGATGCAGCTTTCGAAAAACAAAAATCTTTAAAGTTACTGCTAATTTTATCAATTTGAATAAATAATTTATAATTAATATACCACCACTTTATTAAATTGAAGATTTTGTTTCAAAACTAGAAACCTGTATTATCAAAATGAGAATAAAAAATTGAAATGAGTATTCCACTGATGATTGCTTTACTAAAATTGATGATAGTTCCATCAGTTGGAATACTGACAATATTTAATTCTCTATTTCTTTCTCCTTCTTTCTCTCTCTCTCTCTCTCTCTATATATATATATATATATATATATATATATATATATATATATATATATATATATATATATACTTATATATATATATATATATATATATATATATATATATATATATATATATATATATATATATATATATATAAATATATTTATATAATAAACCTCAAGAATTCAAGAAAGCATTACAAAAAATATTTCCAAGGTAAATGACTGAACAAACTTATGTAAGTGAAATTTATTAAATTCATTATTAAAATACAAAAATTAACTTAACTTAACTTTTCATTTAAATCCTTTTTTTAAATAATTACTATTTTCCAAACTACATTATAATATGTATATTGATGGTTCTTAAATATAAATTCAACTTAAATGTATTGCGTATGTATTTACATAAATTGTAATAATTAAAACAAATCATTGTCGAGCTTAGCAATAAGCAACTCAATTGCCGGATGATTTTGATCGAATTTTGTTTCTATTTTATAAAAATATTTTTGAATAAAATTCCAAACTAATATGGATGGTTTCGGATACGTCAAATTAAAAATTTGATAAATTTTGAAACAAGCATCAACTGCTTGACTCATTAATCCAAATTTAAATTTTATACCGTCAAAATATGTACAGATTTCATTCGGATTTATTAGTGTTCCAGTAATTAATATTAGTGGTTGTAATGGCTCAGATTTTTTCAAAATATTCTGCAATAATTCTTCTGTTTCAGGAGCAGTACTCCCAATCACCATAAAAGAATTCTGCGAATCTTTAATGGAATGCTTAGCTTTTGCACCATGGGCCCACTGTGGCATTGAGTGCGGAACCTCTATAGGTTCCAACCGTTTTATAAAAAAAAAAAAAAAAAGGGTTCGCTTATTATTTACAAACTTGAATTCTCTTGATGTTGGGGTCAATCTTGCATGAAAAAGATAAAAAATTACTGCGTCTCGTCCATCTGTAAATAGGCAAATTAAATATTTTCTTTAGACTTATTTAACGATTGGACATAATATATTTGATCTCTAATTCTTACTTTCTGATATATTTGTTGTTTTTTTAAACTGTTTGAACAAATTGACGCACGCTTGATCTTTAATTTTTTCTTCGCAGATTTGTAGTATTTTGGGAACAAATAATTGGTATTTGTCCAAAAAACTGCTCGCATTTTGATATAAAAGCTGAAAATCAATATTAATCTGAAAAATAATAAATCATTATATTGTTGTATAAACATTTTCAAATATAATAGATTACCAATTTATATCCCAATGGACTTTTATATTGTTTCCAATGGTTTGTTAGCTCGGATGTTGTTTTTGACATTTTTATATAATTATTCACTCGATATGCTGCCGTTTCAGCCCAATGCAGGTCCAGGTCTCTCCACGAGCAATTATTTCCCTCGATTTCTTCTAAGTGTAGTGTTAAATATTCATCTATATATATTCATCTATTAAATTTTAAAAAAAACTGATGCAGTTGATGTTTTTTTATTGTTTTTAATGTTGCACTGTCAATATCACTGGCTGCAAAAGAATGATGAAAATTCGGTTAGTTAATATTTTCAATAAAATTACCGTTACAAAAACAATAGTAAAGCCAAAACCAACACTAATGCACAAAAAACGCGCGGTATTATAGATTTCACATACGCAGTACTTCTGCACTTAGTCTATCAAACAAATATTATAGTCGTCTTCCTTTTAGTGGTAGTGCTTAATACAATAGAAATGCATAAAACAAAAATCTGATTTTTTCTATCTTGCTTTGATATACGACATCATAGGTTTTGAGTAAAATATTACACGAACCAAATGCAAAAAAATAATGAGAAACATAATTATAAAACAAAAAGAGAAATTAAGGACTGATATGTACATATATGTAAATACACACATCAAAAGTGTACAAGGAACACATGGTTTTTAGGTTGTCATCCCCTTGAATTTGGTTCGATTTTGGTTTTGTTTTTTGTTTCTAGAAGATACATCGATTGCACATACAATAACGAAAAAAAAAATTACTAAATTTTTAGGAATAACGGTAAAAACGATGAATGGTAGAGAAAGACCAATTTAAGAATTTTGAACAATTCAGAATTTTTTTTACTTCATTTTATTTCATTAAATTAGTACAGTTATTTTTGTTTCTTAATAAATGGTGTTCCCTCCTCTTGCATTTAGGAGAGATTGACATCTTCTGGGCATGGAGCTAATCAACGTATCGAGGCTGTCTTGTGGAATTTGTCTCCAGTGATCTTGAAGGAGACTGCATAGTTGCACCCGCGTTGTTATTGATGCTAAATGTGGCAGAATGCTTCGTTGAAGTTGATCCCATGCGTGTTCAATCGGATTTAGGTCCGGGGATTGTGCTGGCCATGATAACATATGGATTTCCTGCGCTTCCAACCAGTCTGTTGTGATTCTTGCTGTATGTGGCCTGGCATTGTCGTGCATAAAGATGAATTCTGATCCGATTTGTGATGAAAATGGAAGCACAACAGGTTCCAGTATCTCATTGATGTAACTGGCCGCCGATAAGTTACCTTCTGGAAAAACGAGATCAGTTCTTTTACCAGTCATAATTCCAGCCCATACCATAACAGTGCCTCCACTGTATCTGTGCACTTCTTGTACAACTTTCAGCCTCTCGGCGTTACCAGGCTGTCTCCATATTCTTGTTCTCCTAGTATCTGGGTGAAATCCAAATCTTGACTCATCAGTGAACAAAACTTTGGACCATTCCTCTTCTGTCCAATTTCTATCATTTTGACACCAATCATTTCTAAGCACTCGATTTCCATGTCGAATCGGTGGACATCTCAACGGGCGGCGAGCGTGGAGGTTGTTTTCGTGTAGTCTATTCCTGATGGTTTGGTCACTAACATAAATGTTTTCATTAGTCCACAAGCGTGACTGTAATTGTCGGCCAGTTAAAGTTGGCTCCCGGCGGACTTGCAGTTGAATAAAACGGTCCTGTGCTGAAGTTGTAACTCTTTCTCGACCTGGACGCTGCACGTACGGACTCCCAGTCATACATTGCCGTTGCCATAACCTGCATATAACGCTCCGGGACACATTAAAATGACGGGCAACATCTGCTTAGCTTCTTTCACTTCGAAGCATTCCTACTGCTTCGTCCATTTCACTATGAGTTAGGTTATGACGTGTATTGCTGTACTCCATATTTCTACACAAAATTTTAAATTTAAAAATTTTTAAATCTCTTTTAGGAGCTAAAACTGAATAAAGTCTGAGATGACAATTCAACTCAAATAGACTAAAAATAATTTTTTCGATAAAACAATAACCGGTTTTACCGTTATCCCTGAAATTTTTTGATATTGTATGTGCAATCGATGTATCTTCCAGAAACAAAAAACAAAACCAAAATCGAACCAAATTCAAGGGGATGACAACCTAAAAACCATGTGTTCCTTGTACACTTTTGATGTGTGTATTAATAAAACCGTGCTAAATCTATTGTATAGTTTAAAAAAATATCTCAGTTCGCTCTCTCAACAAAAAAAAAAAATAAAAATAATAAAACTGTTAGAAAGAACAGCAAAACATTATTAAATTTTGTTCACTATTTCACGTTCTATACATACTATTATCACAGACAAACGGACTAAACAAAATTAACCTCTTTTTTAATATACATATATTCTGAATTGCATTTCAACAAAAATCCATTTTAAGATAAGTTATTTTATTTTTTTATGAAACACTTTTTATATAGCACGGTTTGAAAAATAATGGACCGGATTCAATGTAAATATTATAGGCATCTATTTTCTTCTATTCTGCTATTATTTCTATGTAAAACCGATTTAAAAAGTTGTTAGAAATTCTAGTAAAATAGTAGAAAAAATATAGATGACTTACATGACAGCACCAAGAGACTATAATTTATGCTTTATATGAAATTATAAATAGAATTTAACTAAACTTACCCAACAAGTTTTCAGAAATATGATATCGTAGTAAAATATTTTCTTTTGTGTTTAGAAACTTAAGAAGGTTTTCTAATTTCAATTTTTCTTCCATTTATTTTTTTTTTTAATTTTAACTGTAGCACTTTCTTCACAGACACCAAATGACGCTCTGAAACAATTTTAACATTTTCATAATTTATGGCAAAGATAATAAATTGAGTTTTATTCAAAATAAACTACCTATTACTCAATTTTATTCTGAAATCATCAGCGAGATAACATTTTTATTCAAATATAGCTTTTCTTTTATTCTGTTATAAATTCGAAAAACACTGCGGATTAAAATTGAATAAAATGTTATAAATCAATTACGCATTTCTAATAATAAAACAAATGGATACTTTTGTGAATAAAATTAAAGATTTATTTTTTCAATTTGCGTGTTAAGGATATTAAAATAATAATAGCTTACAAAAAATAATTGAATAATATTTCTTAATTCAACAGAAATTTTTTCAAATTAAGTTTTAACGTTTTAATTTTAAAAAAATATATCTGAAAATATGTATGATAAAACCTAAATGAAAAATGTTCCATCAACATTACTAAAAACGATTTTAAAGTAGAAGATTATTTCATGAAGTTTTATGAGAAAAACACATTAATGGAAAGTTTTTCTAATTGAATAAAACTACCTTAATTTTGAAGCAAAAGTATTTCAAGAAGATGGAAATGTTTTATAAAAATTGATTACATGAAAGTATTCATTTTCACCTATTTATTTTTTTCAGTGTAAGAGAATTATTGAGCAATAAAACATTCCATTGCTCTTTAATGATGAGTTATTTTTGAATAATATTTTTGCACTTTGCACGATATTTTGCCTAATAATATTGAATGTGTAAGGGGTCCATAGTGAATAATTATTTGTTTTAGCCACAATATTATAAATGAGTTCAGTAACCACAAAACGGAGAATATTTACCGTTGAGGAAAAATCGGCAATCATATGGCGTTTAGAAACTAGAGAATCGAATACAAAGCTGGCATCTGAATTTGGAGTGGAACACTCTACTATATCCACTATATGGAAGATCTATATCGTGAATCTATATACGAAAGTGCTTTGAGTCTCAATCAATAAAAATTAAGATAATCAAAGCCGTTTCACATCACGATATTGACCAAGCTCTATTAGAGTGGTTTAAATTACAACGGAGTCAAAATGTACCGATAAATGAACCAATGCTTCATCATTCTTCAAAGCTGAAAGCATTCTTCAAAGCTGGAATTACCGATTCAGACAACGGCATGGAATAGTGTTTTCCCAAATTCGGCCCCAATAGAAATCATAGTAGATTGGATAATGAAGGTTTGGCCAACTTTACATGCTGGTTACACTGATAATGAAATTTTTAATGCGAATGAGACCGGCTTTTTCTATCGATTGATTCCAAACAAAACTCTGAAATTTAAGGGTGAGAAATGTACAGGTGGAAAAATGGCAAAAGATCGAATAACCGTATTTGTAGCAGCTAACATGGACGGATCCGTTAAACGAAAGTTAATGGTAATTGGGAGTTTAAAAAACCACGCTGCTTCAGAAACGTACACACATTGCCTGTTCGTTACGAGGCAAATTCGAAAGCTTGGATGACTTCTGCTTCAGCTAGAAGCAATATGATTGGAATTTTTACCACCTAACACAACTTCGATCCTCCTACCAATTGACCAAAGGATAATAAAAACCTTAAACATCATTATCACAAAAAACTTGTGATACAGATGGTTCAGTTACTTACTTGATGAAAAGAGTGGTGTTGCACTAAACCTAAACATTTAGGATGCGAAGGTTATGATAGCAAAAGCTTGGGATAGATAATGTAACAGCTAACACAATCACAGAGTCTGGTTGATTCTAAATTTAATCCAGAATATGATTTGCCTATAGCTATTGAGAAACATTAATGCCGGAAATTTGAACGAAGATGACATTCCGATTGCTACTTTCGAAGATTGGACATTATTCGATGACGTGCGGATGACGTTCTTAGAACCGTCGAACTTTTAACTGATGATGACATTGTTAACGATATAATATTCGGTTAACTTAGTAGTGATGACGAAGATATAGTTGAACCAGAAAACGGGGAACAACATGTATACCACTAACCATTGAAGATGCGATTCGGGCTACATCAACTATAAAAAAAAATTTGTGGACACGCGATTTATCAGATGGCGCATTAAAAAATGAAATTGGAATAACTGATAAACAGCTGAATAAAATGCTTCTAAATGAAAAAAAAAAACACAAAGCAAACATCAATTGTTGATTTTTTTAAACATTCAGTCAGTTTCTAACATTTTGTGTTCTTATTAATTTTTTAGTTTTAATTTTTTTAAATTTTAATTATAACCATACCTGAATTAACGTGTACAGTACAAACACATGAATGCTTGTATGAATATTGTATTAATTGAAAATTAATATATTTTGATAAATAAATATTTGAAATGAATGACAATGATATATAGCTCTCAAAATGTTTTTCGCTGTTCTGTAAAATAATGCAGAAAATAACATGGACATGGCTGCATATGCATATATGTGTATATATACATATGTATGCTCGTCATCAAAAATCTAGAATTTCATCCCGTTCGGATATAACGACGAACTCTTTCCGGTCGCCTCGTGGTCGCTTTAAGTGAATTTCACTGTATATTAAAGTTGCTGCGGTTAAAACGTTCGTAGTTAGTTGGGTGTCTTTTTTCGTCATTGGGAATTATTTTTATAAACAAAATCTGTAATGAAATGTACTCACATCAGCTAAATATAATTTCTGTACCATAAGAAAGATCGTGATGAGTGTATTTATTAATTATGAATTATGTACTTAATTCGGTGAAAAATTAATTAATTATTTTGGCGTTGAATAAATTCATTTTTAATTAAATTCACTGCTTTTTGGAAACTAAACTATCTTCGGCGATAAATTGGTGAATTTAATTAAATTTTCATTCTAGTGATATTAGGCAATATCGTGACTGCTAGGGGTGAAGTTATAGCCAAGATATTTATTTCAAGAAAGAGATATTTTTTTATTTTTACCTTGAGCCTAGTTCTAATAGCACTTGCAACTGTATTGTTGCTATCACTTATGCCTTGTCCAGAATGTTCTATTTTATTATTTAGCAAAGCGTTGCGAGCTGATTTTATCAAATGAGGAGCATCATATTGAGCAAAAATTTGTTTGTTATTATGTAAAAGATATGGCTTATCTGGAACAACTCCAAGAATTTTATATGCGGTAATATTTGTTGTAGCTTGGTTACATATTATCATAACAACATTTAGAATTAACCTTTTTTCACAAATATTTATTAAGCAATACAGTTGCAAGTGCTATTAGAACTACGCTCTAGGTAAAAATAAAAAAATATTTAACACCATGTATATACTTTACAAATTAAAAATTTTAAAAAATTAAAAAAAGACAATAATAAATAAATCGTTCCGAATTTTGGATTAAATCAAATTTGTTTTTTTTTCAGACGGTATACTTAGTACATTTACTGAACATTTCTGTTACTAGCATATTTGAATCTTTGAATCAATTTTCCGCTGTGTTTTCCATTCAAATTGAAAATGAAATTAAATCCGCACGGATACATTTATATTTATCGGCGAAGCTAGTTTAGTTTCCAAACAATCAAACATACAAAAGCACTGAATTTAATTCAAAATTAAATACGAATTTATTCGAAGCAACAAAAATTAATTAATTAATGTTTTGCTGAATTAAGTAATTCATAATTAATAATCACGATCTTTCTTAAGGTACATATATTATATTTAGCTGAAGGTCATGCACAATTTTATGCATAAATATTTTCGTAATTTTATTTCATTATGATTTTGTTTATAAAAATCATTCATAATAGCGAAAAAAGACACCTGATCCACCACACATTTGATCGAGTATTTTAATTCCCCATAGTAAATTTAGGTGTTTTAGTCATTACATTTTTATTCAGTCGCAGAAGTTGTTTCACCCAATAAATTTTTTATTGCCATTTTTTATTCTTCTATACACTATTCATAATAATTCTTATCCTATTGGCAACGATAATCTAATTATTATGCATTTGAAATTGATCAAGCAAGATTATCAGGAATTTTCATTGTAAATAACATGTAAATAGAAAAGTTGAATGATATATGTACTCGTATTTATGATGTTTGTATTTTAATTTTCATTTCATTACTTTTTCCTTTTTACATTCGAATCATTCTATTATTAACAACAACAATGCTTTTTCTCGATTTTTATTGATCATATATGCATATACGGACATTCATAATATGTACATATATGTATATAAATTTTGTTGCCTTTCCTTAGAGGTTGCTCATATGGAGATTATGATAAAATATTACGAGAATTCAGACAATCAAAAATATTGTTGAAAGCCTCTACCTCTAATCAATTTTTTGTCGATTTAAATAAGTTTTTAAAATTTTTATTAAGTAATTCATGAAAATGTATGATTTAATTTTTTTGTTTTACACACATTACGATCTCTCTTATGATACAGAAATATTATTTAGCTGATGAATGTATAAACTATAATTTTATCTATGCATACATATTTTCGCTTTTTCATTTCATTTTCAAGATCTTGTTTATAAAAATAATGCCTAATGGAGATAAAACACCTGATCTACACAATACACATTCGATCGAGTAATATTCTCCATAGCAAATTTACGTTTTTTCATTCATAAGGATTTTACAATACAAACGCAAAATTTTTATTTTCATTTTTTGTTCTTCGTATTGTTATCACCTTGGGTGTCGTTTATTCAATTTCCATGTTATTTTAAAATTGCATTTAAATATTGGCAGTTAACGTGCTAGAAGAAACAAACTAAAAAATTGGTTTTACCGAATCAGAGAGATGGTTTTAGATTGGAATAGATTGTTGTTGGTTTTAAAAATTTTCATCAAGTAATAACAAAGAACAATACATGCAGCAGTATAAAAAATATATATAATCCTTTGTTAGTTGTTTGTGTGTATATATAATAACAAAAAACTTGATTTTTGTGTATTACAAAAAAATTCTTAATCATATGCTGTAGGAAGAAAAGAGATGATTAATTTTGGCACGATAAATATAGACTTTTCGTTTGGGGTACAAAATTTCCCCTACAAATTTAGCGTATTTTATTTCATATACAATTCTTTACTATGAAACTTGTTCATCTGGTTAAGTTTTTATTTGTGCTATAATTATAAAAAGAAACTTGTAATGATAATATGTATGTAATAAAAAGTAAAAATACCAAAGAATCAACTAAAAATACCATAATAGTTATGTTAAGTAATTAAAAATAAAAATAAAACCTGTACATAGTTAATAATAAAAATAATTTTTGTGTATTGGTTTTTACCTAATATGTATGAAAAAAAAATTAGAATAAATTTTGAGAACAAAATTTTGATCTAAGAAGAAGGGTATTAAAACAAAAAGAAATTAATATAAAACCTAAAATTAATAAATAAACAAAACAAAACCAAAACTTGGTTAAAGTGAGAATTTGTGGTGTGTCGTTCACGATCCGGTTTTCATCCGGTATACTATTCCAGTAGTTTTGGTGGTGCTTTATATCCGTCGTATATTTGTAAATCAAAAAAATCATAATAATGTCCGATTTAGATGTAGAAAAATGTTTACCATGCAAAATTTTGCAGGCAAAAGCGAGCTACACACAATACAAAAAAAATCCATTAGGTAAACTGAGAAAGAGTATGTAAACAAAAATGGCGATGCTAAATGGCGATGCTATAATTTTTTTGGCGGCATAATTGGATTCTATATTTTTTGACATTTAAACGTAAACATATTTTTTTGTGAAAACGATACGGAAAAAAATTAATTTAATTAAATATGGAACAATTAAATAATAATCAATTACTTAAAATAATATTCAGTGATAGTGAAAGTGATGAAGACAATTCCCTATTAAAAATAATATTAAATAGCGATGAAGAAGATGAGATGCCCAAAAAGAAAAAAAAATGTTAGGTTCGACCGTACTACCAAGAGCGGGAATAATCGGGGGCATTTCAAACAGTATTCCTTCGTCTGAAATTAACTGACCCAGAGCTGTTTTACAATTATATGAGAATGTCATCTTCTCAGTTTGACGAGCTGTTAAATCTAGTCGGACCTGCAATCACCAAACAAAATTTAACCAGGAAGAGTATTGAAGCAAGTGCAAGATTGGCTATTACGCTTAGGTGAGAATAATAATTTATTTTCTGTACATATCGTTTAATTAATTGCATAATATATTTTTTTCTAGATATTTAGCTTCTGGTGAATCGCAGAAAAGTTTATCCACTGCCTACAAATGCTCACCAGCTAGCGTGCATTTTATTATCCGTTAAACGACGCACGCCATAATAAATTCACTCAAGTCAAAAGTATTCATTAAAATAAATGAGGAAAATTTGATTGCAGTGGCCAATGGATATAAAGAACGTTGCAATTTCCCACATTGCATTGGTGCAATAGATGGGAAACACGTTTCTATACAGGTATTTACTATATAGTGATTTTTTAATATTCCAGTTATCTAAATTTTAATTCATTTATATAGGCCCCGTCGTATAGTGGTTCGACTTTTTTTAATTACAAAAAGTTCCACTCAATTGTGTTGATGGCGATATGTGACCACAATTATAATTTTATGGTGTGCGATATAGGGGCTGCTGGAAGGCAGAGTGATGGGGGTATTTTTCACAACAGCAAATTTGGAAAAAAATTATTTTCAAATTCTTTACCGTAAGTATAAATAACCCTTAACAGCAATAAAAATAACAGCAATAATCATTTAAACCATTTCGTTTAGGATACCACGGCCATCGGATTTATCACCATCGATAAAAAATGTCCCATATGTCTTCGTTGCGGATGACGCATTTGGTTTGCACGAGAATATTTTGAAGCCATTCTCAAAATGTCCTCTTACGGTCGCCCAGAAATTTTTTAATTATAGGCTGTCACGGGCACGCCGAATGATTGAAAATTGTTTCGGCATATTGGTGTCTAAATGGAGAATATTTCGACAGCCAATAATTGCAAACGTAAGTGTTCTATATACAGTATTTTAGTTAAATCATTCTGTTAATTTGAATTTTATAGATTGATACAGCAGAAAATATTATAGGAGCTTGCGTGTGTCTTCATAACTGGTTGAGACAGCAATCCAGTCCAACGCCATACGTTTCAGCTGATTTAATCGATGCAGAAAACGATGATGGAACTATCAGTAATGGAACTTGGCGAAATGATATGACGGATAGTATCAGAAATATGTATACCAAGGCATTTAATCCAAGTAAGCATGCCAAGGAAGTACGAGAGAAATTTGCAACATATTTTAATACTGATGGAGCTGCATCTTGGCAAATGGACAAAATTTAGAGTAAGTGTTATTTCAAGCAATTTTAAAGAAATTTTCCTATATAAATTATATAATTTTAATTCTATATTTGTGTTTTAAATTTTTTACAGGAAAAATGACAAGACAAGAGGAATAAATCAGGACAAGACAAATAAATGATGAATAGGAACTTTTGACGGATCGGTTGGTAAGTATATTGTTAAGCTTTTAATAATTTTTTTTCCGACAGGTGTAAAACAATTAAAAATTAAAGAGGTTTTTATGCGTAATGGAAACAATCAATTTTGATGCTTCCATATGTGCTTTTCCTCTAAGAAAATAAATTAAATAAAAGATTTTTTAATATTAAGAATTTAACAATTGTTTTTTTTTTTATTTCGGTTAACACCTCCATTAGTTTTAACTGCGCTTCAATATTGTATTCGGGTTTAAGTGCCTTCAACTCCATGGCAATAAACTCCTCAAATACATCCTCCGACGACCGTTGTTTTTGCTCGCTCTGTTTTTGCTCGCTCCTCTTGGCATACAATTTAAATGCCTCTTTTTTCAACTCGAGATGCTCGTCTCTTTTCCCTAAACAAAATAAAAAGTTAAAATTAGATATATAATATATTTATGTTTATATGTTTATATATACATATATGTTTATTCTTTTAAATATATATATATGTATATATATATATATATATATATATATATATATATATATATATATACATACTTTTCTGAGGTGTTTTAATATCGCCGAAATCACTACACTCGTTTGATTCGGAACTCTCCAGGTTCGATAATGATGAAGTTCTAAAAAAAATAAAAAAAAATAGGGAAAAATTAGTTAGAAGAAGAATTATAGAGGAAGTATTTTATTTGTTCACTTACGGTCTCAAATTTATCATCTAAAAATGACAGGGCCTTACTGTATTTGTATGGCTTTGTCGTACGACAGGAGCCACTCGGTGTAGGCCGCCTTGACCGTACGTGTGAACCGCTAACTGATTCCCATTTTTTTTTAATCTCAGGAACATCTTCCACTGTCATATCTGTATAAAAATAAAAATATTTTAGATACAACGATATTCAATGACGGTACTTTAATGGACGGCATTACTTATTTAGAGAAACCGCAACCTCTTCCCAACTCCTTGTCTTAATTATTTTATTCCTATAATCAGCTATATTTATATTCCACAGAGAGGGATGCAACCTTACTGCATCTATTAGATGATCTAAAAAGTAAAAACATTTTTATATTTAGTAACTATATTTATGTAAAAGCATACAAAATCATAAATACCAACCTGTTACTATTTCCCGATCCTCCGGAATATACAAGCCAGATTCTGAAAGTAAAAAAGTGTTAAAGCATATAAATTATTTGTTAATTAAACAATTTATTTATACATACTTATGTATGTATGTACTGCTGTGTTCATAATAATAGTAGTGAATTTGCTATGTTCATATTAATAGTAGTGTACATTTTACAATCTAGTTTATGATTTCTTTACTACATATATTTTGTTTGCACATGATTCATCAATGCAAAATTGTAACAAAATTGAAAACAAGCTTTACGGGACAGGGCAATCGTTATTTTTTATGAAAATAGCGAAACACTTTACCTCTCGAAATTAGCTGCACTACTATTTTTATGAAAACCACTGTACATATGTATAAATAAATTGTTTAATTACGATTAATTTAGTGAAATATATTACCGAAGTCATTCGGTGTGGAAAATTGTTCTACAGCATTTATCTCCTCTTCCGGCAACAAATATTCAGTCTCTGCAAAAAATAAATTACAGTCAAAAAAAACATAACCACAATCACATTTTCTTACCATACACTGTATACACAATCGGTGGAACTGGATAATTCTTTACACGCTCATCTTTTAAAATAATAATTTTGTTGTTTACTAAAATATTATTAATTATTAATTAATATTTAAATTAGAAAATAAAAATAAATATGTATTTACTTACAAGCCATTTCTGTTGTTATTTTAAACCAACTATAAAAATTTGACGTCTATTCGCTGATTGGTTGGATATATATTTTCTAAAAATGTTACCATAAAATATACTCGGGTTGAATATATTTTATGGTAACATTTTCATTATTATGGTAACATTACCGAAAAAAAAGACAAAAACGCATGCAAAATTTTGCTTGTTTATATTGCTGTTCTTGTCATTCACACATAAATTGTAATAAACTAGTGTCTTCTTTTTTTGCCGGCCAAACATTTTTCTACATCTAAATTGGACTTAAGAAGATAAAAAAATCATCGACAAAGAAGCAGTATTGCTGCCATACAGACTAAGGTTTTGTCGAAATGTTATCGTTTGGTTGTATTGTAACCATAAAGAAGACATCTGAAACAGGGACGCCAGATTTAATGTAGCGGTGAAGTATAAAAAAAAACTAACTTAATTTAATTAATTTGTTTTTCAGAATTCTAATCATTAATTTTGTGTGTTAATTATATTATTTATACCCATATTCCACTTGATGTATAGAATTCGATTTATTGTAGTATTCGTATAAGATATTTTAATTCAGTTGTTCCTAAAATATGCACCTTGTTCTACGTCGTTATACTATTACTTCGGAATAAGTAACTTCGGGTAGAATGGAGTAGTGAGACATTGCTGTTGGAGGGATGATTGTAGTATGCGATGACATGCCTTACCGTTGCACTTGTATTACTATTGTCATCATGAATGTCATTATTGATTGCAAGAAATCTAACTTTTTTTTGTTGGTTGTGGATTCTTGCACACTGTCACTGTAATTTAAATAATCATTTTTTTTGTACGATGGAATATTGGCAAAGCGTGAATAACGAACCTTCCCAGCTACTGAAAGCTATCCCAAAACTAAGGTGTGCAACATTGTGTCATACGGTCCCTGTCCGAAACAGGGACCGTAAAGGGTCTATTATATTCATGTCTGGTAGCCCTAAAAAGGCTTCCATGTGGCTTCACCACTACTTTTGTTTAGCGAGTAACGGTTATAACCCGCTTAAAATAAGCTTGCGGTAATGTACTAGTGGTGTTGAATTAACTTTTAATTACAGTGAATTTAGTTTACCGAAAATTCTCATAATCTCGTTCAAAATTGTTCCTCAGCGTTCTACAACTCATGGTGTATCACTTGTTTGATGGTCGACATCAGAAATTCACTATTGATGCTCCGTTATTCGGTTCGCTGGTGAATTTGTAATGTTGATTTTCTGCTGATAGTGAAATCATTATTTAATTGGTTTAATTTGTAGCAGCTCGAATATTCGACTCACCGATATTCGATTCTGCCACAAACAAAATAATTAGTGAAATTCAAATATAAACCAACTTATTTGAATTAAGCGTTCACTAACCCCATCACATATCAATCTATCCAACCATCACATATCCAATAGCCGAACCACTCCTATAAAACATTTATAGTAAAGCGTGTCGCCACTAACAACATCACCACGAACAACGATGTTCGGTGATGCAACACTTAACAAAAAGTGCAATGTTCACCGTCGCCGGCGCATGTGTTCCTTCAACACAAAACGAAGACGAAGGCGACGTCACAAAACAAAAACAACAAATTCATTCGACATTACCAAAACAGATACAACAAGAACACAAACAAGCGAAAAAGCAACACACGTTTTTACGCAACGTAAGGCAGCCATATTTTACGCCTTATAATATTTAAGTGGTGGTGAATTATCATAAATTAAAAATCATAGATAAATAAAATAAATAAATGTATACAAATAAAAACATTTTAAATAAATAAATATATATACAATAAATAGTATAATTTATAAATAATTACAAATAAATATTATGTGTTATGTGTACGTGTAAATCATTCTTGAGAAAAATACGGGCCGGATAAAAACACATAGTTGGAGCCGAAACTAACAATTGGTGACCTACGACGGCGGTTTTTACCGCAGTAAAAAAAAATAACCACCTAAAATCACGCGGGCAGTGAATAAAGAACGTGGGTAGGGCAAACCCACTCACCAACGAGGGACGACGCGGGAGAATAAAAAACGGTGAAGCGACCGACCCTCACCGCAACGCAGCAGCAGAAGTAACAACAACAACAGCATCGAGGACCATCAGCAGCAGCAGAAACAACAGCGGCAATACAACAAAAAATAAACCGGTACAAAGTTTTTTTTTATACACATTTTTTTTCTTTAAAAAAATTTAAATTTCAAATTTTTAATTTTATTTTTTTTTTATTAACGTAAACTCAATTTTTATTCATTTTCCAAATTAACGTAAAATCACTTTTTCTTTAATTAACGTAAACTCAATTTTTATTCAGTTTTCAAATTAACGTAAAATCATTTTCAATTGTAAGATTTTTATTCATATACATTTTTCACCACCACATCGTTTCCCATTCAAAAGCTTCACACACGGGTCGTTTCTCGCAGCACGTCCTCCCGCCATCACCGTCGTGGTTCAACAAAAAAAATAAAAAGAATAATAAAAGGTATTTCTCAATACCGCAACCACAACGGTGACAACAACACAATCCGTCGCAAACAATTTTCTCGCATTTCTTTTTTTTCATATTCTTTTTTTCTCATTATTAATTATTTTTTTTAACGAGCCCCCCCCAATATAAGGTAGGACGAAAGGAACTCCATATTCGGGGGTTTCTCAAAATATTGTATTGTTGTATTTTTTTATTGTATTGGTGTGTTTTTAACAAAAGAACAAAATGCATGATGTCATACACATCAACCAACCAAGCGGCAGTCAAGTCAATGTACCATACCGGCGACAACCACAAAATGAACGCAGTGGAGACAGAACTCCCCGTTCAACAACACAAGCACCAAACACACTCGAAGCAAGACTGGCGAGAATCGAGTCTAGACTCGACGAACTTTTTCGAGGTCGAAGCCGTTCGCGTGGGCGACGAGCTCCCTCCACAAAAAGAATCCGCAGTCCCAGCAACAACACATACCGACACGGTAATTGCTGGTTTCACGAGAAGTTTGGAAAAGCCGCCAGAAAATGCACGCCACCGTGCAATTTCATCACGTCGCAACCATCGACGTCCGCGGCCGCCGTAAACATGGACATTGATCACAATTCAAAAAACTGCTAAAGTCACGGGTTGAGAGTATCACACCTCCCCTGACACCAACTTATACGTCACGTTTGTTTGTGTACGATAGACACAACAAACTCACCTACTTAGTCGACACTGGCGCTGACCTTTCGGTTATTCCAGCTATGAATTTCAAAATGAATTATACAATAGCTAATCGAAATTCAAATCTAGTCTTATCGGCTGCCAATGGTTCAATCATCCACACGTACGGCACAAAATTGCTTAACGTGGATATCGGACTCAAACGAACCTTCACGCACGCTTTCATACTAGCTGCAGTGAACCGTCCGATCATTGGCGCCGATTTTCTAAGCAAATTCGGACTTCTTGTCGATGTCAAACACAAACGGCTGATTGACCCAGCTACAAAGCTGTCAATAAACGCCACAATGGTTCGTGTTAACACACCAACACCGATCCATTTTAACATCGACAACGGCTACGGCACTCTGCTCAAAAAGTACCCACTACTTACAGCAGAGCCGAACTACAAAATGCCAGTCCGACACAACGTGGTTCATCACATCGTCACAGAAGGCCATCTTCCCGTGTCGAGACCACGCAGACTAGATCCGGTGCGTCACAAAGCTGCACAAGCAGAATTTCAACACATGGTGGAATTAGGAATTTGTCGAACATCGACATCTTCCGTCTCTTGTCCATTACACATGGTCAAGAAGAAAGATCAAGACTGGAGGCCATGTGGGGACTATCGGCGTTTAAACACGGTTACGATACCGGATCGCTACCCGATACCCCACATTCAAAACTTCACCATGCACTTACATGGCTGCAAAGTTTTCTCCAAACTTGATCTCATCAGAGGTTATCACCACATTCCCGTGGCACCTGAAGACGTTTTTAAAACGGCAATCACCACACCATTTGGCCTCTTCGAATACACCCGAATGCCATTTGGATTACGCAATGCCGCGCAAACGTTTCAGCGCTTCATGAACGAAGTCGTTCGAGATCTCGACTTCGTTTTCGTCTACATAGACGACATTCTTGTGGCATCTCAAACTGAGGACCAACACAAACTCCATCTGGAAACACTTTTCCAACGACTTGTCGAGTTTGATGTTCACATCAAGAGCTCAAAATGCGTCTTCGGCGCATCCACTCTTGATTTCCTCAGCCACAAGATTACCGCTAATGGCATCCTTCCGTCACAAGAACGAATCAATGCCATTAAAGAATTCCCAGCTCCAACCTCAATCAAAAGTATTCAGCGATTCATCGGCATGGTCAACTACTACCACCGATTCATACCAAAGCTCGCTGAAATACTCAACCCAATTCACAGCCACCTGGCAGTACTACTACGTAAGCCCAAAACCGCCAAGAACTTCTCTTGGCCTGACGAATGTCAACACGCATTCACGTCACTCAAGGCTGAATTGGCACGCACAACACTCTTGTCTCATCCACTGAGCGACTCAAAGCTCAGCATTACTACTGATGCATCAAACACTGCTGTCGGAGCAGTCATGCAACAGTACAACGACAAGTGTTGGGAGCCCCTGGGATTCTTCTCAAAGAAGCTCTCGGATGCCGAAAAGAAATACTCTGCATTCGATCGGGAATTACTCGCAATATATCTAGCAATCAAACACTTCAGATATTTTGTCGCGGGTCGGGACTTCACAATTTACACCGACCACAAACCTCTCACTCGAGCAATTCAGTCTAAAACTGAACGCAATCCAAGGCAAGCACGCCACTTGGATTACATTAGTCAATTTACCACGGACATCCAGCATGTTCAAGGTACCGAAAACGTTGTCGCGGATACACTTTCGCGCACAACATCAAACGAAACGGCCACAGTCGAGACTCACTTCGACTGCAACAAAATCGCACAAGCGCAAAAAGCAGACTTGGAACTTCAGAATTTACTTTCTGGTTCTGCTTGTCACGCCAGTTCATCACTGAAACTGGAGCTTTTCAAACTACCTGGCCTCGAAATCTACTGCGAAACATCTACGGGTGCAAATCGCCCGTACATCGCAGAGCAACTACGTCGAACCATCTTCGACACACTACACGGTATCTCACATCCTGGTGTCCGCGCAACTCGTAAATTGATTACTGCTCGATACTTTTGGCCCAGCATAAACAAAGACGTGACCCATTGGGCACAATCCTGTTTATCCTGCCAAAAATCGAAAGTCCAGCGACACACAAAATCGCCTCTTGGACAATTCGCAATTCCACCTGGTCGATTCGAGCACATTCATTTGGATGTCGTAGGACCACTTCCTCCATCCAATGGATACTCATATCTACTCACCTGTGTCGATCGTTTCACTCGATGGCCAGAAGCGTACTGCATGAGCGACATGTCTGCAGCAACCATTGCCACCACATTCGTTCAAAACTACGTATCACGATTTGGCGTTCCACTTGACATCACCACTGATCAAGGAACCCAATTCGAGTCGAAGCTCTTCTCGGAGTTAACGAAACTCCTCGGCTCGCATCGGATACGTACAACGGCTTACCACCCGCAAGCCAATGGCATGGTCGAACGTTTCCACCGCCAGCTCAAAGCTGCTCTCAAGGCCCGAGGCAACACAATTCACTGGAGCTCCGAAGTACCAATCGTTCTACTTGGTATTCGAGCAACGGTTAAAGAAGATTTGAAGTGCTCACCAGCTGAAATGGTTTACGGTCAAACCATCAAGCTACCCGGTGAGTTCTTCATCGAACATCCTCTACCGTCTCCATCCACAACCGACACAGTCATCGACCAACTCCGCACCACCATGCAAAATATTATCCCCACGGCAACAAGACCAACGAACGAAAACAACATATTCGTTCCAAAATCGCTCAACAATTGCGATTACGTCTTTGTCCGGGTTGATAAGGTTCGAACTGGATTACAATCTCCATACGATGGGCCATACAAAGTTATACGCCGCTTACGCAAGCAATTCATTGTCTCAATCAAAGACAAACACCACTCAATCTCCATCGACAGATTGAAACCGGCGTACGGTATTCTCAACACGGCTGATCAAATATCAGCCAGCAAACGATATAAAACCGTCCGGTTCAACGTATAACGTCTCAAAACCAATGGTTTCTCATCTGGAGAGGGGGTACTGTAGCAGCTCGAATATTCGACTCACCGATATTCGATTCTGCCACAAACAAAATAATTAGTGAAATTCAAATATAAACCAACTTATTTGAATTAAGCGTTCACTAACCCCATCACATATCAATCTATCCAACCATCACATATCCAATAGCCGAACCACTCCTATAAAACATTTATAGTAAAGCGTGTCGCCACTAACAACATCACCACGAACAACAATGTTCGGTGATGCAACATTTAACAAAAAGTGCAATGTTCACCGTCGCCGGCGCATGTGTTCCTTCAACACAAAACGAAGACGAAGGCGACGTCACAAAACAAAAACAACAAATTCATTCGACATTACCAAAACAGATACAACAAGAACACAAACAAGCGAAAAAGCAACACACGTTTTTACGCAACGTAAGGCAGCCATATTTTACGCCTTATAATATTTAAGTGGTGGTGAATTATCATAAATTAAAAATCATAGATAAATAAAATAAATAAATGTATACAAATAAAAACATTTTAAATAAATAAATATATATACAATAAATAGTATAATTTATAAATAATTACAAATAAATATTATGTGTTATGTGTACGTGTAAATCATTCTTGAGAAAAATACGGGCCGGATAAAAACACATAGTTGGAGCCGAAACTAACAAATTTATTTAATTTATTTGTTTTTTTTTTAATTTCCATCCATACTTACTTTGTTATCGATTGATGGTGTATCTGTCGATTTAACTGTTTCTGATTCAAAATATTTTGTAATTTGTTAAATGAGATTGTGTCTATATAGTTCAACATTTGATTTCTTTGAGAAAATTAGTTTTAAATCTTCATGTTATGGAAATATTTAATTCGTCGGATTAAACAAAAAAAATTATTATATCTGCAAAATATACAGGTGCTGCTGCATTGCATTGGTTTGTTACCATATTTTTTTTTATAACTCTTGTTAATAATTATATCATATTATAATTTAGTACAATACATTTAAAAAAAAGAATTTTGCTTACTCCGCGACTCGTTAACTGCTGACGAGATAAACGTAGAATACCTAATTCGTGATATATCTGGATATCAGGTTGGAGCTGAAAGAAACCAAATAGATTCAATTAAAAAAGAAATTAAGGAACCCCCATAGCCCCTACTGATTCACATATTAACGAAAAACCAGAATCCGAATTGGCTAAAATACATCAACAACTGTCAATAATTGACGAATTATTAGAGAACTTAGATAATAATGCCTATTTAAAACAGAAACAAAGGGTGATGATAAACATTATTCACTGTAAAGGTAGGGCATTACGATTAGCTAAGTCTCTTCCCGATTTATCCTCCGTTTCTTTTGTGGTCAGTGCATTGAACCGAATCTCGAGAAATGCAGGTAGAGATGTGCGAAAAAGTGAACTCGAAACCTTAAAAAATAGCGATTTAAGGCAACCTTTAACGTTTCCTGCTGGTAAGCCTAAAAGAAAGGTGAACGTCGAAAAAGGAGAGACAATTACAAACAAAGGTGCTGTTCCAAAGTTAGCATCTGAACTGGAGTCTGAGGCTGAGCATCGATTTTCAGAAAAATTAGAAAGACTCTCACAGGAATTTCCTATAAAACTCTACATCAATCCCTCGAGTAAATAAAAAGTATAAAGCGGATAAACGAAGTTTGTACATACAACCTGTGGTCTTCTGATGAAAGTGAACAGGAAACATCTACTTCCACTGATTCAGCAAAATCTTTTCTATATAAACACCATATCAACAAGAGGAGAATGTAAGGCATTGGACTTGGAAGACTTCAGATCCAACAAAATGGAAAATCAAATATTTTCTGTCAAGAGCGACAAAAAATTCGAAGATGATAATGTTCATGATTTTCTAATGAAACTGGAAGAACACGCAAAACAAGACTGGACATCCCGTCAAGAATTGGTCTTCTTGATACGTAATTACGTGAGAGATAAGTCGAAAAGTTCTATTATATATTCATCCGAAAAAACAAAACTGCTAATTGTAAACAATTAAAGAAAGCCTTTTTGGATAGATTCAGCAAACAAGAAAGTGAGCGAGCAATGCGGAGTCATATTAGACATAGAACACGAGGCCCAAGAGAATCATTCAACGATTTTGTTTTGGATATCGAAAATGTTAATGGTCGACTTCCATTCGAAAACCATTACCGGACGGAGAACTACTAAAAGCTTTATTAGAAAACATGAATCCAGCCTTGCAAAATGTCACATGTAAGCTTCGCAAAGTATGTAATAATTTTGAAAAATTATGGCCAACATCTGGCTTTGGACGTGGATTTGTAGAATCACGCTTGAAACACAATAGTTGAGCAAATTACTAAACCAGTATATAACAAGGAGCCCGTGATTGATGCAGAATATAGAGATTGCGATGATGAATCAAATCCCGAGTCACCGAATGAAGTAAATGCATTACATCCACAAATGTTCATTGTATGCTGGAACTGTAAAGAACTAGGTCACCAATTTTCAAAATGTCCTCTGAAAAAAACACGATTTTTGTATTAGTTGTGAACTAGCTGGTTATTCATCAGAAGAGTGTATACGTTGTCTTAACAAACGGGCGGGAAATGTGCATACGAGCGCGACAAGAATGGGGGATGCGCGTTCAGAAAAATTTCTACATCCCAAAACTTCGACCACATCATCCCAAGTGTACCCAAAACAGACGAGTCCATTAAACTCGAAGGGCTAAAGGGCTATTTATTGAATCACCACAAACCTCATCAGATCGAATGTATCAACAAAGAAAGAACGAAAATTATATTTTAAATGTTGTAGTATTTTCACCATAAATAGGATGTGTGATGGTGATCCACGTCCATACGCAAAAATTAATATTCAAGGTTATTCTATTCTGGGACTGCTAGACAGTGGTGTTAGCGTTAGTATTCTGGGGAAGGGATCAGAAAATTTAAATAAAACTCTGGGAGCAAAAATTAGAAAACTTAATACCCACATTCAAACTACAGATGGGACCACTATAATACGGTATTGGGGTATGTAAATTTTCTCGTCACTTATTTGAAAACTTCTAAGATGATACGATTTTGTGTAGTACCTTCACTCCAAGCAAATGTTTACCTTAGAATAAATAATTAGAATTAATTATGTATACGTATTTTGGTAATAAGTTGAAATCCATTATAATAACATTTTTACAAAAACAGTCGTAAAAATATTTCTAAGAATAATTTCACACAATTATCATATGAAGGTCTCAACCCTAAAAATTAGAAATGATTATTTTTGAATTGTTGTGATTTTTTGCAAAAAATTATGGCCTTGTCTCGGAATTGTCGGCATGTACAATAATTATCAGTATTCGTGTACTCTAAATATCATCCTACTGAGAAAACTTTCATATCATCTAACTACTAATAAAAATTATTAAAATATGTGTAAACAAATAGATTATATATTATCATGTCATGGCGTGGTGTTTAATCTATCAGTATATGTATAAAAATAACACGAAAACCCAAAACTAATGTTATCAGTCAATATCATACAGTTAAATAACAAATTGATTCGAAAATAGATGACAATAAAAAGACATGCAATAGAACACCACAATGATAGAGAAACCGGAGCCTCAATTTATCGATCCTAATGTCCAATCTGCATACATCGAGAATTTATCACTAAATGTGTGCTTTATGTGGCTAGAGATTGAGGTAATATCAATAGGAACCCGAGAAGGAAATGGCCAGAATCAGATGAAAAATTAAATGTCATTTTTAATGAAGACGACTGTGAGTTTCGTAGCAAATCGTCGCTTGCTGCCACAAATATTCAATTTATAACCACATCTATTTCTCGTTGTAGCCTCCACCTACATGAACATTCTGGATCATAAACGTTAAACTGGGTTAGTCGAAAAAAAAACTCCAGCGTCATCCTCGAGTATGGTATAAATTCAGTAGGGTCAATTGATGATTATCATCAAGTGGCGGAAATTACGTAGTACCAATTTTATCATTTTTTGTCATTAGTAAATTAGAAAAACAAATTTATATGGCGAAAAAATAACCAAAAAAGATCTGTTGAAGAACCTGTTGGGTGTTATTTGTGTTTTGTGTGTTTCAACAAAAACTTAAATTATTTTATTTATTTCTTATTGACAAATTCGATCATCCAATTGAAAAATAAGAATAAACAAGTCATTTATAGTGTAACCTGTCGAATGGTAGTGTAAAATGGGAAGGAAACTGAGGAATATAGAAGATAGAACTATAGATGTTTATAACAATAAATCGGTAAGCTTTGAGTATTAAGTTAATAAAAACGGGGATTAGATAGCAAAATAAAAAATGTACATGTATCTCCATGCAGTAAGTTGAATTCTAATTGAAATTTTAATTAATTAGAGATTAACAGAGCGTTTCGAGGCGGAGTTGGTGTTGCTCCTCAGTTTGGGATGCCAAAAGAATGTCGTCAATGTAGACAAAAACGCAGTCGAGCTCTCGAACGACTTCGTTCATGAAATATTGAAACAGGGAGAAGTTTTGAATATGAGGTATCGGCTAGCAATCCGGTATCGTAACCGTATTTAAACGCCAATAGGCCTCCAATCGTGATCTTTCTTTTTGACTGATAAGACTAAATCGGAATCGCGACTGAATATTGTGTAATTCAATTTATAATTCATTGCTGGATTAACCGAGAGATCAGCGCCAGTGTACACTAAGAAGGTGATTTTGTTTGTTCGGTAGTACACGAACAAACGGGGCGTATAAGGTGTGCTGTGAGTAACGTAAATCTCAACCCGTTGCTTTAGTAGTTTTTTTGGTCAATATCCATTTTTGCGTGTTGTAATTGCACGGTTGCGTCCATTTCCACGCGGGTTTTCCGAATTTCTCGTGGAATCAGTACATACTTTGTCGGTATCTGTCGTTGCTGAGACTACGGTATATCTTCCTTGAGGTAGCTCGTCAGGCACACTCGACTCGATTCGTGCGAGTCTTGTTTCGAGTGTTTCGGGTGCTGAACGGGGAGTTCTATCTCCACTGCGTTCTCAGGTTGTAGGCCTGGTACATGGTACATTGATTGTACTGACATTCTCTGCTGGCCAATGTTGACCACATCGTACATCTTGTCAGGGGTGCGTGGCAGTGTTTCAGTCGTGAAGGAGAATACCGAGCAATAAGTGCAGGGATTAAAGCTGCGACGTCTCGATCGGGAGGTGCTACTAGTGCTATTTTAATCAACTATGGCATTTTTTGGGGTGATCCTTGTATGTAATGCTAATGCGCAACACTCAATCTGGGGCACCACATACATCAACGAAAGGGATGAGTTAGTTTTTGAGAACTTATTAAATACTAACCTTTTGGTTTGTAATATTGGGCAAGAACCCACATTTATTATTAAAAATCGGCAAGAGGTTCTAGACGTAACCTTCGCCTCAGATAATATTTATCCTATGGTCAAGGAATGGAGAGTGGTGGGAGAACATTCTTTCTCTGACCATCGATAGGTTTAATTCAACCTTAAATAAAAATGCTAAAAGAATTATTAACGCTGGGGGCGCCTGAACCGCCAGCGATAGTGGAGGAACTGAATTGCAAAGTGAACACAATCACTAAAACCTGCAACCGTTCCTTCAATGCTGCTTGCAAAATAGTAGAGCCCAGAGGCAAGCAAAAGCCAACATGGTGGTCCAAGGAACTGAGGCCTTTATTAAAGCCAAAAGTACGAGAGAGGCTCAATGTTGGGACTCCTATAAGGACGACTTAAAAGTATACAAAAAAGAATTAAGGAAGGCACAAAACAAAGGAGGTCATGGAGACTCTTCTGTGATCAAATGGATGAATTCTCCAAGACCTCTCGTCTTAGAAAGATACTGTCTACTAATTCAACCAGTCCCAGTTATCTAATTAAACCGGATGGATCTTGGACTGCTTCTAGTGAGGAATCTTTGAAACTTCTCATGAAACCCGCTTTATAGGAAGCTATGACGACTCGACAGAGACTAGTACTCATCGAAAAACACATTCATTGCGCATAGATGATATCGTAACTAAAAAACAGATCCTTTGGGCACTTGAAAGTTTAAACCCTTTCAAATCGGCTGGTCCTGACCGAAATATACCAATGGAAATCCAAAACATCTCGTCGATTATTCTCTCCTGGCTGGAAATAATCTTCAAAGGGTGTTTAAAGTTCGGTCTGTATTACGAGGAGGTAGGCGGAGGTCAGGGTGATATTTATACGGAAAGCGGGAAAAAACTCACATGGCTACCCAAATGAGTTAAGAGCCATAACTCTATCATCCTTTCTGCTGAAAACCCTGGAAAGGCTGATAGACATTTATATACGATCAAAAATAAAACCTACTGACTGGGCAATCTATACTCTCGAAGAGTTTTGTATGATGGCATTCCTTGATATTGAGGGCGCCTTGAACAATGTAGAGACGGAGGCAATTCTGGAGGGAGTTTCGCTCCTTGGGGTAGACTACCCTGTAAGTGGGTTAATCAATCATATGCTAAGGAGCAGGATGGTTAACTCGGAGCTTAAGGAATCCACCAATAGGAGGCGGGTGGCTAAAGGAACCCCGCAGGGAGGTGTCCTGTCCCCTTTTCTCTGAAACATAGCAATCAAGCTATTAGAGCTGGAGAAGGAAGCGTGCAGAGTGGATTGCCTATGCAGATGGCAGTAGCTGTTTCTGGAAAATATTTAAACACGGTTAAGGAGGTAATCCAAAATGCCCACCTATTTATTATGAGGTGGGCCATTAGATGTGGACTGGCAGTCAGCTCGTCCAAAATTGAACTTGTATTCCTTTACCAGGAAATTTATAATCCCGGTAGTAAACTCACCTATCTTAAACGGCATAAGACTAGCATTTACTGCTAATGCAAGATTTCTGGGCGTAATCTTGGACAGTAACCTTAGTTGGAAGCCCAACATCTTGGAAAGAGTAAACAAGGCTAATAAAGCCATGTAGTCGTGCAGAAACACAATCGGCAAGAGATGGGGTCTGGAATTGGAGCTGGTGCACTGGCTATTCACAGCCCTAGAAAGACCTATACTTATGTATGGGGTGAGCGTGATGGCCAGCTCTTGAAATAGTAACCTACAGGAAGCGAGTCGAAGCATACAGTTCATTACGGACGATTGAGGTGGTCTTGACATAGTTGAAATATAATGTGTTATCCTCGATTGTTATCGCAATTTATATGGACAGTTAGGCGGCAATAAAGTCGCTGGAATCAGTTTCTCTGACATCAAGAGTTAGTTTGCTACTCATCTCTAAATGAGATGAGTGAGCATTTCAACATTCGGATTGTCTGGGGCCCCGGCAACGCGGACGTCAGGAGAACTGCAGGGTGGACCAACCAGCTGGGCATGGTACATTTCTCCAATTGCTACCGGAAATCGCAAATTTGGGGATGTCTATTAAGGCGCATAAGACAGCTCCTAAAAAAGAGGCAGTACCCTCAGCGAACGAAAGGCGGACGAACACTCTCACATGTCGTGTAGCAAGATAATTCTGGCCAAAGCTGGACTTGAAACGCTCAAACACACTAATCTCCCTACGTAGACGTTAATTAACAACGACCGTGGGGATACTCACAGGACACTGCCTACTTGAAGAACACGCGAAGAGGTTATAGGTCTAGAAGCAAATGATATCTGCCGAAGCTGTATGAGCCAGGACGAGGAAGAGATGGTAGTCCACTTCCTATGCTCAGGTCCGGCCTTAGCACACAAAAGGCATAAACATATTGGTAGGTTCTTAATGGACAGCCTCGGTGATTTCGAAAACTGTAAAGTGCAAGTTATATGACAATGCAATTAGTAGCTCAAACTGGTTCAATTAAGGGTAACAGGGAAGTAATATCCTGTGGTATCACAATGGACCGTCACCGGCCTAAGTCTGCAATAGCAGCCATTCTCTAACCTAACCTAACCTAACCTAATGGGTGGGTTTAGGAAAACTAGAAACTTGTATTAATCATTGCTGGCTGAAAAAAAAACGAATTCTAAAGCCGCAATGTTCATTTAGGCGGGCTTCTAAATTCTTTGAATAGTCCATCAAATTAATAAAATGACCCAAATAAAAGATTACATCTACACCACCCACATAATTGTGAACAGATTGTATATCAAGCTCCCCACTGATTATTGTCGGCAATAAAATATTTCATTCGACGCTAGAAATATCGTAAAAAAATTAAAATCTATATGAAGTGGCTAGATCGAACCGAAAATCTAGAAAATTTGTTATATAGAGTGATACTTACAGCAGCTGGGTTGTTTCTAACGAAAATTACAAGTTCGCTGATCGTAATTCAGGTAGACCTGTTCCATATGCCTGCTCAGATATACCTTTGCACTTTTACCTGATGGCCACACGCGCAGGTCAACTAGATATAATATTACGAGTCGTATGACCATATCATCGAAAATTATTGTTTTAGCAGCTGTTGTCTTATTAGTTGTAAGTAATATAATTCTGATACCCGAAACAGTTTCGTAATGCTGTAAATAATTGAAACCAACGAACAATTTTTTTCCTAGGATAAAATTAAAACTCACGATTAGACACACCATTTACCATAAAATGGAATCCTTTAACGACACGTAAATATAATCATTAACTATTTATTTAATGATTGTGCAGTTGGCTTGAGAATAGTATGTTTGCTTTACATGAAGAAGGAAAACTGTTTCTCCTAGACAATGGATGCTATATACAGATTGATAATACCTTTTTCATTGGTGAGTTGCATAATTTCATATCAGTGATAATTCCATACTTCTAAGTTCATTTGATAGAGGTTAAATTAAATCATCAATTCACATTGCTTTGAATGCCTTGCGAATGAAATTTTGTATTTAGTCCGATCGCCTCAAAATAACTGCATAGTTTTATCAGTAACACGCTCAAGTAGACCTGCATAGGTACGCCTGTACGTGTATACCTCACAGGTATACCTGAACATGTGTAATCGGCTTAAACGATAGTTCTTTGAACAGTTTATATTTCTTGAAATATTATTTTAATTGTAAGCAATAGATAAGTAAAATTTGAAATCTGAATGTTGTAATTTTATTTTTTAAATATGAACTACATGTTTACGACAGTATGAAATGTTCATAATTAAAGTTTTATTAAAACACGAATTTTAATTTTTTCAGAGAAGCCGGGATAATGAAATTGCAGTCGCGGTATCCCGAGGCATTCAAATTATTTTACAGTTAGTATGTAAATAATTCATTTGCATAATAAATGATATCAATGACCACAAACAAGCTAAATAAATAAATTCACTCAAATTATATCTATGCTTCTAGAATAACATACCAAAATTTAAATTTCAAAACAAATAATTATAAACGTACATTTGTATGTATATACATAGGTATGCTAATTTAATGTTGGAAAACACATAAAAAGACAAAGTAGGTACAAACAATAAAATGAAATAAATTAAAAAGAGAACTTTCTTGCTTGCTAAATGTGTTATTTCTCAAAATATAATTGGACATCGCGCATACTAATAATCTAAATTGTTTATTATTTTACTTATTAAAAATATGAACGAAAGGAAAGACAAGACTTAACATTAAATTTAATGCTTTGAAGTTGAACTTACTTTTATATAATGGAAATAAGTTAAATAGAGTATATCTCATCTAATAAGAAAATAAAAAGAAAATTAAAATGGAAAACTTTATAATGAAATGCGCTGAGAAGATGTACATATAATTTATGTATATAGAGAAGCGCTATAACGTCAGATTTATAAAAGAGAACTGTGTATGTATACAAAAGTTTGGTAAAAGCAGCTTTTTATTTTATTTTAATGTCATCAATTTTTTTCCCCCGTTCTACGTATAGTGACATGAATATTCGAATTTAAATTTGTAAAACGAAATGAATGGATGTTATTGAACTTTTTTCTATTCAAGTTTAATAAAAGTTACTTCGTTCCGTTTTGAGTTTATGAACATAAGTTGTACTTGGAAATAACTGTGATAACGAGGCCATATAGCCATTCTCGGAAATCAGGTAAATTGATGCAAATTTTTGGTGAGGAAAACGATGTAGTCAAAAGTGTAACATAACTCTTGAAACCGAAGTTTACCGATATTTGTGCAACATTTTCATTTGGGAATAGAGTGCTGCGAACCAGTTTTGGCAAAGCATTTTACCATTCTTTAAGTGTCTAAAGATGGCAGTTGTGGTCATCAAATTTCAATTTGTTACAAAATCTCTGCCCCCTAAAATATTTAGCAATTTGCTCTACACCGAGCATTAAATGAGTTTTACGACAAGGCGTGCTCTTTGAAAAACTGGTTCATGCGCATGGAAATAGGTTCAAACGGTTTCTCTCAAACAAAAATAAACATTTTTTTCAAAAATTGAATAACTTAATTTTAGTTACTATTTGATTGTAATACTTCAATTATTTGTAAATTGTAAAATTAGACGGCAATATGCTACCTGAATTTGTTGAATGAGTTCCTATTAAAGCATAATTAAAAGTTCTCTGTGGCTACGGTTCTGAGGAGTTTAACTACGTATTATGCAGTGAAAATGTGATTCCATTCTAAGCCGTTCGAATTATCATACAAGTTGTATTATTAAATATAATATAAGTATTATTATGTAACTGTATTTTAATATCTTACAGATCCATTATATTTAAGAATAAACAAAAACGACTTTAAAGTTTTGTTAACAATATCAATTTGTATAACCAACTTTCGGGTGGTTTTTCTGACCATGAGATTGTCTTTTTTAATTATGTTTGTGAATCTGAAAATTTGTCAAGAACCACAGCATATTTAGACTATCGTAATATTGGATTTGTTATTGGAAGTTAAATCAGTTGATGGTAAAATTAACCTCCTAAATGATATGATTAGGCGGCTGTTTTATTTGTTTGTGCCGATGCGGAAAAAAGGGGTTAGTAAAATTAATAGTCCTCCGTGGTTTAATAACAGCTTACGATCCTTAATTAACATATGTGATTTTGCCTTTTATCGATTTAAGCAAGATAGGACTAACTTGGTGCTATTTCAAGAGCATAAAACGCTGAGAAATCGGGTCACTACTAAAGGGTGATTTTTATAGAGTTACACAAATTTAAATCATAATAAAACAAAGAATATATTTTTAATATCAATGAAACGGACTTTATTGGATAGAAAATTTTATGACATTAATGTTTAAATATGATTTCGCCATGTGGCCGACACGGCTGCCGCGAACAAGGCGCAATCTGGAACATCAATTTTCACAAACTTTTCGTAGCATTTGCGGCCGTTTTTTAAGACATATTTACCAATGACTCCGCCAACCCATAAAGCGCACCCAAACAGTAATTTTCTGTGGATGTAATGGTGTTTTGTGGATTATCCTTACTCCAAATGCAACAGTTCTGCTTATTTACGTACCCCCATTCAACCAAAAATGGGCTTCATCGGAGAACAAAATTTTGAATGGAAATTTTGATAAAAAAATTTCATGCTGTTCTATCAGGAGTACCACAAGGATCAGTATTAGGATCTATTTCATTTTCTATCTACATCAATAATCTGCCATCTCGATGGTGAACTTAAGTTTGACAAGCACGTAAGTGAAATTAGGAGAAAGATTACTTTTGGTCTGAGAAAGTTATGGGGTCATTTCAGATTTGCTGATGTAAAACTTAAAATAAAGTTTTCTTATATACATCCTTTCATATTTTCTATACTGCCATTCTTCGTTTTTTGGACTATCAAGGAACAATTTTCCAGATTAAATCTATCTTTCAATTTTTGTATTCGATATGTTTAAAATTTGAAAAAGTTTGACCATATTTCTGTGTATAAGTTCACTATTGGGTTGCGATCTAACCACGTTTTATGACTTTCACGTGGTTACATCAATTTATAAAATTCTTCAGGAAAAGAAGCCTTCCTATCTGTATGGGAAACTTTCACGTCTGAGACCTCTACTCACTGGCAATATTTTATTACCGAAGAACCGGAGTAAAGTTCTTAATAGTTCATTTTTTCTCAGAGGAAGTGGCTTATGGAACTCTTTGCCGTCTAACATTAAATCGTCATCATGATTAGGCATTTTTCGTGTAGGCAGGATTATTCTATTATAAATATCTAATTATTATTATTATTATTATTATTGTTATTATTATTTTTATTTGTATAATTTTGTTATTAATATTATTTTTATAGTTTCTATTATTTTGCAAATATTTCTTTTTATTTTTATTTTAGTTGGTATTTTATATTGTTTTAGTTTTAGTTTATTTTTTGTTTCTTACCTAAACTTGTAACGGATTCAGCGTATTGTAATATGTTTATAACTTGTATATGTGAAATTTTAATAAATAAATTAAAAAAAATAAAAAAAACGAAGAAAATCATCACGTCATTTCAAAAATCATCAGGGAAACGATTGTTTTTTTTCGTTACAATGAGCTACGGACGGATTAGATATATGTGATATTTTTTTGTTTCTCTACCGAGGTGGAAATGACACCACTTCGAAAAAATTGCGTCTATAAAAAAGACGATAATCGACAGACTGCGACTCAGCCAGAAGCCTGTTAAACCGCTTATTTTCTGATTACGACTCGGCGACAAACACTTTCACAGTTACTTTGCAAAATGCTGGCAGTCTTGGTGGATCAAATTTCTGATCCGCAGTGTTACAAAACTACATGCATGAATGAGTGCGAATTGGTGAAAATTGCAGAATCAGCAGATACAATTATGGAAATAAACAGGCCCACAATCAGGCAGTTACAATCTTTCTAAAACGCCTCAATTCATGGCAACCGACCCTAGTCATGTGTTGTAAGCGACCAATAACGCTTTATCAAAAAGCTTCAACAATTGCATCAACAACGAGAAAACACTTCGAGATGTGCATCGAAAACAAAATATTGAAAACCATCGCCAGCGCAGCAAATCTCTATCCGGTTTTCAAATCAAAGTCTTTCAAAATTGCTGGTATCATTTCAAATTTTGGTCAATCGAGTTGGAAAATGATTAGGCTCACTAGGCACTCTATGCGGTAAATGGTAGCAGTCATTCATGTTGCTGTCTAGATCTACTCGAGAAACAAAACAGCTATTTCTCATAGAAACCCGAGGCCTTACTTTCCATCATTACTCCCACACCACGAGAAAAATCCTTAATATCAGACTTTAAATTGTTCGCCGCAAACTCTAAACTGATTGAAACGTTAGACACTAAAAAATTAACATTGAAGTAAGGTTTACGTCGTCAATTCACCTGCGGAAATTCACGATCGCTAATGTTGAGAGATGTATTATCGGAGCCAATTTTCTGCTACACTATGGTCTGTTAGTTGATGTCTAAAATAAAAAATTGATCGATCTTTTGATTTTCATGGCAATAGAACGTCAGTAGTTTTGTTGCATGAAAACATAAAAATAGCAAAGCATCAAAAAGTAATTCATATCAAAAAGTAATTGGACTACTCCCCTCCACATCACAAAGAGACTATATGACGAGGTAATTGCGGCTTAAATCCAAAAAAAAATCTGATCGATACCCGATACCGTTCGTTACGGATTAAAACCATCCGCTAGAAAATGGCAACCTTATGCGGCGTATCATCAGATCTCAATCGATGAGGCAGATATCGATAAAACGGCCTTATATACTCCGTTCAGTTTATTCGAGTATGACTTTTAGATTACGAAATGGGGCTTAGATATACCAGCGGCTTATCCATTGAATTTTTCATGATACTAAATTCGTAGTTGCATCTTCCACCTTATAGACCAACACATCGATTCACATAAATTTACAGGACGCGGGAATGGTTATTAATTTGAATAAAGCACGTTCGGTGAAAAACAAATTAGTTTTCTAGGATTCTAAATATCAAGTGTGGTTGTTAAACCGGCACAATCTCGAATAGAAGCAATAACAAATTTCTTGAGTAAAATAAATGACTATAGCATTTTAAAACCAAATGCTGCTCAAGAACAAGTCAAATTATATGAATTTCTCGAAGACCGAGAAAAACATATAAACCCCTTACAAACGCATTTCATTTAACAGTTCAATACACGTCTAACCTTCAGCACATTTATAGGAACGAATCACTAGCGATCGCAGGTATACTAGATAGCTAATTCATTGCGTATGAACAACGATAAATTGTAGCAAATTTGTGTACTTGCCAAAATGATGCCGATGATACCGAACTCAAACCATTAATTGAGGACAATGAAAGTCTAAAATTCATAAAATGCCAATTTTTGTAACATACAAATTCTTATATTGTGATGTTTCGGCCCACCGAGACCATAAGTTCCAAAAAAATTGGAAACGCTATGTTTTCGAAGCATTTTACAATATCTCACAACTGCAAGTTCGAAATTCAGCCTAGCTAATTAGAAGTAAATTCGTATGGCCAGCGATAGACGTCCGTTTATGGATAAAATGTAGCAGTAATGGATAAAATGTAGCAGTAACTGTCAAAAGTGGAAAATCATAAATTATTCTATCGTTAGCAATCGGTTTTCCAAAATACATATCGACATAATCGTCCTTTGGGATCATCCGAAAACCATTGTTATTATTTGACGATCATAAATCGTTTCACGCGATGGCCGGAGGCTACTCCAAATTAATTCCAGCGATATTTGAGAAGAACAGGCGGTTGACGATAGTGATGGAAATCCTAATACTTTGGAAGAAACCGCTGAGAATAATTTCTGAAAACCCCGTCGACCCCAAGTTATCGAATAAATTTCGAAAAATTTACTATAAATTATAAAAGTAAAACTATAAATTAATTAAAATTCGTTTTTTCTTTATTTTCAATATTATATTTCATTTGTTTCATTTCTCATTTTCCCCGTTAAATATAATTATGAATGAAGGGAATGGCACCAAAAACATATAGATATTTAAAAAAAAAAATAAATAATTATGTAGTTATAAACATAATTATTTATTTATTTTTTTAAATATCTATATGTTTTTGGTGCCATTCCCTTCTTTCCTCGTGCATTTCCTTGTGCTTTTGATGCATTTTTAAAGAATCTTCGTGCCTTTTTCGGCAAATTTTTCTCTTGTGGTTTTTGCAGCTTCTCTTTTTTTTTGCTGGTTGGCTCGGTTCGTCAGTGTTATCCGGCAAAGATACGTACGGCAATATTCAAACCAGTAGCAACATTCGATGAACAAATTCGTTTAATATCTTGTGATTTACCTAGAATTGGAGCTGTTCTACCTGCAACACCAGTTGAAATTGTCTGGAACTCCGACATTTCTGCTGAGCGATCCGTATCGAATAGCTCTTCAAGTAGATCCTTATATGGTTCAATTGAATATCCAGCTCCTGTTTTGGAAATGTTATCCAAGGCATCTTTATATGCTCTCTTTAATGATTCTACTTTGTTTTCTATCTCATCTTTCGTAAATGAAATATCCTACCAGAAATTATGTATTTTAATATAAAGTTGTAGTACCACAGTAGTTTGTGTACTTCAAGTTCAACGAAATCAAGACAATTAGGCATGAATAATTATGTTACGCGGCGCCCTACAATTGCACGTCAAAAAATTATTTAGTGTTAAAAATGATAGTTAAAGGTATGCAGGCTCATTCTATAATCGAGGACAGTGGATTTGAAAAGAGTATTTGGCTGGTTTTGATCCAGCATATGTTTTACTTCATCAATCATCAGACCACTTTAAGCAGCCAGTTATTACCTTCTTTGTATGATAGTTCAAGTGCCATTATACAACATAAATTGCAGACCGCTGACTTTCTAACAATAACAAAAGACTTGTGGACCAGCTGTACCACTGAGCGATGTTTTTACACTGCTTTTCATTTTCAGAAAGGCATACAGCCGACAATTTCAAATCTAAAATTGGCAATATGCTACATAAATCGAATGTGCAAAAGAGGGTTCATACTGTTGTAACCGACTATGGAGCGAACATTGTTGTGGCCATGCATAACTATGTCGCTTATAAGAACTATTCGAGTTAATTACTGTTGAGCCGAGTGGGGGTCAACATGTCTTGAAAATGATTGCGCTTATTACTCGTCTTACTACAGCCCTGCTGAAAATTAAAGAAAATATTCATAGTACTTGTGGCAGAGATTTATTACGGGCTTATATTGACAGGTATCAGTAAAAAAATTGATAAAATAGATTTTAAATTAAACCAAACCTTCGTTTCGAGACCCTAGGTTTAAGAAACTTGCATTTTCGAATCTGTCAGCTGTTAATAAAGCAAAAGAATCAATTATTGCAAGAAAGACCTGAGTTACAAGCACAACCCGTTGAGCCAGGTTTAGAAAATGTAGGCACTAAAATCTTAATTTGGGATGATCACTCACCTGCAATAATAGAAATGAGTCAGTGAAATTGTTAAGTTTAATATACATTACGTTTATTTTATGTTTATTAAATTTTATAAATTTTCTCAGTGACCTGTAGAAAATTATGACTTGAATAATCCATCCGTATCATAAAATTAGGTAAGTAATCGAACTATTAAAATATTCATATCATTAGTTGCTAAAATGTAAACGATTGGGGTTAATTTCTAACGAGTAAGAAGTAAAAGTAACGAGTACTTGTGATTACTCAAAGAACCGAAACTGCACATCTCTACTCCTAATGAAGCTATTTTTAATCAGTCTGATATAATAAATCGGGAATAAATAAATAATAAAGCAAACATAATTTTTAAATAAGTAAAACTAAAGAAGAACCTCCAGTGCTGGGATGTTCTATCATGACTTTGATTCGCTTCGATAGACGTTTGTGTCTCTTTTTTTACGAACAAAATTGTATTCTATTTCGCAATTTATATTGCCTACTCGATTCTATTTCTATAAATTCATTCGATAAAATATCACCAATATTTTTATTTTCGATGGCAAGTGAAAAGAGGAAAAGAGATAGTTTGCAAATTTATTCTAACAGGCTGAAATCGCAATAGACAAAACGTAATTCAATAAACGCAATGGAGCACAAATTTGTTCGTAAAAAAAAAGACACAAATGTCCATCGAAGCGAATCGATGTGATGATAGAACATCCCAGCACTGAATTAATTGATCAACTAGTCATCAGAAACAAAACTCAACCAAAATTGTATAACAAGTAAAACATTAAATCACCCAAAAATAAAAAAGCGAAGTAAAAATAAAATTAAAAGTTAGAAAAATTAACAAATAATGTAAAATTGATCAGTCCAGGGATGCGATTCTAGAAGGTTAGATGATAATGAGATAAAATTATCATCGAGAAAATACAAAAGGCGATCCTGGTTAGTGATATACATATGATAAACTTACGCCCAAATTGGTGAACAAAATGAATATTTTTTCATTACATATTTACGACCGATGATAAAATTTATTTTCTATTGCCTATTCATGTTTTAACGTGTTTGGGTTTCGGTTTATAACTGTGAAATTTTGAACACCCAGTCAAATATTTTTTACGTTCGAAGTGAGTAATTATTTTAATTTAATGTATTTAATTCTAATCCTTTGAGTATCCTTTGCTTGTCGTAGGAGGCGACTAAACGGTTGGATCGCTGGGCTGACGACCCGCATCCGTAAAAAAATATAGTGTTTATAAAGTCAACAAAAAGAAAAATGGATACCGCCAAAACAACACCGGACCCCCGCTCAAGTACCCGGACACGAGATTTAGGATCGGCACGTGGAACGTGCAATCACTAAGGAAACCAGGAGCGTTAGAGGGCCTAATCACGTGCATGAAGGAGTATCGGCTGGAACTCGTTGCTCTTCAAGAAACTCGCTGGCCTAAAAGTGGAGACCATGTGTCCCAGGGCTATACGTTGTTCTACAGTGGAAATGACCTCGGAAATCTTGGAGCTGGATTTCTTATTGGGCCGCAGGTAAAGAACGCTGTTTTGGATTTCCAAGCAGTTAATAACCGATTGTGTAAGCTTCGCTTGCGCATGAAGTTAGCTAACCTGTCGATAATTTGTGTACATGCGCCCACAGAGGTCAGCCAGCCCCAAGATAAAGACTCATTTTACAATGACTTGGACGATCTGATGGGATCTATACCCGAACACGATGTTAGAATGGTAATTGGGGACTTTAATGCTAGAGCTGGCAGAAATCAGACCGACTTGTGTGAAAACATAGGTCCGTACTCCCGACACGAAACTGCGACCGATAATGGTGAGAGAATGATGTACTTTGCGGTTGCTCATGATCTTAGAGTAGCAAGCACATTCTTCCCTCACAAACACATACATCTTGAGACATGGACACATCCTCGCGGAACTTCCCGCAGCCAAATTGACCATGTGTTAGTTTCTAAAGGACGGGCTCAGGTTGTGCAGGATGTGAGAACTTATCGGTCAGCAACCAAATACGTAGGCAGCGATCATCATTTGGTCGCTGCAAAGCTACGATGGAAGTTTTCGTACAAGTCTGGGAACACAGCGAAACGCATGGTACGTTTCGACTGTGAAGGTCTGATAAATGAAGATCAAAAGAAACGATATCAGGATCTTGTCAGCGACAACATTAATGAAGCTAATTACCAGTCTGACTGCGTGAACTCTGTCTGGGGGGTACTGAAAACTTCGGTTGTCAGTGCTGCTCAACAGACTTTAGGTATAGTGAAAGTCAGACCCAAGAATGATTGGTTTGATGACGAGTGTCGTCTTGCAGTTGAGCAACAAAATATAGCCCATAATGAAGTGCAACAACGTCTCACAATCGCGAGGAAAAACAAGGCTGCTCTTGCAAGAAGGGCAGCTAAGCGGATTTGTAGACGGAAGAAGCGAGAATGGTGGAAGGCCGAGGTTCTGAAAGTACAACAACTCAGTAATGAGCGCAGTTCGCGTAATCTCTTTAAAGGAATTACTGGACTGAACCATACTTTCAGGCCTACGTCAACCGCCATTCGGGACCGGGATGGAAACCTCTGTGTCAACATCGACGCAGTACTTGACGCATGGAGTGGACACTTTACTGACCTGCTTGATGTCCATCATGCGTCACAGACTGTTGTTGAGCCACCTCTAATACAGACTGCGGAGATTTGCACTGAGGAGCCATCCCATGAGGAATTCACTAAAGCCATGCAGAGATTGAAACGAAAACGTGCAACTGGAGTGGACTGCATTAATTCGGAGCTCTTGATATTCGGAGGGGATACTTTGTTGAACTGTCTTTTCGACCTTATTCGATTAGTATGGCGAACCGAAGTTATGCCTGACGAATGGAAAGTGGCCGCGATATGCCCCATCTTCAAGAAGGGAGACCGCTTGAAGTGTGAGAATTATCGCGGTATAGCTCTCCTTTGCACAGCTTACAAGTTACTGTCATACATTGTATTGGATAGAATCACTCCTCTGGCGGAGGGCTTGGTTGGTGACTATCAAGGAGGATTTCGTCCGAAACGATCAGTCACCGATCAGGTCTTTTCGCTGCGGATGATTCTATCTAAATATTATGAGACATCCATCCCCGTACATCAGGTGTTCCTGGATTTCCGGCAGGCCTATGACTCGATCAATCGAGAGAGTCTATGGTCTGCCCTGGAATACCTAGGAATGCCAACAAAACTGGTACGACTATGTAGGATGACAGTGACGCAGTCTCAATGCTGTGTTAAAGTTGAGAACAGGCTATCGCCAAGTTTTGTAGTTAACTCGGGTGTTCGGCAGGGAGATGCTCTGTCCCCGATACTCTTTAATCTCATGTTGGAGTACATCTTTCGTAAAACTGAAACACCGCAGCGTAACATCTTATATCGCCAGTCCAATCAGGTGCTTGCATATGCAGATGACATATGCGTGATTGGCCTGAATAGCAACGGAGTGAAAGAAATACTTGATCCGCTTGTAGAGTTTTCAGCTTCTGTTGGACTTCAGATCAATGAGTCCAAAACGAAATACCTGATCTCAGGTTTTAGGGACAGTGGCACACCAGATTTTAGTAGTGGCCACCACACGTTTGAGGGAGTGAGGAGGTTCAAATATTTGGGTTCTCTTATCACTCACGATAATAGTGTGGGTGAGGTAATTAAAGTGCGGCTGGCAGCTGGCAGTCGTTCTCTGTATCCTCTAAGGCCACTGCTAAAATCTAAACACTTATCAAGTGCCGTGAAGCTGAAGCTTTACAAAGCGTTGATCAGGCCCGTTGTTATGTTTGGATGTGAAAGTTGGGCGCTGACGGATGAATACGAGAGATGGCTCCTAACATTTGAGAGAAGAGTCATGCGTGTGATCTACGGCCCAAAACGCGAAATAGATGGTACCTACCGAGCTCTGTACAATATCGAGATCAGAGATCTGATGAAGATCCCCGATATTGTACATGAAATAAGATCTCAGCGAGTACGCTGGCTCGGTCACGTTCTGCGTGCTGATCCGGAACGAATTGTGCAGCGATCTCTGAAAGGAGAGCCACCATATGGTAGGCGCAGAGGTCGTTGCCGGCGACGATGGCTCCACGATGTAGAGAACGACTTGGCCTCTTCAGATTGTCTTAGACAGTATGAAGACCATGCTCAGGATCGAAACCGTTGGAGCCGGGTTGTTGACTCAGTAAGGGGCCAGTAATGGCCTTTAATACTGTTTATTATTATTATTATTTAATTCTAATATTTATTCTAATAATAATAATATGGATTCAAGTTCATCTAAATTAAGAACGATCCGACCGAAACAAGGACCAAAATCTTCATTTGCTTCAATTTTTCGAGGATGAGTTGGCTAATGATAAGTATGTAAACAACATAATATATATTAATATATAGAATATATACGAAATTTTAAATATTCTAAGGTATGAGTCATATTAACAGCGTCCACGATCGAAGCCAGCAGTGGAGTGATTCGTACGGCTTAGTTCCATGTATGGGGCAAACAAAACCAATTATTGACCTTCATCAGCGACCATAGTGCAAACTGTTGAAGACCCAATTCCATATAATAAACTAAAATCCGCCGCACGTCACAAGTGAGTAAAAAACAAAAATACAATTTTTGACAGGTATTTTATTCTAATATAATCCACTGAACTGAAAACCATAAACAGTTTGCCCTGACACATCATACGTTAATTACTCGAATTAGTTTGTTTTTATCGGAATCGCGTTTATGTGTTGATGATAAATGCCAATGAAACGTCCGATGATATTTGTTTTTTTCATTGTCATATCATCGAACCGGAATCGCACCCCAGAAATGTCATTCAGAAATTTTTTATTGCGCATAACAAACTTTTTTAGTTATTGTTAAACCATAGAGAAGGATATAAGAGTACTTTCTTTCATACATTAATTTGGTATTCGATTCACCAAATAGCTTATTTTATAATATTTATTTACCTATTATAGCGAAAAGAGACCATAACATTTATTTTTCTATATATCTATCCTTATTCATACTTCTTTAAAGATCAACAAAACCAAAAATTTGTATTCCTATTTATTTACGCAAAAGCAAAACAAAAATGAAATTATGAATGAACCAAACATTTCAGTATATTTAACGTAGTAAAGCGCAGGTGTTTAGCAATATCTTATAAAAGTAAAATTTATTTAGACAGAGGCCATGATGGTGTTATTAAAAACCGGTTTTGGTCAGTGTTTTCATCAAATACTTGGCAATGAATATAGACAAAAGCAACAATAAAAATTAAATTTACATTATTTTGTTGTTGAATATCTAGTCCATGAACCAAATGACACAAAGCCACAAATGATTTGTGATTGTTCGATAAAACAACTAAATTAACAATCATTTTAAAATTGAAGCTAAGTTAGATTTGGATAAACTTTTAATTTTAGATCACGCAAAACAAGCAAATCATTCCGTTTCAAAAAACGTGTAGAAGTGAGAGACCGCATGTTTCATGGTAAACGGAAAAAAAATCGTGAAAAAAATTTAAAAATAATGATGGTTTCGAAAAATATTACAATATTTTCCCGGAAGTTAATTTTTTCAACGGAAAATATAATTTTACAAGAAAAAATAAAAGAATTGTCAATCATTAATTTAAGGTGCACACAAATGGAAATCTATCAATCTTGTTCAATTTTAAATCAAACTGTCGATTTTTGAATTACTTAAGGTAGATTAATTAACGAAAAATTACCACTGAAAATAATTGGTTAGCCTTATGGTAAGACTTTGTTCTGTAAAACCTCTCCTATTTGAAACTTGCGATCATTGTCGATGATTTGTAGTTTCGACGATTCATCCGCGAGAATAATTCAAAGACTTGTATAATTTCACTTTCCACCATTACCTAATTTTTCCACAAAAACATAACGCAAGCACAATAAATGTTTTTTTTCGAATACTCTTGGATTCTCTTGCATTGCTTTGTTTTGTTACTATACTCACCACATGAGTAGTTGTGTGTTATCAATTCTATAGGATTAAATTTATTAAAATTTTCAAAAATGTTTAGTTCTGCAAATAATTCAGTTTCTTTGGAGAGCAGTTCTTCTTCAAGTAAGTTTAATTAAATAAAATGATTCAACCGGCGTGTTATGGCTAAGCTCACCTTTTCCACCAAGCGTAATTTATAGTGTTTTCTATTATCACGATTTCTTAAATAAAACTATACCTTTTACAATATCTGTAATTTTTAATATATTTATTTTATTTCACAATTATTTAATGTTGTTCGTTTAGGAATCGAACGCCAATTGATTATCTTTATTTATTGAGATTAAATTACATAACGCAATTTCTAACAATACATAAATTTAGTATATACAAATAATACATTCTTATTATATACAAGTAATACATAGAAATAATACTTATGCAAATATTTATGCTAGTGTACTTATATATAGTATACGGCAAGTAATTTGTACCCTATGTACAGATAACAGGCGTATAGTTAATACATAACGATAAAATTTGCGTCGGTATCGCTGAATCAATCAAAATCACAGGAATTTAACTTATCGATTGAAATGACGTATTTTATTAGAAAGTCATCGGTGTTTTTCGAAGAATAAGGTTCCTTGAATTTCGAGAATAAGGCTGAGTGTATTAACCCTTATGGTGTCGAACGAGTACACTTGTGAAAAGTGCCATCGATGATATAACGTTGTTATATAATTACTCAACAAATTAAAATTTGGCTTGGCACTTTATGCACACCTTTAATTTTTCGCTCGGCACTAAATTCATTAATTATTCGAATGAGTGATGAAAAGAATTATTATTGCCACCCAAAAATAGGGTTTTAAAAAAGAAAAAAGCGGTATAGTTTTGGCCCACACTATCTCTAAACCTAAGATACTGTACCAGTTTTCTTTTTTAACACTATTTTTGGGTCTATTTTTGCTAGTTTATTACACGCGAGTAAAATAAGACACTTTTTCTACTCCTGCTAGTATATTTTATTCCTCCATTTTATTTTGTTTCACATATTTAAAGAACTGTGCCAATATTTATTGACGCATACCGAAATTTATCGTGCGCCGAATTTAACAACAACGAAAAATAATGAGCTGCACTGCACCTCCGTGAATAAAGTCGATCATAACAAACGTATTACTTATATACTGGGAGAAATGGAGTAAAAAATTAACAAAGAGGCACACGGCTCAATTTGGGATTCTAAAAATCAACATTTTATTTCCAGTCTGATTCAGAATATTGAAATTAAACAATTGTTACAAGACACATTAAGGTTAGACAAAAATTTATTAAAAAATAATCGCGTGAATTTTGTTTTATTTGTTAGATTACAGGTAAGCAAACACGATAACAACAATTTCCAAACAGGTTTTAAAACCGAAAAAATTAAAAGAAATGAATTTCGAAAAATATTACCACATATATTGTACTTCTACCAACGTAACCAAACTAATAACTGAAGAATGCGTAAACATGATAGAACACCAGTATGTTGCATTTTTGCCTGATCCGACGAACGTATGCTATCAACATATTCGAAGCATAATTCAGTTTTTTATTTTAGTGTTATAATAAGAAAAAACTGCAAATGGTCCGTTTTGAATAATGAATTTTTAAAAACCAAATCTCGGTCAGCTTCCAAACAAGCATGCAGAAGATTAAAAATATTGAAAAATTTAATAAATATACAATGAATTATTAATCTTATGAATTTTTATTATAAATATTTTAATGAAAACTCCACAATAGAAAAGCAATTAATTGTGGTACATGGGGTTTCCAAACCATTCCAACCATTGATGATTACCGAGGTATTCACGCCTTAATCATACACCATATCAATCTCAATTGATTCTCATCTTCTATAAAGTCCCAATTTGAAATATATATGTATTTGTTTGACGAAATTGGACATATTTAGATGGTAATATTGGGAAATATTTGGTTTTAGTTAAATTTAGTTGAAAATTTTCATAAAAAAAGGAATATAATTCGCTGCATTAAAACAAACACAATTTCATTAAAGAAAGAAGAGTATTATTTAACTACAGATTGCCTTTTATGTGAAACTGGGCCTTAGTACTTGAGCTACTTCCAACCCTTTATTGTATGCATTATGAATCAATAAAAAATTTAAAATTTATAATGAAAAATGCATGTTTTCGATTAATATTACTGCTTGCGTGAATTATGGGATAATCTTTTTTTTACCAAAAATTAGTTCTCCATATTTGTCTAAAAGGCCCAAAACTAACAAAAATGTCTAGTCCCATTAACCCCTTATAACACAGAGAGCATAAATAAAATTGTACTTTGGACTTACATTTTAATGCGTTTTATAAGAGAAAAAAATTGAATTTTTCATAATACATATGCAATAATAGCCGTGTTTCTTGATGTATGATCTGATCCGGATCAGATCATATCTGCTTCCCTTTCATTTGTATAGTCGCGTTTCATGAAACAAACATAAAAGTTGTACTATTTTTTGTTTTTGTATCAAAATTTTGAACCAAAATGCTACTAGGATCAATATAATAACCTAAAAACAAAAAATAATACAATTTTTGTGTTGATTTCCTGAAACGCGGCTATACAAATGAAAGGGAAGCGGGTATGATCTGATCCGGATCAGATCATACGTCAAGAAACACGGCTATTGTTGTAAGCCAATCGTGTATGTATACACATGACGAACATCACTAATTTAACAACTCATCGTTATAAGAGAATGGTTGTTAATTTTTAAAAAGAATTAAATCTAACTTTACTTTTCCTTGGAAAAATTAATAATATATTAGCCAAAATAATTCCAACAAAATTTTTCTCAAGGAATAAAACGCATTTTCATTCTCAGCTCAAAATACAAAACTTTCTATACATTTGTACTTTCGTCTTTCTCTTTGGAATAGATAAAACAAGACAGTGTAATTTTTGTTTTGTTTATATTGATAAAAGGATTTGATGAAAAAAATCAAAAAACCGACCAAAACCGGTTTTTAATAACATCATCATGGCCTCTGTCTAAATAAATTTTACTTTTATAAGATATTGCTAAACACCTGCGCTTTACTACGTTAAATATACTGAAATGTTTGGTTCATTCATAATTTCATTTTTGTTTTGCTTTTGCGTAAATAAATAGGAATACAAATTTTTGGTATTGTTGATCTTTAAAGAAGTATGAATAAGGATAGATATATAGAAAAATAAATGTTATGGTCTCTTTTCGCTATAATAAGTAAATACATATTATAAAATAAGCTGTTTGGTGAATCGAATACCATTTTAATGTATGAAAGAAAGTACTCTTATATCCTTCTCTATGGTTAAACGTTAAAGTTTTTTTTTTATATACTTATGTAAAATCCATGATATTCCTCATAGATTTTAGTACAAGAAAATGCGTCTCAATTTCTGGTTCAAAATGTGTATCTGCATTCTACAGTTTTACATGTGAATACCACATAATTATAAAATTTGAATTAATTAATCGTTTTTGATTGTTTTCATTTAAACAGAAATGATAAAATTATATTTTTCAGCCTAATTTTATTTAATTAAAAAGTTTTTTTCATCTCCTGTATATTGGTATTGCATTGGCCATGTTAATGAAATTAAATTTTTTAATGTCGATTTAATTTAAGATTTGACATGCATTTTTTGAAACTTTTATGATTTTTAAAATAAATCAATATATTTTCAAATGTATTCATCAAAAAATTAAATTAACACCAATTAAATGTTAATTAATATATGTAAAATTGTTTTTAAAATATATTCTCATAATATATGTATATGTATGTATGTCCAAAGAGACATCACAACATATGAGAATTTGCATTTATCAATTTGAACATAAAGTTAAATTATCCTTTAATTTAATCAACAGCAAAAAAAAACAACGTAATATTTATAAATCCTTTGTTATTTTTACAAACAAAACATAATATTTTTATTATAGTTTGTAAAACCAAACAAACATAAAATGTATAAACAATAATACACAAAGAAGTGAAAAAAACAAAATGTATCATAAAAACTATCCAATATTCAAAATTACGCTAATAAAACAAGTGTAAATGATTTTTTTGGGGGAATATATGAAATTTGTTACAACCACCAGCTGGGATGAGGCCCAACGTCGCTTCAACAGTTACACCCTATAGTGTAATTACAATATAAAATCTATTTCACCAAAAATAACATGCATATATCGTTTTTTGTGTCAGCCAATTGAAATTATTTCAAAAATATCGAAAGCTGGCTTAAAATGATTACGAGTACGAGTATACACGTCAAGCATACAAAAGCACAGGATGAAAAAAGCGCGCTTAAATATACATTGTTTTATTACTCGATTCACAATTTTATTTTTTATTTTTTTGCTTAATTTTTTAATTTAATTTTTGTTTTTTGTTCCATTTTTAACGTAGACGTATTTCTATATTGCAAATTTTTTTTTATTTTATTAATAATAAATTTAAATAAAATCCATTGTTATGTACGATTGAACTATAAAGCTTTTATATGAAGCTTAAATATTTTGTTTTTTTGTTGGTATGTGCACCGTACTAAATACAATGTACTTATATATAACGGGTTCAGTGATACTCGTGTGTAGAATTTATGTGTAGAAAAATTAAAATATTTTGGAATCACAAATGCAACTTTCCGCTGAAACCATGCCACGCAAGTATTTTCATTTATGTCCACACATATGTATGTATGTATGTATATATATTTTTTTATTTTACTGCTGTAATATGTAATCTATGTATGTACGCCAACCAAACCAATGTTGTCTGTCTGTTCCTATTATTTTTTTAATATTATCATTATAATATGTGCATGTTTAATTTTTAAAACTATATAGTATTTCCATTTTGGAGTCATTGTTTTTTTTTTTTGTGTTTCGTGAATAAATTAATTTTATATGTTTGGTTTACTGGTAAAACATGATATAGGTGTGTTACGCTGAATACTATATACATTGGTAGAAGCATTGATGTACATATGATGTGTGAATTTCATTCGGCACACTGCCACTTTATGGTGGTGTAAAAATCAGCTATATTCTGAGTTCGATTGAAGCTACTGGTTTTGCGCTGTTATATTATTTATATATGTATATACATATATACATTATTATGTTTGTAAAAATAAAAATACAATAATTAAATTTTATTTTATAATTTACGTTATAATTAGCAAGGTTTTCGCATCTGAGGGCGATTCATTTTAACCTTAACGTTTTATGATTAAATATTAAGATGAAGTTATTTTATTTAAATTACATGAATAAATAATTTCACGATACTTCAACTTTTTATGATTATTGTTAGTCTTACAACGTATACTTATTTCTTTTAATGTATCTCGCTTTAACATCATTTATTTGCGTCATAAAAATTTCTCTTATTCAAAACTGGTAAAATGTTAATAAATAAAATTCATGTTACTGAAAAAAAATTACATACAAATTACCCCATTTTCGCTATACTATATGTAATATGTATGTACATCTATATGTCTGTATGTAATTCGATTAATTTAATATACAAATTTATTTTAATTAATTATTAATTTTATTATTTGTAATAAAATGGCTATATTGACTTTAATTATGAAATTTTTTTATCTTCTTTTCTTTTGTCGTTTGACCCCAATAGTCGTCACATATGATTTTAATTTTTATTATTTAATTTTAACTGAATAACAAATGAAATCAAATTAAAAACGAACGCCAGACAATAATACATTTTGTATTTGAATTTATTAAAACTGTTGATATTACGGTTGGAAAATATTCTAAGAATTTTATACTGAACAGCAATCAAGCTCATTGTTTTTATTCAAGCTTAAAGGTGTAGCAAAAATGTTGTAAACAAAATTTCATCGTGGTTTTATAACCATCGTTCTAATGTGATTAAAATATTAATAAAACATATTTGGGACTCGTACCATACCATACACAAATAACGCATGAATATTATTTCCAGCTGTTTACTGTTCAATTACGTACGTCTACCTCTATATACGTATGTACAGAATTTCGGGAAAACATTGCGATTGAAAAAATAATTATAAATCCCGCACATGAATTTGCTTTTATTTACAAAATGTTTATTATTTTATTTTATTACCACGCTAATCTGTGCGATCGATGGCCTCACGGATGGTATGCTAATGTTACGATCACCACGATCACAATTTAAGTAGAGACTATTCAGGAATAGTCTAGACACTCGAATATTGTGGAATACTCTAGAAGGTGGTGGATAATAATCAGTCAAGTCAGAAAACGGAACAGTTCAACTTGGAAATGAAACAGTCAATTGAACGGTCATTTTATCGATCAAATCAGGACGAAGGAAATGAAAGAAGAGTTCAATCAAAATATGGACCAGAAATGTCAAGAGATGAATAACACTGTACGTGGGGAAGTATAGAAAATGCAATCAATGGTTCAACAAATTGAACAGAATTTACAAAAGGACATCCAAGAGTTGAAACAGAAAGTTTCCGACGGGAGTCAAAAAGTGAAAAATTTAGACGAGATAGTTCTGGGTTTCGAGAAAAAATTCTAGGTTTCGAAATGAATGGAATAGCGTCGCACAACGCACGCAATGAAATTTAAACCACCGGTATTTGATGGCAAAATATCTTTCGTGGTATAATTTGAAACAACGGTCAATAAAAACTGTTGGAACGACGCAAATCATGGAACCGCGTTAATAGTAGACCGTAAAAGTGAAGTGGCTGAGACATTACAGACCATTCCAGAATATGATCGATTCAATTACAATGGAGTTATGAAGGCACTGAATCGAAAGTACAGAAGTGACCGCATAAACCAGAAATTTATCGTATGAAATCGACAGAGCGCTATCAAAAACTTGAAGAAACTCTACAGGAGTATTCCTCAGTAGTCGATCGGCTATTGCATTTAGCACATATAAATACGTTCGGGATCCCAAGACACACAAAACAGTAATGTTATCACCTAAAGCGGTTTCACCAAGACCATTTCGTTTGCGTTAATAAACGCGACTGCAAACGCCATCATAAACCCGTCACTTGGAGTGCGACGGGCGGAGATGGATGTGAGAACGAACAATGCGATCTACTATGCTGCGAACATCAAGTTTTGGTCAAGAAGGAGAGACAGGAAACCAAGGTATTAGGAACGGGTCACATATCACGAGATTGTCGGGAAATAAGATGGAGATGGATGGGATTGCGATCTCTGGTGTATCAAGGATCGAGTAATAAGGGAATTGTAGCCCAGAAGAAGGAACAAGAGCATGAATTGACTTCGGAGGATCAGCTGTTACTCCATCCATGTAACGAGCTTATGACGAGGCGGAGATAGTTTAACATTTAAAGGTGCTGTTTAGGAGAATAATTGTGTTATAACCCTGGGTACAGAAGCAGCTGGAACGTGTCTACGAAAAGATCTAATTAAGGGAAGATTACAACAAGGGAATGGGTTGCAATTATGAACAGCTACAGGCGAACATGCCGTCATAACAGCCAAAAAGATTGAATGATAAGAATCAGCCATACTCAGTTTCAACAAGAAGAACTGGACACCAGTATAGTGGATAAGTCGTCTTGGGGATGAACTTCATGAAGGCGAATGGTTTCATGATGGATTGCAGCAGATTCGGGTTGCCACTTCGTATAGATGATGCCGGAGCAACAATCAAGGGATTAGTAGTGGATCAGCGGGAAAAGCATCCATCGAACTCAGAAGCAGTTAAACGAGAGAGAATACGAGTTTCAGGTAACCGAATGAAGGCTCCTCACAGTAGGAGATTTGGTATGTCGTTACACCGGAACAGGGGTTTATCAACGAGGCTGCACCTTCATCTACGGTGTACATCGTCATTCTCAAGCTAAATGATGGGTTTAGCTGATTATTGAAGGGAATCAATATGCTATTCGGTCGGTTTTATTCGTTTTTGGGACTGATATTTGATTAGTTGAACATTGTATTCCGTATCCGGGTTTCAATCGATCGATTGAAATGTTGTGGTTCTTATCTTTGATCCATATAATCAAGCCCTTGCGAAGGGGGCTTACAAGTTTGTATAGAATTTCTAATGATGGAGTTCATCCAGTGCGTACCTTATTTATTATTGATTTCTCAGACCTTGAACATTGGCATTTTTCTCTTTCTCTTTAATGTTCAAGGTCTGTGGCTGATTTCCGTAACGAAAATCGTGTTATAGTCGGAGTAAGTCTCGACTGACGCAGTTTCATCTTCATGATGTGTGAGATAATGTATTTGCGACCACATTGTGTCTGCTTTTCGGATGTACTGAATAGCTGTGGTAAATTGAGATACTTTTTTTCTGTTGTTTATTTTATTGAGATAAGTACAAGGCTACAGGTCCGAGTTTTTATTTGACCATCTACGTATTGTATAATTCCGTGTTCGCCTGTACTGACATGAACGATGGTTCGGCCCATGAATTCTTTACTCTAACAGAAGATCATAGATGTGTTCTTAATCATCCTGATCTAAACGTCACAGCTTTATGTGTGCTATTTCCTCGTTAAACGCATTCCAGGTGACATGATTGTCATGGATTTTCTTCAGTTTTCAACTGAATTACTCCTGTCAGAGGTTTGTGGTATAAATGATGAGGTCCCGACCTTCGTCAAAACATTCAAAGTGTTTTACTGCTAGATATATTGCAAGTAATTATCAAACGGTGAGTATTTCTTTAGCTTTGTTATGCTGTTGCAGAACTTCGCCGACGGCAGTGTTTCATGCGTCAGCGGGGTGACTGAGTTTTGTGTCATGCAGCAGATGTAGATTTCTCTTAGCGATATTTTCCAATTCTGTTTTGAACTGTGTGAATGCATTTTAGCATTCCGCAGGCTATGAAAAGTGTTTAACTGTCTAGGGTTTCTAGAGTAGTGCGACTAAGTGAATTGGTGCGGGTGTTTCAGCTAATTTTTGTATGAATCGGTGGTAGTAGTTTATAATTCCAACGAATTGCTGAATTCGTTTCATTGAATTGCTGAGAATTCTCGAATGGAATTAAGTCGTGCTCCAGATGGCAGAATACCATTGGATGTTTTATTGTGACTCAGGAAATCAAGAGTGGTCGCGCCAATGACGCATTTTGCACTGTTGATTTGAACTCGGATAACTTATGGAAGAGTGGTTCTAAGTAGAGTTCGTCTTGTCCCTCAGATTATGATGCCACAAGAATATCGTCTATCGAGCGACTTCATTCATAAAACGATAAAATGTTTTTTGCGGTATTTCGTAATTCAAATGTAATTCGAGTGTATTCGAAGAGGTCAAATGGTATTGCGGGAATTAAATGGTTTGCTCTGACAAGATTGATCTGGATAAAATGTTGCAAAGTGCATGGAAAAAATTTGTGATGTGAGGTATCGGGTAACGATCAGGTGTTGTGTTTTTAATCGTCTAGTTTGCTTCCGTAGGTATTTATGGTTGTGCCATTGGCGGCTGACAAGACTAGATCCGTATCAATTAGGAAGGATAGGTTATTTATTGTGAACACTCGTGCCAAGCGATCCTCTAAAGTTTTTGGGTTGGTAGAGAGTAAACGGTTTTAATCGGAATTGCGATCTGAACGTTGATATTATTGGCTTTGGGACGAGAGTTTAGTTGAATCGGCCTAAAAGTGATCGAGTTGGTTAGGCACCTACCTGGTTCATAGTAGTTTACGGTGCTTGCGGTGTAAAGTTATTGTCTGTTGTAATTTTTATTTCGCAGTACCTCAGATGGATGTCTGTCGCCTATTTTAGTTCTGTCGAGTAAAGTATCTAATCACCGTTCGTTTAATGGAGATATAATGTCGTTTTATTATAACGGTTTCGTATTTATTCGCGATTAGCAGAACTGGGACTGTTTCACAAGCCTTTAGTGACAATCCTGAGACAATCTGGCTATGTTTGTCGTCGTCCTTAGTTGCAGCTGAGATATACTGGGTTTAATTGTATTCACAGTTTGTAAAAATAATGCCAGCTGCCATTGTATCTAATCTGCCCACTACTGCAAGGATGTTTGGGTTGGCCCAGCTATTACAATACCAGCGTCAACATTTCTGTGTTACTATATGAGACAGTGATATACATTTCGAATGAATTTTTTTGGAAATAATTCTACCACATGAAACAATAACGTCCCTATAATGGCAAACCTTCTTAAACTCATAGCACAGTTCCATATTATTAGTGTATACTGTATTGTTCTATAATTTTAATTTCCTATTGGAATAACAAATAAATGTTTTCACAAAGTTCTGTTTGTCATAAAAGAAGTTTTATATCAGATCGGAAGCAAATATTTCTTTTTTAATTATAAACACGTCATAGATAATTTCAAAAATCAAGAATTTAATATCCAATTCGAATGACAATATTGCGAAGATTATTTTGAAAAGGCTCAACTTTTCATAAAATAGCTTTTAAAGGAAATCAAGGACAATAAAATATTTTCACATCGGTTTTAATTAAAGAACCAGATAAGTGATTACAAATATCAAAATGTGTGGAGTTCTTATGGAACAAAATTATAAAACCTTTTTTCAAAAAACTTAACTTGTCGGATTGGAATCTATTTAACAAACTATTTTTATTTACTCTTTAATAAAAGAAGCTTGTAATTAAAAAAGCTCATATTTTCACAATAGAACGTGCATGTTCGATCGGAATCAATTAAAATGTTTACTGTTATGCTTAAATTTAAAATTTATAATTTCAAGAGGCTGTGAAACCTATATTCTTAAAATGCTTAGATTTTCATAAAAAAACTTTTATGTCGAATTGGAATCAATTAAAATAACATAAATACACTTATCATTTAATTTAAAGAAACAGATAATTACAAAATAGAAACACTGCAAAATATTTCTTCAAAAAGTGCTTTTTATCATAAAGAAGCTTTTATGTTGGATCGTAATTGAATAAAAAACGTACACGTGTTATTTAATTACAAGAGATGACCGACAAATATTAATTTATTAATTTCCAATTAGGACAATTGTGAAACTTTTTAACAAAAATCTCATGTTTTATAAATGAAGTGATTGTAGTCAATTAATATTAACACTTTGTGCTTCAACTAAATAATTCGATGGTCGCAAATTTAAAATATAAGTTTTCGAAGTAGAAGGGCCATTTTTTTTTTTAAAAAGCCCAGCTTTTAATATATCTTTTTTTTGTTGCGGAATCAATTAGAATAATTACGCTTGTTCTTAAATTTAGAAGCAAATCATTATGATTATTAATCATTTAATTTTCAATTTGAAGGGCAGGCATGAAACTTTTTTCAAAAACTCATTATTCCATTAGATAACTTTTATGTTGGATTGGAAAGAAATAGTTGTTCTCTTTAAATAAACAGATAATTGAACAATCTAAAAGTTGATTTCCAATTCGAAGAACAATAATGAAACTTATTTTTAAAAGCTTAATTTTTCAAGAAATAGCTTTTATGTCAGATCAGAGTGAAATAAAATATTTACACTCGTTTTTTAATTATACAAACACATGATTACAAATACCTAAACTTTTGGGACAAAACCTTTCTTAAAAAGTTTATCTTAACATAAGTAACATAACGACAATTGAAAAATTTTTTCAAAAAAAAAAAACCTCAACTTTTCATAACAATAAAAATTCTCTAATTAAAATCGCAGTTAGTTGTAAATTTGTAAATATCAAAAATTTAATTTTCACTTGGTAGGACCAGTGGTCAAAATTTTTATCAAAAAGCTATTAATAAAATAAATTTAATGTTAGATCGGGATCAATTAAAATATTTACACTTGTCGTTTAAAAGGACCAAATAATTTACAAATATCAAAAAAGTAATTTCCAATTGTGAAAGTTATTTGCCAAAAGCTCAATTTTTCATATTAGAATTTTTATGTCGGATCAGAATCTATTAAAATTTTTGATTCAACTTTATTCAAATATTTTGATCTACATATATCTGAAAGTTATAACCGATATTGATCCGAAGTTTAAACCATTGAGGTTACTTTACTCGGCGAAAAACAAGGAAGAAGAAAACGAAAGACATGTAGCCCTGTTTCTTACATTCCAAATGATGTACCGATCACTGTACCAGTCATTAAGGTCATTTTGATGTACTCATCAGAATATGTGATAAAATCTCACAAAATCATAAATCATCAATGTTTGAAACTTTTCATGCAGGATTAATTACCGGAAACAGAACCACATATGCAGGTTTGATAACAATAAATTTTAATAAACTACTCCACAAAATTTCATAGCTTCTATTTTTAAAACTAAAGCTTTATTAATGAGAGAGATGTGTAAAGTAGTTAAATATGCATTCATCATACATACACACATGAAAGCTTTGATAACTCTGCTTTTAAAAGCGCTCATTGAAAATTTTAATATTTAGTTGAAATGTTCGAAGTATTGTATGACCAATGTAATTTTCACAACAAATCAACGTTTATGTCTCATATTGCAAAAAGCTCCCAAATGCTTTCGCAACATTTTTAAAAACATTTTTGCAAGGAAATTAAAATCGTGTACATTTTTATATATAAGCATGATGAGTGCCAAATTTGTACTTAACAATACTGCTCAAACAGTTATTGCGAAACTTTTAAAAAGCTCCAACTAAGCATATAATTTTTCAAATTAATTAATTTATACGCATAATTCGTAATTTTGACAATATGTAACTATTTGACAACAAGTTTGCAATCAAATTGGAACTTTAATTAAAGATTCTGAAAAGCTTGGGATTTAACTTAAAACTTGAATTCTAAACAAGATATTTTGATATAAAATTATAAAATTGTTATTTGTACATTTTGATCTACATATATCTGAAAGTTATAACCGATATTGATCCGAAGTTTAAACCATTGAGGTTACTTTACTCGGCGAAAAACAAGGAAGAAGAAAACGAAAGACATGTAGCCCTGTTTCTTACATTCCAAATGATGTACCGATCACTGTACCAGTCATTAAGGTCATTTTGATGTACTCATCAGAATATGTGATAAAATCTCACAAAATCATAAATCATCAATGTTTGAAACTTTTCATGCAGGATTAATTACCGGAAACAGAACCACATATGCAGGTTTGATAACAATAAATTTTAATAAACTACTCCACAAAATTTCATAGCTTCTATTTTTAAAACTAAAGCTTTATTAATGAGAGAGATGTGTAAAGTAGTTAAATATGCATTCATCATACATACACACATGAAAGCTTTGATAACTCTGCTTTTAAAAGCGCTCATTGAAAATTTTAATATTTAGTTGAAATGTTCGAAGTATTGTATGACCAATGTAATTTTCACAACAAATCAACGTTTATGTCTCATATTGCAAAAAGCTCCCAAATGCTTTCGCAACATTTTTAAAAACATTTTTGCAAGGAAATTAAAATCGTGTACATTTTTATATATAAGCATGATGAGTGCCAAATTTGTACTTAACAATACTGCTCAAACAGTTATTGCGAAACTTTTAAAAAGCTCCAACTAAGCATATAATTTTTCAAATTAATTAATTTATACGCATAATTCGTAATTTTGACAATATGTAACTATTTGACAACAAGTTTGCAATCAAATTGGAACTTTAATTAAAGATTCTGAAAAGCTTGGGATTTAACTTAAAACTTGAATTCTAAACAAGATATTTTGATATAAAATTATAAAATTGTTATTTGTACATTTGTTATATATGACATCAGAACGATTAATAAAGATTGAAAACTACAATCGTATAGGACTATGTCATGTATAGTCCTATTTCTGATATAATTCCGAATGATGTACCTATTACCGATCTAGTGGAAGGCACGGATCTCTTATTAATAACACCCCGGATTCTACAAATTATATAATGCGGGGTAGATTGGTAAGTAGATAGGCAGATTTTTATTTCCTCATACTATTCTCAATTTTAAATTTAATTTCTCTAATTTAAATAAATTAGTATTGATCTGATAAAATCAATTATATAGAGTGTACATTTAATCAATGTGGCAATGGCTTATAGCGTACATATGCCAATGACTAATCGATGCTTAATGTGCCATTATCAATTAGGTGCTCATTTGGGCATGTAAAATATTGAATAATTTTAACACATTTAACTGAAAAAATAGATATAAATAGACCCTCCATGTATTGTGTAAAGCTCTCGAATACTTTGGCTTAGCTAAAACTGAACATTTTTTACAATGAAACTAAATTGGTAAACATTTATATATTCAAACATCTTTCTTTCAAAAATGATTTTAAAATTATAAAATTATCAGAAAATTTTTATAAAGCTCAGGCTAAGCTTTTAATAATTTAGATAATTCTAGTTATACACAGGCATAGATTAATTGGAGATTTCCGATTATATAATGCTTCCGTAGAAAATTGAATCTTAAACGGAACGAATGTTCCAAGAGCTTTTAACAACAACACCGATTTGCAAGCCTTTGGTGTAGGAAAGTTTAATAGAAGTTTGCTTTAACCAGATCAATATTTTTAAACATAATTGTAGTGGGAGCTCGTACTTTCGCACTAAAACAATAAATAACGCTTTAAAAATTTCTTAATTATGCTTTCAAAAAGCACTAATTAAGCTTTTAATTTTTTCAAAGGAATTATTCATTTGTACGCACACATCCATAATTCGTAGTTTTCAAAATATGTGATTATTTCAATAATTTTGCAACCAAATTAAAGCTTAAAATCCTTAAAAGCTTGAATAAAGCTATACAATTTTAGAAACCATTTGAACAAAATATTTCGATTTCAAAAAAGCTTACAATTATTTAGTACTAAAATCTTTTAAGAGAACACACTGATTTAAAATCTTTTCGTCGTCACCACTATTAATGGAAATTCAAAGCAAATATCCCTATTTCTTACATTCCAAATGATGAACAATCACGGCTCTTGTCGAAGCAGGCACATTTCACTCTACTAAAGTTTGAATTTTGATGTACTCATCAGAATATCTGATAAAATCTCACCAAATTACTAACGAAAATTGAATTGGGTCAATATGTTGATATTTAAAACCACCTTCGCTCGCATAAAAATTCCTATTGAATGATGAATTATACATTACTTCAGAACGTTAAGTTTAACTATACTCGTACATTTGTTGAAAATGTAGAAAAATGTAGTAAACTTTTTAGCATACATATTCGAATAAGGTGGGTTTATTTCCTCGAATTTATGACTCGTAACAAAAAAGAAAAAATGTTAGAAATTAAAAATTAATCTCGATAATGGGTCTATAAATTTTATAAAAAAATTTATTTTAATTGCTAGAATTAGTGCTAAAAAGATTTATATAGTGCCAAATTGCACTTGGGTGCAAAACTTATTTTTATGGGGCTAAAATAAATTGGATAGTGCTAAACCTGGCACTGAAAGTGCTGAATTAGCAACACTGATACAGGTACGTCTATAGTTTATCACTTTTTTAATGGTCCAGAAACGAAAGCAAATTATTTCCACATATTTATGCTATTCAGTCCGAAATAATGCAAAATGTTTTTAAACTTAAATCAAGATAAATGTTTTTAAACTTAAATCATGATGAAGATTTCGCTGGCGTGAAAAAAAATTTATTCAATCTAAATTTAATCACAATACAATTCGGAAACACCTCATAATCGTTCATATTATGTATTGCTATTGGACACTTTATGATAAAAAACTGCTAAACCATTAATGCATACTTAAACATTAATTGTATTTATATCTAATAATATTTTTAAAAAAATGTGAAGCTTTATTACATATTTATCAATCGTTGTAAATTATTTAAATCGACAGATGAAATGTCAGGAATATAATCATTTTTCAAATATAGTAAGACGACTCGTCAAAAAACAAATATTGGATGAGATACACAAAAAAAAAAAACGTTCAATGACAAAAATATGAAGACGATTCAAAAGCTTATCTCTTATTAAACAACACGAAAATGAATGTTCTTTCCTATATAATCCCTATATTCCCTTTTGGTAATACAAAACTGTTATACAAAAAACGTGTGTATATGAACATGTTGAGTGATTGCTTTTCAATTGACATTTGATATATTGGTTAGAAAATATTTTAAGAAAAATTGTTTTTCGAATATTTTTTGCTGGATCGAATTATATACTCAACTAAAAATTAATAATTTTTAGCGAAAGTTGATAAATCTCCACCACCAAAATGAAACTTTTTCTGTCCGTAATTTAGTTTTCCAATTACATATCTCGCTAAAACTTGTTATAATCAATATTTTTTCCAAATACATATTATTTATATTTATTGAATATTGAATTTTTTGTTTAATTAAATTTTCATTTTTTTCGTAACTACATATACTAATTCAATTTTACTATTAACTAATAAAAAAAATATTATTTTCAAACAAACATCCCAATTATAATAAAACAATAATCGGAAACGAAAAGCTTTTATATAATAATAAAAAAAAAAGCTAAAACAAAAAAATTCAATTTGAAAATTGAAATTCAATATTTATTAGCATGTTTATTTTTATTTATCCCAAAAAAAGCATTTCACAAAAAATCCTATTCAAACTGATGGTTATAGTGTTCTGCAACGATGATGATGAAGTTGATGGTTTTTCGCTCGTATATCTTCACATTATAAATTCAATTTTTATTAATTGAAATATTTACTTTAATAGTGTTTTTCCACTCTCGTATATATGTATGCACACTCATAGAGTGTATACACACACACACACACACACACACACACACACATAAATACCAGCGACAACAACTTATGCATGAGTTTATTTTTAAAAATTTTAATTCCTATTCGACACAATTTTATGGTTGCTGAATTTGTGTGTGTGTATGTGGTTATAATAGACTGGACGTCAACATTATCATCATGTTAATGGTTTTTTATGTTTTCCAAGTCATTAAAAATTATTCTATTTTTTTCCATATTTGATGTTAACTAAAAGAGTTTTCATTATAAAAGTTTGTGTGTTGTTTGGAATATTTTTTTTTTGCTGCTATGTTTGGATTATGATTTTGTAATTTACGAGAAAATAATTATGAAATTAATCATTTGTCGGATATATGAGTGATATGTAATGGTTTCGATGAGCTAATTTGTTTAAAATAATTTTTGTACTTGTAAATATAGGATTAATGCAGAACTAATGTTGTATAGGAAAAATGTTTTCCATAAAATTTAACCAAGTTCTGAGAAATTTAATTATATACGTTCAGTTTAAAATTGATAGAATTTAAAAAAATTAAATGTTAAGTTAGAAAACACCTTTTAATAAACTGGACTATTTAATCGATGAAAACAATTAAGAACCATGGACCAATATATGATCTTTGAGGAACACCAGATGTCACTTTGATAAAGTTTGAATTTTCATTTCCAATAGATAAATATTGCAGACGGTTTGTTAGATATGATTTGAACCAATAATAAAACCGAATGCATGTAGACTTATGATGACAGATAGAATCAAATACCGTATTGAAATCTGTGTAAGCTACGTCAACTTGATGATATTTTTCTATCTCATTCAACACTTTACTGGTAAATTCGACCAGATTGGTAAAGGTAGACTTTCCAGCGATGAACCCGTGTTGATAGATATAGAAATGCTCAAATAATTTTGGAATCGATGAAGATGACGGGTGTAAAATTTTTGCCAGATTAACAGAATCCACAGAGCGGATTTATCAAGTTACTCGCAAACGTTTTTAATATAGAAGAAGGTCTGACCATTATCATCCGGCCCACATCAATCTCCAAATTCCCTTAAGGCTGATGCAACGTCCTGAGGAGTAATTATTGCATTGTTGTTGCTAATTTGATCAGTGTATCCAGTATTATCATGTGGTCTATAAACTGATTGAAAAAATGCTGCAAACATGTCAGCTATCGCTTTAGCGTTCGAAGTTCGGTATTAGTATAAGTCATGATGGAGGGATATCCGTCTATTTCACGTTTAGATCGAAAGTATTTCAAAAATTGATTAGGATTTTCTTTAATTTTAAATTCAATTCTTGCAAGGTAAGACCTGTACGTAATATTGAAACAGACGTCAAATTCCCCGCTGCGTTGGAAAAAGGATAAATTGTCTGTTTCCAATCGTGATTTCATTATTTTAGTATATAGACCTTACATTTTCGATTTTTCAAATTTGTTAGCAGGTCATCAAACCATGGTTCGATGCTTTATTGAAAATAGGCACATGGTGTTCGAAGCTTTGGTGTAGCATGTTATAAAATTTGTCGACATTTGTATTCACATTATCTGCATCTAAAATTTTACCCTTTACTGCTTCTAAACTTGCACAGCGGCGTAATTAGTCTACTTAAAGTTGTATTTCATTTGTTGCACATGTTCAGACTTGTTCAGCCTACTGTAGGTTGTATCAAATACTATGTCCAACGATTTGTGGTTGATATCATATACCTCCTGTAACATTAGTTCCTTCAAGACTCGAGCAGGTCTGCACTAATGTTACAGGAGCACTTTCTCAATTCGAATGTATACGGCTATCAACATGCCACGTTTCGGGGGAAAGAATTCGATACCATGAATACCCAGGTTGAAATTACTTACCTCGATAATATATATTGGGTAGGTTGTTTGAAGAATAAATCGATAAAATTGGAATGCTTTTTTTGCCATTTTATTTACATTCAGATAATAAATTGAACATATTTACATCTTTTGAATTTCTTTACAGATGATTTAACAGTATTAGGCAATCCTTGTATAAGACGAGAACACGCCTAACACTCGCGCATAAGACAAGAACACGCCTAGTTTATGATTGTTTATGATACACGTAGGTTTTCCCACAAAATTTAACTAGGTGTTCGCCATCAATTCCAAACTGATGATTAATTGTAGGTTCCTCAAGGTATTTATTTTTAGTTCATCAAATATAAAGATGTGCTCTGATAATAGAGACGATGCAGTAAATGGCATCAATGGAATTTATTTGCTCTAGTAGTGTTGGAGGTGGCATTTAACGAATCAGCATGTTTTCAATAAAACATTATTTCCATTACTGAGTTCTTTTAGTTGGAATCCGCACTTGTATCAGCAAGAAATGAAGGAGAATCAATTGATACTATTGTTATTGATAGTGGACTTCAAAAATTTGGTAGGCTCACCAGTAATCCAATGTGCTGATAAAGCTATTTCAAAATGTGTTGACTTATTAAACGGTATATTCAAAACCCATTTGATATTGGAGCATGAACTGTTGGTGATATAATCCACTGCTAGTTTTAATTTGTCCACAAGGCAATTAATGTAAAGCGTGAGGATGAATGATTCCCATTTATGTTGTAAATATGACTTTAAAGTATCTAACACATAGATTAAGTCCATGCATTTGGTTTCATCTTGATGTGAAACAACAATAATTGATTACCTTCAATGATGTATACTTTTGTAACTGCCAATTAATTTAGAATAGCAGTTTCTAAGTTTCAGTTCTTGTTTTGTCAAAAATTCTTTTAATTCACATTTGTCTAATTTGACTTGCATAGACGCCGCAAATCGTAATAGAAGAAGATGGTAAATAATTCAAACTTATCCAAATGGTTCGGCATAATCGAATGGTTTAGGAGGAATCATATCCGTTTGCAAAATCCCCATGATAAACAGGTTTACTACCCTTTTTTGTAGTAAGCTGGATTTTAATGATTTAAGGAATGATTTGCTCGTTGAAGAGCCACTGTGTCTCATTCTTGTCGCTGAGGAGCATTTTCCTACAGATTTAAAAGCAATATTTAATGAACATAGTTATTCTTCCAAACAAGACTTTAAAGTTTACTGGGTTATTATGAAAAATTTATACCTAGGTCAATTCCGGTTTATTTTTTAAAATACCAATTTTCTTCTTTTCTAGTTCTCCTTTTACTCTTTTAATTCTAAATTAACTATCGATCCAATATTTGTTTTTCAACGGGGTCGGTGTATTCTCGTTTTTTTGCTCGTCGAGCTGATGGTCGTGTGATGACTGGTGTTCACGTTTGCTCACCTGTCGGACTCGAATGTGAAGTGGACGGATGCGGAATATTAGGTGATGGACGGGTAACGCCTGGTGAAATAAAAGTGTGTAACTGCGGAACGGCTAATGTAGGACATTTATCTGATGGCTGTGAGGCCGATGGTCGCTGACTTAATGATGCCACAGAGATATTTATTGATTGAGTGGGTAATGCTGGATCGATCGTTTGATTGTTGTCGTCTGATGGCGGTAAGTAAGTTGGAGGTTCAAAAGTCTAAACAAAGAGTTTTTGTAAGTCATTACACATAGTATAGTTTTATGGAATTATGCATTACAATTATTGCCCCAAGTTCTATTAAATTGGTGTCGCCATCAACCGCTTGTGGCATCATTATTGCCAAAATCCTTTGCTCGATCTCAATCAATGGCTTTAATTTTTTTACACCATTAATACCATTTCTTTCAGCAGTCACAGCTAACTGCGCATGACGATGTCTAGAGTGCAATCCAGACATATATATTTATTAAAAAAAATTTGTACATCATTTAAAAGTATTTAAGTTGTGAAACAAACTTTTGATCTATCCAAAATTTACGCCATTTTGCCCCATCTTTATTTACTCCTCCTATTCCATTTAATTCCACGAATTACCTCGAGTTCGCGTCCCAACAACTGAGAAAAATCTAGAAATAAAATTATATATTTTTAGATGTAAAATTTGTATAATAAATAACTACACCCCATCTGTCATGAGCCAAATCAATATTTTCCTCAAGGTATTCAATTAAATACGCTTTTCGAGCGTCACTTGCCCTCTTTTCTTTTATTGTTTTTTCCATTTTTATTTCTTAAATTTTATTCAGTCGATGCTCCAGAATGCGAATCGACCCCCAGAACTAGTTTTACGGCGTTTCTATTATGAATTTCATCTCAATCTTTGTGTAAATGTACTCAAAATTTCGGCTACCATAAGGTTTAATAAAATTAAGCTCATTTAAGTCTCACGCACTCGTATCAATATCAATAAATGTCTTAATAATCTATCTGTTATTCAAGAAAAAAAAACTACTATCAACTATCATTTATTCACACATATTTTCAATTTCTATAAATACAAAAATTCAATCCGTTCTACTCAATTGAGATACCATTGATTCAAAATACCATTACCCTACTTCGTTTAATGGTATAATAATACAAAAAAAAATTCACAATCACGATTTCACCTACTTAACAAAAATCAATTACATAAAAAATGATGGAATTTTTAAGAATGCCATTATTTTTTCCATAATTCTTGATAATTCTTTCAAAGCTCTTGACTGCTACCACCATTCTACTGTGGACAAAAAATAATAATAATGGAGAGAACAACAGATCGAAAAAATAAAAAGTTATTTTCCTTTACTTAAACCCAGTATAAGAATAGTAACTTATAAGAAAAAATGTAGAAGCGTAATATTGTTGTCAACACGCGACGTTTTTATAGAAAAGAATGTCCATAAATTCAAATAAAGAAAATTATTTCCGTTTAAGGGAACACGATCGTGATAGTAGAGAAGAATTTTGCGGTGGTACTCGTATGATCGAATTATTGAATGATAATCCAAGCTTAATACAGTTACATAATGTATACATATCTGCTTTTCCAACGAGTGGATTTTTTATTTATGCGGTTTTCCTAACAAGCATAACTGGCATTATTGGAACGACAAAAAGGACACAACAATAACCAAAAAACGTGATTGAGTATCCTGATTTCTTAACTGAATTTTTGACAATTTTCAGTTATGAATGATCACATAAGAAAACTATTTTTATGTAATATGTTTGTCTAAAGTGATTTCTGCCATCTTGATAAACTGAAGATACGAATAAAATCATTAAATATTTCTAAATTATTTGAATTACAGTCATTTTTGTTTTAAATACGATTTGCTAAAAAATTGATGTTTCTTCAGTTAACTTGTTTTTCAAAAAATCCACAGAACTTTTAAGTTCGGCATCTGCGCGCGCATAATGCTTTAAAAAGCACAAATTGTTTTGCTAGAAAATTAGTTGAAATAATCAATTGTAAACATAGTAGGCTTTTATAAAATAATTGAGCAACTCATCGAATGGAGTTTTACTATTCCAAATAATCGAACTCATTAAGGAAATAAATCGGGATGCCGGGAATCGGGTTCAGTACATAGACAAACACAGCTAAAGTGCTAGCACACAAACGCCGACTGATATATGCAGCTCAAAGTACAAAAGCTATCTGATTTAGCTAATAAAGTTAGTTTAAAAATATAAATCGGAAAAACCAAGCTTAACCATATCGACACACATATCAACCAAGAACAAATAGTAGATCTAACTGAACAAACAACAAAAAATTACTTTTTTGTAGTCAATCGAAAAAAATTCAATCAAAAAAAGCACTTTTTCCAAATTCAGATTGCTGTTTTTGCTCAATCGAAATCGACATAAGTTTCATATATCACGGTACCGCTTTACAAGAGCTTTCACTAGCTGATTTTATTAAGAGAATCAAATTCTGTTAGTGGGCTCAAAATAAATTGCTAGAGGACAGCTCAAGCGGCGTATTGTGATGGCATTAATTAATAAAATAATTAATAAACATAATTTGCTCTATTACCATTAACATCGATGGAATATTATCTTTTAGGCTAGTATTTTGAACGAAACTTTATTCGAAGGCTTGAGGCATATAAGACCCAAAGTGGTGGCCATTTTGAACTTAAATATTCTTGTATATATTTATTCTGACTTTTAATTATGTTGACATCTCCGTAACCCTTGAGTTTTCAAAAAAATACTTCAAACTATTCAAACGCTTTTAAGTGTATTGCGAACCACAGAAGGAAATCAACCCATTAAAAGACACAATTTTGTTCTTATCGTCAAAACTAAGGACATTCAAGATCACCAAAGGTGATGTCCTTCTTCTTGAAGCACTCTTTATCAGAGATTTGGCAGTATGACACATCATATTGTATCATATTGCCAAATTTTTTAGTTAGCCACTTTCATTTGGCAAGAACGGACTGTTAGGGTAGCCCCCCCTAACAGTCCGTTTTTGCCAAATGAAAGTGGCTGCAGAAACTCGATTAGTATAATTTTTCAATTTTACTGTGAACGTACTCGTATATGTACAAATATTAATAACAACAGAAATGACAACACAAACGGGTTTATTTTTTTTAAACTTAATTAGAATTAAGTAAAAATTGGAATATTTTTCTAAATCAAATCTTATTGTATCCTTTGTTGAGAATTTGGAATAAATATGGCAAATCGATGAATCTTTGAGCAATGCCAACAATCGAACGGTTTAAATTTAGTGAACTGAACATAAACTCGGTATCAATTATTTACATTTTTGGGACAACATTCCTACAAATATTGGTCAGCTTATTTGTGTCAATATTGTAGAAGAAGACATCATACTTTGTTCCTGAAATTTAATAATAAGTCTGCTAACCTTGAACTCTCTTTAATTTATAATGCATATGTGTTCGTCTTGTTTGAAATTCATTCCACGAGCATTGATGTTAAACATTAGGAATACATCAATATAATAGTTATATAACTAATATGTTCCTCTATTTGCTTGATACCTTTAGTTATCTTTAGTTAAATCGCAGCAATTATTCCATGTTGTTCGAAACTGGTTCAGGTTATTTTGAAAAGCCAAGTTATCAAATATTTGGGATGATAATAAAAAGCTTTAATCATATCAGTCTGGTTTTAACTATTTTATGTGACTGCACATCACTTGATGCTAGTAAATCAATTATCAAGCTTAATGAAAATTTATTAGTTATTTTTAATAGGTCAATGTACATTCACTTGCCCCTAATAAGTTCCAAGATAAATATACCGGTATGTCAATTCGTCTAAATAATGAGATCATCATACCATTCTGCAAGAAAAAACTTTAATTTGGAATGATCACATTGCTTTTATTGGTGGACAAATATCTGGTTTGGTCAGAAAATTCTGGAGAGCTTTTCGGTACTATATGTTCTTATAACTATTCATCTTTTCTTTAAGCTTCCTATGATTTAGCCCAGGGTTTTAAACATTCAGTTAACCACTAAACGATCAATTTAGAATAGAATTTGTGTTTTAATTCTTGGTATTTTGAATAGTACTGAACCTGATGAGAAAATTTTTATTTGATCAGTTATGCTTCGGCAGTTCATTCCATCTGAACCAATGCAATTGCCAGTCCGCAAATCAGAGAAACTTGTGGCTCCTGCTCGGCACGACAATAAAAATCCTAAATCTTCCTATGCTCATGTCTGGCATTAGATTCCTAATGGACAGCCTCTCGGATCTCAAAAACTGTAAAGTTCTGATTGCTTTCACTAGAGGTAAAAGGGGATTGGAAGCCACTCTATGCTAACTTTATCTAACCTACAGCGTCTCTGTTATTTTACCTTTTCTTTCACTCCTTTTTCCAGCTACTACTACAATATGAAAATCAAGTTTACGTTTATCAAGTTTATGGCCTACTTGGTCATATATGCCACTACTGGGATTTATTTCTAGTATTGACTCCAAAAAAATTTTAATTTCAAATAAATTTGTCCTTCTTCCATAGAGAATTTTAAAAAAATCTATTTTATCCAGATGATATGAGCCTGAGGTGGTCGACAGTTATTAACAGTTTTTATTTTCCAATTCACCTATGTTTCAACGTCCTTTTTTTTGGAATAGTACTATAATTTAAACAACATGTATATACCCTTTTCCGGATGGCTAGACTTTAGTTAAATTACAAACCACATAAATCCGAGGTGAGGTTTCGGGCTAACTTCACTGTTTGATTAAAAAGAAACGATGAATGCAATCAAGGCGGCATATGTTTCTTTCGCTTTCCGAAAGAGCCACATTTTGCTATAAGAGGCAGAGATGATAAGTTTTCTGCACGCAATTTAGACCGTGAACTATATAAGAATACTGTCATAATCGACCAAGTTACCGTATGGCAAGAAATGAACAACCGTAAGGAAATAGCAAATAACATTTTGTAAGTAGTCCAATATGTATGCAAATTTATTAATAAAAATAACCGGTTAGATTGGTAAATAATATAAATTTGTATACTAAGTTTAATTAATTAGTAAATTGTTATTTGATTTATACAAACTTTGAAAAACTAACACGCATATCTGTTTTTTAGTAAAAACCACCTGTATTAACAAATCAAATGACGAGAGGCTGTGGAAACTTTAGTGTTAATCCTACCATAAACCTTATTTACAGCAGGTCAACCGAAAGCATTCAAACAAGAAGTTTACAAATTAAAACCAACCACAATACGTGAGCTAAAAGATGGGATTTCAAAAATAATTTGAGAAATTCAACCAGACACTTTAAGAGGGGTTCTGAGAACGGAACCGTGGAATGGAATATTCGAGTTTTTTTTCATAGTTATTCGTGCCCCACCCTGTACAATGATTGCTGCTAGTAGGATATTGTAAAAGCAGGGAGTCGAGTAAGTATTGCTGTTATAATAACCATGCATATATCAGTTTGTGATCAGTAAACATTTTAAATAATCCGGTAGATCACATTTAATCATCTGAAAATTAAATGTCGTTGTATTAAAGAATATTCTTCGCTTAACTAATTCCCAACTCAATCTATCAAGCATCTCTTTATGTGTATCTTTCTTTAAGCTTTTAGAATGTCTCATACATTTATTTTGAATATTTTGAAGTGTTTCAATTTGGATATTATTCATTATAAACAATATAGTCGTGCAATTTATAGACGGGGACACTATAGTGATATGTAATATATAACCTTACAATCTCCCGATAATTAATATTGTAATCTTGTTAATAATCCCAATTTTCATCTTTTTTCCTACATGTTCAAGATGTGCATTCAAGTTTAAGCGATCGTCTATTATTACATCGATACAGATTTATAACTATCAACTTAGTCTTATTAATATTTAGAGCTAATTTATTATATTTTAACCATTGGTCCAGATCTTGCTTAATTGTTATCACTGCTTCTCCTAAACTATTTGCAGCCACAGATAATAGTGTATCATCTGTATCATCACGAACATGTAAGTAAACCCTATTGGAGAGATAATCTTTACACCAAGACCAGTTGAATTAAAAACTTTCTGGATCAATATTTATCTATCGTTTCGAATGCTCTTTAAAAATTTAGAAAAACTGCAATAATAACACCTCCAGCGTCTATCATTTTTTCAATTACTTAACGTTAAAATGGGAGCTTCCATCTATGGATATATTTGAAAAGAGTCCCTTCGGATTATATTTATTCATTTATCTCTTCTTCACCCTCCAAATTATTTCAGCTTCGATTATTTTACGAAAGCTAAGATCTACCTCTGTGGATCATATTTATATTTATACATCATATTTATTTATATATTTTCTAGTAAGAATAGTCACCACCGTAATCTTACTTTCCGTGAAATACGATTTTTGCTTTTTAAGCGCAGCAACTATATAATCCTCATTTATGGACTCAGTGAAACCAAGAATTGTTATACTAAGTAGGAAATAACCCAACAGGAACTTTAATGTTATGAAGGTCTCTTAACTTCTCCTTAACCATTTGCTAAAGTTTTTTTGTAGGTTCTTCTTAGTCACTACAAAATAAATCCTCCTTTGTTCGTGGCTCTTAAACATTTCTCGGGAATTTCAGTTGGGGCAAATTGCTTGGCGATATTCTTTTTTAGTATAGCTCCCAGCTAGCTCTCCCACAGGGTGGAAAAACTGGAAGATAATTTCAAGCCACCAAACAAAATGCAAAAAAAAGAATAAAAAGTAAATGACTGTAACGTTCCTACGTATAATTGCCTGGAACCACGACTCATAACACCAGGAAACGGAATAGAACTCCTAAATGCGATAGAAATGTCAGGTTGTGAATATCACTCATCGCGTAAGCCAACTTATTGGCCTACAGACATCAACAAAGTTCCAAATTTAAATGGCTTTTATATCTCGAAAGAAATAGGCTCTTATAGTTACATCGAAGTTGAAGGTATTGACGACCTTACTTCCGGATAGCTAGATATTGTATTAAGTCTATGCGTGAAGCAGCTAAAGAGGCTACACCCGTATTAAATGAAACAGTTGAACAAGAGATCAACTATACTCCCTGTAGATTCGAGAAATATATCGACAAAAGAGAATTTAATCGAGTAAGTAAAAAAAATTAATCGATTAGTTAAAGAACATAAAGAGGCTTGTACTGAAAATTATCTGAAAGCACTGGGTTCTAAAGCTGATCAAAACTTTTCTCTTTGGAAAGCTACTAAAAGATATAAGCGGCCAATAATCCAAATGCCACCTATAAGAAAAACAAATGGAGAAGAGGTGCGATGTACCGATGAAAAAGCCGAACTGTTTGCACAACATCCGGCATTAGTATTTAAACCACAAATCTAGGATTGATCCTAAACAGCAATGGAGATCTATAGACTGGTCAGTATCATCCCACTAGAAGTCGCACAAGAAATAGATATGAGTTTGAATCCCAAAAGATCACCTGGAATTGACGAAATTAAGCCAAGGGTGTTTAAGGAGTTATCAAAGAGAAGTCATTACGTTAACATATCCATGCTTGCTTAAACCCCGATTAGCAAATGACATCATACAGGCCGACTTCTTTGTTACCAACTATCTAAAAGTTGTTTGAGAGGTTGTTTTTGATTAGTCGTTTCAAAAACCAATGATCATTATATGCCTGATTTCCAGTTTGCATTCAGAGATAAACATTCGACCATTGATCAAGTTCATCGCGTGACCGCAAAGATAGAACAAGCATTTGAAGAGAAGAAATATTGCCCTGCCGTATTTCTAGATGTCTAACAGGCTTTCGATAGAAAATAGTTAAAAAAGTACTGATGAAGACGCAATGTTGAAATCGATTTACAAGAAAAATAAAAAATTGTTACTATAAGGAAGAATCACTATAAATTTATAAATTTCAAAAAACTAAAACATAGAATTATATTTAAAATAATTATTTATTATACTGCCCCTGTGGTCGAGAGATTCTCACATGTCTCCTAAATCTAAATTGCACGAAAATGTTTCAAGAATACCACCACAGTATCCTTTGCTTGTCGTAGGAGGCGACTAAACGGTTGGATCGCTGGGTGGACGACCCGCATCCGTAAAAAAATCAAGTGTTTATAAAGTCAACCAAAAGAAAAATTAACACGTTTGAGGGGGTGAGGAGGTTCAAATATTTGGGTTCTCTTATCACTCACGGTAACAGGATGGCTGAGGATATTAAAGTGCGGCTGGCAGCTGCTAAAATCTAATCACTTATCATGTGCCGTGAAGCTTTACAAAGCGTTGATCCGGCCTGTTGTTATATTTGGATGTGAAAGTTGGACGCTGACGGATGAGTATGAGAGATGGCTCCTTACATTTGAGAGAAGAGTCATGCGGGTGATTTACGGCCCAAAACGCCAAATAGATGGTACCTACCGAGCTCTGTACAATATCGAGATCAGAGATCTGATGAAGATTCCCGATATTGTACATGAAGTAAGATCTCAGCGCGTACGCTGGCTCGGTCACGTTCTGCGTGCTGATCCGGAACGAATTGTACAGCGATCTCTGAACGGAGCGCCACCATATGGAAGTCGCAGAGGTCGTTGCAGGTAACGATGGCTCCACGGTGTAGAGAATGGCTTGGCTTCTTCAGGTTGTCTAGGACAGTGTGAAGACCAAGCCCAGGATCGAGACCGTTGGATCCGGATTGTTGACTCAGTAAGACGCCAGTAATGGCCTTTAAATACTGCTAATAATTATTTATACACAAAACATAAAAGAAATGAATAATATTCATTTAAACTCAATTCGATAGAGTGTGGCGTTATGAGGGTCTTAGCTACAAGATAAGTAAATTAGTGCCACAAAATAACTGCCAACTGCTCGAGTCCTATCTTTACCCAGCCATTGAAGGAGTGCCTCATGGTAGCATACTAGGGCCTTTCCTATACCAGTATCTTCTGATGTATCTTTTGCTGATGATACTATGGTATTGGCATCAAGCGAATCGCAGAGCCAAGAAGTTGAATACTTACAAAAGGCACTCAATAAAATTGGCCAATGGACCAGAGATAGGAAATTAAAGCTGAACGAGCTGAAATCAGTCCTTGTAACATATACGTTGCGCCAAAAAAAATAGCAACTTTCATACATTTTTCTCAATGGGGTACAAATTTCTTTTTTAATATCCGTTGTTTAAGTATTAAAAAATTCACTATATAATAACCCCTTGGGTTTATATGCTTGACATTTTAAATACCAAGTGCTCTGAAAGGTAATAATGTTTTAATATTTAATTATATTATGCATATAATTCCTCTATAATATACATGTATGTACATATATACTATATATATTATAGAGGAATACATACCTGTTTTCCGGGGGAAAAGCTCAACTGACATACTAATTCCGTTAGTGACGAATTAATTTAAAATAAAAATTTTCAAAATCTTTAGGATACTATCGTTTAAATAGCCAGGTATTCTATAATTGAATTTGATTTGTCTACCTAACTTCACCGACTCAAAAATTGCATTTAAATCAACATCAGCGGTATTTTTGTCGATATGTTGGAAGTAAATAATTGTAAGTAAGTTGAATTTTTAAACATATATCAAATTATTACCTTTTAATGGATCGTACATTTTTTCAGTCCCACAATTTAAAAAAGTGCAAGCATTTCATGGTCAGTTTCAATATTAGACTAATTTTTCTTTTATATGAAATCATAAATAGAATTTAACTAAACTTACCCAACAAATTTTCAGGAAATTTTATATCGTAGTAAAATATTTTCGTTTATGCGTAGAAACTTAAGATGATTATCTAAGTTCAATTTTTCTTCCATTTGTATAATTTTTAACATTTTAAGTATAGCGCTTTCTTCACAAACACACCAAATGACGCTCTGAAACAATTTTGACATTTCCATATTTTATAGTAAAAATAATAAATTGAGTTTTATTCAAAATAAACTACCTATTGCTCAATTTTATTCTGAAATCATCATCGAGATAACATTTTTATTCAAATATAGTTTTTCTTTTAAGGTTGGTTTCTATTATCTGTTCAGTTCCTTACAGACACGTACCGACACAGACATCAAGTATTTATATTATCCGTACGTTTCCGTACAGACATTCATTTGTATTATTTCGATATGTCGATCGTATATATTCGTAACAACGTACAGTCACCGCTCAACTACGTACAGTCCAAACAAAAAACAAGAATATAAAAATACAAAATAAATAAAATTAAATATTTAGAATAAAATATTTAATCAATTGATAATATCAGAATTATAAGAGTAATATTGATAGTAAAAATCAATAAAAATGTTGTAATCGTATAACTTTAATAATCATATCTGAAAATAATTTAAATCTGAAATAAAAATTATCTGAAAGTAACCGACATATCCATACATACATATTTCGACCGATTCAAGTTGCATGATCGCTTGATCGCAACAAAATAAAATAATTCATGTACAAAAATACAAAATACATCAGCATGGATGGATAATGAAACGATACTATGAGTTCGAGTTATTTCGTCTTGTTCGTATTTTTTCGCTTACGTATCATTTCAGACAAATATTCTTTTATACAATATTTGTCTGTACGGTACGTGTATGAAAGGAAACGTACGGATAATATAAATACTTCCATATAAAATGTATGAAACAATGTTTTTTTTGTCTGTGCCGGTACGTGTCTGTGCGGAACGGAACGGATAATATAAATCAACCTTTATTCTGTTATAAATTCGAAAAACACTGGATTAAAATTGAATAAAATGTTATAAATCAATTACGCATTTCTAATAATAAAACAAATTGATACTGTGTGAATAAAATTAAAGATTGTTTTTTTCAATTTCCTCGTTAAGGATATTAAAATAATATTAGCTGACAAAAATTAATTGAATAATATTTCTTAATTCAACAGAAATTTTTTCAAATTAAGTTTTAACACTTAAATTTAAAAAAATATATAAATTTCAAAACGGGTTTACATATATGAAAAATGTTCCATCAATATTAGTAAAAACATTTTTAAAGTAGAAGATTATTTCATGAACATTTATGAGAAAAATACATTAACGGAAAATTTTTCTAATTGAATAAAATTACCTTAATTTTGAAGCAAAAGTATTTCAAGAGGATAGAAATGTTTTATAGAAATTGATTACATGAAAGTATTCATTTTCACCTATTTATTTTTTTCAGTGTACAATAAATTTAAAATATATACATATGTATACGAGAAATTTGGGATTTTTTTTTGGGAAGAATTTCACAGACATTCGTCACTACAGACAAATAGTATCCCGGCATCCATAAAAGTTAAGGGATTATCATTGGAGTTAAGAAAGTATATATATTTACTTACACCTAGTTTTCAACTAATAAACATTTTCATGAAATTTACAAACATTGTCGTATCTTGTTAAAATTTGTTAATTAAATGAATTGTCATTAGAACTAGGGAAAATGTTTAACGAATTCAAACTTGTGGTTGTAGTCTATTTCCAAAATGGTCAATCTTAGTTCCTCTATGCCTTAAATATTTAATTTTGTTAAAATTTCGACGTTCATTTTTCTATAGTGATTACTGGAACTTTCTAGAATCTAGACTATGGATAACTCTGTATAAGAAAGTACAAATAGTATAGCAATAACATTTTATGTAAAAAAATAAAAATATTTATATTCAATATTTGTTTTCTCTCTGTTCTTTTTATATACAAAGTGCTGAGCTCACTCCTTCGCAAAAAGCAAAAACTATTTATTATTTTTTTCTTGTCAACTCAATTTTCGATTTTTCAATAAATAAAAAAAATAAATTGAATCACTTCAATAAATTTTGTTGTTCTTTATTTGTGCTATAGGAGAATATATTTAATTTTATTTTTTTAAATGTTTTTCAACGAATAAATTTATTAGATGCACTTAAAAGCATTTTAAGAATAGAAACGAGAAACCGAAATTGAATAAAACAGAATTATTTTTCCGTTCTTGTGCAGTACTCGTATATGTATATAACATTCTATACACAACCATAATATAATAATAACCCCAAAACTATTTCAAATCAAAGAATTGAAAGCATATCACATTGAATTATAATAACATGAAAACACAATAAAAAGTATAACAATATATTGTGTTATAGATACTGTTCGAACGATACTCGTAAGTGATTTTTATTTTTTTTAGATATTAAAGGAAACAAAGTATTTTTGATGGGCAATTGAACTAAGTACATCCAGTTAATATAATTCAAATTGCATGGATCATAAACCATGATAATTATTATTTTTGTAATTTAGGCCATAAGAGCCAGCTGCTCTCATCACTTGCTTTGTGTGGCCATTTCTACTAATCCCCCTTTCGAAGTCATTTGCTATTGCATTTACAATTGTTGTCCCAATTGGAATACACATAATCGTAATCAATTATATAATAAAACTATTTAGATTTAGTTCTGACAAGTTAAATTTATCATATAAATTTTTCTATAAAACGCAATTTAATTTAATTAAAATGTTATTGAAATTATGAAAGGAATTATTTTTAAGTTTGAGAGTCTTTAGTAAATTTGAAATAACTTAATATATTGTTACGATTTTACCTTGTCAAGGTTCGATCACTGGATTGTGAATAAAACAAACGATGTAAATTCTAGAACACACTAAATTTATTTATTTCCAATTAAACACTAATTTAATTATTTCACTTATTTAACTTAATTATTTAACTTCACAATAATTATTTTCTACACTTTAACAACACTATATTACACTTTAATAACACTTTATTTTACTTTATAAACACTTTCCTTTTAATTACTATTAGCACTCTCACGGTTAAAACACAACTAATTTTCTCCCAAATGTTTGTCGCGTATTTATACCAAATATTCTAACCATTCTAGAAATCTCCAGAATATTCGATTAGTCTAGATAAGTCTAGACACCTCTATACTGTTCTACTTTATAACAATTTTACATTAACGATAGCGTCGCTATTCAAACATAGATGTCGCCACGATCGTAACATTACCCCTACCTAATCCTGATTCGTCCCGAACAGGATCCAACTCACTACCCCTGTAGATCGCTAATCGCTCTATATGCACCACCTTCAACTTTTCTCGCTGCCCTTTCTTGATCCGGTAGACCACGTCATTTATTTTGGTGATGATGGTGTACGGCCCTTCCCACGAAGGTTGCAGCTTTGGTGATAAACCCTTCTTCCGTTGTGGGTTGTAAAGCCATACTAACTCTCCTTCTTCGAAACCTTTATTATTTGCCCGTATGTCATATCGAGCCTTCATCCGATCACTTGATACTCGTATCCTCTCTCGTACAAACTGGTGTATATCGTCGAGTTCTCCTCTCATCTGGTCAACATAATTCTGCCTATCTAAAGCTGATGATGGAACGGCTCCAAACTTTAGATCTCCGGGTAATCGCAGATTATTTCCAAAAAGGATTCTCGCTGGTGTCATTCCCGTTGAGTCATGTACTGCTGATCGATACGCCATCAGGAACATCGGAATATGTTGATCCCAGTTGCGTTGATCATTTTCCACGACCTTTGCTAAATATTTCTCCAACGTCCCGTTGAATCTTTCCACCATACCATCCGATTGTGGATGCAGAGGCGTTGTTCTTGTTTTATTTATACCGAGCAACTGACAAACTTCCTGAAATACAACTGACTCAAAATTTCTTCCTTGGTCTGTGTGAATCTCCATTGGTACTCCAAAACGACTTATCCAATTATTAACCACGGCATCAGCTATCGTGGTTGCCTCCTGATTGGGTATGGGATACACCTCTGGCCATTTGCTAAAATAGTCCATTATTACTACCACATATTTGTTACCAACATTTGTAGTCCGGAATGGTCCTGCCACATCCATTGCGATCCTTTCAAATGGCGCTCCAACGTTATATTGCTGCATTGCTCCCCGACTTTTCCGTGCAGGACCTTTTACCGCCGCACATTGATCACATCTTTGGCACCACTCCACTACAGATTGTCTACATCCTGACCAGTAAAAACGTTGACGTATTTTGGCAAGCGTTTTATTAATTCCCAGATGACCCCCACTTGCCCCTCCGTGATACTCCTTCAATATCTCGGAAATTCTAGACTTAGGCACCACTTTTACCAATTGCTTCACATTACCGTCCGAGCTTTCCCATATTCGTTTTAAGCATCCGTTCTCGATTTGGAGGCTATCCCATTGTGTCCAGTAAGCCTTTACCGTGGGACTCTTATCCGCAATTTCACACCAAGTTGGACGATTTCCTGTCTCCTTAAGTTGCATGATTATTGCCAAATCTGGATCTGCTAACTGCTCGTCCCTAACCGTTTCATCCGTCCATTCCTTATCGGGTAGTATTTGCATAAGCCTGATGTCGATAACGTCTTCCTTTGCTTCTATACGCCCGCAGTGCTTACATTCCACTTGACATGGTCGTCTTGACAATGCATCAGCATTTCCATGTGCACTCCCTTTCCGATGTTCGATCTGGTAATGATAGCTCTGTAGTCGCTCAATCCAACGCGCTACATGTCCTTCTGGGTTCTTGAACTGCAGTAGCCAACGTAATGCTCCATGATCCGTTCGTATATGAAATTCTTGGCCATAGAGGTACTTATGAAAATGTTTCACACATTCCACTATAGCCAACAATTCCTTACGAGTTACACAATAGTTACGTTCTGGTTTAGATAACACCTTCGAGTAATAAGCTATTACTCTTTCTTGCCCTTCAATTTCTTGCGACAACACCCCTCCGATGCCATCATTACTTGCATCGGTATCAAGAATAAACTTAACACCAGGTATAGGGTATGCCAACAATGGTGCCGTACATAATCGCCTTCTCAATTCATTGAATGACTCCTCTTGCTCGTCACTCCATTCAAATGCTCTGTTCTTCCGGGTCAAATCATGTAAGCTCTTTGCCACATTGGCAAATCCTGGTACAAATCGCCTATAATAAGTGCACAATCCGAGGAAGCTCCGTAATTCCCGTAAATTTTTAGGTCTTGGCCAGTCCTTTACCGCTGATATCTTGTCCTCATCGGTGTGGATTCCATTGGTCGTTACCTTGTGCCCCAAAAATTTTACCTCCGTTCTGAATAATGAACACTTCTTCGGATTCAACTTTAAACCGGCTGATTGTAATCGCTTCTTACCTCTGACAAATTTGTTAAGTGTTCTTCGAAATCCTTTCCCATAACAATGATGTCATCCAAATACACGAGGCAAGTCTTCCAGTGCAGTCCCTTTAACACGCGCTCCATAAGTCGTTCAAAAGTTGCCGCGCCATTACATAATCCAAATGGCATCACGTTAAACTGCCATAGCCCATTACCCACACTGAACGCCGTTTTTTCACGATCTTGCTCTTGGACTTCCACCTGCCAATACCCGCTTTGCAGGTCCAATGTTGAAAACATTCTAGCCCCTGACAATGTGTCTAACGTGTCATCGATCCTTGGTAATGGGTAGCTATCCTTTTTCGTTACTGAATTTAGCTTTCGGTAATCGACACAAAAGCGCATTTTCCCATCCTTCCTTTGGACTAATACTACTGGTGAACTCCATGGACTGTTTGATGATTCAATCACTCCAGCTGCCTGCATGTCCGTTACCATTCGATCCACCTCTTCTCGTTTTGCTAAAGGTAACCTTCTCGGCGCTTGGCGTATAGGTGTCTCCGTTCCGGTATCAATTCGATGTTTCACCATGTTGGCCCTTCCATTATTATCCGGTGTACTGCAAAATATCGACTTATACTGTTCGAACAGTTGTCGTGCTGAATTTTTCTGGTTCATGGTAAGATCCCCAGTCCATTTCTGCATGAGGTGTTCTACTATTTGCTTCTGTCCTTGAGTATCGGTGTTTCTAATCGGATTTTTCTGCTCACATTTCATTATCGTTGATACCTCTTCACATTTACCAATAACAGTTCCTTTCTTAATTGTTTTTGTCTTTTCCGAGAGATTTAGGGTCCTAATCGGTACCCTACATTCGTTATCTGATTTTACTAACGTCCTCCCTATCATAATTCCTTTGGTTTCACTTTCTTCTTCACTGGCTTCTACAACCCACAACCTGGGTGGCCCAGAACCTCCCTCCAATTTCCCCCACACAATTGTTTCCGAATTCGGTGGCAGCTTTTCCCGCTGTTCTATTATTACCCGCCTAGTAGTTGTTTCCACATCATCCACTCGCAGTGGTAACTCAAAAATATCACAGTCCAATACCCCTCTTCCAACATCCACCACGAAGCCATTCGCCCTCATGAAGTCCATCCCCAAGATGACTTCATCCACTATCTTTGCGACCAGCACTTCGTGTTGGAATTGAGCATTACCTATCTTAATTCTCACAAGCTTCCTGCCCTTTATGTCTGCGCTCTCTCCTGTGGCTGTACGTAATTTCAACTCATTGGCTGGTAGTACTTTTCCCTTTACTAGATCCTCACGGACAAACGTGCGCACCGCTCCTGTATCCAGGGTAATAACACAGCTCTTTCCGTCAATGCTTCCTTTAATTGTTAAGCTGTCACCTCTTCGTCCCAATCTCGAAATAGGGATGGAGGTTATGGGGCAATTGGTTGTGGGAGTCAGCTTCTGCCCCTTTAGGCTGACTCGTTGTAGTTTAACAACTCCTTTCGTTCTTGGCCATCTTCCTTGACCAACGTCCGCTCTCTACTTGTTGCTCGTTGCATAGGAGATCGTGATCTTGTACGCCTCCATTTTCCTTCTTTACAGTCTCTCGACATATGACCCATTTTGTCACATGTCCAACATTTTATTTTGCTACCACCCTCTCTGTATCTTGGAACCGACCGCTCGACGTTGGTGCTGCTATCCATTTCTACTCGTCGTACCTTAAGCGACGGTTTTATGATAGCCTGTGCAGTTTCATTTATTAAGGCACACGCGATGGTCTCGGCCAAAGTAGCCTTAGGTGATAACATCACTGCTTTACGTGTTTCTGGATCATGTATTCCATCGATGAATGCGTCCATCTTAATCCTCTCCATGTAATCGGAAGATGTATTCACATGTGCCAAATGCACTAGCCGCTCGACTGCTGCGGAATATTCTTGAAGAGTCTCTCCGATCTTTTGACCTCGGCTCTTCAGCTCCATACGATACATCTCTCGCTTATGGTCACTTCCATACTTTCGCTCCAACGCCTTCATTATTTCGTTGTAATTACTACGGTCATACTGCGGAATAGTCTGCAGTGTTTCAGTCGCTTCTCCTTTTAGAGCCACTATTAATGCTGTTCCCCGATTTGCGTCATTCCACCCATTTTGGTTAACCGTTGTCTCAAATTGAAATTTGAAAACCGCAAACGATGTTGTGCCATCAAATATCGGTGGCTTAAATTTCATTGCTTGAATTGGCTGAGCTACTGGCGATGCTGTTCCGTTAACCTCGATACATAGAAGTTTCTTCTCGAAGCCTAGAACTTTCTCTTCTAACCGTTGGATGTCCTTCTGTAATTTTTGTTCAATTTGCTCTACTTCTTCATGTAAATTGATATACATTTCATTGAATTTCTCATCCATTTTGTTATTGATCTCGCCCACCGACTGTTCCATGCGCTGATTTGACCGTTTAATTTCTTTCATTTCCTGATTTGATTGATCAATTTTCTGATTTAATTGATTACTAGATTGTCCATTGATTGTCTCATTTCCATATTAGACTGTTCCATTTTGAAATTGGATTGTTCCATTCTCATCATAACTGCCATTAACTGCGCTATATCGAAATTTCCAGAAGGTACCGGGACAATCTCCACTACCGCCTCTTTACTTTCTCCATTCTCTTCGTCCCCTTCTGCGTGGTCGGAAAATGTCGATTCATCAAAATTATAACTAGCCGGGTCATTACCCTCCAGCTCTAATGCTTGAAGTAATCGTTGCCTCAATACATTTTTCTGGCCGACCGTTGACAAACCACGTCGCTCCAACTCTTCCTTTAAATCGGAAATCTTCAATTCGTCTAGAATCATCTTTTAATTCACAATCCCACCGCTGTCACCAATTGTTACGATTTTGCCTTGTCAAATTCAAGGTTCGATCACTGGATTGTGAATAAAACAAACGATGTAAATTCTAGAACACGCTAAATTTATTTATTTCCAATTAAACACTAATTTAATTATTTCACTTATTTAACTTAATTATTTAACTTCACAATAATTATTTTCTACACTTTAACAACACTATATTACACTTTAATAACACTTTATTTTACTTTATAAACACTTTCCTTTTAATTACTATTAGCACTCTCACGGTTAAAACACAACTAATTTTCTCCCAAATGTTTGTCGCGTATTTATACCAAATATTCTAACCATTCTAGAAATCTCCAGAATATTCGATTAGTCTAGATAAGTCTAGACACCTCTATACTGTTCTACTTTATAACAATTTTACATTAACGATAGCGTCGCTATTCAAACATAGATGTCGCCACGATCGTAACAATATGTACATATTGTTACGATCATGGCGACATCTATGTTTGAACAGCGACACTATCGTTAATGTAAAGTAGAACAGTAGAGGTGTCTAGACTAATCGAATATTCTGGACATTTCTAGAATTGTTTGAATATTTGGTATAAATACGGGACAGACATTTGGGAGTAAATCAGTTGTGTTTTAACCGTGAGAGTGCTAATAGTAATTAAAAGGAAAGTGTTTATAAAGTGAAATAAAGTGTTATTAAACTAGCTTTAGACCATCTGACGTTCGTTTCTTTTATGGCTTCTTCTTGAAGCAACAGTTTACATGAAGCAAGCGGTATCTTTATATCCCGCCTGCTTTGGGTTATTAGGCGTGCTGTACCCTTGCGGGCCAACTCATCTGCCATTTCATTCCCTGCGATATTGAAATGCCCTGGCACCCACGTCAAGCGGATGTTGAACTGATCAGCCATCTCATTTAAAGATGCCAGACAGTTCTGGGCTACCTTCGACGGCAGGGAGTATGATTGTAGCATTTTAATAGCAGCCAGGCTGTCCGTAAAAATGCGAATATCCCTCGTAGATATTACATTATACTTCAACCAGTCCATGACTTCCATTATCGCGGTCAGTTTAGCTTGAAAAACGCTGCAAAAGTCGGGAAGACGAAAAGAGAGGTTAACCCCTAGTGCCTCACAGAACACCAGACCACCTTGACGCAACTTAATTACTTCCCATTTCGATTTGGTTAAAAGTAGAAAGATTACAAAGTGAAAAAAAAAAATAGTAAAAAAAAAAATAAAAGAAAATATCTTTGATTTATTAATATTTCAAACTATTTATTAAAACTAAGTTAGAACTATCTAACTTATTCTAACTTAATACTAAAAATTTAAAGAAGTAAAAAAAATGAAAATTTAAAAAATATTTACACAAAAAAAAAAATAAACAAAAATTGTATAACCTTGAAGAAACCGGATGATTTTAATGACGTCATAAAGTTTTGTTGAATGTTGATTGTAGGCGATATGAAGATTTTAGTTTTGTGATCATACGTGATCAATTTTGCACATTTGTCATTATTAATTTATTTTTGATTTTAGGATTATAGGTTTATTATAATTATTTTAGTTATGATTTAACTGGTTTTTAATAATTTTTTTTTGGTTGTTTTATTTTATTATAAGTTACTATTACTAGTTTTATTTAAATTTATCAATACCGAAAAAAAAATTAACTTATTGTTAGTTAGTAACATATTAATTAATAGATATCACTTCATTTTACTTTTATTTTATCAAAACCAAAAAAAAGATAGATAAGATTTGAACAGTATCCAAAAAATCGAATGATTTAACTGTGCAAAAAAAACACTTATCATCGTTCCATGTTAATGGATTCTCACCCCCACTGAGAAAAAAAATCGTTCGACCTATGCAATTCGTCAAACATAGAAGTTCGCGCCAATCTTATATTTTCGCGCCAACCATGCAATTATTTTACGAGCTCAATAATTGAGAGCAAAAAAAATCATGTAATTATTGTTGTTGTTCTTCATTTTTGAAAAAAAAAAAATTTGGTACATAATTAAGGTCAATATAAAAATCCTCAATATTCTTTGCAACGCGTAAAAACCAATTCGCTGTCGTTGCAATCTTCAGGTAAATTGCACATACATATTTCACCAATACAATATTTTGTTAATTCAAATTTTTTACTAGTTCTAGCGGAATATCGTAATAATTTAGACTATACCTAATTAAATATGTGCGGCTTTGAAGTCAGCCACCGTCCAGATACTTTTTTATCAATATTTTAATTTTATATTAATTACCTGCACCTAAAAAACCAAAACAATATTTATGTTTAATGCACCGCTATTAAATCATAATTAAACAGTATATGTTACATAGTTATTATGAGGTATAGTATTGGTGGTACTCTATATATACCTAGTCCAAAATAATCCTATATAACTTTTGCTTAAAACTATCATACCAATTATTTTAATTATAATGTGTTAAAATTAATTTTAACCAATTTTCCACTATACAATTGAACGCGTATAAACGTATACATTGGTATAAATGTATGTATATACATAAATATACCCATAGATACATAAGTATGTAATAGGTATTGTAAACTAAATAATTATATTTATTTTAACTATTATTTATATTTAAATTCTATTTAAAAATAAATTAGATTAAACAGAAAATTCCAGTTAAATATGTGCGCGAAAATGAACAAAAATAATAACATTTTGTAATAGTTTTGTTTTTTTGACATTATGTAAATTCAGACCACAAAATTAAAATTTAAATATACATATACGAGTATGTATATATTTTTATTTTAGAATTTAGTTTTGTCACCTAGGGAATTGGTTTCAATTAGTAAAACCACTTTTTATTTTTCTAAAAACTATGTCTTTTGTTTTAATGTTTATTAAAAATTAATTAAAAATCATCTCGTATTTTCATATATATTCTTTTGAAATGTGGTTGGCGGCAACATGGAGGCTAGAGATTTATTTATAAATAACACCGTATAACAACGATTTTCCATAATTTATTAATGGTTATTAACCCGTCAATTATTTCAAATACGCTTACAAAAAAATCAAAGCATTTTATTGTTTTCAACATGAAAAGTTTTTTTTTTTTTTAATCATAAACATGGAATTTCCAATTTTCTATTTTGTTCTTTTATTTTTCGAAAACAACTTTTAATCATAAATTTGCATTAATTGGATTTGTTTTCGGTTTTTTAGGCATAAAAAAATGTTTTTTTGTTTTTATTGTAATAATAATGAAGAAATTTTAAAAATTATCTATCTAAGATTGAAGATAATTTTTTTTTTTTGTTTCTACTAAATAATGTGAAGTAATGAAATTTTGAAGATTTATTTTAATAAAAAATAAAATGGGGGCCTTGAATATGGTTTTTGTTCCGAAATAAAAAAAAAATTCAACATTTTTCAACAAGATCCATTGGATTATGTACTCGAATTTATTTTGTTGGTGTACAAAATACACTGAAATAAATAACAACTTTTGGGATTAGAAAATTTGGCTGTGGTAATTAATATTTATTATTTTGGATATTGTTTTACCGAAAAATGAATGGAACGCCGATATGTAAGGCTTGCGTTCTTTTATTAATTTGGAAATTATTAATTGCCGCAGTGAGGATGAAGAGAATTATTTTTTTTTATAGTCAGAACATTTAAGAATTCTGATAAATTGTTCAAAAGTTTAATGAAGGTATTTTAATACTGCCAGAAAAACTTTAAGTGTTTTAAACATAACGAAATTGTATTAGATTATCGATTATGTATTATGATTGTGGGCTTTCAAAAATGTACGTTACTTTTTCAACATAATTCAAATTTTCTCATCTACATGTATTTATCGATTTTAATTTGTATTTTTTTTTTAATTCAGTTACGAACATTACGTTCACCAACGAGCACTAAATTATCTTTTTTAAATTTTTCCAACCAAAATGTAGTTTTTTTGTTACAGAATAAAATCGTAACGAGCAAAATATTGGTGTTTCGAAAGGTTGTTCTCTATCTACCAAAAAGATAGAAAGCTAGCACATAAATCTGAAAACCGGAGAATATCCAATTTTTTTTAAATTGATGATTATCATTAGGGCAACCAAAAATATGCATTACCATGATTTTTTTCCTGTGTACATATTGTGAAAAGAATAAGATAGGGTTCCGTTTCACCAAAACCGAAACCATTTAAGCCCTATTTGTTAGTGCATATTTTTGCATATTTCACCCAAAACAGCGTATATATATTGTCATATTTTGGCGATAAGTGCATATTTTAAAATATTTACATAATGTAAGCATATTTTGCCAATTTTATTCAAGAGATATTTCGCATAAAAATGCATTCAATTCACTGCTTAGCGGTAAATAAATGTATGCATTAACGAAATAAGTTTGTTTATAGGGAATTTGTAATCTACTGCTTAAAAGGAGTTAGACATTTTACGGGAAACAACCAATAAAAAATTAATTTATCATTTTACATTTCGTTCACAATAATCAATACTTCAAATAAGTTGTTTATTGCATAAAAAGAATACGAATTTAGTTAGTACTTCAGTAAAATTATAAATTAATTTTTTAAGTAAACATACATTTTTTTTATTTTTTAGGAAGGACGTGGCATAGACACATTATTGGTGCATAGCCTTGCCTTGCATTCACACGCCATTCACACACATTAATTCAACCCATTCACACACGTACAGTTTACCACCTGCGCATTGCATAGCTCCATGTCATCCTGTACAGTGACATGGAGTTCTACATTCCAACAGAGGGTCATAGATGTTTTCAATTTAATCACCGATTGTAGTCGGGAGATGAAAAATCACTTTTGCATCCTGCCTCTGTTGGGATTCGAACCCGGTACCTCCCGATCCAAACGTCGCAGCTTTAACCACTGCGCTATTTGCTCGCTACCATAAAGATTAATTTTCTCTAAATTAAATTTGCTTTAGAACACACCAAAATTAAAACAACCAGTGACAAGCCAACATCCAGCAGAATTAAAAACGGATGGACAAATCCTGTATTGTAAAATATGTAATAAAGCATTGTCAGCAGGTAGAATGTTAACCGTAAGGCAGCATTTAGAAAGTGCGTAAACATATCAAGCTTAAGCAGAATGACACAAATAAATAACATGCTCAGCAGTTAATTGGTGAATTGTCAAATACTCCTAAACATGACCAATTCGCTGAAGACTTATGCGATACATTTATTCGATATCCCGATATATAAAGTTCGAAATACAAAAATTAAATATTTTTTAGAAAAATACACTGAATATAAGGTGCCGTCAGAAACTACTTTACGGACGAATCACGTAAAGACTCTGTTTAAAGCGGCTATCGAAAAAATTAAAAAACATATTAAAAATCAATTTTTATGGATATCGATCGATGAAACCACTGACGCAACCGGCAGATATGTGGCCAATGTCATAATTGGTATTTTGGATTCAAACGAAAGGATCGCCAAACAAAATTTTCTGTTGTATACTGTACTTAGAAAGAGCGAATCATTCAACCATTGCACGGCTTTCTGATGAATCGGTGAAAATGGTATAGGTGACAATTTCCCTAAAGATTCCATTTTGTTGTTCATTTCAGATGCTGCATAATACATGGTAAAAGCGGCTCAGGCAATACAAGTATTTTACCCTAAAATAACTCAATTAACTTATCTTGCCCATGGACTTCATCGTGTGTTAGCAAATTCGCGGCCATTACGTTCAGGTTGATCGCCTAATCCCTAACGTTAAAAAAGTATTTTCAAAAGAGACATCTAGAGTAGAGTCTTTTAAGCAAATGGCACTAGGGCTTGCATTGCCTCCGCAACCGGTTACCACACGATGGGAAACTTGGCTGGCACATGTTTCAACCTTACACAAATGTTACTATAGGAAGTGTGCTAATGTGTATTGGCATTGTTTGGTTAGAAGTTATTTTAATAAAAGTGATAATTTTCAAATTTGTACAACTAGCCGTCACCACTTAACTGGAGACTACGTCACTAACATGGAGCGGCATATAAGAAGTAAGCATGAACATTTATATCTGGGAATGAAGGCAAAACTACAGACATCAAACCTTGCTGAAACTATTGGGAAACATAATAGGCAAACTTTTACTATACAAACCAGCGAAGAAGAAATTTGGGAAGCATGCGTAGAAATGGCCACTACAAACAACGTTCCATTCAGCACGTTTTCAAATAATGGTTTCAAAAAATTGATCAAACCACTAATAGAATAGTTAACTTTCAATAAAACCGTCAAATTTGAAAGACAAAATTGGAGAGATTGCCAAGTACATCAAAATGAAAATTATGGAGGAAACTAAAAATAAAATTGTATCATTAAAAATAGATGGTGCTTCGAGACATTTCCGAAATTAATATTCATTACATCCATTCAAATCATCGAATAATAGTGAACTCATTAGCCATTAAGGAAATATTCAAACGACATACGTCACGACACGACATAATGGATGTGTTGCGTGAATATGAGATATCGGTGGATCAAATCTACACAATTACAACAGATAATGGCCGAAATATGCTAAAAGGACAGCGTCTCTTGCAAGACGATTTGGATATAGAGGAGGACGATTTTGATGATGAAGACAAAGATGCAAGTGAGGATTTTTGTGAGAAATCACTTGGGGGAAAGTGGAAAATTTGCGATTAAAGAAAAAATCTGATAAATCGTTCAACATGATGAACGGTATAAGTTGTGCTGCCCATACATTGTAACTTGTGCTGAACGATTCTTTTAAAAAAATACCGACATGTTTAGCAGAACTAGGTACATGTAGAAAACATTAACAGAAGTTATCGATATTAAAAATGCTTAAACCTATTTTAAACAATGCCACAAGATGGAACAGCAGCTATGATATGGTGGAAAGATTGCTGGAAGTAAAAGAATTTTGTGATCAAAACTGAGAAAACGATTCCGAAATAAGCATTTCCGAAGCAACTAATACTTTTATAAATATATTTTTGTCGATTCTTAAACCGATAAAACTAACCACATTATGCCTACAAGAATCGCAGATGACTTTTGGGGATTTTTATAAGAAATGGCTGCAATTGAAAATCGATCTGAAGAAAATAAATTTTTCGTGGTCTATTACTCTTGCTGAAATAATTTCCGAAAGACAAATAAACGTTAATGGAGAATCATATAATCATTGCTGCACTTAATTTGGACGCTCGATTCAATTTTATTTTAAATCAAATGCAGAAACAAATAGCTGTTCGACACTTAATAAAATTGGAAGAATGGAGAAATTGACAACCTGGAACAAATAGAGCTATCTGTAATTAATTTAATAGATGATCAAACAGAAGAATGTGGATCAGATAAGCTATCAAGTTATCTAAACGAATTGCACAATGAGACGAAATCGGGCAACTCCGAGCAACAAAAATCAAAAATTGAAGCAGAAATTAAATTTGTTTCACCAAATAGAATTGGACATACTTACATCGAATATTTTATTGTATTGTAAGAGGGACAACACTCTACGTTATGCAAATTGGCTAAAATTGTTTTAGCAGTTCCAGCAACACAAGTGTCCGTAGAAAGATGCTTTTCGGCACTAAAATTAGTGTTATCGGATTTAAGAAATAAATTACATGTTGAAAATGTTAAAAATGTTTTAATCATGAGTTTAAACAAACAATTTTTAAAAACGATGTCAGATAATAATAATACTTATATTCAAAATTTTAATGTAATATTTTTATTGTATTTTTTATTTGTAATTTATGTGTTTTTCAATTTCGCTTTTCCGCTATTTGTCATAGAGAAATAAACATATACTTTGTTGACGCTTCACTTTGTTTTTGAATGATTCAAACTTGCTGTCACTTTACCATAAAATATGGATTACCAATTTTTGAATATGCCAAATCGAGGAGGATTTATAAAGCGATGATTAAAATACTGACAAATTTTAAAGCGAACTTGAAGAATAATTTTGGAAACGTAAATATTTAAGTAATTTTTGAAAACATTTATTTATTATTAAAAATTTGATTGATTACAACTTTACTCGTGAACGTTTGCTAGATATTTCCTTTGAAGTAAACATCGTCAGTTTAGCATACGGGTATGTAATGGAGTGAAATATTCTTTTATTTCATAAAATTTAATTTTATAGTACTAAATTGAATCTCTTCGGCTAATTACTAAAAATAAATTTGCAGTAGGAAACCTCTTTGAATTTATTATAATATAAACAAAATAATGTAAACTGAACGTCAATTTTGGACGAAAAGCTGAGACTAAGTAAGTTAATGTACTAATAGAACGAGCTATCGAAATAGCCGAGAGTGGGAACGCTTTATTCATAGAGAAGGCGAAAACAATTGTTTGCAGTAGATTTTCAGAGAATCCAGATGTACGACTAAAAAATTTAGAACTTTTTGATGAACTTGCCACTTAATTGAAACTATCAACTCTCGTCCAAATAAATGAAACCGAATATGGTCAGGAGGGAAAATGCAATTTTTATTTAACACATCAGCAAGCTACCGATATCGAAAGCAATCGCGTTGAAATGGTTCCATAGTCGACCATATAATACAAGTACAACTCAGGTTTTGTAGTTGTTAAGGTTAACAATAAACTGTGTAGTTGTTAAGGTTAACAATAAACTGTGTAATGCGCATTTAATTATTTTATTATTTAATTAAACCATTTTTGAAAAACAATTTAACATTTTTTTTATAAAAATAATAAATTTCCGTAATTTACATAGGGTGTAAATAAAAAGTAAATACATTCTTAAAATTTTCCAGTGTTTACTTAAAATTAGGAATAAAAGCAACTTAAAATGTTAAAGTAAAATATACAGCAACTTTTAGCGAATACTTAATGGCAAATTTATGAGGATATATGAAACTATAATTTATTGAATGATGGGTACTTGCAAAATTAACAAACTTTGTAAGCCTTGTAAAATCCTAAAATATTAGGACAATACTTAATTTAGATTAAAAAAGTTTTAATTTTATTATAAAATATAATAGGAACTAATAGTGGTTTTAATTACATTTTGTGCACCATAGAATCTCGAAATCCCAGAATTCCGACATTAAATGATGTCCGTGCCGAAAATGAGTTTGGGTTATTTTCACGACATTCGGGTTCCTTAGGATTACAAACCATAATCCATGTATGTATATACATATCATATTATACAATAATAGTGAATATTTTTCATTGGTTGCAGAAGTGTTTTAAAAGTTTCATATTCTAATATTTATATTTTAAATAATTTAACGTTTCAATTGCTATTAACAATTCGCAACGTAAGGATGAAAATTACTATCTGTTGATTCTTAATTTGTTGTACCTTGTGCTTGAAAAATAAATTAAACCTTAAAAACTGAACATAAGAAAGGAAATGTTAGAATACGACAGTGATATTACGTACTGTTCAGAGTTGGAAAATGGTAAAGATAAATTAATTAATTAAGATAAAGTAAAAATTATTAAAATATATAATTTAATTTATAGATTCGACCACTGATTGTAATCATTCTTATTGCTGGGAGGAAGAAGCCTTACCAAACAATAACGATGATTCTACTAGCTATGACAGTGATACAATTTTCGTAGAAAATGAACCTCCTGAAATTATTATAATTAGTGATGACGACGATGATGTCCTACATATGTTTGATAAGATGTAAAAATAATAAAATGATAATATTTATAAAAAAATAAAATAAAAAATAACTGATGATTTGTATTATTTATTTATTTCACATATTAATTTTTCTTAAGTATCTCCAGATATGTCACTTTAAGATGTTTGTACTGATACTGGTGTTGTCGCAACCACAAGATCGATTTCTAACAATTAGTAAAGAACACACTTTTTAATTCTTGTCCAATATGTGGAATCTTTTCCGTCCGAATGAATCCAATTTTTAACTAAAGTCAATTTTGTTTATAAATCAGATACGTCCTTTTTTATCGAAATTTTGTGTCAAGTAATTGCTATCATTTCCTATAATATCCGCGCTTCATATCAAACCCTTTCATTCGGACTTTATCGAGAATGGCCGGAAAAATATTTCGTTATCTAAATTACTACTTAATCAACTTAAATAAGACATTTGGGTAGAAAAATTATTAAAAAATGTATGGGGGATGTTTTTGGAGAATGTACATTTATATGTACATTCCGAACTGGCGGTTGTTACCATCCCAATTGAAGCTCATATAAAAACTAAAGAAAATTAATGGTTTTCAGGTACAAAAATGTAATTATTTCATAAATTTATGTCTTCACGTACATTTTGATTTATAAATAAAAAATAAAATAAAAATAAATATATCACACAAGGTTAAGTTGTATCTAATTATTGCGATGAAATTCAGCGAAACAATTTTTCTGTCTTTATTGAGGCATAAATGTACCATATATACGTATATCATATATAAAGTGGGATCGTCCTTTACAATTCGTATTTTTGCATCTTCTTTATGAGGCCTATTCTCAAAATTTCGCTTTGTTGGCGGCATTGTACCACTCGAGCTTCCTGGCTCCACGTTTTCTGGATTTGAAGGGCGACCGCGCTTTTTAGCATCCGTTTTAGCTTGTACAAGAGATTGAGCTAAATAAATTCGAAAATGCAATATCTAAAAATTTTTTTGGATTTATTTTGTTTTTAATGCAATCCTGCTTGTATTCTAGCCAACAAGAAGTGACTTGATCTGTAAAGTGCGCAAACAAACGAAGACACCACTTTTTTGAAATTATGAACGTTCTATAATAACTAATCAGTTGATCTAACAAGTTAACTCCACCCATTCCCGTATTATACGACTTGATAATCTCTGGCCGTCTTACATAGACGTATGATTTTGACTGTTTGTCCCATCTTTTGGCTTCAACCTCAGTACCGATTCCCACAAAGTTTGAAGCAACATGAATCGGTTTCGTATCATAACCATCCATGATGGCATTCCTGATTTGCCACAAAGCACGTAAACTTTAATGCCCCAATGATTTGGCTTTCCCTTTATATATTGTTTGATAGAGAGCCTTCCTTTAAAAGGAATAATTTGCTCATCTACGCATACTGAGAGTTCATTTATTTCCAACAATAATAAATACGTTCGAATAGACTCAATGAAAGGACGAACTTTATAAAACCGGTCTGTACAATTTTTTGGCATATCTAGATTATTTGTTATATGAAGATTATTTCGAAGCAGAAAGAATCGGTCGCTCGTCATAGTACTTCTATATATGTAATTCAATCCCAAGTGCTTTATCAAAATACAGCCGGATTCTTGGTAGTTTGAAACACCACATTGCTATTTGTAACCCAATTAACTGTTTTATTTCCGGTGGGTTGGTGTGTTTGTAGTTGCTTATCATTTTTTGTTCTGCGTACAAATTTGTGAAAAAAGCAATTTCTTAAAAAATTTTGTCCGGCAAATAATTTTTGAAATATTCCAAGGGAGTTTTAATGGATGGCATATCAAGTGACTCGACGCTGGAAAAAAATTCCGAAATTATTGGATGAAATTGTGATCGGTTCCATTTAATATTCCCTTTTTTCATTTCATACATTTGTGAATTCAAATTCGTTTGTAAAATTTATCTAGATATGTATCTAATCCTTGTTAACAATCCAAAATAATATTTTTCTATACTAATTCTGGTTGTAAAAACTTTTATGCGCCACGTGCTTCAAAAACTCTTTAGCAAAATACTAATATATTCAAAAATATTATTTAAGTCTTTGGACAAAACCTGATATATATTTTTGGGTTATATTACGCCTCGGCGATAGGTTTTTGTTTTTTTGTTCGTATCCCTTTTGGTGATGATTTTTTTTACTATGGAAAATAACCATTGAAATTTCTATTGAAATGTTTTTATGTAGTTGGTCGGATTGATTTTTTTCAGAGGCGAAAATTACAAAAATATAACTAATTACCGTCAAATAAACAAAAAAATGATGTTTTAAATTTTTTAATTAAAAACTATTTTCTAAAACTATTTATCAATCGTCCTGTTTCTATTTTACAACAATAAAATAATTATTGTAATATATTATTATTTCTCATAATGTTTTGTTCTGTGATTTTCCCTTGTAGATATTCAAATCATTTAAAAACCGTTATATTTTACAAAACTTTGCGCTTTTCATCTTAATCTTAGATCAATTTTTTTTCAGATAGGATTTAATGATATTTTTGATGCGTTTTTACCGGAGTCAGCCGTGAATAGCATCAAAAAAAAAATCTACTTAAATTTTAAACGAACATAAAGTAAAAAAAAAACGCCTTCAGAAATTTATAAATTTTTTTTATTAACTAATGAAATCTAGAATGTATTTCTATAATAGATGATCCCATAAACATTTGAAATAAAGAGTTAATACCATATCTATTATTTTAATGTAAAATCCATTCATATTTGTAATTTATCTAAAAATTTAAATAACCGGAAATTCATACGAAATCTAATTCAGAAAACCATATGCGTTTGACAAAAGTTTTAGTTATGTGTTTACCACACCGGTAATATTTATCGATAACTGATCCCACTAAACACAACACTAGGGTTTCCATCTCGGGATGTTTTTTTTTAACCCGGGAAATAAAAATAATTTCCCGAGAACCCGGGAAATTAAAATTTAAAAAAATAAATAACAATATTGAGTAAATTAAAAATATCTGTTTGCTATATAATTAATCGTTTGTTTTTATACATCTCTGCAGTTTCACAGTCTACTTCATTTTAAACATTTGAAAACAATTGATAAAACTTCATTCAAGTAAAAAAAACAAGATAAAACCACAAATACGTCCATTTTTATTTAATAAATAGCTACATATCTCGTTCTTTTTCACAAGATAGAATATATTTTTGTTGCACTTGTTCACAACAGATAAACAGACAATCAAAGTAGGTGTCATAATATGTGAAGTAATATGCCGCAGCGGTTATTTATTTATATAGCACCAACAATTATTATCTTTAAAGGCGGCACTCGTATGCAGATAATCTATCCCGACGAATCATCCACACTCTCAACCAATTAAATCACTAGAAAGCGAATTTCCCCTATGTATTTCGCCTATTAATTTCTCCTCCTGAGTTGAAATATTTTTATCTTTGGGCAAATTATCTGCATGCGACCAACCTAATAATACAAAAAAATAATAATAATGAGCAATCGTTGTGCCCATAATATTTTTACTTTTTTCAATTTTTTTTTTTGAATGACATAAATGTCATAATTTCGTTTTTGTGAACAGTTTGTTTTTTGTGTATAAATTCCATTTTATTGAAAGTTTATAAAATAAAAATTTGAAATAAATATAAAATTATCTATATAATATAGAGCTTAAAGTAAGTATTAATATATAGAATAAAATTTGAATAATACACGTAGTTGTTTTAAAGTAAAAGCAAAAGTGAGGTTATAACTCTAATGTTTTCATTTTCATATATAATTTTAGTTTGTGATTTATGAAAATATTAAATATGTGATATGTGAAATTATTAATTACGTATTTATATTTGTAATATAATAATTTATTATTTTAGGAATGAATCGCGAAATTGATCTTCAAATCATAGAAGAACTGCGTAAAGAAGGGAGAGAGTTCTTATACCAATTGCGCCATATTAACTACAGAAGTAATCCACTGAAGAGGGTAGTATGGGCAGAGATTGCAGAGAGTATTGGCCAAACGGTAACGGAATGCATGAGACGGTGGAAACTCATCCGAGCAAGGTATGTTCGGCAATTACGACCGCCACCAAGTGGAAGTGCGGGTCCCTCGGGCAAGAAAGATTCCTGGTTGATAAGTGAAATGGATTTTCTAAAGGACCAACTAATTGAAGAGTAAGAAACTTTTATTTATAAAACTAATATTTATACTCGTATTTCATATAACTTCATATTATGTACATTTTTTTTATACAAACAACTTGATTATGAGCTCAAAAACGCAACAATTTAAATACAATCTCTTGAGCTCATAATTAACGCCTCTTCAATGGATACATATAAAACCACGCAAATTTTTCGTACAAGAACCCCATTTCTCGATTCTTCAATATTTTATGACTTGCTCTAACCAAGTTATTAATTTATAACTTGACAATTTTAAGGGCCGCTTCGTACTTTATGCTTGGTATGTAATAAAATAAAATATTAATAAAATTGTATGTCGAGTTTATTAGATATATTTATTTAATCGTACATTACAATATTACAGTATTTTATATTTATATATAGCAATACACACCGACACCACCATTGGATTACATGTAAAGTAGGAAATGATATTTTAATCATGCTTGTTCTTAATCCGATCATATTGTTATAATTAAACTAATGGAATATTTTTATTTTAGCCCAACTGTAAGCAGTCACGAAACGACCGCAACGAAACCAGTATGCTGGGAACAATTGGACGATATCAATAACAATGTTGAAGTATCAGATTTCCCTGAACTAATGGAAACCAACCCATCAGAGAACCAACCCCTTAGCCAACCAACACCGGGACCATCAAACGAGCCAACATCTCGAAAGAAATCCAGGAGAGAAGCCAGCCAAGTGGAATGTTTGCTAAAGGAGGCTTTAGAAGACATGAAGGAAAATCGTGAGTTCCTCAAGGATCAAATGAGGAAAGAGGTATCTGAGCTCACCATATTTGCGGAGTCGGTGAACCCGAGTTTCTTGAAGTGGCCAAAAACAGCGCAAACTAAATTTTTGCATCAGATTAGCCTTATGTTTGCTCAACAGGAGGAGGAACTAAAAGGCAAAATTTTATTTTAAATCTAATGTTTTATTTATTTTTATTAACATACTGTACATACACATTTTTATTTTTTCATATTGAATTTAATTTACCTATTGTTATGTTATTGTTTACCTAATTTACCTAACATTGTTATGTTTAGTATAATTATGAAATTTTTGATTTTATTATGAAATGAATGAATTTATTTTATGAATTACGCATACAACTGATAATATACAATTTATTAATTTATTTAGATTCTATAACTATAATAAAAAGACTTTTAACAAATTGCTATATATATGTTTTAATGCATTGTTGTATTCTGCCAAGGAAGTATATCAACCTCATTTAAATAAGCTTTAAATTGATCTCTGATTTCGACAGCATTTCTGTTGGGATTATTTGACCCTACTCGATGGATTAGTTGCATTCCTCCGTTCTGTTCATTACGCCATCTTCCTGGACGATGCGTGCCACCAACATAGCCATCCACTAAATCGGCACTCATATATTCACGCATCTTTTTAGTCCTTAGCCAATTATGAAGAACCACGGTTCCTTTTATTATAGCTAACACGGTAGCTTTACTGGCTAAAATGGGCCTTCTGTAAATGCGCCACCTACTTGATAATATCCCAAAAGAATTCTCGACAACTCTTCGGGCTCGAGATAGACGGTAATTAAACACGTTTTTATCCAAAGGCAGCACCGTTGTGTTCCGACCAGGATATGGGCGCGTGAGGTTGGGAAGCAAAGAAAATGCTTCATCTCCAAAAAAAACAAAATGATATTCCTTATTGTCTCTAAGCATGTATAGTGGTGGCAAGTTTAATTCAGCACCACCACTGTACACTGCTCTCTCAAAGCTGCTCTGCCTAAATGTGGTACTGTCTTCGGTATGACCGGGTGCTCCAATTTCCACCATTGTAAATTTATAATTCGCGTCGGCTATCGCAAAAAGAACAACACTGTGGCTGTGTTTATAATTGTAGTAAGTAGAACCGGAATTTCCAAATGCCTAAATATAAATTTATATATAAGTAAAATGTAAAATATGTAAATTAAAATCTATAAAATAACTCACTTGTATGATCACGTGTTTTCCGTCCATTGCTCCAATACAATGAGGAAAGTTCCACTGCTCTTCGAAATCCCTTGCAATTTCCTTCCACATATTAAAGGAGGGTTTAGGGAAAACGGTCCCCTTTAACGCGTCCCACAACTTTAAGCAGGTTTCTCTTATAATTTGTGAAGTTGTGCTTTGTCCGAAACGATATCCGTATCTCCCAATGGAAATCATGCTATCACCACTAGAGAGATAACTAAAAAATATCAAAAATATGGTTAATTATAAATATAACGATTACAATATATGATAATTGTGATGATATTTACCGAAGGATTAATGAAAGACGTTAACCTGCAGTGATGGACCTTTCTCCCACATCTAACCGTTGAATTAGAGGCCCAACGATTGAGAGTAATCGAAGGCTGCAGGTGTCATGCGATGATAATTAATAAAGGTCTCATCGTCGTTGAGCCTCATTTCAGCGACAAGGTTTTGAAAGTATCCTTGCCGCCGTCTATTGCGATTCACCGGATTGACGCCAAATCTTCTAACACCACGATGCCGATTTTCTGCCAAATATGCCGTAAGTAAGGCACTAACAATATTTAAATCACGCGCCACAACATTTATCACACTTTGTCTTTATAAAGACATTTTTAAATAATTAAAACCCCGATAAATTAATTAAACAAAAATCCGAAATTTAATTTACAAGAAGAAAAATGCAGAAATACTAAAATAACCCGTCAAAAATTTAAACTATTAAAAAATTCAAAATGGAACCGAATTTACTACAAAAATATTTCTTTCTACTACTACTAAAATTTAAAACACGAATCGAAATTAAAAACCACAAGAAATCACAAATCAAATTAATAGAAAACTTTAAAATCGCACAATATATTTTTTATTCACGGATAAGAATTTGGTGTGTTCACAGCCAAGTACAAATCTAAATGAAGAAAAACAAGAAATAGAATGACTAGCAAAATAGACGAATTTTTGAGCAAAAGCCAATCAAATCTAACTTCATATTCTGAGTAACGAAATCAGCGGATATCATCTGCATACGAGCAGCAGCCTTAAATCAATTAAATTGTTGTGCTGTGCAAACAATATTATTGAGGTTAGTTAAAATACAAGCTACTAAGTTTCTTTTTATACATATATTCATAAAATTATAAGTAAAATGTGTTAAAAGTCATATGTATTAAAATCTATTTCTACTTATAATAATTGGATTATTTAATAGAAAACACAATGAGTAAACAATCAGATGTATGGAAGCACTTTATGAAATGTTCGGATAGCGATTCGGCGAAGTGCAATAAATGTCAAGGAATGTAAAGATTCTTCTACCAGCGGATTATCAAGACACTTCTTATAACAACATAAAATAACCTTGAAATGCACCACAAATACAGATAGTTCACCACATTCTCAAATTGTAAAAAAAAAAAAACAAGCAACAAGCAAGTATGGATAAATTTGTACAAAAAAAATCGTCAGTGGATGGATTTTCTATCAATGCAATCAAAAATACGTCGTTCGTTGAGTTCTAGAAATTATGAAATGCCCAAAAGCAATGTAAGTGTATAATGAAACTAGTGCCCGATTATTCTGACGATGCCAAACAAGAAATTGTAAATAATAAAAATTATGAAAAATAATTCAATTACATTTAGTGTAACATTAGATGAATGGACAAGCATTAAAAATCGTAGGTGTATTATTATTTGAAACGAAAATGGCGGAATTTGGTTTAACTACAAATGATATAATGGCTGCTACAACTGATGCTGCCTCCGTTATGGTTAAATTTGGAAGAATATCCCCATTTATGCATCAGCAGTGTTATAACTATGGCATACATTTTGGTGTGAGTGATGTATTATACAAACCCCGAAAATGAATTGAAAATATGTGCAATGACGATGAAACCAGAGATTATTTAGATGACCATGACTATGATCTCGCACTTTCATAAGACGAATTTAATGAAAATAACACCGAATAATTCGGTGCAGAATCCGAAGTACAATTAAGAGAAAATGTATATATATCATTGCAGATGTTACGTAAAATCACCAAATTATTTAAATTATCTCCGGTAAGAAATTCTATCCTTCGAAGTCACGTAAAGAATGAATTTGAAATGGAATTAAATTTGATCTTATATTGCCGCACAAGATGGAACAGCATTGAGCCAATGTTGGAAAGTTTCCTTACAATTAAAAAAAGTATTTTAAAAGCATTAAAGATTTGCATCTATTGCATTATTATGATGAAGATTGGTTACCACAAATAGAATCATTGTTTAATGTTTTAAAGTCTTTCAAATTGGCTGTTGAGGCTCTTTCACGATGGGATACAAATTTGATTTGGGCGTAGTTTGAAAAAAATGCCCAATAACATAATTTACGAGAAAAATTTGTTAAAAGAAATAAACGTTTTTGAACTTACGAGATTACTTCCAATTTGAAAATGCTATTGCAGGCACTCACATCTATTCGACCAACATCTACCGAGAGCGAAAGGGTTTTCTTCATTGCTGGTAATTTTTCAACGAAACTTAGAGCAGGACTAAGCGATCATTCGCTTAATGTTTTATGTCTTCTTAAAACATATTTAATAAAATTCCAATAAATTTAAATACATATCTATACGATTTTAAAAAGATTGTTGACTGTTTAGATCTCAAAATTTCCGTTTATTTTCTTTTTATAATAATTACGAGTGAAGATAATATTTTTTGTCTACTTTTATTGAAATAAAACTATATGAAATTATATTTTTCTGTTTTTATTGAAGTATTTTTAATTAAACATCGTTTGTATTTAGGTGTTTTTTCAATTTCCTGGGATCCCGGTATTTCCCGGATAACACCCGGAAATGGAAACCCTACGATAACACATCCTGTTATAATAAATAATAGATGATATTATACTCTGTAAGATGTAAAAAATGTTTTAAAACTATTTACCGCAGTTTTTCGTCCAGCCAATGTTTTTAACGATTGGTTGCTGTGCAATTTAACTTTAGGATTTCAGGAGATTGATTTATTGTATTAAAAATCAATTTATGAACAAAAATTCACAACACTATAATGTATAATACATACTATAATGTATACACATCATATATACATATATGTATATACATTTGTGAAATCAATTCATAAAAACAAATCCGTTTGTAAAATGTATCTAGATATGTACCTAATCTTTGTCTACATTTCAATATAATATTTTTCTGTACTTATTGTTTTTGTAGACTTTTATTCATAAAAGTCATTAGCAAAAGTTATTATTATTTTTCGAGTCTCTTTTAGTCTTTTGCTAAAGACTGATATTTGTTGATGTTATTTTAGTCTTTGGACAAAGACTGATATTTTGAGAGTTATATTCAAACCCTGAATTAAACGTAGTACCAATAAAGGTGTTTGAAAAAAAAAAAAAAAAGGTGCTCTTAAACGTGTTTAATTGAAACTGATTTGCGTAGGCCACTTTAAACGCGATCTGCCCGTTTAGGTGCGTCAATCCTGCCTAATTTAAAATGAACGCATCTTACAAGATTTTGGTTTTATTTAAATAAAATGAACTGACCAATTTCCGCGCATCTCCACCTTTTATTTTATCGCCATCAAACGTTTTTCATTCTGTGAGTACCTTGGCATTTTTGGCAATTTAGTAGCCGAGTATCTATAAAGAATCAAAATGTTAATTAATAATAGTGAAAACTTACCTTTTGGTTTTTGAGAGGGAAAACGACTGATTTGGAAAAACATCAAAACAAGTCAAACCTAACCTCATTATTAACTTTTTTTTTGTTAAATTGGAAAAAACACAGATTTGCTTCTAAGCTACACAAGTATCCATTTGGAAACACACCCTAAGCAAATTTTATTTATTTATTTTTAAACTACTAAGTGAATTATATGTATATTTCATATTTTTAATGGCGAGTTTATGCATTTCTATCTTGCTGCAAAATATTGAACGACCATATATAAGCCAATCAAAAGTAGCCATTTCGTTAACAAATTTCCCCTTCCAAATTAAAATAATTTCCAATCGATGCAAAATGTGCAGCAGGCTGGCAACTGCTACAAATTAAAAATATGTTCAAATTAGAGTAGCAAGCACATTTTTTCCACAAAACCAAATAAATTTAGAAACATGGATTCATCTCCGTAAAATCAACTTTAGCTCTTTATCAATTTATTTTTTTTTTTTGCTATATCTTGGCGAAACCGAAATGTCATTGTTGTCTTGACGTTGTCAAAATAGTGACATTAATTTGCTGTATTTAATGGTAAAATTAATGTTAATTTTAATTTGTAATTACTAATTATATTCTGTTTTCATTCTTTTCATGAGGAAATATCTACTACCATTCCAGTAAAAATGGCTAGACAACTGTGGTCAGTGCAAATAACTCAAAATTAAGAAGTCGTGTTTTTATAATGGTGGATGATGGATGTGATATTTATTATTTAAGATACATACGTATTTTGTGTTTATTAAAAGTTTGGTTGTTTATCTTGATTGTATATTTCTAGATTCATGTAATGGAGAGACTTCCAGTTGGAAGTAAATATTTCTGGCAAAATTTTGTGACTAAATTATTTTATAGTGGTAAATCATATACACAATCGAGTCATTTGTCGAAGGATGTACTCGAAAATTTATGATTCGCCCTTATTTCAATGATCATATTATAAAATACCACACTGGTGAACGGCCATATCAGTGGAAAACGTCGATATGGATGCGAGCTGTGTTGTAAATGATCCTATCTAGCAGACGCACTATAAAATTGTATAAGAATCTATACTGGCGATAAACCCGATCCTTGGTATGGTTCATCAACTTCAATTAGGTAAGTCGAGGTGCCACACCAAATTGGAATATAAGCTTCCCAACATTAGAATGTTTACATCTTGGACTTCTTTCTATATTTATTCGTTTGGTTGACACCAGCTGAAGCGTTGCATATTGAAGGTAGGTTTAATTAATTCTTTAATTGTTTCAATATGATTTAATGTTTCACACGAAAATGTATAATCCACCAGGACGTCGTAAGGATCGTCTAAAAGAGAAATGCTCTGATTATTGTCAAGACGATTTGACCGATGATAATAGTATAATACTAGATAACGGGAAACAAGTATCCCTCGGGCTTGGACCACGTTGCAGTGAAGTTAAAATAAATCGGCCCATGAAGAAATACAACACATGAGGAATAAACAATCGGCTCGTTCTCGGAAATTTTCAAAATGTTTTCACGGATGGACCGCGTACAAAAAGCCACCAATCGATTTTTTTGTTTTAAATATTAAAAATTGTAATATTTTATGTATCTTAGATACTAATAAAATTTATTAAATTAATTAAATTTTTATTTATATGTACATACATTTATATACGTTTATTTCGATATGTTCTGAGGTCGTTTGGTTTTCTGATAGTCTTAATTCGTGATTATTATAATCTTCTTGTAGTGCATCCTTACTAGATACGCACATACATACAATGATTCAGTATTTACATTGGGTCTGGTTGTGAAATCACAGTGTGTACAATTGTTCTGAAAAATATAAACAACAATATGGTGGAACAGTGTTTCTAGTATTAAAATCGGATGAGTATATGGTAACATTTAGTGGTGGCCTTACGAGTTTGATTTTCCTCTCGAAATATTTCAAGAATCTCGAAGTGAACCCTCTAACGCCGTGTCACTATTTGAATTATGATTAAAATATAATATAATTAAACACAATAAAATTGTGATTAAACACAAATCTAAATCAAATTGAAATTTATTCGATATTACACTATCACAAGAATACTCAAATTAAATTGAATTTCTTTTCTTTTTGGACATCAAAGTTTTATACAAAGAAATTACCAACAGTAGTATTTTATGTGATATATTATCTTCATACTGGCTTTGTAAATAACATCAATTTATTTACATTATGTCAAAATTATGTCAAACTGACATAACTTTTGACAACCGCAAATTGAGCAAAAAACCATGTACCAACATACTAGAATAAAAAGCGACTAACTTCACCCTGCTTTGCAGACAGTTTTGCAGCAAGATAAAAATGCATAAACTCGTCTTCAATGTGTACAGAACTAACAATTGCTAATATAAGCATACAACTTAATTCCCTAAGAACATAAGAAGCTTATATACATACCTACACACAAATATTTAATAAATTAATAACCAAACAAAAACCCGAAAAAATTAATAATTTTCAACAAAAATTAACTTCAGACAATAATAATGAAAATTTGCTTCTATTATTTAATAAATTAAATATTTAATTTATTTCATCATCAAAATACTATATACAAATATTTTATAATTTCCCCTTCCTATATGATGTACACATATGATATGTACTCATTATAATACTCTAATGGTCATTTTTCAAGTTAACAAAAATTGTAAATTACAAAATTGAAAAAACAAAAGTTTTTATATAAATTTTATTTTTTCCAAAAAGAACTATTATTCCATAAAACAACAATTATAATAGTAAAGTAGATAAAAATAATAGATATTTTACAATAAATTAAATTGAATTAATTTGAAGGTAAAAATATGTGACACGTTAAAATATATACATACACCTGACCAATCCACAACAAAACTGTTATATTACAGTTTTGTTTTGTACATATAGGTGTGTGTATACCTTGTATAAAATGTCGAGAAAATATTTGCAGATCGTTTGCTCGGTGCGGGGCCCAAAACAATAATTTTGCTGAGTTAGGATAGAGATTCTCCACAGTTTCATATAATAATGTATTTACTGAGGGGTTACAAAAAAATTCTCATGATATTTTGAAAAGGTATACAAGATACACCCAACAACCATCACACGAACTGTGTACATAATGTATTGAATGTACGTACGGTGAGGCGATGTCCTTTTATATAATTATTCCATAGTCGACTAGTATTTTATGTGTGTTGCTGCTAGTATACAAATATATATATGTATATATATATATATATATATATATATAAACTATATACATAACATAAATATTGTGTCATTATGGTTGGCTATTTGCTATTCTATATTATTATGGAACGGGATGTTATTATTTATTATTATTAAAAAAATATATAATTAATTGCTGTAGTTACATGTTATTAGTAATAATTTTTAGTTTGCTCTTTTCCAGAAAACCAAGTTGGAAAATTATGTTAAAGTATTATATTAATGTCCAACTCAATAAATACTGTAAAAGCGTAAAGTATATTTACGTAATTATCTCGTCTATCCATAGATTATAATGTACTTACATAGCCGACAGGAACAACAATTACCGTGTATATACGATACATTAGTCGATGATAGTTTATTGAGACCAACAAAATAAATCTATAAAACAATAAAGAATTTATGTTTTATGATTTATTTCTATTATACATATAATATAAGGATAAAAGTATTTGTCAATAAATGAAATTTTTCAAAAAATAATACCAAAAGAGCCTCAGAGCACATAATTTATCATTACTGTTCTAAGAGCTACATACGTATACATATACAATACAAAGATATATTAGTTTTTTTTATTATTTATTATAAAACAATATCATCAAAATATTGATAAATGAATTTCTCGTTTCGGATTAATTATTTATGTTTTGTGAAAATTTATGTGATGTGTTACTTTTCAATTTAAATTTATACACTTTATCATATTATTTAATTCGCCCGAGAATCTAGTCATACATTAGATTTATCTACAGCTGAGACATACGATTCTTGCTAATTTCATTTACTGTCGGGAACCTAAAATACAACCATGTGATTTTTGTAATTGTAAAAAAGAGGGTCAGCATTATTTAAATACAAAATATAAATACTGGCAACATGTGATGTAAATTACACTTTTACCAGTAGCGGTCCGTAAATCTCAAACATACTCGTAAGTGGGCAAAATTTCAAAAAATAATAAAAAAACTTGTAAATTAAATATTTTATTGCAAATCATAAAATAAAACTATACTTCAACAATTCAAATTGATGTCTTCATCAAATTTATTCAAATTTTACATCAAACAAAGAAATTTAACAAAATTATGTTCTAATACCTATTTAATAATTTTATATATAAAATCTGCACGTCGCCCTTTCACTGCTGCAAACTTGTCAAGAACTTTCTCATTAAAATTATCAATTATATTTATAAGGGTTCGTTCAATTGATAATAGAGCTAAATCGTTTAACCTTTCTTCTTTGTGCTTCTTAAACAAGATTTAATACGTTTTAACGTAGAAAAACATCGCTCTGATTCTGCGGTTGACATTGGTGTGGTTATTATAATTAAGGATAATCGAAGAACTTCTTGAAATATTACCTCCAAATTATTTTCGTAAATCGTTTTGACTAACTCAATAATATAGTTGTGGCAGATGCAAAAGTTTTCGTTTGTCGAAAATTGCAATTCGGTTTTGTGGCGTTCTTTATCCAAAAATGGATATAAATTTGTGATCATGTTTAGCAAGTGGTAAGGAAAGTTTTGAGAATAACACTCAATCTTTGAACAATCCAAAACTTGAATAATTATTAAATACTCAGAATTACTATACCTTCGTTAATTTTTATTACATCACAAGCTTCTTTTAAAATTCTCTTTAAATTGACATGTTTTGTTGTACCAGATCTGATGTCTTCATGATCTTATTCAGCAAAATTATCAACTATCGCATCAACTTCATTACGAATTTTGTTAATAAAATCATTCAATTTTTTGATGGCATCATGAATACTAATAGTATCACTAGTTTGTTTTTGAAATAATTTATACAAAACATCAACTTGTGGCATGACAACAGGAAGAATTTTAAAAACGTGTTAAACTTCCACATCGTTCAGCAATGAAATAAAACCACTTGCCTTGCGAATTGTCCTCATATCCGATGTTGGATCATCCTGTATTGCTGTCATGCATTGTTTTAATTCTTCGATTTTTTCGTATACCACGTTAATTGTACGCCTTTGAAAGTTACATCTGGTGTTGCTAGGCCGCGGTAGCCTAAACAAATACGCAATTTCTATATTTTTTTGCGCATACGAACTGGAGGACTAAATTCAACTGATGGACATAACAGTGGACAAAATAAGCGTAAGGAAAATCATGTTTTATAATGGTTTATACACCGCCTTTATTTCCACTCATCACCGCAACACCATCGTATGGTTGGGCTATAAGCTTATCAATGTTGACATTATATTGTTGCAGCATTTGCTTTATAGAATTAGCTAATCCAATAGCTGATCGTTCTTGAATTTCAACAAAGGATATACACCATTCCACAACTTCTACTGATTTCATATTATCCTTTGGAATGTATCGAAATATTATCACAAATTGATTTTTATTTAAGACATCAGTTGCATAATATACATTTAAAGTTAAATCACTTTTACAGAAAGATTCAAAAATGGTTCTGAAAACTCTGGGGCAGTCTGAATCATTTCTTTAATCATGGCCACGTAATTCGCAACTACCACAAATTTTAATCACCTCCAGAATTTCCCCCAATATATACCGATTACTATCTACAAGTTGGTTATGTTTTATAACCTCCCTTTTATAAGCCTTATCTACCTGTTGTGCAATATTAACTTTGCCAAAACATTTGAATGCTATATTTTTATCAATATGCTCCGCAGATAACTCATGCCGCGTCAAAGCTGTAGATAGGTATTTCATATCGCTATACCCTGCGTCCATACACTATCACGATCACCACCAAATAACAGACATGGAAAACAAAACAAACTATTGGATTTTACACTGGTAGTAAGCCAATATTTTTTATAAACCACACTTTGTTGAATTTACGATTTGATGACTTTCAATTATTATTAACAATAATTACATTAGGACGATCTCGGCCCACGTTTTTAATTTATCTTCAAAACTTAAATTTGGCAAATTTTCGATGATAAAATCCACCGAATTCATTTCTTCTACGGACATATTGTAACGGAAAATATATGCTATAAAATAGTACTATAAAAATGTGTACATAGTACATACACGAAGCTTCCAAACGTAATTATGACATTATGACAGTAATTGGACAAATTATTAAAAAAGGTAAATCGACGGTTCAAACAATTGTCAGGAATTACCTGAAAAATGGATCCGTGATGTCAAAACAGCGATCGGGAAGTTCTCGTAAGCTAAGCGAACGTGAGGAACGACGAGTAAACAGCTGACCCCCGTAAATCAGCCTCTAAGATTGCTGCGAAAATGTCGCTAACGAGTGGTAAAAGTTGTCATCGGTCAACAATAAGCAGGGTTATTTTGTGGTTTCGATTTTGACCCCGACAAGCCACTACACAGGGTTTTGTGAATATAAAGGTTGGGGTGATTTGAATGCAATATATAGAATAATACTATTCCATGCTTGGTTAACTGAATTCGTTTCGTTACTAGTTTTGGTATCGCCTTTAGACTTAGCTGGCATACCTGACTCAAAAATATTCGAAGTACCACTCGTCAAAGGGAGTTTAGTACTCAGTAAGGTCACTACCCTTTCTTCAGGCAATTGAAATACCTAATCCCTATTGCAATGCAAAACTTTAAACAAAACTCGAAGGTATCAATTCGAATTCAAATAGACCAAGAAATGATTGCTGCTGGGAGTACTTGCATGTTGGTTTTTGGGACTATAAATCTAACAAATAGTTTAAAAAATCAATGTGTTATATACGCCTTATGTAAACAAACCATAAACAAAAATTTAAATTTGTGGTAACAAAAACCACCATGAACGTTTTTGTAACTGGACCAGATAAAGCAGAACATGAAGGTGATTTTACTTTTAAACAAATACGGGGAAATTTGAGAGACAAATATAAACACATGTTGGCTCTGAAAAGTCCTCATAACTTTAAGTTAGACCTTATTGTAAAAACAGATCTAAACCTTGCTTTAAAAGGAAATAGAATTAAAGCACTGACGTGGTTTTCCGAAAAATTTATTGGGAAACTCTCAAACTTCATGACGGGGTTCGTGATTGTGATGTTGGTGACATGTTTTATAAAAGTCTGGAAAATAATACAAAAAATATATATTTAAAAGCACTGACGTGGTTTTCCGAAAAATTTATTGTGAAACTCTCAAACTTCATGACGGGGTTCGTGATTGTGATGTTGGTGACATGTTTTATAAAAGTCTGGAAAATAATACAAAAAATATATATTTAAATTCTATCATCCGCTCCAAGTTATAATGATGAGAAACTCGCAATTGGAGCTTTTATATTCACACGATACAAATTTTTATATTTCGACGCAACAGGATGCGTGGTTAAAAAAAGATCAAAATATTTAAATTGGAGATGGGCTTCAATTACTTCAGTTTTAAATATTTTTAATTTGTTGTCATGACTATCTAAATTATATTTATAACATCGTTATTAACCATAATAAACCTAAATAGGACAATGTTATTGTTTTAATCTGCTGTGCTCATATGGTAAATATTTCAAAATTTAAAATAAATAAATATTGCCTGAGGCGACACCAAACAACGATGTTTTATTCTCAATTTACTGTCATCATTTCTAAATTATAGATCGTTAAACGAAGTGTTTTTTTAAAAATATTTGTAAACATATTCTGTTCCAAATATATGTATGAATAAGTGTGTAAATGACTCTTTTGAACAATTTAAATCACATGTTTGTGAGATGCATACACCCGATGAAGTTGAGGCAAAAATCAAAGACGAAGTTCCGTGTGACAATTTTGAAGAAATCAACTTAGATTCAAGCTTATGTTATTTATGTCAGGTTTCATACAATTTATGAACAAACAGTGACAAACATTAAGAGAGAATATAAAAACAAAGAACGACAATATATACTACAATACTGAGTTTGTCATTTATTGTAATAACGTATATTTTACGCACCTTCCACTGTGGATAAATTTATTAATTAATACACTCTTTATCAATATGCTCCGCAGATAACTCATGCCGCGTCAAAGCTGTAGATAGGTATTTCATATCGCTATACCCTGCGTCCATACACTATCACGATCACCACCAAATAACAGACATGGAAAACAAAACAAACTATTGGATTTTACACTGGTAGTAAGCCAATATTTTTTATAAACCACACTTTGTTGAATTTACGATTTGATGACTTTCAATTATTATTAACAATAATTACATTAGGACGATCTCGGCCCACGTTTTTAATTTATCTTCAAAACTTAAATTTGGCAAATTTTCGATGATAAAATCCACCGAATTCATTTCTTCTACGGACATATTGTAACGGAAAATATATGCTATAAAATAGTACTATAAAAATGTGTACATAGTACATACACGAAGCTTCCAAACGTAATTATGACATTATGACAGTAATTGGACAAATTATTAAAAAAGGTAAATCGACGGTTCAAACAATTGTCAGGAATTACCTGAAAAATGGATCCGTGATGTCAAAACAGCGATCGGGAAGTTCTCGTAAGCTAAGCGAACGTGAGGAACGACGAGTAAACAGCTGACCCCCGTAAATCAGCCTCTAAGATTGCTGCGAAAGTGTCGCTAACGAGTGGTAAAAGTTGTCATCGGTCAACAATAAGCAGGGTTATTTTGTGGTTTCGATTTTGACCCCGACAAGCCACTACACAGGGTTTTGTGAATATAAAGGTTGGGGTGATTTGAATGCAATATATAGAATAATACTATTCCATGCTTGGTTAACTGAATTCGTTTCGTTACTAGTTTTGGTATCGCCTTTAGACTTAGCTGGCATACCTGACTCAAAAATATTCGAAGTACCACTCGTCAAAGGGAGTTTAGTACTCAGTAAGGTCACTACCCTTTCTTCAGGCAATTGAAATACCTAATCCCTATTGCAATGCAAAACTTTAAACAAAACTCGAAGGTATCAATTCGAATTCAAATAGACCAAGAAATGATTGCTGCTGGGAGTACTTGCATGTTGGTTTTTGGGACTATAAATCTAACAAATAGTTTAAAAAATCAATGTGTTATATACGCCTTATGTAAACAAACCATAAACAAAAATTTAAATTTGTGGTAACAAAAACCACCATGAACGTTTTTGTAACTGGACCAGATAAAGCAGAACATGAAGGTGATTTTACTTTTAAACAAATACGGGGAAATTTGAGAGACAAATATAAACACATGTTGGCTCTGAAAAGTCCTCATAACTTTAAGTTAGACCTTATTGTAAAAACAGATCTAAACCTTGCTTTAAAAGGAAATAGAATTAAAGCACTGACGTGGTTTTCCGAAAAATTTATTGGGAAACTCTCAAACTTCATGACGGGGTTCGTGATTGTGATGTTGGTGACATGTTTTATAAAAGTCTGGAAAATAATACAAAAAATATATATTTAAAAGCACTGACGTGGTTTTCCGAAAAATTTATTGTGAAACTCTCAAACTTCATGACGGGGTTCGTGATTGTGATGTTGGTGACATGTTTTATAAAAGTCTGGAAAATAATACAAAAAATATATATTTAAATTCTATCATCCGCTCCAAGTTATAATGATGAGAAACTCGCAATTGGAGCTTTTATATTCACACGATACAAATTTTTATATTTCGACGCAACAGGATGCGTGGTTAAAAAAAGATCAAAATATTTAAATTGGAGATGGGCTTCAATTACTTCAGTTTTAAATATTTTTAATTTGTTGTCATGACTATCTAAATTATATTTATAACATCGTTATTAACCATAATAAACCTAAATAGGACAATGTTATTGTTTTAATCTGCTGTGCTCATATGGTAAATATTTCAAAATTTAAAATAAATAAATATTGCCTGAGGCGACACCAAACAACGATGTTTTATTCTCAATTTACTGTCATCATTTCTAAATTATAGATCGTTAAACGAAGTGTTTTTTTAAAAATATTTGTAAACATATTCTGTTCCAAATATATGTATGAATAAGTGTGTAAATGACTCTTTTGAACAATTTAAATCACATGTTTGTGAGATGCATACACCCGATGAAGTTGAGGCAAAAATCAAAGACGAAGTTCCGTGTGACAATTTTGAAGAAATCAACTTAGATTCAAGCTTATGTTATTTATGTCAGGTTTCATACAATTTATGAACAAACAGTGACAAACATTAAGAGAGAATATAAAAACAAAGAACGACAATATATACTACAATACTGAGTTTGTCATTTATTGTAGTAACGTATATTTTACGCACCTTCCACTGTGGATAAATTTATTAATGCCTGAAAAACGTTTTGAAAGTCGCGTTTCAAATACAAATGCGGAAAATTGGTTTCGTTTGATTAAACACCATATCGACCAAAAATTGGCCAATTTATCAGTCTAACAGAAGACAATACTGCAAAATTATTAATAAAAATAAAATTGTTAAAAAGAAAATACGAAAGATGAGGTATCGAAAATCTTCAAATGAGGATGAACCAGACGGTTTAAAACACGAGGAAAACTGGAATAAAAAACCCAAAATAATCAGAACACCAAGACATATGGGACAACGAGTTGTAAATAGATATCTCAAACGATATACATATGTATTTTTTAAAATAATAATAAAAATGAAAACCAAACTGCTCTACTATCATCTGTGGAGTGATGACCAACTTATAAATCTCTTTAATTAATGGGCGTTCAATTCAATTGCCCAAATTTTATGTGTTAGGAATTGATTCCCAATATATTAAAAATGTTTATTCATTGGATTTGGGCGAAGCAACATACTATTATGATATTGAACTAATGCATCTTTGGACATTTTTAATCCCTGAAACAGTTCGACTCAATTTGAATGTGTAACCTCATCAGCAAGGGAGTTCCGCACTTTACCAATAAATTTAAATTGTTTTAGTGAAATTGACTTGCAGGATATTAAAAAGAAGGTCAATGTATCGTTTATAAAATATCCAGTTTGTAAAAAACTGCGAACTCATCAAAAACTAATGTTTAAAAATTAATAAATACATGAATACCCGTGGACTGTTTATCTCTAGGATCGACAGTAAAAATTATTAAAATTTGTTTAAAATCAGGGCAATTGGTCTAAGCTATCCGAATTTGTACTCGAGAGCATGTGAAATTTCTCAAATTAAAATTTTCGTATAAATAAAATTCCGATTGGAATAATAACCAAATTTAATTGTATTAACTGCACTATCATCATTTTGTGTCATTATTTTATGGACGAAAAAGTGCAATTATCATATAAATTACTCATTTGGGTACCCAACGAGAAAACTTGCTGAATATTTTTTTTTTGAACTATCAAGCCTGTAATATTAAGCCTTGCTCTTAGGCAATTGTCAAGAAAAGGCAAAATTTATTTTAATACAATTTTCGGAATAAAAATTTGATATGGTATAAATTCCAAAAAGGATAAAATATTTATCTAATACAAATTACCAAGTAATTGTAAAGTAATAGTTCCCAATTCAATAAATCGATTCCACTGGAAAAAAATTCAATTGAACATTTTGCTATTCCGTAACTACGTTTGAACAAATTTCAGATCTTTTATCTCCAAATTTAATTTTGTAAGAATTTTGCTATTCTGTTATTGAATTTCGATTCTATTCTAATGTAATTTTTGATTATTTTTGTAGAAAAATCTCCGTCAGAAAATTGTAACGGAGTTTTTTTGTAAACTGTTTAAAAATGCAGTAAAGACACGAGACAGTTGATATTTGTTAGCCGTGATCAAATCTTTTCTGAATTTTTATCTTGTTGATATCCCTTTCAATTTTATTTTTTATACATAAAAATTGAACGGGGTATAAATAGATGACAAAAATTCAATAAATTGTAAGCTAGCAAATTTTTATCGATGAGTTCGGTATTAAACAAAATACAGTATTTTAGTTCTTTTATTACGATTTTTGATCGGCTTGACCACATTTATTTAGTAAATTTAAAAAAAAATTAAAAAAATTTGAATGCATAACTTTTAAAATGTTGGGGTTGTTTGTTGAAAATGAAAGGTCGGGTCAACAGTATTTTGTTTTGATGAATACTATTCACGGCTAACACAAATATAATAAACTCAACAAGTGTATATGCTTGTTTGGAATATATAAATTCGGGTGGTTACGTTGGTTAATAGATTTTAATCTTGGTAGAGTAGTAATAAAGATATTTTGTCACCGAAAGTCCATTATGTCCAGAGGAACAAATTGTTTGATTTGCTGTGGGAGAATCATGATTTTACCGAAGGACACGAAAAGAAACCAAAAATAATTGCCTTACTTTTGGAAATTCCTGTTTTTTAAATAAAAGTTACCAAATGACATTTTTTTCTCTGTTTGACAGTAATCAGTGTGTGATGTGTCGTAATTTTTAACTCCGAAAAAACGTCAATACTATAAAAACAAAATATCAACAGATAATTCCAGTACAACGAGGTACGGAATAGCAAATTAAATTCCAATTTAATTTTTGTTTGTTTAGAAATTTTCTAACCGAGTTACAGATAAGACATGAATATAAATTATTATTAAATGAGTATTTTCAATTTTGTGTCCTTCATTTATGCGGAATACACGTAAATACATGACAGAACATTGGCGCATATTCTAAAGTTTCGACGCCTACATTGAAATAATCTGAAATGTTTTATTCTGAAATACAAAATAAAGCGAAGTTTAGTGTTAATTAATAGTGAAAATAAAAGTAAAATAAAATTTATAGTAGCTAGGAGAACTAATTAAATACAAATAAGATTAGACAGACTATGAAACTTACATTAAAAAACTTGATATCAACAGGATGGGATCCCAACAAACTTCATGTTCTGTCAATTACAGAAGAAACTGTAGACAGGTAATTACCATAAAATTTAAAAAATGTATATTTATTCGTCTGTGGGATACATTACACCAAATTTCGCTATCATAATAATAATATCTGTAAAAATACTGAAAAAAACAACAAAAATCAAAATGAATCTCTTGCTTTATTGCAACACAATTTCAGGAAGTCTTTAAATAATAATAATGTAAAGTTAATGGTTGAACTTTTTTAGGAAGAAATTAGTAGTTAAACAGGAAATTTCGGTGTCAAGCCGAGTGCTGTAACGTGGTATAAAGTTTATTTATACTCGTTAAACATAAACGATATCAATGGAATGGAAACCGTCATCTTTCCCGCAGCTCAGCTTGGAGAGGTATATGTTTTTGTCGTGGGTATAATTTGTTTCCATTTAACCCATTGCTTGCATGATGACAGAACAGAATTAAAAAATCTACACTGCAAGACTCACACTACTTACCCTTTCACGATCCATCACACACAAACGAAATTAGTTATTGCATTTTCTCCATGAAATGTTGGAAATTTGTTTTAAAATAAAAAATATCGGGTTTATTTAAATTTAATAAAAAAAATGAGAATGATAATTATACATCCAAAAAATATTTTTATGTGATCAGATGTAAAATTTAATTGCAAAATAATAAAAAAAATCATAAGTTAATTATTATAATTTTAATTCATAATTAATGTTATTCATATTCATAAATATTAACTTAAATTTTAAATCCCTAGTTCCCAAATAAATTTTAATAATTTAATAAATTTAATTATTTTAATCTTTTTTTATTATTCTAATAAATTTAATATATTTAATTATTTTCAAAATTTCAAAATAAGTTAAATTAACTAATAAATATAATAATAATAAATTAATAATTAAATTATAATACAAAATTTTAAATAATCTTATACTTAACGAATTTAATTATTTTCTGGATCAAGTTTGTATTCCGTATAGTGGATCGCAGCATACGAGATATTCGTTCTTCTTAATCAACTCAACAAGTTGATTTTATAACTTTATTATTTAGTTATAAATTATATTTAATTATATTATATAAATTATATAAATATCATTAATTATCAAATACACAACAAAATTATTTCAACATGGTTTCGTTGAAAATATGCTGTTGGACCAATGTCCTTAGCGTAACAATAATCACCTCACATACAGTTTTTATTTTTATATTTTTTTTCTTACACTAAAACTAGCCTCAAGATTATTTTATAGTTTTTTCTTTTGAACAATTGTTTAACTTTAAAATTTAACAAATAGTTAATTAGATAATAACACTAATTATAATTTAAAGTTATAGAGGCAATAATCTGTAAGCAGATGCCGTATAGTCTTACTAACATACGAGTATTTTAATATTCACAATAACCGTTCATTTACAAAAATTATTTTGCAACCGCATGTATATTATATTTTATGTAACCGTATGCACAAACCGGATCACATATGATTGCACAGTATATATCATACAATAATTATATTGTTCTTTCTTTAAGACACTTAGAATTTATTTTTTTATTTTAAATCCAAAATAAGATAGATTATTGTTTTTTTTTTTATACTTATATTTTTGCACAACATAAATATGTTTTTGTTTTGCCAATTAAATTTGCTTATCATTATAAGCTCGACTTATTTCACAGTACATGATCACTCATCTGCTTTACATACTAAATTGAACTGGTCAAAAATAATATGAGAAATTGCTATCATTGTTTTTAGATAAGAGAGTATAGAATAATTGTCGGAAAGGTAATATAGAGAGCTTGATTATTTCGTGTATTTGTTGTACTATATGATAATATCAAAATGGTACAGTAGGTGTAAACGTTGTAACACGCAGCGATGTTACAGTGCGTGGAGGCTTTTTTTCTCCAACTCATTCAGGACGTATTTAAAAGATTCTTTAGTCAATCGACGTTTTAAAAAAAAACTTAAATAGATATTACATAGATTTTTAAGTTCATGTTTTCTAATTTTGCATTGCTTAATATAGGTTACTTAAGCACGGTTATCGATATCAAATGGATCAACATAACTTCTTAAAATTCTTATTTTCCTAATTTTCTTCTCACTTGTATATTTTCCTCCTCTTCAGCAATTAAAAATGCTCCAATGCTATTCATTATTATAATAATTTTGGTATACATAAAAGATTATTATTTTCAAATCCCTCCGGAACTGATATGAATAATTTTTCCACTGGAATTTAAGTTCCAGTGGAATCGGATGGATATTTCAAGTCTATAGCAGTTAATATTATAGTTTTATAAAAATTCCCTCTAATAAGTGAAACAATTAAAAATTGAATTGTAACATATTTTATATCGATATGCTGGCAGATGGACTTTAGGATCCAACTAAATATTGTGTATTTTTTAGTTCATCTTACTTACGAGGTAAACTGTTGTGGCAAGTGCCACTTATAAAAATAAATGAAATAAGATAACTTGGATAAAATAGAAATTTATTAATTATATATTTATTTCCGTGAATGTAATGTACTGACCATTATCGTATCAGTATGTATATGCACAAAACCATTGTATTTTAAAATTGTAATTATTTTCTTTGTATTGATTATGTAATGATTATATATAGATTATGTACCTATAGATAGAGAGTTAAAAATATGTACATGTATTGATATGAAAAAAAAATAAATAAATAAAAAATGTTAATAGCTGCAGAGATGATTTGACGAAAAAAAAAAATAAAAAAAGTTAGTTGGTTGATGATGGCCTGTTTAAGTGGTCAAAAATAAATAAAAAAAAATAAATTATTTTTAAAAATAAACCGAGTTGTGAATTGCAGTTAATGTGCAAAATAAAAATTATCTAGAACTTGCAATTTTTTTTATATAATGATTTTATATATTTTTTTTGAGATTGAAATATTAAAAAACATAAAAAACTATAATATTGAATAATAATAATAATAATACCAAAATAATATTACGTTTAATAGTTAATTATAATATATATATATAGTTTAATATAAAGTATGGTATTATAACAAGATATTGTTAAAAAAAAAAAACTGTTGTTAAGTACTCTATACCATACTACATACATATATATATATATAAAGACATTTGGAATCCAAATACGAACAATATAGTGATTTGTGATGTGAAACAATATGAAATTGTGAACTAAATAATATCATAATTTATAATAATATTTAAAGATAAAATAAATATAATAATATTATAATAGTAATAATAAAAATTAAAAATAAATTAAAAATAATAATAATAATCAGTTTAATCGGAAAAGTTGATTAAACCAGTTACTTCGGATGTCCTTTATTTACCCGGCATTAATCAATTAAACTGTATCATATCGGATCCGCAACGAAAAGGTTACGAAATTTTATTAAAAATGTACATTAGTTTTATATTTATTGTTAATAGCATAGTTTCTTTTAGATTTAAGTTTTGGGTGGAGGGTTAGTAAAACTTTTTTTTTATTTTTGATAGTTTTAATTATATTACATATATAATTAAATTGATTTTTTTTTCTCTTGCATATACATAAATAATTACTTTTAAATATATTTCTTTATAAATAAACCAATTTTTATTGTATTTTCATAAGTTAAATTCTGTGTTTTTTTTTATTAACATGAGGTGCTAAACGCGCAAATATATATTGGTGATGAAGCTTCGATCTCTTTAACCTTCACGAACAACATCTTTTATTTTATAATACAGCATATTCAAGCTTTCCAAGTGATCCAGAAAACAACCCCCCCAACCACTGCAACCTAGCCGGCCGAAATAATGCTGTCTGGATAATCACTGGAAAGTCTGTGAAAGTTTTTAAGATCTTTGAAAACTGTTACACTGTTTTATTCAACAAAATTTAGTACATAATATGCATCAATTCATTATCAATTAGGATTGAATTGCGAATTCTACTGTACTTTTGAATTCCTGTTTAAATTGCATTTTCCTGAGTAAACAATTAAATCATTAAATGAATAGGTAGTACTTTTGTTGTATTGCCTGCCAGTACATTATGAAGTTTTTACTGCCACAAATTAATTGTTTGAACTGGGCATGGCAAATTAACACACCGGCCTTAATTTAAACTCTAATTCATTATGAAAAATGTACTTATAGTAAAAATAAAATGGGATAAAAATATTGGGTTGCCGGTTGTGCAAAAAAAAACAATAAACATTGTAAGTAAAATTTTACCGAAATAAATGTTATGTTTGGTTCGCGTGTTGCCATAATTTGACACAAAAAGTATCAAGATGAGCATTGTTTATGACAACATTTTTACATATCGGCATCACAATTGGATGCAGATTGTAATCTTTTATAGATTATACTTTAAGCTTAAACTTACTTACCAAGTTTTTTTGTGCCTATAAACTTTTTAAGTTATCGATCAAACATTTCTATATATATGTAATATGAATTATAAATTATTCGTAAATCTCTATTAATGTTTCTAGGGTTTGGGAAATTTCAAAATTTTTTGACGGATTTGAAAATTTATTGAAAAATATGCAAGATGTATCGAGGTATCGAAGCTTAATGAGCAAGTATACATGATCGAAGTTAAACTCAGTGTATTCTATGCGGAAAAGAAATATCAGGTTCAAAAATGCAACAGCATATCGCGAACGATCAATTTATTAAGTGTTGTAGGCAGAAATATTTAGTAGAAATTCGGAATTTTTCGTTAGCCTAGTCGGTACTTAAACAATTACCATGCGGGACATAATGTTAAACTTTTTTGGAGAGAGACATAAATTATTAATTGGATATGCAGTTGCCGGGCCGTTATGACAAGGGCTACGCATATTCTATTGCTTCACTTTTTAAGACCAGTGCTAGGTTGATCATTTTTAAATGCGTATATTGATCATTTGCACTTTGTCCCATCAATATTTGTACATATTTGTGGGGTGTTACCAAAATACCGGTAAAATCAATAACTAACCCAATTAGATGTACCGAAATTATTTTTCGTACATCTCAAAAAGTTTGACGTCACCGGAAAATTTTTAAAAAATATTCCAAATCCACTGTTTGTAATGTATATAAAATAGTTTATGATCAATAGTTTTTAGTGCTTTTTGTAAAGACGAAATTTCTGAGATCTTCAGTGGTTTGGCATGTGGTACTTTTACTTAGTGGTTTAAGGAGAACAATAGTCGTCAAATGATCAAGTGCAATTAGAATTATAGGGATTGCCTTTAGTCGATCTGGGGTAAACCATCAACAGGTATAATTAGCTGGCATGGCCATTCTATGCGGAACATTTTTCCTATAGGTTGTTTCATTATTTTATTCGGTGCTTTAGTCTCCTCCTTGCATGTGTTGCAATTTTGTATGTACCTTTTAACCAGACTTACCATTCTAGGCCAGAAATATAACTTGAGAAGTCTGTGAAGAGTCTTGGACATACCACCGTGTGTATAGCTAATGCACTGTCATGTTCTGTTTAATTAACTGATATATATCCTTAACTCAACCTACCTATTTGGCTCGAGTCGTATAAATATAGGAGGCTTATTTATGCCAAAAGTGGGATATATTTCAGGATCCCTTTCAAGCTTTGTATTCTGATTCACCAAATTCGGGCGCTTCTAAATCCGTTTTTGAAATGGTTGAAATATATTCTTCATTCGTATCACAATAAGCTCATGATACAGCGTCTAGAACGCATAACCATGGACACCATCTAGCAAAGTTAAGGCTAGGATGATCTGTAATGAGCAAAAACTCAAGAATTGCAGCTAAACATTCCTATTCCGTCACGTAATATTTTTTGGGCCTTCTACAAAAGAAAGGAAATGATTTGCGGCATGGACAATTTGAAACTGAACGCGATAGAGCGTTTACATCCATTTGCATCCTTTTGATAAAGCTTCAACTTCATATTTCCTCTTGATAAAGCGTAGCACCAGCTTCTTCGGTACTAGCAGCACACTGTATGAAAAACGATATCTCATACGACTGTTTAACCAATATGAGAGATGTAATTAATAATTTTTTTGTTTAGGCATCTTAAACCTTATGAGTCACTTGTAACGTGATCCGCTAATGTGTGAGTGGTCGCCATGGTACGGTAAATGCTGACATCCCTTTGGAAGATTCCGCATCCTAATTGCCCGTCTATGTTTGGAAGGGGATGTGTGTCTTTAATAGTATCAAAGTTAAATTTTTTTGCATCTACGAAGTCTAGTTTTACCATTTGGTCTGTTAACGATGGCCCCACTGGTGAGCTACAGGTACTCTTGCTTAGTTCAATCACACTCAAATTAAACATTCTATCAATTTCCTCGTTAAGAAATTTTTGAACCGCAGTAGAAACAGGGTATAGTATCTCTGCTTGATCGATTTCATATATTTAGAATGTAAATTTAATATTGTGTTGCTCTTTCAAATTCATTTTTGTTAGAGTCAATTTATTTGGTCATCTCTGACAGCACTGCATGATTTATATTTAGGTTTCCTTGAGAATCTTCGATTAAGTTACTTAATGACAAATCCGAAGAATGTGAAAAATTGGGTTTGCGAATATTAGTCAATCTTAGCGATTCTATTTTCAAATAAAAATGTGCAACGAAATGTTTTAGACGTTTTCTCTCAGGTAAGAGAATTTTATATTGATGTTTTAGAGGTCTTCTCGGAACTTCTGGATTACTTTGTGATATTGAATTATACTCCTTTTCTTGATGTCGAGGGTTGTAACGAAATACTTAACGCACTCGAACCTGGCGGGTTTACAAAATAAACCGTGGAGGTACCGCCACTGAAACTTTCAAAAGCACATCAAAGATTCCGTCTTTGGCTGCGGCATAGGTAGCTGACTAGGCTCATGGATGGTCGTGGGAGATGTCCAAAGCGTACCCGGAGCTTGAATAACCGCAGAAACGGAGAATAAAACTACATCAACAACAAAGGCATCGACATTGGGACCCAGCCCATGGAATAGCACAATTATGTATATGATCCTTCTTTTATGCCATTGGGTCGTGGTTTTTATGAGCACGATTTTTAAAACAAACGCCATAAATGGTTACCAAAAAGTGTTTAGTACAGATTCCGACACGGAACAGTTGGCCAGTAATGCCTTCAGTTTTATGTGCCGCTGCTCCAGCTCCCTTTGAGCGGAAAAAATAACATACTTCATATCTTATAGCGATATTGTTTATGCTGAGTGTTTAAACAGTTAAACTAAGGACGTGAGATAACCGAAGTAAGTATAATTGTGATATCTTTCCCATTCGTTATAATTGCGTTTTCTTTCAAATTTTACTTCTTTTGATCTGCAAACATCCTACAACTTTGTAGGTGAGACTCGGTGAACAAGTAACTCACCTGTTTTTTTCCAACTATTCGATTTTTTTTAATTTCCCCCACTTGCTGAAGCTTTTTTATTTTTAATCCGATGAAGAATCCTCGAAAGACTTTGGAATTCTAAATTTCAGTTTATTATTTAGTTATTTCGGCTAATCTTTACGAGCCTCTTATCTTTCGTTCAAATACCCATTTTATAAGCTTAATATTTTCACAAAAAACAATTTAAAATCGTGCGATAATGCAGACAAATTTGATAATAATATATGGACACTACATAATTATGGTTAAAGTTCATGTTGGATTAAATTGCATCCAACTGCATAAATGTGTTACTAAAATAATTATGTAATAAAAATGTTAATACTGCGAACGATATGTTGATGGGACACCATTTTAACCTAGTGATTTATTTGTTGTTCAAATTATAAATTTAAATAAAATAAAATTTATTATTTAAAAGTGTTGATTGCCAATCACACAAAATATAAGTACGTACATTTGTATTGTTTGTCAGGACTTATGAATAGTCATTGAGATATATATTACAACGTAGCGGAACCATTTATGTTTACAAAGTAGTGTTGTTTGAGCTTAGCTAATAAATAGAAAAATTGTGCCTTGTGTTGTGTGGAACAATTAACGTACCAATAAATAACATTTATAGCAGCACAGACCGTCATTTTATTGATATTATTAATAAATAAAATTTTATTGTCTTTAAAAATTTGTACATATGTATGTTTAGAACTTAAACATACCTATCGCTTTAACATTAAAATCCGATTATAAAGTTCACACAAAAAAAAAAAGTAATTTTACCGGAAGGTGAAATAATAATTGTATTTTTATGATATAATTGCAACCGAACAACAACAAACTAAAAAGTATTTCTGTTTTTCGTGTCAAGAGCCATTAAAACAATTTTTAGCTGTTCTCAAAAAATATAAAATTGTGTTATTGCCTTTTATATGTTGAACCTATAAAACAATAAACATAAATTACTTTAAACTTTAAATTGTTTATCTGTTATATTACAAAATGTGTTTTTTTGATAATATGAAATTTATTGTTATGGGTTATGTATGTAGTACGGTGTATTATAAAACAAAGTAAATAAATAATTAATATTCATAATTCTGTTATGTAAGGTTTGTGACACAATTCGCTTATCTCAGCTTCACATAATTAATTTTACTTAATTACGCGTATTTTTAACTGAAATGCACTTGTTAATTCCAACCTATTTTGTGCGTCATTAAATATATTTTTTATAATAGATACATAGCTCCAGATTCCTCCAGATATTGCCACCTATACCATTTAACAAGATAACAAACACCTTCTTGTATGTGTTCTAAAGTTTGTGATAACCAATTTATTGACCTATCTGTAATTTTGCCTGTAACAGGTAAAAGTGTTCAAATTACAATAAAACTTTAAGATATTCAAAAAGTCTGAGTTCGACATTTGAGTAATTTAAATTGCATGACAATTTTTTGTTTGTTCTTGGTTTTTCTATATTTCTCTAAACACTAGTTGTCAGTGTTTCAAATGTTCATTCTTTAAAAGAAATGTTAACAATTATTTCTAAGGAAATTATTGCACAGACATTTAGTCTGAACTGAGTTATACCTGTTGGGCAACTTATATACATATTACACGTATTATCTGTGTAAGATTTGCTTTAGGTCTAGTAGTAATTTTAATTTTTTTCTACTCGTAGTAATTTTATTTTACTGAATCCTCTTAAGTTTCAGAAACTAATTAAATTAAGTATATGTTCCAACAGCAGTAAATTTGTTTCCAGCAGAGTCTGGTTGGCACTTGGCAGTTTGAATAATTTCGGTAACCCAAAATACATATTTAAAAAAAATTAATCAGTTTTCTGAAATGCAAGTCAATCTCGAATCATTAGCCAAATCTCTTCCAAACGTGCAAAATCGGAATCCAATTCAATCCAGCTACAGAGAATCTCAGAAGAATCAATACTCGTCTAAATAAATGATTATTCTTATACAAATATGTGTATAATACCTGCGTCTTTTTATTTCGACAGCTCAAGTACTTCTGTGTTTATACTTAGAGTATGATAATTTTCAAACAGTTTGGCGAATTTACACCCCTATTTGCTTAGTTAATTTTCAAGTAAATTTTACTAAGGAGTTCGATTTCGATAAACTGCCTTCTCTATTAGAATTTTCGACTATTAAAACTATACAATGTATATTATTTCTGATGAAAGTTAATTAAAGATTGTTGGACCAATTAATACACTATACAGATTTTTTTTTTATTTCATTCTCACATATAAAAGCTATGCTGATTAGCCAGTGTAATACAATTATTATAACAAACACCAAACATTTAGTTTTTGACACATTCAATGCAATCATATTGGGTTTACTTATGTATCCAATCATATTGGATACAATCATAAAGTATTCCAAAAGCACATCAAAACCATGATCGATACTAACACATATGGTACCAGGATCTTCAGTTTCGTAAAATAAAGCAGTGTCGTCTACAAAAATTCTAATTTGACCGATCAGTGGTAAATTTGATATATCATTAATGAATATAAGAAATAAAAGTGGCCTCAGAACACTTCCCTGCGGAATACCACAATTGATTTCTAACACTTCACTGCATACTCCATAACATATTGTTTTCTGTTGGTTAAATAGTTCTTCAGTAGATCAAATGTTATACCCCGAATTCCATAATCCTTAATTTTATCTAAAAGCAGATCATGGTCAATGCTAATTCAGTATTCATCCCCTTCCTGAAACCATATTGAAATTTGAAGAAAAAATTGTTACTGTTTAAGAAGTCAACCAAACGAGAGGCAATAATCTTTTCCAATATCTTATCAAATACAGACAATGTTGAGATCGGTCTATAATTATTAATATTTTCGCGATCATCATTTTTGAAAACATTTTCTTCCAATAATCGAAAAAGGTTTACACAACGCAAGAGAACCGTGAAAATATTGTTCATGACCAGTAGCTTGAGCCCCATTATTGCCTGTTACACAATCACCCGCTTCACTGCAACAATCAGTTCCACAATTACCTCAGACGTCAGCTGCAATACAACTACCGCCACTTTTACAATAACCACCTATTTTACAATAACCACCTATTCTAGTCCCACAACCAAAAGGATGCAAATCTCCAAAACTATGGCCATGATCATCACCCCTACACTTTTAACTAGCACAACCGATTTTGAAAGAGATATCAAATTTTTCTATTATTGCCCTACTTTCTGTTAAACTATTTGAATGGGTTGCACTCGGGTCATTTTTCGTTTTGTGGTCAGGTGCGAAAACGAACAAAGCGTATTATTTGCCTACACGTGAACATGGTACGTACAATTGATCGTGAGAGAAACCTTCATTTTCTAGATTCAGGCCATAAATACTCGCTTTGTGATTTGTTAATCGTCATGGCGAATGCACGATAAATCGGAATTCGTTTAAACTCGAATGGCATAACGGCTTGAATTCTCGGAATGACTGGAAACATTTCAGCTTAAGTCGTCAGCTTATGTTTTTTCACATAGCGACATAAAGTCGATGATTTGAGGCAACCGTTTATTTCATTGGTAGCGGTCAATATTGGAATGTCTGGTAGTAATCGCAGAAGTACAGGCAATAATGGCAATTTCACCTTACCCCTGAGATAGCACAATTCAGGTGTATCACCAGCGAACTCCAATGCATAAAATAGTCACACAAGTTCCATTGGAACGAAAGGATGCGCCTGTAGTCAATTGTGCAATCGTATTGAAGCATTTCGTCTTGCGCGTCAACAATTATCACGTTGTTGATCTGTGCGATAAATTCGACGATTTCTCATTGCCAACTGAGCCGTTTTACATACTGCCTCCCTTTGTTCTTGTGTTTGTGAAGCACGAAATGGCCCATACTAATGCGGCGCTCATGATAGATTCGCAATATTCCGAAGTCTAATTGCATTACGGCTTCGTTGGGAAAAATTAGATATTCTGGCTCGCGGAATTGTAAATAACACTGGAAAATTAATCACCCAATTCAAAATTATCGAATCAATTATCGATGGCAACTTACCGTTCGAAAATCACGATCGAAAATAGAATTCCACAGAATTACAAACGAATCCACCTAGAAAATCAAACATACACGCAAACACGAATGAAAAACTACATAACCTTTCACAATGTGCAATTTATCGAACTAAACCTACCACTTTTTCCTGATGAATTCCAAAAAATTTGTTTGAAGAGAATTAATTGAATCGAATTCAAATGTAATAAATAACCATCGAAAACTGAATGAAAATTGTTGAAAACTCAAAAATAATGGTGATAAATAGCGGCCCACGTGCTCAACGGTATGCAACAGAGACATGTAATACTTGGACCAGAAACAAATGAAATGAAAAAACCGCGCAACTAAATCAGCTGCCACAGGATAATGCACACAACGCTATCTACTGCATGTCTAACCAGCATGTTATTTTTTGTTTCTGTCATGTATCAGAGATGACAATGTATTCGGATTTAAATTTCTTGTGTTTTTCTTAGTTTTCCAATGCGTGAGAAATTTTTTCGACGCCGAGACGAACAAAAAAAATTCATTCACAAATTCGTTCTCGAGATATGTATCATGAAAAAAGCCGGATCATAAAAATGTATGAGAAAATGAATTTTCTTCATATATTTTTTTCGTGAATTTTTCCAATATTTCAATAGTTATTTTGTTATTCGGGGCGGGGAAAAGTCCAACAAATCATAGATGATAAAAATCGGGCTACCCGTCCTTGAGTTATAAATGGTGTAACTAACCCGACTTCATTTTATATTTATAATATGGACGAATGATTTCACCGGCGAATAAACCACACCAAACCGTCTATTTAGTCGCGTATCGTCCAAGATTGTAAACTGGAATTCAAACTTTTCGATGATTCAAACTTAACTTGGTCTAAGTGCACGAAACACATTCCTCACAGAACGCTGATTTTTGTAATAAGGCTGAACAATTTGTAGACGCTATGCCGGGCTCAGTCTTTTATGATGATATGGCAAACAATACTGAATAAATAAAAACACGATGACAGTTTGAAACTATTCATGCGTCATTTGTCAAAAAGAAACAAATGAAAAAATCACCTCTAGATGAACGCTTTTACAAAATACTCCCGGGAACTGGCGCATTCGATTTCAATTAAAATATCGTAGGTTGTTGACATTATTTTAATTATCAACGTTGACAAAAAACAATGCCACGTAATCTACGTTATATTTTACGCGTCGACAACCGCGTAGATTACATGGCGTAATCTACCTCGCCCATCCCTGCTTTTGATATATTAAAGAAAATTTTCGGTAGAATATATTATATAACTGTTCCAAATTTACTTGGTAAAATAGCTCAAAATATATGTTAAGGCAGTTATGGAAATTGTCTTTAATAAACAAAACACAATGGGCATATCCAGCTCGTACGTAAACTCTGCACTAAAGGTGAGTTCGCAAAGTCGGATATTTTTACCCTAGCTATTTACATCCGTGTTATGAAGTTAGAAACTCAAGAGTTTTGCTCAAAAATTGGTCTAACTTTTGTTGTGGTTTTATTTGTCAAACTTTATTTTTAATTTCGATTAGCGTTTGGCTGTGATTACACCAAATAATTTGCCGAATTTTGTGTCAAAAATCAATTTCTGACGCGTCATTTTTTGTAGCATTTTTTTTTTTGGTTTGGTTTAGTTCCGGTAGTTTTTTATTAACCGAGTTTATAAAAATGTCTTTCTCAAGACAAAATATCTTAAATATTTGTAACCATTTGTTAATGTTAAATGCGGTAGCTAGTTTGTACTTCACGTATGAAAGCCTCCGCATCGAACGTCGCCGTCATAATAGCCGAAGATTTCTGGTTAATCCTGTTAACCGCAACAGCCAACAACAAGGGTATTTTGCCAACCTACTCACGGAAATGAGGTTGTCCGATATTGAAACCTTTCCAAACTTCCATCGAATGACGCCTGCAGCTTTCGAAAAAATTATTGTCCATTGTTGGACCATTAATAATCAAAATGGACGTAGGGGAAAGGTGAATTTCTGCAAGACAACGTTTATTGTTGTCCCTTCGGGAGAGAAATCTGTGAGGGTTTTGAGCAACGGTGGAATTTCCCCCATTGATAAGGAGCAATGCACGGGAAACACGTTCTAATACAAGTGAGAATTTCGGAATTTATTTATTTCATATAGAGTTTACATTATGGAGTTTTTATCTTTTTAGGCATTTGGCATGCGGGATCCATCTACCGGAACTAGAAGCATAGCGTGGTCATAGCGTGGCGCTTTTTGATATAGTATGTGACGCAACTTATAAATTTATAATAGTAGACATTGGGGCACCAGGGCATGTTGGAGACAGCAGCATATTTAAACGAAGCAATTTTGGAAGGGATATAATTTGAGGGGGTGCTGAACTCCACTTGCCAACTCCACAAAGTATGCGTGGGAATGAGGAGACGAAATACCCATTCGTTTTTATTGGGGATGAAGCGTTTCCATTGCTGCCTAACATGATGCGCCCATATCCTGGTGGAAAAACTGGTGTAGTATAACCGGATAAACAAGCGTATAACTACAGGCTGTCACATTTTAGCTAGCAAAACACAGTGCTCGCAATTATAAAAGCTTCACAATTGGCTAAGGAATAACAAGTTAAATGAGTACATGAGTGTGGATTTGGTTGATAGCTATGTTGGTGAATTCAACAAGTTCACCTGCTGGGATAAAATAATGTCAGTAGGAATGCAATTGAAATTAGAGTCTTATTTAATTCATATTTTGATTTCATATGTTTAATGAAATTAAATAAAATATGTTAAATAATAAATATACATCTAAGATAATAATCATATATAACTAATAAAATTTTATAAATGTAATCAGTCTTCTTTTAATTCATTGTTTTGTCTCTCGAATTGAACTGATATCCGCTTGTTTAATAAGTGGCGATTTGTTGAATGCATGGGACGTTTTTTTAGCAAACGATTTCAAAAGGCAAACAGAACCGCATTGCTCTGCTATAAGCTTCTGGTGCTTACTCATTATCTCCATCACCAATGAGAGCATGGGCTCGAATGGATTGTTGTCCTCTATCGGTTTTTTTTTCGTGGAAGGTCGCTTGTCCTGGTTAATTTTGCCGGTACCGCCTTTGTTGTTTTTGGGGTTGTTGCTGATATCGGCGGCATCCATATTGTTGAGGTTGTTGGCTTCGGGTTTGCAGCCGTACTCACCGGTATTGCAGCCGATATAGTCGGTATTACCTCCAATGAGGAAATCACTTCTGAGAAATCATACACTTCGATTATTTCTTCTTCCGTTTCATCTAAAACGACGCAAAACTGCTTTCGGTAGATCTAAAAAAAACAGAATTATTTTAACATATGATTATGATTTAATTTATATATCAATTTTAAAATAAATAGTGAAGTTATCCCAATTATAAAATATCCTGTCCAATATCTACACCTCTTGCAAGAGGTATAACCAAATGGTTGCATTAATTTATAAACAATTGGTTGCAAGACCCAACGGGAGTGATATATATCGTATATAAGTCGTAACTATTTTTTTTTTTAAATTCCGTTGAGTTTGAAATGCAGAAGTTCACATTATCAGTGTGAGACACAATACGCCAATCTCAAAATCAAAGAAAATTACTTCCAACATATCATAATATCCATGTTAATTATTAAATTAATAAAACATATTAATGCTGACATGTTTGATCCCATTTTGGTCCCCTTTATAAAGTTAAGTTTTGAGATTAGAACTTCAAATACTGAAACAATAACAATCTAAACTGCATAATTTTTCACATCACTAGACCTGTCATTGTCGAAATAGTAGTCTGGAAACGTTATAAATAAAGGTTATAAATCAGATACAACAAATCAACATGTTGCCCTATTTCATATTGAAAACAAATACACATAACTTAATCAAATGATATATGATCGTTGAGAAAAACCCTTATCAGCCACATATGCTTAGCATTAGATGGACCAGCACTACCATTTTTTAGGGGTTTCATCAGCTTCACATATTTCGCTTTTAATTCCTTCCAGCGCTGCTGGCACTGCTTTCCATCAAGACCTATTTTCCGCACAATCTCATTTCATACTACCTGTCGCAAACATCAATTTTTATAGTTGCCACTGCCCTTGTAGATGAACTCTCGTCTCACATTGCCAACTTGTTTAATTTTTTTTTCGTTACGCACAAGAGATTTTATTAATATGTGCAACCAAAATTGTATGTGATTTTTTATACTTACTACTAGCTATATATTGATATATTATATACTTATATGTATATATATATATATATATATATATATATATATATATATATATATATTATATATATATATGTATATACATATATATATATAATAAAGTAATACTAAATTTTAATTAAATTTTTAGAAAACACTGAAAAACTCGAAATACACAGCATAAACACATCACGTACGACTGTCGGATGTTTTACTCAAAGCTAAAAATAATTCATCTTCAATAAGGGGAAACAGAGGATTTTTTTTGTCATTTTGAATGGTGTTATTGGTTTAGAGGTCAGATGTAAATAGCTAGGGTATATATCCAACCACGCGAACTCACCTTAAGTTGTTCCACAAACCAAAAATTTCTTAGTACATCTGTCAGACAATATTCGACTTAGTCTTGGAATAAGGTATGGTTATTTTTAAGACATAATCAATTCAATTGTTGGTCGGGACTGCTACTCGAGAAGCCCCGCATTGGATTTACTTCCGATAAAACTTCCGTTTTCTAATAAAATTCAAAGTCAAAGTATAAAAGTTTTAATATTGTTTTCGAATTAGCTTAAAATTAAAGTTATCGTTTAATTTTACTTCATTGTGTACCCGCAATAATTATAATTAATCTTTAGAAAGTTTAAAAAAAATTCTTGAAATTAATCAATTAATGATTTCAAAAATATAATAAAACAAATCACATTAAGCTTTCGGTAAAGTCAAATAAATTTTTTGTTTTGTAATGTAATTGCCCCTTAATAAAAAATTAAATTACTATATACTTTCATCAAACTTTTCATTTTAAATAAAACCGTTTTTAAAAGTTTTTAAATTTTAATATTAAAGCAAAATTATAAAACAATGTTCACCCTTCATAAAATAATAACGACAAAAAGAAAAATGTTTTATTGTCTTAATCATAAAAACATTAAAATACAAAACTTTTGCAAAATTTTATGAATTATTATTATGTCTTATGCGAAAAGTTTTTATTCTTTCAACTAACACAATAGCAAACAGTTTCATTACCTTTTCGTTCTTGTTTGTGTCTTAAGTATTATCAGTATCAATAAGGGCTTTAAGTCATGTACACACAGTAAAATAAAAAAAGCAAGAGTTCTTTGATCTAAAACAAAATCAAAAAGTTCCATAATTTTATTTTGATTGATACTTTCAGCTTTTATATTCTTTATTTATAATGTTTGCAAGACAGTTAAAAGCTCTTAACGTTCGAATCGTTTTCTCTATTGACATATTCTTCGCTTTTTTGTACGACTACGTTGTATCGTCTTTGGTTGAGATTTGAAAAAAATTAAAAATTAAATTAAAAATGAAAACTTTTTCTTCTTAGAAATACTTTTTTTCATTTTATCAGGAAGATAATTATAATAAAAGTTATACTGTTTCCGTTATTAAGACGGAAAAAAATCGTTTTGTTGTTTGGAAAATAAAGAAAAGCTTTTAAATAGAGCAAAATTCAAACGAGAGATGTAACTTTAAAAAACGTAAATTATTTATAATCTAATGATGATTTTATACATACGTATATGTGGAAATCGGTGCTGGATTATGGGTATTCCGGGCTCTGGGGCCAGTATTAAATAAAGGGTTCCCTAATAAATTTCTACCAAAAATCATGAACTACCATTATCATCCAACAAGCCGAATATGTTTTTTTTAATCGCTCTGATTACAGGTCTGATTTAATTAGAATCCTTCTTGTAGCTTGTCTCTATTGAGATTCAAACTCAGCATCTTCCGATTCAAACGTAATAGCTTTGCTATTTGCTCAGTATAATTCAAGTGACAGGCCGAATATCTATAAATTGTTTTAATTTCGGATGGAAACTCAAAATTTGAAAAATTTTAAGTATGTTCCAAAATTCAAAAAAAGTCCACTATAAATTGGAGATTTAATATTCAAAATACGGAATTTTAGTTTTTCAAAACATTTCAAATTCAGAATTATAAACGTTATATTTGATTTCGTATTTTGATTTACGAAATTTAAGAATTTAGAAATTAATTTTACTAACATACCGATTTTTGTTTTAACTTGTGATCTACAAATCGACAAGACATCAACCACGTCCGAATCATAAATATACGGATGGTACATTGTAAGGCCTCCATGTAAAATATTTTGGGATTCAACATGTTGACTTACAATTTAGTACATTAATAGTTAGTACATTCCCATAAAAATTGCCTATAACAATGTCAACTCGAAATCGAAACAATCTCCCTCTAAATATACAATGTTGTCGCAAGCTAAGAGGTTGCAGCAAGAACTATTGACTTTCGATAGTCAAGACACTTTTAATAATCCCATAGTAAATTTTGCACAGTCACATCATATTAATGAATTACCGCCTAACCACACGCTTAACCAAGGCAGTTCAAGCTTAAGTGTACGTAATCTGATGAAATGGAACATATCGTTTGATGGCTCCCCAAAAGGTTCTCCTGTTAAACGATTTATGATTAAGTTCGAACATTTGGCTGAAGCTAATAAATTACCCATTGGTCAGCTGGTCACTGATATCAGTTATGTATTAAAAGGGACAGCCCTTTATAGGAACAAATGTAAACTTGGAACAAATGGTTCAGTTGTGAGTGACGTATGAAGATACTTAGACTAGAATTGGTACCCTAGAAATAATGTGCCAACGACGCCAAGTCAATGAACTGGGTGCAACCAACAAATAAAATTGTGAGTTACTACCAACTTCAACATACAACGAAGAAATTTGTTCCGTAATTTGTGCCTTTAACTGAAATAGAAGAAACTGTTGGCCGGTAACTAACTTGTTTACAAATACAAAATCTGAGATAACTAATGGTTGTTGGAATTGCTACCAGCCGGACCATATCTTTAAGAACTGATTGGTCCCGCTAAAACATAAGTTTTGTTTTGGTTGTGGCACTCCTGGAGAGTTCTTAAGCCATATTGCACAATTTGTAAAGATAGGTCGAGCCAGAGTCGAGCAACCCAAACTTTCAATGATTACTTCGAAAGAGCAAGCTTCCAACACGAACGAAATGAATCACGATCCAAAATAATACATTCTGCCCTATGTTCCAAATCCACGTTCAGTCATGCCATGCCACAACAAAGCCAGTAGAGTTCAAACTTATTGGCAGGCTCGAAAAAAATACAAAATACAATTAGCTGAATGTCTAATAAATGACTCCACAGATCGTGGACGTCCTTATGCCGAGGTTCAAATATTTGATAAAAAGCTTATTGGTTTATTAGATAGATTTGCTAATGTGTCAGTATTAGGTCGTGACAGCGAAAAATTTCTTAACATGTCTAATGTGAGATTCCATCCTTTAGGCTCTACCATTAAAACTGCCAGTGGTTCTTCCAAGACCATTTTAGGCCATAACAAGATACCATTAAAGTTTATGGGACAAACAAAACTCTTAACTTTACACTTAGCACCGACGTTAAGCCAAATTTCTGGGAAGCGTTTGGATTGAAAATACATGTTCCAACAAGTCAATCAATTAATAGTCTCGAAATTAATATATCTCCCGCAGTATACAAGTAGAGGTTTACAAAGAACTAGATCACATGCTCGCTCTAGGTGTCATTGAAGAAACCTTTGGTTCATGGAGTTCGCCTGTCACATTGGTGAGGAGAGCGAATGGCAAGGCTCGTTTGTGCCTTGACGCGAGAAGGGTAAATTCAGTTACGATGAAGGCGGCTTATCATCGACCTGTCATCGACGGGCTGCTTGGTCGGCTGGGCAAAACAAGATTTATATCAAGCATAGCTCTTAAAGATGCCTTCTTGCATATCCCTTTATATGAGAGTTTGAAAGATAAGACGGTGTTGCTGTAACTGGTAGACCCCTCTATCAGTTTACTGTCATTACATTCCGGCTTTGTAACACTATTCAAACCATGTGTATAGGCTCATGGATAAAGTCATACCTCATGAGCTTCACCACAAAGTATTTGTATATTTAGATGACCTGGTGTTGGTAACATCTGAAACATTTGATGAACATCTAAGCTTTTCAGTAAAGTTGCTGATCTACTTTTCAAAGGAAATCTAACAATTAATGTTGAAAAAAGAAAATGTATACTGCTCGAATTAAAATACTTGGGATATATTATGGGTAATGGTATCCTAAAGCCAGATATGACAAAGGTGGCGGACATTACCGAATATCCAACACCAAAAACAATTTGGCAACTTAGAAGACTTTATGATATGACTCGTTGGTATAGGCGATTTATAAGAAATTACTCGGATGTGACTGCGCAACTTACAGAACTTCTTAAGAAGACAAAAAAATTTCTGTGGAAGACAGGTGCTCAAAAATCATTTGATGCACTTAAGGAAGCGTTATCGTCCGCCCCAGTTATTTGTCAATGCGATGCTTCAAAAACTGGAATTGGAAAAGTTTTATTACAGAAATCACATTTGAATGAAGAACGCCAAATCGCTTACGGAAATACAGCACAATCGAATTTGAGTGCTACGCAGCGGTTATCAGCATCAATAAATTTAGGCATTACTTTGAAGGCTTCACTGTGATAACAGACCACGTTTGTGTGACCTGGTTAATGAGCCAAAAAGAGTTGACCGGATGACTGGCGCGATGGTGTTTGAAATTACAGGGATTCAACTTCAAAATAGAATACATGAAAGGTTCAGAAAATGCAGTGCCTGACGCTTTGTCCCGTAAAGATACGGATGAACTTTGTGTTAACCTTATACCGGATAATCATGTAATTGAAACTTGCTGGGTAGACCTTAATTCGAATGGTTTTAATGCCCCCGAATATCAAAACTTTCTGGCAAGTCTTAAAAATAACCATGAAGCCAATCTAAATTTTAAAGTATTTAATGATCGGAGGTTTTATAACTATTAATTTGGAACATTTGAGCTATATAATGATATACCACAATGGAAACCCATTAATAACCTCTTTTCTCTGCTTGAAACAATGAGAGGCGCCACTTCTAAAAATGTAATATCATTCCTAAAAGTAGGAGTGTTCGATATGTTTTCTGTCCCCAACTATTTAATCAGTGATAATGGAGTCCAGTTTACCTAGACGGTTTTTAATTTGTGTTGGAAGAATATGGAGTACAATATATTCGAACACCCAAATATTCACTTCAATCAAACATGTCGGAGAGAGAAAATCGTTCTATTTTGACTGCGATCCGATTATACAATTATACATCCACGAAAACCATATGAATTGGGACAAAAATATTAGCTCAATAGCACTTGCTTTGCGTAACTCCAAACATCAAAGAACGAACCAATCTCCACATTCTATCATGTATGGTCAACATCATGTAAGACACGGCTCGCAATATGAACTTATACATCTTCTCCAAAACATGGGTGGCAAAGAACCGGGAATTTCTAACTCGATCGTCAAACACTAGCACAAAATAGTATTCTTGGCCATCTCAAAGAGACATACGAGAGAAACGCTGATTCGTATAACCTTGAGGTTGCCAAATAGGTCAACAAGTTTTCGCTATAAAATTTCGTCCAAAGTGAAGCCGCATAACATTATTCAGCAAAACTTGCCCCAAAGTACCAGAAAGTCTATGTTTAATAGGCTTGATATGACACATCTCTCTGATGGGTTGTCCCCACGATTGTAAGGCATCCATGTAAAATATTTTGGGATTAATTTTTCTTTTAAATGTTTGTTTCTTTTGCTCGAAGTTATTTTTTTTCTTAATTAAGTAAATGGAGGCTTTTGTGTTACAACATCTTGAATCGATTGAATCAATACAACTAAAATAATCATTATATTTGAAAGTAAAATATAAAAATTCTGGATTTTAACGAACTTTTTATATAAGTCGTTTTATATAAAATAAATGTCGTGGATTTCTCATTGCAACGCTTAGTCCCTATTTTTGAATTCCATCAAAATTTCCACATGTGGAACACTGTTTAGAATTAATAAATTAAATTAATAAATGTTTTCAATTTGAATAGTATGACCAGACAATACATGCAGTAATATGTAATTTACAATTTCCGAACATTTTTATGAATGTTCACATGTGGAAAATAGATGTGGAATTCAAGAAAAGGGCTCCCGATATATCATACTGTAATTGTATGATAAATTGAATTAAAACTGCAGGCTTGCAAGTTCTTTTGAAAGGCTACGATTCGAAATTTTACTATAGACAAGTATTTTACCAAAATACTTTTCAATTTTGTTCAAACGAAACTGTTGTACATTGTTTCCAAAAAAAAAATTAAAATATTTTTTGAAACATTAACTCGTTTTAGACCTTTTCAGTGAGCGTGGTATACAACTCGAATCCATGATATATCGGCTGCCTGTACACTTACTGTCAATCTTAATGAAGATGTGTAATAAAATATTTAAATTAAGGTTTAAGGCTCTTCTGACCTTTTCAAAAATTCTGGCAAGGGATTGGGTTTGGCATAATATTGCAACGTTGATACAAATCACAAAATCATATAACAAATATTAAACAAAAATTTCAAAATTTTAAAATCCAAACAATAAAAGTGGAATAAAGATTGAAGTATCCGTCAAAATTCTTCGAAATATTTTAAAATTTAATACATTTTACAAAAGTCAGATTCTGCTTAGTTTTGAAAAATATTGTAATATCCAAATAATTATTGCGCGGAATATGTTTTTTAGAATTTATACATTTTTAAGAATTTTGGAGAATTTGAAAAATTATCTAATAAATATAAGTGGAATTCGATTTATATATTAAATATTTTAAAATTTAATTATGAAATTTAAAAGTTTAAAAAATGTTTGGTTTCTCAAAACCGAGCTAATTTTCAATATGTCCAAACGCTGTATTTTATAAATCTCGTTTCCATTGTATGAAAAAATCAATAAATTTGTTTGATATCCTGGCCCTACAGTAAACCGGTCGCCCTGGCCCAGGATTTACAATATATTCATATATCGTAAACCAAAAGCTATGTAAAAAGTGCTAATGGTAGTTTAGTTTGGGGTATTATAAAATGTATGTACGTATATATTCATTCTTATACCTGGCATTGTGTATTTAAAAAAGGACAACAAATTTGCTCAATTCTGAGTTGCCTTTTCTTAACAATGCGGAAGGAACACAATTCTTGTTATTTAATAACTTAAAATAAAATAAAATGAGACAAAATGTAATAAAAAATATAATTTTATGGGAATAAATAGAAAATGGAAGTAATAAAAAGGAAAATTACGGAAGATTATTTAATTTTACCTGTTTTTTTCTCCCCATATGAGGATTTTTTTGTTGTTGAATTTTAAATTTTTTTTTATGCATGATAAAAAATTTATATTAATCTATTATTGATTTAGCAGAATCAAGATAAGAAATTCGAAAAAAGGAACCGGATACTTATAATTTCTGTAAAATTCAAGTATGTATTGCTTATGTACATATATGTACATATCCATACAGTTATGAAGGTTTTTAGAACTTTTAGTTATATATTTCTATTTTGTTTTATTACACATAAGGGTCGTTTAGGACAATTTACGGATTTGATTTTATTATAAAAATTTACATTTTAGTTTAATAAATAACCAAAGTGTTTTATATTTATAATTTTCACCGCTCGTCCTTAACTGTCGTAACTCGATTTTCAGAACAACTTATTGAAATTTTATTTACGATTTCTGAGTACGTTTTCATATTTCGGGATTAGAGAACCAAAACAAATATTTATTTATGGACAGTCACTTTATTGTTTTTCAAGATATTCTGGAGGATGAAGATCAATAAACTTTTTCACGCGTTTCAGGACTATGACCCAGAAGTTTGTGCTGATGTGTGCTCCCATTGTCGTGATGGAGAATGATCCGTCATCGGGGGTTGGTTTTCCGTATTTCGCCGAAGACTTCTAGCAAACAAAAGGTTGTGCACCATTCAGAATTGACCGTTCTACGTTGCACCAATGGTACGGTTGCGACGTCCAATTTTCTCCGACTCCGAAAAATCAGGCGACCATTTGCTTAGCGTGCTTTGTGCGCGATCAACTTTTGTTGGATTTGGTTGGCATACCGTCAACTACTGTTTAGTTTCGGGCTCATACGATACGGCTCATCAGTTCATGCACAGCGTTAATGTTTCATCGCCAAAAATCGAATTCATTGCATCAATGACAATGCACTGTTTTTGAATTAATCAACGTCAAAAGTTGTAAAAAATATTCGCACGAAAATGTACACGATGGAAAATGTAAATATATCGTTTAAAATGTCAAACTTTGCGCTAGTGACGTCAGTTACCAGATGGCTGAAATAGGGTTGTCCAATCCCGAAATATAAAAGGCAACTTGTCTTGTTTTTTTAATTAAAAAATTTTCTATTTCTTAAATAGGTTTTACACTTAGGTTCTTTGCCACGTAGTATTGTTCTTTTGATATTAAAAGTGGGTGATATTACCCGGGCAGCATTTCCTCTGGAAACTTTAATTTCGATGTTTGATCCCTAGAAATGTGGCTTGGATTTTTCAACAATACGATTAACTTTGGTGTTTCTCGAAGTAAATACTCGTCTCAATTATTGAAAACGCACCCGCAATGTCACGCGCCGTAAGTTGATTTCACTCGTTTTTTGTATATTTGCAGAAGTAATTTCGATATTAAATTCGTACATTAAATTAACTTTATTACACTAATTTAGTTTAATAAATCATAATTAAATGAACAGCGTAAATGTTTGCGAAAATATACGAAATGAAATTTGATTGCGTCGGGAGAGACTGATTTTAAGGACAAAGTCACAAAATATTCTAAACATGGACGGCATAGCGTATAGGTCCCGTATTTTAGAATTTATAAGAAAATCGGTGCTACACTGTACAGGGATGGGCGAGGTATATTACACCATGTAATCTACGCGGTTGTTTATACGTCAAATATTACGTAGATTACTTGGCAGTGTTTTGGAATAATGTCAGAGTTTCGAAAAACTGTATATGTATGTAACAGATAATAAAACAGACCACACCATTAAATTATTGAAATTCTAAATTTGTTGAAATAAATTATAGAAATATAATAATTAAATACGTTTCTAATCTTACTTAAGTTTCTAAGAGGATAAGTAAGAGTAAAATGCCTTGTATATTTTAAAACTATCACCATCCGTATCGCATTGTTATCCTAAAGAAATCTGGTCACCATAGCTTAGAACTAGTTTAGATAATCTCATTACGAATTTTCTACATTATCGACGTGGTCTACGTTGGCGATATTGTCTATGTTGTCTATATGGGTTGTCTATATTGTCCATATAGATATGGGTTGATTTGACAAACACATAATGCAGAACGTTAAAAAAATTCTGTTGAATTGTAATTGCCCATTGGCAACATACTATTCGATTGTCGTTGTTGTAATATACAGAGATAAACCAATCTCACTGGTTTCAACCCCACGGTATTGATTAATTGCTCTGCCTTGGATACTATTAAAATCTAAATGCATCGACATTCGTTACCATTAAACCGTTACACCTGTAAAATTGTACAGGTAAAATTACACCATTCCAAGTGATAAAATCTGAAAATTGTAGCTTTTCTTCCCAAATGATGAAACCATTATCATACTTACGTTGGTTGGCATGATGGTTGTGATCGAGTCGTCGAAGAGAATGCACATACCGCCCGTACATTGACGATACTGCCATATATAAATCAAAGTATATAAACTCAAATTCAACTCATTGCTCAAGTTCAAACACAATTTCTAAGTTTTTCAAATTTTGCATAAGTCACTTGAAATTATAATTAAAATTTGACTCAAGCCCATACTAGAATTGTATGAATTGATTAAGAAAACTTACTCCACATATGTAGTTCAAAGGCTATTAAAATTCTAATATGTACGATTAAACATAATTTAAAATGTACTCAATTTTGTTTTTGTTCATATTCAACTGAAATATTAATTTATTTTCACTCATATAATTTAACTAAAGATTTTGTTTCAAATCTACTTAGATTTGACTCAAATTCTTATACCTTAAATTATAATTCAAAATCTATCCGCAAACTCAAATAAAACAAAATATTTTTTTCAACTCAATTTAAAATTTATGCATTCAAAAATTATCTTATTTTATTTTCACTCAAAAAAAAAAAATTTAGGCTCAAAAGCGTACTAGAATTCTATCCTGGAATTTGACTTAAGCAAATCCTCTCAAAAAAAACATACTTCGAAGTCTACACAAACTAAAATATAAATAAATATTTATAGTTTAAATTGCACTCAAATAATCTATAAATTGCGTTTAAAATTTAACTTATCTTCATAGTACAAATTGTAAACTGAATTTAACTTAAAAAGTTTCACTCAAAATATATAATTCAAAGTCAACTCAATCACTATCAAATATAACAAAAAATGATTTTCTAATTAGTGTTTGAATTTTAAGTTTCAAATTTTGTTGAAATCTATCCGTTAAAGTCTGTAAAACTCGTTTAAAATTTAACTTAACTTAACTTAGAAATATATAATTTAACATCTACTAAAATTTAAATAGTATAAAAAATGAGATTTTGAAAAGCGGGCATTTTTACCTCCACCTTTGATTTCAAGCAGAGTTTTTCGTTTGCTAGTTTTCCTCAGTATCTCTTTTCATGTGCTGCAGGGTATGCTGGGCAACGTTATAGAGCAAATTTAACCTCATGTGTATCTAGCGTTTTGTAAATCTTGTTTTTAGTTTGAACTGATGTTACTTACCTTTAAAATTATCTGTTCTAGCCAAAGTAGGAGCGGAGCTTTATGAGAATACGTAGGTCGAAAAACACCGCTAACATCTCAAACTTATTTGATCGCTAATGACAGAATTTGAATTTAGTTGTGGATTTGTTTTTGCGGTCTGTTACTAACTTCTATAATATGTAAAACATTCATTTTTAAGATTCTATCCATTTTGTAATCAGGGATGGGGGAGATATAAATTACGCCACGTAATGTACGCAGTTGTTGGCACGTAGAGTAATGGGCAATATTTTTTGTTTTGTACGCCGACAGTTAAGACAACATCCACAATCTACGATATTTTAGCATGTTGAAAATTAATGTTCACAATTCACAGTGTTGTATTACATAATTCATAAAATAGCGATTCAGTTAACTCGTTTGACAAATAATAATTTGACCGTATCAATAAAATAAATAAAAAAAATCAGTAACCGGTTAAAAGATAAAACTACTTTTGTGAACATTCAGATTACAATGTACATATGTAGTTCTAAATTTCTTAAAGATTGATTATGAAAATATTTCAATTTAGAACTTTGCTAACCCAACCTTAAGAGAAAAAACATTATAATGCATTGAAAAAAAATCTAAAACTACCCACCCGTAGCCACCGTAGTTTAGAAATAGTTCACTAAATCATTCTATCAATCATCTATATTATCGACACTTTCTACAATATGTGTACAATATCTACACGTCAACGTAGAAATCAATAGATGACGCGTAAATGCCCATTCCCGGCCATACAGTGATTCCACTCATTAATTGCTTCCTATGAGAAAACTTGTAATTTGTGGTGGATTTTACGAGACATTAAGATGCCATGCCTCTTAATCCCCCTTTGCCCATCAACCAGCCATTATTAAATTAAATTTTTTTTATTATTTCACAGATGTCCAAAAATTTGTTCAATAAGATTTATCGTTTTTGCATGATTATTTCGATCAATATGATTTACAGTTTCATAAAACACAATTCATGATCTAAATTTTATAAATATTTAGGAATAAATTAATTTTTTTCCTTAACATGAATATATTATTCGAGTGAACTTTAAGTGTTGCCATTAAATGAGGGCTGCTTTTTCGTAAAAATTAATAGATAGTGGCTCCCAACAAATTTTAGCCTTTACTATAATTTAGTAGCCTTTAATAATTAATTAAATTTTTATGTTATTGTATATTTTTTAGTTTAATTATTAATTTAAAACTATTTTTTTTTTGTAAGGAAAATCATTCACTGGAGAATGTGCATCATTATTCAAAACTTAACTGGTTTAAGAACAGCTGAATAAAATTTAAATATAATTCTACAAATATTCTGTTGCTGAAATAATAATACCTACCCTGTTGCATATGGGCGCTATTAACGTTTATTCAAAATTTGTATTCTTGTATTTGTATTTTTGTATTATTTTTCAATTATGTACAGTACATACTCGTACATAACATGCATTAAACATAAATCATAAATGAATTCGTTTAAGGTCATTTTACTAAACACTTATAATTCCAATTTACAACAACCAAAAGCATGAATTATAATCTATGTTATGCATGTATACATATTTTCGATTGAATATTTAAATTTATCAACAAAAAGTATAAAGTTCTGTATGAAATAGAAAAATAAAAAGCTTTTGAAAAATTAAATTGCATTATTTTTGTATTTTATTTTTTGTCGTTCCTATTCATAGACCGAAGTAGAAAAAAAATTGTCATATAAATAACTTTTTTGTATAATATCCATTCCACTTAACACATTTTCTTTATAATTGATTGTTGTACTTAGACTTCAACAAACAACAATAGCAGTTCTATATGTAAGGAAAACCGAACATAAAAACTATTAAATTCGAAAATAATACGAAGAAGTAGTTGTAATAATGTTTATTACCATAAAAATATCTATAAGCTGCGTCCAAATCTATATAGACGAGTACATAACTATATATAAAATAGTAGAGTAGACAAAAAAAAATTGGATTTTCATTTAACGATGGAATGGTAAAGCTCAAAATAGTTTTTTGAAGTACGTATATTTTGGTCCTCGAGTTTTGTTTTCGGTTGGGTTACCAAAAGGAAACTAGAATAATGGTTCTGTTAGTTATAGTACCGATGATGTTTTTCGATGTATGAATTTTCACTTTGCGTGTAATTTATGGCTTTTTATTTGGTATTTTGAATTATTACCGAGGTGAATTTTGAATTTTCATATATTGTACATACCGCATATGCTCCAAAATATACGTTGTATATTGCTTTTAAATAAGTATTGAACCCACATACATACATACATTTTTTATTAAAAATGTCTATTCAATAGACATATTGAATTGCCAAAAAATTATTATTCGATGTACGAGCACAGATGCTTATACAATTTAATTGCATGGGAGAGGAACTAATTCCCGTGACCCATGATCCCGAAGCTTTGGAAAAATCCCCAAGTTACAAAAACCAAAACCTAAGAAAATTCCAAAATTGTCGTAACTATTATATTTATGATAATAGAATAAAACTGCACTGCGACGAAACCAATGTTTGTGGTCGATAATAGTTTAATTGAATTCGAGATTTACTCAAGATTACGTGATTTTGGTACCCCCGATGCATTTTGTATTTTTATCAGAATTTGGTTCCTCAAGAGTATATCCCGCGGGATTTTATTCCTCGGGATTATGTCACTAACCCCTTTTATATACATTTATACACATACATATATATACACTATATAGACCAAGGTATGATATATTAGACTTTATATATTTCACTAAATGCTTTTTTCGATAGATGTGGTAAATTTTATGTATGAATGATAGTTTATTTGCAAGTTAAACGGGTGGCAGAATTTAGGGGCTCTGTAATATCTATTCTTGTTATAACAATGGTAATACTTTTGTAGTTACATTTATCAAAAACTAAATAATTTTATTTTTTTCACTAAATTCAATTTTATTTTACATTCAACTCTGTAATTTAATCAAACGGCCCAAGAGGCGAAATTCCAAAATCTGGATTTAAATAGTTATTTTTTCCCCTTTCTCTCGTCATCCGATAATTGTAATTTTAACCGAAATCAAAATTATCGCTATTTACGGTTCTTCTTAATATCAAATTGTTTCGTTAAATTAAGCAAACTTAGAACAAACTTCATTCACGTTCGTTTTCGAAATCGATTTTTTAAATAAATAAAATAAAATAAAAATTATTACAATTAGGAAGTAATATAAACATAAATAGAACTTACGATCGTTATTTGTTTAAATGTCAAGTTCGTCACCTCACGAAGTTAGTCACGATTAACATAAAGGGTGGCCCATTTAAAAGTTTAAATTTAAAAATGCAATAAAACAAAAACGATTTGAAATTTTGCCAAATTTATTTTTTTGTTGTGAAGTACAATTGTTCCGAGATTGTTAGAGATGGAATATTATTTCATTCATATGGCTTCCGCGGCTGGCCTCACAATACCCCATTCGATTGGACCAATTTTCGAGCACTTTGTCGAATGTAAGGGGTCGTATCTCGGCGAAGGCATAACGAATGTTGGCGTTCAAATGCTCAATTGTCTCTGGTTTGTCGGCATAACACTTGTCTTTAACGGCGCCCCACAGAAAATAGCCCAATGGTGTTAAATCACAGCTTTTTGCCGGCCAATTGACATCACCATTTCGGCTAATTAAACGGCCATCAAACGTTTGACGCAATAAATCGATTGTGGTATGACATGTGTGACAAGTTGCACCATCCTGTTGAAACCAAACTTCGTTCACATCAATACCATGAAGAGCGGACACAAAACAATCGGTTATGATGGTGCGATAGGTGTCTCCATTGACCGTAATGGTTGTGCCGTCCTCATTTTCAAAGAAATATGGGTCAATGATGCCTTCGCTCCAGAAGCCGCACCAAACAGTCACTCGTAATGGGTGCATTGACTTCTGCAAGACCAGGTGTGGATTTTCTGAGACCCCAAATACGGCAATTTTGCTTATTAACGTACCCACCAAGATGAAAATGAGCTTTATCCGAAAAGATGATCTTTTTGGCAAAATCGACCTCATCGTGCAGTTTCTCGTTGGCCCATCTAGCGAAGTAAAAACGAAGCGGATGGTCATGCAGAGTCAACTCTTGAACCAATTGAACTTTGTAAGGCGTCATAGCGAGATCTTTTCGCAAAATGCGACGTTAACTGGTGCGTGAACGATGACGACTTGATGTTAATGAATTCTCACGCACACTCTCAGCCACAGCTCGATATTTTCGGGTGTACGGACTGTACGAGCACGCTCACGTCTTGGCTCATCAACAATGGAACCAGTTTCACGAATTTTAACAATAAACTTGCGTATACCGGGCACTGTTGGTCCTTCTCTGCGATCAAATTTTACACGACATTTTCGTGCCATTTCCGACCAATTATCTTTGTTTTGGAAATACTTTTCTATAAATCCCAATGTTGCTCAAGCTTAAATCGATTCATTTCGTTCAGTGGAGATAATATACTGAATTTTGTGACAGAATAGAATGACATAAGTATTTATGTGACAGAATAGAATGACATAAGTAGTTTATAATAAAGGTTATTTATCAGACTCAGCCAAAGTTCAATATCTAAGGGGAAGTCTCAATGGTGAACCCGCGGAATTAATCTAAAGACTAATACTAGCTAATATGCCAGAAAAGTGCAATTTGTCCACATAATTTCGGTGTTATTCTGAAAAAATAGGGTAAGAATAACGAAGATCTAAATGAGGATACCAGATGCAAGAAATACATCGCTACCGAGCTTATAAAAACATTTATTGATGTAATTCATTTGTTAGTCTATCAACGCGAGTTAATTTAAATGTTCGCCTCAATTACTTGAGCGCAATACATAAGGTTGGTATATGTCAATAAAAATACAGCGTTTGTCTATTTTTTGAAACCACTTATATAATTTCGTCGTTGTTAAAGTAATTCTCACTAAGAGTAGCTGACCATATTAGTTTCACAACCATACAGCAGTACTGACAGTCGATGAACACTTGTATCTTAGTGCCCTGATAGATTCCGTAGTTTCTGCAGCATGTCGGTGTGCTTTTGTGTTAGGAGGTATATATATATCATCTGCGTAATCAAGAATATTTAGCCATTTAATGGGATCCCACTGGATGCCGTTTGGTGATGCATTGTCTACCTTGCACATGACACTATCCAGTACTATGAGGAACAGTAGTGGTACACATCCTTGCCTGACACCTCTTGTATTGTATAGTATAATTACACTCTGCTCTGTTTTGTGTTGAGCTCTATTTCCAGCATCCCGATAGATTTCTTGGATTAGTTCGGTTATTTTCCTCGGGTTCCCTAAAAATCCACGAAGAGTAGATATAGTGGTGAGTTCTATTCGTTCGATTGTTCGCTGATTATTCGGGCTGAGTTAATGTGATCTGTCCAGCTTCTCCCTGGTCTTAAACGAGAAACGTTTCTTATAGTTTAGATAAATACCAACGGGTAAATACATTAAATAGAGACGGCTCGGCTAGTGGATTTTATTGTCCTTAGAAAGCTGAACAGTATCCCTATTTTATACACGGTCACCGTCCGTCTTTTAATTGGCCATCTGCACACTGTATAGTTCCATGCTAGCCTGTAGTAACATGAACGATGAGGTCGGCCCATGAGTTGTACATTCCAAGCGTCATAGATGTTTTCAATTTAATCACCGATCGGAATCGGGAGATGAAAAATCCCTTTTGCATCCCGACTCTGTTTGGATTCGAACCCGGTACCTCCCGATCCAAACGTCGCAGCTTTAGTCACTGCGCTATATGCTCGGTAAGTTGGTTCTCAGTTGGTATGATTTGTTCCAGGATGATCATTACTAATACTTTCAATGTATTATTGAGCATCGAGATTCCTCGCCATTTTTTGTATTCTCTCAGGTCGCCTTTATTTGAAATAATTTTGGTATTAAGCTCTATTTCCATATTTGCGGAATTCTACCAGGATTCCAAACTAATAGTGTTATTAGTGCTCTTGCAGTTGTAAATGCATCTCCATTTAGTAGTTCGGTTGGTATGTTGTCACTTTCAGTGGCTTTGTTATTCTTCCGCTTCATTATGGTACTTGTAACTTCCCTCCACGTTGGTGGATGTGTGTTGATGATTTCATTCTAATTTCCATCTGAAAGCTTCTCATTTCGTGCCCCATCTATGCAGCTGTCTTCGAAGAATTCTTTCTATCTAGGTGGGTTGTTGGCCGTCTATGGCTTGTCGATACGCGGTGGTATATTTGTGATCTTCCCAGATACCTTTCTTACACAATGATGTAGTGTGCACATATTCCTATTTGTTGCTGCTGGTTCCACAGAGACGAAAATGTTTTCTTTGTATTCCCTACGATCCTTGCCATTTTTTTCATAATTCCTTCTAATTTCCGCCGTAATTTAATTGCACACTTGTATTTTCAGTTGGCGGCGTTTCTCATTTTTCTTCCTTATCATCTCTAATCCACGGTTTACTTGTGTTGTTTTGATAGCTGAGCACACTTGTAGTAATTTTTACGCAGGCTTCTTTTATTTGTTCCCATTTTTCATCCATAGTATAAGTTTGTTATTGCAAATTGAGTGTTTCGTGTGTCAGTATATCTCCATCTATCTATGTTAAATTTCCTCCGTTTAGGTATTGAGTGCTTCGTAGCAGCTAGTTTGATTCTGAAGGTTGCTATTACCAGTTGGTGGTCACTGTGTACATTTGTTCTCTCATTACTCTGACATCTTTCAAGAAGGATAGAACCCGTTCAGTGTCGGTCATATTAAAAAGCATACGGCAGCCGACTACATTTAGGATTTTTTCGACTGCATTGGCTGCGCAGACGCTGAATTCTTGAAAGTACCCTTCTTGTGTGGGAATTTGTTGCTTCATATTTTGTTGAGGCACTTTATGATTGTTGTATTTCTTATATTAGTTTCTAATCCTGAAGATTCCGTTAGAGCTCTTATGTTCCAGTTTCCGATTCGTGTCCTGGTACGATTGCCAATGGTCGAAATTTGTGTTGTTTGCTGGTTTGTATTATTTCTTTTAGTATTTGTTTGTTTTTGATTTTGGATTAATGAATGATTGGTCAATTGAATCCTATCCAGGGCTACTGAGTTAAGCATAACTGGCATGCCGGGTGGGGAGGTTTACGATTTTTTTTTATACCCATTTTTCTTCTATGATGTTCCAAAGCGGTCGCTCATTTTCTTGTATACCTCGCATACGGTTGCTTAACCTCTTTCATGTAGTTGCTGCCACCTTAACTCTCTCCGCCACTCGCCGCCCAACTATTAAAACGAATGTGAAGTTTTCGACAAAATAACAAAATTAACAAATCATATACATATACGAAATTTGTTAAAATAACAAAAAAGTATGATTGTATTGGTAAAACAGCCGGTAAAAGCAATTTTAGAGAATTATGAATGGTTGGATTTTTGGACAAAGCGAAAAACTAAATCAAATAAAACAAGTAGCAAAAAAAATTAATTATATAGATAAAAAGTACTGAGAAATTTAGAAATAGGTATCTAAACTTTTTTTATTGACTATAAACACAAAAAACGGTTATATGTGGTTCACGGTTTCTCGTATTGGCCAGCTCACAGAGTTTTCCAACGGACATGACATATATCAATAATTAGGCAGGAATATACCGAATCAGAAATATATCAGTCTATGACCATACGATGGGGTTGACCCATTTGTTATTGACCATAAACACAAAAACTAACAAAAAATGGTTATATGTGGTTCACGGTTTCTCGTATTGGCCAGCTCACAGAGTTTTCCAACGGACAAGACATATATCAATAATTAGGCAGGAATATACCGAATCAGAAATATATCAGTTTATGACCATACGATGGGGTTGACCCATTTGTTATTGACCATAAACACAAAAAATAACAAAAAATGGTTATATGTGGTTCACGGTTTCTCGTATTGGCCAGCTCACAGAGTTTTCCAACGGACATGACATATATCAATAATTAGGCAGGAATATACCGAATCAGAAATATATCAGTTTATGACCATACGATGGGGTTGACCCATTTGTTATTGACCATAAACACAAAAAATAACAAAAAATGGTTATATGTGGTTCACGGTTTCTCGTATTAGCCAGCTCACAGAGTTTTCCAACGGACATGACATATATCAATAATTAGGCAGGAATATACCGAATCAGAAATATATCAGTCTATGACCATACGATGGGGTTGACCCATTTGTTATTGACCATAAACACAAAAAATAACAAAAAATGGTTATATGTGGTTCACGGTTTCTCGTATTGGCCAGCTCACAGAGTTTTCCAACGGACAAGACATATATCAATAATTAGGCAGGAATATACCGAATCAGAAATATATCAGTCTATGACCATACGATGGGGTTGACCCATTTGTTATTGACCATAAACACAAAAAATAACAAAAAATGGTTATATGTGGTTCACGGTTTCTCGTATTGGCCAGCTCACAGAGTTTTCCAACGGACATGACATATATCAATAATTAGGCAGGAATATACCGAATCAGAAATATATCAGTTTATGACCATACGATGGGGTTGACCCATTTGTTATTGACCATAAACACAAAAAATAACAAAAAATGGTTATATGTGGTTCACGGTTTCTCGTATTGGCCAGCTCACAGAGTTTTCCAACGGACATGACATATATCAATAATTAGGCAGGAATATACCGAATCAGAAATATATCAGTCTATGACCATACGATGGGGTTGACCCATTTGTTATTGACCATAAACACAAAAAATAACAAAAAATGGTTATATGTGGTTCACGGTTTCTCGTATTGGCCAGCTCACAGAGTTTTCCAACGGACAAGACATATATCAATAATTAGGCAGGAATATACCGAATCAGAAATATATCAGTCTATGACCATACGATGGGGTTGACCCATTTGTTATTGACCATAAACACAAAAAATAACAAAAAATGGTTATATGTGGTTCACGGTTTCTCGTATTGGCCAGCTCACAGAGTTTTCCAACGGACATGACATATATCAATAATTAGGCAGGAATATACCAAATCAGAAATATATCAATCTATGACCATACGATGGGGTTAACCCATTTGTTATTGACCATAAACACAAAAAATAACAAAAAATGGTTATATGTGGGTTACGGTTTCTCGTATTGGCCAGCTCACAGAGTTTTCCAACGGACATGACATATATCAATAATTAGGCAGGAATATACCGAATCAGAAATATATCAGTCTATGACCATACGATGGGGTTGACCCATTTGTTATTGACCATAAACACAAAAACTAACAAAAAATGGTTATATGTGGTTCACGGTTTCTCGTATTGGCCAGCTCACAGAGTTTTCCAACGGACAAGACATATATCAATAATTAGGCAGGAATATACCGAATCAGAAATATATCAGTTTATGACCATACGATGGGGTTGACCCATTTGTTATTGACCATAAACACAAAAAATAACAAAAAATGGTTATATGTGGTTCACGGTTTCTCGTATTGGCCAGCTCACAGAGTTTTCCAACGGACATGACATATATCAATAATTAGGCAGGAATATACCGAATCAGAAATATATCAGTTTATGACCATACGATGGGGTTGACCCATTTGTTATTGACCATAAACACAAAAAATAACAAAAAATGGTTATATGTGGTTCACGGTTTCTCGTATTGGCCAGCTCACAGAGTTTTCCAACGGACATGACATATATCAATAATTAGGCAGGAATATACCGAATCAGAAATATATCAGTCTATGACCATACGATGGGGTTGACCCATTTGTTATTGACCATAAACACAAAAAATAACAAAAAATGGTTATATGTGGTTCACGGTTTCTCGTATTGGCCAGCTCACAGAGTTTTCCAACGGACAAGACATATATCAATAATTAGGCAGGAATATACCGAATCAGAAATATATCAGTCTATGACCATACGATGGGGTTGACCCATTTGTTATTGACCATAAACACAAAAAATAACAAAAAATGGTTATATGTGGTTCACGGTTTCTCGTATTGGCCAGCTCACAGAGTTTTCCAACGGACATGACATATATCAATAATTAGGCAGGAATATACCAAATCAGAAATATATCAATCTATGACCATACGATGGGGTTAACCCATTTGTTATTGACCATAAACACAAAAAATAACAAAAAATGGTTATATGTGGGTTACGGTTTCTCGTATTGGCCAGCTCACAGAGTTTTCCAACGGACATGACATATATCAATAATTAAGCAGGAATATACCGAATCAGAAATATATCAGTCTATGACCATACGATGGGGTTGACCCATTTGTTATTGACCATAAACACAAAAAATAACAAAAAATGGTTATATGTGGTTCACGGTTTCTCGTATTGGCCAGCTCACAGAGTTTTCCAACGGACATGACATATATCAATAATTAGGCAGGAATATACCAAATCAGAAATATATCAATCTATGACCATACGATGGGGTTGACCCATTTGTTATTGACCATAAACACAAAAAATAACAAAAAATGGTTATATGTGGTTTACGGTTTCTCGTATTGGCCAGCTCACAGAGTTTTCCAACGGACATGACATATATCAATAATTAAGCAGGAATATACCGAATCAGAAATATATCAGTCTATGACCATACGATGGGGTTGACCCATTTGTTATTGACCATAAACACAAAAAATAACAAAAAATGGTTATATGTGGTTCACGGTTTCTCGTATTGGCCAGCTCACAGAGTTTTCCAACGGACATGACGTAAATCAATAATTAGGCAGGAATATACCAAATCAGAAATATATCAATCTATGACCATACGATGGGGTTGACCCATTTGTTATTGACCATAAACACAAAAAATAACAAAAAATGGTTATATGTGGTTCACGGTTTCTCGTATTGGCCAGAGTTTGACAGAGTTTTCCAACGGACATGACATATATCAATAATTAGGCAGGAATATACCGAATCAGAAATATATCAGTCTATGACCATACGATGGGGTTGACCCATTTGTTATTGACCATAAACACAAAAAATAACAAAAAATGGTTATATGTGGTTCACGGTTTCTCGTATTGGCCAGCTCACAGAGTTTTCCAACGGACATGACATATATCAATAATTAGGCAGGAATATACCGAATCAGAAATATATCAGTTTATGACCATACGATGGGGTTGACCCATTTGTTATTGACCATAAACACAAAAAATAACAAAAAATGGTTATATGTGGTTCACGGTTTCTCGTATTGGCCAGCTCACAGAGTTTTCCAACGGACATGACATATATCAATAATTAGGCAGGAATATACCGAATCAGAAATATATCAGTCTATGACCATACGATGGGGTTGACCCATTTGTTATTGACCATAAACACAAAAAATAACAAAAAATGGTTATATGTGGTTCACGGTTTCTCGTATTGGCCAGCTCACAGAGTTTTCCAACGGACAAGACATATATCAATAATTAGGCAGGAATATACCGAATCAGAAATATATCAGTTTATGACCATACGATGGGGTTGACCCATTTGTTATTGACCATAAACACAAAAAATAACAAAAAATGGTTATATGTGGTTCACGGTTTCTCGTATTGGCCAGCTCACAGAGTTTTCCAACGGACATGACATATATCAATAATTAGGCAGGAATATACCGAATCAGAAATATATCAGTTTATGACCATACGATGGGGTTGACCCATTTGTTATTGACCATAAACACAAAAAATAACAAAAAATGGTTATATGTGGTTCACGGTTTCTCGTATTGGCCAGCTCACAGAGTTTTCCAACGGACATGACATATATCAATAATTAGGCAGGAATATACCGAATCAGAAATATATCAGTCTATGACCATACGATGGGGTTGACCCATTTGTTATTGACCATAAACACAAAAAATAACAAAAAATGGTTATATGTGGTTCACGGTTTCTCGTATTGGCCAGCTCACAGAGTTTTCCAACGGACAAGACATATATCAATAATTAGGCAGGAATATACCGAATCAGAAATATATCAGTCTATGACCATACGATGGGGTTGACCCATTTGTTATTGACCATAAACACAAAAAATAACAAAAAATGGTTATATGTGGTTCACGGTTTCTCGTATTGGCCAGCTCACAGAGTTTTCCAACGGACATGACATATATCAATAATTAGGCAGGAATATACCAAATCAGAAATATATCAATCTATGACCATACGATGGGGTTAACCCATTTGTTATTGACCATAAACACAAAAAATAACAAAAAATGGTTATATGTGGGTTACGGTTTCTCGTATTGGCCAGCTCACAGAGTTTTCCAACGGACATGACATATATCAATAATTAAGCAGGAATATACCGAATCAGAAATATATCAGTCTATGACCATACGATGGGGTTGACCCATTTGTTATTGACCATAAACACAAAAAATAACAAAAAATGGTTATATGTGGTTCACGGTTTCTCGTATTGGCCAGCTCACAGAGTTTTCCAACGGACATGACATATATCAATAATTAGGCAGGAATATACCAAATCAGAAATATATCAATCTATGACCATACGATGGGGTTGACCCATTTGTTATTGACCATAAACACAAAAAATAACAAAAAATGGTTATATGTGGTTTACGGTTTCTCGTATTGGCCAGCTCACAGAGTTTTCCAACGGACATGACATATATCAATAATTAAGCAGGAATATACCGAATCAGAAATATATCAGTCTATGACCATACGATGGGGTTGACCCATTTGTTATTGACCATAAACACAAAAAATAACAAAAAATGGTTATATGTGGTTCACGGTTTCTCGTATTGGCCAGCTCACAGAGTTTTCCAACGGACATGACGTAAATCAATAATTAGGCAGGAATATACCAAATCAGAAATATATCAATCTATGACCATACGATGGGGTTGACCCATTTGTTATTGACCATAAACACAAAAAATAACAAAAAATGGTTATATGTGGTTCACAGTTTCTCGTATTGGCCAGCTCACAGAGTTTTCCAACGGACATGACATATATCAATAATTAGGCAGGAATATACCAAATCAGAAATATATCAATCTATGACCATACGATGGGGTTGACCCATTTGTTATTGACCATAAACACAAAAAATAACAAAAAATGGTTATATGTGGTTTACGGTTTCTCGTATTGGCCAGCTCACAGAGTTTTCCAACGGACATGACATATATCAATAATTAAGCAGGAATATACCGAATCAGAAATATATCAGTCTATGACCATACGATGGGGTTGACCCATTTGTTATTGACCATAAACACAAAAAATAACAAAAAATGGTTATATGTGGTTCACGGTTTCTCGTATTGGCCAGCTCACAGAGTTTTCCAACGGACATGACGTAAATCAATAATTAGGCAGGAATATACCAAATCAGAAATATATCAATCTATGACCATACGATGGGGTTGACCCATTTGTTATTGACCATAAACACAAAAAATAACAAAAAATGGTTATATGTGGTTCACGGTTTCTCGTATTGGCCAGAGTTTGACAGAGTTTTCCAACGGACATGACATATATCAATAATTAGGCAGGAATATACCGAATCAGAAATATATCAGTCTATGACCATACGATGGGGTTGACCCATTTGTTATTGACCATAAACACAAAAAATAACAAAAAATGGTTATATGTGGTTCACGGTTTCTCGTATTGGCCAGCTCACAGAGTTTTCCAACGGACATGACATATATCAATAATTAGGCAGGAATATACCGAATCAGAAATATATCAGTTTATGACCATACGATGGGGTTGACCCATTTGTTATTGACCATAAACACAAAAAATAACAAAAAATGGTTATATGTGGTTCACGGTTTCTCGTATTGGCCAGCTCACAGAGTTTTCCAACGGACATGACATATATCAATAATTAGGCAGGAATATACCGAATCAGAAATATATCAGTCTATGACCATACGATGGGGTTGACCCATTTGTTATTGACCATAAACACAAAAAATAACAAAAAATGGTTATATGTGGTTCACGGTTTCTCGTATTGGCCAGCTCACAGAGTTTTCCAACGGACAAGACATATATCAATAATTAGGCAGGAATATACCGAATCAGAAATATATCAGTTTATGACCATACGATGGGGTTGACCCATTTGTTATTGACCATAAACACAAAAAATAACAAAAAATGGTTATATGTGGTTCACGGTTTCTCGTATTGGCCAGCTCACAGAGTTTTCCAACGGACATGACATATATCAATAATTAGGCAGGAATATACCGAATCAGAAATATATCAGTTTATGACCATACGATGGGGTTGACCCATTTGTTATTGACCATAAACACAAAAAATAACAAAAAATGGTTATATGTGGTTCACGGTTTCTCGTATTGGCCAGCTCACAGAGTTTTCCAACGGACATGACATATATCAATAATTAGGCAGGAATATACCGAATCAGAAATATATCAGTCTATGACCATACGATGGGGTTGACCCATTTGTTATTGACCATAAACACAAAAAATAACAAAAAATGGTTATATGTGGTTCACGGTTTCTCGTATTGGCCAGCTCACAGAGTTTTCCAACGGACAAGACATATATCAATAATTAGGCAGGAATATACCGAATCAGAAATATATCAGTCTATGACCATACGATGGGGTTGACCCATTTGTTATTGACCATAAACACAAAAAATAACAAAAAATGGTTATATGTGGTTCACGGTTTCTCGTATTGGCCAGCTCACAGAGTTTTCCAACGGACATGACATATATCAATAATTAGGCAGGAATATACCAAATCAGAAATATATCAATCTATGACCATACGATGGGGTTAACCCATTTGTTATTGACCATAAACACAAAAAATAACAAAAAATGGTTATATGTGGGTTACGGTTTCTCGTATTGGCCAGCTCACAGAGTTTTCCAACGGACATGACATATATCAATAATTAAGCAGGAATATACCGAATCAGAAATATATCAGTCTATGACCATACGATGGGGTTGACCCATTTGTTATTGACCATAAACACAAAAAATAACAAAAAATGGTTATATGTGGTTCACGGTTTCTCGTATTGGCCAGCTCACAGAGTTTTCCAACGGACATGACATATATCAATAATTAGGCAGGAATATACCAAATCAGAAATATATCAATCTATGACCATACGATGGGGTTGACCCATTTGTTATTGACCATAAACACAAAAAATAACAAAAAATGGTTATATGTGGTTTACGGTTTCTCGTATTGGCCAGCTCACAGAGTTTTCCAACGGACATGACATATATCAATAATTAAGCAGGAATATACCGAATCAGAAATATATCAGTCTATGACCATACGATGGGGTTGACCCATTTGTTATTGACCATAAACACAAAAAATAACAAAAAATGGTTATATGTGGTTCACGGTTTCTCGTATTGGCCAGCTCACAGAGTTTTCCAACGGACATGACGTAAATCAATAATTAGGCAGGAATATACCAAATCAGAAATATATCAATCTATGACCATACGATGGGGTTGACCCATTTGTTATTGACCATAAACACAAAAAATAACAAAAAATGGTTATATGTGGTTCACGGTTTCTCGTATTGGCCAGAGTTTGACAGAGTTTTCCAACGGACATGACATATATCAATAATTAGGCAGGAATATACCGAATCAGAAATATATCAGTCTATGACCATACGATGGGGTTGACCCATTTGTTATTGACCATAAACACAAAAAATAACAAAAAATGGTTATATGTGGTTCACGGTTTCTCGTATTGGCCAGCTCACAGAGTTTTCCAACGGACATGACATATATCAATAATTAGGCAGGAATATACCGAATCAGAAATATATCAGTTTATGACCATACGATGGGGTTGACCCATTTGTTATTGACCATAAACACAAAAAATAACAAAAAATGGTTATATGTGGTTCACGGTTTCTCGTATTGGCCAGCTCACAGAGTTTTCCAACGGACATGACATATATCAATAATTAGGCAGGAATATACCGAATCAGAAATATATCAGTCTATGACCATACGATGGGGTTGACCCATTTGTTATTGACCATAAACACAAAAAATAACAAAAAATGGTTATATGTGGTTCACGGTTTCTCGTATTGGCCAGCTCACAGAGTTTTCCAACGGACATGACATATATCAATAATTAGGCAGGAATATACCGAATCAGAAATATATCAATCTATGACCATACGATGGGGTTGACCCATTTGTTATTGACCATAAACACAAAAAATAACAAAAAATGGTTATATGTGGTTCACGGTTTCTCGTATTGGCCAGCTCACAGAGTTTTCCAACGGACATGACATATATCAATAATTAGGCAGGAATATACCGAATCAGAAATATATCAGTTTATGACCATACGATGGGGTTGACCCATTTGTTATTGACCATAAACACAAAAAACAGCAAAAAATCATCGGTTAGCACCAGACTGGCTGGATAGAAAAAAACAAATAATAAAATGGTGCAATTGCATAGGAGGAGCCCATATGTTTTATGTTAATCTGACAATAATATTGAATTAAATTTCTTTTCTGGAGCAAGCAACAAATTAAAATACATACATATATACATATTTAGAATATTTGACATACTATTTTTGTTTTGAAGTTTATTTTTTACTATAAAACAATATCACCGGATTAACATTGTTATAAAGGAAAACTTTTTTAAGTCATCATGAATTTCCCAAATATTGTTAGGTCTTTTTATTATAGCAGTATAATGTTTTAATATTTGTTTGTAATTTATCATAGCTTTTAAAATCTAAGGAAATCTTCCATATCTAATTTAATTTCTGCTTGAATTTCACTAATTTTAATACTGTAATTTATGTTGTTGTATGATTGTACGTCTGCTATTGCAATCCCATAACGGCTAATAATTTTTTCTATTATTAAATTTCCCCCACATTCGGAACAAGTTAAAGTCCCGAACGAGATTGATTGCTCTACAGTCCGAAGTGTGTTCTCATTTACTGCAAAAATATCAAATGGCTGGTAACAACTGTGCGAATTTCTTATTCGAATTAAGTTTTCATCAACACATTTTTGATATACCGAGGTTGGTTGGGGTATTAATTTATCAATTAAATATGTGATTTGACATTCAGCATCTAGTTTAGTGGTATTTTCAAACTGTTGAACACAGTTTATTTTTTCAAATACATCGAATAATATATCCGTGCGCATATCGTATGTTTCATACGACAAGTTCTTAGATAATAAAATTTTAGAGATAAGGCAAAAAAATCTGATTTTATTTCATTAAATTTTATTTTTAAAATCTCACTGTCGACACCCATGGAGACAAAAATTTGGGTAAGAGAATCAAAGCCACATGTGTTGAAAACTGTTATATTTTCCCCACCGTATACTTTAGAATAGCCATTTTTGAATATAGGCACATTTTCGGCATTAAAACCTTTAATTATTTGTTCATTTTTTAGAACAGGTTAATTTGAAATTTTTGTATCTGTTTAGCACGTCTTTCCAAAATGTTTTGGACACCTATCCAATCGTCTAATCTTTTTGTTCCTCACACTTTCGTTTAGTACGTTTCGAGGTTGGAACTAACGGTTCTGGCATTTTCAAAGACATTAACTTTTGCTCTACTCTATGTTTTAAAATATTTAAAACACGACCAATTTTCATTCTTTTATTTCTTAAATAATGGTTTTTCACAGCACTAAACCAATTTTCCACTGCGGCGTTAGATGTATTGCCGCTGACACCAAACATATTGGAACAGAAATTAGCCCATAATATGACATACGAAAAATATTTTTTTATTAAAAATTGTACAAAATTGTCGCAGTAATATTTATTTGCTTTTGCACCATGCTCTGTAAGAATTGTTTTTTGCACTTCTTGATAAATTGACCAATATTTCAGGTAAAATGGATTTGTGGTATTGTCTGGCTAAATGTTGATGCTATGATTGATTTCTTCTTCTGTCTTAGAAGCTTCAAAGTTAGAATATTGGGTATTATATAAATTACTTAATTTTTCCGTGAACATTTTATAAGCAAACTTGCTACTTTTGGTAATTTTGGGTGGGCACATGATACAACAAAATTGTCGGAATAATTCGTCCACACAGTTTAAAGATTCGGCGGACAGCATAGCACAGAAAAAATCTAATAGTAAATTTTTGTGGTTTACATCAATGTTAGGCAATTTCTTTTTTATTTGTATAGTAATTATAGTCGTGTTTTTTAATTCAAAAAATTTTCTTATTGGAATGAAGTTCTGGATAGAATTTTCTCGTTTTTTCAGTTAAAATCCAAATGAATTTAATATTTTATCAATAAATAAGATACATTTAATGTTAAACTACACATTTTAATTCACTATTATCGAAATAAAATCAAATTTAACTTTATTTTTCAATGTTCTGGATAAAACATTGGTTTTTTCAAGTTCGCGATAAATTCATAGTACACGAACTCGAAAAAAAAGGGAAATTTTAAAAGGAAATATTTTAAACAAATATTTTTCATTGTTTTATGCTTGATACTTGTATTATTTCACAATAGACGTCAAAAAATATAGTTAGAAGTTGAAATTTATTCAAATAAATAGAACTTAAATTAAATATATTGGTTAAACTAAAAAAAAATTCCCAGTATTATTCCCGATGTTCTTATAGAACTTGAAGTTCTGTTAATAAAAAAACGCACTTTATATTAACAAAGTGTGAACAGCATATAAATATTGGTATAATTGTTTTTTTTGATGGCATCCTGTTTTCTATCAATTCAAAATTATACTGAAGATATTCAGTCATACTCATTAAGTTGAAAGTGTTATTAATTTCGTTTATTAATGCCCACGACCAGTCAACGACGAAGTAATGTCCTTTCAATTGTTTCACGTTTATTTCCATTTCTTTTTTAACATCAATTAAAAATTTACTTAAAGTCCAAGCATCATGTTGACACGATATAAATTCAGCTATTGGAATAATGTTAAAATTTACTTTAATTACACAAGCATAATAAAGAATTCTTTTAAACATATGTTCCTTATGGCATGTCGGAATCTTAACAATACCACCAGTAGCATCAAAATGAATTGCTTTAATGTTCCATTGTTTTAAGAGTGAAATTTGTTCCTTTCGCAATAGAACCACTTGTAGGGGTTCTGTCACAGAATATATATAAGAATTTGATTTTGGTTGTAAGCAACATTGATAATAAATATCAACCAAATCACAATCCCGAACAACATCATCTTTTTTAAAAAAAACTCAGATTTTATTTTTCTCATTACTGGGGGGGTGGTCATGTCCTGAGTATTACCATTTTGATAAAGTTCTAAGTCTGTTGAACTAACCAAATCTAAATATTGTGTGTGCACTCTTGTTTTCCGAAATTATTTTCATTTCTTCTCGTCGTAAACCACGATATTGTCTGAATACTTTTTCGGAAGAATGAATAATTTCATCTTCGTTTCCTTTAGTATACACTCGGATTTCATTATTTTTGAATATTTCAAATTTATATTTCTGATTATGAGAAATGTATTTGCACGACCCATACACTACGATTTTTTTGTCTTTTTTAGAGAGTACATGCATAGTTTGAAAAGTAAGAATACAAGTATTTTGGTTTTCTTTTAAAATGCGATGGAGTAATTCTCTTATCTCGCTTTTGCATAAAAGTTCAAGAGCCCCATTAAAATGAACCGAAAATTTCAAATTCCAATTTGAAATTGGTGACCTGCAAACTTTTTCATTTAAGTTACTTTGAACTAAGGATAACTTTTCCTTATCATTATTCATAACCGTATCGTTATACCCAAAATTCTGAACTTCTCCGAGATCTACAAACTCGAGAACGATATTATCAAAACCGCAAACTTGTTTTTTTTCCATCATCAATTCAAAATTTATTTCTGTTCCTATAATAGCAGGAACTACAGGAATTACTGTACTACAGAACTCAGAACCAGATTTTGGCGATATAGGTAAATTTAAAATTTCCGTTGAATTTTCTGCATTACATTCTGCATGTTTCTGTCTAGACATGCTTTCTGTATGCATTGTAGCTTTTTTGTGGATACATTTTTTATAGTTTTGCCAAGAATAGTATAGGTTAGAAATATTTTGTCGGTTATGCTTGATGTGCATAATGTAACATAACCTCTTCATTTCTGCTGTATTATTTCTAGAAAATTTAAAATTCTCGGGAGATTCATTTATGCCGTTTAATTTGTCACATATAGCCTCTCCGTTAATACCACTTCTTTTTTTCTTATGTCATGCCCGTTGGAAAACTCTGTGAGCTGGCCAATACGAGAAACCGTGAACCACATATAACCATTTTTTGTTATTTTTTGTGTTTATGGTCAATAACAAATGGGTCAACCCCATCGTATGGTCATAGATTGATATATTTCTGATTTGGTATATTCCTGTCATGTCCGTTGGAAAACTCTGTGAGCTGGCCAATACGAGAAACCGTGAACCACATATAACCATTTTTTGTTATTTTTTGTGTTTATGGTCAATAACAAATGGGTCAACCCCATCGTATGGTCATAGACTGATATATTTCTGATTCGGTATACTCCTGCCTAATTATTGATATATGTCATATCCGTTGGAAAACTCTGTGAGCTGGCCAATACGAGAAACCGTGAACCACATATAACCATTTTTTGTTATTTTTTGTGTTTATGGTCAATAATAAATGGGTCAACCCCATCGTATGGTCATAGACTGATATATTTCTGATTCGGTATATTCCTGCCTAATTATTGATATATGTCATGTCCGTTGGAAAGCTCTGTGAGCTGGCCAATACGAGAAACCGTGAACCACATATAACCAATTTTTGTTATTTTTTGTCTTTATGGTCAATAACAAATTTGTCAACCCCATCGTATGGTCATAGATTGATATATTTCTGATTCGGTATATTCCTGCCTAATTATTGATATACGTCATGTCCGTTGGAAAACTCTGTGAGCTGGCCAAATCGAGAAACCGTGAACCCCAATCAGTTTGAGGCAAACAAAAAAAGTTTTAGTTTAATTGATACTAATTTATTATGTTTGTAATTAATTTTTTTATAAGTATTTTTTTATTTTGTTCATAATTGTCTAATTTCGGTTTAACAAATTCCGTAGACGTGTATTATATGGATTGTTAATTTTGTAATTTTGTGAAAGACTAAATAACATTTTTTTGACCGACTATAATACAATCTTCTACTAATACATATAAGCTTTTTGGTATTTGTCGAAATCTTCACATTCGTCTATTAAATCATATATATTTATATTTAATAAACAATAAAATAATTTATTACCACAAACCTGTACAAGAATTTAACATGTTGCCAACGGTTGGCGGAAATGAATCTGGTGTATGGTTGTTCTCCTTCAATTGAAAATATCGGAGATTAGAATTCTGAGAATTAATAAATTTAAATAATTAATATCTTCAATAAAATAAATTTACGATTCGAAACTAATTTCGAAAAAAACTTGCCATTAAGCATAATATATTTGAACTTACTCCATAGTAACTAATTATGAAAAATGATAATACTTGCTCCATAAAACAAACACTTTTACAGCTTATTTCAGATTAAATTTTTGCAACATTTAATAACGTTTTGTTACATCAAATTTGAAATGATTTTCGAAAAACATCGTTCAAAATACGTTATAATTATGTTATGGGATATAATTAATTACGTAAGTATTTAGCCATATTTTTTTTACTGCATAAATATTACAAACAAATGACATATATGTATCTCAAGTTACATGTATGGATAATTTCATAAAATGTACTGCGCCCAAAAATATATAAGAAAGGCCGGCTTCAGTAAACTCAACAATTAATTAATTGTGTGGTAAAATGGGCATATAATCAATATTAAATTCTGCGTATTATATTGTTTTAAGAAGGGAATGGCGCTTCAAAAGTCAATCTACAGTTTAAAAGATCATCTCTCGAATATAATAAATAGTTTAACACACCAAAAAACAATTTTTCATTTAATAATTATTTTTAAATTAATTAAAACACCATTTAGCAATAAATAACGATAAATAAATTAACTTAAAGCCTCCTTTTAAATTGCGTATCTACAAAATGAATTTAATTTAATTTTCTATTAAAGATTAACAAAGGATTGTTTTTGGGTTAAATTTTCTAATTCACAACTAGAAATAACGAAAACAAATTTACAAAACCATCCAATACATTTGACTAAATAAAACCCAAAATATATGTAATTTTTATGCCATAGCATAACTTTGTTGAAAAAGTAAAAATGACAACAAAAAAGGGTTAAATTATTAATTTATTTTATTTAAATTGAAAGTTAAAAGTGACCAACACAATGTACTCGTTGTACGAATATATTTGGATATAGCATAAAACAGGAGTAGGTAATGTATATATGAATTTATAGACACACAGAGAGACACACGCAAGAATTAAATTATTAAACCAAATATTTCAATTGAAATTAAATTCCAGTTTTATGTTGTTGTTACAAAAAAATTAATTTTAATAAATTATTTTATTTTAATATTTAAAATACACAAAAAGTGGTCACCATAACGAAAATTAAAATTTTTTTTTATTAAAATAACTAAAATGGACCACAAAATGAGCAATTGTTTTAATAAACAGAAATGTTAATTTTTTTAAATAGTGGTAATAGCAAACATCCAGCTCGCTCGTTCGTATTTTGAACCCATATCGATTGACGGTTTTATAAAAATGTTAAAATTAAACAATAACCCTATTTTATTTTTTATTGCATTACTGCCATTTTTATTTTCTAACATATTTTCAACATTTGCCGAAAAGTTTATGATTTATATTTATAGTTTTGTGGCATTCAACCATTATACACATATGCACATATGTACGTTGGGAATAATATATAAATTTATTATGCAATTTATACGCATTTTGGCGGATTTGTCTTTTTACGAATTTTAAATTACTTGCAGCAAGTGCACGCAATCTACTAATTATAGTTATAATTCCCTACAACTGTGTGTGATAAACATGGATAACAATACAATTAATTTAAATAAAACTCAAGAGGCGCGCTCTCTTAAGAATGTTATGGGGACATCAGCCATTAGGGCTGGACTCTAATACACGAACAGCAAACAGGACATAAGCTCGAGCAGCAAACGGGATATAAACACGAAGGATTTGCTCGCATGGATATACCTTTGATGGTCTCCTACCTAGAGTTGAAGAGCTAGAAGTCGCTCAGAGTGGTCCAGACTACGTGAAAACTAGGTCGATCGACTTCGGAAGGTCCAGACCGACCAATAAGGTTGCACTGTGCACTCCAATGGGCAATGATGCAAACTCACATCACAATTTGGGAAAGTACAGACATAAATCAGCGAAGTGAGTTACTGTTTGATTTTATTCTAAGTACTAACTGTAGCGTAATTTTTTTTCTCGGTGAACGTTAATCACCTTTAAACAACTCCATAAAAAAATACTTTAACGAAACACTCAAAACAATTCCAAGAATATCTTAAACAGGAAGAAAATAAATAACAACTAGAATATATATATATATATATATATATATATATATATATATATATATATATATATATATATATATATATATATATATATATATATATAACAGAAATTAAAGTATTATTATCTAAAATCACTAATCATTCCTTTTGACCGCTCAATCGGTACCAAAACCAAATGTTGGGAAATGCCCATATAATCTATGTTAAATAATAATTGTTGCCCTCAATGTTCCGGAAGGAGAACAATGATATACTGAGATATTTACAACTATATATGACCCGGAAGGAGGGTCAAATATAGTTGTAAATATATCAACACACAGTTTGTAAATTGATTACAAACTAAAATAAATAAATTTCCAAAAAAACTTAGACCGAACCTTTACGATCTCCATACAACTCCACCATAACGTTTGGGCCGGAAGATTTTAATGTAAGTATTTTATATTATAATTATTAAAATTGATAAAAACACATTAAAAAATTAATTTTTGCATTGCAGGATATAATATCGCCAAACGTGCCATCGACACACATTAAAAAATTAATTTTTGCATTGCAGGATATAATATCGCCAAACGTGCCATCGACTTCTCAATAGTTGAATACAACAACTGCGATTGGAATTATGACCTCAGTGCAGCTGGTCCTCGAAATGCAGTCCCCGAAATGCAGCTGGTCCTCGATGGGCACTCTATCTGGGAACTGCAGTAGATAAATCTATGCAAAACCAGGAACTCACTATAGAGCTGCTTAACGGCAATAGATAAAAACAACGCCTTATTGGAAAATATAGATAAGGGAATAAATAGAAAATAATTTATTTTTTATTTTTAATGTTATGAATTTTTTATTTTATTTTTAGTTAAATTAATAAATTGTTTTTTTTTAACTTTAACAAACTTTACTCATTAGCTAGTTTCGGCTACGAACACCTTTTGAGTTGTTTCACCCTCGAAATCTGCAATGCCAGCCCCAATTTGATGTTGGTGCGTTAATAATATGCCATACAATTATTGGATCGTACCGCAACCCCTTTTCTTCTAAGAAACATCTGAAATTAGGTTTATTTTCATGCATTAAAAAAAAAAAATCCAATTTTAAAATACCTAAATCGGACTTTTGATAGGCGTTCCACACCATTTACACTTGCGTGTTTTTTATTAAAATTTATTTACGTCAAGTCATTTGACTGGGGGAACGGAGTAATAAGCCACGGCTGTAAGACATATCCCGAATCATCTAAGACGATGAAAATATCATATACGTAAACATCATCACCAATGATTATAAATTACCAAGCAACCGTCTAAATTTAATATTAGCATTGCTGCAAAAACCAATTTTATTTTGACATATTACTAACAAATTTACTTACTATTTGCACATTCACTGAATGGAATCTCGATTAATATACATATTTACATATTCTCAAGGGATTTTTTGAGAGCACATATTTTTACCTGGGTTTCCATCAATCAAACCAACAACTCTTGGCACCCGTTGACTCAAAGAATCGAAAATTATGTAAATCATAAAATACATTCTGTATAGTTTAAATTTTTCAACCAAACTTACCTTTCTTTGACTGAAAAAACATCTTCCTCACTTATTGGGAACTTTACGTATTGGTTGAGAAAGTTTGTTGAGGATCCGAGACACTTCCCTAATACAGTTTGACACTTTGGTTTGCGACATATTCGAAATGAAGTTCAGTCGTACCTACCGCTGATATCCGCCGGTGGCATACAAATTGAGAGTAGTCAGAACTTGAATGTGCACGATTTCAACCAACCTGAAAATAAGTCGGCTGCGTCAACCAGGCTTTTTTATTTACCGTGTATTGAAGTGGTAGATTTTTGACGTTTTTAAAATATCCCGGATTTTTAGACTTTCCGATAACAAAAAGAGGAAGTTTTTCTGTTCCATTGGAATTACATCCAACAAGCACTATCAGACGTTACTTAGATTTTTACTACAAGAACAAGTTTCTCCTTTCTTCGCTTGAACGGAAATTTCATTTTATTTAAATGAACAGTATCTACCCCGGTAGATATTTATATATATATATATATATATATATATATATATATATATATATATATATATATATCATGTAAATGTTGGTTGTTTCAAGGAAATAACTAGATTCATCCGAATTGCCTCACAAGCTACGCGGGAAATTCGATTGGCTAACGACAAGGCAGTGTCGACAAGAGACGTATTCGAAATGATAAAGGCAAATCTAAAACGTTACTTCCGACCATCGGAGTCGATCACCGTGGACGAGCAGTTGTTTCGGTTTAGAGGGCACACCAAATTCTTGCAGTATATGCCATCAAAGCCGGCTAAATATGGGATAAATCTTTGGTGGGCGTGTGATTCGGCGACCTCGTATCCAGTAAATGATGAAATTTTCAAAGGAAAAATAGGTAACATCAGAGATGTAAACCAAGGCGAGAGAATTGTGAAAGAGCTTGTTGCTCTTTATCAAAATACTTGCCGAAATGTGACTGTTGACAATTTTTTCCCCAGCTTCCCATTGGCCCAGGAATTAATAGAAATAGTTTCCATAAGAAACGCATTGGACTGTATTTTAGGTGAATCTGTTGGAGGAATGAGTGTCAACAAAAATGTCAACGGGTAGATATTGTTCTCTTAGGGGAAAAAGACATACAAATATTAAAAATAAGTGTTAGAATATGCCATTAAATCTTTTTTTTGATAATTTACTAAATAAATGACAAAGTTAGTCACATAGCCGACCTGGCATAGCGATTAAATAAAAATTCACTGAATTACAGAGAAAAGAAAATTGTGATATCTACCCGGATAGATACTGTTCAAGCGAAGGTTAAATGTTAAAATTTTGTCCGGCATACATCGAAAAAATAAACCGAATTCATCCGCATTAAAAATGTCTTTTTTATCGTAATCCTTCAGAATTGTAGGTAAAGTTGAAGATATCCAATCGGATGTCATATCCGCAGGTACTTGTCTCGCCTCTCCACTAATACACTTAAAGACAATTCCGTGTCTTGTGTTGAAACGTTCTAGCCATCCACGATTAGATTTAAATGCAATTCCCATTTCGATAGCTATTTATTCAGCCTTTTCCATTAGTAGAGGTCCAAATACAGGAGTATTTTGAGATCGAGCTTGCTTAAACCAAAGCAGCAATCGCGAATCTAAATCTTAAATTTTGGTAAGCGCAAACGTTTCCGGCTTTCTTCGAAATCATCCGTTTCATATGTAGATTGAATTTTTAGACGATTTTTTATAATGGTTGATAAAGTAGAGTTTGGAATCCCAAATTCTTTACATATTTCTGTTTTAAATCGACCGAGTCGATCCATATTTTCCAGAATTTCAATTTTTTTTAAATCGTTTTTTTTAAGCGTTTTGTTTTTTATATCCGCTAGCCATGCTTTTGTTTATTAATCACTGAGGAAGCAAGAATATTTTTTTAGAGTTTTAGACAATAAGAATAATTTTATATCTCACTCACCAAAACTAAAGTAACGTCCCTCAAACGACTCCAATAAAGTCAATTTTAAGATTTCAAAAGAAACAATTTTACGTTTAACGACCATTAATGTACTCACTACTACCAAACAACACAAACTAAAACACGTTCTCTCTAACAAAACAAAATATAATTTGAATAAATTTAATTTCGAGGAATTCCCTTAAACTTTATTATAGGTTTTTAAAATCGTGTTTTACAAAGCGAATATATCTGTACTAATTTTATATAAAGGGACTGAAAAATTTGTTCGCGTTAAACAAAAATTCGTGTTAATAGCTTCGTCTTAAGCGAACAATTTTATACTAAAATAATATGAAAAAACTGGGGACCAAAATAATCCGATACTTCGCGTTGTCCGTTTTCGTGTTAAGTGAATTCCACTGTATTACAAAAACTTATTTTTTTATTATTTATAATTATAAGGAATTAACTTGCCTTCGTTCATCGATATCAAAGGGAATTGATACCTCAACTGCGCCCGAATAATTCGCATATGATTTCTGCGATCATACGAGTAGATTTTGAAAAACCATGTACTTCACTTGTAATTTTGACAGATAACAAAAAGCTGTTCAATTTTCTCGCCTTTTACTTACAAAAAAACTGTCGGACAAAACTAAAACACCAGATATAGAGAAAAAAAACTCGGTTCTTGCATTTTGTGCAAAATCACACTGCAGTTCTATTTGGCACGACTCAAATTCAAATAAAAGTATAATATGTAAACAACACGAATATGTTTCTCATCACAAATTAATTAAATAAATCAACGTTTCCTCATTAAAAAATTTATTTTCTAATTGAGTAAATCCAAATTAATAATATTGACGTTACAATTAAACACATACTACAAATTATACGTAACAATATTGTTATAAACGAACAATCGCGAAAATTTATTATTATAAATTATAACAATTTTCTCCAACATTTTATCATAAATGTTACAGTCACAACTGTTACTGTCATATGAATTTAAAATAATAATCGTAATAACGGTAATAGGTAAAAAAAAATTCATAATGTACAATCCATACACATCTTTAAAAAATATAAACGATAATAATATTTAAAAAAATAAATAACAGTAAAGCGGAAGTCAGAATATATTATATGAAAGTTGTATTTTTCATCACAAATTTTATTTCGTTGTTTTCATCTATAGTACGAAGCGAACCACAAAGTTACAAACAATGATGTCGCTCCTTTGTCTATTATTTTTCACAACTTTACGGTTTTATATAATAAAAACTATATTATCTATTTAATAACAGTATTATTATTATTATTATTTTCATATTTTTAAAAACTATATAAAAAATAATAAAAAAGTTTTTACTCAATAAAGTTGTTTGAAAAAGTTATAATTTGTATGTTCTAACCTTGGTGTTTTTTCATTTCTGGAAATTAACTGAAACGGTTTTTTAAGTACAAGTCTATTTATTATGTAGTTTGATGTTGATGTGGCTACGTTATAATTTGTGTATTATTAAACTTTTAATGATGAAAAGAAACCACATCTTGTATTTTGCTTTTTTCGTTATTCCAGGCTATAAGTATTTTAATTTTGTAAACAAAGTTGCTTCACCGAAATGTATTGATATGTGGAGCAGCAACATATGGCGACTTACTTGTATCTGAAGCGAAACACAATATTTTGTCGATTCCTTTTCAGTGAAATTATATTTTTTTACTTTTGATTAGGATTCAGAAATTTTATTTTTACTATCTGACTTTCGGCGGCTTCGCCTCTGTGTTATAATTTGCCCATTTTTTGAAAAAATTCTCTCTGAAGACACAGACGTTTCAACTATAGAAAGCTGCTTCTTGGCCAATTTGGTTAAGCCGCGTCCAGACGAGTGCAAATAAACTACAAATGTTCAAATTACAAATCTTGTGGACACAAATCAAATGACGAATACGCATCAAGGTCACATTCGTACCCATTCGCCCTATTGGCGGTGTTCGAAAAAAGATCAAAGGAAAATACAAATTTTCGTGCGAACATTTGTGCATTGTCCATACGATTGATGAATAAAATATCCATATTACAAATTTAATGTAGAGATGTCACTAGCAAATGTAAATTTTCGCTATTAGTGATAGATGTCGTGGTTTTGTCATTAGTATTATAAATGAGATGTATTTTTGTTTTTTAAAAATTATTTCAAAATGGATTGATCATGTGAAATTTTTTTTAAATTTTTAAGTGAATATGAAAAACATCCAATATTATAGAATTTAAAACTAATTAATTTAATAATTCTGGTGGTATCGTATTTTACGGAGAGATGTCACTAGGGTTCGTTATTAGTAAAATCTAGCGGCAAATATCAAAATATCAATTTTCATCATTCGCAACATATTCGCAGATATAGACAAAATGCACATCGTGTGGACAGTATACGAACATTTGACGAATGTTTGTCAAAGATTTCTTACTCGTTAGTACATTTGTAGTTTATTTGCATTCGTCTGAACGCGGCTTTAGCTATGGGTACACCAGCTCTCTAAACTGGCACCATTGCAAAGGGTCTTTATTCCGGTCTATATTTAATTTCTCACAATACTTCTATAAATCACAGATGATTGTGGTGTTGTAATAGGTTGATTGCGATTGCCAAATGATTCCAAATTAAATCTAAATAAAAATCGATTTTATCAAATCGTTTATTTATTTCAGCTTATAAAGCGCCGAATAAATTTTCACCACATGTACTATGCACATCTGCTTTAATTTTAACAAGAGCTCTAGTAAGGCTATCAGAGCAATTACTTTCGACAATGTTACATATTGGTGTGCACTCAGTTCCACAGTAACTAACTCGAAAAGTTCGAGTAATTGGTATATTTCATTGAGAAAAACCCACCCTTCTGATATTAAACTTTCAATTGGGCTTTCGGGGACACCTAACGCAGCCATTCCTATATGCAACCTGTGCTCTGCCGTGTCTATAGTAAAAACAAATTGTTTACTTCTTGATGTCTTTACCGTAAAAAATTCCGAGAAATTTACCATTTTCACTTTCAATTTCATAATTAACGTGGCCTATGCAACTTCGTATTCGGGGTTTCTTGAACTTCGGAGCAAATTTAGAGCAGATTGAAAGTCTGAAAGCATTCAGATGTCTACGGTTACATATCTAGAGGAAAATTTGAAATTAAAGTAAAAAACAAAAGATGTCATATTCAAAATATATTTTTTTACTAATAGCGTTCTTACTTAAATTTATTTCAAGACTATTAATTTATTTTACAAAAAATTTTGAAAAATAATAATAATTTACAAATAACAATATGTTCTCGAATATACACAATTTCTAATAAATAAAAAAAAATTCACTATAATACCAAATAATGAACATTTAGTTGTATGCCATACTTAGTACTTGGTGGGGTATCCCTTATTTTCAATTACAGCTGCCAATCAAGGTGGTGTATCCATAACATGAGGCCTATTGAATAGTAGCTAATTTCGCACCGTTAAGGCTTTGTGTTTCGGGTCGTTATCTTAGTAGAAATAAAAGGTATTTTCCACCCCCATCTTCCGCGCAGACTCCTTTAAATTATCTTTTAGAATATTCAAATTATTTTTTTGGTCCATATTGCCTTCTACGAATACCAGATTCCCCACAGAATTATGGCTCATAGCACCCCAGATCATAACACTTTGTCCACCATGTATAACTGTGGCACTTAAATTTTGTACGTCAAACGCTTGATTTTGTTTCCGCCACACGTTTTCATGCTTCCTGTCGTTCCGATACATGGAAAATTTACTTTCGTTAATGAATACGACGTTTTTCCAAAACTCAACTCCCATATCTTTGTACTTTTTGGTGAATTCCAATCTTTTTTTAAGGTTTATTTCACTCACCATTGGTTTCCGCCTGGCAACTCGTGATTGAAGGCAGGTTTTTTTAATAAACGTCGTACAGTAATAGGATGTACGTTTGTTCCACTAAATTTTAATAACATTTGTGTAAGTTGCACTGCGGATAGTTTTGGATTTTGTCGAATTTCTCAGAGTATAAATTTTGTATCCGAAGAAGTCATTTTTCGCGGTCTTTGTGCTCGGTACGCTTTCCAATTTATTTTCGTTATAATAACGTTCGCAAATTTTTTGTACCGTACTTTTTGACAAATTTACAATTCCCGTAATTTCCTGAAGACTTTTCCCTTTTTGTCTATGGAAAATAACTAGCGATTGAAGTATTTTGACCTCTAGGTGTCACATTAATGGTTGTGAAAAAAAAATTAACAGATAAATAAATTCCAAATTGTCACTTTTTTGAAAGTTGTAGCAGACTAATTATCGATGTCAATTGGTAGAACGAAAAAGCCAACTGACTATAAAAACATGCGTACATAATACAACTAAGTGTTTTCATTGTTCTTTGTAATATTTTGTAAACTTTATGCCCCGTTAGTAATAAATTTGATGCTATTTTTAGGTAAATTTGTAAAGGACAAATTTGTTTTATTTATTTTATCTGAAGTAATAAAAAATAATTTTATTGTTTCGTCGATTTTAAACAATCGTATACATCTGAATGTTTCAGATGTTTGTACCAGCTGTACTTTGAGGATTTGAGGAACCTGTGATTTCTAGATGAATAACATCATCACAAATAGAATGGGAACAGATATATTAGCTCTGTCTCTACGTCTGGAAAACAGAACCAGATGAGGTTTCGAGGGATTGACGTGCAACCTATTTTCAAGACACCAAACTTCCACTACATATATTAAGGGCGTTCTGCATCAGATCAGATAAGACGTTCAGATATTTACCAGAAACTGTCAAAACGAGATCATCCGCATAGCTTTGCACGACGAACCCAGATCGCTGCAATTTAACAAGTAATTCAACGATAATAAGGATAAGCCTTTGGCTTCTTTGACAGATACTGATGAGCCATCTAACTCAGTCTCAATTATACGGGACTACTTTACTCCTACTCCAGGATCGTGGTACAGTACTAAAAGCAATGCACGCCTGGAACAGATTGAGCTGGTTAGTACGGATGGGTAGAGGCAACTACACCCGAATCAACAGCGTCACACTCAGGAAAGTGGACAGACTATAGTATCTCACCAACTTCTCGCCTGCAGGAGGTGAGTTTCCCGGAAGGTAGGCGAAGACTATCTAGTTTACAAGTATCATTTTTACCCAGAGTTTTGTTAAGCCTAGCGAGAACAGATAAGCTATTAATTTCCTCACAGAAGTTTTTCCACGCATCACCACTCTGCGCGGATCTTAGATTTTTTTTTATATGCTTTTTGAGCTATGAGATGAAATGAGATTCGTATTTTTTGCTTTATTTATAATTGTATGCACACTCTTCCTTAACTTTTTAAATTCAGAACACCAGAAGGGTTTGTTAAGCTTTTTCTGGTTGTAAATAAGAGGGCACTACTTTATAAAAGCAGCCAAAATTGCTTTCTTTAGTGCAGTTGCCTGCAAATCGAGATTTGTGATAGATCTAATCTGATTAGGCAAATCTAGTAGTGAAAGGAGCTCAGAGGAGAATGACTCTCAATTTGTAAATTTTCTATTACGATATGGTTTAACTGGTGGTCTTCTAAAGTTAATATTAAAAGAGATGCACCTATGATCAGAGGTGAGAATATCATCCATCATCCACCAATTTAGAATCAAGTCCACGATGGTCATAGAGCACAAACTAATATCAATCACTTATTTATGAACCGAGTTGATAAAAGTTGGCTCACAACTAACATTGAGAATCTCTAACTCAAAGGAGTAAATATAATTGAACATCCTTTATTATTGGTATTCGAACTACCCTAAATGGTATGATGAGCATTAGCGTCACAACCAATCACGAGAGGTAGATTGCTTACTCTACACCACATTACAAGATTCACCAGTTCCTCTGAAGGAGGGCGCAAGGTGGAATCATAGGGTAAATAGGCTGATGCAATGACAAGTTTAATATCATTAGAAACGCACGTGCCGAACTTCGAATCTAAACCGTAAACTGCACCATTAACGAGGTACGGTTCCTGGATTAAACAAAAATCTGTATGCGATACAGCAGGCGGCCTCTTCAACTCTCAACCTCAATGAAGACCAGCCGTGAACTAAATATAATAATACAAATCTTACGGCCCTGAGATAACCCTGAAACGGATCCTCTCAAAGACGCATTGTACTCCAAACCCGAGTTGATGTTTGATTTGAAACCGCCAGCACTTAATGTGCTGAGGTTATCCGACTCCAAATCAGACTCTATTGACAGTCCCCATGGTATCAACAACCATATTTAGTATCAATTAATTGCATATACAATCCATTAAATTGAAATTTAGTGCTTCTTATACGAGTCCTAGTAGCTAGTATAATTACTGCTTTAGCGTAAGCGATTCAACATTGACAAAACTAATTTTTTTGTTATTTCCGGCAATATTTTGTTCCATTCCTCGATTATAATATTTTTGAGCTGTTCCTTATTTTTAATAGCATGTTGACGTACTCTGAGTTCCAAACAATACCAAAGATGCTCTATTGAATTAGGATTCGGAGATTGAAGAGGATGAGGTAGAACTAATTTGCAGATATAGAGTAACCAAGTGCTTACTAATTCCGAATTATGTTTTGGATCGTTATCCTGCACCAAGGAAAAATTGTTGTCAATTCCCAATTTTAAAGCACTGGCTCTGAGATTATCTCTTAAACTGGATAAATATTTATATTATCCATTGTACAATTCCAGGTTTCCGACTCCATTAGCAGCCATTGAACCCCAAACCATAACATTCCCACCCCCGTGTTTCACTGTGGACGTCACATTTTTTTTATTAAAGCGGTGTTTGGTTTTCGCCATACCCATCGCCGTCCATCTGAACCCAATATATTGAATTTCTTTTCGTCTACGAAAATTACCTGTTCCCAAAATTCAATTGGCTTATTGGCATATGTAGCTGCGTAGTCTAATCATTTACTCGTAGATGCATTGTTCTTTGTAATGAATAGTTTTTTTCTCGATACACATCCTTTGTAACCTTTCGAATGTATAGCGTTTCGAATCGTTTGTGGATTAATAGATATATTATGATATTCACCAGGTTTGCAGCTATTTTTGGCGCACTGATTTTCGAGTCAGTTTTGATTAGTCTCTCAATTACGCCTTCCTCTCTTGGTGTTAAACATTTTTTTCGCCCTCTTGCAGGTGCAATTTTGAACGATTTATTATTTTTAAAATTTTGTATAACGGATTGAACGGTTGGCCGAAGTCTACCAACAATTTTCCCAATTTCCGCGTAACTTTTCCCCTCGTCTTTTAATTTCACGATACGCTTTTTTACTTCAATAGTGACTTTCGTATGATGTTGACCGTCCATGATTATTATTTATTTAATAAAATTATGCCAACATGTGGAAGTATTAAATTTGTTTTATCGACTACTAGATAGTCTATTTTTTTAGCAAATGATAAAAAATAAAAAAAATACTTACTGTTATCTAAAGTAATGATAGAAAGAGAGAAGTGTATATGCAATTAATTGAGGTCCAACGAAGGTTTGCATCATTTATTTTTTATTTTAGTTATATATAGTGTGTTGTTGTACACCCCTGTAGAAGAAGTAATCACATCATAAATAAAATGTAACCGTCCATTTAAAATTAATCAAAATCTACATTATTTACAAGATATATTTTTAAGTTTAATTAACTTAAAAAATTTAGTATAAATAATCCAAAAATTTTAGAATGAATATGATTCCATGTTCAGTATTCATAAGCAATAGTCATTATTCAATATCCAGTTTTCGACTTTAAAGTAATACACAAATAAAATATATAAAATTCAAATATCAGTTTTTTGATCAAAATATTTATCCGGAGAAATCAGAAAAGAAAAGTAAGTATACATTTAACCAAAAAAATAAAAAATCAATACCCTAATAGCCCCCACCAGAGGTAAGTGGGTATTGATAACACTAAAAACCCATCCTACTTTCAGTAAACATTGGTGAACGAACCTAGCATGGCAAAGCTAGGAGGGCGGCAAGAAGGGTTTCAGCGCTCAACTTCCCTAGTGGCAGGTGTCTACGAGATCTCTACTCCAACTAACAAATATATCACAAGCTCCAAGCAAACATTTCTCCTGACATTATCTTCGCATTATCTTACGCATCTTATAATCAACACAACATCATTATAACGTTTTATTTTTGAAACTTACTGTTGTATGTGCAATTTTTTGATATAGTGTATATACAAAATAAAAAAAATTAATATAAAAAACGGTATACTCATCTGTTGTCATACTCGTTATAGAACATGATTCCCAGACCACATGCAATTACACAGCACAAGAACAAAAAAAAAAGAGAAACAAAAAAAAGAAGAACAAAATTTAACCGATTTGACTGTAAACACAAATAGCACTAAAAAAAATACAAATTAAAAGCGTTAGATTATGCACAAACGTTGCATAACTCTGCATAATACCGTTCCCGATATCAAAACTAAACGCACTGTTAACCAGAGAGAAAGAGAAAAAAAATGTTTAAAAGAAATTTAAATTAACAGTATACTAATGTTCCACTGCACACAAAACCACCGTAACAAAGGTCAAACAAGATTTTCATAATTTTTAGCCTATTATGTAGCTCACAATATTAACCCACAATTATCGAGCAAATAGCGCAGTGGTTAAAGCTGCGATGTTTGGATCGGGAGGTACCGGGTTCGAATCCCAACAGAGGGGGGATGAAAAAGCGATTTTTCATCTCCCGATTACGATCAATGATTAAATAAAATGTTAAAATGTTAAAAATGTTTTAAAATGTTTTCTTTCTACAATTCATTATCATGTTTCTCTATTTTAGAATTGTAACATTAAACAGATAGCTTTAATAGAAATGCATGCAAACCTTAAACACATCGAAAAAATGATAGAAAGGCTGCAACTGTCGTTTACTGTTGCGTCCATCGCACCGACAATAGGGTTAAGTTCCTACTTTTGTGTATGCCTATGTGCCATTTATTGAAAATAAGAAAATATCTAAAATATTATACTGCCATAAAATTTTAACTTAACTCTACATCTACTCCTACATTTCCTAGCTCTTACTTTACTTTCTATAGTAAAATAGTCTGAAGAAATTTTGTATTTGATGTTTGTGATAAATTATTGATTCCATTTATAAATACTAGTTCGAACCAAAACTATATATAATAAAAAAAATATACTGAAAATGCAAAATATAATTTCACACGTTTAATCTCAAGCACATTACAAAAAAAATAAAAATGAAAAATAAATTCCTACTTTCCTTAAGAACAAAAAATTGAAAATCTATCAAATGCATATTTTCAGCAAGTTTTTCCTTGAAATTTTTGTTTTTTCATCTTACTCTTGTCGAGATGCAAGCGCACAAAAAAGTATCTTACATATTTATGTACTATAATACATTATATATAAATAGTTTATGTGCTAGTATGTTTATAGCATCAATGTGTTAGGAACGTTGAACAAAAAACAATACCATTTGTCATGATTTGAAAGCACAATTTCCAGCTGTTCAAAACGGAAAGGCCTTGTCATTTTTACAACATATGTATTTTTGTACATTTTGATGTGATTGTTTAATGATCAGTTAGTTTATTTTTTTAGGACACGGAACTGGTAATTTGTGTTCCATTTTATGGTGTACCCACATACATACATGTTCAAATCGATGGATATATGTTTAAGCCGTCTTGTGGTTAAACATTTCTGTCAAATAGCACATGAAAAAGTAAAACGATAAAATTGAATAAGGAAAATTATTTACTTCTTCTAGTCATGCAAAATTGATTTACATTTTCTTGTTGAAAAGAAAATCGATTTTTGGATAACAAAAAAAAAAATTATAATAACTGAAAAATAGGGAAAATCAAAACTATATAGTGACAAAGTACAGTGTTACAGCTATGTTATGTTCGTATATGGCTCCTACGTGAACGTTTGGGATTTTAACAAAGAAATCGTTATTTAATAGACTTTATGTTAAACAAAGTTTGATGAACAAATCGTCGTCATGCGACTGATTCGAAAAACAATTTATTAAGTGACTATAACATGAAAAATAAGATTTATATACATTTTTTGATCAAAGATTAGTTTTCCCTATTGTTTTTGTTGTATTCCAGTTGCTTTTTTTTTTTTGTTATTTTTGATGAATTTATAATAAAAAGTTAAAGCTAAAAAAATATATTTTCTGCTTGAATTTTAAGGAAATAGGTTGGAAAGTGTTGAGTTTAGAATTTTAAATTTATTCTGTTTCCATTTTCTGTTTTCGTTTTTTTTTTTAGTATTTACATTTATTTATTTATTCAAAGAAAACTGATTTTTTTATTTGATTAAATATAAAAAAATAAAAAAAAGTAAAAATAAAATTATAGACTAAAAAAAAAAATTTTATTTTATCTAGATTTATGTTGCTTTCGTTTTATTATTAATTTGAATATGAGAGAAAATTTAATGATGTGATCCTGTACATATTGTAAAAAAGGTTCATAAATAAATATAATTAAGTTAACAGGTTATACTTATATTGTAGTCTAACATGAATCCCTGGTTATACAATATAATGGCTAGTATAATGTTATGAGTGAGTCTATAATAGTAAACATAAATTTAGTGCTTTGAAAGATTCTTCGATAATAATTATGTTTATGATTACTTATTTTATTATCAGTCTACTGTATTTATTATCAAAGGAAAAAAAACACAAAAATATTATTATGCTGCTAGTTAATGTTGACCCTTAGTAGGGACTAAAGTGTATTATTAATTTTGAGATAGTAAAAATATTAATTCTATATATTGAAGCAGTTATCTGTTAAATCAAGTAGACATCCGAAAAATTCTCGATTGGTAGGGTATATGAGAAAATTAAGGATCACTCTAAACACGAGGCAAATCCTTGTAATCCTAAAAAGATGTCCAAACTCCAAACAAAATAATTGATGAGCGTCTAGGCAGGAAGAAGAACGTCAAATTTTCCAAATTTTTATATCTTCGCCTAAGTTGGTAATAAAATAATAATTATTTAACTAAAATTCATCCTAAGCTATATAACGTCTATATGCTATAAGTGAAATGTAATAACTGCATCGTAGCTCATTGGTAGACAACCATTTAATTTTTGAGTGGGTTCGAATTCAAGATAAAATCAAACATCATTTATTGTGTTAATAAAGAAAAATCTTGGTATATAAGTAGCTGACGTTCCCTATTTAATTATCAATTTTAAGTTACCTTTTATACCTCCGTATTGCATATCATCAATCACCAATTTGATAAATATTATTATTTCACACGATAAAATGATTACATTTTTTGTCTTTAAGATGTTTTATTTTAAATTAATTACCTAGTAAAAAATAAAACGAAATGTCAGACGTATTAATTAAATTCATTAAATAAATAAATAATTTGTAGGTTATTTAAATGAATATTTCATTATTTAAATGAATTTCAATAGAGGCATTTTACGCAAACACGCACCTTATAGGAAATGACCAAAAGAGTCTAGTTGAACAGAAAAACCAACAAATACCTGAAAATGTAGACCCAGAAGGGTATGTCATACTTTGCCAAAAAATTGAATATTGATGAAAATATGATGCGGCTCACAACTTGATAATTTCTATTAAAACCATTTTACACAAACAGCCACCATAAAGGAAATTACCATAAGGTTCTAGTGAAACAGAAAAATGCCAAATTAGTTGAACCCCTCCCAAAAATCTCGAAAAAATCCATATGAAACTATTTATATACATCTTCATGATACAATTCGACACTTGATAGGGTTTTTGACATTTGTACCGTTCCATAAAAACTCAATAGTACTTAATGCTCGTGAAAACAAAGTGTTTTTTTATAACTAATAGTATTATTTTGTATGGAGTGAAGGAAATACTTGATCTGCTAGTAGAGTTTGCAGCTTCTGTTGAATTCCAGATCAGTGATTTCAAAACAAAATACGTAATCTCTGGTTATAATGAATGTATAGCACATCAGATTTTAGTAGTGGCCACTACACGTTTGAGGGAGTGAGGTGGTTCTATTATCACTCATGATAACAATGTGGCTGATGATATTGAAGTACGGCTATCAGCTGGCAGTCGTGCTTTGTAATCCTCTAAGGCCACTGCTAAAATCTAAACAACCTATCAAGTGTCATGAAGCAGAAGGTCTACAAACATTGATCAGGCCCGTTGTTATGTACAGATGAGTACGAGAGATGGCTCTTTATAATTGAGAGAACGATCATGCATGTAATTTATAGCCCAAAACGCGAAGTAAATGGTACATACAGAGCGCTGTACATTATCGAGATCAGGTATTGTACATGACGTAAGATGGCAGCGGATACGTCGGCTCGGTCACGTTCTGCGTGCATATTCAGAACGAAACGAATTGTGCAGCGATCTCTGAAAGACGAGCATGTAGGCGCAGAGTACGTTCCATGCAACGATTCCTACACGATGTAGAGAACGACATGTTTTTTTCACGTTATCTAGGACAGTATGAAGACCAAGCTCAGGATGGAAATCGCTAGAGCCACATTGTTGACATAGTAAGGGGCCAGTAATGGCCGTTAACAACTGTTTATTATTATTATAATATATATTTGGAACATTCTCAATGAAGAAAAAACGTAATTTTATAGAAAATGCACCAACAATATTTGGCAGTAGGTAAAATTTTGAAAATTAGACTTACAGCAGGATGATGTAGATGAAACAACCGATATAGGATTAAACGTGCAAAAACTAGATGAAAAATGAAATTAAGTCATCTTGAACCATCAATTTAAAGATTTCACTGATTGATTATTTGACATTGTAAATGTGCTAGTGGATTTAGTTGTAGAACTACCAGCACTGTAATTGGGAAATATACAAACCAGCACTTCTTAATTTAGTCATTACAAAAATAAGAAATTAATTTGGAAAAGGAAGCAGTTTCATTTTCAGAAGATCAAATCTGATGAGCTTGCCAATGAAATTAAACATTTAACAAGTCCGTACAGTTGTAAACCAGTCAAATTTATATGCTGTCCAACAAAATACAAACTTCCCATTGGTATATGTATAATTGGCAAATATCAAACAATCGCCAATATATACGCCCATATCTCTGAATAACTTCAAAAAAGTTAAACAGTATCTGCACTTCAACAACAATGAGAATGCACTCCCAAAAAGTCATCTCGATTTTAACAGAATATTAGAAATTAGACCAGTGGTCGATACTCTCCAATCGTTGAAAGAAAAGGTAATTCAGAAATTATTGATGAGCAATTATGTGCTAAAAGACGAGCCATTTCTTGAAACAATATATTCCGTCAAAGCCCTACAAATAGGGATTTAAATTATTTAATTATCATCTGGAACCTCAGGATTTTGCTGTAATTTTGAGTTATATAACAGTACAAGAGAACGATCGTAAAAATCGTCTACAATCGGAGCCCAACTGAGGAGCGTGCGCAAACATTGTTATATGTCATGTTCCTACCCATTAAAACTATGTAATAGTATTCGACAATTATTTTTCAACAATCCCACTCGTTAGGAAATTATCCTTTGTTTAAGAACAGTTCGCAATCGACTTCCTAATTGCAAAGGAATGAACAAAGCAACTAGAGTCACATCAGTATAGTTCATGACTACAATCAATTCTTCAGCCATTGTTTCGGTATCAAATAACGATACGAAGAACGTAAACATAATACCTAATTTGTAGATCAAAATCCAGTACACACAGTTAATAAGTAAATACGACAAAAAGCAAGGGGCGGTAAACACTTATTGTGCAAACAATGTGCAAGTGTACAATAGGCTAATAGCTATATGGGTGGTGTTACCAACGCATTTTCTACCATTTAATCGATTTGATTCTGATAGAAATTGTACAAACGCAATTGACATACTGACCAATCTAACAGCAAATTCCTCACATTATCTGAGTTCAGGATGGACTTTGGTGGGGCCATGTGTAAGGCTGTAGCAACTAAAACAAATAGTGGTCAACCTGGCACCAGTCATTGGCCGGAAAGAATGCAAAAACTCCTAATGTGCAAACTGCAAAATTGTGATGGCAATACTTTTATAAAATATAAATTGTATCTCCCACACAAGGCGTTTACACTGATTAGAAGAATATGTCATCTTATGTATGGTATTTCCTCAGTTGAAGGTTAATGGTATTTGTAATGCACAAAGATGGACGTTCTGATGTGTGTTTAGAGTGTTAAAATTATATTTTACAAAAGTGCGTTTGTTCATCATGGGAAGTTCGTTTCAGAGACTACTGCTTAAAATCAAGATTTTAATAGCAAATGAACACTAAATTTCTGTAGTTTAGAACTCTATAGTTAACTATTAGGCACGACAAATCATAAATGGCAGCTATCCAAATTTTCGAATATGGGCCATTTCAAATTCCTATAAAACAGGGGAGGAGATTTTAATTTTTTTCCTGTTTTCACATAAAGTGTGACCTGATACGAAGGGTGGTAGTTTTATATTCAAATTGTAACCCAAAGCCCGGATTTTGAAAGCTGCCCGAATTTTCAAATGTGGGCCATTTCATATATACGTTTAAAAGTTTTGTGGGGGTTTTAGTTTTAGTGGGTGGGCATTTTAATTATATACCCCTAGCTCAAAATAAAATATGACCTGATATGCATCATGGAAAATCTCTACCAATGTCTTAACCCAAAATGATAGCCTGCTTACACGACAAATCACAATTGCCAGATTACCGAATTTTCGAATATAGACCGTTTCGTGACAATAAAAGGTGGATTATTTTTCAATAATCTTTTGTTTACATTTCGAAATTTTTAGAAAATATAATTATTGAAATTAATAGTTATACATTTTACAAATTAATTATAAAATTATGTGGTTAAAAAAGATATTTTTTGTCTGCTAACTATAGTAAGGTGAATATGAGACTGTAGAATTTTGGTTAGACAACTCCTAACCGATTTAAAAATAAAACTCAAATACGACTAAAAAGGGTAAACATGTAAGAAATTGTATAATGTTGTTGTTTAATTTTATCTCAATTATCACAACAAAGTGTCTATTAGTTACAAAAACTCCCAATTTAGTTTTTACTGAAAAACAAGTTAACGATGCCAAACGAACGGTGACATCATTTTACATACACTCAAACCACATTTTAATGACAAAATTAGGTTATTCCCAAAAGAAACACACATACATCATAAAATCTGTTTCAAAAATCCACAATTCTTTGCATCTTGAAAAAACGATAAATCCCAACCAATTTCCAAGATTTCAATAGTTTTTTGTAAAATAGGTCCGAACAGCAAAATTTAAGGTTTATATAACTTTGAATTGAGTTTCGGAATCGGTTACGCAGCCAATAGTCGAACCACGAGCAGAAACTTACTCTTTCTGTTCGTTCTGGATTAGTATTATTAACAATTGACAATGTTAAAAAAAGCCCTAACTTAAAATCAATTCTCTTTCCAGTCACTATTTACGTTATTAAAATAAATACATAAAATTTAAAAAAAAATACAAAATTAAAAAAATATCCAACAAAATTCGAAAACCTTTTCCTTCATTTTGACATCCACAAAATAGAGTAAACGAAAGCTGCTACCCACAAAAAAGCTTTCAAAAAAGCTTATTAAATTTTTGAAATGAAAAAATATAAATCCTTTTTCTTCCATTTTTCAGCTATTCACAATTTTTTCCTCTTGCTGATTTTTCAGTTATATGTATAGAAGGAAAGGCATCAGATGAAAAAAAAAATTAGAAAATCTCGTGAACAAAATCTTTGAATAGTAAATATTATTTTCTCTAAAATATAATCCCAACACTAATAAAACAGCAAAAAAAGATGTGAATACAAAAAAAAAATTGAAAATAAGATTAAAAGATAGAAATTGGAAAATAAAAGATGATCTGGTTATTCTAGATATTCAATAATCCTTTTCAATCATAATATGCGTATATATGTATGTATATATACAAACTAAGCTTAACATGGAACTCTAACATTTGATTTGGAAGGGGCGTAAAACTGAATATGAAAACTTTTATTATTGATATGGCTATGTGTGTATACACGAGTATCAAGTGATTTTTTTTGTGGTTATTTCATATTTAGATAAGATATTTATATAACTATCTATGTAACACTACAGAAAGTGTTAACTTTTATGTGAAATAACATATGTATAAATAAATAAATGTATGTATGCATGGATGTATATTTATCAACAAAAAAAAACTCTTGTTATTATTTGTTATGAACATTTTGAAGAAAAATCCAAAGTGTTTATTTAGATATGGTATCAAACAGAGAATATTCTAGTTCTGGGAAAAATAAACTTTAAGACACTTGTGTATGAGTATCAGTTTTTTTGTTTTTTTTTTGTTTATAAAAAATTTTCTGACGTGACTAATTCTTGTGATGTACTTATCAATTTGCTACAGGCAAGTTTCATTATTTTCATATGATATGTTTATATTTTAACAAATTTAATTTGGTTACACCATTTTTTACGTTTGAACATTAAGCCCCGATAAACGTTTCAAATTAATTTCATTTGCTTCCTTTTAGTTCAAGTTTCTCTTTTTTTAGTACTTTATAAAATTAATCCGTTGTCTTGCCCTAGGCCTCTAATCCCTCCAATAATTGGGAAGCGCCTGTCACACGTCGCCGTTGAGTTTTAACGGGAAATTTAGTTCCAAAGTTAACTGTTGTGCCCGGGGTTTGTAACAGCCTTCGGTTGCGGGTGCACATGCTCGTTTTATTTTTTTCGAGTAGGCTCAGGTCTAGGAGGGTTAAAGGTGCAACCAATTACCGCTAACACAAAAATTCAAAATAAATTCATGTGCATGTATAAAACAACAATATTCATATAATGTCACCATCATGTTCACTGACACTGTACTTCCCTTTGCAATTGAACAAGAAAAAACTTTAGCAACTCATCAAGCACATGTTTATAAAGACAAGATAATCTTGTTAAATTAATAAATTTCAGTCAAAAAAAATATATTTTCATATATATATAAACTACATTATAATTTATGAATTATAATTAAAGAAAAATAATAATATTTCTTAATTAAATTTAGCAACAAATTTTTTTTTTTTTATTTTTTTTTTATAAATCTGATAATTTACTAAATAATAAGAAGAGCAAAAAATTACCAATACAATGAATAAAAAAGGTAGACCACCACAAAAAAAATAATTAATTGTTAAATAAATAAATGGTTTAACGTAATTAAATTACATACAAAAAGAAAACTCACCAAATGTCCCCAGAGCTCTGCGACGATGGTAAGGTACCATTCAGGGTGTCTTATCTTACGTATATATATTACACATATAATTTATATAACTAAATATTTTTTTTTTCTTATCATTAAACTAAATTACCAGCACCAAATCACTTTCAAAACATAATAATTTTCAGATTTAAACAATATTGGTATTTTCACTATTAATTAATAATAATAACAAAAAAAAATGTTGTCACTTTTAAGTAAATCCAATTTCAATATTCCTCCGGTACAATTCCCGTATATGGAGCAGCTTTCGAATTTTTATAAAAAAAAATGTTAAATAGCAGGAAATAATTGGATTTAATTTTTTTTTTTTTTTTCTAGTACGAAACAAAAATTAAGCTGGACTCAGGTGCACGTGTTAATTTAGATTTCTTTACCTGGTCCAGCATTAACTAACGAATAAAAGAAAACGAAGAAAGATTAAAATATAATTTTAGATTAAGAAAATTAATTAAAAGTATAACAATGATTACCTCTTTATTTGTATATTAACTTGCGCTAGGAACTTAAACAGCTCGCGTGCTATTGATAAGGAAGTGCCATCCACGCACAGAGTTAAAAATAAATTTTTGTATTTATAATATAATTTTTGTTCTCACGTTTAAATTATTTATTCATTATTTTTCTTTTTTCCCAAATTTATTATTTTATTGTTTTATTTTTGTTTGGTTTATAAAGTAAATGTAACTCCATGCTTGCCAAAAATGAAATGATCGATTTACATCAATGGTATCGGACAAATTCAATAACCGTATATTTTTTATTTTTTTTGTAAACCGGATAGAAAGGGGTAATTGAACTATTCGACGGTCAATGAACTAGGCGTAACAGTGGAAGAGTATGGCCATTATCGACGAAACTGCGTTCATGAGTGCAGAGTTAAAATAACGGGCGTTACAGGTTCTAAGTATATCTGCCTTCGTTACCAGTTTGTCGATAGACTCATGGCCTGAATCTATCCCAGTTATCCCGACCGCTAGTTCTGTCATACTAGTGAGTTGGCACTTCTCGTTTCTCCAGGGGTGTTAGAAATATAGTTCGAGCTCCTCCCCCCTGTTCGGTTTATGTCTAGTTGCGTTTTACGCAGCTCCTTTTTAATTTTGTTTTTATAGTCGGCCGAAACCTCAGAAAAATAATTTTGAATTTTAATAAATATCACCATTAACACTCGATTACAAAGTGCTACTGGTTCCCTACTTCATAGAGTCATAAAGAAGAATCAGGGATTTCATCGAAATTCAAGCAAATAGACCGAATATATATTTGCATATATCTTATGCGATGATGCATATTTGCAGGGCAGATGAGTATCATGGCTCATTTGGGTTGAAGGACAGTCCAAATATTTCAAAATAAATAAACAAATTATTTAAAATATCCTTAATAGAAAATGTTAAATAAATGTAAGATACCCACCTTTTTCCAGGCTTCTTTATTGCAATGTGGTTTTGGTGGTCAACGAGTTAACTTATACGAATAATTTGATACGTCCAAATTTTTTTTTAATTATATAATTAATATTTTGTTTTTTTCTTGGCAATTATGGAGTAGTTATAAGAATTTTCTATTTTTTTTCCTTTTAATATTATATCTAGTTCAAAATTTTGAAAACTTTTCTCAAATTTGTTTAGTTAATTTCTTTTAGACTAATAAATATTTATTTACTTTCTTTTCGGCTAATTAAATTAATTTTTTTTTTGATTTTCCTCTGTTTCGCTTGTGTTCGCTTTTGTCGTTCCAGGATGAGATAGATAACGATTCGTGGATGAAAGGGTTAGTTTAGTTCGCAGCTCGTAAGTAACTATAGGCGAGTTGATTTATGCGTTGTCCCTTGGTGTTAATTTCTATTTGTGTCCATTTCCCTTTATTTCCTTTCCTTAAGTGGTCTAGCAAGCATTGATTCATCTTCGGTAAACCCCAACCCAATCCTCTGAGCCTTAGCCGGCAAAACCACGACCACACCGAAGCTATGAATTAATGAAAAATTAATTTCAGTAACGAAGTGGAATTTTCATTGGGATTTAGAATATCTAACGACCCCACCATGCCACTCAGATTCGTTACACTTCCCAGTCGCAAATACATCATGTTAAAGCGCAGCCGATTTGTTGTTATTACGGGTATCAGTAATGCCGGAAAATAAAGTTGTATTTTGCATCTGAGAATTATCAAAGGTCATTTAAACTGCCTGGGGACAGTTGATTAAAGGCATACGTTTATCAGCATTTAAGTTAATTAGATTGGTTAGTTTGCAACTATTCATAATTACATTCCAGTAAAAACAAATTAATTTTAAGCGAATTTCTTTTATTTCTCCAGTGAATTGTGCATTTACTGATTTCAAAATCAAATAATATAATCAAAAAAACAACTGTAGCATTAAATGATGTCACAAACTTTCAATTATATAATATCGCAACGATACGATAACATACATATATGTATAAGAAAATATAAAAGCAGAGCAAATAATTTAGAAAGTAAACATCTATAAGGATGATATATCTTCTATAAGAATGATATGTATGTATATAATATTCTAATATCTAATACATAATATTTGAATTCATCCATGTGTAGACTGTATAATTTTCAGATTAAATTTCATGTTTCATTATAATTTCTTATTTCTTGTTAGATATTATTTAATTTATAAGGAACGCAACCACACCCGGTTTGAATTTCTTCAGTCATTCTGTTTCCTCTGTATATTTATGTTATTTT